>CM066032.1:78743649-79993649 GCA_033557465.1 Ichthyophis bannanicus
GTTTGTGACTACAATTTATTCAAAACCCACAGATAGAAATACCTTGTTGCATTTTGATAGCTTTCATCCTTATCATCTTCATCGTAGTTTACCTTATTTACAATTTTTACGGTGTCGACGAATATGTTCCACTACATCTGAATTTAAAGTACAGGCGAAGAATATGCGCTGCAAGTTTGAAGCTCGAGGATACCCTGATTCAATTCTTTCCACTGCGTATAAGTAGGTGAGATCTAACCATCGTGAATGACTCCTTCAATCTTCTTCTATGCCCTCAGATTCTGTATCAACAGTTACTTGTGTGTTACAGCATTCTAGCTTATCACGACGAATAGCGTCTGTGATTCGTAAAAGATGGACATTGATTAGTGCACATCCTAAACTTTCTGGTTATCAGCTACGGTTGGCGTATAGTCGAGGTCGTAACTTAAGGGATTGCTTGTTCCCTGCAGTACCACGATGAAATGCTTCAGTAACCTTGTCTGTAGGTCATGTGGCATGTCAACGCTGCTCTTTCTGTGGGATTATGGCTACTGAAATCTGTGAGAAGAATAGGAGCAAAGTTTGACGATTACGAAGTGACACTACTTGCAATACTACACATGTTGTATATGGACTCTGGTGCTCCTGTTCACTACTCTATGTTGGGAAAACTACCCGCCCTTTGCGGACTCGTCTTGCTGAACATAAATATAGTCTTCATAAATCTCGTGTGGACACGCCATTAATTCAACATTGCATAGATTTTGGACATGGCTTTGAAACTCTTACCTGCACAGTGCTGGAGCACGTTCCTTTTAATGTTCGGCGGGGCGATCGCAATATGCTTCTGTTGCAGAAAGAGCAGCGATGGATTTATTCGTTAAATACAATGTTTCCACATGGCCTCAATGATAAAATTGAATGGTCTTTGTTTCTATGACTATTATACAATCATTAGTTTATTTCGGTCTGTGTGGCTGTGGAGCTCCTCTTGCTTTTTTAGTCTTTTATGTAGGTAATGACATGTTTTGTTGTGATTGGGTATGGGGTCTTATAAGTGTGACGTCAGACGCTGTGATTTTTAGGAGCGGAGAGTTTTGTGAGAGTTTACATGGACTCTTTACATTGTTATTCTTTCCTCTGATGAAGCCTGGCGGTGGCGAAACGAGAGCTTTCGTAGGGCTGTTTCGTGAAGGAAATCTGATCTGAATTAATTTGGGAGTCTCTCTGCTTTTTGATGTCTGTTTGGGATGTTCTCAGCGTAGTGGTTGAGCGCTGAACGGAGCGATTGGCTTGAAGCGTCTTTAAAGATAAGTAATTGTTGACTCCATTGGTGGGCTTTATTTTTAGCTACTTATCTTTATTTTCTTTTCTTTAGGGAACTACGATCTGTTCCTGTGTTGCTCATCCTAACGCTGTGATGATTACGACGCTATTTCTGTGTTTATGGATGTTGTGTATGTAGTATGAGTGTGATTAGAAGTGAGTGTGATTAGATGTAATATTTATTTCCCAGAAGTACTTTTTGTGGTTTTAGGGTACATTAGTGGTGATTGAGTATGGGTTGAATAAAAGTGGCTACATGACCTGTGATGTGAGTGTCAGCTGTTCCCTATAGTGATTTCATCACTAAATGTAGGGCTCTAGCCATCCTGAGGTCAATTGTTGCCTATGTGAAGTCTGAAGGTGTTTATTGAAGTATTTAGGTAATCTTGCTTAGGAGTAAATCTTGTATTTAAGGGCTTTTTTTGTTATTTTTAATTATGTGGATACCATTAGTGAACCACACTTCTAAGCCAGGGTATGTGGAGTATGATCTCAGTCTCTCAAATTTACTGCTAATGTTCGGTGTAATACTTGCATTGTGCCAAAGAAAGCTTCCTTCTGGAGTTTGTAAGATGTAACAGGTATGGAAAGTTTGTCAAGATGTGCTTGGAAATTCGTGTTTATCAGCTTGTCACTCCCAGTACAATGGGAAAGATTTCTGTATCTTTATGCCATATTTTCTTTGTCTCTGACTGCATTTCTTGGTACTTCATACTTTTCTGCCTCTCCATGCAATTCACAGAACAATCACTCAGTATCGACCCATATATTAATGTCGTTCTAGTATTATTCTCCTTAACCACTATGTCAGGTTTCCTTGCATCCAGTTTCTTATCCATTGGAATGGGAATGTGTCAGGTGATCAGCACCTCTTCATTCTCTGTTATTCTCTTAGGGTCATGATCCCAGTGCTTTTCAGGGACAGTGATGTGATAGTGTTTCCAGAGTTTCCAGTGGAAGAGTCCTGTTATTTTGTTGTGCCTTTCTGTATAGAAATTTTCCACCATCAGAACTTCACAGCCTGCTATAAGGTGAGTCACTGTTTCCAGTTCTTTCTTACAGAATCAACATATGTCTTCTTTGCCAGTTTTTTCAATGCTCACCATAAACCACTTTGTCCATAATTTGCTGTCCTGGGCTGCAATTATCAGTCTTAGTCCTTCGGTTTCAGTTCACCTCTCCTTAACCATTCATGTGTCCGTTCTTGATCGACAAAACGTTCTTGGAGTAGCACTCTGTATTTCCCACTTGTTTTTCCTCGCTTGCTGATCCAGTTCTTTGAAGAGTTTTTTCTTTTGTTTTGCACATTCTGTTACTGCCTTTCCCATGTGCGCCAGTGGATTCTCACTCATTCCTTCTAATCGTCAGAAGGCTTGTCCAAGTGTGATGATGGAGACAGATTCTGGACGTTTACTTTCATATTCCAGCATTTTTTGTGTATGTGGATCCGATGATGCTGTCAGGTAGGCTTGGAGGCCTATGATAGCAGCTATGTAGGTGTAATCAATCTCTATAAGTCCTAGCCCTCCTTCAGCTCTAGGAATGTACAGTCTTGGCATACACTTATGAGGATAAGGGGGTTCCTCTCCTATGTCCACTTTTATGTAGGAGGCATTTTGGACTTGAGCAGTTGCAGTTTCTGGGAAGGGGGCCAAGATTGCAGCATCTCTGGAGCATAAAGGAGTATACAGAGGGTATTAGTATTCTGATGACTAGTTTCTGAGATTAGTGGTGCATGGAACATCATTACTCATCCTCTGGAACTGGCGGCAGCTTCTCTGCATGACTGTTTCTTAGGGCATGAAGCCTGCTGCTAAGTGCTCTATCCTCGCGCTCAGCAGGTGTTTCAACAGAACTTTTTCCCTTGGTAGATAAAGGGGCCTATTCTCCTATTAAATGTAATTTGCAGGGTCTGAGGAATTGAAAGGTTGTTGTTAGTTGATTGTGCCTAGCATTCCAGAAAAGGGCAGTGGTCCCTATTTTGGGGTTTTGTCATGGTTGCTTAATCTTCTCAACAATATCAAAATGGTTTCTGCAGGAAAAATTTGTACTGTTAATAATTTTAGTTTTGGTTTTGAGCATGTCATGATAAACACAAAGGAGCACTTTTACTAAAGGTAGTGTGGGTTTTGCCACTCTTTAAACATGTGCTAAGGCCCACTAAATCAGTTACGGGCCAATGCAGAAAACTTACATGGCCTTTAATTAAAGCACAGATAACACCACTTTTAAGCACAATTACTGCCACAGCCAAATGCAGAAAAGAGGACGGACACGCACGTAAACAACAAAGGAAAAACTAGTGCAAACTAACGCCAAGAGTATTTAAATTATAGGCAAACGAGTTGGTCATAATAAAATAGCATACTAATATTGCCTGTGCCCAATGCAGAGAAACGCGATAAGAATTTTGCAACCAGCCTTAGCACCAATATCTCTACGCTTGGTCTTGAGGTGGCTTAAACATCTAACGCATGCCCTCAACAGTATTTTGATGGCATCAGGGAAAGCCAGGCTGCACTGTGTGGGGCCAGGAACCACCATTTTATAAGAAGTTGGCGCAGGAGCGAGACCACATGGGCAGCACTCTTGCTTGTTGGCAAAGGTACCGGGAGGGAGGTGGGGTGTTTGGGGATGCTAAGCCACCAGGAATTAGTTTTACTTGTGTGGGTGGGGGATTTGGGGATGTTGGGCCATCAGGGATTATTTTTAGTTGGGTGGGAGGGGGGGGGGTTCGGGGGCCTCTGGGCTATCAGGGATTAGTTTTGGTTGGGCGGGTGGACGGTTCGGTGCTGATGGGCTAGCAGGGTTATTTTAGGTTAGGCGGATGGAAGGATCGGGGCCACTGGGCCACCAGGGATCTCAGATGATCTAGGCATTGGGGAAAGCCCCCGATGCCATCAAAATACAGTCAGGGCTGAAATGCAAATTAACTATGCGGCGCCCCTGTTTCTTTGGGTCATTCACAGATAGTTTAATGCGTGGCTAAAGTGTGGCTAATTTACATATGAGTCCCTTTCTGCATGCTGGTGTTAAAGTCGCATGCTATCAGTGCCCTGCAAATAGGTGTGAAAGTTTGATAGTGCGCAACTTCAGTGCCGGCTTTCAGCATTGTCCTGTTATTGACAGCTGATTTCTGCACTGTGAATCACACATTGTGGTGGTAAGGGGATAGGTTAGGTGTGGAGGGTGGGTGTGCTGAGCAGTGCATAGTTGGTGTTGGGGTAAATATCATGGGCTGTGACCCTTGCAATTAATGCAGGTTTATCTAATGCCACCTCAATATTCTGCACACACCCTGGTAGTACACAGTGGTTGCATCTACCGTGTGTAGGTTTTGCATTAGTTGCATATCACCAGTGCATTTTAGTAAAAGGGTCCCCAAGGGTGGCAAAGAGAGCTCTAGTATGGCCAGTATTTCCTTTCCATAACTTTTAGACCCATGGATGCCAGAAACAGTGGCCACCTCAAGAAAGCTTATTAATCTAGTTCTAAGTGACTTTTAAAAATTGATGACTAAAGATTGGAGGGTGAAAGAAGGGGTGAAATTTCAGTGAATAGTGAGGCAGAAAAGAAAGAAATAGAGGGAAGAGCTTAAAAGGGCAAGATCAATATCAGAGACAGATTAGGGGGTTGGGGAATGGAAAGATACAAAGGGAAAAGGAGAAATGAAAAACAGACAGTAGACCTTGGAATGACATTTAGGAGAAGATAGACAGAAAAAAGCAGAAAAGAGAGGCTGCAATCTACACAACTACAAAAATAAAATGCCAAGTCAAAGGTGGAAAGCACATTTTATGCTGGTTGATGTTTTATAAGAGATCAGTTACGGGTGTATAGGGCCACATTTGTGCAGGAATGATTTTATTAAATTGCCACTTGAGGTAGTGTGGTGTACGTTGGGAGGATTTTTTCCCCCCAACATAGGCCAGGCAGCAGTTCAGGGAAAACAAAAGCAGTTTTATTCTGTTCCAGCTTATTAAACCTTCATAAAACAAAACCCAGAACAAACTTCAATTTAGGGAAAACAAAAGCATCTTTACTCCCAGCCCTTCCTCCAGCCCCAGTTAAAGTTCCTACCTCAGAACTCCTTTTCATGGCTTGCCTTGGAAGGACTTCTGGCTCCACAGGCCTCTCTCCCTCCTGCAGCTTGCTGGGTTCTTAACCCCTCCCTCTGAGCCATACTCTCCTAGTTGCAGACTCTCTTAAAGGGGACTGTTGATACTCCCTTTGGAGGGGGGCGGGTAACCTTCTATATACCCCATTACACCGCTGTAATGTGTAATGTGGCCACAAAGCCACTTCACTTAGATGAAGATATTTTAAAATAAAATCTTCAACATACAAAGTTTAGCATGGATAACATTCTTTGGTATAAATTCCAATGTACAGAGTTGCAGATTGGCCTAGAGGTCTCTGATCCTTGCCCAGGCAGCCTTCTCCTCCTCCCCCTCCCCCCCTTTTCTTTCCCCCCTTCCCTTCCCCTTTCTCCCCCTTTCTCTCTTCCTTCCCCCCAACCCCCTTCAGTATGCAATTGTTTGATTTTAATAGTTTTAACTGGAATACAGTTTCATCTATTTTTGACAATCTTTATCATGGTTCCTTTTTATGGTTTCTAGCGGTCCCCTTCCTCCGGTTGTTCCAAGCATCCCTTGGGTCTCTTTTTCATATTTGTTTTTCTTAGATTTGTTTTTTATTTGGCATTTTAGTCAATACATTCCCTGTAGCTTCACTTGACTTACTGCCTTTCATTTATGGTACAGTGGTAATAAGTTTTTATGCATCTACAGTCTTCTTATGAAACCCGTGGCTAATGAAGTTATTTAGTGGACAAAGACTCTGTTTCTCCTTTAAAGAGCTTCTATGCCCATGCGTGGCATTTTTCCGTGTGTCGTGAATGCACAGAAGTGAGAGCCGTTTTTATTTCACTTTGCATAATTCCCTTTCTTTCTTTTCAACATGCTGATCATTTGGAATATTTAGAAAAGCAGCACTCATTTTTGAAGCCACGCTCCTCTGATAATTAATTTGTACAATTTATTTTTATAGTGGTTCTATTTCATCTGTTTTTTTGATTGTATTCAGCCTTGTAAATTTACATGTAACCTCCCCTCTTATTTTTTCAATCCTCTACAATCAAGCCACTCTGTTTTGGTCTGACTATGTAAATTGTCTTTCAGACACACAAGGTTTTCTGGTTTTGTCTTTATGTAAGTAGAAAGACACGCATTTTACCGATAAAAGCTTAGAATTGTTTTTGTCGTCATGACATTTTCACCTTCTCCTATTTTCCTTCTACAGATACATTTAACCTCATTATTCCTCCATTGGTGCAGTATTTACTATATATTTGAGGCCAGTGTACAATCCTCCACCTTACATGTAGTAGTGAAATCCTTGCACCCTGACTGACTCTAGCAATCAGATAGATATGACTGTCCTCAATTTATGCTGACTCCTACATTTCAGTTCTTTTTGTATAGTTTAACATAAGTTTTTTTACTTTTCGGTTTTCTGTTATTTGGCAATTGCTTTTGATATATGGGTAAATGTAACTTTATACACAGCATTTCATTCATCTTTTCCTTTAAAAACACTGACAGCTTAAACCATTTAGATAAGCAGACAAGTTTTTAGAACATAAACATTACACAATGCTTTTTCATAGTGTGTCTAATATTCCCCATGTTTATACAGTTCATTTTTTGTCTTTCAGTTTAATCATACTGTATTTTGTCTTTCAGTTTCGTCAACATTGTACTTTCTTTTTGAGTCTTTGTGTACTTATATATTTTTATTCATTTTATAATCTTAGGAAGATATGATGCTAATAATACATTGATGTTTGGTGGCTCATTCATATCATTTTTATGTCTTGTTTTTTAGTTATGGACATAATATCAGTTTTATTGTAACATCTATTATTTTATATTTTATCATTTATGATATGTATTGTGTGTCTCAATTTATTAGTTGTTTATGTATTTATGGTTTATGCCTCTGAAGAGGATGTGCATGGTTCATACAATTACGTTTTATGTTATAGACTGGAAAATGTTTATTTAGTACTCTTGACCGATCTCTCTGAGACGGTCCCTCCGATACTTTGGTAATGAATTACTTTTTATGTTTACTTTAATACATGTTGTGTTTTTTATTTTATTTACTCTTTAATGCATGTATATTGCTTTTTAAACATTTGTGTGTTTATTTGTTTTAATTTTATGTTTTAGACCCCTGAGGAAGGCATGGTGCCGAAACTTGTTTAAGATGGGTCCTCATATAACGATTTTACAGAATTTTTTGGTATGTCCATGGTTCTTCTCCGCTTTGCATCTGGATTCTATTATGAATCACAAACAGTCTTGAATATTTTGTGAATGGGGGGCCTCACTAATTATAGGTTTCCTCCCACAAAACTTTCATTGAACTGAGTGTTAGACTTCCTGAGGATAATTTATAACAGGTCTCTTAGGTGGGGTGGCCAGATAGGCACCTACTATAAGCTTATTTATAAAGACTCATAGATGCCTATGTATCCTTATAAAATACCAAAACAAAATCCGTGGAAATGAACCCATGTATATTTGCACCTGCTTGGGAGTAGGCATGAATATCTTCATGTATTTTATAAACAACACACCTGCACTTGCCTCCACCTATGGCATGTAAAAGGACATGTCTGTTTGTCATCATGCATACTTTTATATGGGGGTAATTTTATGAAAGGCCTTTTATGCATGATCTCTCTACATTAAAACCTTAAAAACAGTTATTCATGCCTTGGCAATAAATAAATATGGACTTCTGTAATTCTCTGCTTGCTTAATATAAAGAAAAGAGGTTACAGTTCATTCAGAATACAGCAATTAAGCTATTATACAATATCATGTGACTCCACTGCTTTATGAACAACATTGGCTTCCCGTTTGGGCACAAATTACAATTAAAATCATATTCCTATTTTACTGTGTTTACTATACAGGTTATTCTAGTTATCTTAATTCCTGCTCATCACTTATTGCCCTGTAGAAACTTTTGAGGTCATCCCAAGCAAACTTTTTTGTAGTGCCAACCTAAGCTAAAACCAAATTTGGAGCGCAGCTTTCATCTGCCTTGCCTCTCATTATGGAAATCTCTTCCAAATAAGATCCATTGGGAAAACTGGTATAAGAAATTCAAACTAGGAGGGAAGTCCTGGCCCTTCACTCAGGCCTTTCCTACATAATGGATGGTGGCCTAGCAGGAGATTCTTCCCTCTCTCCCCTCCCTTTCCTCTGCCACTCAGATGTTTTACTGAAAATAATTGTTCTATTACCTTCCCCGGCTTTTATTTTCTGTCTTCCTCAGTGTTTTTGTTTTTTTTTACCTCCTTACTTACTTTATGTCAGTTTTGCAATAACGCTGAATGTTGTAAAAAGCTAGCCTGACTAGCAGTATATCAAATCATTCTAATTATAAAAAGTCTTTATTAAATTATCCCCACAGAGTCCTTATTTTCTTTTTCTTTGTAGATTCAAACCCTAAAACACATCCAATGCTTGCTAGACTGGGGTCCCAGGCAGCTGCTTGCAGTCCCTGCCATGGACTGTGATACATCGCTTTGCAGGAGTGAGAGGAAAGCAGATTCATTTACTGTGCACCAAGTCAGCAGTGACAGGGTTAACTATCCTTGCTGCAGGGAATCTTGGGAAGGCAGGTGGGGCACAGAGTCTGTCTTCATATGGTGTGCAGCAGAGAGCTCAGGTAAAGACAACCAACAAGCAGGAGACAGCTCACTGAGTTTCAAGGAGTTAAGAGTAAATAGAGGTAAAGATAAACAGCAGGAGATGGCATGTTTGCTTTTTCTTTACTGAGTTCAAAAGGCAAAGAAAGAGAAAATCAGTTTGAGGATTGTCTGTCCCTTCCATGCTGAATTGCTATAGGGACTCTAGCCACTGATATAAAAATAAAAGGCTAGAGGATTCCCTCCACTATCCATCATTTGGAGACCTACCCAGTAGTTTTCTATGAAGGAGAGACTGATAACATTTGGGAAAAGGGTTTTATCTCCAGTACTGTGAGCAGAGTACACAGAGCACTGCTCTTTCAGGACCATTAAGAGACTGGTGGGTTAATGGGTTAGTGAATGAGCTGCACAGAGGCTGACTACTTCATCCAAGTCCTGTACACTGCTCCTTTGAATATCAGCTGGAGGGTAAAGACAATCAGATCACCAGGTAGATACCACTGGACTGTTTTTTTTCCCCCTCCCCCCTTTAGTCATACTGGGACTGAACTGCCATGACATCTAGAATCAGACTGTTTTTGTTTTCCCTTCACTTTTGTCCTAGGTACCTCACCTAATAGCGAGAAGTCTCTATAAACATTTTCCTTGCTAGGTTGCTGTTTTCTGAACTTACCCTCAAGTTGTTATGATTAACCTACCATTTTGAACAAGGGTAAGCAATCCGATCCTCAGCTGGCCGGGTTTTTCTGATAACCTTAATGGATATGCTTGGGATAGATGTACATGCATGACCTCAGATATATGGAAATCTCTCTCTTGCATATTCTGGTTGGGTGGATGACCTATTCGGCGCGATCACATGCATGTTGCATGGAGGAGTGACGGAGATGGGTCTGGGGCAGTCCAGAGAAAGATACGCATGTGCCCCCAATTTCAGAATGGGGCTGCATGTCTACAGCCAGCAGTGGACACGTCTATATTTACACCTGCTCCTGGGCGTGAGAAGACATTGGAAACATGCTCGTTTCTACCAGCTATCAACAGTACAAGGAAGAGGAGAAAGCCGTTCACTCACACATTTTTCGCCAAATCAGAAAATGCTAGTAGGTGCATAGTGAGGCCTTATTGTCTGCTGCTGTGCTGTTACATATCTCCATGTCTAAAATGGCAGGCTGGAACGTGTATATGGTAACATATAGACGTGTCCGTCTCTGCCTGATCGACACAACATCTGTGATCATCTATTCCATTGTAAATTTATTGATTGTAACATATGTTGTCGGTACATATTGTAATATATGTTTTCTGTGCATAATCCACGTATTATTCATTGTAACATCGTTGTTTAAAGTTTAAGTTGAATGTATCTGGTTAGTTAATTGTAAACCACCCTTGATCACTGGAAGGGGTGGTATAGAAAAACTTTTAAATAAATAATTACAATACTGGTGCTGGACCACAAACATCTATAATTCTCTCATGTCCCTGTTTCTGAAATCGGCCAGCTTCTGCATGTGTCTGGCCCCTTATTCTGCATTTCCCTGTCACTCCTATATCACGGTGGGGGCATTTATCTTTTGGGGCAGAGATAACATTTGCATATATCCACTTTCACTGCTATCCCTCCCACAGAATTTCAGGTATCTTGACATAGACGTCCCAGATTTCACCTACATGGCCTTTCTGAAATGTGTCTTAATATATTTCATTTGATCTCTGTCAGTGAGGTGTCCCTAAAGTAACATTAGTCCAATATCAACTACAGTTTCAAAATATCCTATTACTTCAGTAAAACCATTTAATGTAATGCTCCATCCCATAAAGGGAACCCCCCCCCCTCACTGAATTTAAAAGTGAATGAAATGAAATGAAATGTCCAGTTTAAAGCAGAACTGGATATGAATGTTCTACGATTTAGTTCAATGGATTGTGTTGCTAAAATCACACAGAGTTTGATGTCTTCATGTTTGATTTTCTTTGAAGAATTCAAATCAATTTACAGTATGAAAATTGCTTTAGTAGTTTTGCTGTTTGTGGCTTTTCTATGTGGATGGGAGGCCATCTTCTCTCTTGGTGCTTCTCTGTGTCCCTGCTGCATTCATATGGTTCACCATTCCTTCTGAATGGAGAGATCAGAACAGTTGGATTTTAGTAGAAAGGTGGCACAGTGGCTGGTGTCATTTCTCTCAGATAAGTTGCAGAGGATAATGGGTAGCTTTCTAGCCCTCAGGTGGTACTTTATGGGGTCCCTCAGGGCTTGATGGTATTGCCTTTCTTACTTAATAGTTACTTGGTCTCATTCGTTTTGCATAAATTTAACATGTGTTTTCAGCTGTGCACAATTGATAGCCAATGTCTTCTTTCTCTTGGCCAATATACATCTCCTTTTGTGATTGAATTGTACAGTTGTTTGGGGAAGATTTGTTTCTGCTTATAACCAGGAAACTGCAACACCTGTGAGCCAATTTATTAAGCTGAGTTACAGTTGTGGTCAGCATTATTTGCACCCTTGCATTTTAGGTATGTTGTGTACAATATCTTGAGAAATAATTGGAAATATTCCAACCGTATGTCACCATATTTTAATAGTCGTAGTATGTGGAGGAGTAGCCTAATTGTTAGAGCACTGGCTTGGGAACCAAGAGACCAGGGTTTGATTCACACTAGCATTCTTTATGGTCTTGGGCAAGTCACTTAACCCTCCATTGCCTCAGAAAAATCCAAGTTATCAATGTCCCTGTTCAATGTCCTTTACCAAGTTTAAATTACAATGCAAGCTGCTTTTACTGAAAAGATACAACGGTATAAAGAACCTGTTAAATAAATCATAGTATGCTCAAAGGTATACAACAACAAAAAAATATGTCTGTGCAACTTAGACGTAGTAATTTCTGAAAAAAAAAGAAGATATGACCTTGATAGGATTAATGACACCCTTCACTAATATTTGGTTGCAGAACCCTTGGCAGTGATGACAACCTCCAAACGTTTCTTGTAGTCATCTATCAGTTTTGCACATCTGCCTGCTGGTAATTTCTCTCACTCTTCAACTGCGATTTGTTCCAGCTCATGAATGTTTCCAAGATTCCTTTTACCAATGGCAGATTTCAGCTCTTTCCAAAGGTTCTCAGTTGAATTGAGATTAGGACTCATTGCTGGCCAGTTTAAAACAGTCCATTTGTTCCTTGTTAACCATTCTTTTGTACTTTTGGATGTATGTTTTGGGTCATTGTCCTGCTGGAGAACCCATGACCTTCGACCCAGACCTAGCTTTCTGATTCGAGGTAGCACATTTTGCTCCAAAATAACTTAGTAGTCCTCTAACTTCATGATTCCTTTAATACGTTCCAGGCCTCCAATTCCTGAGGCAGCAAAACCGTCCCACAACATTTTGGAACCTGCACTATATTTAACTGTAAGAAGGGAGTGTTTTTTTTCCTTATAAGCTTCATTTCTTCGTCTGTGAATGTATCTCTGGTCTGCATTGCCAAAGAGCGCAAGTTTGGTTTCATCTGTCCACAGAATATTTTCTCAGAAGCTTGTGATTTTTCAAGCTGGATTTGGGCAAAGATCAGGTATGCTTTTTTATGTCTGCCTTTGAGCAGTGGGGTCCTCCTTGGCTTCATCCTTCTTTGTTTAGTGCATGGCATATGGGTGCATGACAGGTTGAAACTACCAATCTCTAGGTCAGCCTCAAGCTCTTTGGATGTTGTACATGGTGTTTTCCACAGTTCACACTAACCTTCAAAGACTTCTTGGATTAATTTTCTTCTTCACACTGTATCCTGGGAGGTTCTTGACAGTTCCATAAGCAAAAAACGTCTTAACATTGTGAACTGTAGATACGGGAATCCCAAGGTCTTTAGAGATGGCCTTGTACCCCTTTGAAGTTTGATGATAGTGGCTTTTGTATCTCAAGCAGCTCTCTTGTCTTCACTATTGTGAAAATGGAACAGGGAGTGAATGTGGCCATGTTAAACATTAGAGCCATCATTCATTGGTTGATTAAAGTCATGTGAGAACTGACAGTTGATCACAGGTGCATCTAATTTTACTGCAGTGGGAATGTGGTTCTTCTCTTAAAACTGATTTGAATTGTTTATAAGGGTGCCAATAATCATGTCCTGGCAATGTCCCATTTTTTATAATATTTCCTACTATTTTCTTTTTTAATTGATCTTTTTTTAGTTGATTCTTTTATGTGTCAAATATGTGTGCATATATAGTCTAAAACTATTTCACTGGCCATGTTTTTTTTTAGGAGATATTGGATATTAAGGGGTTGAACTGAAAGGGTGCCAATAATGTTGCCCATAACTGTATGACACTAATTCACATTGAAAGAAAACTAATGTGCGTTAAAACACTATAATGCATATTAATTTTATTTAACATGTTACAAAAAACATAATGTTAAAATCTGGCTCAGCATGCTTTAAAAGGTAATGACCTGCATTACATACAGATAGCCACAAAGTAACGCTTTATTATGCAACTTGGATAATGTAGGTTGTGGTAAATGCCATAATCTGCCTTAATTACTGAGAGGGGAGGGTTATTCTTTATGCCATCTTTAAATTCTTTCCCAGAAGCAGTGATTCATGTATTATCAGGTCATCAGACCAGTGATCCTGGAGGAAAGTTAACAGCACCTTTGAAGGCTTTTTTTTTTTTTAGTGCCATCAAATCAGGGCTGACTCCTGATGACCCAGCTGCCTCTGGATTTTCTTGGTAATGTATCAATGGATGTAGTTTGCCAGGCCTTGGCAATGGAGAATAAAATGTTTTTCCCAAGGTCACAAGGAGTGCCAGTGGGAATCAAACCCTTGATCTTCTAGCTACTAGACCCCTGACCCCACCCCATGCCTCACATCGTAAAGTACAAATTTGCCCCACCGCTTTTTTCAAAAATTGTTAAGGCCCCAACCTGCTCTCTCCACTGTGGCAACTTTATCCCAGTCTTGTCATTTACCAGCTCTCTTCTCCAGCAGTGCCAGCTTCCATCTCTTCTCTGCGGACAAGCAGGAATGATGTCCTCACATATGACTGTCACTGATGGATCCCCACGTGGGAACTCTCCCCAGCTTCTGTTGAAAACTTTTGGGAGGTTCCATAATACCTCTGTGCCTGTCTTCCCGTCTGCTATGGCGCCATCTTCCCCAGTCTTTGTTTTCTGCGGAGCCCCTAGAACGTGTTTGCGATGTCAGCTGGTAAAGTGTCATCTTTTTCCCCTCCAGGGATTGTTTTTTCCTTGATTTTCTTCCCTGTCATTGGTAGCATCAGTCCTGTCACTGGTTTTATCCAGTTCAGATGCTTTTTTTCTCTTTTGGTATTATTTTCAGTTGTTCCCACGGGCTGGCACTATCGAGCCATTTGATCTCGCCATGGCCATTTTTCCAGATATGTCCCAGAAGCCGGCCAATGGTTTTAAGAAGTGCATCAAATGTGCCAGGACCATTTCAGTCACTGACAAGCACAAATGGTGCCATCAGTATCTGGACCCCAATCACCAGCCCTCTTCTTGTAATCTGTGTCTGCAAATGACAAGAAGGGGCCTGAAGGGTTGGGAACAGCAGAGAGAGTCCCTCTTCGGGCAGCACTCTGAGTCAACATCATTGGCTCTGGCAACGGTCTCAATGGCCCTGCTAGGACATGATTAGGTGTCAACATTGAGGATTTCTCAAGCTCACTTGAAGCCGAGGAGCTGCGATAGCCTGGAGGGGCAGCTTTCGATCAACTTTCGAATGGAGCTGAGGAAGGAATCAACATTGACCTCTTCGACATCAAAGGGGGATCTGTCTGAGCACTGGCCTAAAGCCCATGTGCATCGGCATTGAGGCCCTTGCTGACGCGATGCCAGGAGCAATGTCTGGGAACGGCCCACCAGGGTGTACCGGTGGAAGCAATTGACTCCTAGAGTGCCAAAGGAGCATTGTTCATCCCCCAATGTCTGTGGCCTTGATGCCCCTGAGGGGATGCCGGAGATGGTATCCAAGCTGTTCTAGCCCTGAAGCCTTTGGAAGCAGCTGCCCTGGAGGAATGCCTCTGGGCCCTCGAGGCCTGCATGGCAGCAGTGCTGGCACAGCAGCAGGCTGGCCCCTTGGTGCCCATGGCATTGTCACCATGCATCGGAAAACCGATACTCAAAACCCATGCATTGCTTAAGACTGTGGCTGCATCAGGGAATCAGTCAGAGTTGATGCTGGTTCCCACGGCTATCTCCCTCTTGAGTGTTTCAGGGTCCAGTGTTCCAGTGAAACTCAGGAAACACTTGATGCCGCATTGATCCCATCAATGCTCTCCCTCTCCAGGAGAGGGAGTGCCAGGAGGAGTCCCAATGATACTTGGACTTTCTCTCGGAGTTGGACTCAAACAGCTGGGTGATTGATATGGAATCAGAGACTATATTGGAGAGCAAGTCTACTGAACTTCTGTTGGACTCTGTCCTCTTCACGAATGCCAGAAGTCTCCTCCAAAAGACATGTCCTTCCAGGGCTTCCTAAGGGATAAGTCCAAAACCATCCCATTTTCTCTAGAGGATGAGCCCAGGGTAGAGGAGATGGAGATCCTTCAGTACCGTTCAGCCCCTAAGGAGGTGGTAATGGTGCCAGTACACTGGATCTTGCAGAGACTGCAAATGAGGATGTGGAGAACCTTCTCATGATACCCGCTGTCAACAAGAGACTGGACTCGATGTACTGAATCCAAAAGGCCCCAGGGTTTGAGAAGCCTCAGCTTCTGCACCACTCTCTGCTGGTGGAGTCTGCCCTGAATAGATTCAAGAACAATAAGACTCACTCCTCAATGCCCCCAGGTAGGAAGGCACAGATTCTGGATTCCTTGGTAGGTGATGCTTCTAGAGCTCCATGCTGGTGGCCAGAGTCCTGTCATACCAGCTCTACATGAGTATGTTCTTGAAGGACATCATGCTCAATCTTGCTGAGCCGGGCTTGTTCATTCCCCCAGAGCAGCTGGATCCTATCATGCCCTAGTTGGCCATAGCGAGGACTGGTGAAAGTACATGGTCCGGGTGATTTATGATGCCTTAGTCAGTCTCCAGAGCGGCAGCATTGGGCTTTGGTGCTTGTCAGTTCTTCTGGCTCCAGACTTAGAACAGTCTGTGCAGAATAAGCTGGCGGATGTGCCAGTCAGAGGGGAGAACCTCTTCGGTGAGCAGTGGAGGCCAAAGCTGGTGACATAGAGAAAGCAGTATGTCACCGTCAGGCTCTCAAGAAAGACTCTCAGCAAAAGGCTCAGGCCCCTCATCAGCAGCAACAAGAGAAGCCTCAGAAGACTCATTCCACCCTGAAGCCCAAGCAGAAGGGGAGGGAGGTTTGACTGGTTCCTTCAGAGTGTAGCCAGTCTACCAATTGCCGCAGAGGGAAATCCTCTGGTGGGGGGGGGGGGGGGCTTGTTCTTTTTGCACATGGGTGGCATCTCATCACCTCAGACTTGTGGGTTTTGCAGATAGTTCAAAATAGCTACATGCTGCACCTCGCCAACCCGCCTCCCCCTCCCCCCTGAGGGAATATCCATTCGACCCTCTGTACTTCAGCCTGCTGCAAGGAGAAATCTCTACCCTGCTGGCTAATCTTATCATAGAGCCTGTGCCTCCAGCTCAGTTTGGGCGGGTTCTTCAGGTACTTCCTTGTCCCGAAGAAGATGGAGGTTCCATCCCATTCTGGACCTCCAAAACCTCAACACCTTCCTAGTGGGAGAAAAATTCAAGATGGCCTTTCTGGTGACTCTGCTCCCTTATCTTCAGAGAAATGATAGGCTATGCTTCCTGGTTCTCAAGGATGCGTACCCACACATACCAATTCATCCCACTCACAGGAGATATCTCAGATTCATCCTGGGAGTCTGGCACTTCCAGTACCATGTGCTTCCCTTCAGCCTGGCCTCGATGCCTTGGGTCTTTATGAAGTGTCTTGCAGTATTAGCCACTTATCTGCAGATATTGGGGGTGTTAATCTACCCCTACTTGGTTGACTGGCTCATAAAGAGCTCCATTCTGGATGAAGTCTGGCAGTCAACTCAGCTGATCATCTAGGTGCTCAAGATGTTGGGGTTCATGATCAGCTAGCCCAAGTCCCACCTCCAAGCCTCACAACAGCTGGAGTTCATAGGGGCCTTCTCAACACCACTCAGGCTTGGGCCTTTCTTCTGCTGGACTGTCTGCAGAGGCTGGCAGCTTTGGTCCACAATAACCAGCGTAAGCATCAGATAATGGCTTGTGGGATGTTGAGGGTGTTCGGTCATATGGCCTCGGCAGTGCATGTCAATCTCCTGGCTCATCTGTTGATGAGGCAAGCTCAATGGACTCTGAGCGAGCACTCAGTGGAAGCAAGCCACTGGCCATCTCTGGGACTGGATGGCCATCACCGCACCTCATATCCAGTCCCTGCACTGATGGCTGGATTCTCAAAGCCTGCTCAGAGGTCTCCCCTTTCAGGTGTTGCCTCCCCAGAAGATTCTGACAGTGGACATATCCAAGCTGGTTTGGGGGACACATTTAGACAGTCTTCGCATGCAAGGAGTGTTGTCCGAGTGGGAGAGCCCAGCATCCAACCAAAGGAAAGCAAACAGCACACTCGCAGAAGGAACCAACACCAGTACTGGTGCCAAGTGGGAGAGTTTTCACCTGATCAACTTTCTGGAGCTCTGAGCCATTGCAGATGCCTTCAGGACATTCCAGGATAACCTTGCCCACCAGATTGTTATGAATTCAGAATGACAATCAGGTGGCGGTGTACTATATCAACAAGCAGGGTGGCAAAGGATTATATCTCCTGTGCTGGGAAGCAGTCCGCTTGGAGAAGCTTGCCACTGCCCATGGTATAGAGTTGAGAGATATTTATCTACCCGGGGAACTCAACTCCCTGTGGATCAACTGAGCCATGTTTACCAGCCACACGTGTGAATTCTGAACATGGAGATGGTGGCCTGGATCTTTCAGTCATGGGGTAACCTTTGATAGATCTGTTTGCCACTCCGCACAATGCCCAAGTGAATCAGTTCTGTTCCAGAGTCACTTTGAGGGACAGGCTGGCACTGGATGCCTTCCTTCTGCTCTGGGGAGTGGGCCTACTCTATGTGTATCCCCACATTCCTCTCATAGCAAAGACCTGGTTGAAGCTCCAGGTTGATAAGGGCTCAGTGATTCTCATTGTGCTGTACTGGCCCAGCCAACCATAGTTTCTCCTGCTGCTTCAGTTCTCTCATTGGAAGTCTCTGCAGTTGTGCTCTGCTCTGGACCTCATCTCTCAGGATGGAGTTTGCTTCACTCCAACATCCAGTCCTTGGCTGTCATGGCATGGATGTTGAGCAGTTAGTCCTGTTGGAGCTTAACCTGCCTGAGGAGTCATGGACGTTCTTTTGGCCTCCAGGAGAGCTTTGATGAGGTCTTATGCCTCCAAGTGGAAAAGGTTCACCCACCTGGTTTACTGACCATGCCATGGATCCCTTCTTGTACTCTGTCATCAGGTTGCTCGAGTACCTCCTACACATCTTGGAGTCGGGTTTCAAGTCCAATTCTGTCCAGGTTCACTTGAGCACAATCAGGGCCTACCATTGTGGTTTGGAGGGACAGCCCATCTCAGTTCAACCTCTGGTGATTCACTTTACACCTCAACCTCTGGTGCTCCTCTCTAAGCCTCCTTTCAGGCCCCCAGCAGTGGCATGGGTCCTCAATGTGGTTTTGGCGCAGCTGATTTCAGCGCCCTTTGAGCCGCTCACCTCCTGCCCTCAGAAGGACTTGTTTCTAGTGGCAGTTACATCGGCATGCTGTGTCATTGAGCTCCAGGCCCTGTTGGCTCACCTGCTATATACCAGGTTCCACTATAATAGAGTAGTCTTATACACTCATCTGCATTTCTTCCCGAAGGTGGTTTCAGCTTTCCATCGTAACCAGTCAGTTGTACTGTCCACCTTCTTTCCCAGGCACATACCCACAGGGGGGAGGCAGCGCTGAACACGGTGAACTGCAAGCAAAATTTGGCCTTCTAACTTGAGCTGAAAAGGGCCCATTGAAAGTCCATTTGGCTGTTTGTCTCTTTTGACCCCAGCAAGCTCAGGACTGCCATTTCTAAATGCACCTTGTCAATTTGTCTTGCTGACTGCATCTCTTTCACTTATGCCCAGGGTATTGATGGTCATGTCATGGCTCACAATGTAAGAGCCATGGCTGTGTCGTGACCAACTTATGCTTGGTCTCAATGAAAAAGATCTGCAAGGCTGCAATGTGGTCTTTGATCCACACATTCACATCACATTATTGTCTGGAAGGGGATTCCTGACATGACAGCAACTTTGGCTAGTCCATACTCCGGCATCTCTTTGGGAATTAGGTTCCAACTTCTTCTCACCAAGGCCCTTCTATCCATCCAGGCTACCAAAAAGGGCATGAGCACTGATGTAGATGAAGATTTTGAATCAGTTGAGTTCCCCTGGGGGACTACCTCTGTTACTACTTGTTGATTCTCCAATTCTTGTTTTGTTGCCCCTTTTGGACTTTGTCATTTCCTTGGTCTTCAGTAGCCTGTAGCTTGAGAGTACCATACATGAGTACTTCATTCCTGCTTGTCTATGGAAAAAGCATAGTTACTCATCTGTAGCAGGTATTCTCTATGGACAGCAGAAATAGGTCCTCACAACCCTCCCACCTCCCGAGGAATGGTATTCTGCTACAGCTTTGTTATCATACTGGGGAAGATGGCGCCACAGCAGGAAGGAAGACAGGCATGCAGGCAGGGTGGAGCCTACTAAAAGCTTCCAATAGAAGCTGGGGAGCATTCCTGCACAGGGCTCCATTGGTGAATCTGCCCATATGTGAGGACTTATTCCTGCTGTCCACAGAGAACACCTGCTACAGGTGAGTAATTACTCTCTCTTTGAACTGCATGTGTATGCGTGGAAGGACAACCAGGCACAGATGGACATCCCTGAACAGGCTTGTTTGCATGAGCGAAATGCTCCTAAAACAGGCAAACTTTATGGAAAACTATCTGCTTCTACCTCTGGCTAAATGTGAGTGTCTTGAATAGTGCTGAATTCTTAAACATATGAAATAAAAGACTATAGTTATTTTTGTATTATCAACCAAAGTGCTTAAGAGGAAAGAGAAGCAAGATAACATAGATTTAAAATGGCATGCCATGCCTACCACACGTATAACATCAGATAGAGCTATGCACTCGGGGACCTCCATATTGCCAGAGCTAAGAATGCATTTGCAGACTATTTTAAAACAGGCCTGTGTTCAGTAATAAACCTAATGAATTTCAATATGATTAGAACAGTTTAAATGTACTGTAATAAATAAACATTTGGGGCCTAAACATTCTATAAATCTTTCTTCTTGTTTTGTCATAGCCGAGAATGCTTGCATTATACTCTTACATCTTCACTTGAGGCGTAATAGTTTATGCCACAATTCTCATGTTGTTTGCTGCTTGCTACCATGTTTTTATGCTTTCTGTTTTATTGGCAGGCACTATTTCAGGCTATCAGCACTGTTTAGCTATAAATAGACAAGTTCTCTTATGTGTTCCATAATTCCATGTCTCTCTTTATTACATTTCACTAAAAGCCTCTTCTCTTTATCCATTTTATTCATTTTGGGGGTCATTCCCAACCACGAATAACGGGGATGTACGTCCAGCCTGGACGTACATCCCCCGATATTCATCCAGATGTGGCTGCTGGCAAAAGGCTCCCTGTATGAACATCTCATTTGTACGGGGAGTCTTAGATGGTGTTGGGGGGAGGGCGGAACAAGGGCGGGTTATCTCCCCATACTTACAGGGATAGGCCGGGTAGACGGGGAACTTTTTCTACCTCAGAGGTGGAATGTCTCTCTGGACGTGGCGTTTCTGTGGCTTGTGGCGGCCGGTGGTGAAAAAGGTAGATAGGGGCACAGGAAGTTCCCTGCAGCCAGAACCTGGCCGTGGGAGGCCGGATTGGGGATCTGACTGTGGGTAAATAAACATTTCGGTGGCAACTGGGGATTGTGTGCTGTGGCAACATGACACCAGGGCACCATGGCTCCATTAGGGAGCCTGATTGAGTTAGCTAACTAAGTGGCTGGACGTCCGGGGTGCCTGAATAGGGACACATTCCGGATGTCCAGCCACTGTGCTGCGATTCTGCTTCTGTGGGAACATCTAGCCCCCACCTGAGCAGAATTGGCTGCGTCTCCCGGCCATCTAGATGTCTGTATGTCCGGACAGCCCAGATATGTACAAAGCGAAATGTGCCTTCAAATGTATAGAATTGTATTGCCCCAATAAATAAACTGACGGGGTAATTTTGCAAACTTTTCCCATGCATAAAACCTTATTTTGTTTGCATTAGACTTCAATATAATTATCCCTGGGCTTATGTGCTTAAAAGTATATGTTAAGACAAGAGGGCACTTTTACGTGGTGTGGGTGTAGTCTTCTTCTCGAGTGGAGTTGGGCCATTATTTTAGCCTGTTTGTCACTATTATTTTATGTGTCTTTGTAAAAGTTACTTAACTCTCCGTTGCCTTGGAATGTAAACAATGTAAACCGCCTTGACTAAAATGATAATGTGGTATAAAAAACCTGTTAAATAAAAAATAAATAAATACATAAATATAAGAGCGATCTCTGAAACGTTTGAGAATAAAACCAAGGATATTATGAGAATAAAACTTCCATAGTGCGACCGCACAGTGAATATTGTGTGCAATTCTGGTCACGTATCTTAAAAAGGACATAGCAGAATTAGAAAAAGTACAGAGAAGAGCCACCAAAATGGTAAAGGGGATGGAAGGGTACCCCTAAGAAGAAAGGCTTAAATGGTTAGGGCTATTCAACTTGGAAAAGAGACGGCTGAGGGGACATATGATAGAGGTCTATAAATTAATGAATGGAGTGGAACAGGTCAACGTTGATCAATTGTTTACATCATCAGCATATAAAAAGACTAGGAGACATGCAATGAAGCTACAGGGTAACCTGTTTAAGACTAATAAGAGAACATATTTTTTCACTCAACGTGTAATCAAACTCTGGAATTTGTTACCGGAGGATGTGGTAAAAGCTGTCAGTGAACTGGGTTTAAAAAGGTTTGGACAAGTTCCTGGCGGAAAGGTTCATAAACCATTATTAAAGAGGACCATGGAAATCCACTGCTTGTCCTGGGACAAGCATCTTGGAACCTGTGAGCCTTTTTGGGAGCCTGCCAAGTAATTTTGACTTGGATTGGCCACTGTTGGAAACAGAATACTGGGCCTGATGGACCTTGGTCTGACCTGGTATGGCATTTCTTATGTTCTTCTGTAAAGGCATGGCAATCTACTTCTGGTCACACCTTACCAACAGAACTCAGGGATTTCTGGGTAACCAGGAGTCAGCATTGACTCAATGGCACACATTGTATTTGCATAAAATAAGCTAGAAATAGGCCGTTACATGTCTTTCGTTGATAGGCAATCTATGATAAAATTATGCACAAGCGATCGAGTAGGGCTTTCATATGCTTTATTAAATTTACACAAGAGTTGAGGAGGATTTGCACGTAGGTTTTTTTTCTCATTGTAAACTCTCAGGATCATTTAGTACTTATGTTTCCTTTTGAAGTACAGTATCTTTGTTTCGAGAGTGCTGAACATTAGCCAATGACAGTGATATATGACTAACAAGTTGAATAATGAAGTGTTCCATACACTAGAGTATACTGTGTTTCTACAATGATACCAAATACAGCTTGTAGATACAATATTAATCTTGCAGATTCCATTGGTACAAATGGAAAGAATGACATAAGATCTCATTTCTATTAAAATATGTCTGTTCACAATAGAAGATAAAAATAATGCCAGAACCAGCCTTTCTATCCTGTATAGTGAACTCTTCCAAGCAGACCTGGATGTGATATTTGATTCTCTGGCTTTTCTCATATAGCTTGAAAAATGTTACTTTATTTATCAATAAGAAAATAGGGAATATATTCAAAATGACTAACGCGGTTAGTAGACCTGCTAACCAGGTTAATTGTGGTGAGTGGGTTATTCAGCGGCACATAGATATTTTGTGCTGCTGAATATCCCTTCCTAACGCCACTGCATGTCCCAATGCTAACCACGTATCACTGGGGTCTTCTGGGGGTGGCACTTGTTTTAATCAGTTAGCGGCAATATTTACAGCTGGCCTGACTTTAGCCGGTTTAACTAACTGAGTAGCGGATGAATATCACCCCTGTAAGTATAGCTAAAACTCTAATTGGGCACACCAGACATTCAATGATGGTGATCCCGGCATTGAATACCCTGGTCTAAGTTTAAACGGCAATGGCCAGCTGCTTTACAAGTGCTGGCCGCCATCATTGAATATCGGTCCCTTAGTGTCTTACTTCCGTGTTTGTCTCCAAGGACCACTGGAGTTCTGTGTAGTGTGAGACCACTATAGGAAGTTTTTAATAGGCAAATCAAAAATCAAAGGGGGGGGGGATTATTCAAAGTGTTTTAGCCAGATAGCACATGAACAACTGGCTAAAATCCGCTAAGCCCGATATTCAGCAGCAATAACTCATTCGTGCTGTGTAATATCTCCACAAATCGTATAAAAAACGCTCAGTTAAAATTGGGGCATTCTGTGGGTGGATCATGATATTCAGCTGACAATTGGATAGCTTAACTGGTTAAAGCTTGGACAAGTAAATGGCTGTCCTAACTAGTCAGTTATGGCTATCTGGTTAGTGGCTGAATATCACCGCTAGTCGCATAGTGATGCGCTGCCCTGCGAACCCAGAGTTTCATCACTGGATGCCAGATATGTTACAGTGCTGAATATCTGGGTTTATTTGAAGTGGCATTGACGTCACACTTTAAAAGTATTAAGCTGCCATGCCTGAATATTGGCCCCAAAGAGTCCCGGGCAAATTAGTTGTGGAATCTTCTGTTTTATTTATCAGGAACCAAGTATCATATCATGTTCTCTGGTGAGTTCCAAACATGAGGACAGTTTTAGCTTTTTATTATCATTTTTTCGGGGGGGGGGGGGGCATCATCTCGGTGTACATCACACTTTCTGCATTCTCGGCTATATGGGGCACAGCAGTACTGTCAATTATACTAGTCTGCTTCTCCACTGTGATTTGTTTTTCACACCCTATGGGGTAATTCTCTAAAGCTTTTTCACCAGGTAAAGCCTGTTTAACACACAGAAAAGGGCTTTTATAGAATTGCATGACTGTGTACACACATGAAATGTACGTGCATGGAAAGTGTGTGTCTACTTTATATGATATATAAAGAGAAAGGAATTTTAGAAGAGATGCCCAAGTGCAATCTAGGATGTCAAAGCTAGGACCTCTGAAAAAAAATGCGTCCAGGGAAGACATGATTTCACAAATGTGGATGTGCCCAATATGGATGTCTATGACATCTCCAGAATATTATTTCAGAATCTAGATATCTAGGAATAGCCTAATGGTTAGAGTAGTGGGTCAGGAATGGGAAAAGCAGGGCTCAACTCTCACTGCTGCTATCATTGACATTGTGCTGAGTACTGGGGATGATAAGAGTGCTTTTTTTTCTACACCCTCTGTTTGTGCCTGGAGCAGGTCTAAACTTAGATGTGACGCTGGATATCCAGGACGTTTCTGAGATCAGGTGGAGATGTCCAGTTTCCTGGGAATGTCCCTGGCCACACCTCCACCATGCTCCCGTGCAGGCATGGACATCCTCACACTGGGGACGTACACAAACCCAGCTTCTAAAATGACTCTGGCAATGTCTTTGTGCTTTGGACATCTCAATGTCCATTTTTGCATAGAGCTTCCAAAATGACCCCCATAGGCATTCCCGCATGCTAAGGTTTGGTGGAGCAATGTATGAGTATGTTTTATAAAATATGTGGATATATACAGAGTTTATATACACACACATTTACAACGTTTTCAGAGCAGGTGCGCTGGAATTTGTGCGTTATTGTGGCTGGAGCTGCGAGCCTGTTTTATAAAGGCACAGAGGTACCTGTGTTGCCTTTACAAAACAGGCTTTAAAGCAGGCATCATTTTGGGCTTCTCACATAGGCATCGTATTATAAAATAAAATCCAAAATAGCAGCAAGAGCAAGGGCCTGGTCGTAAACATGGGCAACCTTCTAGGGCACCAGTTTTTGAAGTTACCAAATACCTGAACTAAACAGGACCTTGGTACCATTTGCTTTAGGATCATGCCCTGTGATTTCTGGGGATGAAACCTCCCCTCCTGACCACACTATATCCCTGCCTGTGGGCACCCAAATCTTAAACATAGCCCTAGTGAATAGAGTGTATTCAGCAGCATGTGTTTGTGCGTTGCAGGTACAGTTACACTATTCTATGGCAGGAAAAATCATTAACACATAATACGTATCTATTTTTCCTCCTAGAAGAGGATCCATTACAAAATGAAGCCAGTGTACTTCATTTCTGTCTGTTTGCTCAGCAACACCCAGCAGATATTTGCCAGGTAGAACCATTGGCTTCAAAAGTATGGGCTTCGAATACATAGCCCTCAAACAGTTAATAATGTTCAGATTCCTTTCTGTTTTCCTGTGTGTATGTAGTTATTCATTTTTATTCCCTTTAGCATCAATAGCTTTCTTATAGAAGGAGAAAGCAGGCAGAGCTGTTATAAATCATGTTTACACCTCCCCCCTCCCCCCCCTTCTGTGAGTGCTCTTGATGGCTATCTGCAGGCAGAGGGATTGCTATAGGCAAGAATCTATTGTGATATAAAAATCAAGATGAATTAAATTGTTAGTGATTGCAGTGGCTCATAGTTATACCCTTTGAATATTTTACAACACCCCTCTCCTTCCAATTCATGTAACGCTACTGTATGTTTGGGGAGGAGAGTGTCACTGGTAGATTCTAAAGATTTTGTGTTCGACCCGAGAAATGATTTCTCCTGTTTTTAACTGGCATCAGTAAATACGTTTGATTAGTCTCCTTTCCAACCCCAACAATATTTTTTCAATTATTCTCGTTTAGATCATGCACTTATCAACCTGTATATCAGGGAGAAATATATAGAACAATAATTGTCATGCTTTGTGGTCGGAAGTTGTGTACTGAGTCAAAAATTAGTTCATCTGGGACCACAGGGTTCCAGGGGGATCATAAGACTTCTACTTGTAACATCTGTGCCATATTACCTAAAGCAAGCTGATGACATCCTGTATGACTTCCTTTTTACACATCTGTTGCATAGTTACATAGCTGGTTAGGTAGAAAGAGGACAAGATGTTCATCAAGATCAATCTAATTATCTCAAAACCTCAAGTAAAGGCAGATGCATAACACTGATAGTCAAACTGGTTGAAATATTTGTGTAAAATCATGACTGGGGGATAGGTTTTGCAAGGGGATTATATTTTGAGTATATAACCATGGATCAGGATTTCTGGATTCTCGTCTTTATGAAATATGTCAAAATTATGGACCCCTACCGGTGCCTTCCTCTGTATTTCACTATTGCCCTCCTTCCCAAGTGCTTTGGAAATCCAGCTTTTAGATTATGCAAGTAAAGGGCTACTTACGCCCATCAAAGACCTCTTATAAAATGCTGACTAATGTAAAGTATGCGCGCTGTTAGCATCATGCGGTCTTTCACTGTGGGCATGCATGTGGGGGGAGTTTGGGCAGAGCATGCATGTACATGATTTGACTATAAAATACACTCGTATTTGCAAAAATTAGGCATGGTCATTTACACCAGCTCTGGGGCAGTTGTAAATCATCATGCTTTAACTTAAGGCACATTCTCTACTACTTACAACAATATTTTCTAAAATTGAGCACGTGCCTACTTAACTTTTAAAAATGAGCTTAAAATATGTGTCTAAAAATGTGCATGTTAAGGAGTAATTTTATAATAGGATGTCTAGGGTAAATGGCTAGAAAGACACCTACTTTGCACCTATTTTGTAAAGACAAAACGCGCCTCTGTGACTTTATAAAATACACAAATCCTGACAAAATCACATCTAGATTGAAGGCATGGATGCTATTCCTGCTTGAGAACAGGTATAAATGGTAGTGTGTATTGTTCATGCATATTTTATAAATTAAGAGCATAAATCATGATTCCCACAGACACCAGTAGTAGTCCTACCCTTATACTGCAGCTTGACCACTAATGCTAATACCACAAGACTAACACTAGGCGTCACAGGTGGCATTGTCAGATAGGAGCCAGTGGGGATAGCTCCTGCCTGGATTCCCTAGACCACTGGGTGACCTATGGGGTTGAATGATCATGTTTGAGGCTCTGAGGGTTGGGAGAATCAAGGAGGGGGGGGCTTAGAATTTTATTTATTTATTTATTTATATTCTCTTATATACCGCACTATTCAGCATCAGCGCGGTTCACATAGAACAAACATCTCAGTACAGTCAACATGCATGAGTTTACAGATAACACGGGAAGGAACTTGGATAACAAGGGTAATTATTTACAATCTATTTACAAGGATAACACTACTGCATAGGAACCTGTTACTAGGAGCGGTTACTAAGAATATAATCTTTACTTATAGAGAATCAGTCTTGGCGTGTTATTGAGACACCAAGGAATTGTATTAATGGGTGGAATCACTGAGGTCTATGGGTGTCGTTGACTCTATAAGGTACTTGTTGAAGAGATGGAATTTGAGGGCTTTCCTAAATTGTGTCAAGCTATTGATAGCCCGGATGCCAGGGGGTAGTGCATTCCAGCACCTTGGGGCACAGAGGACAAAGGCTCTGTTGGCTGTAGAAGAAGTGCAGCTTGTTAGGGCCTTTGGGAGCTTTAGGGAGTTGATGGTCATGGATCTTCTTGCTCTGTTTGGTGTAGTAGTGTGAATAAGGGCAGATAATGATGTGGCGGAGAGCTTATTGAGAGCTTTGAATGTGAGAAGTAGAGTTTTGAAGATAATTCTGGCCTGGATGGGTAGCCAATGTAATTGAATCAGCAGAGGTGTAACGTGGTCGGTCCTGGAGGCTCCATGAAGGACCCTTGCTGCGGCATTCATTGCCAGCTGTAATGGGTTCAAGGTGGATTGAGGAAGACCTTGAAGGATGACATTGGCATAATCGAAGTGGGGTATGATCAGTGCTTGGTAGATAGTCCTGAAATCATTTGGCTCCAACATAGAGCGTAGGTGTCTCAGTGTACGGATCTTATAGTAAATTGTTCTGACTGTGTTTCCTATGTGGGACTTCATATCCAGGCGTTGATCTAGAGTGACTCCCAGGTAACGTATTGAGGGCTTGGATTGCAATTCAGCTTCCTTTGTTTTGAGATATTGTGGTGGGATGAAGTTGGGGTTCCTCGTGATGAAGAGGACTTCCGTTTTCTTATGTTGTATACGGAGATTTTGGGAGAGAAGCCAGTCAGATACTGCATTGAAACAGTTTATTAGAGGGGAGAGATCTAAATGTGTTTTGGAGAAGCTGTGAGGTCTGTATTGGAGGGCAGAATCTTTGCTGGGGGGGGGGGGGGTAGGAGAAAAATAAGGAATATGCTTCTTTTTTTTAATGTAGAACGAAAACCCAAAGCAAACACACTGGAGGACAAGGCTAAATTACAACAAAAAAACTTACAAGGACTTTCCCAATCCTTGGAATGGCTGTGGAGGCACAACCACTCACTACAGTACTTATAAAAAATATCGAGAGAGTGAGGGAGAGACCATCAGGTAACAGTGAATAGTGGACAGATAGGTGTGACATTTATTGTAAGCTCATCTTATTAGTCATCAGTCTCTACTAGTCATCAGAGTCCATATACGGTTCTATCCTTCTTAAACATGCAATTTAAATATTTGAATTGTAATTTTTATTCTTGTTTTTTTTTTTCATAAAATATATATGTAACTACACTTGTACTCCCACAGCTGACTTCCAGGAAGGCAGTCACGTATTGCAGCATATAAAGCACGTAAGACGTCACTATCACTTTCAAAACAGTATTTATCTCTGTGACGTCAGTGCCATCATGATTCTTCCACTGGAATATTAGCAACTACTGGCAGTCTGTAACAGCTCCATTTGCCTCCTCAATTCGACCTTAACCTAGTTGTTTCAACACCTTCCTCAGGGGTTGGTGAATCGCTAAACCAACTTCATCCATTCAGCAAAAAAGCGCAATGGCAACGCCAGCTGCCTGGAAGCATCAAGCCATGATTTAACAGCCCCCTGCTCCAGGAGGGCAGACTGATGCTGTTTGCAAGGTTGATGACAAGCTGCGCTATTCATTTACTTCAGGAGTTATTAACCTTCTGTACTTGGCTAATGCAGGTTACCGACTCCCACAGTAAATTAGCAGTATTTTTGCATGTCTTAGTAACTCCCCCTCCCCCCCCTTAGTGGCAGCTGCCCTTTTAATGTTGACCAATAGAATCTAAGAGGCCAATATTCAACCGCTGTGACTGACATTTTTCAAACCCCACCTGCAGCGAGCCAAAACATTCCAGATATTCAGCACCAGTATCCGAAGCGCTTAATACCCAGATAATGCGGTAACTGGTGTTACTTATCCAGGTAGCAGCAATATTCAGTCTGCTATTCAAATAACTCTTTGCATAAAGTTAGGACAGACATTTTGCAGTCCTAATTTTATGCCAGGGTCGAAATTCGAACACAGCCGTCAGCGTTTGTTTAAATACTGACCGTGGCACTTCAATAAAATAGAAATACTCAGTGCTACTAGCTGAATAGAGAACAGCGCTAAATATACACATAGGGGTATGTTTATTAAAACCCCGGTAATGTGCGCGCCGCGCTAGTGTGTGGATGCCATATAAGGAGTGCGCGTTTCAGTCAGAAAAAAGCAAAACCAGGATTAATCATGCGCTAATGTGCGCCGCGCACATTAGCGCATGAAAAACTTGCGCAGGAAGCATAAGTGGCGCGCTGATGTGCAAGTACAGGAACAGAGCCACAGTACAATGGTTAAGACACTGACCGATGGTGCAGGGATCATGGGTTCAATCCCCCAATGTGCCGAATGAAGAAGGCTGGCTGAGGCATTACCTATTATGGGGAAGATTGCTTTAGGAGGCATTTTATTTATATTTTAATTACCTCTACTAGCAAACGCACTCTCAAAGCGTGTTAACATAAGGCGTCCCATAAGGCACATTTTAAAGTGCACTGTCTGCCAAGGCACCCTAGAATGTTGCTTATAGGGCGCTTTATAGGGTGCCGTATGAGGTACCGCAAGGTCACAGCACTGTTTTTGATGGAAGCACTGTGCAGTTTAAGGAATGAAAATCATAATTAGGTGTGCTAACATGCAAGGAGGAGCAGCAGTGTAGCACAATGGTTGAGACACTGACCAATGATGCAGGAGGCATGGGTTCAATCCCCCACTGTGCCTAATGAAGAAGGCTGGCTGAGGCATTACCTGTTATAGGTAATAGTGCTATAGGGGGCATTTTATTTTTATTTTAATTAGTGCTGCCAGCAAACACACACTCAAAGTATTGTAATATAAGGTGCTGCATAAGGCGCCTCATAGGGTACCCCAGAGGGCACTTTTTAAAGTGCACTGTCCGCCACGGCACCCTACAGTGTTGCTGAAAGGGTGGCCTATAGGGCGCCATATAGGGTGCCCTATGAGGCACAGCAAGGTCATAGCACTGTGTTTGATGGCAGCACTGTGCATTTAAATGCATGGAAATCTGAAGTTGGTGCGCTGACATGCAAGGAGGAGAAGCAGTGTAGCACAATGGTTAAGGCACTGACTGCTGATACAGGGGTCATAAGTTTGCTCCCCAGTGTGTCTAATACGTAAGGCTGGCTGAGGCATCAGCTTTGCAATGTACGTATTGTTTCCTGCAGCACTTTATTTGTATTTTATTAATTGCTGCCAGCAAACACGCCCTCACGTGCCGTAACTGAAGGTGCCGCATAAGGCACCCTATAAGGCACTCCATAGGGCACATTATAAAGTGCACTGTCCGCCATGACACCCTAAAATGTCCCCTATAGGGCACCCTATAAGTCGCTCCACAGGATAACATATAGTGAAATTTTATATGGACGGTAACCATAAGGTGCCCTATAGGGCGCCCTATAAAGCGTCCTCTGAGGCACCTTATGGGTACAGTATGCAGAGAGTGTTTTTGCTGGCAGCAATTATGTACATTAAAAAGAGATAATGCTTTGGCCAGCCCTATCAAATAACCCCACTGTGGGTTTGAACCCATGACCTCTGGCTCCACAGGCAGTGAAGTAACCAGTGGGCTACAGCTCTATAGCTGCTAGCAAGCCCCTGGCTGGCTGTAGAGGGACTGCACGTCACCACACAGACAGTCTGCTGTGGTCACCAGGATAGGGTTAGGCCACCCGTACCCATGATGCACTGCACATGCAAATCAGCTGTCCACAGATGAACACAAGATGGGGTATGCACCCCCACAGCACCTCGGCCTGGTAGGGGGAACTGACCATGTCCACCCCCACAGCACCTCGGCCTGGTAGGGGGTACTGACCATGTGTGTTACTGGCACAGAGTAGCTACACACCGTCACATTGTGCGGGAACTGTGCTCACCCTGAGTGTGCGGTGGGGCGCCCAGCACCAGGTCCACAGCACCTTCCATGGCAGAAATAGGCCATGCTGCAGGTCCCCAGCAGTGCTAATGTGTGAGATAAGTAGTTTTTGCAGAAACACCTTGGATATATCTGTCTGTCTCAGTCAGGTATAGCCCCTATGGACCCCTAGGAGGATTATGTACCACCACCCTCCTCCTCCAGGGGCTGAAGGTGGTAAACAGGGTGGCAGTAGAGGGGACCATCAAACCCGGTCCTGCTGGGGAACAGACACTCTACAGGGCAGTCAATGCAGTTCTGTACACATCCATAACACAATAGCAGACAGACATTAGGCCTGGATATGCTAAGCTGCACCCCACCACTATCTGATATTCTCTTGCAGCAAGCCTTCAGCCGCTGCACCCTGCAAGGCACTCCATCAAGACACATACCAACTGCAAACAGTCTGCTAGCTAGTCCATAGTGCATGTTCCTGGTGGAAATGCATGCACCCAGAACTGGGATGTCAGCATACACAGCAAGCAGATACGTCAGTGACTGGGCTCCAAAAGGAAACCCATAAATATCACATGAAAGAAATACTATATAGCACTATGGGGGTGCCTAGCCATGCTGTGGTCACTGCACAGTCAGGGTGAGAGTGATCTCCCAGCAGGACATGCTGAGGCCACACTGTCTGTGTAGGTGGTGGCCAGGCACTAAAATGTCCCAGCCAGTGCCCTATACCCTGTGCAGATGCATCCTGGCCAGGCCACCCTGTCTGGGCTATACCCATGGTACCTTGCTCCTCATTATGCACATTGGCAGGCCAATACTGGCAACAGTGCTGGCAGTGTGGGCTGTGGAGGGTGTTTGCAGCCACCACACACTGGATAGACAGACAGACACCCCCACACCTATGCCAGCATTGTGCTACTATAGAGGAGTTTAGCAGCCCTGGCCACCACACCAGTCCTGGGCACAGTACAGGCATGGATATGGTACGCAATACTGTTGGGGGTCACTCCCCAGGGTGGTAAACACTGTCAGAGACCAGACCTGCAGCACACACCACAGACATCAGAAAGATTGTTATGATGGAGCTCAATGAGCAAACTGTGCTTAACGTAGGACTTGCTATCTGCCAGTAATCATAGGAAACGATTGATAGCTGTGTACCGTATACTCAGGTATAGGGTGGCATTGCTAAGGTATGCAAGTGCTAGTATTGGGAGATGCATGCAGGGCCCAATGTCCTGCCTCTCCAGGAGGCATTGGCTAATGGGGCCTGTGGGTGTGGGTGTGGGTGTGTCTGCCCCTGTTGGCTGCTGCTTTACGGCAGAGGTTCCCAACTCCAGTCCTGGTGTGCCAAACACTGTTCGGGTTTTTCATGCTGTCCCTCATGAATATGCATGAGATACATCTGCATACCATGGGGGTGGTGCATAGATATGCAGCACAGGCATCTTTATTAGAGGCAGCATGGAACCTGAATGGTGTTTGGCCCTCCAGGACTGCATTTGGGAGACTCTGCTCTAGGTAATGCGCATGTTTATGGTGTCTGTGCTCTGTAGGGTAAAATATAGGCGTATTAACCATGCGTATGTTCTCTGCAATAAAGGTTTGTCCTTACTATCACAGTTTAGTTGTGGGAAAAATATGTGAACTGGATGGGCAGTAGCCCCAGCTGGGCTTTGAACCTGTGACCTTCTGTTCTTGTACACACTGTCTGTGTGCACTGCACCACTGTGTTGCCACAGATATGCTGCATTCCCTGGGGAGTCCATGACTGTACATCCGGCAGGGCCTGTTTGTTGCAGTGCATGGCACCCACCTGGACAGGGCTAGGCCATGGTCTGCTGTGGCCACCAGCTGTTGCCACCTCCACCACCAGTACCGCTCCATCCTTAGATTGGAGACAGCATAAACCCTGAAGGTTTTGTGGCCCTCCAGGACTGCATTTGGGGGAATCTGCTCTAGGTAATGTGCATGTTTCTGGTGTCTGTGCTCTGTAGGGTAAAATAGAGATGTTTGAGCCATGCTTATGTTCTCTGCAATAAAGGTTCGTCTTTACTATCACTAGTTAGTTGTGGGTAAAATATGGGGACTGGATTGGCAGGAGCCCCAGCTTGGGCTTGAACTTGTGACCTTCTGTCTCCAAACCCACAGGTTGTGTGCACTGCACCACCGTGATGCCACGGAGACAGTGTATTCCCTGATGATACCATGACTGTTTGTCCGGCAGGGCCTGTCTGTTGCAGTGCATTGCACCCACCTACACAGGGCTAGGCCATGGTCTGCTCTGGGCAGCTGCCACTGCCCCCCTCCACCTCCAGTACCCCTGTGCCACCCTGCTGACATGCCCTTCTGCTGGTGGTGCTGGTGGTACGCAGTCTCAGGCCATCCTGTGTGCGGGTAGGCAGCTGCCTATGGTGCAGGTTCTGGGGTAGGGGTGCCTGCAAATTTGTCTGCAAGTCCCCCAATCACCGCCTGCCAATGTTCTGTGCCCTTGGGGGTACCTGCTGGGTACTATCCCCTGTGACACTGTGATAAACACTCTCGTGCCCATGTTGGGCCCTCATCGGTTGCTGTCTGGCTGCTGTTCAGTTTCAGCATTCCTAGGTGCCATCTAGGCATCTGCCTAGTCCGCACTGTGCCCCAGCTGCACCACAGCATGTGCCGCCTGCAGCCCTCTGTATCCCCTTTCCCAGCATCTGTCCAATTGCCCATTCCGACCTGCCTGCCCTGCTGTTGTGGAAATGTGCATGCCATAGGTAACCTGTCCAATGGAGAGGGAAACCCTGATCAGTGCTATTTCACTGTGGGATCATTCACCTTGTATGGGGACGGAGCGTAGACCCTTCTAAAATTCATATTTATTTTTCGCGGCTTTCTTGGGAGTGTTTTTTGATGTTTCCCATTACTATCACTATTTCCCAGCTTGATTATAATTTTTTTTAGATTTTGTTGGGGTTATTTTCAATGTTTATTTGCACTTTTGTACCGTGCACATGTATCACACTTATCACTGTTTTGTAGGTTTCCCCGGTTTTGCTGTACATTGCTGACAGAAATAGTTTCTCTTCCCTTTAAATCGGCTCTACCGCGAGGTTTTCACTCGCGGTATTTTTTGGCTTGAATTTCAGCCCCGCTCGTGTGCGGGGAGCCTCTCCCCTCCCACTCTCCACCCATTGACCCCTTCTCTCCGCCCCTGGGGAGCCTTCCTCCACCCTCCGGGAGCCTTTCCACGCCTCTATCGCACATCAGCGTGCCGCGCACATGAGCGGGCACTTTAGTGCAGCGCGCACGTGTGCGGGGCACAAAAATGCATCATTAGATGCAGAAACCTAACATGCGTTAAGCGCAAAGTCTTTGTGGCAACTGCTGGGGGTGGGACCAGCATGTTCCCAACAGTTAATGTGTGGATGCGTATCCTAATGCATTGCATTGTTACCACAGGTGCACTACCTCCTCCTATCGAGGTGGATGTAAATGCATCCATGCTAACTGCAATATTGACCATGCACAATATATCACTCAGTGCTAAGTGCCCTCTCTCTGCCCCAACCCACCCATTCGGCAACCTAATGTTCAATTGGCAGCATGAAAATCGGTATAAGCTGTCATGCCATAATAACTGTCACCATGGGCCCAAGCGTGCAGTTTATTATGTGCCCGATTGCATGTTAGCTGTATAGCATACTTTAGTAAAAGGGTCTCAGAGCAGGGTTAGTGTCGCTTGCTGTCTGGAGAGTGACGATATTCAGCCAATATTTTTATAACTATCGGGATGAATTCCAAATGGCTTTTCGGGCATGTGCTGTCAAGTCAAAGCTGACTCCTGGCAACCCAACAGTCCCTGGGGTTTCTTGGCAAGCTGTGACCAGAAAGAGATTGCCAGGTCTTTCTTCCAAGCCAAGGGAGGGTAAAGGGACAGTGGAAGTCAAATCCTGGTCTTTTCTTCAGGCTGCTACTCGAACCACTAGGCTACTCTTCCACTGCACTTTTATTCTGTCCTAAATTTATATGGAAAGACTAAATATTTCTGTTTTCTGGATAGTTAAATGTAATACTCACTTTTCCTTCCCCTCCCCCTCCCCCCCCCCCCCCCCAGCACTAACCTGATGGTGCTGGTGCTGGGGTGATTGGTAATATGTTTCAGCAGCACCATCTGGATATAGCTGCTGAAAATCAAAGGATAGTGCTGGTTTGGACAATTATGCAGATAACAGTGCCCATTATCTGGATAAATGCCTTTTGAATATCAGGCTGATGGATTTTTTGGCAGTAATATAAAAACTGTCCAAAAACAGAAGCTCTCTGACTCTGACATAATGCCTCCTACCCTCAGACAAACACCATCAGTATCCATTTGCAATCCTGTCTTGCCCCTCCCCCAACCTTCTCTCTCTCTCTCACTCCCCATTTGCCCTGCACTCTCCTTTCTCTACTCTGCTGCCTTATGCCCTCAAACCCCCTCCTCCCAACCCAGTACTCCTTTCTGCTCCATCCTTTCTGTCTTCCCCTGTTACTCCATGTATTCCTCTCCACTGCCCCCTCCATCACCATACACATCTCCCTCTCTCTTCTCCTTTCCCCCACCATCCTCTCTCAAGTCCCCCCTTTGTTCCCACTCCATCATTCTTTCTGCATCCTGCACTCTCTATCATCTGTTCCCTCACACTATCCCCACTTACATCTTCCTCTCTTCTCCCCTAAACTGTCCTCTGTGTCCTCTTCCCGCGTATCCCACTCATCCCTCTCTCACTCTTTTCTCTCCCCATCCTGTCCTCCACCCAAATCCAAACACCACATTCCTCATTTGACCTCCTCTGTCTTTCCCTCTGCCTCATTGTGCTTCAGTAGCTCAGCTCAATACTAATCCTCAGGCTGCTTGTTGACCAGGCCCAAATGTAATGCAACATTGATTGCTTTAGTTCCTCTCCTACAATCCTGCGTGACATTGTCTCTTTCTTTGGTAGCTTGTCTTCAGCGGCAGCAGTAGGTTTGAGGCGAGTGTGAGTATTCAGGGCTGTCATTCACAAGCTGGCATGGCATGAGGATTGAGTGAGGCAGAGAAAGCAGTAAAGAGCTTCGGCTGCATACTGCACGTGCTTCTCTTCCCATGTCCGGAAGCTTCTTGCTTCTGTGCCTGTCTTCTCCTCCTGCTTTAGATTGTGTCCTGTCTTGTGCTAAACATAAGAGGCACCAGTTAGAGGTGCAGCAGCACAGTGCACAAAGTCAGCATTGCTGAAGGCACTATTGAAACTGTGTTGGTCCCGTACTCATATAGAGCAGTCACAGTTCAAACACATCATTAAAAGCATAAGAACATAAGATACGCCATACTGGATCCGACCAAGGTCCATCAAGCCCAGTATCCTGTTTCTAACAGTGGCCAATCCAAGTCAAGAGGCACACAGGTTCCACAATGCTTGTATTCGGGTAAGCTGTGGATTTCCCGGGTACTCTAATAATGGTTTATGGACCTTTCCTCCAGGAACTTGTCCAAACCTTTTTTAAACCCAGCTACACTAACAGCTTTTACTACATCCACCAGTGACAAATTCCAAAGTTTGATTACTCATTGAATGAAAGAATATTTTTTCTTATTAGTCTTAAACGGGTTACACTGTAGCTTCATTGCATGTCCCCTAGTCTTTCTACTTTTTGATTGTGTAAAGAATCGATCTATGTTTACCTGTTCCACTCAATTCATTAATTTATAGACCTCTATCATATCCCCCCTCAGCCGTCTCTTTTCCAGGTTGAACCTTTTAAACCTCTGCTCATAGGGGTATCCTTCCATCCCCTTTACTATTTTAGTGGCTTTTCTCTGTACCTTTTCCAGTTCTGCAATGTCCTTTTTCAGATATGGCAACCAGAATCGTTGCACGCACTGGATCAGGAAGTGTCAGCCGTGTTGTCGCATGACGACCCAGTGCTAGATCAGGAAAGAAGGGAGAGAGAAAAGAGCTGCAAGGTATGCAAATGGAACATCGGTGGGCGCGAGGCAGTGTCAAACAGTGGCCGGCCTTTATGGCGGTCTGGGAGCCCTACATTCTACAACTAGGGGCCCGGAGTCGGAATGAGATTTTACAGTCTGGGAACTGAGGCACTAGCCAGACTAGCACAAAGAAGATTGATCGTGGGAAGTGCAGTACCAATGGCTATCTCAGGGGAGAGGGGGGCTAGCCGGGTGGGGAAGGGTGCACAGGGGGTGGGGGGGATAGGAGGGGAAGGGGGGCGAGAAAACCTGTTAAACTCCACCCTATATTTACTCTCATGTATTGCCGGGGGGGGGGGGGATCAGAGTACACCACGCCCTCCCTGGGCTCTTTGTTTATTTGTACTGTATTGTACTGTTTTTGGTGGATTATAAATAAACTATTTAAAAAAAAAAAAAAAAGAGCTGCAAGGTAAATGCTCATGTATGCTCTCTGTTTTACCCCAACTGTTTCCCTTGATATAATCTTAGGCTTTCCTGAGACTGTAGGAGATTTCAGTTTTGCATTTATTTCCTTTGGGGAAAAGAGCTTTCATGTTTCTTGGGTAATGATTTGAGTAACAATATAACAAAATCACAGTTATAAGAAACTATTGTATAGGCCAGCGATGGCGAACCTATGGCACGCGTGCCAGCTGTGGCACGCGAAGGCCTTGCAGCTGGCACGCGGGAAGGTCCGCCATCGAAAAAAAAACAACAACCCTGTCTGCTGCCGTTGTCGGGGCCGCCGCGGCAGAATCGAGCGTGCCGCGGGGCCCCCCTGTACCCGGCACAGCCTCTCCTCCCTGTAGCAGCTCTCTCGTTGGAGCTGCAGTCAGACTCGCCGGCTTGCAGAGCGCGAAGGGAAGAGTTTCCCTTTCGCGACTCTGTTAAGCCCGCGGGGGCTGATGGGAACTTCCCATCAGCCCCCGCGGGCTTAACAGAGCAGCGAGGGAAAAACTCTTCCCTCGCGCTCTGCACGCCGGCGCGTCTGACTGCAGCTCCAACGAGAGAGCTGCTACAGGGAGGAGAGGCTGTGCCGGGTACAGGGGGGCCCCGCGGCACGCTCGATTCTGCCGCGGCGGCCCCGACAGCGGCAGCAGACAGGTTTTCTTTTTTTTTTAAATTTTCCCTGGGCTGGGCTGGGCTGGGCTGGGGGGGGGGGGTGGGGGGTAGGTGGGGTGTTGGGCTGGGCTGGGCTGGGCTGGGGGGCTTAGGAGTGGTGATGGGCTGTGCTGTGCTGGGGTGGGGGGGTTAGGAGTGGTGATTGGCTGGGCTGGGCTGGGGGGGGTTAGGAGTAGTGATGGGCTGGGCTGGGCTGGGGGGTGTTAGGAGTAGTGATGGGCTGGGGTGGGGGGGTTAGGAGTGGTGATGGGCACTGGGCTGGGGGGTTAGGAGTGGTGATGGACACTGGGCTGGCTGGGGGGGGTTAGGAGTGGTGATGGGCACTGGGCTGGCTGGGGGGGTAGGAGTGGTGATGGGCGCTGGGCTGGGGGGGGTAGGAGTGGTGATGGGCGCTGGGGGGGTTAGGAGTGGTGATAGGCGCTGGGGGGGCTTAAACTAAAAATTGAGTGATGGGGGATTAGGACTGGGAGTGGGCTGATGGGGAGGTTAGGACTGGAAATGGGCTGGTGGGATTAGGACTGGGAGTGGGCTATGGGGGGCTAGGACTGGTAATGGGTTGGGGGGGTTGCTAGGACTGGAAATGGGCTGAGTGGAAGGGGGCTTGAACTGCAAATAGCTGTTGGGGATGGGGCTTGGAATGGAAATGGGCTGAGGGGAAGTGGGGGGCTTGAACTGCAAATAGCTGATGGGGACGGGGCTTGGAATGGAAATGGGCTGAGGGGAAGTGGGGGGCTTGAAGAAGGGAATGGATGCTGGGTGAGACTGGAACTAGAAGGGAGCTGATGTTGGGGAGGATTAGAATGGGATGGGGCTGGGAGAGTAAAATGGAGAGGGGAAAAATATTTTGTGTAGGAGGGATGAAAAATCTACAATTGGCCAGGTATTGGGAGAGTAATTGGGGATTGAGGATGGAGGGGTAAAATTTGTGTGGATGAAATAGGAATGAGGAAAGAGCAAAAGGAGAAAGATTAGTATGTTAAAGCAGATGTAGAGAGAGAGAGAATGGAAAAAAAACTAGAAGAGAGAAGAAAGGACAAATGGACAGCAGACGATGGAGAGTTAGCAGAAAACATGAAGAAACCAGAAGAAAATGGCTGGACCAATTGCAACTGAAAAAAAATGCACAAAAGGTAGAACGATATCTCTTTATTTTGAATTTATTAACTGGAATATGTCAGCTCTGGGAAATGTGCATCATTAACATCTGCGCTTTGTTTGGTACAAGAGGAAATTCCTATTTGACGTTGCCACTTGTTCTCTTTCCCCAGTATTCACTGAAATGTATTGGTTTAATATTTGCAGTGTTGCCTTTTGATAGGTAGGGTATGGTGCTTTGTGAGTCCTGGTAATGCTGTCAGGATACGGCGGGTTTGCTATGGGTTCTAAATGGGCAGCGTTTGTAGTAGTTCCTAATGTGCCTGGCGGTTGGCACTGGATTATAGTAATGTAGAAATCTTTTAGTCTTTCTTTATCCATACACTCATTAAGAGACATGTTTACTAAAAGTTAGTGTATGGTAACATTATGCAAATATTTATGCAAATAAGACCACTTATGCAAATGACGTGCTGGCACTTTGAGGAAATTCTTTGGTTTTGTGCGGCAGTTTGGGCACTCGGGCTCAAAAAGGTTAGCCATCACTGGTATAGGCAATTCCTTTGGAAGTTAAAAGAAGTGTAGCTCAACCCTTGCTAATGGAGATGAGGGCATCCCTGAAGGTGCTAGATAAAAGAAAAGGTCACAGAAAGTAATGGAGAAAAACTGCAACAAGAACAGTGTGAGAAAAGCAAAGGGCTCAAGTGAAACAGGGTAAGTCAGAACTTCAAGGACTAAGGTGAAATTAAAACATGTTCAAAAATTTGGGCACCAAAAGTATTTTTTGATAAAACCCTTTTATTGGTGGTCCCCCAAACATTAAAAATGAACAGTACAAGATATGGTAAAAGCAATAGGAAAAGTGAAAAGATAAAGTCAACGAAAGCCTCAAAGAATTAATAGTTCAAATTTGGAAACATGACATAGGGGCTTGTTTACAAAGCCGCGGTAGCGGTTCACGATCGTTATCGGAGCCACGGCCCCATTGATTTCAATGGGGCCGTGGCTCCGATAACGATCGCGAATCGCTACCGCGGCTTTGTAAACAAGCCCCATAGTTTCTCTGTATTTCTCCTCTTCTTTCCTTGTACGTCCCAGGCTGCGTACCTCAGACTCTTTCAGACTTATCTGCCAAATAATCCCAAAGAATACAAAACTCCTAAGGCCCGATATTCAGCGGCAGCGGCTAACTGTTCTAAAGCAGCTAGCCATCACTGCTGAACCTAGGACCCGGTATTCAATGCCGGGGCCATATCCAGCCACTGGCAATGAATGTCCGGATCAGCTGGATAGCGTTGAGGTAACCAGGTAGCGACAGATATTCAGCTTTACTGTGCTTAACTTTCACCAATGAGGGAAAGCCATGCAGTGGCTAAATATCCCTGGGTGCTGCCCCCAGAATGCTCCGATGCTGGCTGCCTAGCATCAGGGTGCCTAACGGTGGCACCCGCAGATATTCAGTGGCACTAACCACATTAATCACTTTGAATATCGGGCCCTTAATCTTTTGTACTTTAAGTGAGTGCAGTCAGCACTATACAAAAGCCCAAAGCTCAAACAACTCCACACCATATCTGGTGACTATTAAAAAAATAGGGGAAGGGATGGGAGGGTGAGTGGGGGGTAATGGTGTGCAGGGTTGGTTTATCTTGCCCTTTTGCTTGTATTGTCATTGGTGGGGGAGTTATTGAACTAACTGGTTCACTGAATCTGTGATCAATTTGGCTTGCCTCTTCAGTGAGCTTTGGTTGGGTAGTGGATTTCCTAGTGTTAATTGTGTTCCTTCAGTGTCATGGATTACACAGGTTCTGTATTTCTTGTTATTCCTCAATAAAATTTATTACATTAAAAAATGGGGGAAATTTTACTCCCCTCCCCAAAGGCGCCATTTGGGGAAAATTCAAAGCTACTGGGGGTTTTTTTGTGCTGTCACATCAATGCTGACCCAGCAACCCCTGGGCTTTCTCGGTAAGGTATGATCAGAAGTAGATTGCCAGACCTTTTCTTCCAAGGGAATGGAGGGTAAAGTGATTTGTCCAAGGTCACAAGGAATGTCAGTGGGAATTAAACCCTGATCTCTTGGGCACTAGGCTGTTGCTCTAACTACTAGGTTACTCCTCCACTAATAAAAGTTCAGAATCCTTCCTAATAGGATGTTTGGAATACCCCAGGGGTGAATGGTCCCTGGCACCTCAGCTTTGGGTCTCTTTGTGCTACAGATAGGAAGTGCCTTGTTGGTCCAGCTCACCTTACTGAGGAAAAGGGTTCTGGGGCAGATAGACATTTTGACACTCCTAAGGTGAGTCTTTGGTACCTTCTGGGACTTCTCTTTAGGAAACTCCTTTAACCCTGACTCTTCCCTTCTCCTCTTTCCCTTCAGTACTTAGATGTGGTTCAGCCTAGCCAGTTTTGGTATGAGAACACTCCTCATTAGGAAGACTACCCTCCTGCCCACCCCCACCCTCTTTCGGACTCCTGCAGCCTCTTCTTCTCCCTTAGACTCCTTTGAAGGAAGACTTTAGGTCCCTAGATGCAGAATCTTTTTACTCTTCCCTCCAAAAGCAATGAAGGACACACCCTCTGATCAGTAACTGACACGCAGGTCCAACCTCCATTACCTCACCCTGGAAGACTAGCAAAAGGGAATCCAAAATATTTATCTAAATACAGAGGTCACATTGTGAGGTCCTGCTACAGAGTAAAGCAACCAACATGAGTAGAGCTATCTGAAACATTTCATACTGAAAAATAGCTTTCATGTATACTAATATGTCTCCCCTTATAAGTTATGAAAGATCAAGATAGCACCTTAGTGGGGTAACATTGCTCCTGACCTGATCACTACGTTCAATGATCTTATGATCAGGATACTGAAAGTGAACATCAAAACTACCCAAGAATGTAAGATAGTCACAATTAAATGATATAACACTTTGAAACAAACATGAAAGGTGGAGGGGGAGTTAGATTCTCTCATTCTGCTATCTCTTGTTACTCTTCCCATTCTGCTAACTTCTCACCCAATCTTCCTCCCTTCCCTCTTCACACTTTCATCATCGTCATGCATGTCGTGCTTCTTTTGCTTAGTCAGGCCATATCATTGCGTAATCATTTTGCTTTGAGGGATATATAACTCCTAAAAGATAGTTACATATATTTCTTTATTGTTCTGCTTAACATCCATAAAATGTGACATTAGAAAGGCAATGCATTAGGATAGTCTAATAAAAAAGTATCATCTACAGCTTTTATCTGGACCTTTATACATATATTACTGAAAATTAAAAGAATAGGTTGACTGCATATTTGTGAGGGAAATGCTCAATGTCTAATATTTGCATGGAGATCTTGCAATAAATCTATGACAAAGGATATTTTGGGAATATGAAAAATTCCAACGGGTCAATACTTAGCCATCATGAATGGGAATTTTTTTTGAACGTTGACCATGGTAACCGAAAAAATCTGGGTATTCAGTGTTGATGGCTGGAGGGTGGCTAGTGCTAGATACCTAGATAATGCAGTGACTGGCATTGCTATTCAGATAACGATGCAGATAAAGTTCAGGCAGCCTTTTTTGCTGTTCTTACTTTATTTGGAGAGTTATCCAGACAATGGACTGACTATCGTTGCTCTCCAGATCATCCGCTGCTCTGCTCACTGCCCTCCCCGAAGGTGCTTGAGGACTGATGGTAGTGGTGTTTTGGGGAAATGCTGCCTGATGTGGGATGCAATATTCTGATGTTTTCTTTTCCTTATATGTGTCTCTCTCGGTCCCTGGTGAGAGCTTGAATGGACATTTCCTGTAGTTTGTTTCTATTGGTTGGAGTGGGTATTTTAATATTCTCCTTGGATATATTATCAATTTCCTTGATTTGATTTTGAAAAATTATAATTTAAAAAAGAGGTAACATGTTTTATGCATGCATTTCACACCTGTTTTATAAAGTCAGGTAAGTGCATACTTCATATACCACTAGTGTAAATACTAAAAATGCATGTTAATTTAAAGCACAATCACTTACATGAGCCCAAGAGCTGCGGTAAATGCCCATATCCAAGGCTGCAGGGAATGTGCACATTTTATCATTTATATGCATAACCATGCTCTGTCCCTTACATGCCCGTAGTGCAAATCCAGTAAGAGGGATCAGATCTGCATGCGTACTTCCAGAATTATGAACACATCATTTATGTGCAGGAGCGTCCCCTTAGCCCATATATGACTAAAGTTATGTGTATTGTTCAAGCACAATTGTAGGCAAACTCTTAGAAAATGAGCCCCAATGCAGAATTTTTTGTATCACTCTCTCTCTATATATATATAATGCCACTGTATATTTTATCTGTGTTCGGCGTGGTTGCAAATGTATAATTGCTTATTGTGAATGTTGAACTTTTTAAGTTTATTTTTCATCCCCTCCCCCTCCCGCCAAAATAAAAAGTATCTGAGCCAATGAGCACCTGCTCATTGGATAAGTGCTAATGAGCTGAATATTCAGCAGTACTATCCGGATAGTAGTGATTATCTGGATAGCAATCCGCAGAATGTAGGATGGCGAAGTGATAAAATTGGCTCCGGATAGTCACTGGATACTATCGGGATACTACTGGCACTGACAGCTGAATCTGGATACTGTCTTGGAATATCTGGAGTTTTGTTTACCCGCAGTGACCAGCATTTAAATAAAACGCTGACCGTCACGTGCCGAATGATGGTCACTTTCATTCATACGATACATTTTTTCAAGCATTCTCTTTTGCTCATTTGTGTCAGATGTATCAATACCTCACAATATTTTTTTAAAGCAATGTGTATGAAAAGTTCATAATTACAAAGTCTAACATCTGAAATTGCTCTGTCAAACCTTTGTTCATTATGCAGTAATTAGAAAGAGACCATTAGCATCTATACTGCAAACTTCATGTAGTTCAGGACATGGGGTAGTATAACCAATTAAAACGAAAACATTTCAGTGGTTAAGGAAACCATTAAAACCAATTTATTAGACCTGCATGTTTTGTGGTCAGTGATACAGAACGTCACATCAAAGCAGAATTGCTTGAACCTCTGGTATGCCCCAAAGCACAGAACTAAGAGACATTGCGGATTGTAAATTTGAGAGGTAGGGCAGCCAAAGGGTACTGATTACATTGATGAGGCTACAGTAATGACTTAAACAGCTGTCAAGCGCCAGTGAGGAAAAAAATTCACAAGGATATTGGTTAGGGAATTACTACTCTTTTTTTTTAAAGCTTGTCAGTTTTCTATAGTTAAATAAATTTACAAGGAGACTTTAATTTGAAGACATCACAACGTTTTTTGCATGTGCTAGTTTTTATAAATGTTCTAACATTTATTTTATCCCTACAGCGGCAGTAGCCAGATATGATTTATCGGGCAGCAGAGGGCCCAGGGTTAACATGGGTGAGTGCTAGGCGTACAGCTTTCAGCCTCGCCAGTTGCTTTCTTATAAGCAAATAATGCCTTAGAGCAACTCTGCCAACAGGTTTCTAAGTAGACTTCAACAGCAGCCATACATCACGGACACTTAAAATAGTTTAAATTCAGTTATTTCAAGGACTTACTGTACCACATATAAACTTTTGGAAACAATTCAATTATCTTTAGAAATATTTCAAGGGACAGTGTCCTATATATTTATTTTATTTATTTATTGTCTCTTTTATACCGCACTATTTAACATCAGTGCGGTTTACATACAACATTAGCTTATACAGTGCAGGCTAACCTGCTCTGTATTTACAATGAAACAGGTGCTAGAACTTGGATAACGCAGGGGGAACTATTTACAGGTAAGGACTTATTAAACTTCTATTTTAGAAAATCATTGTATATTTACAAATATTTACAGTAACATAATCAATAATGCACTTTAGCAAGAAATACACTTTTAAAACAAACACCAAGGAATCATAAGAACAAAAAAAGGAAATAAAGAACACAAGAAACAAACAAGTTGAAAAGTGCACCCATTTCCACTTTGCATATTAAAAAACTTACGCATGTCTGTGTGGGGGAATCAGTGGGAAGGTACCTGCTAAAGTGCGTCTTGTTGGGTGGCAGGGCTGTTGGACTGTATGGGTGAGTGCAAGGCTGGCTCAGGGGGTTGTAGTACACTGAGCTAATTTTTGCTTTTGTGCCCCTTCTTGGGTCCAATCTTGCAGTGCAATCTGTAAAAACAGAGGTAAATGTAAAATTTCATTGCTTTGTTAAATGCCACCTTCCCATTTAACTTAATCGGTGTATTCTGTTTTACCATCCATCAAGGGGCTGCAGAATGCCTCTCTGATGGGAGGGTAAGCTCCACCTTGACTCCACACCAAGTTCTGCCCTAACTCCACCCCTAGCCCCCCTGTGACCTTCCCACTCCTATTCCCACGAGACCGCCATGATCACAACAAAGATTCCGTCTGCACCCGCCCTGGGTGCAGAGAGTGCTGCGAACGCCACCGAGAAGTGTACTGATAAAAAAAATAACTGATTGACTAAAGATCCAATATACTAACATATGGCTCCTCTGCAGATTAAGTACCTAAAAAATTTGCTTGGACTGTAATGGAGCTCTGTAGCAAGTTTTGCAGGCAGCTTTGAACGGAAATGTTTTGGGTTGTTTTTTGTCTTCAATGTATTTGTTGTTGAGCTGCTTTTCATGATTTTGCATCACAGCAGCTCATTCAAAAATACTTTTGTACATAGCAGGCTATGGGTGAAATTTAGCTACCATGAAAGCTTAATTTGCAACATTTTTTGCAAGTGAGACTTCGTACGGAAGAACACTTTAAAATTCCCAAATCTTATTTTCTCACATTTTCATGCTGAACAAACTTTTGTAGATTAGTACTTTATCTCTCAGCACTGGCCCATCCACTCTCAAAATAATTTCAAGAATCTTTCAACAGAAAATATTTATAGGTTCTTAATTGATGCAAGTAGAGGAGTAGCCTAGTGGTTAGAGCACTGGCTTGGTAACCAAACAACCAAGTTTCAATTCCCACTAGCACTCCTAATGGCCTTGGGCAAGTCACTTAACCCTCCATTGCCTTGGAAGAAAGGCCTGGCAATCTACTTCTGGTCATACTGCCAAGAAAACCCAGGAGTTTCTGGGTCACCAGGAGTCAGCATTGACTCAAAAAGACACACATTACCCCACTTTTAAAAAAGACCTAAAAACACATCTCTTCTCCACTGCTTTTGACCTCCCTTCCCCTCTTGTGTGATAACTCTTCCCCTTCCCCGTTTCTCTCTCTCCTCTCTCTCCTTAGCTATATCTATTTAAATGTCTTGGGTGCTTTCCTGTCGTACATTGTAACTTCATTTCCTTTCCGGCCCATTGGCCTTTTCTGTATATTAGTTGTTTTTTTTTGTAAACCGCTGTGTTCTAATTGGAATAGCGGTATATCAAGCTAATAAACATAAACATAAACACATTGCATTTGCATTGCAATTGATGCAAAATAGAGAGGACAATCCAATTGGCCTTATCTGATTCTAACTTGAGTACTCTTCTCATTCCATTCAATTGAAAATAGAGATTCAGCACAGCTCATTGCAGCTAACTTATAAAGATTCAAAGTGTCTTGAAAAAATAAATTAAATATGACACCTGCCTAGCCGTGTCTAGGGCAACCTCTCTGTTTTAACATATAAATATAGGATGGACTTATATTCAAAAGGGCTTATTGGGTAGCATGACCCGATGAGCCCAGTATTCAGTGTCAATTTCCGGAAAGTGCCGCAGGATATTTCCACTGACTGCCATGTCACTTTCCGGATAGTTCCAGAGCGGTCCATGGATGGAGCTGGGGAGGATGGATGGAGCACTTATCCAGATAGCAGTGATTTTTGGTGACACTATGTGGATAAGTATCCACATAACGTAGGACAGCAAAAAAGCTAAAAATCCCCATGATATGGATAGCCACCACTGCTAACTGCTGTCCGGATATTGCCACTGAATATCTAGATTCTTTTTACCCGCGGTGGCTGGCATTTAAAAAAAAAACATTGACCATGGCAAGCTCAATATTACCCCGTAAATGTTAACATTGTTAAATATGTTGGGCCCGATATTCAAAAGGCATTTACACGGTTAGCAGCCAGTTAACTGTGTAAATGCCTGCTAACCAGATATTTAATGGCACTTACATGGGTAGTGCCAATGAATATCCCCAACTAAGTCCCCTATATTCCCCGATGCTAGTCGGCTAGCACTGGGACGTGTTGGGAGCGTTCCAGGATGGAGTGGAGGTGGGGACTGGCACTAAGCATGCAGCACCGATATTGGAAGCTGCCTGGTTAGCGCTCAGCGCCTACAAGATAAGCAAGGAAAACCCTCGCCTATCTAATAGGCACCGAGACTAACCATATAGTTTCTAATATCGATGCTGCACGATTAGCCTCAGCGGCTTCTTGGCACTGCAGCCAGACCTGAATATTCACTTCCGTTGCCGCGGAAGTGCATATCTGGGATTTGTGGATTGACAGGCAGGGCTAAGCGGCTATGGCGCTTAGCCCTGCACAGTTGAATATCGGGGCCATTAAACTTAGGGCTAGGGCTAATGGGCACTAGCTGCTGAAGATGCACTGGGACACGAATTGCCAGCTAGCGCAAGGCCATGACAGCATGGTCGGCGGGTTAGGGGTGGAGAGTGTGCATGGTGAGTTCAGCACAGATAGTGCTAGCATGCACCAGCATGGTTTCACCTAATGCCACAGCAGTAGGTAAAGTGCACCCGTGCTGATGCAGCACCCGCTAGAGGTAGGGTACCATGTTCACTGCCGAGGAAATGCAGTTAACGCAGTGGTATTGCACCTAAGACTCCCCATTTTGGTGTTGTTGGCACATTATGTGCAACACCTTAGCACCCTTTAGTAAAGACCCCCTTAGAGCTGGTTATTGGCAGTGTGCTCCCAAATACGCACCAAAAATGGAATAAACAAAAAAGGTGGCATCAACAATTCCATGGAAAAGCTGTAGCTAGGTTGCCCCTCATTTATTTCAATTTGCACTCATTAGGGCAATTTTGGGTCTCATAGCTTTTTATGCGTGCTATAAAAAATAAGTCCAGCAATCAGTAGTTGCATTAGGAACTCATACAGATTGACGCATATGTGACAAGCTGCCAAGATCTTTACAGTATAATGGACAAGTACTCCCCAGGTCTGAAACATGATCAGAAAATAACAGGACTAATCAAATATTCTTCCTTCTAGGCCTTATTACTAACCAAACCGTCTAGGGTACTTTGGATGTATTGTGTTTAAGTTACAGGGAAAAAGACTTCCTCATTACAGGGGTAGCTGTACTTGAAAACCTTCATAAAATAAGTTTTTGATTTAAATTATTGCTTTACCAGAAAAAAAAACACTGTAATAATCTATGATTTGTGTTTGCTCTAAAACTCTCACTGATCATTATTTATTTAAAAAGCACTATAATAGTCCATTATTTGTGCTTGTTCTATATTCCTTACTGATAATCTATAATATATACTTACTCCATTTTCTCTGCTCAGGTCTACTATTTACTATTTGTGCTTAAAGAGGCCTCAAAGAGGTGAGTTTTCAGCATGGATTTGAAAAAGGCCAGAGATGAAGCCTGACACACATACGCAGATAGATTCTTCCAGGCATAAGGAGCAGCAAGGTGGAAAGATCGATGTCTGGAGTTGATAGTAGAAGAGAAGGGCACAGATAGAAGGAATCTACCGGAGTGAAGTTCCCAAGAAGGGGTGAAGGGAGAGATAAGAGAGGAAAGGTAGTGAGGAGCAGCCGAATGAGTGTACTTATAGGTCAGTAGGAAAAGTTTGAAATGGATATGGAAACGAATAGGGAGCCAGTGAAGCGACATGAGAAGAAGAGTTATATGAGCATATCGAAGCTAGGAGAAGATTAGCCGTACAGCTGAGTTTTGAACAGATTGAAGGGAAGAGAGATGATTCAGAGGGAGACCAGATAAAAAGGAGGTTGCAATAGTCTAGATGGGAGGTGACTAAAGAATAGATGCATTTCTTATTAGTGTGTATAGAAAGGAAGGGACAAATTTTGCCAGTGTTATAGAGAAAGAAGTGACAGGTTTTAGCTATCTGTTGGATGTGTGCAGAGAAAGAGAGAGTAAAGTCAAAGATGACCCCAAGGTTGTGAGCTGAGGAAACAGGGAGAAGTATAGTGTTATCCTCAGAAATAGAGAAGGGAGGAAGGGGGAGCTGGGTTTAGCAGGAAATATAAGGAGCTCAGTTTTGACCATGTTTAGTTTCAGATGGCGGTGAGACATCCAGGCAGCAATGTTGGATAAGCAGACAGAGGAACCACGAGAACAGACACTAAGGGGTATGTTTATTAAATTGCGGTAGTGGACTCCGCGTGATATCGGAGCCACGGCCCCATTGAAATCAGTATGATGGGAGAGATAAGAAAGCAAGGACAGAATAGAGCCCCTAAATCCAAGCGAGGACAGGGTATCGTGGAGACATTTTACATAAATGTATGCTAAATATTTACCGCATTTTAGGCTCTATCCCTACCACACTTCAAGCCCCAATTCCTACTGCACAGAAGCCCCTATCCTTTGGAGAGTACCATTATGGTTTGTAGCCAATTTTTTCTAAAGGAAACTCCAAAATGACTAGGTTCAATAAAAATAAATGCTTTCCGTCAAGTTAAATTATATATTTATAGGAAAAGATTTAAAATCCCACAGACCGAAGGAAATCGCTAAAGATCAAAATAACAAAAGGTCAATGCTCAGAGTTCTAGTAGCTTGGAAAACAGTGAAACCTTTAGCAATGCATATTGCCACCATCAAAGAACCCACCAATGGAAACACTAGCTCACAATGTTAAAGGAAAGAATCAAACATGAGAAAAGACAGAAAAAAATGCAAAAGATGTATTAAAGTAGCGTACACTCTGAATTTTACATTAATATAAGTTGCAAAAAATGACATCAAAACACCCCTCCTTATTTCCAATCAAAGCCTAATTAACATACCCTGCATTGTAAACAAATGGTATTTCCCCCCTTCAGAAATATTTTAACTAATATAGATCCACACAAACAGCTTAGCTATAGAGCAAACACTTCAGGGGAACTTCAAAAATAAAATGAAGTACACCTACCCTACTGCAAGAATATACCAACTTTCTAAGCATAGGGGAAGATATTCAAAAGCACGTGATTGTTTAGCAGCGAGATATTCATTGGCACTGTCATTATAGTGTTACCAGTCAGTCAATAGGATTTTGTAATTATTGCAGGTAAATGTCTAGAATTAATGACACTATCTGCAAGGCCTCCACGTTAGCTGTGAGGTGCATTCCCAACATTTTGCCATTCAGTTGACAAAGAGTAACGTTTTTTTTTATTATTATTATGCATTCATTGAAGGTTAGATAATGTGATGCAGTTAGCTATACCTATTCAGGTGGTGGTCACTGCACCTCACTATCTGCCATGTTAATGCTGAGCAACTTGCCACACGTTAACTATAAGGCACAGTCCCTGCTGGTTCTCCACCCTGTTCTGCAGTAGTCATTGTAAAGATTACCACGTTAACTGCTAAGGCACCTTGTTAACTGTTAGTGCCTGTTAATTGCCACATTAACAGCTAATGCAGATTGATAAATATACCCCTCCTGCTTATTTTAATGGAGAGAGGAAGCTAATAGGAAATCAATTGCTTTTTCAGGTCTAGAGTAGCTTGCCTTTGAGGCTGATCCGATCATCAGTTAAGACTTTTTCTGTAAATTTGTTTCATTGTCTTCTGCTTATGTTGTTGCTATGGTTTTTAGGTTCCTATGGTGTGTTTTATTGTTTATTATTTGTTTTGTTTATTCATTTGATGTTTTGTTATCACATAATGCAGACATTGCTTTTCATCTCGCTTAGAATGTCCTTCGACAAATGTCTTCCTACTGCATAGGATTAATTAAATACTTGTATGGAACAGCTTTTTCTGACAATGATATAAGTTTGAACATGTGTGCCAATAAAGAAAACGAAACAGTCGGCAAGGTAGCAATAACGTTATGCCCTTAACATTATAAGGCCATGATTCTCATCCGGTCCTTGGGACACAACCCGACACTCAAATTTTCTGGATTTCCACACAGAATATACAGTACATGAGACAGATTTGTTATTTATTTATTTATTTTTATTTATTTACATTTCTTATATACCGCACTATTTGCGATCAGCGCGGTTTACATAGAACAAACAGTATCCGACAATAAACAAGAGTCAGGTCATTACAATGAACAGGAGCAGTAAACTTGGATAACAGGGGAAACTATCTACATGTGTGGAACATTGAAATAGGTAACTGTAAATATGTGAGATGGAGTTATTGTGTGTTGCTCATACATGGTGGCTGGGGTTCGGGGGAGGCTGTGAGGTATTTAATGAAGAGGAAGTGTTTTAAGGCCTTCCTAAACTGGCTCAAGTTGGGGATAGCTCTGATGTGTGGTGGTAGGGAGTTGCAGAGGCTTGGGGCACTCAGACTGAAGGCTCTGTTTGAAGTTGATATGGCGCATCTTGTCATAGCTTTTGGTATTGCTAGCATGTTGGCTGCAGAGGTTCTTCTTATCCTGTTGGGTGTGGGTGGATGTATGAGGTCACATATTGAAGAGGCGGATAACCCGTTGATGGCTTTGAATGTCATCACTAAGGTCTTGAAGCTAATCCTGGCTTGGATGGGGAGCCAGTGCAGCTGCATCAGGAGGGGTGTGATGTGCTCTCTCCTTGGTGCTGAGGTTCTGATCCAATGTGACTCCGAGATACCGTATGGCTGATTTTACTTGTAGCTTGGCGTTGTCTACTTCCAAGTGGTTAGGTGGAGTAAATTCCGGATTTCTAGAGATGAACAGGACCTCTGTTTTCTTATGTTGGATGCGGAGATTTTGGGAGAGGAGCCATTCTGATATTGCATTGAAGCACTTGGTTAGTGGGGTGAGGTCCGGGCAATCCAGTGATATTGGCAGGTACAGTAGGACATCATCTGCGTAAATCATGCAACTCACGTTGAAGGATCTAATGATGTTACAGATGGGTTGGATATAAATATTAAACATAAGTGACGATAGGGAGGATCCTTGAGGGACTCCTTGACTTTGTAGGAATGGCTCGGATGTGGTTCCGTTTGCTCGTACATGTTGCCATCTTCCAGACAGGTAAGACCTACACCACTCAAGCGCTGTTTCGGTAATGCCTTTCTCTCTTAGCCGAATCAGGAGAATCTCGTGGCGGACTGAGTCGAAGGCTGCCGCAATATCTAGAAAGATAAGTGCGAAACCTGTACGTGAGTTGTCAATGCCTGAGATTATGGTATTGAAAAGAGTAGTGAGTAGTGTTTCCACACCGTGTGACTCTCTGTTAACTATAGAGGCAATGTATGCAAGTCAATCTCACACATATTTCTTGTGGTTGTCCTGAAAATCCAACTGGATGGGCGGGTCCTGAGCACTGGGCTGAGAACCATTGTCATAGGGCAGTGACATACACATATACAGGGTGGCCCAAACAAAGTGAGAACATCTCGTAAATTAAAAGCTTAAATAGTTTACTTATTTACCTTTTTTAGCTATATAACATCTTTATTTCGACAATTTCCGTTCTCCATCTATTTTTTTTAAATTTGTCAATCATTTACATCTGTCTTTTTGAATTTTTAAATAACTTATATTCTACGAGATGTTCTCACTTTTTTTGGGCCACCCTGTATATTGATATTCATGAATTTGCATGAGTAATATCAAAACAAAATGATAATTCTAAATATGTAATTTTGGGGAATAATAATTAGGACATGGGTATATTTAGATATATTGTTATATTTTATCCTATTTGAAATTCTGATTCCTCAGTGCATGCCTTTCCCCTATTTATATAAAAAAAGGGTTTGTTAGGTAAGCAGCATTTCAAAACACACCAATAACACACGTATAGCAGCTGTTACAAATACAAACAAGCCATGAGATGAATTATGGTTAATTTAGGACCAGGATGCTGTAGACAGGACAGTCTGCTACTTGATCTGAACAGATCCATATGAGGGAAGGAACAGCTCTACGTACCGACTCTGGGCATTCTGTGAATGCCAACAGCTGGTAAAAACCAGGCCTAATTCAGTCCAATTAAATCAACATGAGAGGTGTTGGACACGTCACTCCTGCTTGACTGAATTCTAACATCAAATTAGGAACCTCACGCACTCTATGACAATGAGGTGTTTATTCAGTTAAAGGTATTATGTTGGTCACAGTTCAGTGATACTGATTGACTTAGAAGCTATAGTAATGAAATACCACTTATCAAGAAGAAAATAGGTTCAGTAGTTTGTGTTATGTATAAATTACTTCTCTTTCTGATACCCAGCACGCGATGTATCAAATTTATTAACATTTCTATTTACTTGCTTGTTATTTTCAAAAAATGGGTTAGACAACACAGAATAAAAAAAGAATTGCTATCGAGTGCAAAATCAGACTTAGGGACTTGTTTACAAAGCTGCGGTAGCGGTTCGCGATCGTTATCGGAGCCGCGACCCCATTGATTTCAATGGGGCCGCGGCTCCGATAACGACCGCGAACCGCTACCGCGGCTTTGTAAACAAACCCCTTAGTTTTCATAAAGTGCAGGTCCATCACCAAGCTTTGTACCCCAGGCAGATTGGGGAGTGAGGTGCTTCCCTCAAAGTTTCGTTGAACGTGTAGGTCCCCTTCCAAACATTTATGCCAACCACAGGGGTTTCTCATCTGTTGACACTGTCCCATGAATATTGTTGGTATGCTGAGGTTCCCTTTAATGATGTTATTGCATATTCACTTCATCAGGGTGGGCTGCAACTGGTCAATACCATGCCCGCTCCTCATCAGAGGAGACTTCTCCCCGCTGCCGGAGCTTGCATCAAAGATGGCATGGTATGCTAGTGCTCCAGCCTTGAGGCTCTCTGATGTTCCTCTAGCCCAGCTGCCCAGACAGTTCTCCATTTCATTCTGATGACCCTGTCCAAGTGCATGCATAACGAAAACCAGTCTTTTATAAATACTATGGGGGTTATTCTGTGCCATGAATAGCAGGGATGGACGACCCGACAGGACATCCATCCCCACTATTTGTGCCTTCTCCCGGCCTCGACTAACTTTCCTGCTGGGAAAGTTAGACGGGGCGGGGAAGGGGCAGCTCAGGGGCAGAGTTTGGGCAGTCACTGGCCCTGGACATACAGGGCCGATTCTAATGTCAGCCCTGTAAGTCCAGGGCCAGCGACATGTGCAGGCAAATTATTGCACCTTCCAAAATGGTGGCTTCTTTCTCCCTATGAGAACGCCTCATCCTTTCCTCTCCTTTTCTACTCTTTTCCCTGCACCTGCCTCTCCCCTTGCGCTTTCCTTGCACCTGTGTCTCCAGCATTTGTGCCCCTTTGTACTTTTTCATCTGCCTCTCTCCCCTCCCTCCACTTGCATCTATCCCCTGCCTTTCTTCCTCTCTTCCCTAAGAATCTGCCTTCCTCCCCACTGTCCCTCTTCTCCTTATCTCTCCGTTCCCTGCTATGCTGTTATCAACTGTAAATGTGCTGAAACTTCACAAGACTTCTGCGAGAGGTCAGAAGACGCCATTTGCCAAGATTGCCACAATATGGCAGAGAAAGTGGGGATCACTTCTGCCTCTGATGGCCCAACCATGTTTGATGAGTTGGATTTCAGGGGAGTCAGGAGGTCGCTTGTGCCCCAAAGTTTTTTAAGAGGGGATGGACCCTGAGCCTGGGATCATTCAAATTTATCCTGGGAAAGGAGAGCTATTAGCCCACCAGCACATTAGGCCTCCAGGGAGAGTAGTATACCTGTGATTTGAGCCAATGACTCTTTGATTTTCCATTATGGTACCACTGAAAAAGGGCTTTTAACATTTTGCTTGCATTCCTATTGCTGGGAGTGCACAAAGTTCCCAGCATTGGAACATAAGTGAAATGTTTTGCAATATTTAGCTACAGGGACAGTTGTAGGAATTCTGGAAAATGACCTGAAAAAAATTTGTCTTAGCTACTAAGAGCTAATAGTCAATGTGAAAGAGCAGCTATGTGTATGTTACAGCATAGGTTGTTCAATTCTACTTTGCTTCCTGAGATATGAATTCTGCATACAGGAGTTTTTACATGCTAGATGAAGCTAAATAGACCAATTTAATTGATTAATCTTTCTCTTCCTCTATACACATGAACTGTACAGAACAAGCAGATCAAATTACCCATGAATTATGTGAGTACAGCATGTATTAGAGTGCTTCTGTTCAACCATATTACGCATGACCTATGAGGCTGCTACTGACATGTGAACTCATCCACATTTTTTTCCTCTTCCGTCTTAAACCTCTCCGCTCTCTGAGTGCTTCCATACAATAGCTTCACACATCGTAGCACAGTGATAAGGTTGAAACACATTAGATGAAGACAACAGGAAAGTTAGATATTAATCTGTACTAAGTAGATCAACTAGTTTTGAAGTAGCTGGAACACATCAAAATATATACTAACTAGAGAAAATAGCAACATGATACATGTAGAAGCAAGTCACTGGGAAGACCTTAGGTTTAGAATTATGCTCACTTGTTGAGTTAATGGAAGATTTTTATGATGTACAGTTCTTTATGAATGGCACGTACCAGTATGTTTCTGTTTATAGGTAGCTGAAGTTTTGCCATTTAGAAGGTAATTTTATAAAGTCATTTTTGCGTATATGTGGGCACATGCACACATAAATAACTTCTTAGAAAATTCCAACCAGCGTAAAAATGTGCACTTTGACATGAAGGCGTGTACTCTGCCAGTAGGCATGCGCGAGGGCGGAGTGCATGAGACTAAATTATAAAATATTATAATTTATGCGGTTATCTTAAGTCCAAGCATGGACATTTATACAAGCTCCAGGGCCGGTGTAAATTTCAATGAGATCTGCACCCCTAAGCTAGTATTTTATAAAGACACGTAGGTGTCTGTCTTTATAAAACTGCCTGAATATAGGCACCAGAAAACACATTTAAACTAAGTGCCCCTTATAAAATCTCCCACTTAAAGTATTTTGGGAACAATGTTAGCAGTTTAACACAACCGTTAATTCTTGGTAACAGTGTCGTGCTGCATTAATTGTGTATGCTCATTGCTGCATTAATCAGCTAGTATGGAAATCTCCATTTCTGTATGTTGATGGATGGGGATTGTGCCTTGCAAGTAATGCCTGAGGTTGATAATGTGCATTAACTGCTCATCCAGCAGGTCACATTGTGCAGCTGACTCCATTTCGCGTTATCTTCCGTGTTAAAATGCAGTAGCAAACTCTCCACTGTGCTAATTGCACAGTAGCCCTCCCAAGAGGGCAATTCTATAAGAAGCCAAGTAAATTTTCACACCATTGATAGTTTAGTCCTTTACACAGGGCTGGCCCCAAGGTTGTTTCAAGGTGTTGGCGCCCTAGGCAAATATTAAGTCCTATGCCCCTCTGGATGTCAAACTCCATTGTTTAGCTTTGAATGCCTTGCTCTTTGCCTCTCCCAAGAAGTTGCTGCTCTAGACAACCACTTAGTTTGCCTGGTGGTTGGGCCACCTCTGCCTTATCACATGTAAATTACACATGGATGGAGCTTCGTCAGAATGAATATTTACACATGTGTTATATAGGATACAAGCACATGTGCATAAGATACACATTGTCATTTACACCAGCTAAAGAGCTGTAAATGACCACAACTTAATTTTGCATGTGTTAATGGTCACTTGTGAATTTGACTCTATTGCATAGGCATGGTTAACATTCATTAACTGCAGAACTTCTTATAGAATTAGGCTCATAACGCAGAGCTTTTTTTTTTACCTAACACACCTTAAATCTTTCAGTTAACGCGCATTAGGTGTTAAGAACATAAGAACCTAAGATATGCCATACAGGGTCAGACCAAGGTCCATCAAGCCCTGTATCTTGTTTCCAACCATCGCCAATCCAGGTCACAAGTACCTAGCAGGTTCCCAAAAATACACACATATTACACCATACTTGTATTGGGATAAGAGTGGATTTCCCTGGTCCTCTTTAATAACGGTTTGTGGACCTTTCCTCCAGGAACTTGTCCAAACCTTTTTTAAACCCAGCTACACTAACAGTTTTTACTATATCCTCCGGTAACAAATTCCAGAGTTTGATTACTCATTGAGTGAAAAATTATTTTCTCTTATTAGTCTTAAATGTGTTACATTGTAGCTTCATTGCATGTCCCCTAGTCTTTCTACTTTTTGATGGCATAAACAATTGATCTACGTTTACCTGTTCTACCCTGTTCATTAATTAACCGGGTAAGGCGGACACGTCGCCTCTCGCCCTTCCCCACCACCCCCACTAATTTCCCCTCAAACCACTAAATTCAAAGAAAACACATGACAATAATCTTGGACTTAAACTGGTCGCAGCTTTAATAACCTTTTAACAAACCAAACCAATACAAATTCACACATTATAACTCCCCCCCCCCAAGCAGAGCGAACCCTCACCAGCCCTGTTATTAGCAAGGTGACGCCGCATCCGCTTCCGCCGGGTACAAGCCCGACAATTTTCCACGCCCTCCCTCTTCCGGCTTCGCCATATTATTAGCAAAAACCTGAGGGATTAACCGGGTCGGGGGTACCCCACCCCCGCCCTCATGCTTGCCACCGGCTCCGGACCCCGGAAACCTCCGGGATCCCGCCACCGGCTCAGGTCAGCCACGACCAGAGCCGCCCCCCAAAAAGGTAAGCTGCGACCAGCCCTCACCCCCATCCTCATACCTTCCAAGGCCTCCTGCCAATCGTTAAGAAGTAAATCTAACCCCACACCGGGGCAAGTGCACTCCATCTGACCTGTAGAGGCCAGAGCACGGAATGTGCACCCAAGGGTGCAAAATTTGACCACCTCCCTTCTCCCCCACCCATCTGCCAATTTGACGGTTAATCTGCGTCACCCCCCGTGACCACCGTCACTGAGCCCAACAGGCCGGCCTTGGAAGGATAGCAGACCAAACCCATATGACGCCCGGAAACATCCCCACACCCCCCAAAGTCCTTTATAAATGCCCGAATCAGCTGACAGCATGCCTAGGAAACCATATTGTTGCCACCGAAGTGGAGCAGCAAGATGTCCGGCGATCCTCTTGAACGCTGGTGGTGCCGAAGCAAAGGCAAGAGCTGGATCCACCGGAGTCCGCACTCCCCAGCCCCTGTGCCAGTCACTGCACACTCTGGAAGTCCCCAGTTCGGCCCCATCGGGCGCCTCGCTGCACTCCGGCCATCCCAGAACACAAAGGAGTGGCCAATCCACCAACAACATGGTCCTGGCCCTGCCTCTGCAACAGAAAGCATAGAAGAGTTAGCACCCCCCCCCCATACCCCTACAAACGCAAGTAGCTGCAGAAGGCCTGCGACGCCAACTCCCTATTCGATTTATCTCCTGTTCGGGCAATCCAGCAGCCGCTGCACTAGTCGCCAACCCAATCCGGAAGGAGAGAGGAGCTAACGCACCAGGATCCTCACCAAGCACAGCCGCAGCACCGCTGCAAACTGAAAACGCGAAAGCATCCACGCATCCTAATGTATAACAAGGCTACAGCCGGTATCCGGATGTAGGGCATAAGTGCGCCTGCAGCAAAAACCAGAGGACACGAGGGAGAGCCCCGCACAGCAGTCAATTCCACCCACCTACCTCATCCCGCCCGATCTGTCTTAGAACGGGCAATGGGAGGCCGCTCCCAACCACGCAAAAGCGTACTCGTTACAAAGGCCCCCACTCGTCCCCCCCCCATCCTAGGGCCCGCGCAAAAAAGGAGAAGCCTGCCACATTCTGCGGACAGTAGTCAGTGACAGTCCCGCCGACACACCCCGACCAGCTGATCCGAAGCTGGACCTTCCAGCTATCCGTGAAGAACCAAGGCGGAGACCACACTGCTCCATCATGGCAAGAGGCCCCCCCGCCAAAAATGCTCTGGGACCAATGTGCCCACTTCATCCGCCTTTGGCGCCAAGGTCCAAAACAGCCCCCACCCAAAACGGGAAAGAGCAGCAGCAAACGTGTTATGACTCCCCGGAATATGATGATCTTCCCGCACGAGATTCTACAGTAACAAGCGAAACCCACCTGCAACAACAGGTCGGCTATAGGCCTGCCTCTTGGGGAATAATTACTGATCACTGACACCACGGCTTCAGTGTCGCCCCACCAAAGAACTTTACAACCACCAAAATGGGGAACCACTCGAGGAAGGTAATATTCTTCGTAAGCCCTCCTCCGCGCACTAAGAGCCCCCCAATTTAAATCCCCAAGCCCAAACCCCCAGCTGCATCAGTATACAAATAGAGATCCGCCGAAGACACTTCCCGCTCTGAACCATGATACCCTTGACTTTACTTAAGAAATCGTCCCAGATCCTCAAGTCTGCCCACAGGCTGCATGACATCCGCATCCGATGATGAGGCCTAGTAACACCCGCAGCAGCAGCTGCCAGCTGACGCAAGAATACTCCCCCCATCGTGATTACTCCGCAAGCAAAATTAAGTGAACCCACTAAGGACTGCAGCTCTAGCAACGTCAGCTTGCTGGAAAACCGCGCATTGGCACCAACACCCGCAGCCGCATAACTTTCACTTCCGGCAGGCGGGCTACCAGTGTCACGGAATCCAACTCACTACCAAAAGGAGAGTAGTCACCGGACCCTCAGTCGTACCCGAATCTAAGGGAACACCCCACACCTGGGCTAATCAGACAAAACCGTCCAACAATGCCTTGCACTGCCCCGTATGCGCAGGTCCAACAAAGAGAAAGTCGTCGAAGTAATGCACCACAGTGCCGCACCCCACCCAGTCCACAACTGTCCAAGGTAACAAACGAGCGAAACCGTTCGCAATAAGCACATAAAATCGAACCACCCATAGCCATGCTCTTAGCAAAATAAATTGTCCTTTGAAGCAAAAACCCAACAAATGAAAGGCCGCCGCGTGCACCGGCAATAAACGGAAGGCGGAGTCCCTATCCACCTTCGCCAGCCAGCACCCAGGCCCACATGCTCGCACGAGCTCGACAGCCAATTGACCGAGGAACCAATGGGAAAGGAAGGATGAGGTATTAAGCGATACTTTCCCGGCTCCTCCTTCGGAAGGAATACCCAACGGAGATACCACAGAATCAGCGAAAGGCTGTTCTCCGAAGGAGCCCGCTACCCTACCCCACTCAATCTCGGTTGCCAACTTATCCGGACCCACAGCGCAAAAAACCAAACGGCAGGCGAATTCCAGGCCTTGGTCACCCCTAAGCCACCTACCACCGTACAGGAAACCCCACCTGAAACCCATTCTCTAAAATGCAACCTACCAGTCTCTTCGGATAGCTCAGAAGCCATGGACCTAAAAAACTTTAATCGCAACGGGAGCGGGGGCCAAACTCCACAAGCCTCGACTACTTGTGGGGCAGGAAGACTTGTCAAACCGCCAGCACAAACTCCCAGTCCCCCCTCCCCCCCGGAGCTCCCTGCGAATCGGGGGGCACGCCCAAGCGGAAGGGCCATTCCGCCGTTGCGGTAACAGATGTTCCGCCTTTTTCGCCCGCTCACAACTCCGCCTACCGGACTGATCGTAATCTGTGTCAGCCAAAGATTACATGTCTTACGTTCCCCATAAGAGCAGGTGATTCTCCACCTTATCATGGAATTTCGCATCATAGTCGAGCCAAGCCCAACCTTCCTGCATCCGTGATGCCTCCAGGAGGGAATCCGCGTAAGCCAGAAGCATACCATACGGCTCCGGATGTGAATGCTCCCGGACACTAGCAAGGAGCAGGGAGGCGCGAGTCCCATTAACAACATTCCGCGCTACTCTTACCCCTACCAACCTTATCATCCTCCTTTCGCTTCTGCCGACTATCCCCAAACCGCTTTCAACCTTCAAGTAAACGGAAAATATCTAAGTAGCAACGCTTCATAATCTTCTTCCGAATATTCTTCGGTATTCCCACCCATAACTCGGGGAAAACCACCACTGTCGGCGCCGCTCCAACCTGTCCGACACGTCCCGCCTCTCCGCTAGCCCCGCGACCCCCCCAATTCGTCCAAATTAGAACCGAACGCCTACGACTATAACAAGAATGCCGCCTCTTCTGAGTCTCTTGCCTCTTGCCCCTAACGACCGACCGAGTACCACCGCTCCCCGCAGCCCCAGCATCCCGCACCGCAGCGCCATCCTCGCGCACCGCAGCGCCAGCAGCCCACTCACCTGCATTAGTTGACGCCACCTCGGTAGCCACACCTGACTCCAATCACATCGAGGCCCTAGCTTCAGGTCCTCTCTCGGTTCCGCAGGCAAGGCGCCACCGCCTGCGCTCGCCGCTACGCCCTCCGTCTGTCCGGCAGCAGCCATCAAAGGATGTCCCCCAGTCGTGCCTTCCGATAAAACATGTGGAGAAAAAACAGGAAAAGGCGAAGGGACACCTGCCATAGCCTGACCCCCGCCCTACCTGCAGCAAAACCAGAGGACACGAGGGCCAATGTGCCAAAGCTGGCGAGGAACCTAGGGACCAGGGCAACACCCGAGCCCCCGAAGGACCCGTGATCCACTCCCAGCCCCAAAGCACCTCTGGCTGGCCCACCAGACCTGCCTCGTAGAGCCCGAGCCACAGGGTCAGCTGACACCCCCCTCCGCCCCTGCTGCCCATAACCTCCTACAGAGCCAGCGCCCCGAATGGACGCCCCGGGACGGCTAGGAGCTCTGCCCCTAACACCCTCCCACCCTCTGGGGCTGTGCATGGCTGGCCCCTGGTGCCCACCACTATACCCCGACACCCCTCTGCCCACCTGATCCCGTCGCCCTTCAGGCCCCGAGGAAGCTGCCCCATCTGCCCCAGTACATCCCATGCTGCCCTTAACAGACCCTTGACTCTGTCAAGGACCCCCCCTGATTCCCTCTGCCCGACATGGCAGCCATAAACTGGAGGCACCTTTTAACTTTGTACAAGACAATTATATATTAATATTGGCGCCACGCGGTTTGTTATTTATTTATTTATTTTATTTTATTTTATTTATTTATTTATTTATTTTTTTTATTTTATTTTTTTGTCTATCCTTAATTACCCTGAGCGAAACAGCCTACTATAAACCATAGATGTTAAATACTTTTTTAGAGAGAGAGAAGGTTTAGAATAGCAAGAACCACTTGCCTGCAGGAGTAAACTCCTGCCGCTCAGCCCGGGCTGCAGCCGTCAGCCTAGAAAAACCGCCGCCACCGAAAACGCTGCAATTCTCTTCCACAGCTGCGGACAAACTGCCCGAAAACTTCCTTCCTCCTCCCGCCGCACCACGAGGTAAGATGCACCACAGAATCGCCAGCCAGCTCCCACCAAACACGTCCGGCGCCTCCAGCTTCCCACTGCCAATGGCCGGAGCAACGCCGAGTCCCCGCACCACCCCCCCTCGCTGCCCAAGGACCCAGCCTTCTCATTGGCTCCCGCGCATTTCCAAAACGCCAAGGGAGCCAATGAGGCCGCCGGGCCATGCGATAATCAGCCCAACCCGCGCGCCGCCGTAACGCGCGGGGGCGAGATCGGACTGCCGCCCCCCCGGTTAGAAGCGGCCGCGGGAACGGGGGCCCGCGGCCTTACATTTATAGACCTCTATCATATCTCCCCTCAGCTGTCTTTTTTTCAAGTTGGAGAGCCTTAACCTTTTAAGCCTTTCCTCATAGGGTATCCTTATATCTCCTTTACTATTTTGGGGGCTCTTCTCTGTACCTTTTGTGATTCCACTATATCCTTTTTAAGATACGTCGACCAGAATTGCACACAATATTCAAGGTGCAGTCGCTCCATAGAATGATACAGAGGCATTATAATATCCTTTGTTTTATTCTCCATTCCTTTCCTTAGGATACCTAGCATTCTATTTGCTCTCTTGGCTGCTGCTGCACACTGGGCAGAGGGTTTCAACATGTTATCCATGATGATGCCTAAATCTTTTTCCTTGGTGGTAGTTCCTAATGTGGAACCTTGCATCCTGTAACCATAGTTTGGATTGTTCTTTTCTAGGTGCATAACTTTGTACTTGTCAACATTAAATTTCATCTGCCATTTGAATGTCCAGTCTTCCAATTTAGTAAGGTCCTCTTGCAATTTTTCATAATCCTCTTGGGTTTTAACAGCTTTGAATAATTATTTGTCATCTGCAAATTTGATTACCTCACTTGTTATTCCCATTTCCAGGTTATTTACAAATATGTTAAAAAGCAGCAGACCCAGTGTTCAACTTTCTCCATTGAAAAAATTGCCATTTAGCCCTACCCTCTGCTTCTATCTTTTAACCAGTTCCTGATCCACAATAGTACACTGTTTCCTATTTCATGAGTTTTTAATTTCACCAAGAGTCTTTCATGAGGGACCTTGTTTGTCAAAGGCTTGCTGAAAACCCAGATACACTCTATCGACTGGCTCTCCTTTGTCTACCTGTTTATTTACATCTTCAAAAAATATAACAGATTAGTAAGACAAGATTTTCCTTGGCTAAAGCCATGTTGGTTTTCTCCCATTAAACAATGACTATCTATATCTTTAGTAATTTTGTTCTTTATAGCGATTTTTAAAATATTGCCCAGTACTGATGTCAAGATAACTGATCTGTAGTTTCCTGGATCACCCCTGGAACCCTTTTTAAAAATTGGCATTACATTGGCCATTCGCCAGTCTTCAGGTATTACAGATGATTTTAATGATAGTTCACAGATTACTAATAGTAGGTCTGTAATCTCATATTTCAGCTCTTTTAACACCCTCGGATGTATACCATCCAGTCCTGGTCTTTAACAAATAGTTGTGATACATCTTCCCAGTTTATTAATATTTCTTTCAATTCTTCTGAATACCAATTCTTCTAAATACCATTTCACTCATGGGTAACTTGACTACATTTTCTTCAGTAAAGACCAAAGCAAAGAATTCATTCAGGCTCTCCACTATGGCCTTGTCCCCTCTTAGTGCTCCTTTTAACCCCTCTATCATCTAATGGTCCAACTGACTCTCTCACAGGTTTTTTGCTATGAATGACTTGAAAAAGTTTTTATTATGTGTTTTTGCTTCCATGGCAACCTTTTTTTTTTTAAATTATCTTTTTGCCTGCCTTATCAATGCCTTACATCTAACCTGCCAGTGCTTATGTTTCCAGTTTTCATAATTTGACTCCTTTTTCCATTTCCTGAAAGATGCTTTTTTTGGCTACAGCAACCTATCTGACCTCACCTTTAACCATGCTGGTAGTTTGTTGGACTTACTTGCACTTTTCTTAAAGTGTGGAATACAGCTGGTCTGGGCTTCCAAGGTAGCATGTTTAAACAATATCCAAATTTGATGTAAATCTTTAAGCTTTGCAGCCAGTCCTTTTAAATTTTGTTTAACTCTTTTCCTCATTTTATTATAGTCTCCCTTTTGAAAGTTAAAAGGTAGTACTATGGTTTTCCTCGTTGTCCTTCCTCCATTTATTAAATCAAAAGTGACCATGCTATGATCACTATTGCCAAGTGGCCCCAGTGCCCTTATTTCTTGCACCAGATCTTGTGTTCCACTAGATCCGAAATGGCTTCCCCTCTGGTCAGTTCATGAACCAGCTGTTCCAAGAAGCAGTCATCTAGAATCATTATCTCTCTGGCATGTCTTGCTGTGACACTGGCCCAGTTGATACCGGGGTAATTTTAATCACCTATTATTATTACTGTGTTGTAACTTTTCTTGGCTTCCCTGATTTCTTTGAACATTTCATCATCCATTTGTTCATTCTGGCCAGACGATCGTTAGTACATCCCCACTGCCATCGTCTGCCACTCTTTACATTGAATTTCGATCCATTGAGATTCTACAGTGTATTTTGTTTCCTGCAAAACTTTAATCTGTGTGACTCAATGCCCTCTCTAATATAGAATGCAATCCCTCCACGAATTCGATCTACTCTATCATTGCAATATAATTTGTACCCAGGTATCACAGTGTCCCATTGGCTGTCCTCCTTCCACCAGGCTCTGAGATGCCAACAATATCTAACCTCTCATTTAGTGCTATATATTCTAGCATAGGCCCCTTAGAGAGAATCGTAAAAGCCACACTTGGATAGCCTAGTGGAATTGGCAACATGGAGAAATGACATATGAGTATGTCTTTACTGAAGTAGCAGATGTGATTACAGATGTTGGGAGATGGTATGCTTAAAATCTGCCAGTTTCAGATAAAACACATAATATAAGTCCTACGTATGAGCAAGTTGAAAATCTGTCTTGTGATTTTTGGCACTGCGGGGAATTTATCATCCTTGATGAAGTCTTTCTTAAATCAGATTTCATCTTCATGAAAACCTGCTAATATATGTACAAGCAGTTTCACCTTTGTTGATACTGACAGATGTTAAAAATTATTTTTATAAAAGGCAAATATGCTTATTACCCTTTTAATTCTGGCATTTCGTTTTGTAGCTGCTAGCTTTAAAACATCATTCAGGAATTAATATGTCAGAATAACATATTTATGACAAAAAATACCTATTTCAGTCAGTTAGGCAAGGATCAAGAGAGAAGTCACATGCATAGTTACTGTCGATGTACAAGCAGAAAAATGTCTCTCTATTATTGGTTTAAAATAATCTCTAAGCGCTAAAGAAAGGAAGAAAAGATCTAACTATGTGTAACCAGTTCAGCAGAATATATCAATAAGTGCTTTTGCAGAAAGAGGATAATTGTAGAATGGGCATTCTATAAAATTTCTTAAAAACACACCTATTTAACTAGAAAATACCTCTCCAATTTAATGAATGTGAGCACCTGTTTTGTGCTTCTTTTCATCACTTGCCTCTGCAGACTTCTCTCTTTTTATATTTTTATATTCTTTTGAGCTGTAGACACAGTCCCATTATAACCTTTTATATCTTAACACAGTGATGCTGCTGTTTGGAGCATGTTTATTAAGCTCCACACTGGTAGTGAGCAGGTTGTGGCCGTGTTTACCAGCGAGGGACTTCGGGCTAGCTGCAGGGGAGTTGCAGGTACTGTGTTTCAATGCAGCAAATCGACCGTGGGAGCAACTAATGACATCCATTGAGATGTCACTTACATGCTACTTGTACCTAGGTCAGGTAGCATGAGCTACAAACTCCCACTCTAGCTGTATCATGACTCCATCCCACCCAGTCACCTCCCCAGTGCATGCTACATGGCCACACTTCTACCACACCCCCATGCTACATGCCCACATTTCTACCACACCCCCATGCTACATGGGCATGCTCGTGCTGGAGACATCCATATACCCAGCTTACTAAAATGGGTCCAGGGAGGTCTCTGTGATTTGCATGTCTGAATGCCCATTTTCAGACATCCATATCACAAATAGGTACTTATGAAGTCATTTTAGAAGTTCTATGTGATTTTATAAAATACTAGCGCAAATCCAGCAGCCAAAGTGCCTACAGTCAGAGTATGGACATTATGCTTGCTTGAGAGCAGATTTATTTATCTATTTCTTTAACTGTACTTATATACCACTGATCTACAAGTCTAAGCGGTTTGCATTTTACAACTTGGCAGTTAGGGCTTACAAGTAACAATTGTAACTTTGCAAATACATAGAACTTGGTGAATACATAAAACTATTAACAATGAATATTAAACAATGAAGTGGATAGCATATAGGTGAGATAACAGTAATTTGTGCATGTTGAGGTGCTAGGTGTCATTGATGGTAGGTGGGTGGGGAGGAAAGTTAGCACTTATTTTATGTGTGCATGGGAGTATTTTATAAAATGTGTGTAAATAACGACTCCACCCACTCTGCCTGTCTGCATGCCTAATGTACAGATATGCACCGGCTTGCACCGTGTGTACTTTTAGGCATGACCTAATTTTGTAAGAGTCCATTTATGCACATGAAACACTCTTTTGTGCGTCCAAATGGTTTATAAAAATTCCCTCCATATGTGATTCTCTTTGCATTGACAGAGGAACGCTTGAAACATGGTTGCAAGCTTTCCTGAAATACTATACTTCAGATAGTCAAAGATACTAAACTGACAGTGAAACTGTTCTCAGACTTGGAAAACTCAGAATGCAGATTGTTTAAGTGATATGCACTTGTTTTCACGCCTTCTTCAGTGAAAAATTTCAACGCACGTTATAATTTATAGACTGGGAACTATATTCTAATGGCCATTAGCATGAATGCACATTATCTAAAATCAGTGTACTAAGTATGTTAAAATGCACATCTTGCATGTGCATTGGCAGTATTAGCAAGTCACCAGCGGTAATGCTAGTTTTTCTACAAATGCAATGAAAAGAAAATGACCTGATTGGGTATTAGTGCTGGTTAATGTGCCAGAAAAATTAACTGTAACTCAGGAGATATAGTTAACTTGAGTGGTCCAGGGATGCAGAATCTGTTACAAATATGACCCGTCTATTTTCTGGACTTCCGAATGTGCCCTGCACAGAATCGGCCTCATATGTACTAGGAGCAATGGCCCAGATATTGCAGTCTTTCCTTCAAACCTACTTGAGTAAATTATTGTTGCTTCTAAACTTATAAGAAATAGCTGGTCAAAGAAAAATAGGAAACTGTGTTGTTCCCAGTATTCGACAGATACTAGTCTAGATGAGCTACCAGAGTTCTTCCATAAAAATAGCTTTTTATATTTAAATGATATATTCAGTCCTAACATTAAAGCAATAATTCAAAAGATACTATGGAAATAAATGCATTCCTTTCTAAGGTCTTTGTTTGAAAGATCTACAGTGTATTTAATCTGAAGCCAAGCAGGAATGAGGGCATTTACCAAATAAAATTGCAGATCTCAGAGACTACTGTTTCTTCTCATTTCCTTTTTATTATTTGTATCATGTCCATTTTCCATAATTTCTTTTTTCATGCAGTAAGAATGACATATTGTAAACTACTGAACTAAATTAGTATGTCCTATAAGCATATGAGTTTTTGAATCTCTGGCACCAAGCAATATGCACCCATTACTCACAGACTGATGGTATTACACTGGTTGCCAGTGGAATATTGAGTGAAATTTAATGCTGATATAAAGCTGTTCAAGATCTCGCATTTTGATGGGTCTCTGTATTTGAAATCAGCAGCCACACTGTAGATTCTTGGATGTGGTAGCTCCACCCCACAGCATAGTCACCTCCCGCCAAACAAGCTCCAGCAGAGACCCCCTGTTCTGATCCCCCCAGCACAGATCACCCCAGCAGACCCTCCCTAGCATACTCACCCCCTTTGGCACAGATCCCCTCCTTGAGCATATCCCCTTGGAGTAGATCCTCCCTTTAGCAACCCATGAGACAACTGCTAGGTGTTACTGCCACCATTTTGAAAGCCTCTACAGCCAGGGCAAGAGCAGAGGGGCACTGCTCCTGCCCCTGACCCAAAGACCACTAGACTATTAGGGATGCTCTGAGTAAGACCCAGGGAGGACTTCGGGTTTAGGCAATCGTGGGAAGGCTTCTTTGGCTTCTGGAGTCTGAGGTCCGGGGGGAGGGGGGGTATCTTAATTTTGCTATCCATGGTGGTATGGTGCTGAAAGGGAAAGGACGCTGCTCAGGAAGGGTTTCTGCTCAACGGATCTGTGACGGGGCTCTCCTCAGGGAGAGGCATGTGCTTCCGGGTCTCAGGTGCTGATACATAGTGCCTGGGTCAGAGGAAAAGGGGTCCAGATACTATATATGGGGTACCTAGGCTCATTTAAGATGGGTTACAACTTCTGTGCAAACAAGGGTCAAAATAATCTTATAGACGTAGCAAGAAAATAGTGACTGAAGGTGACCGGAATAAACTGATTGCATGGAGTGGCAGTTAGATTGGGATAATACCTGTTTTGGCCATGGAGTGGGCTGAGATGGGTAGCCAACCTAATCAAAAAAAGTAATTGGCAGGATGCTGAAAGAAAGTACCCCTTCCTGCAGTGAGGGATGACCCCGCTTTAGGTTGGTTTATGGCGATTACGTGAAGGGCTGTTTCATTGTTTAATGAGTATTGCACTTATAAAGACGAGGCTGTGCAGTTATTACCATGATCATGCTAAATTTGTGGTCTTATTTTCTCCACTAATAGGGTCAGGTTTTTAACATCATGTGGTCAGTTTGTGTAAAGCAAAAGGCAAAGGTGAGTGGATGAAGAGAGAGAACAAAGGGGGCAGGGGGTGTACCAATGCAAGAACGTAAGAAGCCTGGGAGGCAGGGTGTAGCGTGCCAAATACTATGCATTTGTAGAAGTCACTGAAAACATCTTTTTTACAATATTTGTATTCTGTCCTCCAGAACAATAGGAGACTGTGGTGGCCCAAAAACAGGTTACCAAAACAAAGTGTCCAGGGGAGTTATTCCACCTCGGAGGTGGAATAACTTTCCCCGCCAATTCACCAGCCCTGGACATACAGGGCCGACATCAGAATTGGCCCTGTATGTCCAGGGCTGGCAACCACCCACTACCCGCCCACTCTCCGCCCCCATGCCGCCTCTTCCCTGCCCCTGACTAACTTCCCCACACAACCGGCAGGGAAGTTATACAGGGGCAAGAGCCGGCACGAATAGCGGGGATGGATTCTGGTTGGGACATCCAACCCCACTATTAGTGCCTCAGAATGACCCCCTTTATGTTCTAGAATTCCAGTCTTTAGGGAGAGAGTAGTCTCCCATACTTTAACACATTTTGAAATTTGTTTTTACAAAACTGCATTAAATATATGTACTTACCACACTACAACTGCAAAGGTTAAAGTGCGGTAAGTGTAACCTTCTGTGCTAAATGCAGGGGATGTGACCAGAATCTTCCCTACATTTATTGCATGGGGCAGACACTTAACCACATTAGTGTTCACGGCAGGTAGTGGAGGAAAACCCGTGCTACCTGCCTCAGCAGAGAATATGGGCCCAGTGCCAAAAAAGTGAAAAAATAAATGGAAATGGCTGCAATCACAATGTCCTGTCTCATCCAAACGCAATCCCAATTCATGCTAGTATTCCTTCGTTAGTCGGTGAAGTTCTGCAAGCAGCATGGAATCTGTATACATTTTGGGAACCTGACAGGTCCTTGTGATCTGGATTGGTCACGGTTGGAAACAGGATACTGGGCATGATGGACCCTTGATCTGAGCTAGTATGACATATCTTATGTTCTTAGGAACTGCTTCTACTGCCCCACCCCTCACCTGCTGTGCCTCATCCTGTCACTGGCCTGGATATTGTTTTTCTCTTTCCTGTTTCTGCTCCTCCCCATACTTCCTAAACTACCCCGCCCCATACCTGTCTGTTCTCCTGGCCTGGGCAGTAGCCCTTAGCTAGCTAGACTTACCTTACTTCTTTGTTCTTTATTTCTGCTGGCTATGCCTCTCCCTATACACCCCAAAGTACCTCTCTTGCTTTGGCTGAGAACAATAGCTCATTCTTCATTACAAAATTCTATCTTGAATTTCAGCACCCCAAATGCATGATATCCACTTTTTTTGCACTGAACAGCTGCGAATCACATGGTCACATCTCAGGTTTTCTGTGAGTATGTCTCATTTTGTTTACTCTTTCAGCACACTTCATTCTTGTGAAGATCTTACTGCCATTGCGAGGAAGGACCTTCAGTCTTTCTGAAGCCCTTTTATAACAGAAATAATGAGTATTGTGGTTCCTAGTCTTCTCTTCCTGGATAGCTTTGCCAAGCTCTCTTCCTCTAGGTATCTGGAGGTTAACATTCATATTTGTAATTGCATACTCATTCTTCTGCATATAAATCCTTTTCAAATACTGCCCCTTTCTTACCTGCCTTTCCTTGGAATTTTCCATTTACTATACCTCTGTGAACATAGTCAGAAATGGTAGAGGTTAATAACTTCCTTTTATTGAACTCTAAACCCAGATCATCTTTTTTTTTTTTGCCTAGTTTACATTTTTTTTCCTTCTATTATTTGATTTGTCTTTTTCACGGAGCTCTGTTTGTTATTCTGACTTACTTTAGCTGCCCAGCCCTATTTTTCTTCTTTGGAATGTAGAATCTATCGCAGTCATCTGGAACCAGGTAAGCAATTCCTATTAATCTCCAAGCAGTAACGCTCATGAGAATGTTGACCTGGAATGGCCAGAAGATTGTCCTCAAAGGCAAGCACTGACAGCCTCTTCATCAGAATGAACTCATTTATTACTACTTTCTATGGCCTATCACTTTCTAATATATTCAATTACCTTGGAGCCCATCCTTAGCATTTCCCAGTTTATTTTACTCCCCCTGTGTGGGACTGTGTTCAAAGCATTGCTTTGCTGAAATCCAAGTAAACTACTTCCAGACTCATGCCCCTGAATACCTCAGGAATATGAAAATCTCAACATCTATAATTTTTTTGAGACCACATTTTTCATTATGCTAATTATAATCAGCAACATAATATTTGTGTCTGACAAATGTAATCAATCATTTTTTTCATTTGTCTCCTTTTAAGTTTTGTCTTCTGTGATTGCATTGTAAGGCTCTGTTTTTCTCATACTTCCTTTCCTCCTCCTATTCTTTTTGGCCCAGTAGTTCCTCATCTAGAAGTGGTGCTGCGATTCTCGTGTCATGAGCTTTCAAACACAACCTTCTGAGAAGTTTCCCCTACTCCAGTAGACCTTCCTACTATTGCAAATCTGATTGCTTCAGCAAAGGTCCTGAGGTCAGGAGCCATGCAGCAGGGCTCTTTTAGAAGACCTATATCTTGGATTCTAAATAAAGCTAGAGGTATCGCCCTTGTTGAAAAGCATGACTACCTTCCCTAGGAGCCATGTATGCTACCTTCATAGCTTCCCTAGCTCCAATGATCTCAGGGTGTGGGACACAAACAAAGAATCAGATCCAGGATCTTCTACAATGATAGCACGTACTACTGCCAATGAGCCACCAGGCCAGCCTTCTTCTTCGGTTTTCCTTATTTTTAAGTCCTTTCTTAACTTGATCTTTTGAACCATCCTTTCTTCACTTTTGTAGTGTAATGTGATTGGTTGAACTAATAGATGTGGAGCCTGATTCTCAGAGAGGTACGTCTGGGCCATCTGGATGTCCCCGATGAACACGGGCCCATTTGGACCCAATTCTGGACTGCGGGAACTAAACATTCCCGTGGTGCACAGAACTGAGCCTGGCAAGCCCCTGCTACCTGTGGTGATGTCCTCCCTGCAGGTGTCTCTGACTCCTGCAGCTTCAATCCCCCTCATCCCCGCCACCCAACCCATGGCTGTCCTTCCGGGGCCTGGATCAGGTGGCAGGGACCCCCCTACACCCAGCCTTGGCCTCAGGGGGATTCCCACACCAAATCGCCAGGTCAGTGCTGCTTGTTCCACCTTTGAGGTGGAATAAGCAGCACGACCCCTTTGACCTGGCTGGATGTACAGGGCCATGATGTGAATGATGGCCTGCCCCTGCTCTGCCCAGAGAATGTTAGAAATAGAATAATATAGATTTTGGAGGAAATGTAGAAGGGATTATGTGGAAAAACAGATTGGAAAAGAGTCTGAGAGGCAAAAAAGAAAAGACAATATAGAAAATATGAGGAGGCCTTTACATTCATCGAGAGGCCAAGAAGGAGGCAGAGTGGCAGCTAGTAACCTCTGGAGGCTAAGGGGCCCTTTTACTACAGGGCACTTAGGTGCTGCACCTAACATAGCAATTGCACCGAAATTACGGCACGTTACGTGCAACACCACTGCATTAATTGTCGGAGCTGTGGAAAGCATGTCCCCCACAGTTAATGTGGAGCCCTGTCCCTTAAGCCATATTTGCATGGGTGCACTTAACTCCACCTATTGAGGTTGCGTTAGATTCTCCCATGCCAAAGCACTTATCACAGGGTGTGAACCTAGCACTAAGTGCATGGAGCACATCATACCCTCCTCTCTACCCCTACCCAACCTACTCATGACTCTTACACGAGTTAGACAGCACGGGAATTGTCCTGCGTTTTCATGGCCCTGCACTAGTTGGCAACATGTGTCCCAGGGCACATTCAGCGTGTGCCAGAACACGCATAGCCAGCTAACACTCTTTAGCAAAAGACCCCCTAAGTGTCAGTCCAGAGACAAAGAAACACTAATTTGTAAGTGTTAACGCAGACATGCGTACAAGCGATTTGTTTGCACTTTAAACTTTTAGGCACCCAAAATGAATAAAATGCATACTCACAAATGCACAGCAAAAAGCAAAGAAGATACCAACAAGGAACACGATACAGAGTAGCTCCCCAATAAGGAGGGTCCCAGAGACTGGACAGACAGTCCTACAAGTAATAGTAGGTACATCAAACCCGGAATCAGAGAAAGAAAGAGACTCCCAGGCTTGTGGACGAGGTAGGCCTTGTTTGGGAGCGGCGTAAAGGAAACAAAGGTAATAGGCCTGTCCTGGGACTCATGAGTGTGATCTAAGGGACATGTATATTTAGAGATTAGGCTTGGGTTGCCACAATATAACCTTGATATCTTGGAAGACTAGTGGTTTGAGAGGGAACTCTCATCAGAGCTTCACAGAGCCTAGAAGATGTAATACTACATTGCAGGAATAAACTAACTCTCCTTGATCTTCTCCTGGAAAGGCGTGAGCTAAATGCTAATAATTAAGTAAATAAACAAAATGTAGAATACCCAACAAAAGAAGCCTGAGCAGAAGAAAAGTTAAACAGAAAACCTCCAAAGCATTTTGATACTGGCAGGAAATAAAATGAAGCAACAGAAGTCACGAATAGGCACTGACGAGAGACAGAAACAAGGAGAAAAGTCAAGAGGCAAACTCAAAGAGAGAAGTAGATATTAATAAGAAGCTGAACAATAACGTAGAGAAATGAAGTTAATCTGCTACGCTATTTTAGTCTGTAATGACGTCATACAATAATGATGTCTTTCTCTTCTGTGTACTTAGCTTGCTAATACATATAGTTTTACTAAGATTGTTATCAAGGCAATGTAAACTTCAAACTACATAGGGTGCTTAGTATGCGAGGCCAATGTTCTAGTTGCATCTCAGCACATTCATGGGGTGTGAATACCTCCCAGGCATTTGACCATCTCCCCTGGCCTTATCTTTTATGTTATTGACATCTCTGAATATAGAATCCTGGAGCGAGACCTACTTGCAGAGCATATATAATAAGAAGCAATGCAAGACGAGGGGAGTGCAACAGAGTATTCAAGGCAGAGCTGAATTTAGGATTCAGTCTGCATTGGTCAGATCTGCTATAGACGGTAAGGGACCAGGAGGCAGAAATGAAAAAAACTAATCACCAAGGCAAGAAGAGAAAATATAAATTCGTAGAGCCATAAGAAAAGTGGAAAAAGTAAACTCTAACAAAATATAAAAGGGGTGTCAACTGTTCAAAGAATACAGCCTGCTGCCAAACAGAAGCTACTTTTCAGGTGTTTGAATGCACGGCATACAGAAAGAAAATGGGAGTATCTTAGAAAGTTTGGGAAGCAGAAACATTGGGTTAATACTTGAGAACCATGCTTCCAAAAGACTATATTGCCATTGTGAAATTGCCACTCCAGTCCAAAAGTTCTGCCCCAACCCACCTTCTAACATTTTGGTCCATAGCAATACAGGCAGATAGAGACAGGGAAAATAGCTGAAGTAGGTTGTAATGGATGGCACCAAAGGCACTTTTAAAGGCATCACCTTCACCCCACCTGTCCACTATACCATTCCTCCATGCACCCCATCTCCCACTCCCACTCCTCACATGCACCCTCACCACCCTTCTTGTTGCAACTATTTCTAATCAGTTTTGAACAATGACCCTATGATCTTGAAAATATCCTAGCATCTTTACTGATGATCAACTATGAATTTCCAACTAGTTCTAAGAAGTTTGTATTACTTTACTTTGAAAAAATAATGCCAACAATTTGTATAATATTCATATTGAACCTTACCTATAGAATATCATACTTTGCAATTTTCTATTTTGGGGAAATGTTTACTAAAGGTTAACGTGCACTAATGATATTAATGTGCATTAAGTGCCACTGTGGTTACTTAACATACATTAAACCATACGTAAACTTGTCCCTTAGATGAATTTATGGAGTTCTCATTAATGAAGATGGCCTTGCAGTTGAAGGAGTTAGAGAAGATTAAATAATACTAATTGTGTGGTTTCAGTTGGGTAAGTGGGTGCGTAGGCAGAGCTGCACTGGGGTGGGGGGGGGGTGATACCCCATGCCACAGGAGACCCCTCTCACTTTTTTCTTCCTCCCTGTGTGAATGTGCTATGCTGTCCTATCATTCCTTGTAGTTCTTTTTACTTTTATAAGCTTTGCCATCTTTTTTTTTTTTATTATTGTAAAGGGTGTCATGAAGGGTGGTATATATAAAGTGCACTGATAAAGATAAAAGAAGCAGAGCTTTGGACCTTTCTCCAAAATGTCTTCCCTGAGCCCTAACATGTCTATCACTAGCCCTGCGCATAGCTACTGTATACACAGTAGTAGAATGAAAGCAGAAATTTTAACTTCAGTCCCAGAACTGTTGACCTAATGTTAGATGCTTTAACCAAAAGACTGCATATCTCTTAAAAAAACGTTTGTTACAAGAAAAAAAAGACTCATTTTTAAAGTTAGAGAATTGTCCTTTCATCCTGTTCCTTTCTTTCTTGTGTGTGATCTCATCTATGTGCCCAATTTCCTCTCTTATGATCTCATTCTTTTTATGCTCTGGTATAATTTTTCTTTTGCTTTTTAAATTCCCAGTGTTTAACTATCTTAGGGCAACTCAGGCAATTTCAGCTATTATAGTCCCAGAAACTTGTCTCTCCCACTGAAATGCCCCTTCCAGGGTCTCGTTCTTTTATCTCGTTCCCTTTTTTTGTATGCATACTTTCTTTTCTATCTGTCTTTCAAATGAGACTGAATAAGGTTTCCTGTAAAGGTTCTTTAGGGTTCAGTCCAGTTCAAGTCTGTGTTATAAAACTGAAGGTAGATTAGGAAGCATTCTGATAGTTAAATCACTCATAATCACTGCACAGTTGGGGATATCAAATGAGCATATCTCACTGCTTTGGTAAGTGCCTGCTTCTCGGAGAACCGTTTATGGCATAATCATGGTTTCAACGAAGTACCTGTAAAGTCAAAGAGTAGAATGTGTGCTGAATATCCAGACATTGTTCCTTTGTGCCATTTTCTCCATTTTTCTGTGTTTCCGTTTTCCCCTTTTCTTGAAATGCATTCCTGCTGCAGTATCATCTAGAAGTAAGGAGATCCTGGATACTCTACAGGGAGAACTATTCAGGCAATTGGTAACAGACCCCACACGTGAAGGGGCCATACTGGACTTGGTGCTTACCAATGGTGCTTACCAATGGTGAAAGTGTTTCTGATGTTGTAGTGGGAGATCATTTTGCATCCAGTGATCACCAGATGGTGTGGTTCAGTATTAGGACTAGGGCTGTTAGAATCCATTCCAAGGTGAGGATCTTAGACTTTAGGAAGACTAACTTTGCGAAGATGGGACAATACCTCAGGGAGTCGTTAGTGGGATGGGAACAGCTGGGGGATGTAGAAAAACAGTGGGCAAAACTGAAAGGGGGTATTTTAAGGGCAACCAAACTTTTTGTTAAAATGGTAAATAAAGGCAAAAGGAACAGGAGGCCGCTATGGTTTACGAAGGAAGTAGCTGAAAAAGTGAAGAAAAAGAGGGAGGCCTTCATGAAATACAAGAGATCACAGAGAGAGGAAGACAGGCATCTGTATTTGGAAAAACTTAGAGAAGCTAGCAAAGTAGTCAAGAAGGCAAATATTCAAAAGGAGGAGGAAATAGCCAATGCAATAAAATGGGGGGATAAGACATTTTTCAGATATATTAGTGAGAAGAGGAAGGACAAAAGTGGTATTGTCAGACTCAAGGGTGCAGGGGGGGGGGGATATGTAGAAGCTGATAAGGATAAAGCGGAATTGCTTAACAAATATTTTTGTTCTGTGTTCACAGATGAAGAACCAGGAGCAGGACCTCAGAAAACACCCACAAATAAGAACAGAAGCGAGGGACATCTTGAACAATTTTCAGAAGACTGTGTTCGTGAGAAACTAGCTCAACTTAAAGTAGACACAGCGATGGGACCGGATGGGATACACCCTAGAATACTGAGGGAACTTGGGGACGTTCTAGCAACTCCACTGACTGACCTTTTCAATGCCTCGTTGGAGTCGGGAGTGGTGCCAAAGGACTGGAGAGAGGCTCATGTGGTGCCTTTACACAAAAGCGGAAGTAAGGATGTGGTTGAAAACTACAGGCCGGTTAGTTTAACTTCGGTGGTGAGTAAATTATTAGAAACGCTGCTGAAAGAGAAAATAGTGAGGTTTCTGGAGTCCAGCGGATTACAGGATCCGAGGCAGCATGGATTCACCAGAGGCAGGTCTTGTCAGACAAATCTGATTGATTTCTTTGACTGGGTGACCAGGGAGTTGGACCGAGGGAGAGCTCTAGATGTGGTGTATTTAGATTTCAGTAAAGCCTTTGACACTGTTCCTCACAGGCAACTTATAAACAAACTGAGCACCCTAGGGATGGACCCTAAAGTTACTGCTTGGGTTAGAAATTGGTTGGGTGGGAGGCGACAAAGAGTACAAGTAAATGGAGCTCACTCTGAGGAGAAGGATGTTTCCAGTGGTGTGCCCCAGGGATCTGTCCTTGGTCCGATTCTTTTTAACATCTTTGTTAGTGATATAGCGGAAGGGCTGTCGGGTAAGGTTTGCCTCTTTGCAGATGATACCAAAATCTGCAATAGAGTAGACACCCAGGAAGGTGTAGATAACATGAGGAGGGATCTAGCTAAGCTTGAAGAATGGTCTAGAATTTGGCAGTTGGGATTTAATGTTAAAAAATGTAAGGTCATGCATTTGGGCTGCAGCAATCCAAGGAAACAATACAGTATAGGAGGTGAAGTACTTTTGTCCACTAAAGAAGAGCGGGACCTAGGTGTGGTTGTGTCTGATGATCTTAAAGTAGCTAAACAGGTAGAAAAGGCGACGCAAAAGCTAGAAGGATGCTTGGGTGCATACGGAGAGGAATGGCTAGCAGAAAAAAGGAGGTGATAATGCCTCTGTATAAGTCTTTGGTGCGACCTCATTTGGAGTATGGTGTGCAATTCTGGAGACCGCACCTTCAAAAGGATGTGAATAGGATGGAGTCTATGCAGAGGGTTGCTACTAAAATGATTAATGGGCTTCATTATAAAGCATATGAGGACAGACTTAAGGATCTTAATATGTACACCTTAGAGGAAAGGCGGGATAGAGGTGATATGATTGAGATGTTTAAATACCTCCGTGGCATAAAAGTTCAGGGAGAGAGCCTCTTTCAATTGAAAGCAAGTTCTGCTATGAGGGGACATGGGATGAGGGTGAAAGGAGATAGATTCAGGAGTGATATGCGGAAATATTTCTTTACGGAAAGAGTAGTGGATCCATGGAATAGTCTCCCAGTGGAGGTGGTAGAGATGAGGACAGTAACTGAATTCAAAAAAGCATGGGACCAACACAGAGGATCTCTAAAGGTAAAAAGTGGACTGTTGTAGTTGTTGTTATGGAAGGACAGACTAGATAGGCCATGTGATCTTTTTCTGTCATCATGTTTCTATGTTTCTATTTGATTAACTTTCGCACATCTTGAGTATTAAGTATCTTTAGTCTTCTTTTGGGAGCTACAGAACATATTTGCCTTTACAGCACATGCAAAGTAAATGGTGAGGTGTTAATGCCAGGAAAGAGTAATGAATGATATCTTTGAGGTAACTAGATCTGTGCAATCGTCTTCTGCCTCCTTAGCTTAATAGAAAACAAAGGTCTTAACCCTCCCCCCCCCCCCCCGTCTCAAATGACAGAATGGTAAGAATCATGATTTGTGCTTTCTAGTGGGGCCCAGGGGGGATGAGAAAAATATCTTTATTCATTTAAACATTTTTATAGACCGCAACAACAACAAAAAGAATTCTTCTTCTAGTATGATGTATAATTAAACATGGATGAAACACTTGAAAGCAACAACTTGAATCAAAAAAATTAAAACATATAGACGTGTCCCCAGCAATATTTCCACAATAACCTGTACTCAACTTGTCAACACTGTCCCCAAGTATTGGCCCTCTCAATATTTTTTTTTAATTAAATATTTTCCGGTCGATATTGAGCCTGTCACTGAAGGTAAAATGAAACAGAATTTTCAGTAGAAATATCGGGCTGGTGATGAATATCTGACTTTAGCAGCGACCGCTGCAGGCCATCTGGATAGCCAACGGCATCAAGTTAGACCTGCTGTTTTGGTGGTCTAACTTTATGTGGTCCTTGTCCACTTAGTGGACTGGCAATCATTGCCTGGAACCGCCTATCAACTACCCCAGCACTCTGCAGACAATGCCACAGCAGTCAGAGGAAATATTCATGGCACTATGGGGATATTGCTGCTGGATATCCCTGTCACCAGAAAGTATCCAGGTAGCAGCTGCTGCTACCTGGATCAACCTTTTATCAGCCCTGTTTATTTAAATAAAAAAATATTAATTTGCGGAATGCTTGCACACTTGACAAGGAGGGCAGTTTCTTGCTGAGACAAATGCATCTTTTTGTTGAAGGATAATCTCCAGGATGTAAGGCTTTGTGGGTTTCACTGTGCATGCATCTCCATCTGCGGGCTGTCGATGTCCTTCCGCTCACAGGAGAGCATTTTATAGAAGGGAAGAAACATTGCATGTAGTATTGGAAATTATTTATTTTTAGCATTCCCATAGCAATGACATCTCCGGTGTTATCCAGTACATCTTATAGTTTACATGACAATATTGTCAGTACCCATAATACAAATATGTTTTTACTTTCCAAATAACGTGAATTATAATTAGTAATTAGTAATAGTGTTTGTATATGCCTTCCTTTGCATATACTATCATTATGTAGTATTACAAAACAAAAGGCTGAGTTCAAAACTTTTTGTCATCTCAATATTCCTGGGACATATAGTAGGTTTCTGGGGGTCAGTATGTTTCATATCATACATATATTGAGTGACTATTGATTTAGGTAGCACTGATGAATATTTGAGGCAATGTCTCCAAATTGGTTAGTTTTGCACATACGATGACAGTCATGAACCTCACTTTTAAGCCAGGATATGTAGAGTATGATCTCATTCTCTCAGATTGACTGCTAATGTTCTGCATAATACTTGCCCTGCGTCAAATTTCTTATGATTGCGTTTGTTGCACAGATCTTAAGTGCTTTGGCACTTCCAATAGGTTACTGCTTTATGCTAAACATTTTTCAAAGTATATTCCCTGCTGGTCAGAATAAGATCCTGTATTATGGTATGCTTCTGATAAATCATGAAAGCATATCTAAATGCCCAAATCCTTCGTATTAATCTAAAAATTATTGTTAACATTTTTTGGTAGATATGTGTGTATATATCTGTCATCTGGATGTTTCACCTGGTAGGGTCAGCAAATTAAGGGGCCTGTTTACTAAAATGCACTACCAGCACATACATAACTTAGCATGTGCCATTAAATGTATGACGCCTTACGGGGTAGAAATGGGTGTGAGCTCTGCTTTGCAGTTAACACTCAGTACATTAATGCCCGAGGCCGCGGGCCGGGTCCCGCGGCCGACAGTAACCTGGGCCCGGGCCCGGCCGCAGCCTCCAACGTGCGGGGAGAAAGGGGGGGGGTGCGTCGGGGGTGAGGAGGCGGTGCGAGGCATTTGAAATAGCTCCGGCGCGCCGTCGGAGCTATTTCATTGGCCCGCAGGGTAAGGGGTGGGCGGTGCTGTTTTTGCGAGGAGCCGCGTGGCCGTCTCCTTCTGGCCGCGGCTCCTCGTGTATCGGTCGCGTTCCCGTGCTGGTCCGGTGAGTGGGGTTCTTTCAGGGGGTCCGTTTGCTCCCGGGGGAGGCGGGGGTGGTTGCGTTCGGGTGGGGGGGTCGGCAGCCGGTCGGGTGCATATCCAAAAAAAAAAAAAGAGGAGAGAACCCCTGCAGCCAGCAGCCTGCTTGGTTGCTGCAGCAGGTTCCTTACCCTGCGCTGGGCTGCCGCTCTCAGCGGTTAGGGGGGAGGGTCGGAGCATGACCGGAAAAGGCAAAGCCAAAGGGGCTTCGGGTGGAAGGGCTGGGGGGGGGGGCTCGAGGGGGTCCCACAGGGTTGGGGCAGCCCCAGGGGCCAGAGCAGGCTGAGGGGGGGGGCAGGGAGTAGGGGGGAGGACAGGTAAGCGGAAGGTCGGGGTGGGGATGCGTGGGGCTCTCCCTGCCCCTGCAGCTGTGTTGGGGGGGCCGGCGGCGGTGGTGGGCCCCCTAGCCGGGGTTGTGGGGCCTGGGGCGCTGGCGACGGATGAGGCGTCGCGGGGGGGAGCAGGGGTAGGTGGTGTAGAGGAGGGGAGCGTCGCTCGGGGGCCGGTGGGGGACGGCGCGGAGTGGTCGGGTGCGGTGGGGCATGGGTGGGTTCAGGTTCCTGCAGGAGCCTATGGGCCCGCCCCGGGGGGGTGGGGAAGGTTTGGCATGCATAGCGACGGGTGGCAGGCTTGGTCCCCGGTACATGGGAGGGCAATGGGTGGGAGCCCTTGGGGGGGGGCTGGGGAGGGGAGCATTGGGGGGCCGGTTTTCAAAGTGTTGGGGGACAGCTCCCCTGGGGGGCTACAGGCTGGGCAGTCGGGGGGTTGGGGTCCTCGGGGGGGTGCAGGGAGGGGGTGTGGGGTGGGGGGCGTGGCCTTATGGGATGGCTTCGCAGGGGGTTGGCTTTCCTCCGTCCCCGTGTGTTGGCTCTCCTCTCCCATTGCAGGTTTCGGGGAGTGCACCATTGACAGCAGGCGGAGTTGGCGGTGGTGCGACAGTGATGTCGGCGGGTGGGGGCCAGTCCGGCCCGACCTTGACGGAGCAAACGGAGTCCACCTCGGGAGTGCAGGTGGCGGCGGAGCCGGCGGCGGCAGGTGAGTGCTCCGGGATGACAGCGGGGGGAGTTGGGGGGGCAGTGCCGTCGGGGGAGGGTGCACCGCCAGCTAGTAAAGCCAAGGCAAAGCGGAAGCACCGACGGCGTCGGCGGCGGAGCGCGTCGTCTTCATCTACATCGTCGGGGTCTTCGGACACTTCTTCAGCGGACTCCACCGGCGGGCCGCGGGTTGGTGAGGGGGCGGGGTCCTCGATGGTGCGTTGCGCGGAATTGTGGGAGAGTGTTCCGCGCAAGTTGAGGCGGCGGATTGTGAAGCGGCGTTATTTGGATATTTTCCGGCTATTGGAAGGGAGGAAACGCTCGGGGGAGAGTCGTAAGAAACGCAAGGAAGACGAGAAGGCGGGGAGGGTACGGAAGGTTTCACAGAACACGTTAAATTGGACTCGGGCTTTTTTGCGTTTGGCAAGCGTTTGGGGGAATGAGGACCCGAGTCGATACGGTGAGCTGTTGGCTTATGCCGACGCAATCTTGGCGGCTTCCCAGGCCCACGAGGGGTGGGCCTGGCTTAATTACGACGAGGAGTTCCGCGATAGGATGGAAGAGAACCGGCAGTTGTCATGGGGCATGAAGGATATAAACCTTTGGCTCACGCAAATGACGGCAAAGAAGAGTGGAACGGGGGGGGGGGGGTGCAGGTCCGGCTAGGGCGGCGGGAACGGCAGCTTCGGCGGGCTTGCGGTCCTTTCGGCCAGCGGGCCCGGGGCCCGAGGCGAGTAAAGTTGGGGCGGGCGGTCCCAGCGGAGATTTGTGCTGGCGCTTTAATAAAACGTCCTGCCCATTCCCGGACTGCAAGTTTCGGCACGCCTGCTCCCTATGCGGAGCCGGTCACTCGGCCGTTAAGTGCAGCCGTAGAGCGGTGCAAGGGGCGGCGGCTGCAAGTAAATGACGGGTTGGAAGGGGGTCTGGCGCCTACCCCCATTAGGATACAGGCGTTGCTGCCATGGCTGGAGCTCTACGCGGCTACCAGGCATGGCACGGCGGGGACGATGTTGTGGGCGGGGTTTTCTGAGGGCTTTCGTATCCCTTTTCAAGGGGCTGTCCGGGATTTGGAGACGGGGAATGCTCGCTCGGTGCTGCGGCTGGCGGATGTGGCCCGCGCGAAGATTGCGGCGGAGTGCGCTCTGGGCAGAGTCGCTGGGCCGTTCCTTAGGCCGCCCTTTTCGCCGTTTATTGTTTCACCGCTTGGTGTCATCCCGAAGAAGGAGCCCGGGCGTTATCGGCTGATACATAATCTTTCTTGTCCCCTCGGGGCCTCGGTGAATGACCATATCCCGCAGGAGCTGTGCTCAGTGCGCTATGCGTCCTTCGACGAGGCTTTGGAGCGGGTGCGCCAATGTGGAAAGGGGGCTTTGCTTGCGAAGGTGGACATTGAGTCTGCCTTTCGTCTCTTGCCGGTGCATCCGTCCGCCTTCCCTTTGCTCGGATTTCGTTTTGACGATTCTTATTATTATGACAAGTGTATGCCCATGGGTTGTGCGATCTCGTGCGCGTACTTTGAGGCCTTCAGCTCTTTCCTGCACTGGGTGTTGATGCGGAGGTCCGGTCTTAGGTCTATAGTGCATTACCTTGATGATTTTTTGTTCGTCGGGCCGGCCCAGTCCGCAGTGTGTGCATCCTTGTTAGAGCTTTTCCTGGGTATGGCGGCGGAGTTTGGCATCCCTTTGGCGGAGGGTAAGACAGTGGGGCCGGTGACTTGTCTTTCCTTCTTGGGGATTGGTATCGACTCTGTTGAGTTTGTGGTCCGGTTACCGATGGATAAAGTCGAGCGGCTGCGGCTCTTGGTAGCGGAGGTGGGCTCCGCTACGAAGGTGATGTTGACAGAGCTTCAGAGGTTAGTCGGCCACCTGAACTTTGCCTGTCGGGTCGTCGCAATGGGGAGGCCGTTTGCGCGGCGGTTGTCTTTGGCGATGGCCGGGGTGCGCTTTGGGCACCATCGCATCCGGGTGACTGCGGGGATGCGAGCTGATTTGCACGTGTGGGATGCTTTTTTGGCGAATTATAATGGCTGCTCGGTGTTACAGTCTGAGGAACTGTCCAACAGGGATTTGGACTTGTTTTCAGATGCTGCAGGGGGTTCGGGTATGGGATTGTACTGCCAGGGCTCGTGGTGTGCAGCGCCGTGGCCGGCGGCTTGGTCTGCGAGTGGGCTGACGCGCAATGTGACGTTCCTGGAGTTGTTCCCGATTGTGGTGGCCTTCTGGGTATGGCCAGAGAGGCTACGGGACAAGCGGGTGGTCTTCTGGTGTGACAACGCTGCGGTGGTGCAAGTCATTAATCGCCATTCGCCAAAGTGTCCGAGGGTGGCGGCGTTGATGCGGGTGTTTGTGCTGGCCTGTCTTCGTCTCAATGGCACGGTTCGGGCGCGCCATGTGCCAGGTGCTCTGAACGTTATTGCTGACGCTTTGTCTCGTTTCCAGTGGGAGCGGTTTCGGGAGTTGGCCCCGGGGGCGGACGAGACCGCGGCGGTGGTGCCGGAGCACCTTTGGCGAATTGGGACGCCGGAATGATCTCATTGTTGCGGTCCTCCCTGGCTCCAGGTACGTGGAAGGCTTATCAGCGGGGGTACGGGCGGGTTCAAGAGTTTCTCTGGGGGAGGGGCTGGAGGGGGGGTAGAGTCGGGGACATCTTGGCGGGTTCTTTCATAGCGTGGGCAAAAGAGGGTGGTTGGTCCCAGGCGGCAGCACGGGCGGCTTTGGCCGGCTTCTCCTTTTTTAGCAGGGCGGCGGGCTGGGGCAGTCCGAGCGCCTCATATGTGGTGAAGTGGCTATTAGCCGGGTGGGCGCGAGCGCAGCCCTCCTGCCCGGATTGGCATCGCCCCGTGTCGCACGCCTTGCTGCTGCGTATTTGGGGCGTTCTACCCGAGGTGGCGGCTACTCCGTATGAGGCAGTCCTTTTTCGGGCGTTGTTTGTCACAGCTTTCTTCGGGGCCTTCTGAGTTAGCGAGCTGGTCCCTCCATCGGGCGGACGGGGTGGGCGGGGGGGTTTGCTGGTGCAGCAGGTGGACGTACAGGAGGCGCGCGTACGGATATTCCTGGCCCACTCGAAGACTGACCCGTTGGGGCAGGGTCGGTGGGTGCTGCTGAGGGCCATTCCGGGTCTGGGATCCTGTCCGGTGCAGAACTTGGCGGCATACCGGCGGCAGCGGCCGGATCGGGCCGGGTGTTTCTTCTGCCATGCTGATGGGACAGCTGTTACCCAATTCCAATTCACGGCAGTCTTCCGCTTGGCATTGCGGCGGCTGGGCGTGGATGAGCGCGGTTATGCATCTCATTCCTTCCGGATAGGTGCGGCAACGAGCGCAGCCGCCACTGGCCTGGGAGGTGAGGTGATCCAGCGGATCGGGCGCTGGCGCTCCGGGGCCTACGAGGGCTACGTGCGTCTGGAACAGTTGTGAGCTGTGGTGGTGGAGGGGGGGGGTGGGCGTGGGGGGGGTTCTAATGCTGTTTTTCTTTTTCAGGTGTACTGCTGAACGTGCCGACAGTGACTGCTGCCCGGAGCACGCCGGGTGTTTGGTGGCTTCTGGGGCATTCGTTCGTCTACTGGGCGGAACACAGAGCCTCAACTCGTCCGCTGGGTACACACCTGGGCTTGGTGTCCTGCAATTTCCGGCTGGAGTGGCTCGGCGAGCAGGGCATGCGTTGGTGGCAGCTACTTCCAGTGGTTCGAGAGCACGTGGAGCGGCGGCAGAGGCCGGTGGGACTCCTGATACATCTTGGAGGGAAGGATCTTTCCTGTTGGACGTGTCGGCAACTCATCCGCGCAGTGCAACGTGACCTGCGGGTGCTGCAGGAGCAGTGGCCAGACGTTGCAATCGTCTGGTCGGACATCATCCCTCGGCCGGCCTGCTTGCCTCAACGACGCTGGTCGAGAGGGCTGGCCAAAGTGAACAGGCAGATTGGCCGTTGGTTCCAACAGGCCGGTGGATGGCAGGTCCGGCACCCTTGGGCGGACCCCCAGTGCGCTGGACTGTACCGTACCGATGGGGTACACTTGTCCCCAGTCGGACAGGACTTATTGCTTAATGATTGGCAGGAAGCGCTGGAAATGATTGGTCGCAGCTTTATGGTGGGGGCGGTGCGAGGATAGTGCCTACCTCGCACCGGTGGCGGGGTACAGAGCCAGCGCTCGCAGGAGCGGTGCGGGCTTGACCTGGTTTACAAGCAGTGGGTGCGAAGTGCTCCCCGGGGTGGGGCGAGACAGCCCGGTTGGGGGTCTCGGCCCGGTAGCGGGGGGGTGGGAGCCGGCCTTTGCTACTAGGATGGCGAGGCAGGCGGCGGGGTTTGGGGGGGAGGAGGATGCTCCGCCTTGCTACTAAGATGGCGGGTGGGGGGGGCATCCTCTGGTAACGGGGTGCGGGGTTGGGTTTGTTCAATTGTTATATTCAGGCCCGTGTTGGGCCGGTTGTACAGGTTGTAAATAAAGCTGCGACCAAAAGTTTGTACCAAAATTACTGAGTTGGTGAATTTATTGGGGGGGGGGGGGAACAGGATTGGAGGGTGTCAAGTCGGGGAATGGAGGCGAGGAGGGCTTCCGGGTTACCAGTGTTAATGCCCGAGGCCGCGGGCCGGGTCCCGCGGCCGACAGTAACCTGGGCCCGGGCCCGGCTGCAGCCTCCAACGTGCGGGGAGAAAGGGGGGGGGGGTGCGTCGGGGGTGAGGAGGCGGTGCGAGGCATTTGAAATCGCTCCGGCGTGCCGTCGGAGCGATTTCATTGGCCCGCAGGGAAAGGGGTGGGCGGTGCTGTTTTCACGAGGAGCCGCGTGGCCATCTCCTTCTGGCCGCGGCTCCTCGCGTATCGGTCGCGTTCCCGCCCGCCCGCCCCTGGTTTTGGTTTGTCGGGGATGTTGCAGCTGGTGGGGGTGGCGGGGTACAGAGCCAGCGCTCGCAGGAGCGGCGCGGGCTTGACCTGGTTTACAAGCAGTGGGGGCGAAGTGCTCCCCGGGGTGGGGCGAGACAGCCCGGTTGGGGGTCTCGGCCCGGTAGCGGGGGGGTGGGAGCCGGCCTTTGCTACTAGGATGGCGAGGCAGGCGGCGGGATTTGGGGGGGAGGAGGATGCTCCGCCTTGCTACTAAGATGGCGGGTGGGGGGGCATCCTCCGGTAAAGGGGTGCGGGGTTGGGTTTGTTCAATTGTTATATTCAGGCCCGTGTTGGGCCGGTTGTACAGGTTGTAAATAAAGCTGCGACCAAAAGTTTGTACCAAAATTACTGAGTTGGTGAATTTATTGGGGGGGGGGGGGGGGGAACAGGATTGGAGGGTGTCAAGTCGGGGAACGGAGGCGAGGAGGGCTTCCGGGTTACCAGTGTTACTGCATTTTGTCACTTTGCAGCTAGCATGGATTCAGATTGCGTCTCCTAAAACGAAGGCAGGAAGCTCCTTAAACCTAATTGTTACTACAGTTGCCACACAGTAAAGTACTTTTCTGTGCAGTAAGTGTATGATGTCATGCTGGGAACACCCCCAATAACAAACAGACGTACTCATCATGCAGTAATTTTTAAATTTAAAATGCAATACATGCAAAACTTTACCGTACTTTGGTCAGCAGGTTCCTAAGTTAAGCACTGATGCACTTAATCCATATATGCAGCTTCATTGTTCATGTATGTATATGTGTGTGTACATATATGTCTCCACACACACACACATATGTAATTTCTTCCATGGTTCATAAAAACAGCCATGTCCTCTATTAGGAAGGACCTTTTTTTGTGCAGTTTACAAGGATTTTGTGGGTATTTTTGCCACAAGCTGTGATAGATCCTATCCCCTGAAAATTCTGCAGGGTATAGATCGGGTTAACAGACAAAGTCATGTTTTGTTTTCACATCCGTTTCATAGCCATTCATATTATAGAATCTACAAAATGTTTCTATTGGGAAGGCATCTGTAGTAATCAAAAATCCGAGGTGAACATCTAGGTGTGTTGTCTTCCAGCACTACTGATCCTCAGCAAGAGAATTAGGACTTATTTTCACTGTGGTTATTATTTTGGTGACCTGTGAAATTACTCTTTACTCCCATAAAATAAGATATTGTAGCTCACTAGAATGGGTTCTTTTCTGAAGTCTGGTTATTAAGAGCAATATTTACTTTGAAAAAAAAGATCCTCTTAAGGTTCCTATCACTGTGTACAGTATCTATGAAGAGAACTTTTAAGATCTTATAATATGATGGTAATATAGCATTTTTGTCAAAAAAAAAAGTTTACAGTAATAGAACACAGTTATTATTACCCAGTTACAAACAGTGTTCATATATTCTACTTAAGAAGAATGATAGTTTGAGCTAATTCTGCCAGGAATCAAACCTATGAATCACAGGATATATAGATGCTACAGGGAGATGATGTAGAGCCATCGGAGATCTCATGCCAACTTCTATGCAACTCTTGAGTTACATGTCTCACAGATGACAAAGCCTACAATGAATCTATCCAACTGGCTAATCTAGATGTATGTATCATTCATTGTGTGTGATCTTTTTCTATCTGATAGCAATCTAGATCTATTGGAGCTAATTCCAGTTTCCAAAATTTAGGATAATTTCTCAGTAGAGGATGGAAAGGAGAGGATGGTTAAACTCTTACCATCGAAATTGACTCCAAGAATCATAAAGGACCTAAGTATATTTATTTATTTATTTAACAGTTTTTCTTATCATTAAATCAAGGTGGTTTACATTAAAATTCAGAACTCTTACATAGAACTTCATCAAAACACAGAAAAAAGCAGACAACAAAATCCAGTTCTTTTTCAGTTGATCTGCCTTTCTTCTGCTTAGCCTCTGTCCAGTTTCTGCTTACTGCATTCATCAGATCACAGTAGACTCCAATACATAAAAGGTGATACTTCTTCCCAGTGCTATAGAAATCAGACATTTTTCATAATGGGCCCGATTCCGATTCCAACGTAATCTCCTTTGTACGTCTGGGCTGACAAAGGAGATCGCAATTCTGATCCCGCGGGGCACATCTAGTCCCACGGGATCAGAATCATGAACAAGCCTGTACATGTAGGCGGGGAGTGTGCCTGGGTAAGTCAGCCAGGGCTTTTAAATGGAGCCGTGATGTCATGGTGTCATGTTGCCATGGCACCGTGGCTCCATTTAAAAGCCGTGATGCCAGCCGCCTGCCCAAAATGTTAATTCCCCGCAGCCCGACCCCAATCTGGCCTCCTAAGGAGTGGAGGAGTGGCCTAGTGGTTGGGGCAAGGTACTTCAGGCCGGAAGGTCGGGGGTTCAAATCCCACTAGAGGACAGCAACCTTGGGCCGGAAGGACTGGGGTTTCTAGTCCCACAGGTACTCCTTGTGGTCTTGGGCAAGCCACTTAACCCTCCATAGCCCATGTTCCTTGTAAAATAGTTATCTCCAAGTTATAATGCCCTGTTCAATGTAATTTCAGTTTGTTCAATGTAAACCGCACTGATGCAGAATAGCGCGGTATATAAGAGAATGTAAATAAATAAATAAATAAAATCTTAGAGAAAGGGACATGTACTAGCCTGCCATTCTACAGTTAGGGACATTGGGCAGGCTGGCTACTATCCCTAATTCCTCACAAATATCTTTGTGCATGTGACATGAATTAGGGATAATAGAGTGCCATCGTCTCTACACCCTCCTAGTGTATTTCTGCGAAAATGAGCAATTTTTTAATGCCTGGAGTAGGTCTAGACTTGAACGAAGGCAGAGATGTATCCAGCATTTCTGAAATCAGTCACAGGGAAGAATGCCCTGGACATGCCCCCTTTCCTATATAGATGTACCCATGCTGGGGATGTCTCTAAATCCAGGGACGTTTCTATGATTTAGATATCTTCGTATCTGTTTTCAGACATCCAAAGCCCTAATAGAGCATCTCAAATGACCCTCTTAGTCATCAGTTGATGCAAGCCTCTTCCAGTGATGCTGTTATTTAAGTATCTCTGCTGTTGGGGTCCCTTAAGTGATTATTACATAATGTTGTACTACTGTTTGAGGATTTTCCTTTTTGTATGTGTTTTCCCCCTTTCTCTTCTTGGTTATGAACTGTATCTTTGTTTATACTGAGGAATCGAGATTACTGGACATTTATAACTATATTTCATTGTTGGTGATTATGATTTTGATTAGGATGATACTGATTTCTCTAGTTTGCTTTTTGGCTTTGATATCTCATTTCTTTTTGGGCAAAATTTCCTAAATGAATAAAGAAAAATACAACATTATACACCCAAAATTTAGTTATTTGAAGGTTTTGTACCACTTATCTTGGATTCAAAACAGTTTACATAGTAACAAAATCGAACATGCATTGTAACATAAAAGGAACAATAACTTGAAGGCAAACCATGTAACAAGGTTAGACATTATAACTATATACATTGGTATGTGTGCTAACAGTATGTGTTGGGTGTGGGGTATGGGGGGTAGGAGTAAGGGAAATGAATGATAGGAGTATAGAGGGGGATTTGGGTAGGTTAGGTGTGAATATCAGTTAGCGTGTCCATATTGTTCTGTAAAGAGGAATGTTTTCAGTGTCCTTCTGAAGTTCGTTATGTCCTTGATGGATCTGATATATCCTGGAAGGGCATTCCATAATGAAGGTTGTGATAAGGAAGCTTATCATAGTTCAGGAGGGAGCTATAAAAGAGGTGAATTGGCTTTGAACAAGCAACCTGTCTTTGCTGGTAGAAATACTAAAACAGAATGTTTTCATAAAAGACTACCAATCCCAGAATGCACCAGGTTTCAAACAGCCTCTAGGAGAGCTGAAGTGGGGAAATGTGTGTTCAATCAGGAGAGCTATGAGGTAATCCCCAATCACTCATCTCCAAGGGCAGGGCTTGATTCAGCACACCTGGGCTGTGCTAGGGTGGAGTGTCCCTCTAAGCACGTTAAAAGTAATAGATTTTCTACACACAGACAGAGCAGGGAGAGCCAGCAGAAGCAGGAGAGCAGACAGAACCGTGAGAGCACACAGAACCAGCAGCAGCAACATGGAAGGAAGAAGAGAAAGACATCTTGGAGGTCTAAAGAAGGAGCCCACAGCAGTACGTGTGTTAGGAGTGATTCCAGAGGCAAGCATACTCCATTGGACTGGAGGAAGCCAGAGGAGTGTGGTTATAAAGCCAGGAATTCCCAGACGGCACCTTTGAAGGAGACGGCTGCATGTGGAAGGGGCCCTAGGACCGGTGCAAGAAGGTATGTGAAGAGAGACCCAGTGTCCAGGGATCTCGATTGGAAGGCTGGACATAAAAGCTGGACTACTTACTGGCCAGGATACCTGGAGAGGAAACCTAACAGCAAAGGAAGCTCAGGTATGAACTTTGATCTATGCCCTAGCTCTTCTCCAGGAAGATAGCAGGGAAACAAATATTATCCTGAGAGTGATCAATTAAGGAATTCCTCTGAGCCATACCATGATATTGATTCCATGATATTTGAGGAAGAAGGAGATATCTCAAATGATCAGTTAGAATACATGGACTGCTCTCTGTCTAGGCTGCTGTTTTAAAATACTTTCTCACTAATACAACAACCACCAAAAGGAACTGTAATTTGTTCTTTTATCTACCCAGAAAAGTCTGCAAGAAAGATTTAGGGTAGGATTGAGCCACGTAGAGAGAGTGAACCAGCAAAGGGGTTTGCAGCTGGCTAATTATTGGTAATTGAGCCAGGCACAATTGCACGTGAGCTCTGAAAGGAAACTTCTTTTTGTGTGTGTAAATAGAAGAAAGTTATCCTTGATAAAGAACAGTTTTTGTTACTTTTGGGTTTTGTTTTTGCTTTTGGAGCACTGCTAAGAAAGTTATTAGCAGGAGCCATCAAAAAGACCTTTTCTGTTTCCCATCAAGGTCTTTATTGATTTTTGCTTAAGAAGTTCAGTTACCTTATTTCATGTTTTGTTTTCCTGAGTGCAATACTGAAAGCAAGTGTCCTTTTTGTGTTACCAAGTAAATCTGTGTGGGAGAATTAACCCCATGAATAAAATCCATTTTTTTTGCTTACACTCGAGCATCACAACTCATTATTTTTGTGAACGGCTGATTCTGGTATGAATGAACTACAACACCCATAGTCCTTTGCAAGTCATAATAATATTCTGCCTTTGCCAAGACTGTGGACATTCACGACCAGCGCCCCCGTTTACAAGGTGTGTATATGGAGTATGCTCTATTGTACGTTGTCTGGTTGGATTTTATTTCTTGTGGTTGGGATGGTGAATAGGGCTTTCTAATTTGATCTTTTTGTTTTATTCTCTGAATTCTTGTGGATTAGTGGTTAGAGGATGCTTGGAGATAGAGTATGTAGGATTTTGAATGTGAAAATCAATATTTTGAATTTGGTGCGTACGTGTACTGAGAGCCAGTGTTGTTGCATAAGCTAGGCACTATGTGGGCATGCCATGTGGTTCCTGTGATGATTCACGTTGCAGTGTTTTGGAACATCTGGAGGAGTAGAATTATGTATTTTGTGAGTCCTTGGTAGATTAGATTGCAATAGTTCAGGGTAGGGGGTTATCATTGCTTGGCACACTGTTCTAAATCATAATCGTTAAAATGAGATTTGAGCTTGTGCACGATTCTCAATTTGTGGTATGCTGATCTTGTAGTTTTGTTGATGTATGTTTGGAAGTTTAGTTTTTGGTTCAATATAATGCATAGGTATTTGACTTCAGATTTAACTGTGAGTTCCTTGTCTTATATTTTTAAGGTTGTGGATGGAGTAAATGTGGCATTTCTGGTAATGTAGAGAAGCTCCGTTTTATTGTAGTTTATGTTTAGGTTCTTTTTTCTAGTCACTGTGCCACTGACATGAGACATTCTTTGCATGTAGTTGGGATGTTCTGTGTTGAAGGAGGCATAAATCATTATATCATCTGCATAGATGTTATGGTATATGTTGTAGGTTTTTATTATGGGCGGCATGCAGAGTGGTGACTAGTGGGGTTGGATGTCTGGGGTAGACCCAAAGCCCTGTAGCTGCCTGGACGCAATTCCTGGTCCAGAGCTCCCCATACATTCAGGGCCGTTGTGTGGGGAGCTCTGGTTGGGGGCAGGAGGGAACAGGACAGGGGAGGAGAACAGGACGGGCTGGAGGCAAGACCCTGACCCGATTCTGGCCGTGGCCCTGTATGCCCAGGCTGGATGACATATACGGATGACCTATTTCACCTCATGGTGGAATAAGTCAATCCAAATTTGGCAATCTTCAATCTATGGCTGCAGACCCCCCTAAAGGTGGGGTAAGCACAGGAGATTCCCTGCAGCCTGACCCCAGCCTCAGCAGGCCCATTTGGGGTCAGACTACGAGGAAAGCAAGCTATTCTGGGATCAGGGGTGATCACGGCTACATCATGGTGTCCCAGTGCCATGGCGATCAGACACCATGGCACTGGGCTCCATGCAGGAGCCATAGCAGAGTTGGATGGGGAGAGAGCGTGGCATCCTTGGGGCCTGAATTGTGGCACGTCCTGCCCATGCAGGACCTGTGCACCCAATTCTGATCCTGCAGTGCCATCTAGCTCCTGTGGGATCAGAATCTAATGCATATCCAGCCCATCCAGATTTTGGATGTCCGGATGGGCCAGACTTGCCCATTCAGCTTCAGACTCCGTCTCATAGAAGCCGTAGGTATATGTTGAATAGGATTGATGATGGGGATGAGCCTGAGATTGGACTATTAAAACTAATTTCTGTAGGCCACATTTGATGTGCTGTTTTCTGTGTGTCAAATATGAGGTGAACCATTTGAGTATGGTGCCACAAAGTCCTATGTGCTGGAGTTGTCTTAGTAAGGTGAGGTGGTTGACTAAATCAAAAGCAGCTGTGATGTTAATGAAGATCAGGAGAAATCCTTGTCAGATGTTGTCTGTGCCCACTATGTCTATGATTAATCTGTCAAAGAGTGGTAGAAGCAGTGTTTCCACCCCATGATTAGGTTTAAGTGCATGTTGGTGTTGGTTTAGTGGGCATGTTGGTCTAAATGATCCTGTCGTTGTTGTTGGACCCTTTTTTGTATGACTTGTGCAAGGAGCGGTAAACTTGAGATGGGTATATAAGCACTTGGATCCTTGGGGCCGAGTTTGGTGTTTTTCAGTACTGGTCTAATAGAGGCATGTTTGAGAGTGGGAGGTAGGTTACCTTGTGTAAGAGATATACCTGGATCTAGTTCTTTACTAGTGAGTTAGATCCAAGATACTTGGCATGAATCTAGAGGGAATGTGGTTGTGTTTATCTGGGTTATTATGTTGTCCAGTTTTTCTCCTGTTGGAATATGGAATGAGTCTCATTGTGCATTGCTACAGTATTTTGTGAGTGGGCCTTTGAATTGCTTGTGTGAGTGTGCCGTAGCATGCTTTGTCTTTTCAGTGATTTGAAGAAATTATAAAAGAACACTCATAAAAGAACCTTCCTAAGCAAATGATTGACACAAAATCAATCCTTGAGGGATATCAAAGTTTCTAGACGCAAAATCCAAACTATCATAGCTACTAATTATAATATTGTTATAAAGACTTATTTCATACATTAAGTCAGGGACAGTGGAACATCTGCTGACTAGTGGGGCCAAACAAACCAATCTATAGCCCCATTCCTAAGCTCTCTAGTTGCTGATGCTGTGTTGGGTAAAATAATGGTCGGGCCATAGTCCCGGTAGCTCACCCAATTCTACTGCCTATGCATTAGATGTTTCTACATTTAATGGTTTGCTGCTATAAAGGACACTGTTGCAGCAATGACTCCAGTTGCTTGTATTGATTTGATAAGATTTGGAAGCAAAATTTAAGATTAATGCTAGATTAATTTTATTTGAACTTCTGGTTGAATGTTAAATGGTACTATGTGGTATTGATGCTAAACCTCATAAAACTTTATTCCAGGGCCATTAGTTGATACTTTTACCCATTTTCTGATCTCAGTGGTCACTGAGGGATCATTTAATAACAGTTAGTCCATGTCATTCATTAGTAACTGATCCCCAGAGCTTTTATTGGGTGTCTCATTCATGAAAATTTATTCATCCAGCTAGTAGCAATTTCTTGGACACATAAATGGGAACCAAACAATATGTACTATAGGATATTATGCACTAGAAACATTAAACATTTAGTCATCTCATGGTAAACACAATTGTAAACACAGGGGTATGTTTACTAAAACCCCGGTAATGTGCGGGCCGCGGTAGTGTGCGGGTGCCATATAAGGAGTGGGCGTTTCAGGCAGAAAAAAGCAAAACCGGGATTAATCATGCGCTAATGTGTGCGGCGCTCATGTGCGCCCCTCACATTAGCGCATGAGAAAGCTGTGCGGGAAGCATAAGTGGCGCGCTGATGCACAAGCACAGGAACAGAGCGACAGTACAATGGTTAAGACACTGACCAATGGTGCAGGGATCAGGGGTTCAATCCCCCACTGTGCCCAATGAAGAAGGCTGACTGAGGCATTACTTTAGGAGGCATTTTAATATTGGGTGGCATAAGGAGGCGCGCTGATGTGCATAAGGCGGCACGCTATTGCTTTAGGAGGCATTTTAGTTTTTATTTTAATTACTATTACTAGCAAACGCACTCTCAAAGCGTGTTAACATAAGGCGCCCCATAAGGCACATTTTAAAGTGCACTGTCCGCCAAGGCACCCTAGAATGTTGCTTATAGGGTGCCGTATGAGGTACCGCAAGGTCACAGCAATGTTTTTGATGGCAGCACTGTGCAGTTTAAGGAATGAAAAGCATAAGTAGGTGCACTGACATGCAAGGAGGAGCAGCAGTGGAGCACAATGGTTAAGACACTGACCAATGATGCAGGAGTCATGGGTTCAATCCCCCACTGTGCCTAATGAAGAAGGCTGGCTGGGGCATTACCTGTTACACATAATATTACTGTAGGGGGCATTTTATTTTTATTTTCATTAGTGCTGCCAGCAAACACACCCTCATAGTATGGAAACATAAGGCGCCTCATAGGGTACCCCAGAGGGCACATTATAAAGTGCACTGTCCGCCACGGCACCCTACAATGTTGCTGAAAGGGCGGCCTATAGGGCGCCATATAGGGTGCCCTATGAGGCACAGCAAGGTCATAGCACTGTGTTTGATGGCAGCACTGTGCATTTAAACGCATGGAAATCATAAGTAGGTGCGCTGACATGCAAGGAGGAGCAGCAGTGTAGCACAATGGTTAAGGCACTGACTGCTGATACAGGGGTCATGAGTTTGTTCCCCAGTGTGCCTAATATGTAAGGCTGGCTGAGGCATCAGCTTTGCAATGTATGTATTTTTTCCTACAGCACTTTAGTTGTATCTTATTAATTGCTGCCAGCAAACAGGCCCTCACGTGCCGTAATTGAAGGTGCCGCATAAGGCACCCTATAAGGCACTCCATAGGGCACATTATAAAGTGCACTGTCCGCCACGGCACCCTAAAATGTCCCCTATAGGGCACCCTATAAGTTGCTCCACAGGATAACGTATAGTGCACCTTATATGGATGGTAACCATAAGGTAACCTATAGAGCGCCCTATAAAGCGCCCTCTGAGGCACCTTATGGGTACAGTACGATGAGGGTGTTTTTGCTGGCAGCAATAATGTACATTAAAAAGAGATAATGCTTTGGGCAGCACTATCAAATAACTCCACTGTGGGTTTGAACCCACAACCTCTGGCTCCACAGGCAGTGCAGTAACCATTGTGCTACAGCTCTATAGCTACTAGCAAGCCCCTGGCTGGCTGCAGAGGGAGTGCACATCACCACACAGACAGTCTGCTGTGGTCACCAGGATAGGGTTAGCCCACCTGTACCCATGATGCACTGCACATGCAAATCAGCAGTCCACAGATAAACACAAGATGGGGTATGCACCCCCACAGCACCTCGGTCTGGTAGGGGGAATTGACCATGTGCACCCCCACAGCACATCGGCCTGGTAGGGGGTACTGACCGTGTGTTTTACTGGCACAGAGTAGCTACACACCGTCACATTGTGCGGGTACTGTGCTCACCCTGAGGGTGCAGTGAGGTGCCCAGCACCAGGTCCACAGCACCTTCCATGGCTGAAAGAGGCCATGCTGGAGGTCCAAAGCAATGTTAATGTGTGAGATAGGTAGTTTCTGCAGAAACACCTTGGATATATCTGTCTGTTTCAGTCAGGTGTAGCCCCATGGACCCCTAGGAGGATTATATACCACCACCGTCCTTCTCCAGGGCTGAGGGTAGTAAACAGGGTCTCCCATCAACAGATGCACATTCTACCTCCCTGCAATGGTGGCAGTAGAGGGGACCATCAACCCTAGTCCTAGCTGGGGAACAGACACCCTACAGGGCAGTCAATGCAGCTCTGTACACATCCATAACACAATAGCAGACAGACATTAGGCCTGGATATGCTAAGCTGCACCCCACCACTATCTGATATTCTCCTGCAGCAAGCCTTCAGCCACTGCACCCTGCAAGGCACTCCATCAAGACACATACCAGCTGCAAACAGTCTGCTAGCTAGTCCATAGTGCATGTTTCTGGTGGAAATGCATGCACCCAGACCAGGAATGTCAGCATACACAACAAGCAGATAAATCAGTGACTGGGCCCCAAAAGAAAACCATAAATATCACATGACAGAAATACTATATAGCACTATGGGGGTGCCTAGCCATGCTGTGGTCACTGCACAGTCAGGGTGAGAGTGATCTCCCAGCAGGACATGCTCAGGCCACACTGTCTGTGTAGATGGTGGCCGGGCACTAAAATGTCCCAGCCAGTGCCCTATGCCCTGTGCAGATGCATCCTGGCCAGGCCACCCTGTCTGGGCTATACCCATGGTACCTTGCTCCTCATTATGCACAATGGCAGGCCAATACTGGCAACAGTGATGGCAGTGTGGGCTGTGGAAGGTGTTTGCAGCCACCACACACTGTATAGACAGACACACACTCCCACACCTATGCCAGCATTGTGCTACTATAGAGGAGTTTAGCAGCCCTGCCCACCACACCAGTCCTGGGCACAGTACAGGCATGGATATGCTACGCAATACTGTTGGGGGTCACTTCCCAGGGTAGTAAACACTGTCAGAGACCAGACCTGAAGCACACACCGCAGACATCAGAAAGATTGTTATGATGGAGCTCAATGAGCAAACTGTGCTTAACGCAGGACTTGCTATCTGCCAGTAATCATAGGAAACGTTTGATAAGTGTGTACCATATACCCAGGTGTAGGGTGGCATTGCTAAGGTATGCAAGTGCTAGTATTGGGAGATGAACGCAGGGCCCAATGTCCTGCCTCTCCAGGAGGCATTAGCCAATGGGGCCTGTGGGTGTGGGTGTGGGTGTGGCTGTCCCTGTTGGCTGCTGCTTTACGGCAGAGGTTCCCAACTCCAGTCCTGGTGTGCCAAACACTGTTCATGTTTTCATGCTGTCCCTCATGAATATGCATGAGATACATCTGCATACCATGGGGGTGGTGCATAGATATGCAGCACAGGCATCTTTATTAGAGGCAGCATGGAACCTGAATGGTGTGGGGCCCTCCAGGACTGCATTTGGGAGACTCTGCTCTAGGTAATGTGCCTGTTTATGGTGTCTGTGCTCGGTGGGGTAAAATATAGGCGTATTAACCATGCGTATGTTCTCAGCAATAAAGGTTTGTCCTTACTATCACGGTTTAGTTGTTGAAAAAATATGTAGACTGGATTGGCAGGAGCCCCAGCTGGGCTTTGAACCTGTGACCTTCTGTCTCCAAACACACTGCTTGTGTGCACTGCACCACCATGTTGCCACAGAGACAGTGCCTTTCCTGATGATAGCATGACTGTTTGTCCGGCAGGGCCTGTCTGTTGCAGTGCATTGCACCCACCTACACAGGGCTAGGCCATAGTCTGCTCTGGGCAGCTGCCACTGCCCCCCTCCACCTCCAGTACCCCTGTGCCACCATGCTGACATGCCCTTCTGCTGGTGGTGCTGGTGGTACGCAGTCTCAGGCTATCCTGTGTGCAGGTAGGCGGCTGCCTATGGTGCACGTTCTGGGGTAGGGGTGCCTGCATATCTGTCTGCACGTCCCTCAATCACCGCTTGCCAATGTTCCGTGCCCTTGGGGGTACCTGCTGGGTACTATCCCCTGTGAAACTGTGCTAAACACTTTCGTGCCCATGTTGGCCACTCATCAGTTGCTGTCTGGCTGCTGTTCAGTTTCAGCATTCCTAGGTGCCATCTAGGCATCTGCCTAGTCCGCACTGTGCCCCAGCTGCACCACAGCATGTGCCGCCTGCAGCCCTCTGTATCCCCTTTCCCAGCATCTGTCCAATTGCCCATTCCGACCTGCCCGCCCTGCTGTTGTGGAAATGTGCATGCCATAGGTAACCTGTCCAATGGAGAGGGAAACCCTGATCAGTGCTATTTCACTGTGGGATCATTCACCTTGTATGGGGACGGAGCGTAGACCCTTCTAAAATTCATATTTATTTTTAGGGGATTTTTTGGGAGTGTTTTTTGATGTTCCCCATTACTATCACTATTGCCCAGCTTGATTATAATTTTTTTATATTTTGTTCGGGTCATTTTTACTGTTTATTTGCCCTTTTGTTCCGTGCACATGTATCACACTGCTCACTTTTTGTAGGTTTCCCTGGTTTTGCTGTACATTGCTGAAAGAAATGGTTTCTCTTCCCTTTAAATCGGCTCTACTGCGAGGTTTTCACTCGCGGTATTTTTTTCATTGAATTTCAGCCCCGCTCTTGTGCGGGGAGCCTCTCCCCTCCCACTCTCCACCCATTGGCCCCGTCTCTTCGCCCCTGGGGAGCCTTCCTCCGCCCTCCAGGAACCTTTCCACGCCTCTATCGCTCATTTGCGGGCCGCGCACATGTGCGGGCCCGTTAGTGCAGCATGCACGTGTGCGGCCCGTTAGTGCGGCGCGCACGTGTGCGGCCCGTTAGTGCGGCGCGCACGTGTGCGGGGCACAAAAATGCATCATTAGCGTGCGCTAAGGTACCTTAGCGCACGCTATTGTGCGCCGTGCACTTGAGCGCGGTTTAGTAAACATACCCCACAGTGACTGTAATTCCATGTCCAATTCATTCCAATATTATCTACCAACAAACTGGAGGCATAGGACAGAAGAGAAGGGCTGCCTTTCTTCTGACACTGTCTTGCTGCAAGATTTCTTTTCATTTTATTAAATTTATAAACTGCTTATCATTACACATCTAAGCAGTGCTTTTGATATGATAAACAGTTACAATGGAAGGCTAGCATTTTCCCATTTCATTCAAAAACATATTAAAAATTAGTTATACTTTAATATAAATCTATTTTTCTATTTTTCAATAAATTGTAGATTATTATCATTGTTACAGCTATGATACATAAGGAGCCCAAATATGAGTGGAAGCGAAAGATGAGGATTGCCCTACCTGTACGGATCACTCAGGAGGATAATTTTAGCCTCAAAAACCATGTATGCCACATTATAAGTTGTAAAAAATATATTTTCGATGAAAGGTGCAACAGTTGTTTGCACAGGAATCTCTCCAGATTAACATTTAGACAGTTTTGTAAGACCGTGTCTTGTGAATTGTAAAACTCAGTAGCTCTATAAAACCACATTTATTTGTCTCTACAAGAGTAAGTAGAGCTTTACCAGTCCCTCTGGTCTAGAACTATTTCTACTAAATATATGTAATTTCAACCGCATTGGAAGTGATTTTTCCCTAGCAACTCCATGATTACTCATTAATATTACGATAAAAAGGCAAGTTGCCTTCCTTTTAATATTCGCTGTAATCATCTTTGCTGTGATTCCCATACAGTGTATTATGATAAACGAATGTGCTTTCTTGCCATTAGATGTGCACAATTATGTGTAATTTATGAGAGAAGGAATCTTCCACTTTGTGGCTCTGGCTGAGATTCTAATATAGATAAAATATATTTGGAATAAAGGGTTTGAATGTGTGTTAAAGCAACAAGGCAACAATAACAACCACATAGTAACATACATAAACAACATTGGTAAGCCTTTTAGCAAAAATCAGAATAAGCTATATTAAACATAGTGGCTGATGGCAGATAAAGACCGACATGGTCCTTCCAGTCTGCTCAATAGGATTATTAGGATAGAACTCACACATATTTCAAAGTGAGTACTTTATTTTAGGATAAAGTATGTTCTAATGATTTCTGCTTGAGTCACGTTTAGTACCAGTTGCTATTTATCAAGTTTAGTACCAGTTGCTATTTATTTAGGGACCCTTTTACTTAATGCCACTAGCTGGTCAACGTATGTTTTAGTGTGCAGTTACCGGCTGTGGCAAAAGCCAACGTAAGGGCTGCCGACTGCCGGCCGCTAAAATGTTTGTTAACTGGCAATTGTATGCTGTTGTGGAGAGTGGGCTGGTTAGGGGTAGAGTGTGGATCTGGAGAGGACATTGTGGTTAGCATAGGCGTCATTAGTGAGCACTCACCATCAATGTGGCCAATACGATGGCTGCATCTAACATTACTTCTGGTTATCGTTAGTTGCACTCACCTTAATTGGACTTCACATTAGTGTACACACAACTTTCAGGAACATGCTGGTCATGCCTCAGTTACCACTGAAAAACAATCAACAACTAGTGGGACCGCTCATGATCTTAAGAACATCTTAACAGCACCACTAGGAGGATTCAAAGCAATCTAGGTTTGGCGTCCTTAAGAATTAAAAGGCCTCAGATGAGGAACCTGTCCCCTGCTGGACTTCTCAGCAGTTACTTTAAAGCACAGGATAACAACCCCCAAATACATATTTCATTGGCCTATTGCTAAGAGGTTTTTTTTTCATTTTTGAAATTCATTTAAAAACCAAAACCACTTAGCTGACAGCAGTAGTAATCCTCAAGAAACTGAATCTCAAGTTTCGCCATCACAGGTTCTTATGGCTGTCTCAGAACTCATCAACAACAAAGAAAAGGCTCTTCAGGTGGATGAAATCACCACCAAAATAGGGTCTATTTAAATAAAAGCAGGGTTGCGTAAGCAGACAAAAAGGAATACCCCCAGGTGGCATCATAGCGTCAAAGCCCATTCAATCATCTCATTGAGCCCGTGGGAATACAAAGTATCCAAAGTGAATATCCATTTTTGTTCCAGCTGTGCTAGACGATCTCGTGCATGTCCTTGTTGGAGATTATAGATGCAATCAATGATCAGCTGGCATAAATCCTACCACTGATGCACCTGCTCTAAATGATGATGTTCTATGGTTGTTGTTGTCACAGAATTGGCAAGCCATGATTTGTGTTAACTAATCCTGGTTTTAATCTTCCAGCATGTCCTGCCAATGTACATTTTGGAACAGGGGCATATAATCATGTATAAGGCCCATGAGGTGTTACAGTCCATACTGTGCTTAAGAGGATACTTGCGTCTCATTCTAACATCATTCCAGACACTTCACACATATTACATTCAACACAAGATGACCTGTTCTCCGATTATGATTTCCCTGTGGACAAAAGTCTGAATGTACTAAACTGTCCCATAGGTTCTGTCCCCTAGTGAATACTAAACATGGGCCATTTTCAAAAAAACGAATGCAGTGCCAAGATATGCCAATTTTTTGTATAGTATGGTAGTCCAGAATGGGGGTAATAACTGCTTGACAGACAGTGCGGAAGTGATCTTGACCAAGGAGGGGTTTTAGTCTTCGGATAATTGCCAGTTTGTGGAATGCTTTCCTGGAGGTTCTGTTGATGTGAGTTGTAAATTCAGGAAGCGGTCAAGGGTGACACCTAGGTGCAAACCTCCTCTTTTACTGGGATCGGAAGTCATTGCCGCTGCTGTGGGTCCCAGAAAGTGGGGGCAATGGAACACCCTCAGCCCATTGATGCTCTAGGTCAGTGGTTCCCAAACCAGTGCTCAGGTAACCCATAGACCAGTCGGGTTTTCAGGGTATCCACGATGAATATGCATGAGATAGATCTGCATACAATGGAAGCAGTGCATGCAGATCTAGCTCATGCATATGCATTGTGGATATCCTGAAAACCTGACTGGCCTGGGGATAGCCGAGAACTGGGTTGGGCACCAACCTTTTAGAATATCAGTCTCACAACATCATTGTAAAACACTCTGTATTCCTGATAGCATAGTACAAAGGACAATGATAATATCGCTAGCATTCTGATTCTTCAATAAGAATTTCTCTATGGCTTATGCTTTACAGCCCATGAGGAAAGATTATGAGGGAAATATAGTTATCTCATGTGTTGGACAAGGATCTTGAAGCGCCATAAAACCAAGAGACAGGAAACTAAGACAAGAAGGGAATGTTTATGTGCTAGTGCTTTTCAATCCCTAAAATGTCTACAATTTTATTTTTGATCAGATAAACCACAGAGGTAGAGAGCTGTCCACAGCTGCATTCAGGGGCTAATACAATTGATGGCCAGTTACACACACATATCAAGAATTTTGCTGTGCTGGAATATAGCAAAAGAATAATAATGTCCAAAAATACACTTTCAAAAGTTAGGAAGAATGCAACCATGTACACCACAAGACTGACTTTTTTTTTTATTTGGATCATTTTATGTGCAGTGAAATCTAACAATATTGGAAAGCACATCACCTATAATAGTTCTTTACAAAATATCCTTACTGTAACGACAAGTGTATTTCCAATAACAGCACACCTGGCAAAATGAAGATTTAAAAAAATGAACTAAAATGATAACAGAGTAATATTAAGCCTGTGGCATCATTTGTTTAAACACTAGATGCTGTGGGTAAAATAAAACTGGATATTCTAAGACAATACAAGATTGCGGCTGCCGCTGAGTATTTGGAGATTGGTGTCAGTGACAATGGCTATCCAGATGTTTATGTTTAACGAAAGACTTTCCATACCACCCCTTACCAGAGAATTCCTGAGTGGTTTATAATACTAAAGCAAACAGAACTCCATATTTCGCAGGACAGAATAGGCTAGCACTTCAGGATATAGCAAAAGGGCCATCTGGATAAAAGCCAACTCGTCCCCAGCTCTGCCCACAGACCGCCCCAGTACTATATGGGTGGTGCCGTGGTGGTCAGAGTAAATAATCAGTGATAAACTCCGGATAATTACATTGAATATTGGGCTCACCATGGCTTTCCGGTTGGCAGGTCCTGCTAAGCAGATATGCCTTTGTGAATATCAGGCTCTTGGTTCATAGACAGTGTTTAGACTGAGATAGTGATAGTCTAAGATCTCATGGAGAACTGTCCTTAAAAGCTACGTGAACCTGATTAGGAAATGCTTTATATTTGTTTTCGGGTCATATGAAATGCAGATATCATATCATTTATCTGGTGGTATATGTTAGTGTGAAAGAAATAGTTTTATTACAACAAATTTATCTGGTTTTTCAGCTCATTAAAAATAAAGATGTCCGTTTCATACCATGAATTTGATTTGCTAGTTTTATTCATTTAGATAATCTTCATAAAATCAGTTTAGGGGTATGTTTACCAAGGTTGTGCTTTGCGGATAGCACAGAATTTGTGCATGCTGATCGATAGTGCAGACCTATGCCAATGACTACTCTGTGCTAAAAATCAGCCAGTGCAGCAAAAATCGCACACTAACGGCTCAGTGTATTGTGTAGTGGGATCAGGGCATGTTATGGGCAAGGAATCAGCCATGGACAGCACATACAGTTAACCAAAAAGCTCCCTATTTGGCAGCTTGACCACTATAGGTTGTACTACAAAACTATTGCTAGTGATCACAGCCTCCATTTTGAATCTGGATGGCAAAGAGTGCCTGGAAAGGGCTGGGGGGTAGAAGGGAGAGGACTCATGCTGATCAGAGGATCGGGTGACGTTGTTGCAAATGGAGGGAATTTGAGGATCAGGGATGTTGATAAGAGGGACAGGGGTATGCAGGGGAAGCTGTGTGGATGATCTGCTGCCTTCGGCACATGGGGCGACAATAAATGCCACTAGAGTGGTGCAGATGCATTTACGATGTGGTAAGCGTCTTCCCTTTACTGCAGGACTGATAGTGGGAATGCTTCCAACAGTTATTGCACAGGGTTTTCACTGCATATGCATAAAGGGGCATATTTACTAAACCGCTTGCCAATATCTTATGTTGGATCAACTTCAGGGAGCATGTGCTTCCGTTCCACTGCCGTTAGCGCAGCGCAAACCCATTGAGATGGCGTTAAGTGCACCCACATTAACGGCAACATTCACGGTTAGCCTACACCCAAAACGCACATGCTAATCATGATGCATCATCAGTGCCATGTTCTGCCCCTAACCCTCGATCCCTGCCCAATCATGTGTTACTCAGTGCAGAGGCGTGCACTAAAAATCTTCTGCTAACTTTTAGCATGGCACGCTTACCATGCACTAAACCTCACTCTATTGGTTAGAGCAGTTTAGGAAACATTTCCCTACATTTTGCACTTAATAAGTGGCATTTTAGAAAGACTGCACAGGTGCAATCTGGGATGTCCAGGGCAAAAGATCTGAGAAAACTTGAGGGATGTTTACATTTTGGCCCAGTTTTAGAAACATGGACATCCTTGAATGGACGACTGCAGAAATGGTTTATCGGATGTCCCGGCCAGCATTTTCCAAAGGGGGATGACCATGTTCACTGACATTGCAGACACTCAGATGTACAGTGGCAGGTTAGTAATCTGTTTGGGGTTTGCATTTGCAGGCAGGTTTCTTTGCAGAGGAAATATTCACAGTGATGATGACAGCATATTGTGATCGTCCCCTCGGTAGCATTGCCGCCTTATTCGTTGGCCGGGAGCTGATATAGGCATGGACGCCTCAACAGGCAGGACTAGACATACTTGTGCAGTTCTAGAATCACACTGTAACTACACTTAACATGAATGTTATCATAAACTATTCTACCTATGTTACAGTTAAGGTGGTTTTGATGCTTACCACCCTTTAGTAGACAGAGCTACTAACTTATGCTACTGTTTTAGCAGGCACTAACTCCATTAACATGCATTATGAGTAAAATAAAATGAGACGCGATGTAAAATAAAGCGTGTTAACTAGTTTATTGCACACAGGGGCATGTCTTCCAAAAGGTGCGCTGCTAGCACATGGTTGGTGCCAAACATGAGTGTGGAAGTGGTGCCCGACCCATGCCAATAAATGGAGGTGTGGTCAGTATGTCTTCATGTTACTAGCACAGGTATCACGCCACCCCTGAACTCAACCTGGGTGCAGTCACCGCGGATGCAGTTAAACGCCACCTATTGAGGTGGTGATAAGTGCAGCCATGCTAAGTGCCACATCGACAGGGATCCCCGAGCGATAACACCCACGCTACTCATTATGCAGATGCTGTACCCAAGCACCGCCCATTCTCTGCCCCAAACCACATGGCTTGGGTAGCGTGGGATTTTTAGCACGGTCACATTTTCAGCACACGGTACTTTTTACTGTGGCCCTCTTGATGTGCACTGTACCCCAGGCTACCCAGTAGCACACTTTAATAAACATGCCCCACAAAGCCCTAAGCGCACATTCATAATTATGCCTGCCAATCTGCTGGGTTTTCTCTGCTGAAAAATTGCACTCTGTTTATATTTTAGCCTAAAATTTCCACAAAGGACGGACTTGTTCATTCAGAAGCCTGCTAAACAAGAACTTAATTAACTTAACTCCCAGGGGTTTTCCGGATGTCTAGTGGCCCCAAGAAAAAGTGATGCCACGCCTTTTCCACCCAGTAGCTACTGGATTCCAAAGTGGTGGTAGTAACCCCTGTCCATAGTTCTACTTTCCTACCTCTAGGAATAAGTCTGGAGTGGAGGAGTAGCCTAGTGGTTAGTGCACTGGTTTGGGAACCCAGAGACCAGGGTTCAAGTCCCACTAGCACTCCTTGTGGCCTTGGGCAAGTCACTTAACCCTCCATTGCTCAGAAAAAAAAAATCAAAGTTGTCAAAGTCCCTGTTTAATGTACATTTACCAAGTTTAAGTTACAATGTAAACCACTTTGATTGAAATGATAAAGCAGTATAAAACAGCTGTTGAATAAATAAATAAAGTCTTCAATATAAGGAGCAATTTCCCTTATATGGAAGATTGATCCCTTGAAAAAGAACAGTGAGACTACCGCTAAAGTTCATTGCTAGTATTTTGGAACCTGGTGGGAGCAGAGGGGTATCATTCCCAGTGAGGTCCACTAGACTACCAGGATAACCCCCTGATGAGTTCTGGGAGAGAGGGTCAGGATATGAACTGTAGGTGGGTGTTCATTTCAGGGGGGTTTCCTTTTTGAACTGGATCCTGCTGGAGGGGTTCCCGTTGAGAGGGTCTACCTTGTGGTGATCTGCAACAGGGATGTTGCTGTCCTGGCAGGGAGGTGCTGATCAGGGGGAATTGAATTTGGAGGGGAGTCTTGATAGAGGAGGACTGTCTGAGCAGTGGGATTAGATGGGATGTGAATTCTTTGGGGGAGGAATTGGATCTTGACAGGGGGAGAATGCTGTTCAAGATGGGGGTAAGGGTGTACGGCCATGGCAGCTGCATTTTTTTTTAACATTAAGGTCCATGTTACATGCCTTAATATCTGCTGATAAAAAATAAACCTATGTCCAAAACCACGTATAACACCACAAAAATAAAGTCAGACCAGAATAATGTAAGAGCCAACCAACTAGTAAAGACATTATTTGTCAACATTTTTACTTTGAAAGACAAAAACCTTGAATAAAAAAAAATCCTTTTTAAATGTTTTGTAAAGGTGAACACATCACCAATTTATTTATTTAATAGATTTTATATATCACCTTTTCATAGATTCAAAACAGTTTACATATAACAATTGTTTACATAGAACAGGGAGGAATAACTTGTTGGATTACATGGAGTATAAAACATTTAACTTCTCAAACTATATACATCTGCATTGTTGTATGATAGTGGGTGTTGTGGTTAAATTTAATAGTTGTTATCTAGGGGCAAGAACTGTTGCAGTATGGATTGAGTGCATGGATTTTTTGTTGCAGGAGAGGTCAGTGAAATTTAAAGTCATTATATTAAATCACGAGTGGGATAGAGATGTAGAGAGGGATGTAGAGTGATTAGCAGATTATTAGGTTACTTCAGTGAGTGTGTTTAATCACCACAAAAGTGTAACTCAAATATAACTTAAAATTAAAATACTAAACTTAGCTTGTGAAGTGGCAAAAGCCAATCCCTTAAAAGTTCAGCAGATCCAGTTTGTGCAAACGAGACTTAGCTTGGGAAATCCCAGAAAACCCAAGCGACATAGAACTGTGTTTCAAGCTCATAACCCATCTGGGGAGCTCTGCTTCAAGCACTATGAACAAAAAGGGTTCCCACTTAAAACACTAAGGATCACACTTCCACATGGCCAGGTTACATGCCTCAGCAGATATTGACAACCAGCTAGCACTTGCGAGTCTTCAAAAAATCAGCTGAGGACTGTTTACCTTTCAGGTTTAAATTTGGAATTGGACTGGTAAAGTCTCCATTAAAAACAATCTTTGATTCCCATAGTCTTTCTGTATGATGTCACAGTCGACGCTACTTTAAGAGCCTATTCTGTATTTTCATTCCTCAGCTGATTATTTGAAGAATTATCAAATGCTAGCTGGTTGTCAATATCCGCTGAGGCATGTAACGTGTCCATGTGGAAGTGTCTGCTGTGCGCAGTAAATGCTGCACACCCCCTAGATTTACTGCACGCTGCACACCCCCTAGATTTACTGCACGCTGCACACCCCCTAGATTTACTGCACAGGCTTTGCATTTACCCAAATTTAAGTTATGAACTTAAGATGCAGCAAGTGCAAAGTCCTACAACACATTAATAAACATGTTCCTTGAGGTATATTCAGCACCATTCCCAATCCAGATAACTACAACGAATATGTGTATTATATATAAATGCCGTTAACAGTGTTTAGAAAAAAAAAACCGACCATGGTATTTAAATATCAGACTGAGCATGTTGGAGAAATTCTGAGCAGCACACTGGAATGTTAAAGTTGTTTTAACTAAAGCCGAGATTCATACTTCAGTGCCATGTGAAGACATGGACGTATGAGTCACACTTATGTGATTAATGACAAGTAAAAATAGCTGTACCTGGTATTGTATTTTAGTGCCAGAAAGGATAATGCAGGACGATTTCGGGAGAAAATTCCGAGTGCGCAGTGGGACATAGAGAGTGCCAGGATTATTAATGGGAAACTATTCTAGCTCGGCAGATTTTCATGTTAAGGATATTATTGAAGGACAGGCTGTAAATATCTCTCAGAGGAATAGAAAGAGAGTACGGAAGGTAAGGTGGGAAGCTCGACTAAATTTTCCCCTATTTTTTCTGTTTGAATGGAAATAATGTTTTCTAGGAGCAACATCATTTTAGTCAAATGCAAGTGTATCTTAAGAGTGCAATTTTATAACAAGCCATGTATGTGTGAAGACCTAATTGTTAAGACTTTTATGCCTCTTAAAAAAAATACTAGAGGCAATGCAGCAGAAATCATGCCTAGATTGACATTCAGGAGCAGGTATAAATGTTCGTACATGGCACACACATGTATATGCGTCTATTATAAGCAGTGAAAATTGTGACTCCGTCCATGCTCTGCTCAAACTCCACCCCTAAACACACCGACAAGTGTGCCCTTCTCATATAATCCTACTCATAACCCGCAGAGTAATTTTATAGAAGCCCTATAATGCGCATAGAAAGGCCTTTGTTCACAGAGGAGCATGTTTTCTAAAATGTGGGTGCCTACCGTGCATGCCACCACAAGAATGAACACAGGGGTGACACTTTTGTGCTATAAAATGGAGGCATACCAGGTATATCTCCATTTAGCTAGTGTGGGTTTCACGCCATCTCCCCTGCTCATTCTATTTGCCGGGATCAGTGTGGGTGCTCTTAACTCTCTCCATTAAGGTGGTAGTAAGCGCACCTGTGCTAAGTGCAACATCACCAGTGAGTATGCATCAAAGGCATCCACGCTCAATGTGAACATGGGGCGGCCCAAGGGGAGTGCGGGGCCATGTGCGGAGACTTGGTGCGGGGCCTCATTTGCATAAGGGTCCTCATTTGCATAAATATTTGCATAATGTTACCATACACTAACTTTTAGTAAACATGCCTCTTAATAAGTGTATGGATAAAGAAAGACTAAAAGATTTCTACATTACTATAATCCAGTGCCAACCGCCAAGCACAATAGGAACTACTACAAACACTGCCCATTTAGAACCCATAGCAAACCCGCCGTATCCTAACAGCACTACCAGGACTCACAAAGCACCATACTCTATCTATCAAAAGGTAACACTGCAAATATTAAACCAATACAATATGTCAGAGAATAACAATACATGACCTACTGGGGAAAGAGAACAAGTGGCAATGTCAAATAGGAATTACATAAACAGAATACCTCAGCTCAGTTACACATGCAGAACATAGACCATCACCAAACAAGGAATCACAATTTAGAAACATGAAGACAATAATTAAACTGGGAACCCCAAAAGCCAAACTTGGAATGTCCAACAACACTGTAGAAATAAAACTATAAATTAATTTCCTCTTGTACTAAACAAAGTGCAGACGTTAATAATGCACATTTCCCAGAGCTGACATATTCCAGTTAATAAATTCAAAATAAAGAGATATTTTTCTACCTTTTGTGCATTTTTTTTTTCAGTTGCAATTTCTCCAGCCACTTTCTACTGGTTTCTTTGTGTCTTCTGCTAACTCTCCATCGTCTGCTGTCCATTTGTCCTTTCTTCTCTTCTAGTTTTTTTTTTTCCATTCTCTCTCTACATCTGCTTTAACATACTAATCTTTCTCCTTTTGCTCTTTGCTCTTTCCATTTTCATCCACTCAAATTTTAACCCTCCATCCTCAATCCCCACTTACGCTCCCAATACCCAGCCAATTGTAGATTTTTCTTCCCTTCCACACAAAATATTTTTCCCCTCTCCATTTCACTCTCCCAGTCTCATCCCATTCTAATCCTCCCCAACATCAGCTCCCTTCTACTTCCAGCTCCACCCAGCATCTGCTCCATTCTAGTCCCTGCATCAGCCCATTTCCAGTCCTAGCCCCCCATCAGCCCATTTACAATCCTATCCTAGCCCCACCATCAGCCCATTTACAGTCCTATCCATGTCCCTCCAACAGCTCATTTCCAATCCCAGCCCCCCATCAGTCCATTTCTAGTCCTTTCCTAGCCCCACCATCAGCCCATGTCAAATCCTAGCTCCCCTCCACTCAGCCCATTTCCAATCCAAGTCCCCCATGAGCCTACTTCCAATTCCAGCCCCTCCATGAGTACAATTCAATCCAAGCCCCCACCACAGCCCATTTCCAATCTTAGCACCCCCCAACAGCCCATTTCCAGTCCTATCCTAGCCCCTCTTTCAACCCATTTCCTGTCCTAGCTCTACCCCCCACTCAGCCCATTTCCAGTCCTAGCTCCCTCCTCTCACAGCCCATTTCCATTCCAAGCCCCCTCCCCATCAGCTATTTGCAGTTTAAACCCCCCTTACACTCAGCCCATTTCCAGTCCTAGCAACCCCCCCAGCCCATTACCAGTCCTAACCCCCCATCAGCCTACCTCCAGTCCTAACCCCCCCATCACCCCACCTCCAGTCCTAACCTCCCATCACCCCATTTTCAGTCTTAAACCCCCATAGCCCATTATCAGTCCTAACCCCCCCCATAGCCCATTACTAGTCCTAACCACCCATCACTCCATTTTCAGTCTTAGCCCCCCCCCCCCCATAATCCATTACCAGTCCTAACCCCCCTCCCCCCATCAGTCCAGGGAAATGAAAAAAAAAAAAAAACAACCTGGCTGCTGCTGCTGCCATGGTGGCAGCGGCAGAAACAAGTGTCCCGTGGCCATGGCTCCCCCGCCTGCCTGGCAGAGCCCTCCTTGAATCAGTTCCCTCAGCACAGGCTTTTCAGAGCCGTGAAGGGAGAATTTCCCTTTCTCGCGGCTCTCTTACGTCCGCTGGCGCTGATGGGAAACAGGCATTTCCTGTAGAGGTCCTCTATATTTGCCCCTCACTTTCTTGAACTCATTTACAGTCCTTGTCTCTATGGTGCAATCTGTAGGCACTTTCTTGGACTTTTCATGTAGGGGGCCAATTATAAAATTGCTTTCTATGGGAACATGTCATAAAAGATTTTTTTGCATATAAACCCTGTTGTGTATACATAAAAGACCTCTTATGATATTACCTCACATGTTAAAATGTACAAGGTGACAATACGCGCAGAGTTCTACACGCCGCAGGAATATGCATGTTAAGAGCTTGGCTTGGGTGGAGTGCAGGCCCGGTTACGAAGTCTGTGTGCAGTTTACAAATAAGCAACTATGCACATGATTGAGCTGAGCATATTTATACCAGCTCCCAAGTAGGTGTAAATATACGTGGCCACATTTTAGGCACTATTTTGGCAGCTCTAGTGTTGTTATTGTATGAAACAGTCTCAAAATGGATGCCTGCTTGGCCTCCTGACCTGTTATGAAATTACCTTCCTGGACAGGACTGGGTACTTCTGATATGTGCTATATAAATTTTGATAAAGAATAGTAACAATAAGGGGCCCATCCAATCTTCTGTTACCGCGGCAGTCAGCCAGACACATCTCTCCCTTGCTCCTGTCAGTCGCATCATTGTATTTCTTTCTTTATTTTTCTTTATTTTATTTAACAGTATTTCTATACCGCCTTCTCCTTCAATCAAGGCGGTTTCCATGGCAAACAATCAAGGAGTGTTTGTGTGTTATCATGCAGTGGTGTGTGTAGCGTGTTAGTGGTGGCGAGTATTTGATTTGGGTTGTGTATTCTACATTGTGCGCTATTATACATCGTGAGCTAATATACATTCATATATACAAGCTTAGGGTGGGGGGGGGGGAGGGTCCAGTGTTCTGGTTTGGTTGGTAGCTCATGTGACATGTCCATAGTGTTCGATGAACAGAGTTGTCTTCAGCTGTTTGCGGAAGTCCTTGAGGTCTGTGGTTAGTCTCAGTTCGTCTGGGAGGGTGTTCTAGATTGATGGAGCAGCCAGGGAGAGTGCTCGTACCGCGGTGTCCTTGCGGGTCTTGGCAAAGTCTTTTGGGGTGTTTACTCGATTGGCGGTGCCTCTTCTCATTGGTCGTGTGCTTGTTTCAGGTTGTATGAGTGTGTGTAGGCTTATGGCTGAGGAGTGTTGTTTGATCTTGAATATGTTTATGATTGTTTTGTATTTGATGCGTGAGCTGATTGGGAGCCAGTGCAGATCTTTCAGTATTGGTGTGGTGTGTTCCTGTCTCATAGTGCCAGATATTATGCGGGCAGCATTGTTCCCTCTAAGCTGTGCGCATGTGCGTGCGCACACACCTCGCCGAGCGAGCGCACATACTTTACAACAGAGCGCACAAAAATTACGGCTCTGATTCTGATAGAAAACAACACAGACGTCTTAAAATTTTAAAGTTATGATTGTAATTACTAGAAATTTCCCACTTCATTTAGGAATCGTCTATTTTCATTTAATTTGATTAAAATCAATGTGGTGTACATACTGTATTCTGACGTGTTTTGCGCCAGTTGCAGCGGTCTGAGTGTTTATTTTTAGTTGCAGTTTTCATCAGGATTTCAAGCCACAAAGTTAAAAAAAAAAAACAAAGCAGGGGTCTCTGACGGCTTCCTGAAGTTACAGCCTCTCAGTTCAGCATAGGAAAGCATAGCTAACAGGAAGAGGACTTAGGAAAAAAGAGTGAGGGGCAACAGCATTGTTGTGCTACAGCATCTGGGCAAGCATATTAAGCAGGCCTTCCCTGACTGCTTTAAAAAAAAAAAAAAAAAGGAAAAGGGTGCACATTGCCTGAATCACAGGTTAGGGCTCTTTAACCTGGAAAAGAGACGGCTGAGGGGAGATATGATAGAAGTCCATAAATTAATGAACGGAGTGGAACGGGTAAACGTAGATCGATTGTTTACCTTATCAGAATATAGAAAGACTAGGGGACATGCAATGAAGCTATAGGGTAAACTATTTAAGACTAATAAAAGAAAATATTTTTTCACTCAACGTGTAATCAAACTCTGGAATTTGTTACTGGAGGATGTAGTAAAGGCTGTTAGTGTAGCTGGGTTTAAAAAAGGTTTGGACAAGTTCCTGGAGGAAAGGTCCATAAACCATTATTAAGAAGGGACCCAGGATATCAATGCTTGACCCAGTACAAGCATTGTGGAACCTGTGTCTTTTGGGGAAACTGCTAGGTACGTATGACCTAGATTGGCCACTGCTGGAAACAGAATACTGGGCTTGATGGACCTTGGTCTGACTCAGTATGGCATATCTTATGTTCTTCAGGTTGAGAGTTCAAAATACCCCTCTCAGTTTTTTCAGACAGTTTGTTGGTTCTCTAGCTGTATTCTGCTTCATGGTGAATCCAGCATCATCACCTGCCCCTTTCCCATCAGGTGAAGACAAGGCACAATTGGGACCGGATGGGGTGCCATGCAGCCAGAGGCAGACTTCCTACTGGTGCCAGTAATGAAGAAGTCGGCCCAGAGCCTCAAACTATATGCCAGAGGACCTACTCCATTTCCCCCTCACCCAGCCTCAACGGAACACTCTCCGAGGCGGGAAACTCTGGTAAGTGACAAACATAAATCTAAATGACAGCACAGGTGCAAGAACGATGCTGCAGGCGCTCATAATGCCCAGGACACCCATCCTCATAAACAAAAGTCTGAGGGAAATTCTTCTGATGCCTCCTCTCATAAATCCAGGAGGGTCAGCTAACAGTTGCTCCCCCTTGTCGATGTTGACTCCTCCAGCTCCATTGCCAGTAGATAGGTCTTCTACCAGTGATCCTCTACTACTGCTGTTGAGCCATTTTGTCCAAGACGTTGCAGCCCTACTGGGAGCTGCTCCTGCTGGTGACCCACTACCATCCCCAGAGATCCTCTCGTACCAGCCTCCACCAGTTTCTCCTCAGGGACCCCCTCCCCTCATGGATTACCGCGTCCCTGACCCCTTGGATGTGGGTTCGTACTCAGCTGCAAGTTCCTCTTACTCTTGCTATTGGGACACGGAATATTCACTCAACATCTTTGGGGATGTTGAGGCACCACCTTCCTTTCACCACCTTCCTCATACTACCCATTGGAGGAAGAATCCTGGGAAGATTTTTCCTACCCAAAATTTCTCCAAAAGGCCTCTTGAGCACTAGCTCTAAGTTACTCCCAGACTCTTACCAACAAAAAGGATTTCCAATCTATCCTGCGGGCCTGTAGTACCCCTAAAGAGGTCCTCATCATGCCAGTTCCCCAAATCTTGCAAGACCTCCTTTCCTCCATCTGGAATATGCGGGCATCAGTGCATACTCGTCGTCTCGATCTCAAATACAAAGTACTACCTGTATTGGGTTTTCAACATCAGCAACCACCCCATCAATTGTTTGTTTCTGAGGTCATACTTAAAGAAAAAAGAAAATTGAAGTCCTTCAAGTCTCATGCCCAGATTCTGCCTAGAAAGGACCAGCGGATACTGGATTCAGTCAGAAGGAAAACCTTTCAGAGTGGAGTGCTAGCCACGAAAATTCTTGCCCATCAACTTCAAATCCTGCAATTTATTTATTGAATTTATTTATTTAAACTTTTTTATATGCAGTCTTTCTACGATTCAAGATGGTTTACAAGGAACGAAACATGTAACAATGTAAAGTACAGCTGTTGTACAGAGAACAATAAATTGGTACATTATAAATATGCAACAATCTAAGAACTATACCAGGGTTTGGCAACTTTTTACAAAAAAGGGGAGAGGAGGGGGGGTCTAAGGGGGTACTTGTTAGAGGGGGAGGACAGGGGATAGCTTGTAGGAGGAATTCCGGTTAATTGTATGGCGTGAAACAGAGGCATCTGATGCGATTAATAATTGTGTGGTCTAGGTTACACTGCAGTACTATCATGAGCTCCTTTCGCAGATGTCAGACCCTGCTCTCATTCCAGTACCGGAGGTACAGGCCCTTTAAGATAATCTGCAAGAGTCCCTCTATCATATTTCAGCTACATGTGATGCCTTTGACTCAGTTACCCAGTCTATGGCTATGGCCATCTTTGACTGTCACATGGCTTGGCTCTGAGTTTCTGGTCTACAGGAAGATCTTCATGACCATCTGGCGGATGCTCCCTGCCAGGGTGATAGTCTCTTTGTGCCTAAGGTGCAAGAGGCTATTTCAGAGATGAAGCATCACTCTTCTACAGTGTGGGAACTGTCAGCTCAACATCCAGAGGTTGTCCAGCAGTCCCACCGACTACCATATTCACAGTACCAGAGGGCATACCGTTATCAATATTTCCAACAATTTTACCCTCATCTTCGTTATCAGCCCTATTCTTGGACTCCTTCACAACTTCAGCCTGCACCTGCGCATCCTCAGTGTACCAGGCAGAGGGATAGGAAACAACCTGTGACCACTTCAGCTCACCTGCCTAAGACAATCCCCAATTTTTGACTATCTGCCAGTAGGAGGCCATTTTCCAACCTTTCAATTTTATTTTTCAACATTAAATTCCCCTTCATCAAAACACTGTTCATCACCTCTAACGTGACAGTCCTATGATCTCCTATTGTGTCTTCCTGAGATCATAACTGTGCATCCAGAAGTGACAACTTGTTAACTGCTTCACCAGAAAATTTACATAACTGTGAGAGATAGCCAGATAGTGACCTCCCATAACTCCCCATATTTCCAAGTTAGTCACTTCTTTCAGAGGAGTCATGCGTATTGATGGTCCCAAGCCAAAACCATCCATAAAGACCACCATATTCAAAGAAACTGATCCCTTATAATTAGAAACTTCATCTCCTGTTAATGCAAGAAGAATTAGAATGGAAGACACAATTGTTACAGGCTCACCTGCAGAGATGTTAAGACCTTCCTCTAGAGTACATTTAACCCCCTCCTGACTGCCTCTGGACTTAAACGGGGTAGAAAGCAAAAATGGCTATACCCAGGTCCATCGCTGGAGGAAGAAGCAGTGAGTGAAAGTCAGGACTTAAAGATGGTGCCTCAGTCTCCGCTGGCCCCCTTTATCCATTGCTAACACACCAAGTCCAGATGCAAATTTACCTTGCGGCATCGCAAAGGAATCTGTGGGCCCCTGATTTGGCAACTTGTTTCTCGGTACACAATCCTTCAGCTTTGCTTTTCTCTTCCCCATATCACATCAAATAATAAAACAAAAAAAAAGGAAACAGTACCTGAGAAACCGCAAACCTCTACGCAAACTTCCTCTTCCAATAACACTTCAGTGGCTCCAAAGGAGCATTCCCTTTTGGTCTCACCCCTTCAGGCATGTGACATGTGGCCATGTGACCCATGGGCCACGTACCGCAGCAAGGAAGAGATTTTAAATCCACCAGCATAGGAAATGATCTCAGTTCTGTCCCACGATCATGCCTCAGGTCAGCTTGCATTAACCCCTCCTTCCTCTTCCTCTCCATGCTCCAGTGCAGATCACCTCACATTCCCTACAAAGCCACAGCAAGGGAGAGATTCTAAATCCACCAGTACAGGAAATGATGTCAGCTCTGCACTGGGATCACACCTCAGGTCAGCTTGCATGAGCCCCTCCTTCTGCCTCTTCTCTGTGCTCCAGTGCAGATCACCTTGTATTCCTCCCAAATTTAGACTTTTAAGCACAAAGTTGAAATACAGGATCTTCAGAGTAGCATTCTCAGAATTGCTTCCTGTTCCACATGCAGGAGCAAAGAGACAGGCGTTGCTCAGGAGTCTCAATGCAAGGATGAGACGATGGTGCAGGAAGAAGGTTTTAGATTTTTTAGGAACTGGGCTACATTCTGGGGAAGGGGGAGCCCATTCCACAAAGATGAGCTTCACCTAAACCAGGGTGGTACCAGGCTGCTGGTGCTAATGTTCAAAAATGGGAGCAGCTTCTAAACTAGAACCAGGGGAAAATCTGATGTCACACAGGAGCACATGTTTTGGAGAAATTATCATAATAAAAGGCATCCCGATAGAGAGATTGCATTAACACTAGAAGCCCCAAAGTGCGTCAATTGACGCAAATGCATCTTTGAAGTTGTATACCAACACCACTGCTAGAACCATGTCAGTCATGTTCCATGACTTTGTTAGCAAGGTCAAGATATTCAAATATGTGCATCGAAAATTAATGACAGATGCACCACCTAGCGGGCAAATGAATTTATACCTAGAAGCCCCAAAGTACATCAATTGACGCTCTCAATTGTCTTGGATTTGTCAATTGACGTACTTTGGGACTTCTCAGTATAAATTCATGTTGCCACAAGGTGGTGCATCTCAATCACTGTTTACAGTTTTACTCCGACATTACAAACAATAAACACATGATGACGTCATGTAATGACTTCACATATTGCATGTATTTAACAAATAAGTAACTTCACATTAATTCACATCTGCATTTCATGCTAAACGCAGTCGTTGTGATAATGCGTCAATTGACGCACTTTGGGGTTTCTAGGTAAAATTCCTTTTGGGGCTTCTAGTATTAAAGGCTAAGATAGCCCAAATGAATTTAAATAAAGAGCAGAAAGAGTTGAAGGATTGCAAATTATCCCAGTCAATTGCTATGAGGGTTGCAATTTCAAACAAATATTCCTTGGAATGTCTCTATACAAATTTTAGAAGTCTAAAAAATAAGATGGAAAGTTAGAATATATAGCACTAAATGAAGAGCTAGATATAATAGGCATCTAAGAGACCTGGTGGAAGGAAAATAACCAATTGGACACTGTCCTACTAGGGTACAAATTATAACACAATAATAGGATAAATCAAATTGATGAAGGGGTTGCTCTCTATGTCAAAGAGAACATTGAGTCAAATAGAATAAAAGTTCTGCAGGAAACAAAATACATCATTCAATATGAATAGAAGCTCCATGTGTGAAGGGGAAGAAAATAGTAGTAGGGGTTTACTACCATCCATCTGGACAGAATGAGCAGAGAGAGATGATGAAACGTTGTTAGAAATTAGGGAAGCTAACAAAATTCTCAATACAATAATAATGGATGATTTCAATTACCCCATTATTGACTGGATAAATGTTGCCATTAGTACAAGGATAGTAGCTGCATGCTCAGTGCAATGTGGCAATAGGCACAAGTGCATTTAACGGCACTTCTGTGGGTGTTATTAGTTTGCTGCATATTAACATACCCCATCCTGCGTTAACTGCCAGGATCATGTGGTCAGGCCCTTGACAGCTAACATGGAGACTTTGCACTTAATGTGCATTTGATTTGCACATTAAGTGCAAAATCTTAGTGGGCTTTAGTAAAAGAAGCCCTTAGTCCTTTGCAGAACACAGGATTTGGTATAAGCGCTAACTGTGATGGGACAATTTGGCACTAATGATCATAATATGATCAAATTTGACTTAACTGGAGTGTGCAGGTAAAGGAAATCTACTGTATCAGTGTTTAATTTTCAAATGGAGACTATGATAAAATGAAGAAAATGGTTAGAAAAAAAATAAAAGGAGCAGCTGCAAAGGTCAAGAGTTTACATCAGGCGTGAATGATGTTTAAAATTCATTCTTGGAAGTGCAGACCAGATATACTTACACATTAAGAAAGGCAGAAGGAAAGGCAAAAAAGCAGTCAGCATGTTTAAAAGTTGGGGTAAAAGAGGCTATTAGAGATAAAAAGGCATCTTTCAAAACATGGAAAAAGAAACCAAATAAGAAAATAGGAACTAGAATAAGCACTGACAAGTTAAATGCAAGGCACTGATAAGGCAGGCGAAAAGAGAATTTGAAAAGAAGATTGCCACAGAGACAAATATTCACACTAAAACTTTTTCAGGTACAATCAAAGCAGGAGTAAGTTGGACGATTAGATGATAAAGCAGTAAAGGGGGTGGACAAGGCCATAGCTGAGAAACTAAATGGATTATTTGCTTCATTCTTTACTGAAGAAGATGTGGGGAAGCTACCCATGCTAGAAAGGGTATTTGATGGTGATGTGTCATAAGAGCTGAATCAAATCTCAGTGAACCTGGAAGATGTAGTAGTAGAAAAAAAACGGATTAAATAAAGAGCAAATCACCTTGACAGGATGGTATACACCCAAGAGTGCTGAGAGAACGCAAAGATGAAATTGCAGATCAACTATTAATGATTTTTAACCTAGCATTAAAATCATCTATAGTACCAGAAAGTTGGAGGGTGGCCAATGTAATGTTTATTCTTAAAAAGAGTTCCAGGGTTGATCCCAGAAACCATGGACTGGTACGTGTAATGCTGGTGTCAGGCATAATGGCAGAAACATCATTTAGAATGAAATTACTGGACATATGGACAGACATGATTTAATGGGACAAAGTCAATATGGATTTAGCAAAGGGAAGTATTGCCTCACCAATCTGCTCCATTTCTTTGAAACTGTGAATAAACAAGTGGATTGTTTAGTATTTTCAAGAAAAAGGTGAGACAGTTGATCTAGTACAGCGTTTTTCAACCACTGTGCCGCGGCACACTAGTGTGCCGTGAGATATTGTCTGGTGTGCCGTGGGAAAAATTCCAATTTCATCCGTAAAATGTGGCCTCGGCTCACAAATTAGGGTTGCCAACCGGCCGGTTTTCAGCCGGCCTGGCAGGTTTTTCCATGGCCAGGCCGGCTGCCGGCACAGTTGTAAAACCAGCCATTGAAAAGCCAGTTTTTTGCTCTGGCCGCAAGATTGGGAGCGGCCAGAGCAAAAAACCGGCTTTTGTGCCGAAGTCCGCGGCGCGAATGCGATCGCGATTCCCTATAGCAGTGCAGCCGCTGGTTCTGCTTTGTACAGAGCAGCGGCTGCACTACACTTACATTGAAAAGTAAAGAGAAACTGTGTCAGGAGCCCTCCGATCATGCAGAGCCCGAGGAAGTGATGTCATGGGGGCGGGCTCCTCACAGGCTGTCTTTCCTTTTCAAATTAACTTTAGCTGTATTGGTATTCTCTGAAATATATTGGTTTAATATTTGCATGTTTCCTTTTGATAGGTAGGGTATGGTGCTTTGTGAGTCCTGGTAGTGCTGTTAGGATACGGCGGGTTTGCTATGGGTTCTAAATGGGCAGTGTTTGTAGTAGTTCCTAATGTGTCTGGCGGTTGGCACTGGATTATAGTAATGTAGAAATCTTTTAGTCTTTCTTTATGCATACACTCATTAAGAGGCATGTTTACTAAAAGTTAGTATATGGTAACATTATGCAAATATTTATGCAAATGAGGCCCCTTATGCAAATGAGGGCCCGCACCGAGTCTCCGCACATGGCCCCGCACCCCTCTTGTGCCGCCCCTGGTGTTAACTGAACAGTTTTGGATAAAGAAAAAAGAACTGTACCTGATTTAAAATTGAGGAAAGTAGCAATGATTTGTTACTGCTGAAGAATGGCTGTGAACAGCTACTGTCTGTGAAAAGGGTTTTACCAAGTTCTGATGTTCTAGATGCTTTATGTTCCTGTTGAGTTTTCTTTTGGAGAATAATCCTTTACTGCCTTGTGTTTTGAATTTTGATGCGAAAGGGGAACCCAGATCAAAAAAATAAATTTTCTGTTTTGCCTTAAACAAACCGAGTGGTTGCAACTACTTTGTCTACAAGTAACTGAGAAACTACAACTCCCAGAAATCCCTGGTGAGAGAAAAATCTAGTGGCTCTTTACTTAAAGGCAAATGAGGCCACCCTTCTGCCTACTGGCCTGGCCAGCAGGGGGAGTGTGACAGTATTCATCCAATAGTTTTATTTGGTGGTTGGTGCATGCAAACTGAAAAATATTCAGCCATATATCACGTCCAATAAGAACAGAGTGGAAGACTCCTGTGAAAGAAAGATACCACCTGCGGTATCTTTCTGCTTGACATTACTTACTCAGTTTAGAAAGTACAATGGAAAAGTCAGACAATTCCTAGTCCTGCTGTAGACATAATAAGGGAGAAGACTGGAACTGAAGGAGCATATGTTTCCTTGCTGTTGCTGCTAGTTTTTTATGCCTGTGTTAAGTGCTCACAATAGTGCACTATTTCATGAAAAGCATGTTAATAACTCCAGGTTCTGTGCATATATCCCTGTATGGAAGATCTCTGGCAATTATGCTCACTTTATTATCAGAGTTTAGGAGCAGGCTAGTAGTCTCCCTGTTTAATTTCTCCTTTGATACAGATACTGTCTTGCAGAAGTGATGGACTTTCCCTTTTTTTTATAAGTAAGCAGATAATTTAATGGTTGTATGGTGAAGCAAAATTCAGCTAGTACTGCCAGTTTGTAGAATTTCTGTAGAGTCCATTAGCTACTCGTTTTTAAAGTTTTACAATTTCTTTGAAATATTAAAGCAACAGTCTCTCAGTTTTAATTTTTTTAAAAACATTTTTAGATAGTTGTACAGCTTTTTCCTGCACACAAGGCACTTGATTCAATAAACGTTTCTGCCAAAGACACAGAACAGGAGGAGAGACTTGGTAAATCAGGACCCAAGTTATTGCATTGGGAATTGTGAACTATTATGGTCTGTTTTGCTGGTTGTGTATGTATTGAAGAATGTTTGCATAGTTTGCAAACTGTTAAACCATAGTGATTCAGAATTCCTTGTGGCTTTCTTCTGAATATTTGAAAGTCTCTTTTTGAATGGTTGCCTTTCATATGTCTTTTATGTGGTATACAAAAGACTTCAGAAAGTGTACAGTGCCTTGTAAAAGTCTTCAACCCTTGTACATTTTTCATCTTCTGTTGTCTATAAAATACAGCTCAAAAGATAGGTTTGTTTCACTGATCTACACAACATTCTACACATTTAAGGGATAGTTTTATAAAGAGGCACACACCGTTAGGCATGCCTAACTGATGGTTATTGTAGTCATTAATGCTCTTATGTGGCCACATACGTGCATTAATGATCTCTTATAAAATATCAACCATATTGCTTGATGGTGCATACTTTGCCGGTGGGTGTGCACAGAGTTTGGGTGCACATGCAGAGCACACAACTACATATATAAATTATAAAATGCTATAATTGATACGTGTTCTTGCAAAATCTAGGTGCAGGCATTTACATCAGCTCTGAGGCTGGGTTAAATCTCCATGCTTTAAGATGGAAAGTCTTGATTGCAAATTTCTTCACACCTTTTGACTCAGTGCTTAGTGGAAGACCCCTTTGCTGCAATAACAGCCATGAGTCATTTGGGTTAAAGAGTCTGCCAACTTTGCATAGTGGCATGGTGTAGTTTTGCCTCATTCTTCCTGATAGAATAGCTCCGTCTCTTTCAAGATGACTAGAGATAGTGTATGGACTGCAGTTTTTAAGTCGTCTCATTGGATTCAGGTCTAGGCTTTCACTGGGCCTCTCAAGGACATTTGATTTCTTCTTGTTGAACCACACTATTATTATTTTGCTCTGTTCTTTGGATCATTGTCTTGCTGAAGGGTGAATCTTGTCCCCAATCCCAATAGACAGGAAGAGATTTTCCTCTAGGACCTGTATTTATTTATTTTATTTATTTAAAAGCATTTGGTATACCACATTCAAAACTAGCTTTTACCATGATGGCTTACAGTACTTCCAGTTGATACAGTACAGTACATAAAATGAACAACTTAGCAAAGAAAGTACATTTAAAACAAGAATGGGGAGCACAACAATAATTCTAATAAGACTGGGTTTGAAAGACAGGAAACAGAAGAGGCATGGAGAGAAGTACCTAAAAACTAATCAGGCAATACAGAAGCTTTCTAGCAGGAATCATAAGGTCATAAGAGCACTGGAATAACCAGGTTTTTACCAGTTTTTTTATTTATTTATTTTTTATATGAAGTTTCTGAACTTATATCTAATGGTAATTTGTTCCACAGTTCTGGGGGCTTGGCATAAGAAGGCAGCCTGACCATAAGGTGGAATCTACAAGGTGAAGGGATTTCTAAGAGGTGCATTTGGGAGAATCTCAATGTTCTAGATGGTGTATGGGAATGAGAAAAGTGCTCAATAGGTGATCATGAGGATTTTGAATTTGATTCTGCTCAAAACAGGCAGCCATTGTTTTTCAATGAGCAAAGGGGTGGCGTGGTCGGAACATTTTGCATTATAAATTGGCAGCAGTGTTTCGAATGAGTTTTAAACATTTTAATACTCTTTATACTTTGCACCATCCATCTTTCCTTTGATCTTCTCAAGCCTTCCTGTCCCTACTGCAGCAAAGCATCCTCCCAACGTAATGCCACAAACCAGTATACTTTACCTTAAGGATGGTATTAGTAGAGTGAAGGGCAATGTTTTCCACAATATATCATGATTAGAATGGAAACCAAAATAGACACCACCCAGGAAAAGGATATAGGCTTAATCGTGGATAATTTATTGAAATTCTCTGGTCAGTGTGCAGAGGCAGCCAAGAAATTTATAGAATACTAGGAAGTATAAGGAAAGGAATGGAGAATAAACAAAGGATAACATAATGCCTCTGTTTCCCACCATGCTGTGAATGCACATTGAGCAATGTGTGCAGTTCTGGTTGCGATATCTAAAAAAGGATATTGCAGAATTAGAAAAAGTACAAAGAAGGGTGACCCAAAAGATAAAGGGGATGGAAGGATACCCCTATGAGGAAAGGCTCAAAAGATTAGGCTCATTCAGCTCACAGATAAAAACAGTAGGGGGGATATATGATAGAAGTCTATAAAATAATGAGTGGAGTGGAACAAGTAGATGTGAATTGGTTATTTACTCCTTCAAAAAGTCCAAAGGCAGGAGACATGCAATGAAGCTACTCTATAGTACGTTTAAGATTATTCGGAGAAAATACTTTTTCACGCAATGCACAATTAAGCTCTGGAATTCAAGGATATAATAAATGCTGTTAGTGTAGCTGGATTTAAAAAAGGTTTGGACAAGTTCCTGGAGGAAACATCCATATATTATTAATATGGATTGAGGGAAAACCATGGATTATCCCTGTGATAAGCAGCACAGAATCTATCTACTTTTTGTGAGCCTGCCAAATACTTGTAGCCTGAATTAGATAATGTTGGAAATAGGCTATTGGGGTTGATGGACCCAGTATAGCAAATTTTATGTTCTTATGATATTATTAAAGTTCCACTTTGGTTTCATCAGACTCAAAAATCTTCTTGCACATCCACACAGCATCCTCTAAGTGTTTCTTTGCAAATCCTAAGTGGCTGATCATATTACTTTTCTTCAGGAGTGGTTTCCTTCTTGCCCCCTTCATTACAGGCCTGGCATGTGGTTAACATAACATAGTAATATTGTATATATCATATCAAATACAGACCAGTATAGTCCATCTAATCTGCCCAGTACGGTGGCTAGACTGGCTGTACCCATCGCTCCATGAAGATCACCCCTCTCTATGACTTTGTTTATGGTTGTACCCATTGCTCCATGCAGGTCACCCCTCTATTTGTTAGGTATAAAAGTTATTTAAGTTTGCTTTGATTTCATCCTCGTACTATAAAGGGATCCACTGTGTCTCTCCCATGTCATTTTGAATTCCGTCACTATTCTTGCCCCCTCACCTCCATGGGGAGGGCATTCCATGCAACCATCACCAGGGTCAGATTTACATTGTTGGCACCCATGGACATTGGCTCTGGCACCCCCCCCCCCCCCCTCATTGGCTCTGGTGCCCCCTGAGCAGCAGCAGCAGCAGCAAGACTTCCAACCAAATCCAGCTTGGGACTACGCAGGCCCTTGATCTTGAAATTGTTAAACAGTCAACGTTTTCCTCATTCTCAGTCTATAGTTATTTCAAAGTAATCTTAGGTCTCCTAGTGACTTTCTTCAGCAGTTTAGCCCAGGGCTACTAAGTTTAAGTTTAGCCCGAGCAGCGTCTTTCTTCTGCCAAATTGTTTCCACTTTAGAATGGTGAACCTGATACTGCCCCAAGGTATATAACTGTCCCAGAATTCTTTTGGCATTTCCATTTTAGGCACATTTAGACCTTCAAGTTCATTTCATATATCAGAAATAGCTTAATTCTTTATCCAGAAGTATATAAATCAGCTCAGTTACTGTGAATGGAAACAAGTAGATTCTATTTAACTTATTATGGGCTTTGTGAATGTAATCTTTGGAACTGGAGCTAATTTGGATTTTCAATGAAAAGGATATGTTTTGATATTCTTAATTGCTTTTTTGAATACATTGAGTATGTTGGGTAGATCAGTGAAGGTGCATTTGTGAAGACATATTTTTGATATGTGCTAGATGTCTAATATTTGTGTTGACTGTAAGATGTTTTCAAATATATTTATTCCTACTGGGCACATGTGTACAGTCTTATAGTTTCATATCTTATATGTGTTGTTTATGTTTCAGGTCTTCTGTTTCCATGCAACAGAGCCCTCTCAATAGCATGAACATAAGCATGCAGTCACATGGGCTGATATTCAAAGCCATAAGTTCTCAGTAAATAGCTTGAAGGGTTAGCATATTATGCTATTTATCTTGTACGTACTAAGTCCTCATTTGCATATGATATTTCTTCATATGCATGCACAACATGCTAATTTTAGTGTACTCAAGCAGCATTTTTCAGACCATCTAGCTTTTTAAAGCCTATATTTAGTATGGAAACAAAGGGGCATGTTTACTAAACTGCAATAATTTTATGCACTTACGCTTTAACAGCAAAATGTGACATGCATTTTAGAATGGACGTCCCAGTGAAATTGTGGACATTCAGAGCAGAACGTGCTGAGAAATACCAGGGATGTCTATGTTTCTGCCCGATTTTCATGACTTAGATATCCCCGACATGGACATCTGTACTGGCAGCCACATAAATGCCCCCCTTAAGAAAGTGTGGAGTAGGAATGTTTATCTCATGCAAGCTAGCATAAGGCGATGTGCAGTAGCGTAGCAAAATGAAAACATAAGCTCTCATTCTCCGTTGTTGTTCTTTATTTGGCATGGAAAATACAGGGGTCATGAGCAGAACTCCTGCTCCACACTCTGCAGGTGAGCACTTTTCCAATGCAGCTTAGGACATCCAAGCGTTTCTGAAATCAGGCGAGGACGTCCAAGTACTAAGAATACCCTGGACATGCCTACTCCATGCCCCGGGGACATCCACAGAGAAAGCTTCTAAAATGGCTCTGGGGACATCTCCAGGCCCATTTTCAGACATAGAAACATAAAAACATGATGGTAGTTAAGACTATGCAGCCTATCCAATCGGCCTTTCCTTACCAACTATAGTCTCTTTTTTTCCTTTAAAGATCTCTGTTTGTCCCATGCTTTTTTGAATTGAGATATGGTCCTCATTTCTACCACCTCCACTCAGGGGCGGCCCAAGGGGGGTGCAGGGTCATGTGCGGAGATTAATGGCGGGGCATCATTTGCATAAGGAGCCTCATTTGCATAAATATTTGCATAATATTAGTAAACGCGCCTCTTAATGAGTGTCTGGATAAAGAAAGACTAACAGATTTCTACATTACTATATTGCAGTGACAACCACCAGGCCCATTAGGAAGTACTATAAACAATGACCATTTAGAACCCATTGCAAATCCACCCTCTCATAACAGCACTACCAGGACTCACAAAGCACCAAACCCTACCTATCAAAAGGCAACATTGCAAATATTAAACCAATACATCTCAGAGAATACCAATACATCTCAATGGGGGAAAGAGAACAAGTGGGACTGTGAAATAGAAACTACATGAACAGAATACCTTAGCTCGGTTACACATGCAGAACATAGACCATCACCACACAAGGAACAAGGGATCACAATTTAGAAATAGGAAGATAATAATTAAACTGGGAACCCCAAAAGCTAAACATGAAATGTACAACACTGGAGAAATAAAACTAGAAAGTACTGTACCTTCCTCTTGCACTAAACAAAAACACAAAAATGTTAGCAATACACATTTCCCAGACCAGACATATTCCAGTTAATAAATTAAAAATAAAAGGTATTTTTCTACCTTCTGTTTGGGCATTTTATTTTTCAGTTACAATTGCTCCAATCACTTTCTTCTGTTTTCTTCTGTCTTCTGTGAGCTATCCCATTTGTCCTTTCTTCTCTTTTAGATTTTTCCATTCTCTCTCTATATCTATATCTATATTTATTTATTTAGCATGTATTTTATACCGCGCTATTAACATCAGTGCGGTGTACATCAAAACAGAAACATATGCATTCAGGGTTACTGAAGGTGCATTTACATTTGAACAGGGGATTAGAACTTGGATAACAGGGTAATTAACAACAATTATACAACCTAGTATTTACAATTATGTACATGGTGGGTGTACATAATTGTACATACTGATTGTTTCCCTTTTGCTCTTTCCCCCATTTCTTTCCTTATTTCTTTATCATCCACTCACATTTCACCCTTCCATTCTCAATCCCCACTTACTCTCGCAATACCCGGCCCATCGTAGACTTTTCTTCCCTCCCACACAAAATATCCTTTTCCCCTCTCCAGTCTCATTCCCCATCCCCATCCCCTTCTAGTCCTCCCCCAAAATCAGCTCCCTTATAGTTCTAGACCCACCCAGCATCCGCTCCCTTCTAGTCCCATTCTCCCATGCCCCCACATCAGCCCATTTCCAGTCCTATCCTCCCATATACTCTTTTCCAGTTCCATTCAAGCCCCCATCAGCCCATTTCCACGCCAAGCTCCCCCATCAGCCAATTTCTAATCCTAGCCCCCCTATCAGCCCATTTCCAGCCCTATTCCAACTCCCATCAGCCCGCATTTCCAGCGCTGTTCCAGCCCCCATCAGCCCATTTCCAGTCCTATTCCCCCATCAGCCATTCCCAGTCCTATTCCAGCCCATCACCCATTTGCAGTCCAAGCTCTCCCTATCAGCCCATTTCTAGTCCTATTCCAGCTCCCCATCAGCCCATTTCCAGTCCTAGCCCCCCATATGCTCTTTTCCAGTTCCATTCCAGCCCCTATCAGCCAATTTCCACTCCAAGCTCCCCCATCAGCCAGTTTCCAATCCTAGCCCCCTCGTCAGCCCACTTCCAGTTCTATTCCAGCTCTTCATCAGCCCATTTCCAATGCTAGCCCTCCTATCAAAGCCAATTTCCAGTCCTAGCCCCCCCGATCACAGCCCATTTCCAGTCCAAGTCCCCCCATCACAGCCCATTTGCAGTCCTAGCCCCCCTCACCAATACAGCCCCTTTGGATTCCGTTTCCCCCCCCCCATCACAGCCCATTTTCAGTCCAAGTTCCCCCCCCCCCATCATCACAGCCCATTTGCAGTCAAGTTCCCCCCCCCCCCCAATCACAGCCCATCCAGTCCTGGCCCCCCCTCCTCTGAACAACCCGTGGCTTCAGAGGGAGCCGGGGAAGCCTGCGTGAGGCCCCCCACCCCCGGCCCCCTCTCCCTCCCCCTCCCCCTCTGCACAGCCGCCAGCGTGAAGAACCTTTTCCCTCACGCTGGCGGCTGTTTCTGTGAAGCTGCAAATGCCAGGAAAGGTTAAAGGTCATTGCCTTTAACCTCTCCCGGTATTTGCGGCTTCACAGAAACAGCTGCCAGTGTGAATGAAAAGGCTCTTCATGCTGGCGGCTGTGCAGAGGGAGCCGGGGCCTCACCCGGGCTTCCCCGGCTCCCTCTGAAGCCGTCCGTTGTGCAATAATGGAGTTTGCGTGAGGCCCCCTGAAGCGCGGGGCCCTGTGCGAACAACATTATTGCTCAATGGATGGGCCGGCCCTGCCTCCACTATTCCATGCATCTACCACTCTTTCTGTAAAGAAATATTTCTACATATTACTCATGAGTTTATCTCCTTTCACCAATGAGGTTTGTCTGAGGCGCGATTATTGCTAATTGAAACTTTTCATCCTATGCCACCTCATTGCAGAGCTATCTTTCAATTGAAAGATGCTCTCCCCTTGTGCATTTATGCCATGTAGATATTTAAATTTCTCTATCATATCATCCCTCTCCCACCTTTCCTCCAAAGTATACATACTGAGATCTTTAAGTCTGTCTCCATATGCCTTACAATGAAGCCTACTGACCATTTTGGTAGCCACCCTCTGCGCATACTCCATCCTGATTTTATCCTTTTGATGGTGTGGTCTCCAGAACTGCATACAGTACTCCAAATGGGGTCTCACCAAAGATTTACACAGAGACTCTATCACCTTCTTCTTCCTGCTGGCCATTCCTTTCCCTATGCATCCAAGATCCCTGCGGCATACCACTGGTAACATCCTTCTCCTTAGAGAGGGCTTCATTTACCTATACACTTTCACTTCCCACTCAACCAATTTCTCCCAGCAGTCACTTTAGGGTCCATCCCTAGGGCATTCAATTTATATATGTCATCTGTGTGGAACAGTGTCAAATGTTTTGCAAAAATGCAATGTGTGCCTTTGAGTCAGTCCTGACTCCTGGTAACCCAGAAGCTCCTGGGTTTTCTTGGCAGTGTCACTGGAAGTAGATTGCCAGGCCTTTCTTCCGAGGCAATGGAGGGTTAAGTGACTTGCCCAAGGCCACAAGGAGTGCTAGCAGGAATCAAACCCTGGTTGCTTGGTTAGCAAGCCAGTGCTCTAACCACTAGGCTACTCTGCCACTCCATGTCAAATGTTTTACCAAAATCTAAGTATACCATATCTAGGGCTCTGCCTCGATCCAACCCTCTGGTTGCCCAGTTAAATAAATTAATTAGATTTGCTTGACAAGACCTGCCTCTAGTAAAACCATGTTGCCTCAGATCCTGCAATACATTGGACTCCAGAAACTCAATTGTTTAGCAGTGTTTCCATTAATTTGCTCTCCGCAGCGATCAGACCAACCAGCCTATAGTTCCCAACCTCATCCTTACTTCTGCTTTCATTTTGATGAACACATGTGCCCTTCTCCAGTCCTCTGGGACCACTCCCAACTCTAAAGAAGCATTGAAAAGGTTAGTCAGTGGAGCCGAGCCGCTAGAACTTCCCTTAGTCCCTTCAATATTCTCCAAAGCACGAATAGGACTTCTGAAATAACCCCCTTAATGCATAATAAGTGCAAAAGCTGTGTACTAATTGTTGGGGGGGTTGTGACCAGCAGGTCCTCTGCGGTTATCATGCAGAAGTCTTAATTTCATTCACAATTAGCACAGATGCAGTTAACACCTCTTCTTTAGGAGGCGTCAAATACACCCATGCTAACTACTTAAGTGACAGAATGTGACAATTACTGTACACAAACTGTAATGTACCGTCCACATCCAATCTCCGATTTTAAGCTACCCATTAGTGTGTTGGCTGTTTCTAGTGTATGGTAGCCATTAGCGTGGGTCCATGCTAATGGTGCATGTTAAATTCCATGCTGACTGCTTAGCACGCCCCCAAAGACTTAGCATCAGTATTAACATACATGGCATAGACCATTAATTCTTAGAAAATATATCCCTTGTGGGAAGTGTCATGACAGCCAAAGATCCAAGGCATCTGTCAGAGCCACTGGAAACAGAAAAGCTTAGCACAGATCAGTAATAGGCTATTGTACAAAATATAGGGAGAATAATAAAAAAACAAAAAAGAAGTAGAATAGGGAAAAATGAATAATGTCTCAGCATAAAACTTTTGTTTCAGTTTTCACTTGTTTCTTTTTGTTAGGTGGTGAAAATGTCTGCCTTTTCTGTAGTATATGAGAATACCCTTAAATAGTTTTTAAGTAAGAAAGAATGACTAGAAAATGACACTTCACAAGTCACTGATCTCTGACACATCTTGTATGAATAATTTTCTACAATTTCTAGGTAAAGTTGCTTTCAGAAACACATAATTATCACCAAAACTATAATTATTAACAATTTACCATAGGTTTTAGCAAAATTCTTTAGATGAACAGACACCTGTAAAAGTTATTCCCTTACTCTAGCATTCTGAATTCCAGTGGCTGGTGGGTCCATAATTAGATGATGTGAGGAGCTCTATTTTAAGTCTTCCTTTCCATTTTGGTTCTCCCTCTAAACCCTAAATTCCCTCTCCTCCTTTCCTCCTTCATTGCTCCCTCCAGTTCCTCACTATGATCACAAGGGAGCGCACTAAGCCAAAGAGCTGTTATCCAGCGTTTCATTGAGCTCCTGGGTTTTAAAGTATTGGGTTTTAGACTCGTGAAGAGACTAGAAACAAAGTGGTGGTTATTATCAATAGATTAGGCACTTGACGCTCTCATATTCACCCTTTTCAATAAATAGAGTCCAGGCCAGAACTTTGTGTTCTGAACCAAAGATTTACGCAAAGTTAGGGTACATGATAAACAACTTCAACAATTAGCTTCTTACCAATAAGAAGCTAACTACAATACAATGGATTCGTTTCTTCTTGTACTGCTGGGGTGTATTTTACCCCATTTCCTCCCACTCTATGCAGACTATTGACCAGCTACTGATACTTGTTAGTTTTAGTTCTCCTTTATTTCTCTCTTTCCCCCCCTGAAGGTACTGGGATTAGGTCCGTTAACTCTTAGTTCCCTGATACCATGAAGATTCACATACCCCTCACTTGGGCACTATGATGGTCTTCTCCTCTGTGGCTGGATCCTTCACTGTGTAGTGTTCTGGGCTTATATCATGAAGGAACCACCATCTTCTGGCTGAATCCCGCAACCCCACCCTGCACTTGATGCAGTGGCTCCAAGCCTCTCTCTCTTCATAGCTGGATAGGGTAATTGGTACAGTTCCTTCTTTGTGGGTGATGAGCTCTGGCAGTGTGTCAGAGTCACTTGCCCCTTTTAGGCTCTTCTAATGGATCTTGGTGCAATGGCAAAAACCAATGACAAAACTCTTCTTTAGGGTGAGGTTCTTATACTGAGTGGGCGTTCCCTTCTCAAGAGAGACTCTTTTCATCCTAAAATGAATGGCAGGAGGGAAGTAACAGGTCACTTCTATTTCTTAGCAATAACTAGTATGGACAAAGGATGGTGGCACTGATCCCTGTGCAAAATCCAAGTAGTCTCTAGAAACATGAATATTTTACTTAATCATTATATTGTCCAAAACACTGCACATGCTGATTTATAAAATTTGATTCTTAACCCAAGAATACATTGCCCAAATTCAGAAATGTCTTACTACTAAATAAGTTCAGCTGTGCTTCTCTACAAATATGGCTATAGATTTGAATGATTCATCTTTATCCATGATAGGATCAATCTTGCCAATCTGTGCAATTAAAGAGGATTTCAGAGTTGTTTTTATTAGGATTGCAGCTAAGGTTTTGATGTTACCCTTCATAGAAGGCTTATAAATAAATGGAACAACTTTGGGATGGGCCGTGGATTGGATGATCAATGGTTACGTGATAGACAACAGAATGTGGTAATAGATGGAATTTTCTCTAAGAAAGGAATAATGGTGGTCAGACTACTTCAGGGATCTATCCTGGAGTTAGTACTACTCAGTAACTCAAGACGGGTTAGAAAGCAAATGTTACCGACACTGAAATCTGCAACACAGTAGACATCCCAGAAGTAGTAGATGTAGGAAGAAGAAAACTCAAATAGTTGATTGCTTTGCAGAATCTTGAATCTAGGGTGCAGAAAACTAAGGATGCAATACCCACAAGTGAGAGTGTGATACTGCTGTGTACCAACCATGAGGAAGAGTTCAAGATGATTGACTGATGATTTTGAGGGAGCAAAGCAGCGTGATATAGTAGCCAGATCCAGAGGGATGCAAGGCCGGAAAGGGAGAAGAATATCAGTGGCAGCATTGAGGTGATATTACCTCTCTACCGGTCATTGGTGAAACCTCTCATAGTAGTAGAAGATGTGCCTCTGAAGATCCTTGTGTACTGACCTACAAAAATGTTTGTGGGCTACTACCCACTTTTACAACATTTAGCTACAGGATGAAAATGGGTATGTGGCTCAGTGGCAACGTGCAAAAGATTTTTAAAAAAAGAGGCACTTTACACAGCGGCAGGGTCTCTGTTTTGAAGGACTCTTGTGACCCTAATCAGAAGGGATTTTAAGGATGCTTGACCCTTAGAGTTAGTACTATAAAAATCCCTCTAGGATTTGGTGGCAGTTATTTTGATAGAGGAAGCTGCTGGGAGAAGAGTGAGAGGAGATTGCTGCTAAAACATATGCATATACATCCTGGATACTTGGCTGATGTGGGCTCTCAAAAAGTTGCAGATGGACCTTAGAGTGCTTGACTTAAGAGATGGGGCTGCAGGGGGTCTTTCTTTTACATTTTACACCATGTTAAGTTGCAGGGTCACATGCACATCAGGGTATGGAAGCCCCCAAAGGGATGGCCTCTGATTTGGGACTTGACTTTAAATTCCAGCCACTGCTCTGAAAAAATATCTACATTTCTTAGAGATGTAGTTTTTATTATTTTGGTGAAAACAGATTTATTTATTTATTTATTTATTTTATTTATTTATTTCTAGATTTTCTATACCGCGCTATTTGACATCAGCGCGGTTTACAGTTAACAATTTTACACAAGGCAGGGCAGTGCCTTGTGCTTACATCGAACAGATCTGCAAACCCTTGGGTGCTCATTTTTGTCACTAATGAATTGGCTTATATAATCTGTAGCACAGACAAAAACATTGCAGCCAGTGTTTTAAACAAATGCTTCTTACACTGTTTTAAATATTGACCTGTATATTTTTTGTTTATGTGGTTTTATCTACTTTTTTTAGATGTTTCTATACGTAATTTTTTTCTTCCAAATTTTTATTCTTAATCATATCTATTTTTAGCTTTTTTCCATATCTCTTTTTTTGTAAGTAGAACACCAAAACTATCAAGGAAACCAAGGAAGGAATCCTGAGATAAGAACATTAAGGACAGTAAAACAGGAGTTTTATTAGGTAGACAGGATGGCCTAGTGCAATGGTCCTTCACCTATTCCTTTGTTTTTAAAACACGATGGGCTGTGTCCCAAGGAGAAGGCTGAGAGCTCCTGGCCTATCTGCCCTCATGTTTTCCTATTTGTGTATAAGCAGCTCTTGCAACAGTTCACAAAGTCTGTCATGACGCGAAGCAGGGTATATCATCTGAAGGACTTCCTCTGCAGTTAAACCTTTTGTCTGCTTGAATTTTAGAAATGTTCACAGTCCCTTTGAAAGAAGGCAGTTGCAAGAAACTTTTAATACTGGGTTTACAGACCCATTCATGCATTCCAGCGAAACAGCAAAATTCATTTTCTGGCTGCTATAAAAAAAAAGCCTCCCACAAATCCTTTTACAGTCTTTAACAAGGTTTGTGAGCAGAACGCTGACACATTTTCAAAGTCAATTTATATCAACTGCTTAATAAAATATTCATTTATGACTGCACTATTTAATGTTGTCCTCTGGCATAACGATACTGATCTGTTCTGCTGAGCCCCATTCACTTAAAACTTTTGCTAGAGGCACAAACCATGAGAAATTGCTTACCGAATAGACCCCAAATGTTGAATAAAATGCCAGCTTTAGAAACTAGTTTTACAATTTCTTTTTGACTACTAGTTTGCAACCCCCCCCCTTTCCCCCTAAAGCAAAAAAGTAAAAGAGGTGTTTATTGGACAGAGACTAGAAAACTCACTTCCCATAGCACTATTTGGCCCCTCCCCTTGCTTGCCTTGGAGTCTCTGCTGTTTCTGTGCCTATGACTCCTCGGCTGCACCGCTATATGCGTTTTATTCCCCTGCAAAACATACCCGGCAATGGCACCTGGACTGTGAAAACACTGATGCAACACAGATTTTTTTGTACTCTTACAAAATCCTAATTAGCTGGAAAATAAACCCCTCAATTTGCTATTTATATCCACCTAAGAATAGAAGCCCTTAATATAATTTTTCGATTGCATGTCTGCCGTCTGAAGTACTAGGGTGCTCAGATGTGTGCTGCAGTCTAATCACGTCAACATACAATTAGAAAAATCATCATTTCATTTTGAACTTGGATGGAACTAGGCAAGACTTTTTTTTTTCGGAGGGAGTACACTCAGATGCAGAATACCAGCACCTTTTCCTCCCCATTGTCTGCACTGTTCACTGCTCCCTAAGTTTATGCTTGCCTTTATTTGATATACCGCAGTATCTGCATGCAAGCAATGTGGTTTACAATAAAATGCTATGAGGAAAAGAAAAAAAATGCCAGCTTCAATAATGGCAAAGGCATGTAAAGAGAGAACAATAAAGTGGGAAAAGATCCAGGTACGAAGAAAGAGGGGGTGGGGGGTTCTGCCAGGCTATGACCTGAAACAGTGCACTTTAGGAGTTCAGAACTGATGCCCCAAATGCAGAGTCAAATAGGTCCAGAACTGTCTCTCACTTAATGAGGATCCTGAGGCTTCTCATTGAATTGAGTCACAGGCACTCCTCCCTGCCTCTCTCTAGCCTTCTGGCTGAATTTAACTATACAAAAAAAAAAAGATTGTGGGCCGACAGAGGCAGACAGCACTACATCTGCTAAAAATCCAAGGCCTGTGCTGCGGCTGCCGCTGCCGCTGCCGCAGTGTTACTTTTTAAACTTAAATTGCTGTAAGCCAGAAGGCAAGCTGGGTGGCAGGGAGGGGTTGCCGTGGCCCAAATCGATGAGAGGCCTCAGGACCCATGTATTGTGAGAGACAGCACAGGACCACGCTGTCCATAAAATTATCGGGCCTGAAATGGAACTGAGCCAGCTATGCACCACTATAGCGCACAGCCGCCCCCGCCGACCTCTAACCCCAGATATTCAATGCCAGGGTCATAGGCAGCCCTGGCATTGAATATCCAGGATCGCCGAACATGCGCCAGAGCCACAGAAGCTAACGGGTAGCAGCGATATTGTATCACTGCCTGGTTAGCTCCTGCAGGTAAAACTAGGCCAGCTTTTGCTTCGCCTAGTTTTACCCACAGGTCGCTAACCGGGTAGTGGTGCAATATGGCCGCCACCCGTTAGCAACTGTCACCACCTATGCTCTGCCCCTGGATACCCACAACATGCCCTGACGCTAAGTGATTAGCATCAGCGCATGTAGAGCATATGATCGTTGAATATCCCAGTCAGTGGCATTTACACGGTTTACAGGTCTGTAAATCATGTAAATTCCTTTTGAATATCGGGCCTGTCATTTCCACTGAAATCTTTGTGTTTGTCAATCTTTGGAGATGCACCAGCTCTGCTCAAACTCCCTGGCAGGCAGAGCTAGAGCGTAGTTAATTGCGCCTCTACCTGTGTGTATCCTACGCTCAAACTTTGTTTCTACTCAGAATATACCATCGCATAAGGAACCATAGCTCAGAAGAGGGCAGTGCTGAGAGATGTTTATTTTATTCATTCAGAATATAATTGCCAGGATAGGCGAACTCAAGGGGCAAATCCAGGCCAATAGAATTTAATGGAATCAAAAATAAGTTGAAAAGAACTGTATTTAATTTGTTGGGAGAGAGAGGGAGGGGAAGGATGGAAGAGAGGGGTGCATGATTAAGGAGGGAAAGATTTGAAGGAAAGTGGAAAAAGGTAAAGGATAGAGGGAAGAAATCGAGGAGATATGATGGAGTGTTGGAAAATAAAGGAGAGAGAAAAAGAGAAGAGGGAGCCTGGAAGAAGGAAGTCGTGGGGTAAGACAGACGAGGGAGGTGTTGAAGAAAAAGAGCTGAGTTTAGAAAAAAGGATGTATGTGAGGGAGGAGGAGGTGAGCAGTGTGTGGAAGTGGATAGGTGTAAATGTGAGAGAGAATTAGGGAGGCAAGAGGGGCATGAGATTTGTGTCAGAAAGGGGGATGGAAGGGTCATGTATAATAAATAATATGGTACAGTAAAGAGAAGCAACAATTAAAATAGAAAATGCATGGCATAAGAAATGGAACTCTAGGGAATGGGATGAAGAGAAGAAAGGCGGAGTAGGATGGAAACATCTAACAGAAAACCCGAGAGAGGGTGGGAGACGATAAGACAGAAATGGTTTTGCGTTTGTTTATTTACTATATCGCCTTTTCCAGGGTATGCAAAGCGGTTTACAAAAGATTAAAACTATCAGAGGGGAGAGTAGATGCAGAAAAATGACAATGACTAAAGGATAGGAAATAAATGAAAATATGACCTACAGTATATATATAAAAGAATAAAGAAACCAAAAGGGAATCAGAAGACAAGAAAACAACAACAGAAAATAAAACATCTAGAGGCAAACACGGTGATCTGACTATGTCAGGTTTGGGAATGTGAATATGTTGCATCTCTGATATCTTTATATTTTGCACAGTATAAGAAGATATAGATTTCTGCTTTATTGTTGCACTGCATTCAGTTCAGCTTTTGTCTACACATTTCCATTTTTAATTTACAGACCTCTATTCAGTATTTTGAGAGGTTCTCTTCTTGTTTGACTTAAGTGAGGTATTGCTTCTGTGTAGAGATCTATAGCGTCCTGCTTCTTTGCCCAGTAAGAGGCATGTGCTGCTGTTCTAGAGACTGGGTTAATGTTTGCAATGTTGCCTTTTCACAGGCTCTGTGGCTAATTGCAGGGGCAGGGCTGTGGGGGAGGGGGTATGGGCTGCGGGGGTTGTCTACCCGCCAGGTAACGGTCATCCCTCACCTTGCATCGTAGAAAAAAAAGCACTGTTAGGTAGTCTGGTGCCCGAGGCATTGTTTCGCAACATGCAATGGCTCCCGTTAAAAAAAATATGGCATCCAAGGCAATACTCCAGTTGCCCCACCCTAGTTCTGACCTTGATGTTGAAAATAATAATATAGAATACTGAAGCAGTTCTCCCCAGAACTGTAGCAGAGCAGTGGCAGAATCGTTGGCGTTTACGAAACATAATGCAAAAAGAAAAGACAATTGCAAGCACTCATTTTGACTGTTTCATAATGAGAGCATAATAGTTTAGCTTTATTGCACATAATTTCTGTTTCAGAGTTGTAAAAGATGATGATTTCTATCTGGTTTACATAGGCAGGAAGCAAGTATATGGCAAATGGTTATTCACTCGAGCAGTGGATCCTCAGACTGTCCTGTTCATCCCACAGCTTGTTGGTTCTCTTTGATATCCACAATGAATATTCATAATAGACATTTGCATACATTTGAGATCTAGAATATGCAAATTTATCTGTAACATATTTGTTGTGGATACTTGAAGCAATGGCAGTGTAGAAGGTAATTTAAGCCCTGGGGCCTTTAGGAGGCTTTCAAACTACTGCCCACTCACGCTTCAGGATGCAGGAAAAACCAGCTTTATTGGCACAACACATGCAGACACACAAAATGACAGCCTGCCTGTCCTCCCAGTCTGATTGCATCACTGTTTCTTCACAGTTCTACCTCAGAATACAAAGAACCTACCTCCAGCAGGCTGACACTTTCAATGTATCTCAGTAATAACCACGATGGTAATAAAGTTCCCACACATGCAGCTTGGCTTGCTATTCAGGCAAGCATTACATATTACTTGGCATCAGTGTAACTGCAGTTCATTTCTGTCCCAGCCTGGTTCTATTGCAGGATCTCTGCCAGTCGCTGGTGTAACAACAGTTCAGTTCAAACTCCCAGCCTAACTTCCCTGCAGGTTGGCAACCTTCTCAGTAAGTGGTGCAACAGTAGTTCAGTTCAAACTTGCAATAATTAGTTCCGAAAAAATACCTGACCTTGTCTTACTTGCAAGCTGGTCACCTTTAATCTCTCACGTAACACACTGATAGGGTTAAAGACATAAAACCTGTCCTACCTTAAGGACACCCACACCAATGGATCTCTCTGCTTTTCCAGTGGGGCTACATCACTGACAGGTGCATTTCCCGGTTATCCCTAAGGAGGGTCTTAGGGCTTCTTGCAGCAACTGCTAGCAGAGAATTGGAGGCTTCAAATTTCTTGTCCCAGGGGCCTCCCTGACTTCTTTCTACTATGAGTTTTTATGCTGCCTGCCTGGACCACACTCTCCTGGCTACACTTTCCCTGTTCTTCCTCTTTAAGGTGGCCCAAGATGGATATGCCTTAAGGAGAATTAGGCATCCCCTAGGCCAGGGCTGGCCAGCTCTGGTCCTGTTGTACCACAATCCAACCTGATTTTCATGATGTCCTTCATGAATATTAATGAGAGATATTTTCATCCACTGCCTCCCATTGTATGCAAATATATCCCATATAACACACTGCTTTTAATTGCCCACATAAGAGGTAGTGGGTATTAATACTAGCCAGATCCGACCTTACATTTAAAACCTCCAAGTCCACGAGCTCCTTGCACTGTGACATAATTACTATAGAAAACAGGCACTTAGCCATCTGCCTTACCTACAGAGCCCCGAGCGCTGCTGCTGAGGAAACATCTAACATACTTGAATCGGTGTGTTCAGCTGACTCCCCTCATAAACCGCTTATATTATTAGGTGATTTAAACCTCAGCTCTGCATCCAGCAAGGAGGAAGCTGCATTCCACAGAGCAATGGAGTCACTGCAATTCCACCAAATACTCACAGGACCCTCCCACCACTCAGGCTCCACCCTGGATCTCATTTTTGCTCTGAAAAGCCTACTAAAACAAGATAACATAATGCCCCCACTGGCCACACCACTACCTTGGTCAGACCACCATGCTATACACTTCAAGATCCAAATTCCATAATAAGAAACACCACAGGAAACGCCTCATCCAGAAAGAAGATTCAAAGGATTCGATAAACACCAATTCCTCAAAGACACTCTCCACCACCTTCCCCAAGACTTCACGAATCTCAATGTGGCAATCAAAACCTGGAATACCACTATCAGTGCAGCTGCAAAAGCCCCAGGCACAAGGAACCTAGACCAAAATCAGCCCCGTGGTATTCTGAGGCAGTAAGAGAGACCAAGAGAACACTACGCAAACTAGAAAGGCATTGGAGACATAAGTCAGAAACCACTCTTAAACAATACCAAATACTGCAACAGGAATATAACAATCTGATCAACTGCCACAAACAAGAATATCATACCAACCTTATCCTAAAATCCTGTAACAAGCCCAGAGAACTATTTGAGATCATCTGTACCCTATCAAAGGAACCAACTCACCGAGAAGAAGACATGATTCCCCCTCAAACCTTTGTGAACTTCATTCTCGCCAAGAACAAGCCTTCACTGGGAACCTCACCCTCTAATGTCGCTAGTGCAGCTCCACAGTCTCTGAGCATAAGACCCAACTCCAGATCCATGTGGAGTGAATTTTACATTCCCACAACTGAACAAATTGCCCACACAAAAGCTGCACTAAACACCACCACAGCATCTTCTGACCCCTACCCGGTAGGATGGATAAAATCAGCCAAGGAAGACCTTATCCAACCTTTCCACAAAATAATAAATACCTCTCTAACACAAGGGTACATGCCCTCTGCCCTCAAACAAGCTACCATTCACCCATTCCACAAAAAACACCTCTACAGACAGCGCAGACCCTGCGGCGTATCACCCAATATCTAGTCTTCCTTTTCTATCCAAAATAGTTGAAAAGGTAGTTCAGAGATAGCTACAGGACCACATTGACTCATATGCCCCCCCTGGACCCCCACCAACATGGCGTTCATCCTAACCCGTGTTGAAACCCTCCTCATTCATATATTTGACAACCTGATCAGAGGCATCGACAACATTAAAAAAAGCTTCCTGCTTGTCTTTGTGGATATCTCCTCAGCCTTTGACATAGCGTAGTATCACACGGCACCCTATTAAACAGATTCATAAGCATTGTCACGAAGGTAAGATTGAAACTACTTGAGAGTGGTGTTGTGGAGAAAACAACAACAATGTCAAAGTCAGAACAACCACCTCCTTTCTATTCAGCACAACATAGGAAGTCCCCCATGGGTCATCTCTGTCGGCTCTTCTTTTCAACATTTACATACAGCCAGTCTGTAACATATTCAAAAGACAAAAGGTTCAGTATTGCATATATGCAGATGATATCATAATCTATACTCCTATCCACCTTGACACCCCGGACTACACAACAATGACAAGATGTCTACAAGAGATGATTGAGTGGCTATCCAACAACAAATTAAACATCAACATTAAAACGACAGAGGCGCTAATCATTACACATGAGACCTCCTTCACCACCCCAACCTCAATCACCCTTGAAGACACACCCATCCCAGTAAAAGATGAAGTTCGATACCTGGGAGTCACCCTGGACCGCCACCTGAATTTACAGCCCATATCAATAAAACTTCCAGAAACGCTTTTCACAAAATGGCCACTATTCGAAGACTCAAACTCCTTCTCAGCCAAGACAATTTCAGGACACTTTGCCAAGTTATCATCATGCCTGTTATGGACTACTACAATTCCCTGTTCCATGGTCTTGCTAAACAAACTATCTGACCTTTACAATTAGCTCAGAACACTGCTGCATGTGCTATTACTGGATCAGCAGAACACGACCACATAACCCCCTCTTAAACCAACTCCACTGGCTACCTATTACCTCATGTGCCAAATACAAATTTGTGGTTACCATCTTTAAAATCAGAAACAACTTGTCAGCTGGAATACTGTAAGAAATGATCAGTACAAAATCCAACAACAGACCGTGGTGACAGAACACCATAGACACCATCCCAACACCCAGCTCATACATGAAGGCCAACAAATCTACTGTGAAGAGGGCACTCTCACTTGCGGCACCTGCCATTTGGAACTTACTTCCAGAGATATTAGGTCCACCAAGGACATAAAAGATTTCAGAAAGCAGCTAAAACCCTTCCTTTTTATGGACCACTTCAGGGAGTACACCTAGCACTCTGTATCCTGGACCACCAATCATGTGAACATCCAGACACAGATTAACCTAGAATTTGTACATATGTTTTGCTGTAGATAAGTTATGTTTCCAAGCATCACCCGCACATAACCCTTTCCTATATTTCCTATATAAGTTCTTTGTAACAATTTGAGTTGCAATCTAAACCGCTTTGATTTTAGGATAAGGCAGTATAAAAAAATGTGCTAAATAAATAAATAAATAAAATGTTATGATTATTAATTGTAGGTATTTTAAAAACATGCACCATTGGTGGATTAACTGGGGGAATGAGAGAATTGTTCTAGGCTGGGTTACTGAAGGACTAAGAGTAGTACTCTATGCCATTATTTGTCAACCTGGTCGTTGTGTAATTCCAAAAAATCAGACATGAAGAGCGGTCTGCTGGGACTAGATTGAGAGACTATAGCTTTACAAATAACCATATATAGTGCTGCCCTCATGGCACAACAATTTGTGTATATGTGAAAACCCATTTTAGATAGGTCTTGCGGAAGGGAATTAAAACATCCAGGTAGAAATGTGCATAGTCCCCGCTGTATTTTACAAAGGATCTGCAAAACACAGGGCCTTTTGTAAACTAAGTTTAAGGTCATGTGTATTTGCCACCATATCCAGTGGAAGCAGAGATTTTTAACAAAGTACATCTAGGGAAAAGTGTGGGATCAACGGCCTTAAAAGCTGAGGAAAACTGTCACATTTCATTTTTGTATTTTTCACAGAATTGTTGAGCAGTATTCATTATATGTATTCCCTGAAGAAACCGATAACGGTGAAACGCCTTAACGGCGCCCTGTATGAGCGTCGGAAAGCTTATAAGAAGCAGTGTGGAAGATATGAAGGAAAGCCTTGAGCTAAGTAATTGATAGATAAACCATCACGCCTGCTTTATGAACGAATTACTGTTCCATTTTACTCTGGTAAAGCACTACACTACTGATTTCCGATATTAAGGCCGTTGATGCTATATGAGCATTCTTTGGCTAGGCAAGCCGGCCGGTCTGCTACTAATGAGTCTGAGGCCTTGGAAATCAATAGTTTGTGATTGTATTTTGTGAAGTTCACAGATTGAATGATTAAGGAGATTGCCAATGATACTGTTGTGATTGAATGCATCCTTCTACTCAATACCTGATTGCCTCCCTGACATCAGGAGCCTTATCAAATAACCCCCCTCCCAACTTCAAGACACCCCCCTCCAATGGGCCCTCTGGTAGACAAATCTCCCAAACCTCTAGATCTTACCTCCCACTCCCCGGTCCTTACCAGGGGTCCCTAGTGGTCCAATGGGAGCAGGAGTGATCCCCAGTCACTCTTGCCCATTGCTACTTTAGGTTCAAAATGGCCCACTTGACCCCTAGCAGTAATCTCACATTATTACTGCTAGGCGTGAAGCTTGATTGTCTAGTACTAATTAACAAACAAAACTTTTTCAAAGATGGGGAAGCCCGTAGGACTAGAGAACATGAATTGAAAATGCATGTGTTAAACTCAAAAACATCAGGAAATACTTTTTCATGGAAGGTTAGTAGATGCCTGGAATGCCCTCTCAGTTGAAATGCTGAGGGGGCCTAAACAGTGACGGAATTCACTGAGTAGCCCTTAATAGCAAGAGGATGGAATTAAAGCAAAGAGGAGGGTTCCTGTACAGAGTGGGGAGGGGAGGTACAATCATAAACAAAGGCATTATATTTTTATTTAACAGGTTTTTTTAATACCGCTTTATCATTTCAGTCAAAGCAGTTTACATTGTAACAAATTTGGTAATGTATATTAAACAGGGACATCAATAACTTGGATTTTTCTGAGGCAATGGAGGGTTAAGTGACTTGCCCAAGGCCACAATGGGAATCAAATACTGGTCTGTTGGTTCCCAAGCCAGTGCTCTAACCAGCAGCAAGTTCAACTCTCGCCACCTCACTGGACAGACTAGATGGACCATGCTGGTCTTTATCTGTTGTCATTTACTATATTACTGTGGTGATCATAAATCTTCTTGAAGAAAACTGGAGTCTTAGAAGCTTTTGATTTTTTTAAGTCAATGTTCTCAACCCTCTCCTGGAAGCACACTTAGTTAATTGAATTTTCAAGATCATCATAATGAATATGCATGAGAAAGATTTGCATGTATTGGGGAGCCATTCTGTGCAGATCTCTCATTTATTTTGGTAATCCTGAAAACCCGACTGACTAGATGGGCCTCCAGAAGTGGGTTGAGAAGCACTTTTTTAAAGGACTACGAAAAATAGCAAAGAATTTTAGCGCGTTGCTGTGATTTCAGAAACTTAAGTCCAATAGCATCTTTTAAAAGATTTGAAAATCTACTACATATCCAAGACATACTGAAGCCTATTTACTACATTGCATTACAACACTTGTTTTTTTTGTGTGGGTTGGTTTTCAAGATGTTCACTTACAGTAACTGCAATAATTGTTTACAACATTTAAAGTGGCATTTTAGATGGGTCATCTAGGGAGAATATGGGATGTCCAGAGCACAACATCCAAAAATATAGGGAAGTAGCAGCAGTGAAAGGAGGCATGTATAAGTGCCGCTTGAAAAAGCTCCACCGCGAAAGATGGACATCCCAATAGCCGGGTTTGGAGGCGGGTCTATGCAGCTAGCAAGGCCGAGTACATGCTCAAATGTGGGCTATTTTAGATTTTCATGTAAGTGTCTTATTGTTTATAAGTCACACAGGTTTATTTTTTTTTCCAGCCTTCAGATGTATCTGCCTTTATAAGTGCTAGGATTCCTGTTGACTCTCCTTCTTCCTCTTACATTCTTGGGACTACAAGTTAATGGTACAACCTTTAGTAAACATATCATCATATTTTTACTGTACATTGGGCCTTACATTCTCTGTAAGATCATGAATGGGTAAATGCATATTACTGATGTCTCACAAAAGCATGTTTTTAATGTGTGTTGATCACAGGTTTTGACATTTATTACAACTTAATGCATTATCATAGCTCGGTGAACAGGTGTAAGCGCTTTCCAGTGTTGTTTTCGATATCAATCAGTTATAGTCAGCATTGTCTTGAGCTTGTCAGATGGCAGCAGCAGATTCAATAAATGGCTTAGGGCTAGATGAATCCTTTTACAACTTTCTGTAAGAATTCTTCATGCATGGTTTTCTCCTTGTTTAATTATGAATCATCCTGTTAAGTAAAATACTATTGTCAGGCCTTAATTATACTTATTGAACTACCCCCAACCGAACCGCATGCTTTTAATTTAATTGTGATCCTGTTATAATTATTGTTTGTTATCCTACTTTTCTGAAACATTTGAGAAAAGAAAAGCAAATATATTCATAGTTAGAAACTAGAGAGAATAAAGAGTGCTTAATGGATGGAAGAAATTGTGAGAAGGAGGTTAAGATCTCAAGGTACCATAATGTCATGAATGCTTTTTTTTTGTGTAAATTATGAATGAGGGTATGTCTATATGAGAGGCACCTGGGAAGTGATGTGGTGGTAAAAATTGAATGGAGAAATAATGGATTAAGAGGCAGATGTTGAAAGAAGTATCGCTAATAAAAATATACTTAAAAGACAAGAGGTGACCTATAGAAAGTGTGTTGCAGGAAACAACACATCTTTTTCATCTTAGAACTTAAAAATAGAAATTTGTAGATTGAAACTATCATTCATCCCATCATTAGTTTAATTAGAGTTAAGAATATGATTGATGGTAGCTGAGACCAAGTAAACTCTTCCATACAGACGCATGTGTCAAGTATGGAAGGAAAGAAGAGTCTGCAACATAAGAGAAAAACAAAACTCTACCAAATGAGGAAAAACAAATGGCAAATGCAGAAATTCAGTGGAACATAAAAGTGTTTCTCCAGGAACCATATATCGATCAAAACCGGGCACACGAATGGTTACTAAGAGACGAGCAGAAATTTGAGGATGAGATACTAAGAGCTGCAGCCCAGGATAGTGGATTCTGGATGAAATGGTTCACAGTAAGCGTAGACAAACTAAACAAATGCAGATTCTGTAAGCAAAATATAGAGATGGTTATTCATCTCATAGTGGACTACAAAGTTCTGATGGCAGAAAATGTTTATTTAGAAAGTCTTAATAAGATGGAATGTCTTATCCCTGGGAACCTTTGCAAATACCATATCATTTCCATACCATAGAAGCACTAGGATGATGGCAGTGAAAAAATTGTGGAGAATGAAGAGGTTGTGATCACTTGGGATATTCCCATTCCAACTAATACGATGCTCGATGCAAGAAAACTGGACATAGTAGCATGGACAAAAACATAAGAAAAACATTGATAATAGTAGTATCAGTACCAAGTGATTATTTGGTACACTGTATAGAGAGGAGAGAACATTCTTAAGTAACAAGAACTGAAATCAGAGTCCAAGAAAATGTATCAAAAAGATACAAAAATATTTCCCATCATACTTGGTGCCACAAGCTTGATGAAAAGCAATTTCCAAGGATATCTTGATAAGTTGCCAATCTATATTACATTTTATGAACTCCACAAAACAGATACTACAGCAAGTGTTACCAGTGAATCTGAAAGTTTGAGATCACACTTCACATAACCTGGTTTAGGAGTGACGTTCATTACTATCATGGTAAGCGTAAAACACCAAACATTTGGAGACATTGTTTTCAGCAGTTTGTAGGATCTTCCCGGGTTCTTTGATGAGAGTTTGCCTTAAGATGATCAGTGGGGGCATAGAGTTCTATAGAATGTAACTGCTTGTGTGATGTCTCATCCATGCCTAGAAACAGCTACCTTAGCATAGGAGAGAAAAGTCTTCAATGTCAAATAGAGTCAAGAAAAATCAAGGAAAAAGGGGTATGACTGTGCCAGGTATTTTTTGCCACTTTTGTTTCTGGAAGTAGCAATATTAAAATGGTGTTTGTACTGGAATCTGCCAGATACTTTCAGTAGTTCATTAATAGCTTATTAGTTTTGAAAAACAGAATCAAGGAGTTGAATCTATTGGTCTGAATGGTATTCATCATGATATGCTTATCAAAAAACAACTGGACAGGGCTGGTGTATCTGTTAGCAGAACACTGGACTCCTAGAGTAGCAGTTCCTATGGTCAAAACAACATATTGTAGGTTCTGACAGCCAAACAAATTCAAAGAACCATCAGCGTATATGGTTACCCTTAGGGGGAGTGGACCTCACATGGTTTGTAGCTTGAAGTGCTATGAGAGCTTGTGTGCATCAATGATGCTGAGAGCTAAGCTATCAGTAGCTTAACTACTGGCAGGACCTTCCAAGATGGACAAGTCTTAGCTGAGGTGCCAGAACAAGACAAACCACCCATCTGGGCAGCAGCAGAATGGGACAATGTTGGTGGCGGAAGATCACATTTCTGTGCCAACGGCAACACTAGAATTACCTGTGCGGAAGAAAGGCCTGACAATCTACTTCTGTATCTTGCCATGAAAACCCAATTGATAATCACAACAAAACAAATTGCAGTATAGTGCTGAAAGATGAGACCCTCAGGTCAAAAGGCACTCAACTGGTTACTGGGAAGGAGATGAAGACTTTTTAGAGTAAAGCCAACAGTTATGATGTGGTTGGATCAAAGCCCTTGTGATATCTGACTACTGATGTAGCTGCTCATGAAATAAGAGTCAGAAGTTGTAAAGATGTCTTACATATTTGTACATGGAACGTACAAAGCATGTACCAAGTGAAGTTGGAGGTGGTCAAGAATGAAATGGAACATGTACAACTCAATCTGTTGTGTGTCAGTGAACTGAAATGGCCTGGCTTTGGGCACTTTGCATCTGATGATCACATGGTTTACTATGCTGGAAACGAAAGACAAAGAAGAAATGGTGTTGCATTTATAATAAAAAAGACACTTGTAAGAACTGTAATGAAATACAGTGCAATCAATGAATGCTTAATTTCTATTCATCGATGAAGAATTCCCATTAGCACAACTATTATTCAGGTATATGTGTAGTTGATGCAAAATTATTCAAAGTTGTTAAAACACAAGAGGATTGTGAAAAATTGCAAGAGGACCTTGAAGAATTGGAAGACTAGACATCCAAATGGCATATAAAATTTAATGTGGACAAGTGCAAAGTTATGCATTTAGGGAAGCACAAAAACAAAATTGAATGATACTCCGCAGTCAACCCAGTCTAGCTACAGAGCAGAGGAAAGCCACAGCCACACCAATTGTATCTTCACACGGATAGTTTATTTGATGACCTGACTTGGCGAGGTTTTGGCACTCAGGCCTGCATCAGGAGTCAGTTTAATGAACTGGAAATATTTGATGGCAATTCACATTGCTAATGACAATCAAAGGTTAATTAAACCTTAATCAATACACAAAGTGCGGGTAAAGATAACTTGGCCAAGTCGGGTCATCAAATAAACTATCCAATTGGTGTGGCTGTAGCTTTCCTCCACTCTATGCATTTAGGGAAGAACATCCCAAACTACAGTTATACAATGCAAGGTTCCACATTTGGAATCACCATTTAGGAAAAAGGATTTGGGTGTCACTGCGAATAGTAAGTTGAAACTCTCTCCTCAGTGTGCAGCCACGGTCAAGAAAACAAATGCAATGCAATGCATGCCTTCAAGTCAATGCTGACTCCTGGTGACCCAGTAGCTTCTGGGTTTTCTTGGCAGTGTCACTGGATGTAGATTGCCAGGTCTTTCCTCCGAGGCAATGGAGAGTTAAGAGACTTGTCCAAGGGTACGAGAAGTGCCTGTGGGAATTGAACCCTGGTCTCTTGGTTATCAAGCCAGTGCTCTAAGCACTAGGCTGAATGCAAATAGAATGTTTGAAATCATAAGGAAAGGAATAGAAAATAAAACCAAGGATATTATAATGCTGCTCTATTTCTCCATGGTGCAGCTGCATCTTGAATATTGTGTGTAATTCTGGTCACCATATCTCAAAAAGCATATAACATAATTGGAAAAGGTACAGAGAAGAGTGACAAAAATGGTAAAGTGGATGGAAGGATATCCTTATGAGGAAAGGCTTGAAAGGTTAGGACTCTTCAACTTGGAATAGAGATGGCTGAGGGGAGATATGATAGAGGTTTATAAAATAATGATTGAAGTGGAATGGATGCTTACTCCTTCAAAAAGTCAAAAGACTAGGGGACACACAATGAAGCTTCAATGTGGCACATTTAAGAGTAATAAGAGTAATCGGAGATGATATTTTTTTTTACTCAGCATGTAATCAAACTCTGGAATTCATTACCAGAGGATGTAGTTAAAGATGTTAGTGGAGCTGGATTCAAAACAGGTTGGATGAGTTCCTGGAGGAAAATTCCATAAACCATTATTTAGGAGGACTGGGAAAATCCACTGCTTACCACTGGGGCAAGCAGCATGGAATGTGTATACTTTGGGGAAGCCGATAGGTTCTTGAGACCTGGCATGGCCACGGTTGGAAATAGGATACTAGTCTTGATGGACCCTTGGTCTGACTCAGTAGGGCATATCTTATGTTCTTATGCTAACCGGGCAGTGGTGCAGCTGCCTGGTTAGTGAAATGTGATAAAAGTCAGGCGCAGGTAACCCTGGCCTAGTTTTTACTGTGTTAGCTAACTGGGCAGCCACTCAATATCGCCGCTGTCTGGTTAGCCTTATGGCAATCCGGTGAACCCAGATATTCAGTGCTGGGGTCAGATATGACCTTGGCACTGAATATCAAGTTCAGGGGCCTAAGAGTTAATTGAAGGGGCTGCAAGGCAGGAGGAGCACCTAGCTGTCTAATACTCATGCTACCCTGTAACTGGATATAATTTTCTTAAGTCAGAGTGCTTAATATCCATCTAACATTCGTTTTTGGATAGAATGTCAAAGCATCACAACATCTCCAAAAACACCTAAGGCCTAATCTGAGAAAACTTTTTTCTAAGAGAGATAAAACACAAAAAAAGAGTTATTTTTAGGCTACTCCCCTTAGTCTTTTTGACTCTCTTATTTTTGCTTGAGGTAGTCATAGTGCGTGTCATATGTGAGATATCATGTCTCATCAAAATTTCCATTCGCTGGTAGAGTTTGAAATGCTTGGCCAGACAGGATGTTTGAGTGTTTTATAAGTAGTTATACATTTCTTATTCCTGCAAAACCGGTTATACAGTATGGTACTGAATGTTTTTTTTTTTTTTGCATGTGCACAAACTTCAGTACAAACACAACTTTTAACACTTAAATATATGATTGTATCTTAAAACAAAACGAACGTCTGCTGTAATTCTACAATAAACAGTATTATATAAATTTCAGATACTACATGTGGCTCACTGGTAGATATATAGATTGGAAGTCTGTGTTGGAGGGGGTACGGAAGCAGCAGGAATCACAATTCAGGGGTGGAGCCTTAGGTGCACGCTGCATCATGGGTCGCTTGCAGTGGGGGAGGGGGGCGGCAAGATGGAGGGCCTGCCTAGAATGACTCTGATCCTTCCACTGGCCCTAGGGAGGGGGTAGGTTATTCTTTAGCAGGAGGCTATATATATATATATATATATATATATATATATATCTTTCTTTTTTTGGGGGGGGGGGATAACCTTTAGCACATCAACTGCATTAACATACCAAAGCCTTTGATACTGTTCCTCATAGGAGGCTTATCAATAAACTCAACAGCTTGTGGATGGGTAACAAGATGGTGAACTGGATCAGAAATTGGTTGACTGACAGACAACAGCGGGTGATGGTAAACGGAACCCACTCGGATGAAAGGAAGGTGATTAGCGGTGTGCCCCAGGGTGCGGACTTGGGACCGGTACTGTTCAATATATTCATAAGTGATATTGCCGAAGGGCTGAATGGAAAAGTCTGTCTTTTTGCAGATGACACCAAAATTTGCAACAGAGTGGACTCCCCTCAGGAGTGGAGAACATGAGGAAAGTTCTACAAAAGCTGGAAGAATGGTCTAATGCTTGGCAGTTAAGGTTTAATGTGAAGAAGTGCAGTGTCATGCACTTTGGAAGCAGAAATCCAAGGGAACTGTATGCGATAGGGGACAAGAGATTGATGTGCACGGACCAGGAGAAGGACCTCGGTGTGATTGTTTCTGATGATCTCAAGGTGGCAAAAGTGTGACAAGGCGGTGGCAAAAGCCAGAAGGATGCTGGGTTGCATACAGAGAGGAATTACCAGTAGAAAGGACGAGGTACTAATACCACTGTACAAGTCGCTGGTGAGGCCTCACTTGGAATATTGTGTTCAGTTTTGGAGACCGTATCTCACAAAAGATATAAAAAGGCTAGAAGCAGTTCAGAGGAAGGCAACCAAAATGATTTGTAACCTGCGTCATAAGACTTATGAGAAGTGACTTGAAGACCTAAATATGTACACTCTGGAGGAGAGGAGGGACAGGTGAGATATGATTCAGACCTTTAAATACTTAAAGAGTATTAATGGATAAACAAACCTCTTCCAAAGACAGAGAAGCTGTAAAACTAGAGGGAAAACCATGAAGCTGCAAGGGGGTAAACTGAAAGGATATGACAGGAAATACTTTTTCACTGAAAGGGTGGTGGATGCTTGGAATGCCCTCCCGATGGAAGTGGTGGGGACCAATACAGTGACAGAATTCAAAATGGCATGGGACAGACATAGTGGATCCCTTTATTGCAACAGGATAAAATCAAAATAAGCATATTTTTTTGTGCCATCAGGTCAGTGTTGACTCATAGTGACCCAGCTACCTCTGGGTTTTCTTGGCAATGTATCACCAGAAGTAGATTGCCAGCCTTTTCTTCTGAGGCAATGGAGGGTAAAGTGACTTGTCCAAGGTCACAAGGGGTGCCAGTGGGAATTGAACCCTTGATCTTCTGGGTACTACGTGGTTGCTCTACCACTAGGCTATTCCTCCACTCCTAATAAGCATAACTATCTCTTATATCTGAACAAATAGGGGTGAATTACATGGAGCGGTGTGTACACCCCTAAAAAAAGGCATGGGGAGAGGTGACCTGCACAGAGGGGCAAGTGCACCTACTCTTGTCGCCTTGCTGGGCAGACTAGATGGACCATGCTGGTCTTTATCTGCAGTCATATACTATGTTACTATAATAAGCTCATTTTAATGCAGATTACCATTTTGTTGCCAAAATTATACTAAACTACTTTAACGACCGTGGAGGCCTTTTCACTAACTTGCATAAAGTATTTAGTGAAGAGGCCCCATTGGATAGAATGGTGCTCGTGTTAAATAGCATGCATGTTAACATGAGGTTACTGTTGATGACTGCGTGTTCATGAATAGGCCTCTGTTTGCATAGTGTGAAGGCTTGCTTTTCCTCTAGCCCAGGTCAGTAAATAGACGCCCTGATAAGAACATAAGAACATAAGATATGCCATACTGGGTCAGACCAAGGTCCATCAAGCCCAGTATTCTGTTTCCAACAGTGGCCAATCTAGGTCATATGTACCTAGCAGTTTCCCCAAGGGACACAGGTTCCACAATGCTTGTATTGGTTCAAGCATTGATATCCTGGGTCCCTTCTTAATAATGGTTTATGGACCTTTCCTCCAGGAACTTGTCCAAACCTTTTTTAAACCCAGCTACACTAACAGCCTTTACTGCATCCTCCGGTAACAAATTCCAGAGTTTGATTACACGTTGAGTGAAAAAATATTTTCTTTTATTAGTCTTAAATAGTTTACCCTGTAGCTTCATTGCATGTCCCCTAGTCTTTCTATATTCTGATAAGGTAAACAATCGATCTACGTTTACCCGTTCCACTCCGTTGATTAATTTATAGACTTCTATCATATCTCCCCTCAGCCGTCTCTTTTCCAGGTTAAAGAGCCCTAACCTTTTTAGCCTTTCTTCATAGGAGTATCCTTCCATCCCCTTTACCATTTTGGTGGCTCTTCTCTGAACCTTTTCTAAAATCGCTATATCCTTTTTAAGATACGGCGACCAGAATTGCACACAATATTCAAGTTGTGGTATCACCATGGAACGATATAGAAGCATTATAATATCTTTTGTTTTATTTTCCATTCCTTTCCTTATCATACCTAGCATTCTATTTGCTCTCTTGGCCGCTGCTGCACACTGGGCCGAGGGTTTTAACATGGTATCCACAATGACGCCTAAATCTTTTTCCTGGGTGGTGGTTCCTAATGTGGAACCTTGCATTGTGTAACCATAGTTTGGGTTGTTCTTCACTAGGTGCATAACTTTGCACTTGTCCACATTAAATTTCATCTGCCATTTTGATGCCCAGTCTTCTAATTTATCAAGATCCTCTTGCAATTTTCCACAATCCTCTTGGGTTTTAACAACTTTAAATAGTTTTGTGTCATCTGCAAATTTGATAACCTCACTTGTTATTCCACTTTCCAGGTCATTTATGAATATGTCAAAAAGCAGCAGACCCAGCACAGATCCCTGGGGTACACCACTATTCACCTTTCTCCATTAGGAAAATTGGCCATTTAGCCCTACCCTCTGCTTTCTATCTTTTGACCTGTTCCTGATCCACAATAGTACACTGCATCCTATCCCATGACTCTTTAGTTTTGCCAAAAGTCTCTCATGAGGGACCTTGTCAAAGGCTTTCTGAAAGTCCAGATACACAATATCAACCGATTCACCTTTGTCCACCTGATTATTCACTCCTTCAAAAAAACATAACAGATTAGTAAGACAAGATCTTCCTTGTCTAAAGCCATATTGGCTGTCTCCCATTAGGTCATGACTATCTACATGCTGAGTAATTTTATTCTTTATGATGGTTTCTACCATTTTTCCCGGTACTGATGTCACGCTCACCGTTCTGTAGTTTCCCGGATCACCCCTGGAACCCTCTTTAAAAATTGGTGTTACATTGGCGATCCTCCAATCTTCAGGTATTAGAGATGATTTTAATGATAGTTCACAGATTACTAATAGCAGGTCTGCAATCTCGTATTTCAGTTCTTTCAACACCCTTGGATGTATACCATCCAGTCCAGGTGATTTGCTACTCTTCAGCTTATCTAATAGTTGTAATACATCTTCCCGATGTATCGATATTTCCTTCAATTCTTCTGCACCTTTAAATATCACTTCAGTCATGGGTAACATCCCTACATCTTCCTCAGTAAGGACTGAAGCAAAGAATTCATTCAGTCTCTCCGCTATCGCCTTGTCGCCTCTTAGTGCTCCTTTAACCCCTTTATCATCTAATGGACCAACTGACTCTCTCACAGGTTTTTTGCTACGAATGTACTTGAAAAGGTCTTTACTTCGCGTTTTTGCTTCAGCAGCAGGCTTCTTCTCAAATTCTCCCTTTGCCTGCCTTATCAATGCCTTGCATTTGACTTGCCAGTGCTTGTGCTGTTTCCAGGTTTTGTCGTTTGGCTCTTTTTTCCATTTCCTGAAAGATGCTTTTTTGGCAACAACAGCCTCTCTGACCTCACCTTTAAACCATGCTGGCAGTTTTTTGGACTTCCTTCCACTTTTCTTAAAGCGTGGAATACAGCTGGTCTGGGCTTCCAAGATAGTATTTTTCAACAACAGCCAAGCCTGATGTACGTCTTTAACCTTTGCAACTGCTCCTTTTAGTTTTTTCTTAACTGTTTTCCTCATTTTATCATAGTCTCCCTTTCGAAAGTTAAAAGGTAGTACTGTGGATTTCCTTACTGTCCCTCCTCCACTAATTTATTTATTTATTTACATTCTCTTATATACCGCGCTATTCTGCATCAGTGCGGTTTACATTGAACAAACTGAAATTACATTGAACAGGGCATTATAACTTGGAGATAACTATTTTACAGGGAACATGGGCTATGGAGGGTTAAGTGGCTTGCCCGAGACCACTAATTAAATCAAAGGCAATCATGCTATGATCACTATTGCCAAGTGGCCCCAACAACCTTATCTCTTGCACTAGATCTGGTGTTCCACTAAGGATTAGGTCTAATATGGCTTCCCCTCTGGTTTGTTCATGAACCAGCTGCTCCAAGAAGCAGTTATTTCATCTAGGAACTTTATCTCCCTAGCATGTCCTGACGTGACACTGAGACAGTCGATACCGGGGTAGTTGAAATCACCCATTATTATTACTGTGCTCTAACTTTTGTTAGCTTCCTTGATTTCTTTGAGCATTTCATCATCCATTTGGTCATTCTGGCCAGGCGCTCGATAGTACTGCCATTGCCTTCCCCCTTTTACATGAAATTTCAATCCATATAGATTCTACAGCAGATTTGTTTCCTGCAAAACTTTAATCCTTTCTGACTCAATGCCCTCTCTAACATAGAGAGCAACCCCTCCACCAATTTGATCAGCTCTATCATTACGATATAGTTTGTACCCAGGTATCACAGTGTCCCTCTAGTTGTCCTCCTTCCACCATGTCTCTGATATTCCAATCATATCTAACCTTTCATTTAGTGCTATATATTCTAACTCTCCCATCTTATTTTTTAGACTTCTAGCATTTGCATACAAGCATTTTAGAGAATGCATTTTATTCATATTAATTTGGCTATTGTTAGACATGGGTAATTTGGGATCTTTAAGCTCTGTCTGCTCCATACTTGAGGGCATTTGGGCTACTTTACTCTTTTGTGGAACCTCTCTGCTTTTGGTAGTATCACCAACCTAATTTGGTAGTGCCAACCTAATTTTGGTAGTGCCAACCTAAGTCCCTTTTGCCAGATCATTCCCTGGTGTTTTCTCTCCTTTCTCCAGCTGAATCCCTATACTGTTGTGTTTCCTCTGACTCCAACCTTGCTGACCCCACACGAAAAGGCCCTGTGCTTGAGTGGGTAGGGGGTAACAGAAGGGAAGATGGTGTCAGATTAGCGCACAGTGTGGCTCTTTTGTGCATTACTCTGTCTGCTCCAGCCTCACCCCCGCCCCTTCTTTCTCCCTTAGAGGGGGAGGGGGTCTCTGTATGTTACCTGAGAGAAAAAGGCCTTGTAATAACTTCTATTAAGTTTCAAATGTATGTGATAGAGCACATATTGCAGCAATATCTAAGCCGTTTGCATTGGCTTGTTAAAAACTGGCCTTATAATTGTGAATATAGCAAGAAATTTCATAGACATAAACATAAGCATGCATTTTCTTTGAATAGCAAAACTGGTTACTTTTTTTCCCTGTTATGTGAGGTATAAAATATCCAATATTTGTTTTCTGCAGCTGGTTCAGAGGCAAAAGTATTGAAATATCAGTCCCCGTTTTTCAAGAAAGTTTGCCAGAAATTGGAGTAGGAGATGGTAGTGTCCTAGTGGTTCGAATAATGGTCTAAGACCTAGGACAACCAAGGGTCACATCCCAGGTTTGCCACGGATAGTCTTTGTGACCATAGGCAAGTTGCTTTACCTCCCATTGCATCAGATTCCTAGTTATATCATAACTTATAACCATTGTCTACATCCTGCAGTGCTGTAAAAATGACGAGTATTAGTATAAAGATATTATTTTGGAATCAGTGCCAAGTAAGTTTCTTGGTTACTAAGGTCAGAAGAAGAACCTTTGGGGGAAGAAAAAATCTGGGCTGAGCAATGAGCATATACATCAGTCTAGCTTTCAGAAGCACTGGTGAATAGCCTCAGAAAACAGCAACATCCATGATTTTGTGCAGAATAGGATGTATTCCTCTATTGATGAAAACACTGTTGCTTACTCAGGTTTTCTTAAGTCATAAACCACAGGAGTATGGATAAAGTTGTTTATGAATGATGGCTACCCTCTGAGCTTGAATTACTACCTTCAGTGCAGTATTGTGTACAGATAGCTTTGTAGCATATACAAATTGAGTTTCATGGGCACTTTGCCCTGTTTCATATAAAAATGATCAAGTGAGGTTGGGAGACATGAAGGGGTGTGATGCAGGAAAGAAAGGATGCATTTGGTAAATGCAAGAAGAATAAAAGGGCTGTTTAACTAAAGTGCGGTAAATTTTGCACTTAACCGCATAATAGGAGCAAAAACCAATGTGTGGTAAGTGCAAAACCCATATGGTAACTGTCGGGGCATGGCAAGCATGTCCCCTATAGTTACCACACAGAAATGTTCCTTACCACACATTAAGTTCACTCACAATTAGAATGAGTGTGCTTAATGCCTCCTCTTGAGGTGTGGTCTTAATTGTACTCCTGCTATCTACAAATTTACAGTAATTACTGTGGCTAACGGCAATACCCACTCTTTAGCCATAACCCACCCAATTCCACGCTAAGCAATTAATGCAGGATTTTTACCATGCTGATTGCTTTTAGCACACAATAGCTGTTACCATTGACCAACTCTAATGATACTGTATGCTAAAATGCTCATTTAATGCTCAGTGCACTTTAGCGAAGAGTTGCTCATGTGCCCTATGGTGTTTGCTCACATTATTTGTAACTAGGTCCCATTCCATTAAGAAGGACCTGCAGTGAAATCACGCATGCTAGTAACTCTAGCAGTAAAACAGCTATGTTAAAGGAGGAGTAGAATGAAACCTAGATCTCCTGCATTATAGTGCACAACATTGAAACTGAGCAATATATATATATGTACAGTTTTTTTGCATGAAGTAGATGTTATTCCTGCAAAAACACATTTAGATAAAGTAATGTAACAAAATTGAACAAAATGAGGAAAAAGATAATGGAAAAAGGGAAAACAAAGAACCAAAATTAAAAGCAAGCAACATGATATTCCCTTAGGTAGCACTATCTATGGATATCCTTGCAGACTGCCTTGGCACTCTCCATTACTTGCCAGGATGGTATATGGGTAGAGTGTAGGTGGGGGCAGGAGTTATCTAGTGAGAAACAATATTCGGAACCTTTATCTGGATAGGACAGCAAAAAAGCTGTCCTAAAATTACCCAGATAGCTATGCAGAAAGCACGGCCAATCACCGCTCTATCCACTTATTCAGCACCAGCCATAATCCGCATTGTGCTGAATATACAGATTGGGGGTTATTCTGAGACACGAATAGCGGGGATGGACATCACAATGGGACATCCATCCCTGCCATTCGTGCCGCGGCAGCCCCCGACTAACTTCCCCGCCGGTTGTGTGGGGAAGTTAGTCGGGGCGGGGAAGAGGCGGCCCGGGGCGGAGAGTGGGCAGGCAGTGGGCGGTCGCCAGACCTGGATATACACGGCCGATTCTAATGTTGGCCCTGTATGTCCAGGGCCGGCAAAATGGCCGGGGAAGTTATTCCACCTCCGAGGTGGAATAACTTCCCTAGACGTTGTTTTTTATTTTAAAGTCGGGGCGCAGAAGGGGCGGGGAGGGGCAGGCTTTCTTTCCCGCAGCCCAACCCTGACCTTAGGAGGCCGGATCAGGGGTCAAACTGTGGGGAAAAAACCTTAATTGCTGGCGGCCGTAATTGCAGCATTTAAATGGAGCCACAGTGCCATGGCAACAGGATGCCATGGCGCTGCGACTCCATTTAAATGCCTGACTGAGCTATCCAGGCAGTGCCTGTACGTGCAGGCCAGGACTGAATCGCAGTCCCGGCCTGCACGTACAGGCCTGATTGTGATTCTGATTCTGCGAGACTAGACATGCCCTGTGGGATCAGAATTGCGATCCCCTTTCTACGACCGGCTCAGACAAAGGGGACAGCCGTGCAGGACAGAATCAGGCCCATTTTGTATAAATGCCACAACTGACATTTAAGAAAAATGCTGGCCACAATGTTTAAATGTCAAGTCATAACATTTTCCCCACACGCCCTTATTGATCCTTATGTTTTATGTTTATTGAGACTTGCTATACCGCCTTTCAAACGTCAAAGTGGTTTAGATAACCATAACAAGGAAAAATAAAAGTACGCCAATTAAAAATCAGAACTGAGAGGTTATAGAGGGAGGGAGGGAGGTCATCCAGGAAAAAAAGGGTAGGGGAAGTGCACCTCCACGTGGGTCCTGTGTTCAGGAGAGGGAGGCAGAAGGGGGGAGATCATAAGCTAACTGAAACAGATGGCTTTTCAGGCAAGTCTTGAATCGAGGATAGGAAGTTTCCAGACTAATTTTAGATACCAGTATTCAAAGGGTTTATGTTCTTAACTTTGGGGCATATTTACTAAAGTGTGGTAGCTGGGAGCATGGGGTTTAGTGCAGGACTAACGTGCATCTTGTTCCCACAGTAGCTGGGAGCACGCAGTAAAAATGTGTCTGCTCTAAAAATTCAGTGCTACCTGAGCACCGTGCAAATGGATGGGGTTAGGTCGGAGTTGGGGCTGAAAGTGCCATGCACAGCTGCATTAGGGGTGCTTCTGACTTGAAGAGATGCAGCTAATGTAGCTACAGATAATGCCTGCCTCCAACCAGGCACTAGTTACCCCCACTGTGGTGGTACATTGCAAATGCACAGTCTGAGCGTGATCCTCATACTGGCAATTGCTTGTAGAACTGGCTATTGTAACCTAAGTTACCCTGATTCAGGGTGAAGGGGTTTCATATTCCAGTGCCCAGATTCTGGGCAGTTCACCTTCACTAGACGCGAGCCCTCTGCTCATGGAGATGAGCAATTTTTGCTCCAACATCCATAGACACTGGTGCTGCACTGTCTCTATCCATGGGTTTGCCTTATGGATTTGCGTGCCCCTCCCCATTGTACTTTGACCCATATAGCTGAGCTGTGCACCAAGGTGCACATCTGCTCCAGTGAGCCTTCTCAAGCCTTAACTGTCACTTGCACTGTGGTCTGTTGGTGTGGTTGGTGACCATGTATTGCTGCCTGTTCTCTCTGCTGAGATGTGATGTGATGTCTCCACACATGTTGAGAGGAGAGCACTTCAGTATTTCTGAGCCCTAGACCACTCACAGCCTTGCTTAAGGGGGGAAGAGGGTTGTGGAACATTCAGAAACACTTCATTTTTTGTGTGGCCTCCCCTTGTACAGCAGCTATCACCTGTGGTCACATATACCTCATCCGTTATCAGTACCCTCAGGTTCCATGGCATATGGCAGCTACCTGGATGGGTCATTTCTCATCCTGCAGGCTTCTGCCAGGTGCTCCCAACTCTCCAAACAGTGGGGAGACTGGGCCTAGTGCCATAGACCTGTCTGAGGGTGTGTGTGTGTGTGTGTGCATTGGTGTTGGCATGTAAGTGCAGAATGCATGTAGTTTGTGCTTTCACAGCGTACATGCACACCTGATGTGCGTTCGCTAATACAGCATGCCTGGCACATCTATCATGGCAGTGCCTCCCTACTGTGGCCACACCCCCTGCATTTAATGCAGCTGCTCTGCCCCCACTGTGGTAGAAATGCTCGCTAACCGAGCGTTAATCCCTACTTACAGCACTTTAGTAAACACACCCCTTTTAGAGGTAGGCTCCTTGATGGTCTCTTTGTAAATTTACTAGGGTTGAGTGCCTAAATTAAAGCTCAAACATTTCATAAAACTCCTAATTTTGAGAGCCTAAAATGTTGGTGGCAACAGGCAGGGCCATACCAAGGGTTGTGCAAATGGTGCGGCCACACAGGGTGCAAGTGCAGAAGGGGCACCAAAATCCATCACTGGGCTTCCAGAAAGCCCAACAAAATCAAGTTCCTGAATGTGATTGGGTGGAGGGAGGCTACCAGATTCTTGAGTCGTACAGGATGCATTTATAGCTTGCTTCGGTCCTGACAATGAGGACATATTTAGGAGAGGGAAAAGACTTAGGAATTTAGTACTGTTTTTCAACTCTAGGCACCACATTAGAGGCCTAAATCTAGGAACTGAATGGCAGGCTTAAATTTAGAAGTCTAACTTAAGCTCCTAAATGTAGACGGAATTTGAGCAGAAAACGTAGGCTCCTATGTTTGACTGAAAATAAAGGACATATTTAGGAACCTAATTTAGCATCTCAGCATTTTGAATAATGAGCCCTCAGTTTCTTAAGGAAAAGCATGATCACACTTCCATCGTGGCGTGATTGTCTGCCCTTTCTGGGCTTCTGAACCTGGACACATGCACCTATTCCAGCACTGACTGGATGGTTTAAAAGGGGGGATAGAGGAAAGAAAGTAGTGTTATCTTTAACCACTTGTAGCTATCTTGAAAGAGGCAGTGGGAGATGAAATTACTTTCCGAAAATCAATCAGAATAGTTTTGGTGGAGAATTCCTGAATGACCATCTGAATTTCCCCTGACTCAGAGTTACATTCCAAAGACCATTTCATCCACTCGTTCATAAAGAGAAATTCCTTTAATAGGAAGATTGCATTCAAGAAGTACTAGAAAAATAATTGTCGTGTATAGTGGAAGAAAATGAATGGTTAAGGCTTTCTGTCTTTATTTTAAATTTCAGAGTAATGAAAAACAAGCCCCCTATCGAGACAACCTTGTTTAACAGTGCTTGCCCTTTTTATGTGATTATATAGAGCAGTTGTCAAGTTGATCTTTTTATTGCTATTTGTAACCTTATTTTTGTTTTGCCCCTTGAAAGCTGCTCACATCTGAACCTTGAGTTAACTCTGGGAGTAACTGGGTGAAGTGACTGTGATCTTGTTGCATAGAAGGCGTTCAGACAACTGCTGTGTTATACGGACCATTAATTCAGCCTTTTGCTCTAGAGGGGATATGTAAAGTTGTTGATTTTCTTCTTGGGGACTTAAAAGAATTTGTTGCTATTGCATATTAAGTAGCATTGGAAGGATTTCAGAGGAGGGGGGGGGGGGGACATGCCAGTGAGGAAAGAGCACGAGGTTTTCCCGAGGATTTCTAGTCTCATTATGTTAACAATCTGCCAAGAGAATGATGTCAAATCTTGAGAGCAGACCAGATTGATGTACTTTGCAGGTCCTTCTGTGCAGCTTCTTTATTGCATTACAAATAGCAATTCCTTCGCCCCTCTGAAAGAGCCCTTTGATTAGAGTCTGTAGTGCAGGTGTCACAGCTTGATAAGTGTATGCCAACTAGTTTTCTTCATCATACAGTCAAACTCTATAAAATGGCCCTTGAACAAAGGGAAGGAGATACACAGTTTCCAACAGCAGTAAGAGCTTTAAACTGATAATGCTGGGGAGATTCATGTCGTCCACAGTCCACATTGATAGAACAGCGAATACTACTTACGGATGAGAGTGAAAAAAGTTTTGTGATAGTAAACAGAAACTGTTTGAACAATGCAGCCTGTCTTCCAAGTGTTATTAGTCACGTCAGAATTCTTGTTTCTTTTCTTAGCTTTGATGATTGATGTTTAATAGGGGTTGTGTCCTATTTACGAGACAGTCGCTGGGGGTCTGCTGTTGAGGAAAGTGTTCAGTGAGCTAGGGTAGTTCCTGTAACATAGAAACATAGTATATGACAGCAGATAAAGACCAGCATGGTCCTTCTAGCCTGCCCAGCAAGGTAGCAGACAAAATGGACCATGCTTGTGGGTGACTTGTGGGTCTGAATATTGATCTTCCATTGACTCCCATGGGGGGTCTTTGACTAAATGACGCTAGCTGGCAGTATGTATTCTGGTGTGTGCTGGACAAGCATTGCTAGCTAGCACAGGGTCACGACAGTTAGCACAGGACAATTCCCGTGCTAAATGTGCAACCCACATTAGGATCATGAATGAATGGGTTAGAGGCATAGAGTAGGCATGGTGAGCTCAATGCAGCGAGCGCTGGATTCACACTGCATGCTCACGTCATTAACACGGATTTACCAAATGCTACTTCAATTGTCGGACTCGGGTGCATCCGCGCTATTGTTTATATTTATTTAAAACGTTCTATACTACCCTACATCTATCAGTATCAAAGTGGTTTACATCATGCAGCCCAGGGGAAAGTGCTCCATGTTAACTTCCAAGCAAATGCTTTCTACATCCCCAACAGTTAACATGGTTGTGTTGCACCTAACATGCCATAGTATCATGCTATTGACATGTTAAGTGCAACTCCATACCGCCCTTTAGTAAAATACCCTCCCCATGAGTATCACTAAGCGACTTGTATTAACTCCCTCTGTCTCTTTTTACCCAGATAGCTAGGTCATACGAATGTGGAGGATTTGCATTTCTTTTGGTAATTAAGGGGTATGTTTGCTAATTGGCTGTATCAGCTTTTGTGCAATATCGGAGCTCAGATGACAAGACTTGTTGAATTCAATGGGGCCGTAGCTCCAATATCGCATGGAAGTCGCTACCGCCGATTAGTAAACATACCCCTAAGTGAAATCATAAATATTTCAATAATAATAATAGCAAAGAGAGGTCACGTGATGCGTGAGTGAGCGCGGACGCTTCCCGCTTGCTCCGGGGCAGCCACATCACTAAATCGGCATAAAATTCTGCTAAAACGCCTTCCCTCCCCTCCCGTCTCTGTAAGAAGGTGTGTGAAGCTGTCCACTGTTTGTGCTGAGACTCGGAGATTTGAACATGCCCTTAGCGTCGAAGCGGGAGCGCGAGAAGCCTCACAAGGTCGGGCCTTCCGCGGCGATGTCAACGCAGCCGACATCCCCGGGGGGGAGAGTGTCGATTCGGCCCCAGCGGAGCTTGCTAAAGAAGTTGTCAAGCTTTTAGACCCCAAATTCGACATGCTTATGAAAAAGCTGGACAGTATGGAGGACTCGATGATGGAATTTGGAAAACGTGTAGACGAGTTGGAGCAGCGAGTCGCCAGTTTGGAGAGTGAGGAGGGGTGCCATGAGAGAGCTATGGCTAAGCATGAGAAACTCCTGCAGGAGATTCAGCTAAAGATTGATGACCTCGAAAATCATTCGAGGAGAAATAATCTCCGTATTCTGGGAATCGGAGAGGAAAAACCTGAGAAAGAACTGCTCACCTTCTTAGAGGCCTGGCTTCCGGAGGCCTTGGGGCTGGAGGGACTTCGGGGCAGTTTCCGTATTGAACGCGCCCACAGCCTGGGAGCCCGTAAGGAGAAGGAGGAGGAGGCCCGACCACGTGTAGTCATACTCCGGGTTCTCAATTTCCAGCATAAAGCCGCTATCTTACAGGCCTACCGGAGGCTGCCGGAACTGCTTTTAAATAACCGGAAAATTTTGATTTTTCAAGATTACTCCGCGGTGGTGGCGGCCAAGCGGAAAGAATTTACCCCAGTATGTGCAGAACTCTTCCGCCGTAAAGCCCGCTTTACTTTGGCTTTTCCCGCCACTCTGAGGGTCACTCTGCATGGGCAGGCCTATACATTTGAACAGGCTGGGAAGGCCAAGCAATTCCTGGCGACGCTGCCGGCGGAGCAAGGACCCTGCTGACGGGTAGCCTCATGTGATGTTCAGGGAGCGTGGACCTGGCGAATTCGGCGTGTACCAGCCTCGAGGATGATGGGGACGGCTCATCTGGACCCGGTGCTCTGGAGACCATGAGCTGCTTTGAGGACTTACTGATTGCGGCTCGAGTGGATCTCTGGGCATGCACCCTTGGATTCGTTTGTATTGTTTTGTACATCTTTCTCTTTCTTTCTTCCTTCTGTGTTTGCATGTAACTTACAGTTTATCTGATGGGTTAAGTCCTGCATGTATGCTTGGTTGGTTGGGGGGAGGGGGGAGGCAGGACAGCGTGGCTGCCCGGTGGCATTATTTCGACCTCAGCCTCAGCCGAGGATGCTGAGGAATATGGGTGAACGGGAGTTTGGGAGGGATGGGGGAATAGTAGGGGATAAGGGGTGGGGGAGGGTTAGTATGGTTTGGGGGGGAGCGGGGACGGTAGCGGAGGGAAAGGGGGTTAGGGGGAGCTTAGCAGCTTCGTGGTATGTACCCTGGGGTAGGTGTCGGGCCCCGTTTGGGCGGGCCTATTCATTCTACAGAGCTTTACTAAACTGGACTGGGGTGGAGGCTGGGCTGCCCTATGTCCGAACGCAGCTATTTTCATTGGGGAATATCAGCCTTACCTACTTGCATTACCCACCCTGACCTACATATTGTGACCTGGAATGTGGGGGGGATCTCCACCCCGGTGAAACGCACTAAAATACTACAGGCACTTAAGCGGCAGAATACTCAGGTGGCTATGTTACAGGAGACTCATTTAACAGCACATGAACACTCTAAGCTGAGGCGGGACTGGGTGGGAACGGTTCTTTCTGCCCCTTCAGATTCACGCCGGAAAGGGGTAGCAATATTGGTCCATAAGAGCCTAACTTGTGAAACTCTCAAGGTGGATGCGGACCCTAACGGCAGGTTTCTTTTTGTTCACCTTAAAATACAAGGGGAAGAACTTTTTCTGGGGAATGTGTATGCCCCCAACACCTATGAGCATGCTTTCTTTAAAACCCTTCTACATAAGGTACTGGAAGCTCCGAAGGTCCCCGTAATCTTGGCAGGGGATTATAATTGCCCACATGACCCTGTATTGGATCGCTCCCACATAACTACAGCCACTGGGGGTAGTTGGAAGAGGAAGGGGGTTAGCTATCTTTGTGACTTTGGGGATTTGGTAGATGCTTGGAGGGTGCTCAACCTTGCCAGCAGAGACTACACACACCTCTCTCGCACTCATCAGACGTGGTCAAGAATCGATTATTTTCTGGTATCGCAATCATGGTTTGGGAAAGTCTTGCGAGTAGACATAGGGCCCATTTTGATATCCGATCATGCTATGGTGAGCCTAACTTGGCGCGGGGAACGTCAGGGCACTGTCCAATGGTCCTTTCTGAGTCACCTTGCCAATAGACCCGACTTTCAGGATTTTGTGGGTAAACATTGGGATGAATACGTCAAGTTTAATGAGGGAACGGTGGATTCGGTGGCTACCTTCTGGGAGGCGGGCAAGGCCGTGCTTTGTGGACATATTATTGCCTATGTGGGGGCTGAGAGGAAGCGAGTTAATGCGGAGGTGATTCGGTTATCTAGGGAGCTCCAATTAACTAAGTCGGAGGTCCTCCACCGACGTGGTGCTTTGGCGGGGTATCTCGAGCTCCAGAAAAGGCTGAATGATTTGCTGCAGGAGAGAGCCATTCAATCTCAACAGTACTACCGTCATCAGTTTTTTCGGTATGGCGATAGATCTGGGAAGTTGTTGGCTCGACTGGTGCGGGGTCCGGCTGGGAATCGTGGGGTACTGGTAATTCGCGATGAGGACGGGGGACGACATACTCGGGCGGAGGAGATCGCGCAGGTGTTTCGATCCTTCTATGAACGATTGTATGCTTCGGAGGAGGCGCCAGAGGCCGTCATGAGGGACTTTTTGGCGCATGTCTCCATACCGCAATTGGGGGCAGAGGCCCTGGACGTATTGAATCGGGACATACAGGGGGAGGAAATCCAGAGAGCGATCAGGGCCAGCAAATCGCACAAGGCTCCCGGTCCAGACGGCTTCACCTATGAGGCGTACAAAATGTTGGAGCGGGCGGTGGTTCCCACGTTGGGGGCCCTGTATGACGAGGTGACGAAGTCTGGTGGGTTCCCGAGGGATATGGGGACGGCCTGCATAACGTTAATACCGAAACCAGGCAAAGATCCTCAGGATCCTGCCTCTTATCGCCCTATCTCTTTGATAAATGTGGACCAAAAACTCTTTGCATCGGTACTGGCTGCCCGCCTTCAACTATTTCTTCCAGACTTGGTGGGTTCACACCAAGCCGGATTTGTAAAAGGAAGAGAGGCCTCGATTAATATCACCAAAGTGCTGCTGGGAATGGAGCAGACTAGGTTAGCTCAAGACCCTTTGCTCCTGGTCAGCCTAGATTCCGAAAAAGCTTTTGACAGAGTGTCGTGGTCTTATATGTTCGCGGCGCTGCGAGGTTTTGGTTTGCAGGGACGCTTCTTACATGGGATACAAGCATTGTATGCAGCCCCGCGGGCGAGGGTGGATGTAGGGGGGACCTGTTCCGAGCCGTTTCTTCTACAGCGTGGCACCCAACAAGGCTGCCCGCTATCTCCGCTACTCTATGTACTGCAGTTGGAGCCTCTTCTCCTCTCGCTACTAGCTTCTCCCCAGATCGCGGGGGTGGAGTGGAGGGGAGGGGGCATCAAAGTCAGCGTGTTCGCGGATGACATTCTGCTGTGTTTGACCAGGCCCCTGATTTCCCTGCCAGCAGCCCTTGGGTTGATTGAACATTTTGGCGGCTTCTCCGGACTACGTATTAATCGCACTAAGTCCATGGTACTTGATGTGGAAGACCAAACTCGAGGTATCTGGCAGGGCGTTTTCCCCCTTATCTGGGCAGCCGGCCACATTCGTTACCTGGGCATTCAGATTCCAGCTCGCCTACACTCCCTGTATGCGGTCAATGTGCAGCCGCTTCTTCATTCGACTGTCGCACGGTTGCGGCGGTGGGAGGATTTACCTCTATCTCTGATGGGTCGGGTGGCGTTAGTGCGGATGGTGGAGTGGCCCCGCTGGCTGTACCTGTTACGTAACCTTCCCCTCTGGTTGGCCCGTCGAGATCTCAGGGACCTTCATAGCCATCTGGGTCGTTTTCTCTGGCGTACTCGAAGGGCACGCATAGCATTGGACCGGCTCATGAAGCCGGTGGCTGAGGGGGGACTGGCGCTGACCCCTCTGCGATCTTATAATTTGGTCTATGGCACGCGTCGCCTGAGTGACGTGGTTGTGGGGAATGCTGAACGAATTCCGCTCGGTTTAATTGATCAATTTTCGGGCAAGTGGCATAGGGCTTACCTGCTCCATTGTGGTAGTATGGCACTCCCAGTGTCGTGGCGGATGTCCCCTTACTTACGGATGTTGAGAATCGTCTGGCAATATCTCTGTCGTACTAGGGGCTGTCAGTGGAAAACCACAGACTGCCTCTCTTTGCGGGGCAACGGGCTGTTTACTCCGGGGTCCACTGATGGGGGGAGTCAAAGTTGGTCGAGGGCGGGTATTGAGTACCTTGGACAGTTGCGAATGGCTAATATGGACTGCCTGGACTCCTTCCAGGCCTTATCGCAGACGTATCACCTGCAGAAAGAATCCTTTTATTACTACTTACAGGTTCGACACTATCTGAGTAGGGCTCCTGGAGGTGCGTTGTTACTCTCCCGAGGGCGTAGTCTTTGGCTGGTATTGGAACAATGTCAAGAACTGCATACTATGCGGCAGTTGAAGGACCTTCTAATAGGCCCTGGCAATCTGAGTGATTTTGCTCCGTTAGTGGAGCGCTGGAAAAATGATGGCCTAGTGGACTTCACTGTTGAGCTGCGGAGGCGGCGTTTATGGGCATTAGGGAACTCTCTGAAGCGATTCGCTACCGCGAACTTCAATTCAAGCTGTTGTGGCGCGCGTATGTTGCGGAAGCCGGGGCGTAGCGGATGGGGCTTATACCTTCTGATGTGTGTGGTCTCTGCCATGGAGCTGTGGACACCCTCTCTCATCGTTTTTGGTTTTGTCCGGTGATCCAAGTCTTTTGGGAAGCCCTCTGATCCAAACTGGCAAATTGGGTGGGTGGGGTGGTGGTTCTTCATCCCCTATGGTGCCTTTTCCATGTAGGGGGTGGGGAGTTTCCCGGAACAGTCGCCCAGAGAAAGCTCTGTGACCGGAGTTTTCTCGTGGCTAAACATTGTATCTTGCGCCATTGGCTCACGATGGAGGGCCCGGGGATTCGGGAGTGGGAACGACTGCTGGGTGACCTCCGCCTTATGGAGGGTCGGACAGCACGACTCCTTGGTGAGAATCGATGGACCCTTTTTCAAAACATCTGGGCACCCCTATTGCCTAACTTCAATACTGATGACACTGCTAGATCTGAGTAACAAGGGCTTGACCCATGATGAGGCAGCCCCTCCCCCCCCCTTGAGTTGAGTTGAGTAGAGTAGAGCAGAGGGAGGGTGGTAGGTGGATTATAGGTACTTCCCTCGGGGTAATGCTGCTAGGGGGCGCTAAGCGGGACAGGGGGGGTGGGTGGGGGGGAGCGGTTAGGGGGGAGAAAGGGTGGGTGGGGTGGGATTTGGGGATTTAGGGGTTTAGGGTTTATTGGTTATTACTCTGGTATGGGATAGGCAAGCAAGACGCCAGTATTTGTGCCTGACCTCCCGGGGAAGATCCCAAGAGTCTTGTTTGGCTGCCGGTTGCTTTGATGATTGGAGGCTGGGATCCCAGATTAGGTTGGGTGGGAGGCAATGTGATATTGTTCGGGATTCCGGCTATTTGTTATCCATATTGTACTATCTCTCTACTTTTAGATAGTTATGTAGCCTGTTCTTTGTTGGTCCTGTGTTGGCCTGCCACAATGTATGTTACTTGGTAAATAGTGTGAAACCAATAAAAATGATATTACAAAAAAAAAAATAATAATAATAGCAAAAGAATGTGGAGGGCAATTTTCAGCCAGTGTGATCACCAGCTTAAGTGAAACACTGGTGCTGGAGTTTAACATAATTCATGTACTCAGCACTGCTATTTGTATAGGTAACTAAACAAATATATGGATAATGGTGATATGAATCATTTATGAGCCGATATTCGAAGACAATTATGCATTTGTCAGCAGCCTTCAAAAGCATCATTGCTTATCCATAGATCCATAGCTATTTAAATCACTAAAGTGCCCAATACTGTCTTCAATAATGGTGAACTGGTTTGGGGCGCAGTAAGGGCAGCCTAAAAATAATCAGAACTGTGACAATATTCAGCTGCTAAATGGATAATTCTTCTGTTCAGCAGGCCTAAACTAAACAGATCGGAGTTAATTTTATAAGATCATTTCTACGCGGATGTGGGCACATGTGCCTGTAAATAACCTCTAATAAAATATCAACTGGTATGAAAGGGCTCACTTTGGGATGATGCCATGTACTTTGCCAGTAGGCATGCAGAAGGGCAGAGTGAGCGTGGAGGATGTACCTCAAAATTGTAGTTGTGGACATTTACATCAGCTCCAGGATTCTTGTAAATGTCCACACCTGCAATGTTGGCACAAGATCTGCCACTAAAGCTAATATTTTATAAAGACAAGTAGGCACCTACTTGTCTTTATAAAGTTGCCTTTATATAGGTGCCTGAAAACATGTTTAAACTAGGGGATCCCCTTATAAAATCACCCTCATAGCATGAGCGCAGTCACTGCTCAGTATGGGGGTCATTATTATGTAGTTTAGTGGATCTGGACATCCGATCCGGATGTCCAGACCCACTAAACATCAGGACCCACTAAACAACAGTTCAGTAACCCTTCCACACAATCAACCATGACTATCTCCAGCAAGGTGATACCTATCTTGCCTCATAGATGTACATAGTTAACCCTTGTTATCCAAGTTCTATTACCTTGTTCAATGTAAACACAAATCAGCTAATGAGATGTGTAAGTTGTTGCATGTAAACCGCGCTGATGCAGAATAGCGCGGTATAGAAAAGTCTGTAAATAAATAAAATAAATTTTAAAATTGTGCTGCCGGCGACAGAGCTCCCCACATGTATTGCTGTTTGTGGGCGGGAGGAGGAGAGCCATGGGAGGAGAGAGGGCGGGCTGTGGGCGGGTATGCAACCCTGGACGTACAGGGCCGATTCTGAGGTCAGTCCTATACGTCTGGGGTCAGCAGGGTAGACAGGGGACTTATTCTACCCAAGAGGTGGAATAGGTACCCCTGGTCATTGGGGGACTGCAGAGCTTGGTGACCTTAAAGAGGTGAGGGGGTGCAGGGGGAGCCCTGAAGCCTAACCCTGGCCATGAGAGGACAGATCGAGGGTCAGGCTGTGGGGAAAGAGCCTTTTCTTTGGTGGCTGGAGATTGCGGCTCCATTCAGGAGCCTGACTGAGGTAGCCAGGGATCTGCTGGGCATGCAGCCAATCAGAATCCAGCCATGGCCTGCAAGTTCATGCTGGTAGACCTGATTCTGATCCTGTGGGCACGTCTAGCCCCCACGGGATCAGAATCAGGTGCTACCACAGTGTGCCCTGATTCTGATCGGCCATACAGGGGCAGGACAGCCAGGATATAATTGCTCTTCATGTATATTGACCACTGCTATCTATATGGATAATGATGTTGAATACATAGATTACGTTAAATGCCAAAACAATGCAATGTGTGCCTTTGAGTCAGTCCTGACTCCTGGCAACCCAGAAGCTCTTGGGTTTTCTTGGCAGTGTCACTGGAAGTAGATTGCCAGGCCTTTCTTCCGAGGCAGTGGAGGGTTAAGTGACTTGCCCAAGGCCGCAAGGAGTGCTAGTGGGAATTGAACCCTGGTTGCTTGGTTACCAAGCCAGTGTTCTAACCACTAGGCTACTCCAAGTTAAATGCCAGTGCTGATGTTTATCTTAAGCTGCTGACTACAGTGGCTGAAAATTGACCCCATAATTTTTATGGCCACTCTTGCCCCTTCCCTAACTCAGCCTATTTGGTGATTTAAATGGCTCAGTGTTATCCATATAACCTTTGAAATTATGCATTCACCAGCCACAGACAAACTCATAATTAGCTTTGAATATTGGTCTAATACTTTCTTCTACCACATTCAGAGTAGGAATTACATCTCCTAAGTGGGTTCAATTTGGAACCCACATGTTTTTGTTTTTACTAGTAAATGAATGTCTGTAACAGAAACATATATAGTGGATCTGCTGGGTTGCTATTCCGGGTCTTCTCCCCAGATACATGATATCAGTCTCTTAGGATCTGCTTGGAAAGGAATTAGTTTCTAGAATGATCCTGTGGTTCTTATGTGTGTCTGTCTCAACAGTCCTAAGAAAGTGTATAGTCAAAGCAAAACCATTCCCCCTTCACCTTGGGGGCCCCTAGGCATGTGCCTATTCTGTTCCAGCATGGCCTGCTTTCTATAAAACTCAGCACTACTCTTTCTTAGCAGTGACACAGGTCCTGGGCCCTGTCCCTCAGTGCATGATAAGGTCTCTTTGCTGTCCTCTGCTGTTCTTCACAATTAGCACTAAATGATTCCTCCAAATGTACTTGGGGGAGGGGTGCCACTAAATGGAGTCTAACACGAGTCAGACTCCCCCACAAGACTACCTTTGTAGTGGTTTCCCTTCACAACCTTAGAAGCCCCGCCACATTTTATTGTATAAGTAGAATGATATTGAATCACTTTCCTGGTTTTTACAATGTTTTTAAAGATAAACTTGGAAGCTATTTTTAGCCCTTTTGTTGCCTATGGATCATTTATTTTTCCTCCTTTTCTGTAGCTATGGAACATTATTTCTTCATTGGCAAAGCTGATGATGGCTACATCCCAGAGATGATTGCACACGTGCTCTTGAATGCAGTGACTGAAAAACCAGTTGGATGCATTCTAAGACACTGCAGAGATTATTATTCATAATTCTTGCTCCATAATGAGTTTCAACACCTTTTCATAGATCTGTCTTTCATCATCACACACAGCTGCTTCATATCAGCATGCAAATTCTAACAAGCATGCCCAGCACACATTGCTCCTGATAAATGAGCACTTTGTTTTACTTGGGGTAGGCTGGATGACTTTGTGAGTTCTGGAGGGAAACTGAATGTACTGCTGCGATGGCAGTTGCCAGAAACCAGAGCCTGTTTACTCTAATGGATAGATTAATATACATATTTGAATATTCACAGCTCTCTGTTGACCTTAAGTGAAGAGAATTTGAAAAGCAGGGAGAGCGTGGCGGAGAGAGGACATCTTTTCTCCCAGTGCCCGTAATAGTTGAAGTATATTTTTGATAACATAACTACATGCACAGTATGAAATCCAGTTTCTACAAACCAAACAAGCAGAAACTAAGAAGAAAGAGTGATTTAAAAGAATAGCTAAGCCGCTCACTGATTACCTCCAGAAAGGAAGGGGTCAGCAGCTTTGAAACCTGCTACTAAATGTAATGAGAGAGATGGAAAGGGAGAGGGAATGGGAGCCGGGACTATTGCAGGGCTAGAGGGCGCTACAGGGTTATGGGCTATTCTTGTGGGAGTAGAACGTCATCTGATGACACACTGGGATGTGAGACCCCACCTTTGATACAGCTCCTCAGAGGAACAGCTGCATGATTAAAGGAAGACTGACTAAGTATCTACGCGATGCATGTAAACGTATTTTCCTCTGCTAAAGCAACAGATCTTGAATAAGTGTATAATTAAGTGAATTAAATTAAATATGCAATGCTGGCATGGTAAACTGGTACTTCCTTAGTCTGATGCCCTTGAGCAGGTGCTTGGTTTGCCCACTGCTGCCAGCAGTCCTGGCAGGAGCTCCTATGCAGGCTTAGCATTGCACTATCCTTCCCTTTGAGCTCTTATTTTTGGCAATAGAAAAGACTGAATTTGTAACCTGAAGAAGAAGTTATGGGATGAAATCAATTAGAAGACTTGCTGGTGACTTAAGTATACACCCAGGGCCAGCCCATTCACTAGGCGAGCTTGGAGGCCTCCTAGGATGGCCGATCTGGGTGGGCGGCTTTGTGCCGCCCTTTTCTTGCCTGCAGCAGGCCATGTGCTTCAGCACTCATGGCCTGCCACTTCTGACCCTGCTCCAACATGTAGCTGCCGCCCGCCTCCCCCCACAAGATAAAATGGGCAGTCTTTGGACTGGCCCTGTATACACAACATTCAAAATTACTAATACAAACCAACAAATGTTTTTACATTATTTGTTTGACTTCGGGCCCGATTTTCATCTAGGCAGGCGCTGTGTCGTCACATAGCCTGCCCGCCGACCCCCTTCACCTGGATTTTCACTTCCTCATCAGCTTCTACATATTCTTGCCTTTACCCTTGAGTCTGACAATACTACTTTTGCCCTTCCTTCTCTCACTAGCATATCTGAAAAAAGTCTTATCCCCTCATTTTATTGTCTTAGCTGTTTCTTCTTCTTTTTGTATCTTTGCTTTCCTGACTACTTTGCTAGCTTCTCTGTTTTTTCCAAATATTCATGCTTGCTTTCCTCTCTCTGTGATCTCTTGTATTTAATGAAGGCCACCCTCTTTTTCTTCACCTTTTAAGCACTTCTTTTGAGAGCCATAGCGGCCTCCCTTTCCTTTTACATTTACCTAACAAAAAGGTTGTTGCCCTTAAAATATCCCTTTCAATTTTGCCCATTTGCTTTGCTACATCCCCCTGCTGTTCCCATCCCACTAATGACTCCATGAGGTATTGTCCCATCTTGGCAAAATTAGTTTTCCTAATTTCTAAGACCTTTGCTTTTGAATGGTTTTTATCAGCCCTAGTCCTAATACTAAATCCGAATTTTACCCCACCAACTCATATAAAAGTGAGAGAAGCTGAACTCCAAACGAAATCTACAATTCGATACTTAGGAGTCACATTCGATCAATGTTTGGATATGAAACTACACATATCCCACATTGTCAGAGCCGTATATTTCAAGATTCGGACACTCAAACACCTCCGATCCTTATTGGACCCAAGTGATTTCCGGACTGTTTACCAAGCTCTTATCCTTCCCCACTTTGATTTCGCCAATGCTATTCTCCAAGGTCTCCCACAGTCTACATTGAATCCTCTACAACTTGCCATGAACGCCGCTGCTAGAGTTCTATCTGGAGCATTGAGATTTGACCACATCACGCCCATCTTAATTCAGCTCTACTGGCTCCCAATACACGGAAGAATATTATTCAAGACTCTGATACTTACCTTTAAAGCCATCAACGGCATAACTGCTTCATCACTAGTTAATCTAGTTCAGCCCACTCCGCCTAACAGATCCAGAAGATCCACATCAGCAAACACTCTAATTATCCCAAGTGCAGCAACAAAATACACACTAACAACGTCAAATAGGGCTTTCAGTTTTTATGCTCCCAAGTGCTGGAACACATTACCACCAGGAATCCGAGCCATTACCGATCTCACACAATTCAGGAAAGCACTCAAACACTACTTATTTATACAACATTACCAGATCAACCATACTCCACCATAGCCACACCTTTTCCTCTATAAACCTTTGTATCATAGTCCCTATTCTTAATATCTATCCGTAGGCCATTCATAATCCATTATTCAAAGCTTACTGTTACATATGTAAATAGTTAATGTGTATGTTTCCCTAAGTTATCCAAGTTGTATTTCCCTGTTCTCTGTAAAACCTAACATTTGTTCATTATTGTTTCGTTGTTCCATGTAAACCGCGCTGATACTAAATAGTGCGGTATATAAGAAACTAAAATAAATAAATAAATAATTAAACCACACCATCTGGTGATCACTGGATGTGAGATGATCTTTCACTATGACATCAGAAACACTTTCTCCATTGGTAAGCACCGTCCAGTAATGGCCCCTTCACGTGTGGGTCTGTTACCAGTTGCCAGAATAGTTCTCCCTGCAGAGAATCTAGGAGCTCCTTACTTCTAGACGACACTTCAGTAGGGATGTGTCAATCAATATCCAGCATATTGAAATCACCTATCAGTAGCACTTCTCCTTTCATGGCACTACTAAATATGTCTTCTATTAAATCCCCATCCATTTCTTCTCCCTGTGAGGCAGAGCTGTATATAACACCAAAGCATATGAATTTCCTTTTTCCACTTTCTAGTGTAACCCACAATGCCTCCTTGCTCTCTTTTAATCCCTGTAATTCTATAATTTTAATATTATTTTTTTACATATAGTGCCACTCCTTTTCCCCTTCTTCCTATCCTGACCTTCCTAAATAAACTATAGCCTGGTATAATTATATTCCAGTCATGGTTGTCCATGAACCATGTCTCTGTAACCTCCACTAAATCCAAGTCAGCCTATTGCATTAAAGCCTCAACATCTGGGATCTTAGTTCCCATGCTACAGGCATTTATACACACTGCTTTCCAGATGTTTCCCCTTTTACCCATTTCTACAGAGGTATGTAATGTTTCACTTATCTGGATGCTTTCTTCACCCATCCCCAACAAATCTAGTTTAAAGCCCTCTTCAGTAGGATAGCTAGCTGGCTGCAAAAGACACTTTGACCCTTCTTGGACAGATGGACACCATCTCTGCTCTGCAGCCCTTTGAACATCACCCCATGGTCCAGGAAACCAAAACGCTCTCAGTGTTACCATGCACGTAGCCATGCATTCATCTCTAGGATGTGACCTTCTCTGCCTCAGCCTTTACCTTCATGAGGGAGGATTGAAGAGAATGCCATCTGCACACCTATCTGCTTTACCCTCTGTCCCAGAGCCATGGCGTTGCTTTTGATATGACCAGAGGGATACCTAGTAGCTCTGATGCGTAAGTAAAGGGCAGTATATCAAATGCCTAAACCATAACCATAACCATTTATGCTGACACGGATGAGCAACATCAGATAATAGTCAGTAGGCTTGATGAGAAATTAAGAAGCATAAAGGATCTCCAAATATTCCACAAGGAAATCAAAACACACCTTTTTCTTGAACATTTTGGAAACTCAACAGACCAAAACAAAATATATCCAACATAACTACAATATCATTATGAACCTACATATAAAACTCCCATCATTACAACATTGTTAGTAAAATAGGAGATTTCATATCACATTGAATCATGATGAAGGTAAAACATTCTTGTAAATAAAAAGACAGCAATATTTGCACAATGTAAATATTGTTATATATGTTCACTGTAAATAGTTTGAGCGGTTTACTATAACGTCTATGTTTCAAAGTTTAATGTATCTGGTTATGTTTATTGTAAACCGTTCTTGATCTCTGGAAGTGACAGTATAGAAAAACTCTTAAATAAAGAAATAAATGGGTCTTGGCAAACTCTCCATAATACCTCGGATTTTGGCAACTGGCATGCAGCACACCTCTCTGGATATCAAGTCTGGTCGGCAAATGGATGCCTCAGTACCTCAGAAGAGAGTCCAAACCACCACTACACTTCACTTCCTTGTTGTCACTGATTCTGCAGCTTTGGAGTGCTCGAGCTCTGGTTCTTCTTTCTTGGGATGTTTTCACGTCCTCCACTTCCAGGGCTGCATACTGGTTCTTCAGTTCAAGGACTGGTGAAGTTGGATTGTTGATTTTGCAGGCTCTGGTGACTCTTGTCCAACTCTCTTCATTCTGTAGCCTTCTATGTTCACCTTTCTCGGACGGCTTGGATGTTTCAAGAAGCATCTCATCAATGTACTTTTCATTATCTCGAATGCTTCTCAGCCTCACCACCTCTCCTCTGAACTCCTCCATTTGTTTCATGAGGGCTTCAGCTCTCAGGCATCCTGCACATGAAACTGGTTCTTCGACTGGTATCAGGCTCTCTGTCTGGATAGAGGCAGAAGCTGAGGATGCCGGTCCAAAATCTCCAGGGGGTCCAATATTCACTGGCAGGTAGCCGATCTAATATGGCTAGCCGCCACTGCCAAATTTTAAATCGGGCTTGCCCAAATTTGTTGCAAGCTAATTGGCAACAGCGATATTTAACTACTGCCCATTTAGCTTCCGTGGTGAACATTGGGCCAGCCTTTGCATCAATATGGCTTGGAGCTGCCCCTGGACTACCCTCGAACACCTCAACGCTAACCGCTTAGCATCCGGACATGCAGCGGTGGCACCCGGGAATATTCATTGGTGCTGCTGAGTTATCCCCCTGAGAAGCATTTACATGGTCTTTAGGTCTGCAAATCATATAAATGCCTTTGAATATCGGACCCAGGGATCTTTGGATGAGTGCCCTTCAAAAAAATTGATTTCTTTTGTGGTCAAAGATCTTTGCTTTCCTGCCATATCAACCATCTGGGCAATCTCCTTTTCTAATGCTGGAGTTGGATCAGTGAATAAGATAGTATTTATTATCTGAAAGTTGTCAAATAATTTCTAACCTATAATGTTCATAATTTATTACACTACTCCAGATCACTAGACAATTGATGTAATGCTGTTTTCTCATCCCGAGTTATATTAGAAAACTCTCAGGCAGGAGTCTTTCCAACCTTTTAAGATCGTAATAATTTCCCAAAACATGGCTATATTGCATCAGCTGGACCTGGAAGTGACTGAAGTATGACTACTAAGGAGATATGTACAGGGAAAAACATTTTTGGTTTGTTTTTGGACTCTTTCCTGATTTGTTGATGTTTCTTTTAGTTTATTTCCAACATTCATTTAAATAAAATATATTTTAACACACATTAGTAGTTCTTGTTGTTGTTGTTGTTGTTAAGTGCTGTTGAGTCAGTGTCGACTCATGGCGACCCTCTGGATAGTTGTCCTAAATTGTGCTCGGTCTTCAGTCAGGTGACTCATTGTTGATAGACTGGTACCCGTAGCTGCTGTGATTGTATCGATCCATCTCATTGCTGGCCTTCCTCTTCTGTGTTGACCTTGTATCTTGCCAAGCATGATGTCTTTCTCTAATGATCTCTCTCTTCACATGATGTGTCCAAAGTATGAAAGTCGAAGTCTTGTCATCTGAGCTTCTAAAGAAAGCTTAGGTTTGATCTCCTCTAGTACTGACTGTAGTTCTTCGGGCAGTCCATGGTATATGCAGTATTCGCCGCCAGCACCATAATTCAAAGGCATCAATTTTCTTTCTGTCTATCTTTTTCACTGTCCAACTTTCACATCCATATGATGTTATTGAAAATACCTTGGCTTGAAAGAGTCAAATCTTTGTATGGAGAGAGACATCTCGGCTCTTGAGAATCTTGTCTTGGTCTTTCATAGCCATTCTGCCAAGAGCAATGTGTTGTCGAATTTCTTGACTGCTTATTGCTTCTTTATTAATAGTTGATCCAAGTAGGTTAAAGTTGTCCATGATTTCAATTTCTTCTCCTTCAACGATGAACTTGTTGATTTTGCCAGTTGTCATGATCTTTGTCTTCTTTACATTAAGGTGCAGGCCCATTTTGAGACTATGTTCTTTGATTGTGAAAAGCAAATGTTTCAGATCATCTTCACTTTCAGCCAGTAATGTGGTATCATCAACATGGATTAATCAATTGTATACGTGGTAAAATGTTTGCATTTTGTGGTTTAAAATTACTTTAAAACTATTCAGATAAATTATGGGGGTTATTTTAGAAGCCCTATTCATGCTTTGGACATCTGAAAATGGGCATAGAGATGTCCCCCGAACCATTGTAGAAGCTGGATCTGTGGATGTCCCCATCTCAAGGACATCCAGGTCGGAAAGTGTGTGAGGTGGAGGCATGGCCGGGGTGTTCCCAAGAACTTGGACATCCTCACCTGATTTCACAGATGTCCTGGATTTTCTGAGCCACATCAAAGTTTATACCTGCTCCAGGCACGAATAAGCAAGGCCGGCCCAAGGATCTGCTGCTCTAGGCAGGTCTTCTGTGCCGCCCACACCCCCCGTGCTTGAGGTGACGCCCTGCCCACCATGCTTCTGCTGCTGCTCCCAGCATCCACCTACCCAGCTGGGAGTGGGAGTGGCATGCTAATCCTTTCTTTAAAGTAACAGCAGCAACTGCTGCTCAGCGCCACAGCAGACTTTAGAGCACCCATTCACTTTTGCGCACTCGTGTCCTGCCGCTCCTGCCCTCCACTGATGCAACTGCATGTTGGAGGAGGGCACACATACGTATGCGTTTTAATGCCTGCAGTGGCACTGAAGCGGCAGCTGAACTGCCACCACTTCAAAGCAAGGATTGGCATGCTGCCCAACAGGGTCTGCCACCCTAGGTGACCACCTAGTTTTCCTAGTGGATGGCCCGGCCCTGTGAATAAGCATCTGAAAAGCACTCGTTTTGTCAGGCAAATGTCTGGAGGGTGTGGAGAAGAAGGTACACTCATATCCCCTTTATTTTATAATTTGTCAGCGAAGAGTGTCATAGAATGGGGACTCATCTCTTGGTTTTGCCATGCTGCCGGTCCTTCCTAAATGTAACTTTGCTTTAGATGGACATCCCCGCCCCATGGTTTTATAACAGGGTACGACTAAATAAAGGTTTACTTCAATCATCTCGCTCTTGTTTTCTGTTTATTGCCTAAGCATGAACAGAACGTCTTCTTTATTGCACTGACCCCCGTATAATGTCATCAGGGGCTAAGGAAAGAGCACAGTGCAGGACAGATGCCCCCACTACAGTGTAAAAAGATAGCCAAGAAATACCAAGATTGTGATAAGGGCAATAATAAAGAAACATTTGTGTTTTTTGAAGAAACCAAAGTCATTTGTCCCATAGGAAATGTTATGCAGTGTTTGCTTCAGCAGTCACACTTTGTAAAACAAACAAACAAAACATTCTTCACTAATAATAAAATTATTTGTTCCTATTACATTGCTTATAAGGGGTCCTTTGTGTATACTTCCTGTAACTAGTTGTGCTAACTGATGAAGCTGCAATTCTAATTCCTTGCTTTTGGGAAGGAATTTAGCTGTAGACAGCCTAAATGTGCTAATTTTCTTTGTAGCTATTTAAGACTTCAGCTGTGAATTCAGGAAGCTTTTATTATTAAAGAGTATTGTTACATTGTGCTTTCTCTTTTATACATGCATATTAAGCTCTAACAAAGTCCCACTTTGCAGCTGTCCCCTCTTAGCTCTACAGGTCAGTGAAGAAGGGATATTTTGGGCTTGGTTTATGAAAGGATGCCTATGTGAGTAATCCAAAAAGGTGCCTATTTTAAACCTGTTATACGGTATAAAGTCAACATAGAAGTCAATTTTCAAAGGAAGTTATATGTTTACTGGCAGCCAGAAAACTACCTTATATGTCGATTTTGAAAAGTTATGGGGATCACAGATGCAATTTGGATGTCCGAATACGTGCACGTGGATATCCAAATCACAGAGATGACCCTGGAGACCTTTCACAAATGGATTTCTTTAGACATCTCTGTGGTGGGGACATCCAAACAGGTGAGGGTTGTGGCGGAAGCGTGTCTGAGGCGGGGCTTTTGGACTTAGACATCCCTGATCGATTTGAGAAGCTTTGGGGACACCTGGGCCCATGTCTAAATTTAGGGCTCCAGGCATGAATAGACAATGGGAAAATACTCAGTTCATCATTAAAGTCTCTGTAGAGCGAAGTTAGTATTTCGCTATCTTCTGTGTTCTCCACAATCACATTGATAAATGTGTTATTGGGAAACTTTTCTTGAGTGTATAGCACCACTGCATGTCTCTTAGATATTCCCTATATCGAATACTATGCTGGGGACGTCTATATAGACTGTCCTGTAGACATCAATATCAGGTATATCCACATTTTCAAAACTGTACCCGAACATGGTTCTGCTTGCATTTTTTCAGGACGTTCCTGCTTGGACTTCCCAGATTGCACTAGGATGTCCTTTCTAAAATGTGCCTTTATGTGGATTGTGCCAGGGTGAAAATATGATGGAGTGGAGGGCAGGCAGAGCAAGGACAGCAACCAAAACATATCCATATAGCAGTAATGTTCAGCCAGCTGGCCTAGACTAAATGGACAGCTGTCACGGTGGTCTTAGGCCCAGTTCATCACCACTGACTATATGTGTGAAGGCCAATTCTAATCAGGGCATCTCTGGGCCATATGGATGGCTGAAAAATGGACAGGCCAATCTTATACCCGATTCTGTAACCGCAGGAGCTAGACTTTCTTGTGGTTGCAGAATCGGGCACATAGGTGGCCCAGATGTGCCCCAATTCTGCTGCGGGAGATATTCTTTCCCCTACTCAGCCAGCCTGCCCCATCCCCTGCTGGAGCGCTAGTGCTGTGGCATCCTCCATAGCACCGGAACATCCAGCAGGAGCACAGTCAGCCTGACACTGGTCCCGCTCTTCTTTACATGCCACCCAGCCCTCGGCGGTGGCAGCCAGACCTGGGATCAGGTGGATCAGCCTTCATTGCTGCTCCTACAACACTTTGGGGGATCTGTCTGCCCCGATCGTCGCAGCCACTGGGACTTATTCCACCTCCAAGGTGGAATAAGTTTCCCATCCATCTTGGCCTCGCTGGTTGTACAGGGCCATGATCTGAATAGGCCCTGTGCGTCTGGGTTTGTGGGCATTCCCATGCCCCGCCCACTCTCTGCACCCCCTCCCGCCCCGATCCAGTGCTCCCCACACAATGCCGTTGTACATATGGGGAGCCAGGGGCTCTGAATATGGCACAAGCGAATAGCGGGGGTTGTATGTCCAATCTGGACATAAATGCCCGCTATTCACTGTTCAGAATGATCCCCATAGTGTCAATGAATATAAATATTAATTTAAATGTGTTGGCATCTATGTGCCTTATAAAATAGGCCCCCAGAGCACACAGTTGCCAACGCACAGAACTATACCTTCTCCGAAGCTGGTGTAAATATATGTGTGTACTCTACACATGTACACATGCATTTTATGAAGTATGCATGTACTTTGCAACTCCGCCTCTGACCTACCTAAGCTACTTCCTGGAACATCCTGGATCACATAAAACTGGCACACACTTTCCATGCACGTACTTTTTAAATGTAGATGCAGCCACACAATCTTATGAAATTCCTTTCTGCATGTAGAACATGCTTTACACGTGAAGAAACTTTTATAAAATTACCCCCCACACGTAGGATTTGATATAATGCTGAAAGCTCTGATTTCATTTCATCCTTCAGAGCAATTTCTTTGTAACCTCTATGTAAGGTTGCAGACAAGTAACCTTGGGGAGTTGGAACTTCATTCTTGTTGTGCAACTGTAGCCATGCTTATCTCCCAGGCAGACTGTAGAAGAGATCTATAAAGGCTAGAAATGGGCTTTAGGCAATTTGTAAAGCTCTTATGACGTCAAGGGTCGATGCAGATGGCATGCAATGGGAAATAGGCCTATTTTATAAGAGATAGTATGGGGTATGTTTATTAGAATGTGCTAACCATTTACATGGGGTTTGCTGTGTAGTAAATATGCTGCCAGTTGGGTGGTGCATGATTAGATGGGGACTAGGCGGGTTAGAGGCGAAATGCAGGCACTGACGGCACATCGTAGTTAGTGTGGGTGTTTTGGGTGCACACAAACTGTGAATGTTACCGTTACGGAGGGTGCATTTACAGTAATGCCACATCAGTGGCAAGCATTAAGTGCACTCATGTGCTGATTAGTGCAGTGCTACCCATTAGCAGTGCTCTACTGCCAGAGGGATGGATGCACTGGCCTTCACGCTAGTTTAACAGCTCAAATGCACACTACTAGCATGCCCCTTAGTAAACATGCCCCTATGTGTTTGCAAAGGGCATGCACAAACCTAAAACGGCAAACGTATACCTGCTTTTTCCAGGGTGCATCTTTTGTGCTTCTGTATTTGCATGCATAGTTTATCCTATTGTAATGAGTAAAATGGATTATGGAAATGTAGTCTATCATGGTCTTTCAGGAAATGCTTTACACAGTCTTCAATTGCTGCAAAATATGACAGCTAAACTGTTAACTGGGATACATAAATATGAGCGTGTTACACCTGTTTGTCGAGACCTTCACTGGCTCCTCATTAAATGGAGAATTGATTTTAAGATCTTAATGATTATTTTTAGATGTTTTTATTATAAGAAGCCATCTTATTTGTTGTCTGGTTTGAAGAATTATATACCACAGAGGGTATTAAGGTCACAAAATCAATTGCTATTACAAGCTCCCACATTGCATGAGATTAAGTGTGTCTCTAGCAGAAATCTTGCATTTTGTTATTATGGTCCATTATTATGGAATAATTTGCAATTGTAAGTCTGCATGGTGCAGGAATATTAGGGGGGGGGGGCATTTTTAAAGCATTTAGGTGGTCTGCAAACCTGAAAACCGCCTGAATGGTGCTCTGTGGGATATTCCTGGGTAGTGCCACAAAATGCCCCAGCGCTAGCCAGCTGGCATCAGGGCATTCTGGGTATGGCACCTGTGACTAACTGGCTAGCAGCAATTTTCAGCCACTAGCTGGTTTCCCAAAGCAGCAAAAGACTTACCTAGTTTTTGCCACTGAAACTAAATGGGTAGCGGTTGAATATTACCACTGCCTGGTTAGCTCCAGGACTATCCGGCCTACCCAGATATTCAATGCCAGTTGCTAGATATGGCCCCCGGCATGGAATATCTGGGCGCAAAGTTTCATGGTAACAGCTAGCCGCTGTGCAAGTATTAGCAGCCACCACTGAATATTCCCCCTTTATTTTTGACAGAAGGTAAAGATGTAGATTTTTTATTCTGGCATTTGGATGTTAATTTATGTTATGGGGTTTATGATGTTATGATATATTGTGCAGATGTTATTTTATATGTATATTTGCATTTTTTTCTTCTTTTTTTTGATTGTGATCTGCCTACATACAGTATGACAATGTTAGGCAAGCAAATGTGAATAAAATAGAATAAGGAGGAAAGCATTCATGAAAAATTATACCTCCATCCTCAGAACGCTTGTTTTTTTGTGCCTGTAAGAGTATAATTGGGTTCTGCATATACTTTTGTTTGCACAGTCTAAAGCAATTTTATAAGAATGGGGTTTTTTTCTACATGTAAAATATCTTTTATGTGCAGAAATCACGAAAAAAACCTGCCTGCTTAAATATTTTCAGGTGTATCAGTTAAAGACTACACTATGGTAAACGTAACTGGGATAGCTTATAACTGTGTCGCAAGACTGTATGGGTAAAACATTAAATATCAGTAGTGATTGGAAAGTAAAACTAAGGGGCCCTTTTACTAAAGTATGTTGTGATTTGCACCTAACACATCAATAATATGCAAAACCATGGCATGTTAGGTGCAGCACCACCATCTGGGGGTGTGTGGAAAGCATGTTCCTGTTAGGTAACATGCAGAACTACCTTGTAACATGTGCCACATTAAAGATGGTGGTAATGGCACCCATGCTAACTGACCACCCTGCACTTAGTGTGGGTGCACTGATTGCAAAGTGCTCTCACCATTCACTCTCCAGCACAAACCAACCCACTTGCTCCCATAATGCACCATAGACAGCATGGAAATCTGGCCACACTGCCCCAACAGTTAATGTGGTGGTGTTGCACCTAACACGCCATGGGTTTTCGCGCTATGGTGTGTTAGGTGCAAATCACAACACACCTTGGCAAAAGTGTTTCAATGAATTAACAAGCATTTGAACAGGAATGGAAAATCTGTAAACTGAAAGGGCCTAGAGGTCTTTAGCATCAGTTATATAAATAGAGACTCACAATGAAAATGCAAAATAAAAATAGTTCTTATTGTTAGCAGAGTTGTTAGTGGGATGGCTAATTTTTTGAAGATACTCATAATTCTATACAGGTTGATTGGAATGTCTTTGTTAATCTGTGGAAACAACAAATTATGTCCGAACTCCATGCAGAGACTCTTAAAGAATATTGTAGAAATAAGCAAATATCATGGGCTTAAGAATATATAAAGCTCAACACATGTTTAATACTAACCCCAATTGTGTACATCATTGGAATACCATTATCAGTACATGTTCCTTTGATTTAATGCTGCTTCTTATTGAAGGGAACAATGATGAATATTAAGTCGATGCAGGTTTTGCTGCCTCATTAAGTTATTTGAGCTCCTACTTCTACTACATGAATCAAAGAACACCGATCTCACCGCTCAAACAGTCCACTCAAAAAATCAACTCAATCACTTTCATAATCCACCAGAGAGCCCCAGTGTGAACCAGAAAATAGCAAGTTGTTATATATAGTTGAGTCTCAGAGTGCAAGGCAAAGAGATGCATGAGAGCTTTTCACCTGAGACTCACCACCTCATATATTATTATCTTATATCACATTTCGGTCTCAGTCATAGGTTCATCACTTTTTCTTACATATAAACACCATAAGTTAGAAAATTACTCATAAAAAACTCGAGACACAGAATATAGTGTTATCTGGATTCAGTCCACAGCTTCCTGATTCAATTCACGGCTTCCTGACATGAATCCATGTTTCGAAATTATTCTGCATCATGGGAAGAGATAATACTTCAGCCTAGCTCTCTGGCGTATTCAGACAGACTGGCCATGTTATAAGGACAGATGATGTCATTACCCACAATCCACTTTCATTAAACAAATTACAAAACAGATGCCCACTCAAGCTCATTAATGAGTCCATTGAGGGAAACAGTATCAAGCTGAAAAATGCATTGTTGCTCCTTATAATTAAGTGGTTGTTCTCTAGCTCCAGTCCTCCAGCTAGACGGCACTGAATCAGTTATCCTCCAAATAAAGTCCGTAGCTGTATGTTGGCTCTGCAAAAAATGAGTAACCATTAGAGCTGGTAGCACCCCATTGGTCAATTTACTGACACGTTCAGTTAGTCTAAATATGACAGGATGTCTAGTTCTGCTCACATACACCATAAGGCATGAGCAGATGATCACATAAACAATAAACACAGTAATACAGGAAGTATCACTCCAAACTCTAATCAGTTTACCTGATGTAGGGTGTCTCCACTCACTCCCTTCAACTGTACAAGTGCACCACTTGCAATTACCACAAGCACAATGTATGCCCCTGTGATTTGATGCAATCGGGCAAGACAGCAATTCAGCCATTTGCTTGTAGGCAATCACAGGAGGTTCAGTAAGTATTGAGTGCATTGAAAGCATATGCCAGTATCATCTAATCATGTCTGTCCTATAGTAAGAGCCAGTGGAAAAAGGCAGGGTACAGATGATTCTATTCTCTTGTGCTTTAAAATGGCATTTTAATAGCAACTCCCATTGTGCAAAACGGACCCTTTTGCCAAAAAAGGGTATCCCCTAACCTAAAAATGCTGAACCAAATCTGGTGCTCTCTGTTTATGGTGATTTACATGTATGAAAAACCGATGAACCTATGATTGAAACCGAAGGGTGATATAATATAATATATGAGATGGTGAGTCACAAGTGAGAGGCTCTCATATATCTCTTTGCCCTACACACTAAGGGGCTTGTTTACAAAGCCGCGGTAGCGGCTTCCGCCCGATATTGGAGCCGCGGCCAATATCAAGCGGAAGCTGCTACCGCGGCTTTGTAAACAAGCCCCTAAAGTTCATCTATATAGAAAAATTTGCTGCTTTCTGGTTCACGTTGGGGCTTTCTGGTGGATTATGAAAGTACGTCGATTTTTGAGTGGATTGAGCTGTGAGATCGGTGGTTTTTGATCATTGTTTGTGGATCTCACCTGGGTGTTTGTGGTGTTTGTGTTTTACTTATTACATGAATGGCATGGTGTGTCAAAATTGATATAATGTGCTTGCATTTTTGGTGGACAATGTATTTGTGTGAGACATATATTATCAGTTTCTTCCAAGCAGTAAAAAGACTTGATATTTTGCCCAGCATGGTGAGAAAAACTAAACACAGCATATTCAGGAGGATGTATTAAAGCAATACACTATAAGGTATGTTTCAGATAACAAGTAGATATTGTTATTGAGATGTGAAGGACATGATGTACATAATTCTGGCAATATTTTAGAAAACACTTTGCTAAACGTGGAACCTGTTCTAAAATATTGCAGGAGTGCAGATGTATTTGTTTATACATGGAGCCGGAAGTCCCATTTTTCAAACTCGAAATGGCCTAATTCCAGTGGTCGGGGGAAACATGGCAACTTCCACATGTATGTTGCCTATTTTGCAACCCTACACATATAAACAGTGCAAATTAACTATAGATGACTCTATCTTTAATTGCATTTTGAAGTGGGGAATTATCACCGGGGGTTTACAAAGGCTAATCCCTTTAATCCCACTTATAATAGGTTGGCCAAAACTAGCATTTTTAAAAACCTATACATGCCAGGGAGTAGCTATAAATCCTGATGTATTTATTTATTTATCATTTCTTATATACCGCCTTTCATGATATCAAGGCAGTTTACACTGAACAAACTGAAATTACATTGAACAGGACATTATAACTTGGAGGTAACTATTTTACAGGGAACATGTAGACATTTGCAGTCACACGCATATATTCCCTGTATGTAATGGTGAATGTACCAGTAGCTTTTTGACCTGCCCAAGCTACCCCCTTAGCATGCCCTCAACATGCCCCTCTCCATTTTCTACACAGTAGAGACATACACATCTACATTCAGCCCTTTCTGAAATTACCATTTATGCATGGATGTCATTATGATGTGTAATTACCTGATATTACTTGTGAAAGTAGAAAATAACCATTCTAAAATAAGCACCTATAAATAACAAATATAAGTCAATAGCACAGAAAACACCTTATTACGTTTGAAATCTACTGAGGGGATCCAAAATGGCATCTTAGGGGGAAGGTGTGTGCCGAGGTACTTTTTATGTAGCCCTTTTTTATTTTTTCATTCTTACCTGTAGCATTTGAGATCCTTTTATGCTTCATAAACATAAGAACAAGATTGGGAGGCACCTGAGGGATTCAGTGGGCTTGATGGTACAACAACAGTCTTCAGTCATGGAGCATCTTGCGTGATGGAGCTTTTGCTGGACAAGGTTCAGGACTGGTTGGAGGGGAGGCTGGTCACATCTCTTTGAGCCTGGATACTTGCGAACCTCTCCCCAGGCACCGTATGAGAGATTGGGCAGTAACAGAGCTGACTCTGGAGGAACAGGGGAGCGACCGCGAAGTACTGTGAGAAATTAGAGTTCTGCCTTCGCAGATGTTAAAGAGCTGCCAGTAGAGTGGATACAGCAAAAGTGATACGGAAAATTGTTTCTTATTCCATTTGGAGAGAACTGTGGTGGCCAGTCTACAAGCAATAGTTGAGAATACAATGCCCCATACCGGTGGGGAGAGCCCGTTTTTTCCATCCCACAGTATTAACTCTTGACTCTCTTCAAGGGGGGGACTGATATCAGTGGAAAAAGCAATTCTAATTTAACTGATGCACTTCTGGATCACTACTAAAGATGCAATACAGGAGGCTACGGCTTCTGTGTGTTCAGAGACTGAACTCTATGAACCCAGACAGGTGACAGAGATCTCCATCCATGCCTGTCTGAGAGAGGAAAAAATAGTGGTAAAGAGAAGACTGAAGAATTCAGAAAACAGTGCTAAAGTCCTCGACTTACAAGTTCTGAATTTTCTTAAAGTGCCCTTTGCAACCCTTGTAAACACATTTAGAAGATATCATTGTGGAAGTTTAAAGGACGGGGCAGAACTATCAATTTTGGCAAAACACAGTTTATATGTTTCTAGGATCCTGGAAGAGGGATAATAGAGTGGAGGAGTGGCCTAGTGGTTGGGACGAGGTACTTCAGGCCAGAAGGTCAGGGGTTCAAATCCCAATAGAGTACAGCAACCTTGGGCCAGAAGGACTGGGGTTTCTAGTCCCACAGGTGCTCCTTGTGGTCTTGGGTAAGCCACTTAACCCTCCATAGCCCATGTTCCCTGTAAAATAGTTACCTCCAAGTTATAATGCCCTGTTCAATGTAATTTCAGTTTGTTCAATGTAAACTGCACTGATGCAGAATAGTGTGGTAAATAAGAGAATGTAAATAAATAAAGACATGTTTTTGGTGTCCTTTGGGTTCCTGTAGGATAGAATAAAACATGTTTTGCCTGTATTTTCACAGTGCGCAGTCTATGTTCCTGGGTAACAAGAGTCCAGATGTTCTCTGTGCCTTCAGGTGCAGGCTAGAAGAAGGAATTCCAGTGCTTTATGCCAAGAGATTTTGTCCATTGGCACAACTTTTTATTTACGTTTTCTTTGTAAATGTTTGCTAATATTTTTTATTGTGCCATATGCATTCTACAATTCCCGGCAGTGGAAGCTAAAAATTCATGCTCTCGGGTTTAGTTAGGGGAATCTGAGATCTTGTAGTCGCTGCTAGGTTTGCTTTTGAGGTTGTATGTGTGTGTACTGGGGAGGGGTGTGTGTTTGCCTCCCATTATAGACTATTTATTTGTTTTTTTGATCCAAGGACTTTTCTCCTTATGATGGATATCTTTCACCATGCCGTCACTGATTACATCTTTACCCTTTGTTATTGGCAGGATGATGCTTCTTGTTTTCTTACATTATTCTTGCTAATGTTCTGTCCCAAGTTTAATGCTTGCATTTATTCAAATGCTTAAAAACAGAATGTTTGAAAAAGGGGTGAATTCTACTCTCTTGTTGACTACGTTAAACCTCTGTGATTGTCTGTAAGGCATCCTTACTTTTTGTTTCTCCGTCTATTAAAGCGCAACGATCAGGAACATTTTTGGGGCCATGGACTCCTTAGCTTAGTAAAATACGTTCCCGACTTCTTGTTGCTTTCCTTTAATATCCAATTTTTTTTCTGCAGATCTGATAGGAGTCTAGAGATCATTATAAAGTGAAGAGCTCAGATGGTTGGTAAAATGACCAAATGCATATGCACAATTACACATTTTGATGACATGAAATGATAATAAAACGGTTGAATGATCTGAATATAATATAGCATAGCAGGGACATAACTTCAGTAATACTACAGTAGAACATGATTATAAAATTCCCTTTCTAACCTGATCCCTTTCTTTGTTTCATTGTTATAAATATCCTTTGGAATAAAATAGCCGTAATTAGGAAGTAAGCATAGATGATATTATGCAGTGAGGAAAAATACTCCGACACCGCATATGTATTAAATGTATTTTGAATTGGGTAAACCATGCTGACTATCATAAGGCGAATGCATGCATTAGATTAATTTGTAGTTCATAAAGCGGAAGGCTGGGCTAAATCTGCTTTTGTTCTGTTACATGTATAGTAGGAGAATTCTTGATGTAGGGATACGAAGGGGGTGAAGTAAAGGTTGTTTTGGGCCTATATGCCCTTTAAACTGGTTGGTTATCTTCTGCCCTGTTAACTATTCATAATTAAAGTATGGGAAGATATACAAATGTATACAAAGAAAAAAAAAGGATCAGGAAAGAGCCCCTATGTTTGCACCATGACCATCAAGTCAGTGAGACCATTGGTTTCAAACATTTATCCCCAGTTCAGTATTTGTGAAGACTGTTATTTTTAAGAATTATGGGTTTGATACTGAATTGAGCTGGCTATGCGCTGCTACAGCGCATAGCTGTCCCCGCTGACCTCTAACACCTGATATTCAATGCTGGGGTCATATGCGGCCCCAGCATTAAATATCTGGGATTGCCACACATGCGCTGGAGCTGCAGAACTAACCAAGTTGCAGCGATATTGCACCACTGCCTGATTAGTTCCCGTGGGTAAAACTAGGCCAACTTTTTTGCTTCACCTAGCTTTACCCACAGGTCACTAACCAGTAGCGGTGCAATATCATCGCTACGCGGTTAGCGACTGTCATGCCTCTGCTCCACCCTGAAACACCCACAGCATGCCCCGATCGGGATATGTAGGGGGGGATAATCGGGTCATATGTGGCCTTGGCATTGAAAATTCAGATTTCGCCGCACAATCCGGAAGCTGTAGGAGCTAGCCGGGTAACAGCGATTTTCGATGCTACCCGCTTAGCCCCTGCACCTGAAAGATAGGTGAGGAAAAACCTTGCCTATCTTTAAGGCACAGAGGGCTAAGCTGGTAGCATTGAAAATCACTGCTTTTCCCTGTTAGCCCTTTCCTCCGCCCCCCCCCCCACTCTGCCCCAGAACACCCCTAACAAGCCACGAAGCATCTGGGTGCTTTAGGGACATATCGGGGATTTTCAAAGGGCACTGCCCATGTAGGTGCCTTTCAAATATCCTGGATAAGGCAGTTACCCATGTAAATGCCTTCGAAAATCGGGCCCCAAACATTTTTATGAAGGAAAGTGAGCTACAGTCAAAAGAGACTGATGCCATGGCTAGGATCATTGTTAGGGGGATGTTTACTAAGCTGCATCAACAGATAACGCATGCGAAATGCAGATAACACAGCAATTTTCTGCAATGTCTGCAGTACGTGTGTTATTTGCATGAGTGGACTTGTCTGCAACACGCGGTTGACATGGACCTCAACAACACACAGTAACCATTTAATCTGCAGACAGTGCGAATGCAACTAATGCCACTTCAGTGGGTAGTGTTAGCGGCATCCAGGCTGCTGTCTGACCACGCTCTCTGCATTTTTGGTGCAATATCTGCTGGGGAAATGCTGTGCACACTCCCAACAGATAACACAAGGCTTTTGCAACGAACGCCGCACCATCTACACTTTTGTGCCGCATATTATTTAATTATTTAGTTATTTAATGGTTTTTCTATACCGCTTTTTCCTTCAATCAAAGTGTTTTACATGGCACATATAAGCAGAGTACACATCAAATGGGGGAAGCATGTTGTGGGGAGGCATGAATGGGGCATAGAGAGCAACCTATTTACAGAAATGGGTATAAGCTGTTTACATGGCTTATATATAAGTAGAGTTCACGGGAGGGGGAGGCATGTAGGGGGTGGCAGTGAATAACTTAATTACAGAATTGGGTAAGCAGTACATCCCCGTTGAACCAGCAGGACGTACAGGGCCATGATCTGAATCAGCCCTGTACGTCCTGCCCTCCTCTGCCCAGATCCCACCCCCTCCCGCCCTCCACTGGCTCTCCTTGTCCTATTGCTCAGGATGTACAAGAAGAGCCAGAGGGGGAAATCGGGCCAAGACAGCTTGCGGGGTTGCACATCCTACAGGACGTGCAGCTCCACAACTCGCATCCCAGAATCGGGCCCATAGTGACTGACTGTCTACTAAACGGATAGTAGCAATTTTCATTCCACTAGCTGGATAGCTCTCCGCAGAGTTATGTGTATAGCTCTCTGGATAGCAGTGCTGAAAATCGTCGCTATCCGGTAAGTTTCCACTATTCTAACTCTCCCTCTGGACTGCCCTGGCACAATCCAGATGCTGTCAAAGTAGCCTGTGGTGTATTCCATGGCATTATGCAGTGAATAATATGGTCAGCAGGATCTGTGCCGTTAGCAGATGCTACTAACTGCATAAGCCCCAGTGAATATTGGGCCCTTTATCTTTACCCCCTTCTTTCTCTCCTCTTTTCTTCCATTAGAGCTTGGTGTCCAATACTGGCTTAAGAAGGACCCATGAACTTTTCCCGTGAACGTTTCTTGTGGGATGTAGAAGTGGAGGAGCCTCTGGAGGCCCTCAGTGGAAGCTCTCTCTAGGTTCCATGTTTCCATCTCTTCTTCTTTTTATGATCACAAATATTGAGATGGCAAAAAGAAATGTCTGGGATTAGTTTGACCAATCTTACTCAACTTTAGAAGGAATGTATACTTCCCATCTAAGATGGCCCTGTCAGGTCACATCTGGAAAAAGTGGCAGAAGGAGAGTTGCATTGAGAGAGAAAGAGAACTTCAAAAGGACTCTAGAGTAGGGCTGGTGCGAAGCATTGAGAGGTGATCATGTATTACACTGCCTTCAGCGGGGATAGTCTACAGTTCTGGGCTGCAGGCTGGGCACCATGGATTCATTGTACTAGAGTAGAGCACTGGTTTGTGAATCAAAACACCAGGGTTCGATTCCCACTAGCACTCCTTGTGACCTTCAGCAAGTCACGTAACCCTCCATTGCTTCAGAAAAATTCAAGTTATCAATGTCCCTGTTTAATGTACATTACCAAGTTTAAGTTAAAATGTAAAGTGATAGAAAAAAAAACTGTTAAAAAATTAAAAGAGTATCTGTGCTTTGAATTTGAATCAGTCATACAGCATCAAAGTAAGAGCTATGAGGCCTTGAAATAGGAACACATCACATTGTAAAGTAGTACTGCCTGGATAGTCAGTGACTGTGATAGTGCATGAGCGAAAGTGGTGAATTTGCCCTGCATGGGGTCAACATAGTGAGTGTTGGGTCTTGTGATATTTCAGCAGATATCATTGCTCCCGGATCCCACTGCTGGGACCCACCCATTCTTCCCTCACTTTAGTCCAGTCCTTGAGTCTGGGAGCAAAAGTGCCCCATAACCGCTCTGTCTTCAGCTGTGGCCACAGGTTTTGTCATGGGGAGGGGCGTTAGTAACAGTTCAGAGATGAAAATGTTTTATTGACATGCAAAGTGTAAAAAAAAAACATGTTTTATATTTGGAATCATTATGATATTTAAGCAAACTCATCATGTGAGTCAAAATTCACTTTGTGATAAGTCGTATTCTAGCCTGACCAAATCTTTCTTTAATCTTACAGTGCATCATAATGTATTTCAATGCAGAGTGCATATTTGTACCTTTTAAAAGAACAATGCTGATTTCTTTTTAAAGAATACCCTTGTAAATGAATATTGTAATTAATTTCTAAATGAGGCTGTGATACTGAAAATAGTATTTAATAAAATTAGTCCTCGTTTGATACTTTAATGTGGTATTGTATTATTGAGAACCTGGTTTCTCTCATTGTAGGTGTGACTTTTCCACAGTGACTATACTCCATAAATCCTGTATAGTAGACTCAGTCAACACATACTTTTGTCGAACCGTCAACTCAAATATACTAGCCCAGAATTACTTAGCAATCATATTAGTCCATTTTACTTTATAAAATGTAGAAAAGTATATCCACCATGTCATATGCTTAGAACTTCAAAGTTGGAGCAGTTTGAAACACAATGTTGTGTAGGGGGAGGTTGGAAAGAAGCTGGGATAAATCATTTATATAATGAACGGACTGAGCACATTATAATTCACAGCTAAGGTTGCCAACATTTTCACTGAGAAAAACCCAACACCTGTGGCTCGCCATGCTCCACCCATTCCCCACCCCATCCCACCCCTACCCCGCCCCCAGTCCCACCCACGCTCCACCCCAGCTGCACCCACAAAAATTACCAAGGGCAAGTGTAGGCTAACATTTTGAAAGAGAACAACTTAACACCTTTGCTCCATGTCTCTTCTTTGCTACACCTCTTTGTCACACTCCTGCTCCTTCCCTGCCATACCCGCTCTACATTCACTGTATTAATATTAAATTCCAAATAGATTTTTGAATCTGTTCTTATTAATTTCTTACACACATACAACAGAAACAAACTGCCATGGTTTGACAGAGAAAGTACAATGTATGTAGTATTTGAATTCTGTGAACCACAAAATCAACAATGTAGCATCAACTAGGTAGCAAGGGGTGATCATATCTGATGATCCAAAGGTAGTGAAGTCTGATAGGGCAGGCTTGAGTAGAAGATAAGAGCTCACAATTTCTCCATACAGTATTCTCAGAGAATATTTTATTCATTTCTGGAGGCCATTTCTGATAGGCTACCAAAATGGTGCAAGGTGAACACACATAAGCTATTACTTAAATATGCATTCTCTAGACCAGAGAAGAGACATTCAAATGCCTCCAAGGCAAACATAATCTATAAGATTCATATCTCTTTCAGTAGAAACAATGCTGTAATAGTACAAGAGGTGAAGAAGTGCCTATAAAGTCACAAATCAATTGTGCATCAGGAATGAAAATGGATAGGCTAGATGGCCCTTACAGCCCTTATCTGCTGCAATTTTTTTTCTCTGTAGATGTTTCAAAACCAGATATAGTGCTGTGTGCATTAAATGTTCCTTGGTTCCCCTCTATAGGAAAGCATTCTAGTTATCATTAAAAATTACAACAATTCTTTATAAAAAAAACGATAGAGAATTTCTAGCTGGATTATTTGGATTTCACCTCTATTATCAATGCTGTTCTGGTGGTTTTCACCTTCACTTTCTTCACTTCCTGCGTTTCGTCAATCAGAATGTGATTGTCCCAGGTGATCAGAACGTCTTCATTCACCATTATTCTTGTAGAGTCTTGATCCCAGTAGGCCCTAGGGACATCAGGCTGAGCCTTCAGCAACACTGGTGGTTGTATAGGTGGCAGCCCCCTTGCTCTGTAGCTCAGTAGGGCTCAGAACAGCCACAGGGCTTTGGGTTGGTGTCAGAAACTATGCTTGGTAAGCATCAAACTTTCCCTTTCTCCAAAATATCAAAAGGTATAATACTTGGAAGATTTTCCCTAAAGCAGTGAGAATATTTGATGCAAAAGAAAAGGAAAACACCATAACTTTCTATTCACTTGAATGAATACTTAGTGGCTGATTTAGCTGCACAAAGGAGAGAACATAAGAACATATGATATGCCATATTGGGTCAGACCAAGGTCCATCAAGCCCACTATCCTGTTTCCAACAGTGGCCAATCTAGGTCATAAGTACCTAGCAGTCTCCCCAAAAGACACAGGTTCCTCAATGCTTGTATTGGGTCAGGCAGTGATATCCTGGGTCCATTTTAATAATGGTTTATGGACCTTTCCTCCAGTAACTTGTCCAAACCTTTTTTAAACCCAGCTACACTAACAGCTTTTACTACATCCTCCGGTAACAAATTCCAGAGTTTGATTACACATTGAGTGAAAAAAATATTTTCTCTTATTAGTCTTAAATAGGTTACCCTGTAGCTTCATTGCATGTCCCTTAGTCTTTTTATATTCTGATGATGAAAACAGTCGATCTACGTTCCATTCATTAATTTATAGACCTCTATCATATCTCCCCTCAGCCATCTCTTTTACAGGTTGAAGAGCCCTAACCTTTTTAGCCTCTCTTCATAGGAGTATCCTTCCATCCCCTTTACCATTTTGGTGGCTCTTCTCTGTACCTTTTCTAATAATGCTATATCCTTTTTAAGATACGGTGACCAGAATTGAACACAATGTTCAAGGTGTGGTCGCACCATGGAACGATACAGAGGCTTTATAATATCCTTTGTTTTATTTTCCATTCCGTTCCTTATGATACCTAGCATTCTATTTGCTCTCATGGCCACCGCTGCACATTGGGCGGAGGGTTTTAACGTTATCCACGATAATGTGTAAATCTCTTTCCTGGGTGGTGGTTCCTAATGTGGAACTTTGCATAGTGTAACCATAGTTTGGGTTGTTATTTCCTAGGTGCATAACTTTGCACTTTTATCTGCCATTTGGATGCCCAGTCTTCCAATTTATCAAGATCCTTTTGCAATTTTCCACAATCCTCTTGGGTTTTAACAACTTTAAATAGTTTTGTGTCATCTGCAAATTTGATAACCTCACTCGTTATTCCCTTTTCCAGGTCATTTATGAATATGTCAAAAAGCAGCAGACCCAGCACAGATCCCTGGGGTTCTCCACTATTCACCTTTTTCCATTGGGAAAATTGGCCATTTAGCCCTACCCTTTGATTTCTATCTTTTAACCAGTTCCTGATCCACAATAGTACACTGCCTCCTATCCCATGACTTTTTAGTTTTACCAAAACTCTCTGATGAGGGACTTTCTCAAAGGCTTTCTGAAAGTCCAGATACACTATATCAACTGACTCACCTTTGTCTACCTGTTTATTCACACCTTCAAAAAAACATAACAGATTAGTACGACAGGATTTTCCTTGTCTAAAGCCATGTTGGCTGTCTCCCATTAAGCCATGACTATCTACATGTTCAGTAATTTTGTTCTTTATGATGGTTTCTACCATTTTTCCCAGTACTGACGCCAGGCTTACCAGTCCGTAGTTTCTTGGATCATCCCTGGAACCTTTTTTAAAAATTGGCGTTACATTGGCGATCCTCCAATCTTCAGGTATTACAGATGATTTTAACAATAGTTCACAGATTACTAATAGCAGGTCTGCAATCTCATATTTCAGTTCTTTCAACACCCTTGGATGTATACCATCCGGTCCAGGTGATTTGCTACTCCAGTTTATCAAATAGTTGTAATACATCTTCCCGGTATATCGATATTTCTTTCAATTCTTCCACAGTATCACCTTTAAATACTACTTCAATCATGGGTAACATCCCTACATCTTCCACAGTAAAGACCGAAGCAAAGAATTCATTCAGTCTCTCTGCTATAGCTATGTCCCCTCTTACTTCCCCTTTTACCCCTCTATCATCTAATGGTCCAACTGACTCTCTCACAGGTTTTTTGCTACAAATATACTTGAAAATGTCTTTATTACATGTTTTTGCTTCCACAGCAAGTTTATTCTCAAAGTCTCTCTTTGCTTGCCTTATCAATGCCTTGCATTTAACTTGCCAGTGCTTGTGCTGTTTCCCATTTTCATCATTTGGCTCTTTTTTCCATTTCCTGAAAGATGCTTTTTTGGCAACAACAGCCTCTCTGACCTCACCTTTAAGAAAAGTGGAAGGTTGTCCAAAAAACTGCCAGCATGGTTTAAAACATGGAATACAGCTGGTCTGGGCTTCCAAGATAGTATTTTTAAATAACACGCAAGCTTGATGTAAGTCTTTAACCTTTGCAACTGCTCCGTAGTACTGTGGATTTCCTTACCATCCCTCCTCCGTTAATTAAATCAAACGCGATCATACTATGATCACTATTGCCAAGTGGCCCCAACACCCTTATCTCTTGCACCAGAGCTTTATTCATTTTGATTCTTTTGAAGAACTGTTAAAATGGCAAGTTTATGTTACGCCGAATACACAATTCAGCTTTTATAGTATCAACACCTAATTTGTTGTATTCATCGGTCCAGAGATCATGACACTGAACAGTCTTTCAACATAGGCATTGCTGCATGGAACTGCAAACACATGTTGCACAATCAGCACTTTTTCTTGGCTTTCATTTAATGCTGGAGCTGCTATGCGTAAAAGCAATATTTCACTATATAAATTGTCCATGTAGAGTTGTTCTTCAATGCAAAATACTTCACTTAAACTGTACAGATCTTCAGTGGAGGGCAAGTCTTTCTCAAGTGAAAGGCAGGTAAACTTCCTAAAAGGTGATTTATCAAAATCAAACTATTTTTTTAAGGTATGCCAAAGCCCTTGAATAAACTTTTAAAGCTTTGGTTCTAAATTTTCAGACCGCCCTTTTTCGAGGTAATGCATTGCTTGTCCGGCCTTGAAGCCAAAGAATTCATCTTTGTGCCTATTCTCCAGCTCAATCCTTAATCTATCCACAATGTTAAAAACATTAGTGGCTTGAATATTGTTCTTTTCTAAAACCAGTATGGCCATTTGGAATACTGACAGAAGTGAGTGGTAAAAGAATATATAATATTCTGCCATTGTTGAGGATTTACTTATTCCATCTTCTTGGTCTGATATGAATGACCAAATTATCTTATCACTATTTTCAGGACCTATTTGCAGGAAATAGACTTTTATAGCATCCCAGTTCAGTAAAAGCCTATCAACTGCTGCGAATAAACTGAGCCATCTTATAGGGATGTGATGCAAGATTTGTCGGACGTCTTCTTGTACAAAATCAAAACATTCCTTTAAGACCATTAGCCTCTTTGCACTTGTAGAAAAATGGTTAAAGACCTTGATGACTAATGTCTCTACATCATAGCTAATTTTCTTTAAGCTCTATTTTGCAGTGTTATTCAAGATGTGACAGTCACAATTTGTCTTGATAATTTTTCCTTTTATATTTGAGAGCTTTTGAAAGACAGAATTATGTGTTCCATAATTCACTAATGCATTGTCAACCCCATATGCGACCATATGCTGGATATTCAGTCCTAGAGACTCAATAGCCATAATGAGAGACTTTGCTACTGACTCAGATGTTTCATCAGGTTCCTTATAAAAATCTAAGAGATAGTCTTGCACACCTTCTTTTACATCAAATATTCTCACTGTTAAAGGAAAACATGTTCTGTTTCCTATATTGGAGGCATCTGTGGAAACAGAATATGGAAGAGGGGAGTCATTGTCTCCATGTCTTATTTTGTTGACTGCTATTTCAATGGAATATGGTGCAATGACATGTTTTACTAAGGATTCCATCTTTGTTCTTCCAAGTTGGATCTTTGAGGTGATTTCAGAATCAGAATATACAGTAGACAATTGTCCATTTTGTTTCCACAGTCAATGGACAAATAACTGTAATTATGTTTTATACCATGATATGTCTTTGCTAACTCTACTGATGCTACTTTGTCAAGTAATGGGATATCACGTGTGTTAACAAAAAATGTTCAATTACTTTAGATTGTCTATGAGCCTTGACAAACGACTCGTGCTTCTGTGATTCACAATGACGTTTCAGAGCTATAACACCATCAAATTTAACACTAATCACAGCACTACAATAAATGCATCGTGCATAGTTTGGATCATCGTGGGTAGCTAGCCAGTCACAGTAGTCTCGGTTGAGCCATTCCTTCTGAAATACACAATTCCGTATTCTGTCTTTCTTTCTTGGTGCTTTGGCTGGTGCTCTCACTGAATTGTCATCATTCTCGGTTTCATAGTCACTTGAGTTGCTTATTGCAGTCTGTTGAACACGATCACTTGTTGAAACCATCTTTTGTGACTGAAGTAGTAAATGTGTAAAGAAAAATGTTTTACTATCTAACTGCCCTAGGAATCCCACCAGAACAATGTTTTATCTTTATTTAAAAAGTTATATACCATCATAAGCAACATTCTGTTCTTTTGGAGCATTGCCTGGTTTATGTATTAAAAACTGTTCTCTTTCTTTACCCAGTCCCTTGGTACACTCATCTCCTCCCATGGGGTTTGACTATCAAATCTACCTCTCTACACATGAAATTTCTCTGGAATCCAGGGTCAGATCTCTGCCTGTCTATCTGACATTGATGCCTGGATGTCCCACTGCCGTTTGAAATTGAACATGGCCAAAACTGAGCTTTTTATCTTCCACCTAAACCCAACTCCACCCTTCCTCTTTTCTCTATCTCTGTGGTTAATACTCCCTCTTTCCTCAGCTTTCAACCTTGGGGTCGTCTTTGACTCTTCCCTCTCCTTCTCCACATACATCCAACTGACAGCTAAAACCTGTCATTTCTTTCTCTATAACATCAGCAAAATTTGCCCCTTCCTTTTTGAACAGACTACTAAGACACTTATCCACTTGTCACCTCCCGTCCAGACTATTGCAACTTCCTCACCTTGCACATAACCATTACTCACTACACAGATGTGGAAATGAGCTAATACAACAATAAAAAAAAGCAGTCTATAAACAAAATAAACATACCCATAAAAGTGCCACAAATAGTACTCAAAAGAGACTTTTCAAGAACGCAATATAAAATGCCTAAAAGTCAAAGGGGGGTAGGGGGAATGATGGAAGGAAGAGGAGAGGAGGGGAAACAAACATACATATATTAACAACAGGATTACCCTATCATAAGAACTTTAAAAAATTTTAAATCGCAAAACTTTTTCTTCAGTGTCATACAAGCTCAGCCCTCTCTCCACTGCACCTAGTGATGATGGCGCTTACCCCGTGAATACTGTGAATGCTGAAGCTCAATGTTCTTTCAGTAAAGTTGCAGTTCAGTATACTTCACTGTGTGCTGTGGATTTATTTATGAACTTCCTGCCCCCAAGGTGGACCAAATGGAATAATATTGCCCAAATAGGAGAGCTACTTAAACTAAATAATCCTATATATTGAAGGAATCAACACAAGAACCCACTCCAATCCTTCACCACTATTACGCTCAGTGCATTGCAGGATGAAGACTGCCGTTGGAGTAATGCATTGCAGTCTAAAGCTTGGATTTCATTCATTGAGCTAACTCCTTAGACAGTAATTATGAAACCTAAAATCGTGGGCTGCCCTTACATGGTGTGAGAAACCTGCCAGTCAGTCCCAGGACCCACAGTGATGCAGGGACACCGAGGCACCATTTTGAAGACTGAAATGCTGACAAGGAGTTACAAAAAAACCCCTGATAAGTGTGTGCCTGATTTGCATTTAATAAAATATATAATGCTGAGTGTTTGAGTGATGTTACATTGATTGGCTGCAAGCAGTGAGCATCTGAATAGTTGGAAGTTAAAAATAAGTGACGGCATAGACATTTATTTAAGTGAATCAAGGACCAGAGTTCAGGCAGTGCAACACAGCACTATAACCATCCCCATATAAAAAATCTTTTTTTAAGACCCTAGGAAGTCTGGTATCACTGTTCATACCCACTCACCGTCACTTGGCTGGCTCTAGCTCAGGCTCTTGCTCTGGCTGTGACTGGCTGACTCTCTCTTTCCACCAGTCGATGAAAAACTTCGTGCTGGAAGCTCCCTCCACTACTCCCCAGTCCCTCCCTCTGTTGTCTCATTTGTCTGACTTACTCAGCTCCCACTACTCCCAAGTCCCTCCCTCTGTTGTCTCATTGGCTTCTTCAGCTGACTTACTCAGCTTCCACTACTCCCTAGTCCCTCCCTCTGTTGTCTCATTGGCTCATTTGGCTGACTTACTCAGCTTCCACTACTCCCTAGTCCCTCCCTCCCTCTGTTGTCTCATTGGCTCCTTCAGCTGACTAGTCTCAGCCTGGCAGAATAGCAGCTCCTCATAGGACGGAAGAACAGAAACCTGTCCTATGATGGCAGTTCTGCCCACCAGCCACAAAAAAATGGCTTTTCAAGTGCCGGTTTTAACGATCTAACGGCAGCTGGCCTAGCCATATAAAAAACGGCCAGGCCGGCTGAAAACCGGCCAGTTGGCAAACCTATTCACAGCTCATGGCATGGATGGTAAATATATATTTCTGAATTTTACAAAGTAAAATGGATCAAAGGACCAATTCATAGCTGGTTTTGGGCTAATTTATTGGTGTTGATGGTCTGACAAAGATATGAGCTGCGTTGATACAGGCTTTGTAAAGTATAGTTTATTATTGGCATCCCATTGTTGATCTTGATTGTGGAAGACTTTCTACAATAACATAAGTGATGTAAATACTGTAATTGCTTTCTCATAATTAGTTGTCTGTACCCTTTTTATTGCATTTGTGCAGTGAACATACACAAATATTCTACATTAATAGCATTTATTTTCTCTGAATCAATATACAAATCCAGTAGGAGACTGAGTTTTGAAAACAGGTGCTGACAGAAAGGTTGCTTTCAGTTAGTGGTTTCTGGTTCTTTTTTTCAATGAAACAGCGTTTTTTATTTTAGTTTTACATACATATGGAAAAGCAAAATTACCCCTTCAAGAAATACTTTCAGAAAGGCCCAATGAAATACCTAGAACAAAAGGAAAAAAATGTCTCAAAACAAATAAACAAAAAAAGCACCAGTCCAAATTTCAAGTCCACAAGCCTTGGGGGGGGGGGGGGGGGGGGGCGATTGGAAGGGAGAGAGAAAGGGAATGGATGGAAGAAAAAAAAATGCAAAATATTATGGCAAAATAGCAGATGTTTTCCCTCTTTACATCAGTGTTTCTAAGGCAAGAGGAAATGCAAAACAGGAATTGGGGCCTGTGAATGCACAGTGACTGAGGCCTAGGATGAACAGACTACTACCACTATCAAGCACAGTAGTGCTTCCAAAAGCTTTTCCCACTACAAGGTGAAGGGAGGCTAGAGTAGCAGGAAGGGGTGTGGGGGGTGTTGGAGGAAAAATATCTAATTGCAGCAAAGGAGGAAGTTGACCTGGTGTAGCCAGCTTCATTTTGCTATCCATCCCTGAGAGAGACTGAGTCCTGCCATCTGTACACAAATATTTATTTTCTTTCATTCGATATCTATTGCCTCACCGTTTGCCACAGGTCATATTACAGTATACAGTATTTGGAGGGGGAAATAAACATTGGGGAATCAAGGAAGATGATTCCTTAATTCTTCTTGTAAATGTCTGGCCAAAGCAAGCACTTTTTAAAAACCTACACATGCCAAGAAGCAGCGGTAAATCCCATCATGGACAACTGCAGTCATACATGTGTGCAGGGCTGTACCAAGCCATAATTGCGCCCTGTGCTACTCCCCCCTCCAAATCTCACCCATACCTCCATGTCCTCAGTGTCCGACCGGCTGCCTGCCTTTGCCCTGCTGCTACCACCTTTTGTTTTCTTGGAGGTGGCGGCGGCGGCAGTGAGGCAGACCTGACTCAAATTAAAAAATATATATATATCCATGCAGTCCTTCGACTCCATGCTAGTAGGCAGGTCGGGTCCCTCCCTCCCTTCTCTGATGTAGGTCACATCAGAGGAGGGAGGGACCAGACCAGCCATTCAAATGCAGGTCTTTGCAACTCCACGCTTGAATGACTGGTCTGGTCCCTGCCTCCTCTAACACGACCTACATCAGAGAAGGGAGGGAGGGACCAAACCGGCCTACAAGTGTGGAGTTGGAAAGACCCGCGTTTTGTTTTTTTTTTATTTGAAGTCAGGTTTGCTCTGCTGTTGCTGGTGCCACCGCCGCTGAGAAAAAGGTGGCCGTGGCAGGGCAACAGCAGGCAGCGTGTGTGTGTGTGGGGGGGGGATCTGAGGCCAGCAGCCCAAAATGCTTCCCTATATCCTTTGTGCCCTGTGCTTCTGCACCGCTCGCACAGGGCTAGGTACGGCGCTGCATGTGTGTATTCCTTCTCTGAAATCCGGATAGTCACCGCAGTTATCCACATAGCGGTGATACCGCCCGAACTCTGTCCATGCTTCCTGTGATTGGACCTCTCCCCTTCAAGCATTCAGCCAGTTCTCTCAGTTCTTTTAAAAACGGGATACCAACTCGTGCCCTCAAAGGATTTAATTCAAAGTCCTCTGAAATGAAACAAATAGAGGGAGTAAAATCTCCTTGCTGGTCAAGTCACTTATCAGCATATAGCAAACTGCTCACACTGGAAGAACGATTTCTCGAGGGATTTCACATAACATTACATAACAAAAATAAATTTCAGTTCAGAGTTCATCACATCAAGCAGAATTAGCTCTAATTCAACATTACACTGACAAAGAATGAAAGAATGCAGAGAAAAGCAGCTCCTGGCAGGTCAGGTCAATCCTCATAGCAGAGCTGACCAAAATCAAAGAGGAACTTAGGAAATGAGAGCAGCAGGGCTGGCACTACCTGGTAAGCAAGATAAGCATGGCAGGAGGGGGTGCTAATCTCTGGCGGGCACCATCGCTAGCCGCCCCCATGCCCTCAATCAAGTGCAGCCGGAGAAGCAGAGCCTGCACACGGGATCATCATGTCCCATGGCTGCGATCACTACCTTAAACAGCCTCTGCTCACGGGACACACTACTCCCACAGGCAGACTCAGCCCTCTCTCTAGCACGATTGTTGCCTTAAAGGGCCTCTGCCCACGGAACACACTACTCCCGCAGGCAAGCTTGGCCCTCTCTCCGCCCTACTGTTGCCTTAAAGAGCCTCTGCCTGTGGGACATGTTACTTCCGCAGGCAGACTCAACTCTCTCTCAGCCACGAGGGGGAACATTAGGAGGTGAAGTAGATACACTGGCACTGGGAGACAGACGGGAGAGGCTGAATGAATTGGGGTGGAGGGTAGATAGGAAGGCAGTAGGGACAACCTAGAGATGGGGGGGCGGGTTAGGGAGATGAAGGGAGATAGTGGACATGGAAAGGAAGCATAGGAAGAATGGGCATAGGGATAAGCAAGAAGAGGAGATGGAGTGATGATGCTGGTTCTCTGTGGACTAGCAGGAAGTAAGTCCTCACATATGGGTGACATCCTCCGATGGAACCCCATGCAGGAACGCTCCCCATGCAGGAACGCTCCCCAGCTTCTACTGGAAGCTTTTGGGAGGCTCCACCATGCCTGCACACCTCCTTCCCACCTGCTGCCGTGGCACCATCATCTTCACTCTTTTGTTTTCCACTGAGCCCCATGGACATCTTCTAGTACGCTCTCCTTCGGTAATCGCTTTCTCCCCTTTGGAGGTGCTTAATTGCTTGCTTTTTGCTTCCATTGGTTTTCATGCCTGCCGTCATGGTTCTTTTTGATTGTATTTGTATTTTTCATCTACTAATACAGCGGTACCATCGGTGCCCCAATGGGTCTCTCCACCAATGTTTGATTTTGCCACAACTATTTTTCTAAAACCTACCAGTGGGTTTAAGAAGTGCACCAAGTGTGCCCGGACCATTTCCAATTTAGACTAGCACACTTGGTGCCTCCAGTGCCTAGGACCTGATCATCAGCCCTTGTCTTGAAATTTGTGCCTACAGATGACAGAGGCCTCAAGGGTCATGAAAAACAGTGGGAAACTCTGTTCGGCACTCCACAACCCGATCCGTCAGCCTCCATGTCTTCAAAGGTGATTCAGGATGTTGGAGGGGCATTGACATCAAGAGCCTCAAGCTCAGTCAGAGCTGAGCACTGTACCATCCTGGACCATCGATTATCAGTTGGCCTCCAAGTGAGGAGGCAACTGACATCGCCCCCATTAACATTGTAGTGTGCTCGAGCTGAGAACCAAAAAAAGGCCCAAGTACATCAGCATTAGAGCCCTTCGCGATGCGGCATCAAGAGTGATGGCGGGCTGCATGAGCACCCCTCGAAGGTGCCATGCAGGGAGGACTGCTCAATCTCCAAGATTTGGACGGGCACCAACACTGAGCCCAAGCCACCAAGCCCAAAAGCTGATACCCCCGCACAGGTGCCAGGTACTTTGGTCAAAGTTATTCAGGCCTCTGAACCTTCGGAATCAGCAGCTATGGAGAAATGGCTCCTAAAGGCACTTGAGGATCACATGACAACCCTGTTTATGATGCAATGCACCAAGGCCTCAGCATCGGCAATCATACACCTCATTCTGGAGATGGATGCCCTGCCCCTGTCAGATGCTTCGACGTCAAAACATCGAACGGATCAGACACCGACTCCAGCTCAGCCAATTTCCCTCTCCAGTGTCTTGGGGTTCAATGCATCCTCAAAGCCTAGACAGGCTTTGGAGCATCGGCATTCTCGGTGAAGCTTCCATTCCCCTTGATGCAAGTGGGACCACCAAACACAGGATCAAAGGTATTTTGACTCCTCTGAGTCTAACTCTGATGACTGGGTAACCGATGTGGAAATGGAGGACTTCGTAGAGTGCAGGTACCTGGAGCTCTATCAGACCCTTCCCCACTTCATGAGTGTTGCAAGTCTCCCCCTGAGGACATGACCTTCCAGGATTTTGTGAGGGATATAGCCATGGGCCATATGAAGCCATAAATGTATCGTGTGACTTGTAAACCTGGCGCCTTCCTCCAATGACATTGTCATTTGCCTCATTCCCCCATGCCCAGCATAGACCTTCTGCCCCTATCCCCCCTTATCCTGCATCTCCCTATCTTACCCCACCTCCTCATGTCCAGCCGGCTCCCCCTTGAACTGCCTGCCCAGCCTGCCACCATTTTTCCTGTTCACTTGGTGGTGGTGGTGGTGGTGGCAGTGGCAGCAGCAGACCTCTAATTTAAAAAAAAAAAAAAAAAAAGTGTCTTTCTAACTCGGTGCTTCCATGGCTTGTCTGATCCCTCCCTCGTCTGATGTATGCTTGTGTCTGAGAAGGGAGGGCCCAGACCAGCCAAGTAGGCATGGAGTTGGAAAGACTGAATTTTTTTTAAATTGGAGAAGGTCCACTGCTGCCATTGCCTACGCTGCCAAAGGAACAGGAAAAGCGGAAGTGGGGCAAGGGCAGTCTTGGCAGGCCGCGAGGGGGAAAGCTGAGGCCTGTGGTCAGCAACCCTAAATATGCCCCTATTTTTTGGACCTGTGCAGTTGCACCGCTCTAGATACAGTACTGGATATGGCCAAGGCCATACCGTTCTCTCTGGAGATTGAGGATGAGCCCAGGGCAAAAGATCTGGAATTCTTACAGTATTCCTCGGTGCCTAAGGAGGTGGTGATGGTGCCTGTATATCACATCCTGCAGAGAGTACAGATAAGAATGTGGGAGCATCCCCTCATGGTCCCTCCAGTGAGTAGACAACCTGACTCAATGTACAGAGTGCAGAAAGCTCCTGGTTTCGAGAAACCTTAGCATCCGCATGGCTCCTTGGTGATCGAGGCTGCCCTGAAGAGGATTAAGAGTACCAAGACTCATTCTTCAGTGCCCCCAGGAAGGGAGGCTCGGACCTTGGACTCTTTCGGGAGGAGGTGTTTCCAGGGCTTCATGTTTGTTACCCGAGTGGCCTCATATCAGCTCTACATGAGCAAGTTCTTCAAAGACATTATGTGGGATGTAGATGACCTCAGTTCCTTCCTCCTGAGAAATTGGAGCAGTTTCACACCCTAGTGGACCATGGCAAGGACTGATCAAATTTCCTGGTCCGGGCGACCTATTACACCTTTGAGATGGCGTTGAGAGTGACTGCAGTAGGCATTGGGGCCCAGAAACTCATCTGGTTCCAGTCCTCTGGCCTGGAACAGTTGTTTCAGAATAAACTGTGCTGCAGTGAGAATCTGTTCAGTGAACAGGTGGAGGAGAAGGATAGCATCATAGGGAAGCAGCATATCGTGCTTACCAGACTCTCCAGGCACACATTTGAAATGGCTTACTGCAGGAGGTACCAAGGATGGGGCCAGAAGAAGACCACCTACTCTCTTAGGCATTGACACTTTCCTGGACCCAGATCTCTCAACAGAAACAGCAGCCCCCCTGCCAAAACCAGTGCAGAGAAAAGCCCCAAACTTCCCTGCAGCCTAAGCCCGTGGTGGGGTTTTGACTGGTTCTTCCGGAGCATAGCCCATCTACTAAGGGTTACCATGCTGAACCCTCCGGTGGAGGAAAGACTCACTCTTTTTGCCCAGTGATAGCCCCTCATAACCTTGCACTCATGGGTGCTACAAATAATCTGGAGCAGATACAGATTGCACATCTCCAAACTATTTTCAAGCTGGCCCCCAAGGCCCCCGCATCAGGAGCTGCTTTGGAAGGAAATCTCTGCTCTCCTGGGTGACCTAGCTATCAAGCTTGTTCTGCAGAAGCAAATATGGTGGGGCTTTTACTCCAAGTATTTTATGGTTCCCAAGAAGAAGGCGGGGGGGGGGGGAGGTTCCATCCCATCCTGGACCTCAGCAACCTAAACACTTGGTGAGGGAAGAGTTCAAGATGATTTCTCTGGGCACCCTGCTTCTGGATCTTCAAAGAGGAGATGGTCTCTGTTTCCTGGATCTAAAAAATACATATACCCACATATTGATTCATCCTACTCACAGGAAGTATCTCAGATTTGTACTAGGAGGGCAATACTTTCAGTATTGAGTGCTGCCTTTCAGTCTAGCCTCAGCCCGCCTAGTCTTCACAAAATGTCTCATGGTAGTGGCATCCTTTCTCCAAAAGCTAGGGTGCTTGTCTTCCCTTACCTGGATGATTGGCTCAATAAAAGCACCACTCTGGAGGGAGTCTGTGACTCCTCACAAATGACCATTCAGGTGTTGGAGCTGTTGGGCTTTGTGATCAACTACCCAAAATCCCACCTTCAGCCCACCCAGCAGCTGGGGTTCATATGATCCCTACTCAAAACAACTCAGGAGAGGGCTTTCCTCCTGCAGGCCTGACTTCAAAGGCTAACAGTCTTAGTTCAGGATACTTTTGGTTTTGTCACATCTGAGGAGTGAGACATATTGTCACTAAAATGCTAAGTGGTTTTTGAATCTTTAAATTGTTGGGGTTTTTCTAGGCTTCCCCTGCGATTATTTGGGGAATTTTTTATTTTGTTTGGCTGTTTGTGTTCAATCCCAACATATATACAGGACCTGCTTTAAACAAATTGCTCATGCCACCATAAAAGCATGGACATTATTTATTTATTTTGCCAGGTCTGTAACATCACAAGCTTTGCTTTAACTTATAAGGTAGAAATTGCAATATCAATCCATAGAATCAATATATCTATAACAAGCAAAGCACCTGACTTAAGTATAAAAGGTCCTGGAGACAGATACAGCCTCACTCCAGTGAGATCAGCTAATGTCTGTCTGCTTATTAGAATTTCTCCTCTATATTTATATATCATTTTAGGGCTCAAATTGCTGATAAATAGATTTCCTTTCTTTTCTTATCCTCTATTATTTCAAGCAACTCTGCTTCTTAATCTTTACCCTTTATTTTTTCCCTTGGGCATCCTGTCTTTCCATTCTCACGGCAGTCCTTGTCGCTGTGTGCTGGCTCTGTTTCCTGCAGATTAAGTTCTTCGTTCTGTTCCCCTTTGTTCATTCAAGGGGCCCAGGTGACAGCTTTTCACTAGCTGTGTAGTTTTCAGAGCCTCTCATTGTGTCAGCTCTCTGGGACAGGATATTAGCTCATTTCATTGCTCAATCTTGCTGATTCTGCAGTTTTAGTGTGAAAAAGTCAGAGCAGGCTGTTTCTTTCTTAGGCCTAGCCTATAGATATTAGCACAAGATGGATTCAACCTGTAACAAAGGTACCTGAAGGGGGATTCATTTTTCCCCTTCAAAATGCATTTAGAAATGATAAATACACACCTTGGGGCCCACAAATGAAAATTGGGCATGAACCATTAGGCATGTGAGCGGCTAAGAAGTTACCATATTCTATGCCTGGTGCCCTTCAAATGAGGCTCCTTTATATCTCACCCTCATTCGTGTGTTTGACTTAGTCCACAAATTGGTTATATAGTTATACAGCTTTCGTTCCTGGGTGTAACATTTTGATTGTTTCAGTTTACATCTTTAGATGCGGCAGACTCAATCGACTCTGCGGACTCAATGGACCCCCAGGCCACGGGTCGCCTCTGGGATTGGGTGTATGTCACCAGTCCCCTGGTCCAATCTCTGCATTGGTGGATGGTCCCCCTGAATTTGCTCAAAGGCCTCCCCTTTCAAAAGGCCTTGCTCCAGAAGATCTTGACAATGGATGCATCCAAGTTGAAATGGGGAGCTCATCTCAATGGCTTCCACACTTAGGGTGTCTGGTCTGTCCAGGAGAGTCTTCACCAAATCAATTTTTTGGAATTGAGAGCCATAGCAAATGCTCTAAAGTCCTTCCAAGACGGGCTGGACAACCACATTGTCGTCATTCAACCAACAAAAGTTGCTATATCCTGTAACAAGTAGGGGGCACTGGTTCCTATCACCTGTGCTGGGAGGCAATTGGGTTGGGGAGGTTTGCCATCCCTCATATCTGCCGGGAGACCGAAACATTCTGGTGGACAGACTGAGTTGGGTCCTTTAGCTACACAAATGGATGTTGAACAGTGATACAGATTGCACATGTAGTGGCCCACATCTTTCAGAAGTGGGGCACTCCCTTGATAGTCCTGTTTGGCACTCCACGAAATGCCCAGCTAGATCAGTTCCACTCTAGAGTGGGATCCCACAGAGGACTGGCATCGGACACTGTCCTCCTGCACTGGGGAAAGGGTTTTCTGTATGCTTACCCTCAAATACCTCTCGTAACGAAAATCCTAATGAGTCTCAGGACAGCCGGTGGTATGATGATACTCATCATGTCATACTAGCCCACTAGCTGCAGCTCTCCACGCCATGCTTTGGACCTCATCTCGCAGGAAAACAGGAGTATGCTACATCCCAATGTCTGGTCCTTGATCCTCATGGCATGGTTATTGAGAGGCTGGTCCTGTCAGAGCTCCATTTGCCTGACAACATAACTGATGTTCTGGTGGCCTCCTGGAAGGCTTGGATGAGGAGGGCTTATGCCTGTAAATGGCAGAGATTTGCTGTCTGGTGTGAAGGCTGAGCCCTGAATCCTTTCATCTGTCCCATGAGGAGCCTGCTCGAATATCTTCTACACCTCTCTGACTCGGGCCTGAAGTCCAACTCTGTCCAAGTTCACCTCAGCATAATTGGGGCATACCATCACAAAGTAGATGGGAAATTCATCTTGGCTGCCATTGATTGCTTGCTTCATGTGACAGCTACTTCTCTCGAAGCCTCCATACAAGTCTCCCTGCTGTGACTTGGGATCTCAATGTGGCACTATCGCAGCTCATGAAAACTCCCTTTGATCCAATAGACTCGTGTCCACTGAAGTTGACCTGGAAGGTCTTGTTTCTGATAGCTGTCACCTTGGCATGCTGAGTGAGTGAGCTTCAGGCAGTTCATCCACCGTATACCAGATGCCACCATAATCGAGTGGTTCTTCGAACATATCCTAAAGTCCTTCCAAAAGTGGTTTTGGATTTCCATCTTAACCCGTCCACATTGTTTCCTAGGCCTCACACACACAGAGGGGAAGTGGCATTGCACATGTTGGACTGCAAGCGGGCTTTAGCCTTCTACTAGGAGCTTACAGGACTATAGGAAATCCATCCAACCTTTGGAAATGGCAGCTCCCAGCTTACTAGGGTCAAAAGAAACAAAACACTCTCTTTCAATTTGGTTAGAAGACTGCATCTCCTTTGCTTATGTCTTTGCAGGCCTGAGAATTGATGGTCATATCACAGCTCACAATGTCCGAGCTATGACTGTAATGGTGGTGAACTTGAGCTTGCTCTTCATGGAAGAAATCTGCAGGGCTGCAACAAGGACTTCTGTCCAGACATTCATGTCTCACTACTGCCAGGAAGTGGATTCCTGACATGACATCTGTACTCCGGCACCTGTTTAGAATCCAACTCCATCCTCTCAATGACCTTTTGTCCATCCAGTTTATCAAAATAAAACCATCAGGGAGTAAATAAAATAATAAGGAATTAATGAGAGAAAGAAATGCTACAGAGTGCAGTTGTGACGTGATTTGCCTTCTCAGTACATAGTTGGTTTTGCATATTCCATTGTTCATGTTGCCCCACTTGGCTTCTCGAAAGTCTCCTCGGTTTTTGATTGCCTGTAACTTGGGAGTCCCAAATGTGAGGACTTACTTCCTGCTTGTCCATGCAGAATGGGTAGTTACTCACCTGTAATAGGTGTTCTCTGTGGACAGCGGAAATAAGTCCTGACAACCCTCCCACCTCCCTGAGTTGTCTTCTGCTACTACTATATTATCAGACTGAAGATGATGGCGTTGCTGCTGCAGCAGGTAGTAAGGGGGCGTGCAGGCGCGGTGAAGCCTCCCAAAAGCTTCCAATAGAAGCTGGGGAATGTTCTCATGTGGGATTCCATCAGGGAATGTCACCATATGTGAGGATCTATTCCTGCTGTCCACGGAGAACAGCTGTAACAGGTAACTACTCTATATGGGTTAAAAGAACATTAAAGAAAGATCCTGGGCATGGGGGGGGGGGGCAGAGGGAGACAGAGGAGAGATGCTAGACACAGGGGTGATAAAGGGAGGGGGAAATGCAGGACATGGGGGTAATAGGGAGAGAGGGGGGATGAAAAGAGATGGAGAGATGCTTGACATGAGAGTAATAATCAGGGGATGATATGGTATAGAGATGGGGAAGATGCTGACATATAAAGAATGAGAGAGAGAGACACACACACACACACACACACACACACAGAAACACTGGATGGGGCAGAGAGAGAGAGAGAGAGTGAGTGAGTAAGACTGGGGAATAATGGACCAGGAAAAAAGAGGTGGGGAATGGGAGGACTGGGGTGAGGTTAGCTAGATAGACTAAAAAAGAGTGGTATTGAGGATTGGATAGTAAGAAAGAGTCATGAAGCCTGAGTGGACAGAAAGAGAAAAAATAAATGGAAGAAAGCTGAAAGGAAAAGATCAATATCCAAGATGGAACGAATTGAAGAAAACAAAAGAGGAGACAAGAAATGGCAGATGGACTAGGGACCATAGAAAGAGAGCTATGGTAAGAGAAGACAGAGGAAAGCAGAAACTTTAGATTGGGACCAGCATGATCAGAGAATAAAATAGTCAAATAACAAAGATAGAAAAAATAATTGTATTTTCAATTTAGTGATCAGACTTTGCACTATCCTGATATGTTATAAAGAACAGGGAAATGCATCTCTTTCTATTTCTCTGGTGTTACATTATATGCAGAATCTGGCTTCTTGGGGTTGCAGTTTAATTTTTTATCTACATAGTTGTGGTCACTTATTCTGAACTCATTGAGGTTCTGTGCCCTGAGTGTCTGACCAAGGCCTGTTATCATGATGTTTGTATGTAGGGATATGTACTGTAGTAATTTTAATTCTTCAACTTCTCAAATAGGTGCTTGGATGTTCCAGGGCCTGCTGCAGTATTTAGAGCACTGGAATTTTTTTTGGATAGGTTGCTTATGTGAATTTTGGAAGTTGGTGTTGGTATGGCATGCTAGATTTGCTCTATAGATCCTCAGTGACTTTTGTAGGTTTCGGTATTAGTTCACAATATGCCTGGTACTGAAGAATGTTTATTTTGTTGCTTGTGATTTGACCAGAATCAGATTTTTTTTTTTTTTTTAGATATTGAGTTCCGTGGGTGAATGTCCTAGTTATGCTCTACACCCATTGTCGAAGGAGGGGATTCTGTGGATGCAGAATATATGTTCAAAAAGAAAAAGTGAGAACCATAACACAGTTTATAACAAAATAAATAGAGTTATAATTTTATAATTTGATGCTATAAACTGTGCCGTGATTCTTGCTTTTTCTTTTAGTTCCTTGGTGTGTGAACATCTTGCATTTCCTTTGTTTTTTTTTCATAATATATATCTACATTAAAATCATGTTGGTCCAATGCAGAGTTTTAAGTTATGTTGGAGATGCAAAGCCCACCTTGGTGTTTATGTTGGAGTGGGAAGTGTTGTCATAAAGCCCCTCTTGTTTTTCTGAGGATGGGAAGTACTGTGTAGGGGCCACTCAAACTCTCTTGTTTTTGTGAAGGTAGAAAATGCTGTGTTGGGGCTGCCAAGTCACTCGTTGTTTTTGTTGAAGTGGGAGCTGCTGTGTTGGTGCTGTTGAGCCCCTCTTGTTGTTTGTCACATTTAGCATCATGTTTCCTAAGCTCTGTTTTAGTAACACATGTATGGGCTGCATTACCGGCGAGGGGCTGGAGGCTACCTTCAGGGAATTATATCCTACTGCAGTTGCCACATTTCAACGTGGCAAAACGGCTGCTGGAGCAACTGAGGTCATCTTTTGAGATGGCAGTAGTTGTACCCACGCTACTTATGCTGAGTCATTATGTTTGTTTCTGCAGACAATGCTGATGCCTGCATGTGGGAGTTCTTTCTCTCACCTCACTCTGAAGGGAAGTATAATTTTGGGAAAGAAATCCTGAAAACCTAAGAGTAATGGACAAAGCATGGAACTTGTTCCGTGATCCGGCTGGAAAGTGGCCATATTATTTTTGCTTTTCTGTCGCTCCAGCTTCACTTCCTACTGCATGAGTGCCAGTAGGAAGTGAAGCTAGAGTGAGAGAAAGCTAGAATAGCACATGGATGTATTGGTTTGTTATTGAAACCTGCTTAAGACATGTGGTTTAAATCAGCAATATATTAATGTTGTCATTGTCTTCCTATATTGTAATTATTCTTTGCATTTACATTATACCGATTTTGCTTATAATTTTTAGATGTACACAGACTTTATAGTTATGTTTTTTATTTTTGTATTACATTTTTATTACATTCTGTACAAAACTATTTTTGTATTATTTTTATTACATTTTTGTATTATTTTTATTACATTCTGTGCAAAATCTTTCTCCTGTATATTTTTTCAGTGATTAAAATATTTTTGAGCTGTCTGTACAGATGAGTATTTTTCTTTTGATCCATATCTAAAATTTACCATGCTCTCGGACTATCACAGCCTGCTAAGTGTTTACTGCTCAGTAGTTATTTTTACTCTGGCTATGCATTTGCCCCTTCACTGCAATTTTCTTTCAACACTAGACTTGAAGGAGAAATACTAGCATTATGTGAGGAGTTCACAAAGGAATTTTTGGAAAAAGGGGGGGGGGATAGGGTGAAGCCAGCATTAATAATAATGAGGGAGGGGGCACTAGAAACCCTAGCACCAGCCCTGGAGAGCAGGCCACCATGAAAAAATCTTCAGTTTTGGTGAAATTACTAACATATTAGGAGAGTAATTTTATAACAGTTTTAGAGGGGGAGCAAGTAGGCACCTATTTGTAGCCTATTTAATAAAGACACATTGAAACCTTATTCACAATTTCCACATGTAAAATCAGACATTTACCCATAAAAATGGCATTTATGTGTATATGGTGATTTTAAAAAAGGGCTGAATTTACATGTAGATATACTTACTATGTAGAAATTTCAAGGGGGTGTATCTATGCATGGTATTCCCCATTTCAGAGAAGGAATACACACGCATGCCTGCAATTGTCCATGATGGGATTTACAGATGTTGGCATATGTAGGTTTTTAAAAAGTGCTTGCTTTGGTCAAATATTTACAGGAAGGATTAAGGGGTCATCCTCCTTAATTCCCCATTGTTTATTTCCCCTTCCAAATTAAAATTATATAAGATAGCTGCAGCCATAGTTATTTCTCAATATTTATACATGTAGAATACATGTAGGTTTGTAAAAATGGCCAACGTACACTTGTAAGCATTGACATGTAGAATTTGCTGAGTTCCCCCCATTGATTCTTCCCATGTGTAGATTTTCAAAATGGCTCTTCTGGCTCCACATATTGGCAAATACATGCACTGCTGCACTATTTCAGAAAAGGTTCCTCATTTTGCAGTTTTTTTTAAAATACTGCCAGAATTATGTGTATTGCAGCTTTAACGTCTCAATTCAGATCTCCACATACTATCTAGAATGTAGCTTCATGGCATCTGTGTGTTTTTATAAAATACTAGGGGTGGACCGGCAGAAATCGTGGCTAGATTGAAGCTGTGTACATTTACACCTGCTCAAGAGCAAGCATACATTTTAAAATATAAAGTTTACGAGTGTATTAGTACGAGTGTATAAAGTATGAGGCTAATTTATAAAATCCTCCCATAAATCATGACTACGTCCATGCTCTACCCAAACTCCGTCCCAAAACATGCCTACATGCAGGTCACTTAAAAATACGCACCTTCTTGTCCGCAAGTGTACCCCTTCATGAGCAACCCCTTGAATAATTTTATAAATATCCTTTTACACATGTAAAACGGGGTTCTGTGCATTGGAATTTATAGCGTCACCCCCTAGAAGGTTAATTAGTACAGCATACAAGGAATTTTCTGTTGCTCTTATACTAACAGTTTCCTCTTGCTCCCTATTACTTCCAAATCCTAGGCAAAACTTCAGTTTTGCGTCCTCCAAATTAAATTTCGCTCCTCTAAGTAACCCCCCAAGATTTTAATAACAAGACTTAGCAATCAAGATATTCTCCACACCAACCCTCCCAGTACAAACCTGCAAAAATGTATAATTGGACATCAACCTTTTATATATTGAAATTTCTTTTGCATCTCTCTTTCTCTCTGCCTCTCTCTATCAATAGATGTAGATAGATAAATGGATAGATGTGTGTTAAGAGGACTTTCAAAAGTCATTTACCTGAATAAATGGGCTATTTGGATATTTTCCACTTTTCCTGCATGTAAACATACACATTGATGGTTCTTTTAAGAGTCTGCCGGTTGGCAGCTATTGTTCTGCTTTCACTGCAGCTGCTTTTTGTGCCGCCCCAAGCAACCCCCTAGTTTCCCTATTGGTTAAGTCAGCCTTGGCCATGAGTCTTCATTCACAGTAAGTGGGGACTTTTCCCCTAAGCTATATCCTTTATGCTATATACTTTAATGCAGTCATTGCAGCAACTGTTCTGGGCCAGTGGCCATTCAACAGGGCTCCTTGCGCAAGGTTCCAGTCACGGGCCCTGAATCTCATCACTAGATGTTATCATTTGTAGAATGGCCAAGATTGCTTCCCCAGGGACTAAAAATGTTTCCTGCCTGGCACCTCCAGATGGTTCCAGAATGCAAAACCCAACCTTAGAATCAAACCAAGCACCGTAATGCGTAGCACTTGCAAAGAGGTTACCTGACACAGGTTTCTTCCAACCTCTTATCTAATCATTTTCACAGGTACAGGCAGAAAGGATTCCACATTAGTGGCAATAAAAACAAGAACGGTCCAATAAAATTCTCACAAATCTCAGGCTGCTAAGCATTGATAGCTTTATAAACGTATTCCTGCCTACTGGGTTGGCGTTTGGCATGTATTGTTTCTCCTCCCCCTAAAATGTGCATAATGCGGCCTGGTCGTTAATTAGAGCAATGGACTGAAAACAAAGGAAGACAGGGGTTCACATCCTGCCCCCTTGTGACTTGAGTTGGCTTGATATATAGCAGAACTTCCCTCAAAAACATCAACGCCATGCCATTATGTTTTTTTCAACCCATCAAATGTATGTATTCCTGTTTGTCTTTTTTTAACCTATTGTAACATACTTAATTTAATTCAATTATGCACCTCTACACAAAAATGTAGCAACATAAAAAGGGAAATACAGTAGCACTATTCATACAAGCATACAGACCCTCCATTAATCCCCTTGAATATTCCCAATAAAGCTACAGTATAATTATATCAAAAAGCAAATAAACCCCTAACACATTACATCCCACCCAAAATATTCGTATTTCTTCCAATTAGCTCAGTAAAGTAATCATTAACCTCTCCACTGCCTCGCCACACTGCGCTTTACCTGCTGGAAATGCTTGGGTAAACCAACGTTTGAATTCTTTTGCTGAACAACAAATAATTCTCTTGATATAACTAGATGAATTTAGTTGTAAAAGTGTACAATAAGTTAATGATGATGATAATAATGACAAATACCTACTGTTCCTGAAAGTAACTCACTTTAGGATTGGAAAGGCGAGCAACTAAATCTATAATCCAAATTTGTAACATGAAAACCTTTTAATTTATGTAGAATGTAGTTGCAGTCTAAGAATCTATTTTAAGAAATGTAATTTCCTTACTTCAAAGGCTATGGCTCTCTCACAGAAGGCCTTGTAATAATAAAATGTTAGCTAGGCCTGCATCTTCTCAAATATATACTACAGTTTTGCCCATTCCGCCATCTACAGGTCATTGGCAGTTACTGTACTTTGTATAATCATCTCCCTTCCTAGTAGATGTCTGTGAAAATTAGGTATGAAAGGCAGCACATTAAAACACCCTTTCCATGGTTAATAGTTTAGCTGCATCAGGCTTTTTGTGATTTTTCTCAGCTCTTCTTGCTGGAGCCTCTCTGCAGCAATATGCTGAAAAAAATGTAGATGCAGTTACAGTTTCTGAAGACCTGCAATCAAGCATTATAAACTCTACCATCAGCTGTTTAAATAAACACACGGCAAATGAAATTTCTTGTTTGTTTTTTTTAATAGAAGAAAATCGATTTATCTCCAACTTATTTTTAATTTCTTTTTGTTTTTTTTTTCAAACGAAAGCAGTTTATGAGCTGTCACACACTTGATAGTCTCTCCTGTGGTTTTAGTAATCTTGCTACAGCTATGTCTGCCAGAGGGGCAATTTTAGTTGTTTGACTAATAACATGTGCGCTCAGCAGTGGTATTATCAGCAACAAAGGGTGAAGGGCAGATGGTTCACGTTTGAGTCTTTTCACATCAGGGTCTGTAGTTTTGAAACACTAGAGGGCTCTATAAGTCTTTGTTTTTTTAAATAAATTGTATTTTTGGAGAAAATAAGTACATTTTTATCAGTACCTTTCATCATGCACAAGTATTCCTTTTCTTTCTCTGAAGTGAATTGCACAAGCTGACTCCATTTCTGTTGGTCAGGGTTATCTAAATCTGGATTTTACCCCACTGCATGAAGGATCATTTCCCCTGGAAATCAGAAGTGCGAGTCCATGCACGCACCGGGGAAAAACCAGGAATTGACTCAGTCTGACCAGCATAAATGGAGCCAACTGGCATCCATAAGTCTCATTCATTCACAGCCAAAAAGCAGCAGCATGAGCGATGATCAAGACTTCTGCAACAAACACTTCTATTAGCTAATAGTTCATGGTAAGCCCTTCGTCTACATTTCGGTCAACGGTGTCCATAAACATGCCTCTAATTCTGGAGATTATTTGCAGGGTTATTTAAGGTCTCGCTCATACAATACAAGAAATAGCTCTTAAAACAAATATATTTTAAAGATGTGACTTGCTTCTATTGTATGATGTGATGTTGTTATTTGAAACTCAATGTATAATGCCTTGTAAAAGTCTTCATACCCTTGTACATTTTTCACATATTGTTCTCTAAAACATAGAATTAAAAATGCACTATAGTCAGAGATTGTTTCAGTGATCTGTACGTGACCCTGAGCGTCCACATGAGGAAGCATGCACACTCGCGAAGCTTGGAAGGTCATAGATGGAGCAAGATGATAAGTCAAAAATGTAACCCACAAATGGATTAAAACATAAAATTTATTGTATTTAGTTGAGACAGTTCACCCTACATGGCCGTGTTTTGGCATGCGCCTTCATGAGGGGTAAATCTGCTACAAATGCAAAACATATCAATCAAAAATCATTAAAATATAGAAATAAAACCATACATATCAAAACAAATAAAAATATATCTTTATAAATGACAATAAATTATAAACATTAACAATGAACATAACATATATATATATATATATATATATATAACTATACATAAAAATAATTAATTACAAAAAAATTACAAAACAGAGGTCCTCCACATAACTAAAGATCTTTCATTCACCCCCTCCATCAACACTAAGAATTGCAGACATCAACCTCAAGGTCAAACCAGAAGTCAAATACCTCAGAATCACACTAGACCAAAAATTAAACTTACAAGCCACATCAAATGAAGATTCTACAGAACTTATGTGCTCTACTCATGCAATAATAACTCCCCACCTTAACTACTGCAACTCAATCTTCCAAGGGCTCCCAAAAACCGCAGTACACCGACTCCAACAGGCCCAGAACACAGCGTCATGCAAAATCACAGGCACATCAAGGCATGACCACATCTCACCAGTTCTCAAGCAGTTACATTGGCTCCCAATAACAACGCGCATCAAATACAAAACTACCATCAACATATTCAAAACCCTCCACAAGCTGATCACCTACATACCCTAATCCAGAAAGTCCCCAGCAAGATCAAGGAGGCAACCTAATCACCTCCTAGGGCCCTATATTGAAAAGGCATTTACATATTTTACAGACCCGTAAACCATGTAAATGCCACTGTAACACAGTTAATGGCACTGAATACCCCCGATTATCTCCCCTACACATCCCGATGCTAACCGCCTAGCATCAGGGCATGTCATGGGTGTTCCGGGGCAGAACAGAGGGGACAACAGTCGCTAACCAGGTAGCGGCAATATTTCACCTTTGGGTAAAACTAGGCAAAGCAAAAGCTGCTACCTAGTCAGCTTCTGCGGCTCTGGGGCATGTGTGGCGATTCCGAATATCCAATGCTGGGGCTGCATAATGCCCCAGCATTGAATATTCAAGGTTAGAGGACGGCAGGGATGGCTATGAGCCGTAGTGGTGCATAGCCGGCTCAATTCAATATCGGGCCCATACTCTCCATACCAGCACACAAAGCAAAAAGCATGCAAGCCACATGCAACAGAACATTCTCCCTATACAGTCTGTCAAACTGGAATGTACTCCCCGACCACCTAAAATCCATCAATGAAACAATGGAATTCCGCAAAAAACTCAAAGCCCACATCTTTCTGGAATAGTTCAGAAACGACACCTGACGAAGACTGCCACAAACTATGTATATAAGTTTCCCCCACCTTGTAAGCAGACGTCTGACCCTGTGTAATCCGCAAAATGCCATCCACTTCTGTTCATGTTGTATTCACCAGATACTGATACCAGTGATTTATTATTCGGTGTTCTAAAGATCCCTGAATTACAAAGTATAATTATTATTTAATGTTTTAATGTTCACTGTATCACAAATAACCATGTTCATTGTAAAAAGCTTTGATATTATGAAAGGTGGTATAAAAGAGATGTTAAACAAATAAATACATAATTATTTTATATAGGAATATAAGAAATTATAAAAAACAATAAGACAAATATCTGACATAGCAATGAAATAAATGCAATAGTGATTACAGTAAGAAGGTTGAATGAATAGAATATTGAATATTAATACATGGGCTGTAAATTATGTGTGTTAAAAGGCTCCTCAGTCAGTGGAGGGTCCCAGGTCTAAATTAGGCCTTGACAGAAGAAAAGGAAGAGGGAAGATCTAGCCTCCTTTCCCTAGAGAAGAAAGAGAAAAGTTGTGCTGTGTGATCTTATTTATTTAGCAGGGTTTATATATCGCTTTTCACCGGGTCGAAGCGGTATACATAGAACATTTAACTATGTACAGTATTATAGCACATTTAACTATATACAATGAGTAACTTAGAGTAACTGTTTAATATATGTACAGGGTCCGCTGCTTTTTGACATATTCATAAATGACCTGGAAAGTGGAATAATGAGTGAGGTTATCAAATTTGCAGATGACACAAAACTATTTAAAGTTGTTAAAACCCAAGAGGATTGTGGAAAATTGCAAGAGGATCTTGATAAATTGGAAGACTGGGCATCAAAATGGCAGATGAAATTTAATGTGGACAAGTGCAAGGTTATGCACCTAGGGAAGAACAACCCAAACTATGGTTACACGATGCAAGGTTCCACATTAGGAACCACCACCCAGGAAAAAGATTTAGGCGTCATTGTGGATACCATGTTAAAACCCTCGGCCAAGTGTGCAGCGGTGGCCAAGAGAGCAAATAGAATGCTAGGTATGATAAGGAAAGGAATGGAAAATAAAACAAAGGATATTATAATGCCTCTATATCGTTCCATGGTGAGACCGCACCTTGAATATTGTGTGCAATTCTGGTCGCCGTATCTTAAAAAGGATATAGAGTTATTAGAAAAGGTTCAGAGAAGAGCCACCAAAATGGTAAAGGGGATGGAAGGATACTCCTATGAAGAAAGGCTAAAAAGGTTAGGGCTCTTTAACCTGGAAAAGAGACGGCTGAGGGGAGATATGATAGAAGTCTATAAATTAATGAGCGGAGTGGAACGGGTAAACGTAGATCGATTGTTTACCTTATCAGAATATAGAAAGACTAGGGGACATGCAATGAAGCTACAGGGTAAACTATTTAAGACTAATAAAAGAAAATATTTTTTCACTCAACGTGTAATCAAACTCTGGAATTTGTTACCGGAGGATGTAGTAAAGGCTGTTAGTGTAGCTGGGTTTAAAAAAGGTTTGGACAAGTTCCTGGAGGAAAGGTCCATAAGCCATTATTAAGAAGGGACCCAGGATATCAATGCTTGAACCAATGCAAGCATAGTGGAACCTGTGTCCCTTGGGGAAACTACTAGGTACATATGACTTAGATTGGCCACTGTTGGAAACAGAATACTGGGCTTGATGGACCTTGGTCTGACCCAGTATGGCATATCTTATGTTCTTATGAGTGGGATCTTCCTTGGGGTGGGGTATTTGAGGTCAGGATGTGATATGTATACATCAGGTAGGTTTGGTGGGGGATTGTTAGGGGAATGTGCTACCTGGTTGAAGTCTGGGAGCACTGTTAACATGCCTAAGACCATTAAGGGCAAGTATTGGGAAAGAGAATGTCCAGCAGGAGTGGTGATGTTAATCTATGTGTCGGAAGACTTTGGAAATCCAGTGTGGGATAGGACTTCTAGAGGGACATGCCCAACAAGAATCACTCTGAATCATGGAACCCCCTATATGCAAGAGTTGCTGTGAGATTTCATTTGGGAGTCTACTAAAGAACATATTGAAGAAGTACAGAGAGCATTCTACGGACTACAATTGGAAGAAAGAATTTCCCTCCCATCTGCCTCATGACCTAGAAGGAGGTAAGGAGAAATCTTCCTCTCCATATAATCCATGAAAGCACATTTAGAATAGACATGGAGATTGCCATTTATACTTTGAGGTCGCAAGATTCACAATTCTGACAGTATTTTAGAAAGGGATGTGCTAAAGGTGGATCTGTTGCTTACATGCTTAGAAGGAAATGCAGGAGTGTATGTTGGAGGAGGCATTTTACAAACTTACACAGGAAAACACAACGGAAGTGCATGTGTATGTAAGCCATTTTGCAAACCTACTACTGCTACTACTATTAATTACACAGGTACACTACCAAAAAACTGCCTCCAGTTTTGCAACTGATTCCTATAGATTTTGGGGTGCTGAATCCAGGAAAAATAGTCAAAATGTTCCATCACGTCACGTTTTCTTGCAAAATTAGATTTCTTACCCATATAAGGAATGTTCACATAATTTCTTTTTAGCCAACTGCAGTTTATTTTCTTGGCCCAAAATAGAGATTGTAATGGTTAACTAACTAGAAACACTCCCTCATGATATTTTAGAGTGTTTTGTATTCATTTTATACATTAACAGGACAATTGGGAGGCGGGGGGCTAAATCCAGTACTCGCGCTGGCGCATGTTCTTTCCTGTTCGCCTCACCTCGTTCGCTCGCTCAAACACGGTGGTTGCGACATGAACGTTCCTGTCAAATTTCAGTTTCTTGCAAGTTCATTATTACCTTTTGTTTGCTCAGTCGTAATCCAGCTTTATTCCGAAGTGGTTCACTACAGTTGTAGTTTGCAGTACTGTGTATTTGTGATGGCTCACAGAGCCAGAGGTTGCGTCAACTCTCCGGACAGTTTTTGTTTTATTTGTGGGGAATATACCGTGAAAAAGCGGCAGAGGAACATTTCTGCATTTATTTAAAAAGTATATTTCGCCTATTTCGGTTTGAAGTTAGGCGATCAAGACAAACCGTGGGCTCCTCACAAAGTGTGCAAGACATGTGAGGAAGATCTACGCTTATGGATGAAAGGTAAAAAACAAGCATTTCGTTTCGTAATACCTATGATGTGGCGTGAACAAAGAGACCACAGCAGTGACTGCTATTTTTGCTCTTGCATTGTGAAGGGATACAACTTAAAAAATAAGAACGTAATAAGTTACCCCAACCTTCCCTCAGCAATTAGGCCTATGCCTCATAGCAATGAAGTACCTGTGCCTGAACCACCAAAATCTTTGGATCATATTTGTGTGGACGGTTCTGATCATGATGAGACTCATCAGATGGCTTTTCCCGATGAGTCCAGTACTTCTGAGTTTGAAACTGAACCAGATCCGAAACCTGAGCTTTTCTCTCAAGCTGAATTGAATGATTTAGTCTGGGATTTAGGACTCCCAAAAGATGCTGCCCAACTGCTAGGTTCTCGGCTTAAACAGAAAAATCTATTGTCACCAGGAACAACTTTTTATTGGTACCGCAACCGCGAGACACAATTTTTGAAGTATTTCAGCAAAGAGGAAGATTTGTTATTTTGCAACGATATATACGGAGTGATGGAAAAGTTTAAACTCAAGTATGATCCTGCTGAATGGCGGCTGTTCATTGATTCGTCAAAAGACAGCATAAAAGGTGTTCTTCTTCATAATGGCAACACATTCGCTTCAGTTCCTATTGCTCACTCTGTTATTCTCCAAGAAAAATACGAGAATTTGTCCCTGATTCTTCCGAAGATTCGTTATGATGAGCATAAGTGGATGATTTGTGGAGACTTTAAAATTCCATCCATGCTATTAGGGCAGCAATCCGGTTTCACCAAATATCCCTGCTTCCTTTGCTTGTGGGATAGCCGGGCCCGCGACCTACACTGGGGGAAAAAAGACTGGCCAATTCGGGAGTATTTGAGACCCGGTGAGAAAGATGTTCTTCATGAGAGCTTGGTACCTCGTGATAAAATTCTATTACCACCTCTCCACATTAAGTTGGGTCTCATTAAGCAATTCATCAAGTCCCTTCCAAAAGATGGTGAGTGCTTTTGGTACCTTTGCTCAAAGTTCCCCCGACTTTCTGAAGCAAAGCTAAAGGAAGGAGTGTTTGTTGGCCCTGATATAAGGAAACTCATTTCAGATGGAGCATTCGCTGAAACGATGTCTGAGAAGGAAAAAGAAGCCTGGGATTCCTTCAAGGATGTTGTTCTCAAATTCTTGGGGAACAGGCGGGATGAGAACTATAAGGATATTGTTGCCAGGATGCTCAATGCCTTCAAAGAACAAGGCTGTAACATGAGCCTGAAAGTCCATTTCTTACACTCCCATGTGAACTACTTTCCCGAAAACTTGGGGGCGTACAGTGAAGAACAAGGTGAAAGGTTTCACCAGGACATCAAGGACGCAGAGAGAAGGTACCAAGGAAGATGGAACACCACTATGATGGCTGATTTCTGCTGGTTGCTGCTGCATGAAACCCCAGATGAAAAATACGCCAAGCAGCGCACCAAGAGAAGCATTCGTGGGAAGAAGAAATGGGCCCACCAGGAGATTGATTGACTTTAAAATCTAAACTGTGTTGACAAATATCGTGTTTTTACTAAACTTTGAAATAAAAATTTGCTAGTTATTACCACAGTGTCGGATCTCATTTATTAGAATTTTATTTTCACACCATCGGGTGTTTGTCTTCATGTATTGCAATGGTGCGGTTTGCGTTTTCTATTCTTACATACATACCTGTACAACATATTTTGCACATTTCTTTGCTTTGCTTTGTGTCTAACCTCGCTCTTATATGCTCAATGTTTGTGCACATGTATGTGGCTGTTTTAAGTGCAGACAATTTTGCTACCATCACAGTGTGTTTTGTTGACATTACTCTATTCTTATGTGCTGCCTTGTTACAATTTTCTTTATTCTTTGAATAACTACTAAACAATTAGTATAAAGAATTCATCCAAGAAACTTTTATCTCGATCGCACTCAATCTGAAACATTCACCTCAAACTGCTAACCCAATGTAGCAAAAAATCTGTACGTGATGGAGCAAATTGGTTACCAGATTTGGATTCAGCGCACCAAAAAACGTAAAAATCAATCGAAACATTAGAAGCAGTTTAAAAAAATTTTTTTTAGTGTACCTGTGTTATTTATACATATACATGCTGCCAATTAACCACAGAGGCAGTTACAAATGCATGCTAGGTTGAAGGTGTAAATCCCAATGTGGACATGTTTGACCATAAAATGGGAATTACATATACAGCATGTACAGATTTATGACTCACCCTAGCCACGTACTAACTACACCCTTCACACAACCCCTTACAAATTCTATGTAGCAATGGCATCTATGTCTAAACTGAGCCCATTCTAAAATTACCATTACCACTTAAATGCCATTTCCATGTGTAAGTGCCGAATTTTACACATGGGAAAACGTGAATAAGAGTTCTATAATAATTTCCATAGCCCAACACCTAGCCTTCGGGATTCACTACATACACAACCTAATCTGTACTGTAGAAATAGTATGCCTTCACACTCTTTGCCATAGCAAATCCATATTTACTAATTTCCAGATATTGCCCTAACAAGGCCCATAATAACTTAAATAGAGCCCACATGTCCAGTCACAGTGGCTGAGATGATTTGCTTGGATGAAGAATCAAGTTGTTTGTGTTGCATAAAGTGATTTTCAAACAAAGGTGTATGCATGCTGACATAGGCATCAGACCAGAGTACGCCACATGAGCCTTAGCCCTACCAATATTTCCCTGCCACGATCATAGCAAAGAACCTTCCTATCTGCCTGCGGGAGATTGGATCCTCGTGGGCAGAACAGGGGGAGAAGGCTGCCATCATGGCCTCGACGCAGTTGTCTGGCCATGGAGAGGATGAGGGAACTAGGGGTGGAGTTAGGGCGGAGCCTGGGTCCCCCAAAGAAATAGGCATTCCACTGCCCCTACATGCTGAGCACGGAGCTTCATAAAGAATTCCTGTATAGAGTTATTCAAAAACACAGATTGGATGCTGTAAGATTATTTCTCAGTAATTGAATATCTCTTTTGGGTGCTGCCTGAACATCATTATATCTCTTCTTATTTCTCCCATTTCTCTTTCAGTATTTGTTCTTAGTGGCTCCTCCTCTACTGCTATCCCACTCTAGGTGTACCTCAAGGATCTGTCTTGGGTCCGCTCCTTTTCTCTCTATATATACCCAGTCCCTTGGTGCACTCATCTCTTCCCATGTCTTTCAGTACCATCTTTACACTGATGACTCCCAGATCTACTTCTCTACACCTGAAATCTCTCTGGCAATCCAGGCCCGAATCTCTGCCTGCCTTTCAGACATTGCTGCTTGGATGTCTCACCGCTGCTTGAAATTGAACATGGCCAAAACCGAACTGCTTATTTTTCCCCCTAAACCATCCTTTCCCCTTCCTCCTTTCTCATTCTCTGTGGATAACTCTCTACTCCTTCCTGTTTCCTTGGCTCACAACCTTGGGGTCATTTTTGACTCCTCTCTCTCCTTCTCCACACACATCCATCTGATAGCTAAGACCTGCTGTTTCTTTCTCTATAACATTAACAAAATCTGCCTATTCCTTTCTGAATATACTACTAAGACACTTATCCACCCTTTAGTTACCTCCCGGCTTGACTATTGTAACTTAAGTATGCCTTGCTGGTCTCCCTCTGAATCGTCTCTCTCCCCTTCAATCTGTTCAACACTCAGCTGCATGGCTAATCTTCCACCAGCCTCATCATGCTCATATTACCCCTGTTCTCAAGTCACTTCATTGGCTCCCTATCCCTTTCCGCATCCAGTTCAAACTTCTGCTGACCTATAAGTGCATTCACTTTGCAGCTAGTCATTCATTAGCTTTCCTCTCTTATCTCTCCCTAAACCCCTCTTTGGGAACTCCACTCTTCTGGCCAATCTCTTCTGTCTGTGCCCTTCTCTTCTACTGCTAACTCCAGACTTTGCTTCTTTCACCTTGCTGCTCCTTATGCCTGGAACAAACTACCTGAGTTCAGGGCTGTACCAAACCATACATGCGCCCTGTGCGACTTGCAAATGTGTCCCCCCCCCCACCATATATTTGTCCTTTGGCCCATGCCCAGCATCTCCCCATCTTACCCCACACACCTCAATGTCCAGTTGGCTCCCCCCCTCCCCGATAATACCTGCCCGGCCTGCCCTTGCACCACTGCTATTCGTGTTCCCTTGGTGGCGGCGGCAGCAGTGGAGTGGACTTCCAATTGAAAGAAAAAAACAAACAAACAAAAAACACGTGAGTCTTTCCAACTCCACCCTTGCATGCTAGTCTCATCCCTCCTTCCTCTGACATAGGCTCATGTCAGAGGAGGGAGGGATCAGGTCGGAATGAAAGCGCAGAGTCGGAAAGACCAGCATGTTTTTTTTTTCACTTGGAGGTCCGTTGAGCTGCTGCCAAGGGAACACTAAAAGTGGCGGTGGCTGGGCAAGGGCGGGCAGCGTGGGGGAGGGGGGAAGCTGAGGCTAGCATCCCCAAGTGTGCCCCTATTCCTTTGCACCCTGTGTGACTGCACTGCTCATACAGGGTTAGCTACAGCGCTGCCTGAGTCTGTACATCAGGTGTCTTCTCTGGCCCTTTTCAAATCCAAGCTGAAAACTCACCTCTTCGCTGCTGCTTTTGGATCTTGACTCACCTGATCTCCTTTATGTTTCTCTACTGTTCCCCCTTGATGTGTCTACAGCTACTGTGTTGTCTGTCTTGACTAGATTGTAAGTTCTGATGAGCAGGGGCCATCTCTTACATGTGTCTGTGCAGCGCTGCGTACATCTTGTAGTTCTATACAAATGCTTAGTAGTAGTAGTATACAGTGGAAATAGTTTGGCAACACCAAGACTGCCTCAATCAGGCTGTCCCTCCAAAGTCAGAAGGCGTAGGTTAAGGAAACGACTGAGGAAGTTCACTGAGACCTAAAATTATTTCAAAGATCTACAGAAGTCTCTCTCAGAGACTGGGGGAGATGTTGACAGTTCAATAATTTTAGGAGTACTCCACAAATATGGCATGTATGGAAGGGTGGTAAGAAGGAGGCTACTGCTGATGAAAGTCACATGATGTTCTGTTTAGCATTTGCAGAGAAAATTTAGGGGACACTGCACATGTGTGGGAAATGTTTTATGATCTTTTGAGACCAGAGTGGAACTTTGTAATGCCTATGCTAAATGTTACATGTGACATCATGCCTACAGTGAACACTGAGGCAGCACTGTGTTGTAAGGATACTTTGCAGAAAGGAGGACAGGGAGCTTTGTGAAGAATGAGGTTGGTGCAAAATACAGGCACATCCAGAAGAGAAACCTGCTGCTATCTGCCATTTACCCAGGAGTGGGGAGACAATTCACCTTTCTATAGGCCAATGATCTCAAGCACAAAGGAAAAGCAACAGTGGAGTGGTTTAGCAAGAAGAAAGTGAATGTCCTTGAGTGGTCCAGTCAAAGTCCAGACATGAATTAAATAGAAAACCTGTGGCTTGAAGACTGAAGTCAGATGATCCCTTGCCAAGCTGAAAGATGTTATCCTATTTCGATAAGAATAGTCAAAAACTGTACCATCCTGCTGGGCAAAGATCCTTATCCTAAGTGACTCATAGGTGTTTACTCTTGCAAAAGGGGTTTCCACCAAGTATTGTGTCGAGAGGCGTGAAAACTTAAACAATGAAGACTTTTTGGTTTCTCGTTCTTAATTTTTGAGAGGATCTTTATAAAATACTAGTAAAATTCGTGAGAAATAGCTGCGAGATTGAAGCTGCAGACATTTACGCCTGCTCAGGAGCCGACTTAAATGTTAGCATGTAAAATATGCGTGCATTTTATAAAATACACATGTAAACTGTGATTCCACCTTTGCTCCACCAAACTCCTCCCAAGAACACACCTACTCTGTCTCTAAAGTCACATACAAGTATACATCTAATTGCATTACATGCATTTTTACTTGAAGTAATTTTATAAGAGGTCTTTTAAGCGTGTATCCTTTATAAAAGTACCTCCCAAATGTCTTATGTACCTTTTATATGTACTGATTATAAGGTAAATGATGCAGTGGTCTGGTCTAGAAAAATGTCCTACAGCAGAGGTGTTGCCTTGGTCTTCTCTGTGTGTGTGATCTTTAACTTCTGTCCTGTTAGGAACAAGATCTTGATTCCATAAGGAGTGGATTTAGGAAGTGCTAAATATGAGACCTTTTATTTGGATGATATTGTTGGAGTCTTTAATGTTATTAATGGGGGCCAATGAGTTTAAATGCCCCGGTAGTCAGCTGTGACATTTAAATATCATCTGAATATTCAAAAGCAATATCTGGATAATGGCTGTGCTAATTATCTGGATTGTACAGGCATTAACCAGATAAATGCTGCAGTTCTTCGGATAGAGGCAGTTTTCAGCTGCTAGCTGGATAAGTTATAAGTTAATGAGATAGCATGCAGGCCAGTTTTATCACTGTCTTAAGTTAGTCTGGCAAGTTATCCAGATAGCAGCTGAAAAATGCCAGTATCTGGAAAATGGCAGCAACTATCCGGATAGCTGCTGACTGCCACCCTTGCTTCCCCTCTGGACTGCTCTGGCTTTCTCCACATGGTGCTGCTGTGATCTGGGCATTTCATTTCATTTATTTAATTTTCATATACTGCCCTTAGAAAAAAGAATGTCCAAGCAGTTTGCAATAAAATGGAATGAAAATGGTATATTCAGTGCTACTGTCTGTATAGTGCCACGGACTATCTGTCTGAGTACCCCTATTCGGATAATGTCCAAGATCATCTGGATAAAGTCTTTTGAATATTGACCCCAATGTGTCTTTTTTATACTCTACCTGGAGTGTATTTTGGATAGAATAAGTAGCATAAAAATGCAAAAAAAAAAAAAAAAAAAGACAGCAGAAAAATCCACTGGCCCAGTTATTCTTTCCACACTTCTAAGGAGACATCCCAGCTTCTAGCCAGGTAGCATGACTGCAAAATATCTTTCCTTCTCTAGGGTAGTCTTCTTTTTCACTTCCTTATTTGTTCTCTTCCATCTTGGTTAGATAAGTATACAAGGACCTCACTTAATGCTTTGCAGTGCCTTACCATTTCCATGTCTAACCATGCAACAATAATTTATGGAGACATTTTCAAACTGTTTGCATTGCGACAAAGACATTTGTATGTATCATCCATGGGCAATGAACCATGTTCAACATGAAAATTCAGGAGTAGTTTTGCTTTGGAATTCTGGTACAAGTTATGGTCATCTACATCTATATTTTTGTTGGTAGACATTTTCTGGAACAATATGTGTGAAGATTTTGAAATGCAAAATACTTCATGTTTTTCCTCCCCCAAACAAAATGGGCCCTCAGAAATACCTCCTCTTTGTTGCAATCTCCTCTGCATTTTTTGTTACCATGGGCAGGAGATTGGGATAGTCTGTCCGTCCTCTTCAGAAACCGTTGGTGATGTTGAAGAGTTGGGAAGGTGGGGGGAGGGGGAGGGAGGGTTAGTTAGGATAAACGAGGGTTAAGGTTTGTAGATAGCTTTCATTCTTACTCCTCAATTCCTCCCATATGGTGTGCAAGCCTTGAGGATACCGCAGAGCAGTTTGGTTACATCCCCTGTGCTGTTTGGTTCAAGTAGCGACCTTACAGTTTGAGCTCTGGTTCCTGCCTCGCTTATCCATCCACTAAAGGAGAGGCCGACTTTGATTTTCACTTTTTGATGACGCTCAGGTTTATGTTATCAGCACGCTTCTTCCTGGACTGATATTCTGTGACTATATATGCGTAGGACCATGACCCTTTTGTAAGAGAAGGTGGGATGATTTATTCTGGCATATCCAGATTTTGTTGTTATGTCTCTTCTGTCTTTATCTCTATTTGATGCTCTTGGCAGGGGAAATAGTGGGGTATTGCTGTATTTCTATTATTCTTAATCCTCAATAAAATTGTTTACAAAAAAAAAAAAAAAAGAAATACCTCCTCTCAATGTAATGAAATATTCATGTGCTAGTCAACAATGGGCAAACAACCAGTTAACATGAATGAAACAGTTTACCTTCATATGTTGTTTTAAAAATTGATCTGTTGCATAGCCACTAATTTTCCTTGAACTGTCAACCTCTCATGATCTCATGCTGGATAATGTCTTTTCCTTTGAAAAAGGTTTGTTTCTTGTTCATTTTTAATACGTTTTAGGTATTTAAAGGTCTCTATCCTACCGTCTCTCTTGCTCTTCTGTTCTTGATGTAACTAGTAGGTTAAAATAAATAGATTATCTGTTTGATGCCCCAGGAGAGGTGCCGAACTTCATTCCCAGGACCCAGAAAGAGCACTGGAGCCTCAGATAGATTAAAAAGAAGTGTAATCTCGGATTTGCAGGCTTTAAAAAGCCTATTTTAATGCTAAAAATGAAGTTTAATTTAAAAACAAGTCCCTGCCCCATATAAAAGCATTGAGTATGCTGGGGGAAGTGCAGGGACTGGGGGAAGTATGTGGATCTTTTTAGTGAGCAGTCTTTCAGGAGAGAAACTGCAGAGCCTGATGCAGGGAGGCAGTATTTAAATTTGCTGCTTCAAAGGCTTACAAGAAGAGCACAGAACCCTAGGATATTTTCTGATGTGTTATGGAAAAATACTTGCATCTGGAGATTTTGGGGGGGGGGGGTTGCCCTTTCCCAGAGCAGTGCTGGGGTACTATGTGTAGTTCTAGCAGTGGAAGACCACTAAACAATTAGTCTTGGGAGGACTGAAGTGAAACTGAAAGAAGCAGTTGAAGGCTGGAAAAGAAGAGGGAAGGAGGTCTGTGTGTGCTTTGAAAGTTTAAGGTAACTGGAAATTGAGTTAAAAAGGTTTAACTTTGTTAAGTCATTGGAAGTCAGAGAGTTAAGAGACTCTGAGTTTTATTAATTGTGCCCCGTATTTGAAGTACAGATTTGCTGGATACAAGCTGTATTGGAGGGAAAGGATTTGCTCAAACAGCTCAGAGCAGAACTTTCTAAGTTTTCATTTTAAAAGTTCTGGTTTTGGACAGAACTAAGAGAGAGTGTAAGGAAGGAACAGAAGGGAGCTTCTTTAAGCATTTTTTTTAAGTAGTGAAAAGCTTCTGCACATAAGGAATTGTCTTAGCTTTTGTCTGTTGAGAAATACAATCAAAATCCCCAAAAAAGGATTTCTTGGAGTAGGTTTGAAAAGAAACAGGGAAACTTTTCCTGCTTTTTAAATTGGAAAGTTTCTAAGGAAAACTGGATTAAGCTCCTTCAAAGAACTTAATGTTCTGAATGCTAAGATTGTAGCAGAGGAAAGGAAATCCTATGTGGAGGAGCTGATAGTTCTGCTGGGTATGCCTCCTTGAAGTCCTCTGAGCAAGGGGGAAAGGGGAAACTGCCTTTCTTTGAAACAGTTTGAGAAATTGGAAAGGAAAGCTGTATAGAGCTCCTCTAAGGAACCTAAGATTACTGGAAATTGAAACAATAGAGAAGCTCTTTGGAAAATATATATATTTAATCCTGTGAAGGAATCCAGACAGCTCTGCTTAGTCTGGGCAGTTTGGAATCCTAAGAGTAGTGACACTGCTGAATGCTACTGGAAGCAGTGCAGAGGGAGAGAGGCAGGCACTGGTTTTAGACTTCTGGCAGAAGGACACTGCCTAATTGTGGTTTAAACTGGAAAATTCCTGAGTTCTTAAAGGAATAACTTTTTATGACTGTGAAAGGTGTGACTGGACAGTGTTTTGTGTGGGCTTAGATAGGGACATTCAATTATCTTTTATTTTTGGAGAGGAGAAGGACAGTATTCTACATCAGATCCCAGTCAACATACTAACTCCCAAGTGACTGTGGACACAGCCTCAATTTAGATTTAGTTGTATTTATTAATTTATTAGTTAGGGAGTAGATATAGCCTGGATCATCGCTGGACCAGAGGAATGCTGAGTACTTGTGACATTGGATCTCCTGGAAGAGGGCACTGCGAAACCTCTGGACAAGAGACTGGGCCCCTTCCCAAGAAGGTTTCTGTGAAGAAAGGTACCAGTACACAAACACCAGTACACAAACACCTTGAGAGACCAAAATGAACTACATTTCTGAGCTCATAATTTACATTATCAATTGAAATACATACAGAGTACTCTAGATAATAAGAGAACTTACCTGTTAAAAGGTGGAAGTTCCTGTACAAAAAAGTATATTCATAGTAAGAGATAAACTGTAAAGATTACCCTAAAGAGAAAAACGAAAACACTTACTTTGTGTTAGAAGACTACTATGAACAAAAGAGCAACACTGAATGTTTATTTATTTAATTATGTTTTTATTTAGCAGCTCTTTTATACTGCTTTATCTACAAGTCACAGCGGTTTACATGGAACATGTTTAATGAATGTAACTTTACATAGAGCGTAGTTAACAATATAACAATCAACCAGCAATAACTCAGCTGAGAACTTAAAGTGAGCGATCACCTCATTATTAATGAGCAATATGTGAACAAAGTTGCTTAGAGAGGCTAATAGTCCATATGTACCAGTGGGGGAGGGTGTGTGCTATTGTTTATATAAGCAGGAAGAGAGGAGTGGGGGTTGAAGTTGCTTGGGAGGGTAAGTCAGGGGGTGGGTGAGTCATATGGGCCATTAGGTGTCTGATTCAAAGTGCGCTAAGAAGAGGTAGGTCTTCATCTTTCACTAAAATTGTCTGATGTCTATTAAGGAACAAATCTCTGAGAGGAGGAAGTTCCAAGTCATAGGTGCATAGAAGGAGAATGCTTTCCTGGAGGTTTCAAGGTTAGTGTGGAAGAAAGAGGCCAGGAGTGCTAGGAGGTTGTGGTTGGATGTTCTTCTTGATATGTTGTTGAGGGGTTTGGTTATAAGGGTCCTAAAACCCATCCCTAGATCTCCCCCATTTACTCACTCAGCTTTTTTGTGCTGCTGACTTAGAAACCGCAATGGCAGCTGTATAAAAAGAAAGCAGTTCATGCACCCTCGGAGCTTGTACACCGCCTCTAGCCCTGTGTAAGTTTCACCTCCTCTTTCTCATGGGCTTCCCATTACAGGGAAACCCACCTGTGTGGAAGAGGAGGCAGGGCATTCACAGGTCCTGAGACTTCCCACTGGCTCTGAGAGCCCACTCATTATATTTTTTTACAGTACTACTTCTTTTTCTAAATCAGCAAAAAGAAGATTGTGGTGGCAGGACAGATCTGGATGAAGGCATGGCTGCTGCAGCAGCAGCAGCACTCTGGGGTCTATTTTTGGCATTGGAGGTAGTTGTGTACATTGCCTATGCCTAAATCCAGGTCTCCCTATAGAAGAGGAACCTGTAAACTATTCCATGGGAGGTGGGCCTGGGGCAATGGAAAAAAGCAAAGGGGGTCCTGAGGAGAGTGAGTTTGTGAATTTGCTGTTTAAATATGGAGTCATCTCCTAAGAAATGTGAATTTCTGTATGCCCATTGAAGAAGTTGAAATCCAATAACAAAAACTAAACCCATAAAGTGAAACCCCTATTTAAACTCAATTTTTGTCAGAAGAGACTGGAGGAGACTGGAATGGACATCCAATCACACCAGACAGCCTTTTCTATTTTTCTTTTTTTGTAAACGCTAAAACATTTTTTACTTAGCTCATCATTATATTCCAGTGAAGTTTCCATGTGCCAGACTTTTCTTTCAAATAGCGGTCGGATAGTTCATACACGACGTACGTTTCGGGCCATTAAGCCCTGTTTCAAGTGGTTACTTTCTTCCAAAATACACCGCTATGGAAAGCTTCTTCCTACCGGAAGTTGCTCCGGAGAGATAAAGGGGAACAATCCTGTTCATTGGCTAACAGTCACTGTCATTCAATTGGGAGATCCAATCTACCAAACGGGAGACCCCATTGCCATCGGGGAATCCCTTGGTGTCTTGGATTACGTCAGAGCAAGCTAAACCATTCAACTTCCTTGTTTAGCCCCATAGGTTGGACTGCCTGCAAGTCAAATATCAGCTGTTGTTCACGCCGTTGTAAGGCTAAAAGCCGATTACCCCCCCGGGGGTTTGGGGGAATAAAATCCAGCACTGTCCAAACAAAATCAATATCAAATTGATGATGGTAAGCTTCACAATGTTCTACTAAAGGGGCAGAAAGAACTTTTTGGCGAATTCGAGAGGCATGTTCGCTAAGGCGAGTTTTGATTGGTCGAGAAGTTCTGCCTATATAAATTAAAGGACATGAGCATTGTAAGGCGTAGACCACAAATGTTGAATCGCATGACGTCCACCATCGGCGTTGTATAATTTGCCCAGTGGTGGGATGTGTCCATTGTTTTCCTGTCATTGCTGAGTCACAATACATGCAGTGTGAACTCTACAAGTCACAGCGGTTTCACTGCTCATTATGATTTGAAGTAGATTGAATTTTTAGATATCATAGTGATTAAGGAACAGGACACCTTCCGTACAACCTTATATAGGAAGCCGGTTCAGCGGAACAGCCTTCTCATGTACCAGAGTTGTCATCCGGAACCCATGCGGAGGAATCTCCCATATGGTCAATTTTTAAGGTTGAGAAGAATCTGTTCCACAGCGTCTGATTTTAAATTTCAGGCATTGGATCTCATTAACAGATTATCCCTATGAGGATACCCAGAGAAAGTGATTAATACAGCCTACAAACGAGCCTTGTACACACATCGTGAATGGCTTCTTGATGAAAATCGCCAAACAAAAACCTCTGAAAATCAAGAGTCTGATTATATAGTAGGGACATTACCATTTACCAGCTTAAGCTCTTCTATTGTGACGGTGCTTCGAAAACATTGGGGTGTTTTAGGACTGCATAAATGTTTTCAAAAATCTTTACGAATAGCATTTTCTAGAGGCAGTAATTTACAGGATCGTTTGGTTCATTCTGCCACCCCCTCAGATCGTCCTCAAGTTCCAGATCCTGATCTTAGGGGGCATTTCAAATGTTCACACTGCATGTATTGTGACTCAGCAATGACAGGAAAACAATGGACACATCCCACCACTGGGCAAATTATACAACGCCGATGGTGGACGTCATGCGATTCAACATTTGTGGTCTACGCCTTACAATGCTCATGTCCTTTAATTTATATAGGCAGAACTTCTCGACCAATCAAAACTCGCCTTAGCGAACATGCCTCTCGAATTCGCCAAAAAGTTCTTTCTGCCCCTTTAGTAGAACATTGTGAAGCTTACCATCATCAATTTGATATTGATTTTGTTTGGACAGTGCTGGATTTTATTCCCCCAAACCCCCGGGGGGGTAATCGGCTTTTAGCCTTACAACAGCGTGAACAACAGCTGATATTTGACTTGCAGGCAGTCCAACCTATGGGGCTAAACAAGGAAGTTGAATGGTTTAGCTTGCTCTGACGTAATCCAAGACACTAAGGGATTCCCCGATGGCAATGGGGTCTCCCGTTTGGTAGATTGGATCTCCCAATTGAATGGCAGTGACTGTTAGCCAATGAACAGGATTGTTCCCCTTTATCTCTCCGGAGCAACTTCCGGTAGGAAGAAGCTTTCCATAGCGGTGTATTTTGGAAGAAAGTAACCACTTGAAACAGGGCTTAATGGCCCGAAACGTACGTCGTGTATGAACTATCCGACCGCTATTTGAGAGAAAAGTCTGGCACATGGAAACTTCACTGGAATATAATGATGAGCTAAGTAAAAAATGTTTTAGCGTTTACAAAAAAAGAAAAATAGAAAAGGCTGTCTGGTGTGATTGGATGTCCATTCCAGTCTCCTCCAGTCTCTTCTGACAAAAATTGAGTTTAAATAGGGGTTTCACTTTATGGGTTTAGTTTTTGTTATTGGATTTCAATTTTACTAACCTAAGGACTTAGTTTATATTCATTGAAGAAGTTGAGCTTTAAGAAAATATTTATTTTTGGAATACTGAACCCTGGAATGGAGTGTGATATTGTCCAAATCCTCAGGGCCCTGAAACTGTGTTTCCCCCTATTTGGAACAAACCCCAAGCCTGCAATGAGCTGTGGTAGGTTTCATGATCCCTTTCAGTTGTGAGGACATGGGAATGGGTTGCTTAGGAAGATCACATTGACCTTGCTGAATTTTTCCATCATATTATATGCATCTGGTTATTTTTATGTGGAAAATTATTGGTAAGATGTTAGTTTTTTCACATCACAGGTTTTCCCAAAGGGAAAACATCAGTCAGATTGCAAGCTCTTTGGAGCAAGGATTTGTAACCACATAATTTCATTTATAGCAGTGTTTTCTGCATCGACTTTGCAATTCAAATACTGCAATTAATATTTGTGCTCAGACCTAATAAAGAATAATGAATTCAGAAGTAGTAAATCTCCCACCATTAATATGTTTAAAGTATTCTAAAAAGTACAGAAAGAACAAAACTTAAAATGCTGAACTAGTGATCATGGCTGAGTGTGGGTGCATTGACTTTTAATCAACTGGATACAGTACACAGGACTTTTCCCTTTCAAACCAGGAATAGTGGTGTAGAATATATTGTCTCAGATACTTGTGGAACATGTATTAGACTATTTGGCCTGCTTTTTGGCAGTATTTCAACTGTACATCTTATCAGCATGGCTCCAACCGTCCAGTAATTGTTACTGGATAATGCTCTTGCATGAACGAAACCTCAGAGACAATGTCATTGTCATGGAACAGTATCCCATACCTTACAGCTAAATCTGCTGATTATTTTATCTGTAATTTACAGTTGTTAGAGAGCGTCCATTATAAAATCTATATCGGGAAAATATAATGCAGAGGTTTCTTATCGTTCAAGAATTTATTGATCAACCAGAGTAATGCTTGACCTGAAATCCACTAAGAAGATCAGAAAACTAAAGACGAGAGTGTGGCAGGAAGAACCCCTGTTTTATCAGATCAAGAGTGGAAAAAGAATGCTGTTCTGTTCAACAGATTTAACTTGTAATATTTACTGTTCGACGTTTCGAATTTACCTGTGGGAGACTATAGAATTGTTGATATGCAGGGCTTGCAAGTCAGTAGGGGTCATTTTTCACAAACCCAGCTAAACTCTACCAAAGATGGATTTGCACAATCGTAGCAAAGGTACAGTACATGTAAGATATTTGTCATATATGAATGATTTTCCTTTTAACAGGGTCATTTGTAATTTATTATTTATTCAAGTTTTCATCATATATAAAATCAGTGTTTTATGTGTTCTCTTGATTCAGAATCCAAAGCAAAACACATGCAGTTATACCTGAGAGCTAGCATCTCCTGCTGTGCATGCCTAAGGTCATGCTAGAAAAATTGTTGATTATATAAACTTATAATACTTAATAATAGATTCAAAGACATTGCTGCATCCAAGAAACAGTTGCCTGAAGGTGATCCACTCTAATGACTACCATAGTAAAGGGTGCTGATCTTATATTTCCAAATAAGTGTGGAAATATGAGAAAATTAGTTAGGGAGGATCAAAGGGAAAATTAGAAATAAGATGCACTAGAGAATAAACAGGCTAGATATGCTTTTGAGGAGTCCGGCTAGAATTGATTTAATGAATTACTCTCAGCGGCAAGCTACTGACTACACCGCTGCCGACACACGAATGTCCATTCTGACCTCTGATCATAGGAGTCATATCTCAGAGCCAAATTTCTTCAGCCTGTCATTAAGACATCTTCATCAGTTGCGACTTACGTCGTGTATCAGCATTAGATGTTATCCATAGATGTTATCCATAGATCCTCCTTTGTATGTCTTGTGATCTCTGAGTTGAACCCAGCTACATTAAATTTAAAACAACATTAAAAAACTGGGGGGTGGGGGGGGGCGATATTCAAAGACATTTACTGTACATGTTTTGCAGACATGCATATTGTTTAAATGATGCTGATTGCAAGCTCTGACTAGACTGTAAGCTCTGATGAGCAGGGACTGTCTCTTACATGTCTTGCAGCGCTGCAGACGTCTTTTAGTGCTATACAAATATTCAATAGTAGTAGTAGTATTCAGCATCACTAAGACAGTTAGTGCTGCTGGATATCTGTGGGTAAAGTAAGGCACTGCAGGTTGGCCTAACTTTAGCTGCAGAAGCTAATCGGACAGTGGCGCAATATTGCTGATGCCCGGTTAGCTTATGGGTTCTGCTGTGACCCAAATATTCAATGCTGGTGGTCAGATATGGTCCCATTGAATATTTGAACAGACCTATATGACATCTCTTCAGAAATACAGAGAAGCCATCAACAACAGAAAGAGAGACTATCACTCCAAAATCCTCACCAAGTCTCTAAATTGTCCAAGAGAGCTCTTTGAAATCGTCAAGACCCTAACACATACAACAATTAATGACATGAACAACTCCACAATAAAGCCTCAAACATTTGTCAAACACTATGCAAAAAAACTAAAGAAGAAAACCACTGATGACACCAACGCCACCCATCAGTTCTCTGAAAACACTAACCTTTGGAGCTCTTTTCATCAAATTGACCAGAAACAATTTCTGAACACAATCACCAAAATCAACACCACCTACCTCCCCTCTTGAACCCTGCCAAGTAAGCTGGGTGAAGGCAGTAAAATCAGACCTCGCTCCTTACCTACTATCCATACTCAACCTATCCCTTACCCAGGGATACATGTCTCAAGAAGTCAAACATACAATGATCCGCCCAGTCCTAAAAAACAAATGCTTTGACAAAGATGTCCCAAGTTCATACAGACCCATAGCGAGTATCCCATTCGTCTCTAAGGTAATCAAATGCTGTCCAAACCCAATTACAAGACTATATAGACTTAAACGCTCCACTAGACAGCTATCAATTTGTTTTTTGTCCTTACCATGGAGAGGCGACGCTAATCATAGCCCTCTTTGACAAACTCATACGCGGCATTGGTTTCCTAGACCATGGGATGCTGTTCCAAAGGTTGCAGAGCAGAGATGGCATCCATCTGTCCAAGAAAGGTCAACGCATCTTCGGTAGCAGACTAGCTAATCTACTGAAGAGGGCTTTAAACTAGATTTGTTGGGGATGGGTGAAGAAAGCCCCCAGGTAAGTGAAAGCCCCCAGGTAGGTGATACATTAAATACCTTTATGGAAATGGGTAACAGGGGTAACATATGGAAAGCAGTGTGTATAAATGCCCGTAGCATGGGAAATAAGATCCCTGATGTTGAAGCTTTGGTGGGAGTGGCTGACTTGGATTTAGTGGCAGTTACAGAAACATGGTTCACAGAAAACCATGATTGGGATGTAACTATACCTGGCTATACTTTATTCAGAAAGGACATGGTAGGAAGAAGGGGAGGAGGAGTGGCACTATATGTAAAAACTACTATTAAAGCTTTGGAATTACAGAGCTTAAAAGGGAGAGAGGAGGCATTGTGGGTTAAACTAGAAAGAGGGAAAGAGAAATCTATTTGCATTGGTGTGATATACAGACCTCCCTCACAAGAGGAAGAGGTGGACAGAGAGTTAATTGAAGACATATGCAGCATTGCTAGGAAAGGCAAAGTGCTACTGATAGGAGATTTCAATATGCCAGATGTTGATTGGCACATTCCTGCTGCAGTATCATCTAGAAGTAAGGAGATCATGGATTCTCTACAGGGAGAACTATTCAGGCAATTGGTAACAGACCCCACACGTGAAGGGGCCATACTGGACTTGGTGCTTACCAATGGTGAAAGTGTTTCTGATGTTGTAGTGGGAGATCATTTTGCATCCAGTGATCACCAGATGGTGTGGTTCAGTATTAGGACTAGGGCTGTTAGAATCCATTCAAAGGTGAAGATCTTAGACTTTAGGAAGACTAACTTTGCGAAGATGGGCCAATACCTCAGGGAGTCGTTAGTGGGATGGGAACAGCTGGGGGATGTAGAAAAACAGTGGGCAAAACTGAAAGGGGATATTTTAAGGGCAACCAACCTTTTTGCTAAAATGGTAAATAAAGGCAAAAGGAAAAGGAGACCGCTATGGTTTTCGAAGGAAGTAGTTGAAAAAGCGAAGAAAAAGAGGGAGGCCTTCATGAAATACAAGAGATCACAGAGAGAGGAAGACAGGCATCTGTATTTGGAAAAACTTAGAGAAGCTAGCAAAGTAGTCAAGAAGGCAAATATTCAAAAGGAGGAGGAAATAGCCAATGCAATAAAATGGGGGGATAAGACATTTTTCAGATATATTAGTGAGAAGAGGAAGGGCAAAAGTGGTATTGTCAGACTCAAGGGTGCAGGAGAGGAATATGTAGAAGCTGATAAGGATAAAGCGGAATTGCTTAACAAATATTTTTGTTCTGTGTTCACAGATGAAGAACCAGGAGCAGGACCTCTGAAAACACCCACAAATAGGAACAGAAGCGAGGGACATCTTGAACAATTTTCAGAAGACTGTGTTTGTGAGAAACTAGCTCAACTTAAAAGTAGACAAAGCGATGGGACCGGATGGGATATACCCTAGAATACTGAGGGAACTTGGACGTTCTAGCAACTCCACTGACTGACCTTTTCAATGCCTCATTGGAGTCGGGAGTGGTGCCAAAGGACTGGAGAGAGGCTCATGTGGTGCCTTTACACAAAAGCAGAAGTAAGGATGTGGTTGAAAACTACAGGCCGGTTAGTTTAACTTCGGTGGTGAGTAAATTATTGGAAACGCTGATGAAAGAGAAAATAGTGAGGTTTCTGGAGTCCAGCGGATTACAGGATCCGAGGCAGCATGGATTCACCAGAGGCAGGTCTTGTCAGACAAATCTGATTGATTTCTTTGACTGGGTGACCAGGGAATTGGACCGAGGGAGAGCTCTAGATGTGGTGTATTTAGATTTCAGTAAAGCCTTTGACACTGTTCCTCACAGGCAACTTATAAACAAACTGAGCACCCTAGGGATGGACCCTAAAGTTACTGCTTGGGTTAGAAATTGGTTGGGTGGGAGGTGACAAAGAGTACAAGTAAATGGAGCTCACTCTGAGGAGAAGGATGTTACCAGTGGTGTGCCCCAGGGATCTGTCCTTGGTCCGATTCTTTTTAACATCTTTGTTAGTGATATAGCGGAAGGGCTGTCGGGTAAGGTTTGCCTCTTTGCAGATGATACCAAAATCTTCAATAGAGTAGACACCCAGGAAGGTGTAGATAACATTAGGAGGGATCTAGCTAAGCTTGAAGAATGGTCTAGAATTTGGCAGCTGGGATTTAATGTTAAAAAATGTAAGGTCATGCATTTGGGCTGCAGCAATCCAAGGGAGCAATACAGTATAGGAGGTGAAGTACTTTTGTCCACTAAAGAAGAGCGGGACCTAGGCATGGTTGTGTCTGATGATCTTAAAGTAGCTAAACAGGTAGAAAAGGCGACGGCAAAAGCTAGAAGGATGCTTGGGTGCATACGGAGAGGAATGGCTAGCAGAAAAAAGGAGGTGATAATGCCTCTGTATAAGTCTTTGGTGCGACCTCATTTGGAGTTTAGTGTGCAATTCTGGAGACCGCACCTTCAAAAGGATGTGAACAGGATGGAGTCGGTGCAGAGGGTGGCTACTAAAATGATTAGTGGGCTTCATTATAAAGCATATGAGGACAGACTTAAGGATCTTAATATGTACACCTTAGAGGAAAGGCGGGATAGAGGTGATATGATTGAGATGTTTAAATACCTCTGTGGCATAAATGTTCAAGGGGAGAGCCTCTTTCAATTGAAAGCAAGTTCTTCTACGAGGGGACAGGGGATGAGGCTGAAGGGAGATAGATTCAGGATTGATATGCGGAAATATTTCTTTATGGAAAGAGTAGTGGATCCATGGAATAGTCTCCCAGTGGAGGTGGTAGAGATGAGGACAGTAACTGAATTCAAAAAAGCATGGGACCAACACAGAGGATCTCTAAAGGTAAAAAGTGGACTGTTGTAGTTGTTGATATGGAAGGACAGACTAGATAGGCCATGTGGTCTTTTTCTGTCATCATGTTTCTATGTTTCTATGTATGATGCCAAACAAACATTCATCCTCATTTTCCTGGACATTGCATCTGCGTTTGACAATGTCAATCATAATACACTTCTGAATTGCCTGGACCAAATAGGAATAACAGGAACCGCTTTACAGTGGTTCAGATCATACATATCCAACCGCACAGAACAAGTTTTAGAAAGCCAAGAAACTTCATCAACTTTCAACCAGGAACAGGATATCCCACAGAGATCAGCCCTCTCAGCACTCTTATTCAATCTGAATCTTCAACATATATGCAACATACTCAGGAAACACAAAGCAGGATATATCATCTTTGCGGATTATATCATGTTGTACATCCCCATAGACATAACCAACCCCAACCAACATATAATATCATCTTGCCTCAAAGAAGCAGAGAGATGGCTAAAATCACATAACCTTTTGATCAACTTTAAGAAAACAGAAGTACTTTACACCACACAAAACCAAAATTTCCCCCCCCCCCTTGACTCTCCCTACTTTTTCATCTGTACTACCAGTCAGAAAGGAAGAAAATACCTAGGGGTTACCCTAGACCACTTCCTCAGTGTGACAGTTCACATAGAACTACTGACAAGAAACGTATTCTTCAAACTGCAGATATTGCAACACCTCAGACCACTACTTGACAGTAATGATTTCAGATCAGTGGTACAAGCCCTTGTCACCTCACACTTTGACTTCTGTAATACCTTCTTTGGTATTCCATATAGTCCACTATATGGAATATCCAAGAAGACCATTAGCCAACTACAGATGGCACAGAATGTTGCAACCAGAATCATCTCATAGGACCCTCATTCCTATCAACTTTAATCCTTCTCTCAGAAGACACAAGAGCCAAAAGAGGCTGCTCTCAGAGCACCGTTAAACTACCTTCTGATTTCTGAAAAACAAAGCAAATCACAAGCAATAGAGCATTCTCCTATGTAGCATCAATTCTCTGGAATATCCTCCCAGACACAGATATATCAAAGATCTTCAAACTTTCAGGAAACAAATCAAAACATACCTTTTTATTGAGCATTACGGCACTCATGATGACACAGACAACCTTTAGCCAACATAAAACTCCCCCCTCGTTACTTCCAGATAAATCTCCCATGATACTCTGACATCACATTCTCCACATCATATACGCATATAATTCCAAAATGTAAATCATAAAATTGATTGAACATGTAACACTTCAACTTGTGTTAACCTTGCAACTATTCTAAATAGTTCCCTTGTACATAGCTGGTTTAGTTTGCTGCTATACTTTACCCGTTCGATATAACTATACCTTTGAGCCAAAATGTTCAATGTAAAATGTTTGTTAATTGTAAACTGCCCTTGATCTTGGGAAGGGGCTGTATAGAAAAGCTTCACAAATAAATAAATAAATATATAAATAAATAAATAAATAAATACCCGGGGTTAGAATTCAGCAACAATGACTAGCCACTTTAGAAGTGCTAGCCGCTGCCGCTGAATACCCCCTGGTTATTTATCTAGGCATTTCCTTTCTTGCTTTGAGAGTCTCCACTATGCTGAGGGTTACTCAGGCGTATGGATGGTCCTCGATGTATGTCTCGGAAATTCCCTTTCTTTCTTCAGTAGGAAGGAGTGTTTCCTTTTGAGGCACTGATAAGACAGAAGTCTCATATGTTGCCTAGCTTTTGCATATTTAATTAGTTATATTATGCTTGCTGTATGTTGTCCTAGTGTGTTTTCCTGTATTTCTTGTCATTGTTAGTTCTATGTCTGTATGCTACATATTGTACTTCTTCCCTTGCATGCTGTTTTATTGGTCATCTTGGTAAACAGCTTTGTTGTCCTTGATAAAAGGTAGTCCATCAAATGAATAAACCTTAAACTTATAGTGTTTTTAAAATATGTAAATAAAAAAAGGAATGTGGTCAATCATATACAAGATATACCACATGTCTATGGATCCTATGACACAATAACAATTTAACTGTGATCTCAGGAAAGCTACTCGATGTCTTTTGCTTAAAGAAAGAAAACTGCAAGGAGATTAGATCTCAAGGTACTAGGTTTCAGAGTCCAGGGTCATATATAATAATACTGCAAGTACTTAGATGCAGTATCAACCCTGGAAAGTATAAGAGAATGTTTGCCAATTAAATTATTGAATTTAGTACTCTCCTCTGCCTGTTTCCTTTCCATCACATTGCTGCCGCATGTAACGGAATAGCAGTTTGACTATTTCCCGAATGAAGGAAAAAAATCTTTTTCTGCCAAGCATAATTTCGCAACGTCGCCTGCCTCCTCCCCCACTATAAGCTGCATAGAAATGTGTCGTTTGTGCAGTTTCCCTTAGGCTGGTAGCTTTGTTGATCTCAGTGGATTTGCATCAGATTTCCATGGTAGCCCACGAGACACCAGCAGATTGCCAGTCAATTACAATCACTGATCCATTGTGCATTAAGAAAAAGTAGCGTATCCTGTGAACTTTACTTTTCAGCATGGAATTGCATTACACAGCAATTTGCTTATAAAGGAGCAGCTTTGGGGCTTGCTGTAGACATGGGTAGGAGCTCACACACGAAGAGGTTCTCTAGCGGTGCGTATTAACACAGTAACTGAGGACTCGGCTATACACCTGGTTCTGCAGTTTAGCATCATAGACAACTTTATTCATGAAATAAGTTTGAAACCAGTATCAGACCATTTAAATCCAATGCCTCAGTCAGACTTAGAAGAATTAATACTAATTTGAAAATGGTATGAAATGTATGGCGGAGGAAGTTAAACAAAGACCCTCAGTGAAGTGGAAAAAGTGATAAACAAAATCATCTTATGTTCTGATACAAGAATAGAAACTTTGATTAGCTTTTACAATACATATGCATTTTCAAATACTATAAAGGTTGGTTGAGTGACAGGGTTCAGACCAGTGAGTTGGGGTTGTCAGATGCAATTAAAATATGTGCACTGAGAGCTTCACATGAATTCTCTGAACTGAAGTTCAGTACATCAGTGTATTCTTGACATGCCCCCAATTTATTAAAGAGTAGTAGAAAAATGGATGGGCTAAACAACCTTTATTATCTCTACTGTTATATTGTCTGTGACCGGTTTTCAGCGGTGGTGGTCAAGTGTATTTAGTGTCTAGCTGCCGCTGCTTCAACTAAACCGGATAATCGGTTCCAAGATTCACAGTATCTGGCAATCGGTGCCGAATATCCAGTTTTGCTGGACATGCAGTACTATCTGGACAGTGGTGATATTCAGCCACTAACAAGATAGCAAAAAATGAATAAAGTAGGACAGCAATTAAATTATCCTATATTTATCTAGGTTCACTATCTGGCGAAGTGCTGCATTTTGCCGCTGACTGATTAAATGTCCCAATGGTATTAACAAACAAATGCTCCATAAACTGATATTAGAAAAACAAAATTAGGCCCAGTGACTTTTATTTTATTTATTTATAGCAAAGTTTATGTCACTAAAACAGTATTGGAGCAAAGTGGATTAGAACATCTATAAAAGGGGCCTCAGCTCCCACCCTCTGAGCGAATGGGGAGTGGGGCTGATAACCAGGCTGAGCCCCACCATCCATTCGCCTGGGGGAGGGGATGGGAACGGGAGTAGGAATTGGCGGGAAAAAGAAGATAGCAGGGAGGCGGGCTGAGAGGTGGCACAGGCTCAGAGGGCAGAACTTGGTGTTGGCGGGCTCAGTGGGAGAGAGCCAGGGAAAGCAGGCTTGGCGTCGTTACCCACCCTGCCCTCCCTCGGGTGTGGGGTTTGGGGTGGTAAGATGGGTGGGCCTTTGGGAGAGGGGGTTTCTTGTCGCAGCTTCAGGGGTGGGTGAGGTAGAATTTAGAGGTGGCTAACCTCCCCCCTAGGGTTAATTCCTGCCTCACCCCTCAAAAGGGCGGGGGTGAAGACAGGGATGGGAGCACTGGGGAGTACCGCTACATGGGCGTCACTGCCATGTGAAGTCCCAGTTACATTAACACTAGAAGCCCCAATGTGCGTCAATTGACGCAAATGCATCTTCGAAGTTGCGTACCAGCGCCACTGCTAGAACCATGTCAGTCATGTTCCATGACTTTGTTAGCAAGGTCAAGATGTTCAAATATGTGCATCAACAATTAATGATAGATGCACGACCTAGTGGGAAAATGAATTTATACCTAGAAGCCCCAAAGTACGTCTTGGATGCGTCAATTGACGTACTTTGGGGCTTCTAGATATAAATTCATGTTCCCACTAGGTGGCACATCTCAATCACTGTTTACAGTTTTACTCCGATATTACAAACAATAAACAAATGATGACGTCACATACTGCATGTATTTAACAAATAAGTAACTTCACATTAATTCACATCTGCATTTCATGCTAAACGCAGTCGTCGTGATAATGCGTCAATTGACACGCTTTGGGGTTTCTAGGTAAAATTCCTTTTGGGGCTTCTAGTGTTAAGACTCCACAGGGTGAAGTGAGTATCAGCCTGGCGTCACTGCAGCCTGAGAAGTGGGGGGAGTGAGGGGAGGGTTGGCAGGAGAAGAGAGTACGGGATTATGGATTAGAGAGGAGCTAGGACGACACCATTTAGCCTGACCCATTTGGTGGAATTCAATATCGGTTGCTTTGAGATGTTGTTGTTAAATGTTTCGGATGTTAAATAAAAATACGGCCAATTGTTTGCCAATTCACCTCCCTACATAGTGTTATTTCATGGCTTGATAGTGGGCGAATGGATGGGAGTGTGAATGCCTTGGTTATATAAATGCAAAGTCAACATAGCAATCAAAAATATGTTTATAAAATATACAGTCTAAGCATACTGTAAATATTACTGCATTTGAAAATAATAAATAGGATATAATAGTCATTTTCAATAATAAAGCAATTTATTACATAAGCAGCAGAAAAATTAGCATAGTGAAACCAATTAAAACACATCTTATCTGACCAGACAAAGAAGGGCGATGTCTTAGGGCATGTCTACTAAAGCAGCGGGGGATCAGTGCGTGTCAAGCGTAAAAAAGTAAAGCATGCTGAAAATGTGGCTGCAGTAAAAATCCCATGCAGACCAAGAAGTGCAGGTTGACTAGAGGCTGGTGGGGGGAGCGGGGGAATGTGAGCCCAGGCTAATCCATGAGCATGCCTCCATTTGCGAGCATGGATTCAGCACCGCTTCCACATGCAATTTCAAGGCCAATCACACGAGACCAACTGGTATCTTAGTAAACATCTGGTAGGCAAAAACCACTAACCCCATTTCTACAAGTCTAGCAACTATTGTCATTATGGGGTGACTGATGCATGTTTCCCGCCATTACAGCAGCATGACCATGATGATTTCCATCTGAGCAATTTAGATTCTTATTTACTAACCTTATTTACTAATCCACATTAACGCATGCTAATGTCAGTTATTTACTTAAAGTGTGATTTTAGAAGGGATGTCCTAGGAAGAATGTGGAACATCCAGAGCAGAACATCCAAAAATCGAGGGGAGTAACAGCAGTGAAGGGAGGTAGTGCCTTCTGAAATTGCTCCGTCTCCTCTCTAAAAAATGAATGTCCCTAAAGGTGTTATAGAGACAGGCTTTGTGCAGATAGCAAGGCCGAGTGTGTGCATGTAGATGTCCCTGAATTACATAGCCTCAGAAACAGGTACTTGACGATGCTGGCAGGGGTATTTCAGATGGGGATGACTATGTTATGAGATTTACACTCAGATGTGTGGTGGTGTGCCAGTAATATGTTTGGAGTATGTATTTACATGTAGGCTGGCCATGAAATATTAACTGTGGCGACAGCACATTTTGTTGTTCCCCCTTGGAAGCTCTGCAGTCATGAACAAGCACTTTTTTGCACCAACCAGGGACAGACATGCTTGTGCCATGCCAAAACAGCACTGTGACACGCTTCTTTGTTGCTCTGCCCAAGCCATGCCTAACGGGGCTTGTGTTAACATGTTAATTCAATTTAGCATGTGTTAACACCTTAAGGAGGTTATTAAATGAGACAAAGGGACCTTGTTACTAAAACCTGTTAGGGTGTTGCACTTAAAGCACGCTTAGCATGGAAACTAACTGTGTGTGTGTGTGTGTGTTATGTTGATCTCCACATGAAGGTGTAGTCTAACATATGGCACCTAATACCAACCACTGAAAGGTATCATTTACACCCACACTAATTGCCACATTGACAACTAGCGTGTGATGGGTATCTCCGCATTAACTGCAATGTGCTCTCCATGCCAATGCTCTGCCCATTCCCCACCCCTTCATGCAGTGGGCAATTGATGCACATTTTAGTGGCTGGTAGATGTCATGCCCATTCATTAACTGTTACCACGCACTAAAATGCATGTTAACTGCTCTGTGGGCTTTTGTAAAAGGGCCCCAGTCTGTAGTCTGTTGTGGGTGTAGGAGAGAGGGTGTCTATAGATGTCGCGACACTCCTTTCCTGTAACTAAATCCCTGCTGCTTGTTTTCAGTGCTGTATTGGTATCTCTATTGAGAGCAAGAACTAATGGCTGATGGCAGGCCTGGCTTGTCACTTAAGGCATGCAGTTTGACAGTATATCTGGTCCAAACTGGTGTCAGGTAGATTGTTTGTGAGTTCCTGCTGGGAAAAAAATGTACAAATTGGAAGTGTCTTATCGACTGGTATTCATAATTGGGGCTTCCTCGATTGTAGGTTTATAAGCAGCCCACCTTTTGTGTCATAACAAGGTGTAACACTGTAAGGAAATGACAGCTGTCACATTAAGTTGATTTAAACTCATGCTGTAGAAAGACTTTAAAAATACTTAACATTTTTCCCCAAATATTTAACATAGAAATAGTGAAAGGACAAGAAATACAAAATGCTCAGCTTTAACTGCAAGCCTTATTCAGACTGCCATTAGTGGAATGGAACCTCAGTATGTCCTGTTTGTGCCTGGGATAGCAGAGCCTGTATAGAAGTTCCAGGACTCGTCCTGTGAGGAAATTACAATCGGCCTTTCCAAAATTGACGTATTTATTGATATGTTTATTTCAGAACATTCATTATACTGCCATTCAAACATGCAAAGTGACATCATGGCAGTGGAGAGCTCATGAGCGGCTTGCTGGATGGACATGTGAACACCTAGTTATACTTTTGCACACATTAATTATAACACCATTGTTTTCTATGATTTTTTCAATTTGAATTGACTAAAAGCTATGCAGCATATTGCTCATATGACTTCTAAATCAACAGGGCAACAGAGGCCCAAACAAGTCCCTCCATCCCCGGAGAGAAGCCTCCAGAGAAATCTTGTGACATATTCAATTATGCTATCCTAGAAGAACTTAAATCAATATGTGGCTTGCTTATAGACAACACTGTTGCCCTGGAAGTGGTCAGAGTATGAAAGAAAGGATGGATACAGAAAACTGACTGAACATGCGGCACATTTCAAAACAGATCGATGGTTTACAGTGTCAGATAGACAACATAGATAACTGCAGCAGATGCTACAACTTGCATAAGAATGGCTTGACTAAAGATGTTGAAGCAAATAATATTAGGTACTGTGATTTTGCTATAGAAGCTTTTCATGTATTGAATTGAACTTTTGGCTGTTGAGGTCTCAGATATACTGATGTTGAAGGACAAGATGTTGAGGTCTCAGATATACTGATGTTGAAGGACAAGATCTTTGTGGCTTCATTAAAGGTATGCTGCCCAAACTGTTATCATTACTCCTCGATCAACCATTTAAAGCTGAAAGGACTCACAGGATTACGACACTGCGCAATGAACAAGAGAAAGGCCCTTTATCATCAAATTGCTGCATTACTGTCATTCTCTCCACCATCAGAAGTAATGGAATGGAAAAAATCTATAGATTTGGGGGGTGTTGCGGTGTGGCGGAGGCCGGTCCACCTTACCCGGTTATGGAAATAATCTATAGATTTCTCCTGATTTCCTTTCATTGACCGCTTCGAGATGTAAATGATTTCTGGAATTTAGACCCCAGCTTTGGACACTTGAGGCCCAATACGGTTTATTTTATCCTGTCATATTCAAAATCACAACAGCATGACAATCCTTTGATCCCCGAAGGAACTTGCAGTATATCTAAGGCCTCATTGGGCTTAGTTTTTATAACCAGCTTAGACTAGATAACTTTAGCTAAATAAATAACAAAACCTTGCTTGTATGGAAACTAAACGATGGTCCTGGAACCTGATGTTCTTTCTGTGGAGATGGCTGTTGCAGTACAACTTACCAGTTTCGTGTGGACAGAGGGCCTGGTGAAGCCCCGTTTATCCTCTGAATGGACTATGTTTGGTCTACGGTAAAAGCATCATTCCCAATTCTACTAGAGGTAGAGGTTGGCATTCAGTATGATGAAACTGTATCCAACATCTGTATTAGTTAATTTTGCCTCTAGTAATTTCAATGATCATCACTGAGAAGATCACTATGTGTCACTGCTACTGGCCTTCAAGACTTGCTTAATCAATTTAAAGCTGTGAAGATGCATATGAAGGGGCCTATGCAGTCACTAAAGGCATAATAAATTTCCTCTGCCATTTTTCATATTCCAGACTGTACTACTTGCACAGAACACACAACCTGAGGACATGCTCACAACTGCTCACCTACTTTGATCCCAAAAGACTGGGCATGGAAGTGGCCAAGCGCACCACTTCCTACTAGATTTCCAACTGTATCCAGTAACACATTTTGCAGGCTCAAGTCCCTACACCGCACAGAGCCAGACCACAGTGGCTAGGCACCCCTGTGGCTTCTATACCTAACCTCAGATCCTCCTCACTGTTGGTCATCTGAAAGTTTGCAACCTGGTTTTCATGCAACATTATGGCCTCAATCAGTCATCCGAAAAATGAAGAAACCTTTGGACAGGCAGTCTTAAAAACCTCTTTGCATAATCTGCGTCAACTCTACTACTAAGACTCTTGTTCATTCCCTTATTATCTCCCGGTTTGACTATTGCAACCTCCTTGCTGGTCTCCCTCAATCTCATCTTTTCCCTCTTCAATTCATTCAAAACTGCTGCAAGGTTAATTCTTTGCCAGCCACATTGCTGCCATATTACTCCTCTTCTAAAGTCCCTTCACTGACTCCCCATCCATTACCCCATTCAGTACAAACTACTTATCTCGACACAAAAATGTATTCACTCTGCTGCTCCTCCTTACCTTTCCTCTCTCTCCCTATACCCCTCCCCATGATCTCCGTTCCTTTTCTAGCTTCCTTCTCTCTATGCCGTTCTCTTCTTCCACTAACTCCAGACTTCATTCTTTTGGCCTTGCTGCTCCATTGGCATGGAACAACCTACCCCTGTCCCTGCGTCAAATCTTTTCCTTCACCGTCTTCCAGTCTAAGCTCAAGACTCACCTCTTTGAGACCGCCTTTGATTCTTAATCCCCTCCCTTGTGTTTCAACTCCTATTGCCCTTATTCCTAAAATATTATTTTATCCTGTATGTTTGTCTTCTAGATTGTAATCTCTTTGAGCAGGAACTGTCTTCTATTGTATCTGTACAGCACTGCATACGCTTAGTAGCGCTTTATAAATGCTTAATAATAGTAATAATAATAGTAATAATAACTCCATTCTACCATTACCTGCCTTGCCCAGGTTGTACGGACTAAAATTTGTGAAGATACAACCCTTAGCTCTGGAATCATCATCTATCCGGCTACATCCATCTTATCCATCAATGATGAAAGTGGAGTTGCTTACTTGTAACAGAGGTTCTTCGTAGACAACAGGATGATACAGACACACAGTCTCTCCCACTTTCCCCATTCGTTTGAAGCCACTGTCTCTTTGTAACAACTGATGTGTGGTCTGTCTGTGCAGAGTATGAGAATAGCCACAAATGGAGAGCTATCTGTCCTGGCATTGACTGAATGATATCACCACCTGTTTGCCTGTATCATCCTGTCCTCTGCAAAGAACTCCCATTACAGGTAAGCAACTCTGCTCTCTGTGCTGCATGTGCTGGAATTCTATCTCCTCTAGAAATGCATTGGGCCATTTTTGTAGACCCCCCTGTTCAATATGGGGTCATTCAGTACAGCGAATAACGGGGATGGATTTTCAGATTGGCCATCCATCCCCACTATTCGCTCCCCTGCCACCCCGGCTGCTGCCTTCCCGTACGAACAGCTTGTTTGTACGGGAAGGCTTAGACAGGGGCGGGAGGGGGGCATTACTGAGGCAGGGTGAGGGTGGAACATGGGCAGGCCGCGATCCTGGTGAGGTGATGTTGGCCCTGTATGTCAGGGGCCGTGAACATGGATAGGGGACTTATTCCACTGCAGAGCTGGAATAAGTCCCCCTGGATGTCGGGGGATCATGCTACCGGGCCAGGCCAAAAAGGTAGCGGGGTGCAGGAGGATCCCCATAGCTGGACCCTGGCTATGGGAGGCCAGACTGAGGGTCCAGCTATGGGGAAAGAAGAATATCTGCGGCAGCCGTCATTTGCAGCTCCTGAAATAAAGCCACGGTGCCATGGCAGCGGGATGCCATGGAAATGCGGCTTCATTCAGGAGCCTGACTGAGGTAGCCGGGGATCTTGTGGGTGTGCAGGCCGACCAGAATTGAGGCCCGGACTGCATGTTCGGACAATAGACCCGATTCTGATCCCGCAGTCACGTCTAGCCCCCGTGGGACCAGAATTGGGTCTACCTTTGGGCGTCCCACTTCTGGTCAGCCTGTGCCTCTGTCTTTTGCCCTGTTTATATCCTATACAATATTTGGTCCCCTTCTGTTAAGTTTTTGGACAATTGTTTTGCCCCTAGATAGACATGTTTTAAACTCTTATTTGTAATTTATTTCCAATACTCCATTAGGTTGAAAAGCATAAAAATGGGGGTGTTAACCTGAATAGTAATTTTACTGCTGTCACATTTCATGTTCTCCCCAGATTAAGTGACGTTTTGTTCTTGGTCCCAAAGATGAGCACGAGAGTCTCCCAACTTAGAATCCCAGGATCCAACCACTCTTATTTTACTAATCCCCAATCCCCATGAAATGTGGGCTTCTAGTCCTTATAGCCCCATTCCATTCCCCAAAAAAGAAATTAAAGCCCCCATGCACTTTGCCTCCCTCTTACAACCTCAAAACAGATCTCGAGACCATATAGTTCCTCACTTACCCAAAGGCAAATGCTTTGTTTTGACATACCACTGTTGAATTTGTGATCTTATTTGAAAGAAGGGACACTGGCATCCTCGTTTTGGTGAAGAGCTTTGCTGCTTTTCAGGGCAGATGAGTGAAATTTCACAGTAGGTGGGGTTATGGGTTTTTAAGGTCAAGTCTGAACCTGGGGGTCGGGGGAGGGTATTCAAAGATCCTAATTTGTCTTTTTTTTTTTTAAAGAGAGGAGTAATGCATATAGGCCCTAAATTGTTTTGGGAGGAGTTCATTTACTGAAACCCATTTAATTGTCACTGCATTGAAAATAATATCTTGCTTAAAAACAGACGTAACTGTTCAGTTATTCAGAATAAAATCAGCTCTTGCCATTGCAAGTAAAAATATATGCAGCAATATACTGTGTAACTGTGTATATTAAATATTAATGTGATGAACTTTGTTTGTATAATTGAACAGCTATATATGGGATTAATTTTCACTGTCAGTGGTGAGCCCATTATCTGTGAAAATAAAACCAAGAGGCTAATTCTATTTTTGTTTAACGAAAGTCACATTTAAAGCCTGAAAGGCTGATTTTTTAAAGCCCTTGGTCCTTTGGCCAGCTAAGGGGGCAGACCGCAATATTCATCAGCACTATCCAGTTAGTACAGCGAGTGTTTTGTGGGCAGAGCGAGAGGGGGGGGGGGGGAGAAGCGGTACCAGTGCTAACCAGGTATTCATGCAAACTTGAGGACAACCTAGGTCTCACAAAATGCAGGCCTAAGTTGCAATCCAGAAAAGTGCCATCTGAAAATCACACTGGGAGGGGTAAATGCACTCTTGTATGGCTACTGCAGTTCAGACCAGATATCCAGTGACAACTCCTATCTGAACACTGTCTCTGAATACCCCACTGATGTTGAAGTACCGTGGTTGACCTCCATGGCTTTTGAATATTTGCAGTTGTGAAAACTGGGCACTGAGGAAATACAATTTACTAGCAGAACACAAATGCCCATCTTTTGAGCCTAGATTAATAATAATCCGCATTAGCTATGTAATGAAGCTTTTAGTGTGTATTAACAAGGAGGTGCTGTGTTAATTTTCATGTTAAACCGCTAATAGGGAGAATGCCATTTTTGGGTGGGGAAATGCTGGGTGAGAATTGTGTCTTATGGTTATCACAGAGGTCATTAATGCACGTTAACTGATAAGCCAGAAGAACTCACCATCTCAAGAGATGGAGCTAACTGCATCACACATTATCGGCCATGCTCCAACTATTTCTCTGCATTAACTGCGCTGTTGCCCTCCCCGGAATGTTGGGAATGTCCCCAACTATAAACACAGAGGTTTTGCAGTTTCTGCACATCAGTTTTGGCTATCTCATGGAAACTGCAAAAGTTTAGTGCACCTTGGGAAGAGGCTTTTCAAGAGCCCTACTTACTAACAGTCATTCGGTTTAAGCAAAATGAAGGAACAGACAGAGAAGTAGCACGTTATGATCAAAATCTGGGGTGTAAACAATAAGTCCTTGTCCTGGATTTCTCCTGTGACTGATACATGCATTTGTATTGATTCACCTTGCCTTACTAAAAAAGAAATCTGAAAAAAAAACATATTGCCTTTGCTGATTGACTCGGGCATGGAAGCATCAGTGTAATTAGACTGCTTCCCTTGTCTGGAATTAGATGACCTTTGGAATTGTCAGTAATTAGGATCTGTATGCTGTGCACTTTTAGTCACTGCTAGGCAGTAAAGGTGGTGAAAAGGCTCATTTATTAAGCAGGGAAAGGGCTTTTTTTTCTTTCCATTTTAGACATCATTAACATGACCATAAAGTGCTAATTAGTAATAATCCATTAGTCTGTAGAACTATCATAGAGCTATCACACGTTAGCAACCATCTATAACCTTGACCAAATTGCAAAGTAAGTCGTGATGGAGACTAAGGTTGCCAAGTAGTTCCAGATTCGCTCGAGGGTGAATCCAGTCCTGTGTTTACCACAAAGCGTGCATGGACTTCTAGTTCGGATTTTCTAATTGCTTGTCCTAAGAAAAGCAAGATTGCCAGTCCTTGCATGCAATGGGGTGAACCCAGGACTGGGATTCACACTGTCGGATGAATCTGAAGTCAGCTGGCAACCCTCACTGGGACCCCTGCTATATTGCTAATTAAAATGACCTTTACATAAAAATGACAACCTCTAAAGTAGTGATGTGGTGGCTTTATAAAATTGATTGCAAATTTTAAATATGAATGCTACCGTCTTATTACAGAGCTAATTCTACAAAGGATTTTTTTTTGCACATAAAAGCCCCTGGGGTTATGCACATAAATATTTGTGTGATGCCAAGATGATGTGTACTTTTACATGAGCCATGTGTAGGTATCTAGAGGGCTGGAGCTTGGTTAGTTGTGGGGCCATCTTGTGAGGAAAAAGGACCTGCTGCAGAACAGTTACTGACAATAATTCATTATTCATATGCAATGGAATGTATGTACCTGATGTCCCTAATTTTCAGGGATTTTCCCCATTTTGACACTACCGGCCAGGGAAAGAATCTAGGCTTAGACACTGGTCCAGACCCTCCAGCTGCTGCAGACAGAATCTGCCGTGATAGGAGAGAGAAAGGGAGCTCTTACCAGCCTCCCGGGGTGCCGATGTTGCCGGAGTGCCAAGGAGTGGACACAACACAGCCAGGAAGAGTCGAGCCCACCCGTGCCTTTCAGAAACAGCTCCTGATCAGCCTTTCCGTGTGGCGGTTGAGGGAGCCTGACCACGTGGTTGCCATCGACACACCTGGGAATTCTCTGTACCGGCTGCTGTCTTTGAGAATCGTGATGCCGGAGGGGTGTAGGTGGCTAACCTGAGGCTGCGGCACTACCAAAGAGTGTGTCCTCTGCCCATTGGAATTCATGGAGCTTTTAGTCAGACCACCCTCAGTGCGCTGAGGGACAGCTGGGAGTGCATGTGAAACTGGTGCAACCTGCAACCTTCACAGATTGTGACATCGAAGCTTCCCAAATCCTGCTGGCTACAGTCCCAAGCAAGGACTATCCCTTTCATGTATCTGCTCAGTGCTATTAACCTTTTTGCATTGTATGATTAACTGATAGCACTAGAAGTATTAATAATAATTTAATTATTAATTCTATTATGTTATCTCTTCTTATAACTTTTCCTCTCCATTCTTCTCTTCCTTTGGTTCCACATCATTTTTTCTTCCTTTTTTTACACTCTCTAATCTTCTCCCATTACACCAACATCCTCATACTTCCCCTCCTCTTAACCCTCATTCTACCTTTCCCATTTCCTCTCCCATCTTATCCTCTTCCCTTTCCTCAGGTCTCGAATTTCAATTTTTCCTTCTCTCATTCATTCCTCTCCCCTCTCTCTTAAAAAACCTCATGCTCGTTTCCGCCGTACTGTCTCCTCACTGCCTCACACCCTCCTCCTCCTCCTTCTTTCCTGTGGTGACATTAATCCTAATCCTAGCCGCCCTAGATTATTCTCTCACTCCCAGTCCTCTCTCTACTACTCTAATCTCATCCATATTCCTCTCCTTTCCCCTTCCTCTCTCCCTTTCTCTTGTGCATTACGGAATGCTCATTCCATATCCATTGAACTTCCCTTTATTTATTATCTCTTCACTTCTAACTCTTTCCATCTTTTAACTGTCTTTGAAACTTGGCTACATTGTGATGACTCTGCTTCAGTTGCCGCCCTCTGTCATGGTGGCTACCAATTTTCCCATATTCCTCATGCCACTGGCCATGGTGGTGGTGGTGTTGAGTTTTCGCTTTCTCCTTCCTGTCAATTCCAACCTCTCCTACTAACTCCATCTGACTCTATTTCCTCCTTTGAAGTCCATTCCATCCACCTTTTTAATCCCTTATTTCTCCATATAGCTGTTTAAACAGGGTGGTGCTATGCGCCGCCTCGGCGGATAGCCCACCCCCTTTCCGCCTGACCTGCACAGCCAAGAAGTGCTAATCTGGCTTTCCTCCCTTTCATTCTATCAATATGGCACTTGCCAAATTAACCAGTGACTTATTCCTGGCTAAATTCAAAAGCCTTTTTTCTATCCTCATCCTTCTTGACCTTTCAGCTGCTTTTGACACCATTGACCACCACCTTCTGCTTGACACATTGTCCTCTCTTGGTTTTAGGGACTCTGCCCTGTTCTGGTTCTCTTCTTATGTCTTCCATCACTCTTTCAGTGTTTGTTCTGGTGGTTCCTCCTCTACTGCTATCCCACTCTCAGTTGCTGTATCCCAGGGATCTGTCCTCGGCCCTCTTCTTTTCTCTCTTTACACCCAGTCCCTTGGCGCTCTCATCTCCTCCCATGGATTTCAGTATCACTTTTATGCTGATGATTCCACTGGTCAACAAATTTTTACAAAAGTCATGTTACTGAAATAAAAATAGTCATTTCTTATCAATTTTTATATGCTGAACACAAATATGACAGTGAAATTGAAAAGTTGGCTCTAGTTATTTTGTAATCTACAAGAATTAATGTTTACATCACAAAATGCATGTCAATAGTAAATATAATAGGCCTTCAGTTAATACCTATAAAAAACCAAGTCATAGACTACTTCTTAGATTTTTTCGCCTGTCTCTTGTACAGCTGTTCGGGAGCTTCTCTGGGGAGTGTCCAGCAGTAGTCAGCCAGCATTGTAGTGGACCATTTTCCCTGGTATCTTTGCTCCATCGTTGCGATATCCTGGTGAAAACGTTCACCCTGTTCATCACTAACCATACCACAGTTGTCAGGAAAGAAATCGAGATGGGAATCAAGGAAATGGATCTTTAGAGACATATTGCAGCCAAGTTTCTGATACTGCATCAGCATGTCTTCTACTAGTTCCTTGTAATTTTCTGCCCTAACATTCCCGAGAAAGTTTGTTGACACTAGGCAAAAAGCATTCCATGCTTGTTTTGCATCACCCTGCAGCAAGCTGTTGAACCGGTCATCTTTGAAGAGTTCTCAAATCTGAGGACCCACAAAAACTCCCTCTTTAATCTTTGCTTCGCTGAGTCGAGGGAATTTTTCATGCAGTTATCAGAAAGCTGGCGAAGTGCAGTCCATGGCTTTCACAAAGTTTTTCATCAAACCTAGTTTTATGTGAAGGTTTGGTAGCAGGATTTTGTGAGCCTCAACCAGAGCTGGGTGCTGGATATTCTTCTCTCCAACTGTTACATTTTGTCTGTGATTCCATTCCTTCCACAAGTAATGCCAATCCCTTGCTTGGCTATCCCACTCACATAAGAAACACATGTATTTTATATATCCTGCTGCAGTCCCATTAAAAGGGCTACCTTCAAGTCACCACAGAGGTGCCAACTGTACTTGTTATAGTTAATGAAAGTCAGTAGATGCTTTACGTTATCGTATGTCTCTTTCATGTGGACGGCATGCACTACTGGAATAGATGGAAGACGGTTTCCATTGTTCAAAAGCACAGCCTTCAGACTCAGTTTCAAAGAGTCTGTAAATAGTCTCCAGTCTTGTGGGTCATGAGTGATTTTTAAGGCATTCATGAGGCTTTCAATAGCGGAACAGAATACCAGATTACTTTCCCTTCTGAAGAAAGGCTCCAACTGCTGGTGGCACTTTCGATATGAAGTAATGTTGACATCTTCTTCTAGAAGATTCCATTGTTGGAGTCTTGATCCTAGCAATTCTGCCTTGTTCTTGGATAAGTCCAAATCACGAACAAGGTCATTTAGTTCTTCCTATGTTATTCTGTGTGGAGTTGATATGCATCCCAGTGAAAATCTGGGTCACTGCATGCTGACGGACCATGAGAAAAACAGTTCAGCTCACCCTTGTCCTCATCAGATGATTCAAGAGAATATTCTGATGGAGGTTCTGGAATAGGAAGTCCCTCGCCATGTGGAACTGGTTTCATTGCAGACGGAATGTTTGGTTAGATTATGTTCGACTTCTTTTGCTTCGTTATTCCACTGGAAAGAGGAGGAACCAAGCAGAAGTAACAGTCATTTATGTGGTTGCTTGGCTCTCTCCACACCATGGGGACTGCAAACGGCATTGATAGTCTTTTGCAATTCAACCACTGTGAAAGCTGTGTTGTACATGTAGCGTAGCATTTATGCAGGGCCCAAGGCTTGTCTTGGTCACCGATCTTGCATCTGAAGTAAAGATGATATGCCTTCTTCAGTTGAGAAGTGATACTTTTCTTCTTGTTTGCAAATGTCACTTCCCCACAAATGTAGCAGAAATTGTCAACGGTATTAATGCACTTTCGCGGCATTACTGTTCTGTATTGTACCTAAATGGCTAAAATTATATGATTAATAAAAGTTACATGCAACAGTAGCTTAAACTGTCTCACACACAGTCTGAAATATTTTAAATGCTCAATCTTTCTGACTGCGTATAATACACTGCTGACGTCAGATGGCTTCAGCAGCCATCTGGCAGTAGTATTGCATTGCATCATAAAATGATGCAATCAACTTTGGATGATGTGTGCATGCTGACATTATGCAGTATTACATCATTCAAGGCCTATTTGGGATGTTGTTGATGTCCTACTGGATAAATTTACATGGTGAAACTTCAAAAATGAACTACATGCAATATCTTCAAAATGAGAGCCAATCAATTTTTTTTAATGTTATATTTGTGTTCCGCTCACCAAGATACTACAGATTAGGGCCTTTTAAAGTCAGTAATGATTTCAGTGTTGACCAGTGTTCTTGGATCTATCTTTCTACATCTCATATCTCTTTAACACTCCAGTCTCGCATCTCTGTCTTTCTCTCTGATATTGCCACTTGGATGTCTCACCCGCCATTTGAAATTAAACACGGCCAAAACTGAACTTCTTATTTTTTCCCCTAAACCTTCCTCTCCCCTTCCTCATTTATCTCTGTGGATAACACTCTTCTACTTCTTGTTTCTTCAGCCTACAACCTTGGGGTCATCTTTAACTCCTCCGTTATTATTATTATTTATTATTTAACATTTTTATATACCGCACTATTTATTATCAGCGCGGTTTACATAGAACTACAAAACATCAGATAAGATACCTTCTCCTCACATATCCAACAGATAGCTAAAACCTGTGGTTTCTTTATAGCAGTAACTAAATTTGCCCTTTCCTTTCTGAACACAGTAGTAAAACACTTTTCCACTCTGTAATTACCTCCCACCTTGACTACTGCAACCTCCTTTTTTCTGGTCTCTCTCTTAGCCATCTTTCTCCCCTTCAATCTGTTCAGAACTCTTGCGTGACTAATTTTTTGCCAGCTTCGATATTCTCATATAACCCCTCTTCTCAAGTCACTTCATTGGCTTCCCTTCTGTTTCCACATCCAAGTCAAGCTTCTCCTTCTGACCTAAGTGCATTCACAATTCTGCTTCTTTCTAACTTTCCTCTGTTCTCTCTCTCCCTACACCCCACCTTGTGAACACCGTTCTTCTTCTGTCTTGTTTCTCTCTTTGCCCTTTTTTTCCACTGCCAACTCCAGACTTTGATCCTTTCACCTATCTGCTTCTTATGCCTGGCACAAACCCCCTAACTCTGTATGTCAGGCTTCATCTCCGACCCTTTTCAAGCCCATGTTAAAGGCTCACCTCTTTAAAGTTGCTTTTGGATCCTGAATCCCTTTTTTCCTCGTGTCTCCTTACGCTCCTTTTTCCCTTATTCTTATCCTTTATCTTGTCTGTCTTATTTGGATTGTAAGATCTCACAAGCAGGAGCTGTCTCTACATTTGTACAGAGCTTCATGCGCCTTGTAGCACTTTACAAATGATGTTTATTATTATTAGTAGTAGTAGTAATTTGCGTGTGTTTATAAAATATGCTTGTACCACTACTGCTACTACGACTTATCATGTATTTAGTGCTCCAAGGCATACGTAGCACTGTACAGACACATGTAAGAGACAGTCCCTTCTCATAAGGGCTTACAGTCTAGTCAAGACAGACAACGCAAATGGGGATGAGGATATACCTAGGGGAATGGTAAGGAAACACCTGAGCAGATGTCAATGTCTGTGGCTTCAGTTTAGGTGTGACACCTGGTGCTTTGCCCTTAGTATTTTATAAAGACACATAGCTGCCTATGTGTCTTTCTAAAATAGCCTCAAAATAGGCACCCACCTGGTCTTCATATTTTGGCAGCCTATTATAAAATTACCCAGCACATGCCTGATGATATGCCCATTTATGTCCTTTTTCAGCTATGCTTGTGTCGGACACATAAGACTGGAGGAGGAGGAGGAGACGGAGGGGTCTGACTAAAACAACCTTATGGAACTCATGCACCATTCTGAAACCTGAGGCACACCTCAGAGGATGCCTGGCAAAAGCCATCCTGTTACTGCTCCTTCTGAGGATGTCAAGCATAGCCCATCTCACTGGATGAAGGCTGATTCCCTCCCCTTGCCATTAACCACTACCCCCCCCCCCACCTGCCTGTCCCTGGTCAAGGCTGGAAAAGGGAGAAGGTGAACATTTGGCAGCCTAGTGGTAGTACCATGAGACTATTGCTAGGAGTCGACTATTGCTAGGAGTCTATTGCTAGGAGTCGACTATTGCTAGGAGCTGCCATTTTGAATTGGAGCCAATGGAGCAGGAGTGCCCCTGCTTCCCTTAGACTACTAGAGATAGCCAGTAAGAGCTGGGGAGGTGACAGGCTGTGTGTGGGAGGGGGGGGGGGTTCGAAGCTTGATTGTGGTAATGTCAAGATGTTGGGGACTTGACTATAGTAAAAATGGGGAGGGGTGGGCTGTCGGGGGTGGGGAATTTGGGAGATCAAGACTGGCGAGGAAGGGGATCAGGTGATTTGTATTTATTTATTTAGCTGTATTTATATAGCATCTTTCACTGGATCAAGGCAGTTTACATGAAACGAGAATGGTACATTGAATGCAATGGAAAATTACAGGAGTATGACTATATACATATATATACATACGATATACAGTGGCTTTGGATGTGTTGATATTGGGAGCAATGCTTTATGAAGCCTGATCCTGCACACATTTGTGAGAGAGCAGAACACTCTTTGTCTCCATGTACAGCTTAATAAAATCCCTGCTGTGCTGAATGTGCTGGCAAGTACACATGAGATCCTGCAAGTCCTAATGTGTGTTTTAAAGAGGGCTCCGTGTTTAGCAGGGTCTTTGCAAAATAATGGGGGCATTGTGCATGCTCGGATCTGGACGCTTGAGCTCCCTTCTCCACGAGTTTTCACATGTTCATAGCATGTGTATGTCAGTGGGAACTTGGACTAGGGATGTGCATGACAAAGGTTTGTTCCATGTTCAGATCCTTTTTGGCTTTTCCTCTCCAATTTTGTGAGTTGTTACCACATCATTTTACACATTTACATCAATACAAATGTTTAACCCACATTAAAATTTTGTAGTGCATGGAAATCAACGGTATGTTTATTAATTCATATATTAATGTGCATTAAAATTGATTTTACACACACTCTTTTTTTTAGGGCACCTTAACGAACCGCAAGCATGTTAAGAAATAGACATCTCTAATGAGAACTCTGGCAAGGAAGTTCTTTTCAGATCCGTGTGTATGTGTAGATCCTGGATGTGAGCTTCCCGGAAAGTAAACTTCTCCAGTTCTGAGTGAAACTTCGTGTTATTTTTTATCTTTTCTGCTCATTAAAATACTCTATGGGAGAGAATAAGGTTACTTGGTCACCAAGTATAAGAGTTCATAGTGAGAAGTTCTGGAATACGTCTTTTCATGCCGAATGAGATTCATTCCATATGGTGCATTTTTACAGTTTTCCCTATCTTGTAGTGTTTTAGAAAAGGAAGATTCGTGCACTGATTATCATCATCTCATGTCACGGAAAGTGTTCTGACAAAGAAATAGTAGTAACAAAAAAATGTGACACACTGTGCTGATGCGGTTAAATATTTTTTTTTTCTTTTAAACTATTGCATCGTTCCAAGTCAGAATTCAATACATCTGAAAACAGATATTTTCTTTCTTTTCATATTACCGTTGAGGAACAGCTTTAGGTGGGATTTCAGAAAAGGCTAATTACCAGTGCTTTAGTTAATAATCCAGATAGCACCTAATGAGATACACCGTAAAGCTACAGAAGATGGATCATTATCACAGTCTATGATTAAGGTTTAAGCTAAAAGGATTAAATTAAATTATTTTAAGAAGCTTGTTATGCAAAGATTTGGCAAAGTTTTTTTTTAACGAAAATGAAATGGATCAGTACAGGGCTTTTTACTCTGCTGTAAGCTTAATATGACTGCAGCAGATTATAGTAAGTGATAAAAAGATAACAATGTTTTAAAAAAAGAAATGTTGACCTCTCTTCTTACCTTTGCTAAGTTATACACCAGAGCGATCACGCAATAGGAAGAACGTTGCAATCCTTTACTTTTTAAATTGTGTTTCTTAAATGGAAGCATATCACTAAGAAATGATGCTAGAAATTTTTAAGTTCTTCGGAGACCAAGCCATTGTCAGAGACCAGATGGCCACAGTACCACCACATGAAATGGCAGATACAGACAGGGATAATTATTTGTATTCTCTTCCCAGTGTTTGTTTTTTCTGTTTTTCTGGTTGGTTGACATTGCTGCATAGGACCTTTTGAGTTGTTTTCTCGAGCAGTTGGTGTGGTGGTGCCAGGGTCTACTGGCCAGTTTCTGCATCTGCGCCGAATTCGTTCTGATGATCATGATTTTCGCTGCCAGGCTAAGTTATTGGCAGAGAGATTGTTCCAGCATGGATATCCTAAGAACGTGATTCGAGGAGCCTATTTAAGAGCAAAGTATGCAAATCGTTCTCTCCTGTTACAACAACAACATTCTAGTGACATGGACAAACAAGTTTGTGTTTTATGTTATTCTGATAAAGCACAACAGATTGCTCATAGCATTTTTAAGCATTGGCACATTCTGTCGTTACATCCCGTGTTTCACAATGGCCCTTACGTTGCTTTCACATTGCAATTTGAAGGATATTGTAGTACGTTCAGATTTTGTATACCTTACCTGATCAGCAAATAGGTCAGCACGGCCCTTGTGGACATTGCGCGATGTGCCGTATGTTTATGACCACTAACGAATGGACGGACCCACAATAGGGTAAAAGTCACATTCTCAAATTGGTTACAAACTACCAATTTTCTTAGATTATATATTTAATTATATGCCCTTGTTCTAAAGTATATGTGGGCCATACATTTCGTAAAGTGAGAGTGCATCTTGTGGAATACAAATCGCATTGATCAAACTGCATTACAACAACTCCTATAGTCCAGCATTGCTTAGATTTCAGACATCAGTGGCAACACTTATAATAGCTGGTTACTGAGGGCATTAAAGACATCTGCTATGGGAATGTTTGAGCAGTGGGTTTGAATGAGATTTTAGAGTGGCTGATAACAATATAATTTGATTGGAGAAGGTTTGCTTGTGTGTCTGTCTGCTTCCATTTAAATAGCCATCAGTGGGGGCTCTTTTTCATTCCTGAGGGTTTTTCATCTCAGCTGTTCGACATGTCCTGATGCAGCCCAGATAGTGAGCAGACGAAACTCGAGTCGACTTAGGGCCCAATTCCGCAAAGCGACTAGTGGGGCTGGACATCACGGCAGGATATCCAGCCCTGCTAGCCACCTGAACTGTATGCCACATCTAGACCCACCTGCATGAACCTGAGCATCCTGTCGAGTCTGCTGGGACATTCTGCTTATACCACTTCAGAGGTGGTATAAGCAGCACAAGTTGGCAGATCGGGGCAGGTGAGCCACCCCAGGGGTTGGGGCCAGAGGGAGGCCAGCCGTGGGTCGGGCAGTGGGGATTTGGGGGGCCAGAGCCGCGGATGCCAGGATCACCTGCAGGGAGGATGTACCTGCAGGTGGAGGGGTCATGCCAGGCCATCCTCAAGCACTATTCTGGCTCCCGCAGGAACGTTTTGTTCCCACGGACCAGAATCGGGTCCTAACAGCTCCATCTTCGACGGGGACATCCTGATGGCCCATACGTCCCCCTCCTGGAATGGGGCTCCACCTGTAAGATGCATGCTAAGTCATTTGCATGCATTAATAGGTTTAGCATGGGTCAATATTATATGTGATGAAAATTTATTATTAAGAAAATAGTTTGAAAAAATGTCCAAAACTCAGGAAAAAAATCAGTAAATGATCCAAAAATGACTTGAAATTTTTTTTGTATGAACATCCCAGGCCTTTTGGTACAATTTTCGAAAGGGAACAGGGCTCCACAGTGACAAGAGAGCCTCCCCTGGCATTATGGTTTAGTCATTTTTTTGTCTATTCGGGGATGGGACTATAGACTCACAGCGGTTGGAAGGGGGTGAGAGAATTTCACTAGGGCTGTGTGACCCCCGTAAAACAAATCAGTCACCATTGGATATTAGCACGTTTGGAAATGTTGGGCCCGATATTTAGCGGCGAGCAGTCACCAATGAACTCTAAACCTAGATATTCAATTCCGGGGCAGGAAATGCCAAGCTAAGAGCAAAGGTGTGGGTGTTTCCTGCACATTGCAGTTAGCAGGGGGTAATTAACATGCACTTGCTGACAATGCTGCACTGCTAGGATTATAAGGTACTTTTCCATGATGTAACTGCACTGGGAAATGCTGGGCATGCTCCCAACAGTTAGTGTGGGGCTGTTAGCACTTATTGTGTGTAAACATTTCCTCCAAACATGCTCTTTTGCAAAAGCTTAATGCACTTTATTAAAAGGACCCCATTATTTTTAATGTGGCATTATTTTGGGTAGCATGAAATGCAGATATTAAACACATAGTCAGACGTAAATGTGTACATTTATCCATTGCACACTTTAGTAAACCAACCCCAAGGTGTGTCCATTTGTATATAATGTGCAAGTGCAGAGATGATTTCAATCTCTTCTCTTAGGCTTCCGCAGCTAGTTTCATGACGATTCCAGGTTTCCAGGTGATGCAGTGTCAGTTCCACGGCACGACCTGGAGAACTGAAAAGATCGGGATTCAAATCTGTAGTCAACATTCTCCCTGCTTTTCCTCTTTATGTTCCTTTTTTTATATTTCACCTTGAAGTCCACATGTGAAGACACCTATGTGAAGCCTAGTTGATAAAGAATGTAGGCGCCTACTTTTCTTTATGGAACACTAGCCTAAACGGACAAATACAGCAGTCATCCATTTAACAGTGATTCTCTGCACTGCTATCCGGCTAGGCATCTGCATAACTTAGGAAAGGTAAAAAGCAGCCCTAAGTCTGTGCAGATTGCCTAGCCAGATAGTGACCTCAGATTGCCACTATACAGATAGCCGCTGGCGTGCTGCAATACTGGCTGTTCAGCGGCTTATATACTGCCACTGAATATCTGGGATATTTTGCTCATGATGGCTGGCTTTTAAGGAAACTCGCAAGTTTCTAAAATACTATCCTACGTGGCAGAAATTATGCCTTAAGTTAGAGATGGTGCAAAAGTCCACACTGTGATGATACAAGAACATGCATAAATTATAGTATTTTATAACCTAGGGGGTGGTATGTTTACTAAATGGTGGTAGCGGCTTCCGTGTGATATCGGAGCCATGGCCCCGATATCTCACGGAAGCTGCTACCGCTGTTTAGTAAGCATACCCTTAGGTCTGCTCCACCGGTGTTCTGCCCAAACTCTGCTCATATGCATGCCCGTTAGCAAAGTATGTACCATAAAAGCATATTTGTACAATTGTCAACATTTTATGAAATCATTAATGTGCATATGGGCACATATGCACATTAATGACTAAAATAACCCTCAGGTAGGTGTGCCGTTGGCACTTAAAAATATGTGACCCCTTATAAAATTACCCTCGTTACTGTTTTAGCAGCCTTGCAGATGGCATGGATGCACTTAACACTACCTAATGAGGTAGCGTCATCTGCTGCATGTAGTATGTTACTGTGCATCAACTGCAAGATGCAATCTGTTCCATGTTGTGCAGTCAACATAGGCATTAGCATGTGCTAAGTGCCGAGCCACTGCGTTAACCTGTAGTGTAGGCATGTGCTTAACAGTGCATGCTAATTCCTGCATTAACTGCTTAAAGACCCCCCTAAAGTTTTCATTAAATCATGGAAGAACATAAGTGAGCCTATTATGGGATCAAGGGTATGATATAGCTTGTGATATTATCCCTTTCGTATTTAGCACAAGATGCAAAAGAAGCATTGAATTAAGATGCAAAAGAGTAAATATGTACAATTGGGCCAAGTACTGTTTTGAGAGAACACTTTATTGAGTTCCTTTTGTCCTCAAGAAGAGTAATTGCCATATGTGGGCAATGGAAACAGAGCTGCCTAGAGCGTGTACATAAGCCAGTCAATGAGACAATTGAAGGATTTTACAAGAACATATTGTGCAAATGTGTGCAAACATAGCTATCATCTATATTTGTTTGTTTTATCTGATATCTATTCCACCTATCAACAAAATTCTGAATGGATTGCAAAATCAATATATGAAATATAGCTCTTGAGATGATACAGGGAAGGCAACACTAACCATAAAAAAAAAAATGCAGCATCAACACTAAGGTTGAAATAAATTAACATCTTAAAATTATCACTGCTTTAATTAAAGGCTGTAGCTAAAAATGGTTGCTGTCTTTCCAAATTTGATAAGGTATATCTCTTGTATATTAGGAGGCAAGAGTGTAGAAATGCCATTGATGCTGCCTGTCTCCTTTTACACAGCAGTCTGGAGGGATGCAGAGCCCATTAAAAAAATAAAACAGATCAATGCCGATAATCTATATGTGACAGAGTGAATATAAATAGCATTGCTTCAAAGTGCAGCAGAAAGGAAAACCATTTTAATTTACATGAGGCATATAAATGAGTGCCCCGTTCAACTTTCATTTCCTACTGTATTTCTCAGTGGCCAGAAGCTGATGCAGAATGTCTAATCTATTTCACTTTCGAGGAAGGTTTTATTCAAAGGGGCTTCCCGTGCCTTGAACAAAACCCAACCGATCCATCATTTTCTTTCATGGAACAAAATCCGTACAGGTCACAAAGTAGTTATACAGTAGGATATTAGATGACAACAGACAAAGTCCAAAATGGTTTATCTAGTCTGCCCAGTAGAGATTCATCCAATTTGGCTAGATGCATAGATACAAATCCCTTATGAAAATCAGTAGTAGCTCCATATCACCCATGTCTTTTGCCTATCCTCTTGACTCTTTTCTTATCAGTGCCTTCAACATTTGTCCCAGGCTTGATCAAATCCTGCCAAAAAATGGCCTCTGACACCTCTACCAGCAGGCCAGTTTAGCCATTGCCATCTTCAGCTTTCTTTCTGATCAAAACAGAAGGCCCCAGATCCTTTTTTATATCTTTACCATGCTTTGCAATAATCAGCACAACCAAGATTAGTGAACCTAATAATAGTTTCAGTCTCGCCATGTTCACTGACGTTTGGATTTTAACTGCGGTCCTCCGTGCAGGTCGCTGCAGCATTCTGAGAGACTGAGTCTCCTGTATCACTGCTGCTCTATGCAAAATTGCCCTGATGTTTTCTTGCAATTGCAATGCAATTATACTGTAACATTGTTTCAGGGCTGGTGCTTCCATTAGGTGAACTAGGCAGTTGCCTAGAGTACTGAGATTCTATAGGCAGCAAGCAGGTATTTCATATTCCCTGCGCTCCTTGTCTACACTCCCAGAGGGTCTACCCCCATAGCTGGCAAGAAGGAGGGCACTTAATATTGTAGTTTCCTTTTCAGTGAAGAGTCAGTCTCATGGTATCAGCCATGACATCCCACAATCGTGTGGCTCATAGCACAAAACAGGCCTCATGGCAGTAGAAGCAGATGTGTAATAAGCACCCTACCTCCTGCCAGCCACAGGGGCTGAACAGCTGGGCGAAATACTGGGTTAGAGCCTTCAGGGATCTAGGACTGAGCCAGTAAGTAGGCTGGTTGCAAGGGGAGGTGGGTCCCGGGAGGGCTAAGCCACAAGATTAAAGGTTTACATAGAATGCCCAATATCCTTGCACTGGCTCTGTACCACTGCTGTTTAGGATTGCATATAAATTGGTGAACAGCTACACCCTTATCATTTTAATCATTATTTTACTGAACAGAAAAGAACTCTGTGGGATTACAGGGGGGATACAGTCTGGCTGTGGACATAGATTTGCTCTGTATAAGGACTTTAAAAAACCCAATCTCCCCCCCCCCCCCCCGAAAATTTGGTGGTAAAATGCATGCCATATCTACTACTCTCTCACCCACTTACTTCCTTTTTACCCACCTCACCATTCCAATTTGAACTAACCTGTACAAGGACACTTTTTCCATAATTTGTACAAGTGAAGGTTTTTTTGTACATTTCACTGGCTGTCTCACATTGTCCTTCCTCTATGCAGATTAAAAAGGGGCATATTCCATAGCATGCAGCTTTTTAGCCCCAATGAGAGAAGGTATTGTCAGAGTTCAAACATCCATATGGCCCATCCTCCAATGGATCCTTGTTAAAGGACTTAAAGTATACTCATTCCAGGGTGGACCGTATGGATGCTGACAGGAACTGCAGATGGATGAATTTTTGCACAGAGAAATTTTGGGATTGCATGATATTATACACATGCAATGCACCTATGATTATAAATGAGGTGAAGACACTTTAGACCTGAGTCTATGAGGGTTAAAAGATTTAGGGGGTATGTTTACAAAGCAGCGGCTCCAATATCACATGGAGGCCGTTACCGCTGCTTTCTAAAAATACCTCTTAGTCCTCCTTACTGAAAGTCCTTCTGTTAATTTTTGTAAGAATTCATATGTTATGTACTTGTAAAAGATGTGTGCTGCCCTTGTCCTGATAACCTTTTCTGAAAAATATAAGAAGCACAGCTGAAGATATTTGGTCACTACTACTACTATTAAACATGTATAAAGCACTACAAGGCATACATAGCGCTGTACAAACACAGATAAAGACAGTCCCTACTCATCAGAGCTTACAATCTAATCAAGAAAGACAAAACAAAAGATAGGAATAAGGACAGAATAGGGAAGGATAAGGAGACACAAGGAACTAAGGGATCAGGAACCAAAAGCAGCCTCAACGAGGTGAGCCTTTAGCATAGATTTGAAAAGTGCAGAGATGAAGCCTGATGTACAGACTCAGGAAGTTTGTTCCAGGCATAAGGAGCATGTGAAAGGACCGAAGTTTGGCGTTTGTAGTGGAAAGAGAGGAGTAAGCCAGTAAAAGTGTGGCGTTCACGAGTTGGGGTGTAGGAGGACAGGAGAGGGAAAGATAGTGAGAAGCAGTAGAATGAATGCATTTAAGGATCAGGAGGAGGAGGAGCTTGAATTGGATAAGGAAGTGAAGCCAATGAAGTGACTTGAGAAGAGGGGTGTTATGAGTATATTCAGGCTGGTGAAAGATTAGTCGCACAGCAGATTTCTGAATAGATTGAAGTGGAGAGAGATGACTTGGAGGGAGACCAGCAAAAAGGAAGTTGCAGTAGTCAAGACAGGAAGTAATTAGAGAGTGGATAAGTGTTTTGGTAGTATGTTCAGAGAGGAAGGGGCAAATTTTGTCATCGTTATAGAGGAAGAAAGAAGCCAGAGTTAAAAAAATAAAAACAATGTCAAACATGGTAGCTGAATACTGGCCCATTCGTTTTTTGAGCTGTTATTGGATTTGAGGTACAGTAGGGGCGAGCGGTGTAGCTGCATAGGGCGCAAGTATCGAAAGGGCTCCAGTATCATCATCGGGCTTCCAGGAAGCTCAGAAAAAGTGAGTTACTGCATGTGGCTGGGGCAGAGGGGCACTGGATTCATCAATTACACAGGGTGCATTTCGAGCTTGGTACAGTCCTTTGCTACAGAACCAAGATTGATGCTGAAAGCCCAATTTGCTGTTTGTTATTGACATATTAATGTAATCTGTGTAATGTCGATTAACCCTTTCAGACCGTATGTCCACTGTAATGGACGTCATGTTATTCATTGAATTTCATGTATATATATATATATATATATCTATATATGGTGTCTGTAAAAAATTCAGGTCTGAAAGAGTTATTATCATTCTGCTTCTACAGGAAAACTGTTTCAGCTACTGTTATCATGCTAGATTTCTCTTTCTTGTTAGTTTCTTTGGTTTAATCCAACCTTACTGCAGCATGCAAGGTAATGTCAGAGCCAGCCATTAGGAAAAACTTCTCTTGGCCTCGAACAAAACATAACCATAATATTCTCTTTGATGTCATGTGACTACGAATCTATACCCCTTGCTCTTTTTAAAATGTCTCCCTGCAAAATGTAACTAACTTTATTTGCCAGTTCCCATTTGCACAGAAAAGGGTAGCTATGCCTTCTGGTGTCAGATTAGTGGGCCTCTGAAAGCTGGATGAATTTATTCACTTTGCAATAAAGTTAAATTATGTTTAGTGGTGGATAAAATTGTTGTGAACTAATTTAACCAGTTCACTTCAAACCTGCTCATTTAAGCTGACAGAAGCAAATGGTGGTGCTATAGTTTATTCATCCATGATTTCACGCTCCTGCACCCTTGGAAACAAGAGGCAGTTATCAAGGGGACGGTCTATAGGAAAGCAGTTTTAATTACTAAATAATCCATGCACTGCATCCTCTAAGCAGAATCTGTCTAAGCAGGCCTAAATTACCTTTTTGTTCAGAGAGCTTTTTACTGTCCTTTCCATGCCTAGAACAAATCCAATTTCAAAACAAATTGTGACGTTCTCTTTATGAAATAGTTGCATATTTCTTAAATGGCGGATCTGCTTCACAGAATGGTGACTGGTGAATATCGTGGGGGGGGGAGTCATCTGGAACAAGATGAGCACAATCAGCCAAGCCTATTGGTCCGCATAGCTGCTTATGGCTTGTATTACCGCTGTCTGCAGGAGATATAGGTCGGCCATGGCTGCATCAATTGTCTTTTAAGGATTTTTCCCATAGGCAATGTAGCTTCAGTGAATCAGGTCTTTCTGAAAAATTAGAGGCAAAAGTCGGAAAACAGAGGAAAAAGGTTTCCTGAATATCTGCTGCTATCTGGATAAGTGCCAATTGTATCCAGATAGTGGTGATTTTCAGCCAGATGTATCCACGAGACTACTGTTAGGGGTTTGTGGGTGCCATTTTGAACCCCGGGCCAGCCAGATGGGGTTTGCTCCTGTCTGAGTCCTAGTAGACCACCAGGGTTTTACAAACAGTTATGGTATGGTTTATTTGATCGTGATATACCGCCCTTCATTGTGGAGTGGAGGAGAAGCCTAGTGGTTGGAGCAACAGCCTGGCATCCAGGAGATCTGGGTTTGATTTCTACTGCCACTCCTTGTGACCTTGAGCAAATCACTTTACCCTCAGAAGAAAAGGCCTGGTACTCTACTTCCAGTCATACCTTGCCAAGAAAACGCAGAGGTTGCTGGGTCAACAGGAGTCAGCACTGACTAGACAGCACATAAAAAATACCATCCTTATCCTTAAGTTTACAAAGTATATAAAAACAAGAAACATCTGAAAGTACAATGTTTACAGTCCTGTAAGCTTCCACCAATCATAGATCACAAAAGCCTGCTCATAAAAATATGATTTTAGGCGCTCTTAAAGGATTTCAAAGATGAGTCATGGACTTCCATAACACAGGGGCCAGAAAAAGAAAGCAGTATGACGAGTTGGCTTGTGGCGAGCACAGCTGTTAGGGGAATGACAAATCTGTTATGATGATGTGAACAAAGAGTCATGACTAGAATATAAGCAATAAGGGTATCAGAAAGATAGAGTGGAAGGCCAGTATGCAAGACCTTGTGGGCTACTACGAGTACTTTGAATTTCATATGATATGCCACAGGCAGCTAATGGTGAGATTTCAGTAGGGGTGTAACATGATCTGAAACTTTAGAATGCGTGATTATTTTAATAGCTGTATTTTGTATTTGTTGGAGGGTTTTTTTATGGAGTGAAAAAGAAAGCCGTTAAATAAAGAATTTCCATAATCCAGTTGATTTATTACCAGAGCCATCACCAAAGAGGTAAAAGGAGCTTCAAGAAAAGGGCAAATGACTCTAATTGACCATAGGGCACAGAAATAGGATTTCACCTTTGCAGAAATTGGAGTGTCACTACGACTGAGCATTTGTATAGCACTACAAGATGTACGCAGCACTGCACAGACATACAAGAGACATTTCTTGCTCATCAGAGCTTACAATCTAGTCAAGACTGACAACACAGAAGGTGTAGACAGGGATAAAATAAGGGGGACAGGTAAAGAAACAAGGAGATGCATAGGGATCAGACAAAGAAGCACCCCAAAATTTTCAGAGGTGGACAAAGGTGAGTCGGTTGATATTGTATATCTGGACTTTCAGAAAGCCTTTGACAAGGTCCCTCATCAGAGACTTTTGGCAAAACTAAAGAGTCATGGGATAGGAGGCAGTGTACTATTGTGGATCAGGAACTGGTTAAAAGATAGAAAGCAGAGGGTAGGGCTAAATGGCCAATTTTGCCAATGGAGAAAGGTGAATAGTGGTGTACCCCAGGGATCTGTGCTGGGTCCACTGCTTTTTGACATATTCATAAATGACCTGGAAAGTGGAATAACGAGTGAGGTTATCAAATTTGCAGATGACTCAAAACTATTTAAAGATGTTAAAACCCAAGAGGATTGTGGAAAATTGCAAGAGGATCTTGATAAATTGGAAGACTGGGCATCAAAATGGCAGATGAAATTTAATGTGGATAAGTGCAAGATTATGCACCTAGGGAAGAACAACCCAAACTATGGTTACACGATGCAAGGTTCCACATTAGGAACCACCACCCAGGAAAAAGATTTAGGCGTCATTGTGGATACCATGTTAAAACCCTCGGCCCAGTGTGCAGCAGCGGCCAAGAGAGCAAATAGAATGCTAGGTATGATAAGGAAAGGAATGGAAAATAAAACAAAAGATATTATAATGCCTCTATATCGTTCCATGGTGAGACTGCACCTTGAATATTGTGTGCAATTCTGGTCGCCGTATCTTAAAAAGGATATAGCGATTTTAGAAAAGGTTCAGAGAAGAGCCACCAAAATGGTAAAGGGGATGGAAGGATACTCCTATGAAGAAAGGCTTAAAAGGTTAGAGCTCTTTAACCTGGAAAAGAGACGGCTGAGGGGAGATATGATAAAAGTCTATAAATTAATGAACGGAGTGGAACGGGTAAACGTAGATCGATTGTTTACCTTATCAGAATATAGAAAGACTAGGGAACATGCCATGAAGCTACAGGGTAAACTATTTAAGACTAATAAAAGAAAATATTTTTTCACTCAACGTGTAATCAAATTCTGGAATTTGTTACCGGAGGATGTAGTAAAGGCTATTAGTGTAGCTGGGTTTAAAAAAGGTTTGGACAAGTTCCTGGAGGAAAGGTCCATAAACCATTATTAAGAAGGGACCCAGGATATCAATGCTTGAACCAATACAAGCAATGTGGAACCTGTGTCCCTTGGGGAAACTGCTAGGTACATATGACCTAGATTGGCCACTGTTGGAAACAGAATGCTGGGCTTGATGGACCTTGGTCTGACCCAGTATGGCATATCTTATGTTCTTACTGCTTGGGTTAGAAATTGGTTGGGTGGGAGGCGACAAAGAGTACAAGTAAATGGAGCTCAGTCTGAGGAGAAGGATGTTACCAGTGGTGTGCTGCAGGGATCTGTCCTTGGCCCGATTCTTTTTAACATCTTTGTTAGTGATATAGCGGAAGGGCTGTCGGGTAAGGTTTGCCTCTTTGTGGATGATACCAAAATCAGCAATAGAGTAGACTCCCAGGAAGCTGTAGATAACATGAGGAGGGATTTAGCTAAGCTTGAAGAATGGTCTAGAATCTGGCAGCTGGGATTTAATGTTAAAAAATGTAAGGTCATGCATTTGGGCTGCAGCAATCCAAGGGAGCAATATAGTATAGGGGATGAAGTACTTATGTCCACTAAAGAAGAGCGGGACCTAGGCTTGGTTGTTTCTGATGATCTTAAATTAGCTAAACAGGTAGAAAAGGTGATGGCAAAAGCTAGAAGGATGCTTGGGTGCATACGGAGAGGAATGGCTAGCAGAAAAAAGGAGGTGATAATGCCTCTGTATAAGACTTTGGTGCGACCTCATTTGGAGTATAGTGTGCAATTCTGGAGACCGCACCTTCAAAAGGATGTGAACAGGATGGAGTCGGTGCAGAGGGTGGCTACTAAAATGATTAGTGGTCTTCATTATAAAGCATATGAGGACAGACTTAAGGATCTTAATATGTACACCTTAGAGGACAGGCGGGATAGAGGTGATATGATTGAGATGTTTAAATACCTCCGTGGCATAAATGTTCAGGGAGAGAGCCTCTTTCAATTGAAAGCAAGTTCTGCTACGAGGGGACATGGGATGAGGGTGAAGGGAGATAGATTCAGGAGTGATATGCGGAAATATTTCTTTACGGAAAGAGTAGTGGATCCATGGAATAGTCTCCCAGTGGAGGTGGTAGAGATGAGGACAGTAACTGAATTCAAAAAAGCATGGAACAAGCACAGAGAATCTCTAAAGGTAAAAAAGGGTACTGTTGTAGTTGTTGATATGGAAGGACAGACTAGATAGGCCATGTGGTCTTTTTCTGTCGTCATATTTCTATGTTTCTATTTCCATTCAATGGGGTATGTTTTCAAAGCAGCAGTAGTGGCCTCAGTGCGATATCGGAGCTGCGGCCCTATTGAATCCAGAGAAACATGGGGATATGTTTACAAAGCAGCGGTAGCAGCCTCCATGCGATATCGGAGCCGCAGCCCCATTGAATTCAAAGAAACATGGGAATATGTTTACAAAGCAGTGGTAGCGGCCTCCGTGCAATATTGGAGCTGCGGCCCCATTATCACACGGAGGCCGCTACCGCTACTTTGTAAAAATACCCCATGTTTCTTTCGTCAACGAGTTTTTCAAGGCACTGGTAACTCTGATAACTCTTCTCAGGGAGAAGGATCGCTTTGTCTTCCCGTGTCTGAATGATATCAACAGTTGCAGAAGATTTCAGTATGTGGAATGCTTAAAAAGCCTGCAAAACAGTGCTCTCTTTCATTGAATAAACTGCCTCCTATGTGCAATTGTCTTTTATTTTTATGTAAAACTAGTATACAAAGATATTTTTGCATGCTGGTTGTCAAAAATTCCATAAATAAATATGTCTTTTGTATTATTTTGAATTTGGATAAATCTTCACATGTAGCAGTCGATGAGAACCTTTTTGCTAAAGTGTGCTAAGCAGTTAATGTGTGTTTTCTTGTGCAGTAACTGTTACCGTGGGGGCTGATTTGCACACTGCCGTTTGTGCAATGGAGTGGTGAATGGGAGGGTTTGGGGTAGAGAGTGGGCATGGCAAGAACATTGCAATTAGCATGAGGGTGCATCTCAAGCACTGTCCATGTTGCAGCTAACCGCACCTCAATAGGTAATTGCACCGTGTGTTAGAGTATATATCTGTGCCGGCATCTTTGACTTGGAGTCATCTTCAACTTCTCCCTCTCTCTCTCCTCACATATCCAAAAGCAAAAACCTGTTGCTTTTCTATAGCATTAACAAAATGTGCCCTTTCTTTTCTGAAGACACTACTTAAAACACTTATCCACTCTTTGATCACCTCTTGCTTAGATTATTGCAACCTCCTCCTTGCTGGTCCCCCTCTGAGTCATCTTTCTCCCCTTCAGTCTGTTCAAAATTCTGTTGTGTGGCTAGTCTTCTTCCAGTCCCGTTATACTCATATAACCCCTCTTCTAAAATCACTTCATTGGCTTCCCTTCCATTTCCGTATCCAGTACGGGCTTCTCCTTTTGACCTATAAATACATTCATTCTGTTGCTCCTCACTAACTTTCCTCTCCTTATACCCCTCCTCATGAGCTCCGCTCTTCCTATTTCTTCTCTCTGTGCCCTTCTCTTCCACTGCCAATTCCAGACTTTGATCCTTGCTGCTCCTTATGCCTGGAACAAACTACCTGTATCTTTACATTGGATTTCATCTCTCCCCCCTTTTCAAATCCATGCTAAAGGCTCACCTCTTTCAGGCCGCTTTTGGATTTTAATCCTTTGTTCTCCTTCTCTGTCCTTACCCTTCCCTATTGTACTCTTGTTCTTATCTATTGTTCTGTCTGTCTTGATTAGAATGTAAGCTCTGATGAGCAGGAACTGCCTTACTATATGTGTCTATACAGTGCTGCATACGCCTTGTAGCGCTATATACTGTAAATAATTAATGGAAGTAGTAGTAGTAGGGAACATGCTGGTCATGCCCCTGATAGTTACCGCAGAGGCTTTACAGTTAACACACACTAGGTTTTGTGCTAAATGTGCATTAAGTGTACAAACCTTATGCACTTTAGTGAAAGGGCCCCATGTATAAATAGTTTACTATAATGACAGGCCCACAGTTGTTAAACAAACACTGGCCTCTGGAATGTTGCTAATTTGAAAGGATGTGCATGGCCCAAAAGGAATGCTGGTTTGGGTTTTTTGGAATTTTTCAGATTTTCAATAGCTCTTGGTGACGTAAGGTTAAATCTGAGACAAAAAACTTGAGCATAACGTTAGATCAACAGTTGTCCTTCCAACCTCATAAAAAGAACAGCCATGGCAGTATACCACAAACTAAGAATCCTGAAGCATCTCTGCCCACTACTCACTCCAAACCCTTTCAGAACCATATGCCAAGCAATGATTACACCTGTACTAGACTTCAGTAATATCATCTACCAGGGCCTACCAAAACAAACACTCCACCCTCTACAGGTGGCCCAAAACACAGCAGCCCGAATAATTGCTGGTGCCCATTATTGATCACACATCACTCCCTATCTCATCCAGGATCCGTTACAAAACTCTCATCACAATATTCGAAATACTTCACAAAAAAATCCACTACATGCCTCCAATCCTATATTGCAAACACAAAGAATGAAAGACTTTGAAGAAACTCCACCCCCAACCTGCTTGCCATTCCACAGCAAAAGACGAAAAGCAATCAATCCACCTGCAATAGAACATTCATACTATTCGCCCTTCCCTATGGAATAAACTACCACCATCACTACATAGAATCTCAGACCTGTCGGACTTCAAAAAGAAATGAAAAAAACCTCCTTATGGAAGAATATAACTTATACAGAGACATTGAGATCCACCCACCATAATTGTGGGCATGGAGGTGAAGGTGAATATGATAACATCCCTGATGCAGCTGAAAGGACGAAACAGTGAAACAGGCCTTTAGAATTGGTCCTATTTGCCTAAGTAACATTTTAAGCAAGGCTATTAGTAAATTGTGCAAGCAATAATGAGCAAGAAGTAGCTAACTATGTGCTAGGCTGATAAGAATAAACATGTAGGCATATGATAAAATATTACAAAGGTCATGATTATGCTTGCAAGCTTCAGCAGAATGTTTGGGACTTTCCGAGAAACGAGAACTGATGACTAGCAAAGGTTATTATGAGAAGTTTGATAGTGACCTATGTACTGGAAATTAACCTGTAATGATTTATGAATCAGAATTATAGTCAGCAGAAAATATATCTATCTAATATATCTATTGTGATTGTCCTGCTGACCCAGAGAATGAAGTCACTTCTGTAACTTGATCAATAAAAGTCCAAGCTCTGGGGGAGGATTTTCGAAGGTGGTCAGGAGAGATGCTCTGCTAGTCCAGGCCTCTCTGATAATCCTCCTCTAGAGTTCTAGATTGGTATAATATTACTGTGTGTACTTTGTGTCGTCTTTCCTAGTGTTAGAAGTGTCAGGTGAGACAAGAACTGAGTAAAGGTGATACTCCCGCTTGCAGGAGTTCGACAATAATGTACAAATCCACATCTCAACCCAACAGAAACAATGTGACAAGGACTTAGGAAGGCAACTTCAAAACACTGTAAATAGTTCTTAGTTCAATATACCTAATGTTAAACAGTTCTATGGTTGCTTTGTTACACTGTTCCGGTTCTCTGCAAAACATTGTACCTCTTCGTCATGTTAATCTATTGTTTAACTGTAAACAGCTTTGAATTGTGGAAAGGCGGTATTAAAATAAGTTTAAATAAATAATTACATTTTCAGGTGTTTCTTTTTTGTTTGCTTCACATTTGTTTTTAATGTGTGTATGCATTAGAAATGTGCACATTAAATGTGTGTGAACAAATGCGCATCCCTACTTTTTTCATACTCCATTTTCTTTACCAAGATGTGTATTTTGTGATCTATAAATAAAAACAAGAAGCGTGAACATTTCTGAATATCTCATTTCATTGTCTAGTCCACAGCAGGACTATTTTCTAATTCTCAATGACATCTTGGTATGTCTGTAATGCTGTATTTCAGCGTAACTAAAACGGTCTGTATTATAGTAGAGGGGTTCTAGAGGTTGGGAGGGTTGAGAGCACACAGAAAGTATGGACTGAGCTTCATGGACAGCTTTACGATTTGTGATGATAAGCTAGTGGTGGGAAAGAGATTTGGGGGCAGAGGAACTCCAGGTTGGGGGGGGGGGGGGGAGGAGGGTGGACAGACAGACACACCAAAACCCATACTGGCAACTGATGATTTTATAATATCAATTTCTCTATGTGAAATTCTTTGATACGAAAGTGACAATAGAGTGCGCTATTTAAAAAAAAAAAAATATATATATATATTTATTTATTTATTTAGCTATGCTTATATACCTCTTTTCACCGGGTCAAAGCGGTTTATATGAAGAAATAAAATCTGAAAACCCCCAACAGAAGTAAAAGAAACGCACATTCAGTTTGTTCACCCCTGCACACCCCATTGGTTTCCCAGAATTCATGGAATGGTACATGTTGAGATTTGTTCTTAAAGAAAAACCAGTTAAACACCTCTATTTGATTTTGGAAACATCTTGTATCAAGGTCTTCCTAAACACTCTATCCATCCTCTCCAATTAGTTCAGAACACCACTGCGCATATTATAACTGGCTCTACAAAATTTAAACACATAACTCCTGTCCTCAAACAGTTACATTTCCTTCTGGTTATTGCAAGAGCAAAATATAAAAACCTAATGACTATTTTGAAAATGTTTCACCAATCCTCAGCGGATATTCTACAATCTATAATTTCAAAAGACAAGAGCATAAAACCAAGACAATCTCAAAATATCAATAAACTTAATACTCCTTTGAACTTCAATAAATCAAAACAAATGACTTCTAAAAGAGCGTTTTCCTTTATGGCACCAGAGTTATGGAATTCTATTCCTGAAGACTTAAGAACTCAGGAAGACATTAAGGAATTTCGCAAATCTTTAAAGACTTATTTATTTATAGAATCATTTGGTGAAATAACTTAAATTAACCATTATGTATATTTAATTTCACTATGATATAGTATTATAACATGCTGTTTTGTTTTGTATTTATATTGTAATGTATTATTTTTGTTTTCCCATACCCTCTGTATGTAAACCTTTGTTGTCTTGTCAACTGCTTTGATTGAAGGATAAGGTGGTATACAAAACTGGTTAAATAAATAAATAAATAAATAAATAAAAATACAGATGTCTAATCCTCCATATTTGCTTTATTAAAGAAGCTTATTCCCATTTGCCACTGTGAATAAGACATATAATTGTCCAAGTGTAATTTTCGTTTCATCTTCACCTTCACATATAGCATTTAAAGAAGACTAAAGTTTGCGGATTACATCCAGATGGCTTCTTGGCAGATTTATTTCTTTTCCTTATGACAAGATTGCTGGGAAAACTTTAATTAGTGATGGGAAGTGAAGACTACACTGCTGGACCTATATGTAGCATAAAATTATTTTTCTTTCCTCATTGCTACACTTAAGGACACTTTTACTAAAGGACGTTATGGTGTAACATCTAATATGGCAAAAGTGCTGAAATGATGGTGTGCTCGGTGTCACACTGCCATGTTAACTATCAGGGGCATGGAATGCATTTCCCTGCCAGTTAACGTGAAGCCCTATCCCCTAGTGCACATGGTGTTAGCATGGATGCACCTATCACTTCCTATTGAGGTAGTGCTAGGTGATTCCACGCTAATGCAGTTAGCACGTGGTGTGAACCCTACATTAGCAGCGCAGAGCACACCACACCTACTCTCCGCCACAACCCCGCCCACTTACACCTGTAATGCACTTTGGACATCTAGCACAGAAATCATCATGCGCTATTTTGGCTCCACGCTAGCTGGCAAGACATAGCGCGCACCATAACACGCATTGTCAGCTACTGCTCTTTAGTAAAAGGGCCCCATAGGGTTCTTGAAGTGTTCCTGGGACAGTAGAGATTTTGGAAACCTTGGCCCTCTCATGTTAACAGCAAAAAAGCTATACCCTAACTGAGTATCACTGCTTTCCAGTGATGACTGCACTATGGGGCATGTTTACTAAACCGAGAAAAAGTCATGCGCTTTGCAAGTAACAAAGTTTGGGGCAGAATGTGCACATCCTGTGCATGCTCACCAGATCCCATAGGAATAATAAACAGCATTTTCTTGCAATCCCCCCCTGAATACTGTAAGACTAAAAAGGCCACGAGTTCCAGGGCATTCACTTACACTGCTCCCAGCCTTTGGAACTCCCTACATATCTCAATCCACGCAATCAAGAACCTCCAATATTTAGAAAAGAGCTCAAAACTCATCTATTCGTTGAGCACTTTGGAAACACCAATGCCAGTGCTACTGCACGCATAACTCAATCCCACACACAATAGCCACCTAATATACAAAGAGCTCAATCCATCAGTATCTCAATTCCCCCAAGCCTGAGTGCATAACTCTTATATAATCTTATGTCAGCTCTGAACATTGCTTATAACTCTTGAAACCATTGTTAATAGTTAACGTAAGTAGTTACAGATCGATATGCAAATAGTTATCCGATTTTTCTGTTAACTCATTATACTGTTTTATGTAACATGTTGGTTATTTGTAAACCGCTCTTGATCTCTGGAAGGGTCGGTATAGAAAGTGTAACAAACAAACAAATAATGTTGCACTTTACATGGATACACTTACCGCCACCTCTATTGACCACGCCAAACAGAAGGAGCAAGGGAGTGGTGCAAAACCCATGCTAGCTACATGGGGTTAAGCAAGACACAGTCCCAATTTACCGTGTGGATTGAGTACCACCCCCAAGCTCCTTATTAGGGGCAGAAAACATGTTAGAGGTGTAAACCCTAGTAAGGATGTCCCTATATGTATACTCAGCGCTGCTCGCTATCCAGACAGTGGCACAGAATATACATATTAGGTCCAGTGTTCAAAATAGCTGATGTTCACACAGCATGGCTGTCAACAATGGTGTGTAAATATTGGCAGGATATTCAGTAGCAGTATCGAGATAGGAACTGCCATGGATTATCTGGGCTGAATAGTGCTAATCTGGTTAGTGGCAATTTTCAGTCATTACTTATATGGCTTCCAATTTAGGACAAGTTTTCAAGTGGATAGCTGATGACTGAAAATCCCACTATCTGAAGACACTACTGGGACCCTTATTCACTCCTTAATTACCTCCCATCTTGACTATTGCAACCTCCTCCTTGCTGGTCTTCCTCAGTCCCACCTGCTTCCTCTTCAATCTAGTCAGAACTCTGCGGCACGACTGATTTTCTGCCAGCCACGTTACTCTCATGTGACCCCTCTATTGAAATAGCTTCACTGGCTTCCCTTTCGGTTCCATATTCATTTCAAACTACTTCTCCTAACCTTTAAATGCATTCACTCTATGGCCCCTTATTATCTTTCCTCCCTCCTCTCTCCCTACTCCCCCCCTCGTGAACTCCGCTCCTCCTCTGGTCTCCTTCTCTCTGTGCCCTTCTCTTCTAATGCTAACTCCAGACGTCGATCCTTTCACATTGTTGTTCCTTATGACTGGAATAAGCTTCCCCTGTCTCTATGTCAAGTCTCTTCTCTCGCCCTTTTCAAATCCTTGCTAAAACATACCTCTTTGAGACCACTTTTGGACCATGATCTTTGTTTTCCTTGTGTCTCCTCTTCCCTTTGACCTCATGTTTCTTGTATTGTCACGTCTGTTTGTCTTTTAGATTGTGAGCTCTTAGAGCAGGGACTGTCTTTCTTTCTGTTTGTGTAGTGCTGTGTACGCTTTGTAGCGCTTAGTAAATGAATAATAATTGTAATAATAATATCCAGATAAACCACCCTCGCTCTCTCCATAGACCACCCCTCCATTAACCAGATAGCGCTGAGGAGGTTTGTGGAGATAGCCAACAATGCTATCTGAATAGTGCTGCTGAATATCGCGGTGAGCACCCTTAGCTGGCCGGCCTCCTGTTGGCCAACCAACTAAGTGCTTTCAATATGAGCCTTAAACATTGTGGTGATGTTTAAAGAAAAGACAATCACAGTGTTTTAATATTGAAATGTCAGTTTTTAAGTATGAAATATATATCTACAAGTTTCATTTCTTAATTTAGCTCTGCCATCATTTCAGTGATGGACATCTTAATGTCATCTTAATGTCAAAAGCTATTGACCCGGTGAAAAGCGGGATATAAATACAGCTAAATAAATAAATAAGTAGCCCAAGTTTGCACTCTTACTCCATTACTCTTACAGACCTACTTTTAAATTGGAAAAAAAAGCAATTCCTGTTTAGCTCTTGTCTATCATCTCCAGCTATATTTGTAGTTTTATTGATTTCACGGCTGTCTCTGAAATACTGTATGGTACAGGCTGGACCCCATGTTTGGTTGGACCTTGTTGCAGGCAAAGTAGAGCACTTTTGGAATTACATTTAGACCCTATGAACAACTCTGAAAATGAACCAAAAGTGCTGTGTATAAAGTTAGAATTCCTCCATCCCACTGGACGTGTATACTGTCTGTGCAAGCCTGGATCAGTGTGCGTAATGGGGGAAATATGAAATTAGTTCATTTGAATGAACAGACAGAACATTTTATAATTATTTTTCTTGAAAACTTAGCATGCATACCGAGAGCAGGCCATTTTCTAATTAGAATACTGTTTTAGAAACCTCTCATGGCATTTCCATCAACAGTATAGAAATCTCAACTCCCTTTACTTTAATTATCTTGATTCACTAATGTTCTCATAGACAAGATCCCTCACTGCTGAGGTTCTGTACTGCACTTTGAAGATGTTTTGTCAGCGAAGCTTCTTTTATCGACGTGCTTGTTTTTGTTCAGAAATGGTCAAATCCTTGCTAGCGCCCCACAAGTAAGGATTTCAGTTTGATTTCTGCCTGTTTCACCTTTTTAGATTTCATTATTTGTTTAGCCATCATGTCTTGGATCTGGGGCACCTGCTTTCTTCTTTCCAATGTGTGTCACTCCGTCTTTTGGAACTGGTCTTGGGCAGCTTGCAACCAAATGCCTGATTAAAAGTTTAGCTGAATTCAGTTATTAAATTTAAGGGCATGTTTACTAAGCTGCGGTGGTTTTTTGTCCCTAACGCGTGTTGTGAGTCAAAATCAACATGTGTGAGGTGTAGCTGCATTGCGGTAATTGAGAGCGTGGCCAGCATATGCCTGACAGTTACTGTGTAGACAAGCCCCTTAGCATGTGTTCTGGCCCTTGACAATTACCGAAGGTCCATCTAGCACCATCTCTTGCAATACTAGTGATTAGCATATGCAATTGATGGCCATGCTAACTGTGATGTGCAATCAAAACCCACTCTTCACCAAACTCCACCCAGACCCTGCCCCATCATGTAATGCATAGTTCAGCATGTGACAATTATTATTGCAAACAGGAAGTCAGCATTTGGCGTCAGAGGGTGTTTAAGCAAAAAAGCCACATGACGCCAAAGTTCCAAGGTAAGCGCCGCAGGGCCCTTTGTGGCCACTGCCGCTGATGGAGAGAGGCGGCAGTGGCAGCAATGGGTGCCAGAGGGGGGAAGAGGAGGGTGCAAAGGATGAGATTTACCAAGGTTGCCTCATCTCCTAGCACCGGCCCTGGAGTGGAAGCATTCCCAAGGGCAGGATGAGCAAGGGTTCTTGGTAAAGAGTGGATGTAAATGTAAATGCATAGGTTCCCTTGGATAATGTTCAAAAGAGAAATATGCACATATTTTTCGGGGGGAAAGTTTGCTAAAGTTTACACAGGGAAATGCCTGCACCTACTTTCTATGCATAGTTATAAAATTGCTGCTTTAATCAGCATCTGTGAGAGAGGCAGTACACAACATTCTAGAGATGATGTATTTATTTATTTATTTTTATTTGGAACGTTTTTCTATACTGCCCCTTCTAGAGTTCAGGGGTGGTTTACAATGAGACAAGCACAATATATAGAACAAAATTGATATAGTGAACTATTTACAAAAAAAACAGCTTGATGTAATAACTGTTTACAAGAAGCTGTCAACATTTGTACGTCATTCTGAGTAGTAGTGTGGGATTATGTGGGATTAAGGCTGGTTTGGTGCGTGGTAGTGATAAGGGTTTCAAAGGTCATGTTGGTGTGAAGATGGTGATTGGAGGTGAGAATAGGTTGTTTTAATGTTGAATGCAGAAATGTTTTCAAATCCTTTCGGAATGATTGGAGGTCTTTAATTTCTCTTAGTGTTTCTGGGAGGGCATTCCATTGGGTGGGCGGAACATATGAGAATGCACTATTACTCATTATTTGCTTAGTTCTCCGGATAGAGGTAGGCACTGTGAGGGTGTTAAAGTTGTTCTGTCTTCTTGCTCTGATGTCAGAGGGTGTCTTGATTAAGGATGTAAGGAAAGAGGGTGTTACAATATTGATTAGTTTGAACATTGCCATTATGGATTTGTATTTTATTCTACTGGCGATTGGGAGCCAGTGGAGAGTGTACAACATGGGGGTGATGTGATTGGATAAGCGGGCCTTAAAAATTATTCTAGCAGTGACATTTTGAGCCATTTGATGTATGTTTAGATTGTTTTTGGTTGTTCCTTGAAGTATACTATTACAGTAGTCAAAGTGGGGAGTGATTAGTGCTTGGACTACTGATCTGAAGTCATCTGTCTCAATAAGGGGTCTAAGTTGTTGAATGGTGCTTATTTTGAAGAAAATGGTTTTGGCCATTTGTTTTATGTCAGCAATCATGTTGAGAGTTTTGTCAAGGATCACTTCTAAGTATCTTACCTCCTGTTTGGGAGTGTGGTGTTATGCAGGCTGATTGTTTGAGGGGGGTTGAAGTTAAGGTTTCTTGAAGTAAATAATACTTCTGTTTTGTTGAAATTGATGGTCATGTTATTTGAATAGAGCCAGGTTTCTGCTTCCATGAGGCATGCTGTTAGGTTGTCATAGGTGGGGTTTGCTGTATCTAATGGGGAGTACAGCATAATATTGTCTGTGTATATGTGATATCCAATTTTGTGTTTTTTTTTAAAATACAAGTTAAACAGAAGGGCAGATAATATGGAACCTTGTGGAATTCCTTGTTCTTGGGGGAATGTTGCTGATGATTCCTGGTCTATTGAACATATTGAAAGCGGTTGGAGATGTATGATTTAAGCCAATTTTGCGTTGTTCATTTTACAACTATTTGATTAAGTCTAGTGAGAATAGTATGATTTACATTGTCAAATGCTGATGAAATGTCAAGAATAAGGGTGTCAAAGAGTAAGAGGGTTTCAACCCCGTGGAAAGGCTGAAATCCATATTGTTGTTCATCTAGAGGTGCTGTTGTGTTAATGTAGTCTTGCAGTTGGAGTTGGACAACTTTCTCAATTACTTTTGCTACAAAAGGGATACTAGCAATGGATCGGTAGGAGGTTGGGTCGTCTTTGTTAAAGGTCTTGTTTTTTAATAGGGGGTGGGTTGCAGTTAGTTTAAGCTCATTTGGCATGATTCCTTGGCCTAATGATTGGTTTACTATGTTTAATAGGAAGGGGGCTAGTTCTGTTTTTGCTGCCTTACTCCAAGCTACTGGACACGGGTCTAGGGGGGATTGGTTGTATTGATATTTGATATTGTGTCGAGTAGTTGTTTGGTGCTAATGAGATGGAAAGAATTCCACTCAGGGTTATTTGGTAGCGTCGTTATGGGTGGGAGACTTGTGGGTTTTTTTGTTTTAACTTGTTGGCATAGTGGTTAGCTAGCATTTGGGGGTTGATTGGTAATTTGTGTGAGATATCCAGGGGGGATTTGGTTAAAGTTTTAACGATTTCTAATAGCTCCTTTGGACGGTTGATAGGATTTTCATATGGTGATTCTTTTTGGAATTGTTTATGGATTGTTTGTATGAGTTTAGAGTTGAAATATATAGTGCTTTGTATTCTGTGGAAATTTTTGATCTCTGTTTATGTTCTAACTTTCTGAGTTTCTTTTTTATCCTAGCTAGATCAGTCATATACCATTTTTCAGATATCTTGTGATGGGGTCTTAGTGGGGTAGATATTGATTTAGCTGCAATATTGATAGTGGAGTTCCAAATTGTAATTAAATCCCTAAGGTTGTTTGAGTTGTCATCTAGCTGAGGAATGGTTGAATTTAGGAATGTCTCTTTGTCAAAGGGTCTGAAACTTGGACTATGGTGGTAAGTGGGTGAGTGTGAAGGGGTAATTAGTGCTTGGTGCAAGGAGAAGCATATAATGGAATGATTGGACCATGGGTCCGGGGTTATCTAGGATGGCTTAAAGCGTGGGTGTTCAGTTATATGTTCAGGGAGGAACACAAGGTCTAAGGTATTGCCTTTAATGTGGGTAGAACATTTTATCGTTTGGCAGAATCCCATTTCTTCCATTGAATCCAGGAATGTAGTTGTTTTAGTGTTAGTGAGGGAAGCTAGGTTAAAATCCCCTAGGATGATGTGGGGTTTTCTTATCAGGGAGATGCAGGCAAATTCAAGGATTGTCATTATATTTTGGTTGTTAGAAGCATATAAGGGAATAGGGATAAGTGGCACATGGTATACAACATGAGGAACTAACATCGAAAAATTGTAATGTGAAATTTTGAATGGAAAAGTTAAGCTGAATAGCAGAAGTACAGAATGCCAATCTGAGCTATGCATATCCAAAATGTATATGTCTCTAAATAAATAATAAGAGAACTACACTATGCACTTTTTTGCAAACACATTCAACCACTACATCTCTGCTTAGTTAATGCTCTTTATTATGACTCACTGGGGCCAATATTCAGCGGAGACAGCTAGCCTGAGTAAAGCGGCTGGCTTTTGCTGTTTTAAGTTAGACTTGGATATAGTTTTTGGTGCAAAGTCTGTACCATTTTATTTGCCTTTATGTCAACCACTTCTCGTCTGTGTATATGTTACTAGAGGAACAATCTCCAGAACTGGGCACAATATTCTAGCAGAGGTCTTGCCATCATCAGCTGCTTTTCTTCTGCTGGTTATGCTTCTTCCTGTGCACTGTACTCTCCTTCTGACTCTATCAAGGGCTGGTGTGACCCACTGTGCAAACTGTGCGCTCGCACAGGGCAGCAGTCATAGAAGGGCAGCACGGTTGGCACACTGAGCCAACCAGGCCCAGCTATAGGATGGATGGCGGCAAGCAAAGGACAGCAGAGCGGCAGAGCAAAAAGCAGCTTTGGGGCTTTGGGACCCACGTGCATGCAGCATGTTTGATGCATCCCTGTCCCTCAGTAACAGAGGTTGCATCGGAGGAAGCAAGGACACCTCAAAATGCAAATATTTCAAATTTGTAGCAGTAACAAGTTTATTTATTTAACGTTTCATATATACTTCCTTTCAGGGGTATCAAGGTGGTTTACATTGAACACAACTGAACTTAAGTTAGGCATCATTAAAGAAAAGGGGAAACAAGGCCAGGCAAGGTGAGGCGCAAGCCATGGCGCCGAGTGAGGTCTGCCTCTGTTATTGTATTCGGATTAGCAAGAAATGGGTCCTTCGCTTTCCATACCTGGCAGGGGGGGAGCCAAGATGGCTGACACGCGTTGATCGGCGACGGCGGTGTCTGATTTCTCCTAAATATTCTTTGCCTGCTTACCTTTAAAATGCCTAGAAAATGGAAGGCAAAGCATTGGGAGGCTCCCAAGGCTACGACAACGACGCCGACGCCGACTACGGGGCCAATGGATTTGTTCGTGCGGCCCGTGGGAGCTGTTGTGAGTCAGGAGCAGAGCTCGCTGAGGGCGATGGAGGCGGAAGGAGGCCTTTCAAGCCCTTCTGAGCTACAGGTCACCTTAAGCCCTGACGCCCGAATTCCGCCAGAACAGCCTACAGCGCCAGACGGGGGAACAGCTGAGGCCGGGTCTCTGGGTACTGTGAGGCCCGCTGCCATACCACCGATGCTGTTGGGATCGGAGGCGGAGGTGTTGGTTCCCTCTGCCGTGTTTGCTGGTGTGGAGAAGTTGTCAGCTGCTATAGGAGTGACCCCGACAGATATGGACATAGTGGCTGGATTGGATGTTTGCTTTAAAACGTCTGTACAATCCGCTCTTCAATGCCCTGCTGTGGTCACGCTGGAATCCTTGTGGGATGGCCTTAGGGCGTTGGAAACTTCCTTCACATCTCAATTTGCAGCTATGTATGAGGTTTTTCCCTCTTTGGCTCGTTCGGTCATGCACCAGAAGCAAGAATTGGCAGATATAACATCCAAGGTTACCCAGCTGGAAGTAAAGATGGAGGATGCAGTTACAATTCCAGGTACTGTTATCAAGGATTTGGCTATAGTCCATGGGAAGATAGAGATGTTAGAAAACTCGGTCCGCAAGAGGAACCTGCGCTTGCTGAATTTTCCCCGTATTCCAGTTAAGTCGCCGAAGGAGTTGTTTCTTTCATATGCTACTTCAATTTTGAAAATACCCCCTGAATCTGTTCCTCCTTTGGCTAGGGTTTTTTACTTGCCAACGGCTAAGCGCAAGACCCATGGGATTTCTTCTCCTGCTCATTCACCTCCAATGGACTCACTGGATCTGACTGGGTTCTTGGAGACTACTGATCCTGCTTATGTTCCTAGAGCAACCTTGCTGTTGACGGTTGCTTTTGATTCAGACCGGGACTTTTTGTTGAAATTATATTTTAAGTTTCGGAATGAGCCATTCATGGGGGGTGTAGTCAGGATGTTTCCAGACGTCTCAAAGGCCACACAGAAGCACAGACAGCAGTTTTTGTTGCTTAGACCCCAGGTTTTACAACTGGGAGGTCTCTTTTCCTTAGATATCCTTGTCGCTGTCTAGTTAAATATCTGGGTGTTAGTTATACCTTTTTTGAGCCTTCCCATCTAACCCAGTTCATAGTAGGTCGGAGTGCTCCTCTAGCTTAATATTCGGGATTTATAAGTATAGCTCCTTCTCGTGTTATATTTCCTAAAATTATTTCCTTAGATTTGTGTTTGGTTTCCCCCATTCTTTGTGGGCTAGTGAATAATTACTTTATTAATACTGTGGGCTATGGGTTCTCCCAATGCTGTATTGATTGTTGTGTTTTCCTTTGATTATTCTTTACTGTAACAGGATGTATCTTGTGAGTTGTTTTGAAAATAAATAAATAATAAATAAAAAAAGAAATGGGTCCTTCGGATGTCCTTCGTGAGGAGAGACAGCAAAGGCTATACTGTGAAACTTTCTAAGAAACACCGTGGAACAAGACAGCAAGTCCCACTGCACTCATCATTATTTATTTATTTTGTTTAACACGTTTCTTTATACCGCCTTATCATAAAAAATCTAAGCGGTTTACAGAAGAACTCAACAATTTTACAAAGAACTCAAGGAACAGGTAAGGGTGGCATGCGGAACATGCTCGGAAGCATAACTTATATACATTTTAACATTTCTGCACTGATTGATCAGAGCGTTGGGGTGGGGGGAGATGTTTAGGCTTGTCAGGTGCTTTGGCGAATGGATTGCAGTGTTAAGTCATTGAAGTGTTCTATGAAGAGGAATGTTTTCAGCTTTTTTCGGAAGTCTTTTAAGTCCGTGGTGGATCTTAGTGCTTCAGGAAGGGAGTTCCAGATGGCAGGTGCTGCTAACAATGAGGTTCTTTTAGCCGTGGAGTTGTTTGCTTTGGTAAATATGCTGGGTGTTTGGATGCAGCCACTGTTCCATTCTCTTCGTGGTCTGTTGTTGGATTGGGTGCTCGATAGTCCCTGGAGCATGAGCGCTGAGAGGTTTTGTTAGATTTTGAAGATGATCAGCACTGTTTTGAATCTGATGGGCCAAGGAGAGTGCCGGACTTGTCCAAGTGATCAAATAATGTTATCTGTTGTATTATTCTGTATTATTTACTGCCTGTCATTATTTGTGTGCCACCTTCAGAAACTTCTCTTAGTTTTCGCTAATAGGACCTGCAACTTTTAATTTTTATTTCATTATTCTCCATGCATCATGAATCTATACTGCCTCGTATCCTGCAATCTGTTGGACTCCAGAAACCTCACTATTTTCTCTTTCAGCAGGATTTCCAATAATTTACTCACCACCGAGGCTAAACTAATCATCCTGTACTTTTCAACCACATCCTTACTTCCATTTTGGTGTAAAGGAACCACATGTGCCTCTCTCCAGTACTCTGGCACCACTCCTGACTCCAAAGAGGCATAGAAAAGGTCAGTCAGTGGAGCTGCTAGAACGTCCCCAAGTTTCTTCAGTTTTCTTGGATGTATCCCATCTGGTCCCATTGCTTTGTCCAATTTTAGTTTAGCTAGTTCCCTATGAACACAGTCCCTAATCATTTGAGATGCCCCTCACTTTTGTTCCTGTTTGTGGGCATTGTCTGAGGTCTTGTTCTCGGCCCTTCATCTGTGAATACAGAACAGAAACATTTACATAAGATATGCCATACTGGGTCAGACCAAGGTCCATCAAGCCCAGTATTCTGTTTCCAACAGAGGCCAATCTAGGTCATATGTACCTAGCAGTTTCCCCAAGGGACACAGGTTCCACAATGCTTGTATTGGTTCAAGCATTGATATCCTGGGTCCCTTCTTAATAATGGTTTATGGACCTTTCCTCCAGGAACTTGTCCAAACCTTTTTTAAACCCAGCTACACTAACAGCCTTTACTACATCCTCTGGTAACAAATTACAGAGTTTGATTACATGATGAGTGAAAAATATTTTCTTTTATTAGTCTTAAATAGTTTACCCTGTAGCTTCATTGCATGTCCCCTAGTCTTTCTATATTCTGATAAGGTAATCGATCTACGTTTACCCGTTCCACTCTGTTCATTAATTTATAGACTTCTATCATATCTCCCCTCAGCCGTCTCTTTTCCAGGTTAAAGAGCCCTAACCTTTTTAGCCTTTCTTCATAGGAATATCCTTCCATCCCCTTTACAATTTTGGTGGCTCTTCTCTGAACCTTTTCTAAAATCGCTATATCCTTTTTAAGATACGGCGACCAGAATTGCACACAATATTCAAGGTGTGGTCTCACCATGGAATGATATAGAGGCATTATAATATCTTTTGTTTTATTTTCCATTCCTTTCCTTATCATACCTAGCATTCTATTTGCTCTCTTGGCCACTGCTGCACACTGGGCCGAGGGTTTTAACATGGTATCCACAATGACGCCTAAATCTTTTTCCTGGGTGGTAGTTCCTAATGTGGAACCTTGCATCGTGTAACCATAGTTTGGGTTGTTCTTCCCTAGGTGCATAACCTTGCACTTGTCCACATTAAATTTCATCTGCCATTTTGATGCCCAGTCTTCCAATTTATGAAGATCCTCTTGCAATTTTTCACAATCCTCTTGGGTTTTAACAACTTTAAATAGTTTTGTGTCATCTGCAAATTTGATAACCTCAATCGTTATTCCACTTTCCAGGTCATTTATGAATATGTCAAAAAGCAGCGGACCCTGCACAGATCTCTGGGGTACACCACTATTCACCTTTCTCCATTGGGAAAATTGGCCATTTAGCCCTACCCTCTGCTTTCTATCTTTTAACCAGTTCCTGATCCACAATAGTACACTGCCTCCTATCCCATGACTCTTTAGTTTTGCCAAAAGTCTCTGATGAGGGACCTTGTCAAAGGCTTTCTGAAAGTCCAGATACACAATATCAACCGACTCACCTTTGTCCACCTAATTATTCACTCCTTCAAAAAGCATAATAGATTAGTAAGACAAGATCTTCCTTGTCTAAAGCCATGTTGGCTGTCTCCCATTAGGTTGTGACTATCTACATGCTGAGTAATTTTATTCTTTATGATGGTTTCTACCATTTTTCCCGGTACTGACGTCAGGCTCACCGGTCTGTAGTTTCCGGATCACCCCTGGAACCCTTTTTAAAAATTGGTGTTACATTGGCGATCCTCCAATCTTCAGGTATTAGAGATGATTTTAATGATAGTTCACAGATTACTAATAGCAGGTCTGCAATCTCATATTTCAGTTCTTTCAACACCCTTGGATGTATTCCATCTGGCCCAGGTGATTTGCTACTCTTCAGTTTATTTAATAGTTGTAATACATCTTCCCGATGTATCGATATTTCCTTCAATTCTTCCGCACCTTTAAATACCACTTCAGTCATGGGTAACATCCCTACATCTTCCTCAGTAAAGACAGAAGCAAAGAATTCATTCAGTCTCTCTGCTATCGCCTTGTCGCCTCTTAGTGCTCCTTTAACCCCTTTATCATCTATTGGACCAACTGACTCTCTCACAGGTTTTTTGCTATGAATGTAGTTGAAAAGGTCTTTACTTCGTGTTTTTGCTTCCGCAGCAAGCTTCTTCTCAAATTCTCCCTTTGCCTGCCTTATCAATGCCTTGCATTAGACTTGCCAGTGCTTGTGCTGTTTCCAGGTTTCGTCGTTTGGCTCTTTTTTCCATTTCCTGAAAGATGCTTTTTTGGCAACAACAGCCTCTCTGACCTCACCTTTAAACCATGCTGGCAGTTTTTTGGACTTCCTTCCACTTTTCTTAAATCGTGGAATACAGCTGGTCTGGGCTTCCAAGATAGTATTTTTCAACAACATCTTTAACCTTTGCAACTGCTCCTTTTAGTTTTTTCTTAACTGTTTTCCTCATTTTATCATAGTCTCCCTTTCGAAAGTTAAAAGGTAGTACTGTGGATTTCCTTACTATCCCTCCTCCACTAATTAAATCAAAGGCGATCATGCTATGATCACTATTGCCAAGTGTCCCCAACAACCTTATCTCTTGCACTAGATCTGGTGTTCCACTAAGGACTAGGTCTAATATGGCTTCTCCTCTGGTCGGTTCATGAACCAGCTGCTCCAAGAAGCAGTCATTTATTTCATCTAGGAACTTTATCTCCCTAGCATGTCCTGATGTGACACTGAGCCAGTCGATACCGGGGTAGTTGAAATCACCCATTATTATTACTGCGCTGTAACTTTTGTTAGCTTCCTTGATTTCTTTGAACATTTCATCATCCATTTGGTCATTCTGGCCAGGCGGTCGATAGTACACTCCCACTGCCATCGCCTTCCCCCTTTTACATGGAATTTCAATCCATATAGATTCTACAGCAGATTTTGTTTCCTGCAAAACTTTAATCTTTTCTTACTCAATGCCCTCTCTAACATAGAGAGCAACCCCTCCACCAATTTTATCAGCTCTATCATTACGATATAGTTTGTACCCAGGTATCACAGTGTCCCACTGGTTGTCCTCCTTCCACCATGTCTCTGATATTCCAATCATATCTAACCTTTCATTTAGTGCTATATATTCTAACTCTCCCATCTTATTTTTTAGACTTCTAGCATTTGCATACAAGCATTTTAGAGAATGTATTTTATTCATGTTTATTTGGCTATTGTTAGACATGGGTAATTTGGGATCTTTAAGCTCTGTCTGCTCCATACTTGAGGGCATTTGGGCTAGTTTACTCTTTTGTGGAACCTCTCTACTTTTGGTAGTATCCTTCAAAGATACATTCTTCCGAACCATCCGCTCTTGGGCGACTGTCGGCCTTCCCCTAATATCTAGTTTAAAAGCTGCTCTATCTCCTTTTTAAAGGTTAATGCCAGCAGCCTGGTTCCATCCCGGTTAAGGTGAAGCCCATCCCTTCTGAAGAGCCCCTCCTTTCCCCAGAATATTCCCCAGTTCTGAACAAATCCAAAACCCTCATCTCTGCACCATTGTCTCATCCACGCAATGAGACTCCGGAGCTCTGCCTGCCTTTTGGGTCCTGCGCGTGGAACAGGAAGCATTTCGGAGAACGCTACCCTGGAAGTTCTGGATTTCAACTTCCTACCTAAAAGCCTAAATTTAGCCTCCATAACCTCCCTACCACATTTTCCTATGTCATTGGTACCGACATGTACCAAGACAGCAGACTCCTCCCCAGCACTATCTAAGACCTTATCTAGGTCTGGTTCTGGTTCTAGGCTCTGGTTCTTCCCTTTCCTGGGGTGCCTCTGCCTCCTCCACTTCCAGGGCTGCATAATGGTTCTTCAATTCAAGGGCTTGAGGAGTTGGATTGGTGATTCTGAAGCTCTGGTGACTCATGTCCAACCTTGTTAAGCAATTCCACTTTAATCTCATCAGCTTCTACATATTCCTCCCCTTCACCCTTGAGTCTGACAATACCACTTTTGCCCTTCCTCCTCTCACTAACATATCTGAAAAATGTCGTTCCCCCCCCCCCCCCCATTTTATTGCATTGGCTATTTATTCTTCTTTTTGTACCTTTGCTTTCTGACTACTTTGCCAGCCTATGTTTTTTCAAATATAGATGCCTGTTTTCCTCTTACTGTGATCTCCTCCTTTTCCTTTCCCTTTTATTTATCATTCTAACAAAATGGTTGGTTACCCTTAAAATATCCCCTTTCAGTTTTGCCCACTGTTTTTCTACATTCGCCAGCTGTTCCTGTCCCGCTAACGACTCCTTGAGGTATTGGCTCATCTTGGCAAAGTTTGTTTTCCTAAAGTCCAAGACCCTCGTTTTTGAATGGAGTTTATCAGCCCTAGTCCTAATACTGAACCATACTATCTGGTGATCACTGGATGCAAAATGATCTCTCACAATAACATCTGAAACACTTTCCCCATTGGCAAGCACCAAGTCCAGTATGGCCCCTTCACGTATGGGTTCTGTTACCAGTTGCTTGAATACTTCTTCCTGTAAAGAATCCAGGATCTCTTTACTTCTAGATGATACTGCGGCAGGGATGTGCCAATCAACATCTGGAATATTGAAATCCCTGCTTACACCTTCTGTGTTTTGTCTTGACTAGATTGTAAGCTCTTAGGGCAGGGACTGTCTCTTACATGTCTGTTCAGCGCTGCGTACGACTGGTAGCATTTTACAAATGCTCAGTAGTAGTAGTAGTATATGCTGCGTATATCTTCTGTTAAATCACCATCCACATCTTCTCACTGTATGGAGGTCTGTATATCACGCCAATGCAAATGGATTTCTCTTTCCCTCTGTATAGTTTAACCCACACTGCCTCCTCTCTCCCTTTTAAGCCCTGTATTTCCATAGCTTTCATATTATTTTTTACATGTAGTGCCACTCCTCTTCTCCTTCTTCCTATCCTGTCCTTTCTGAATAATGTAGAGCCTGGTATAGTTATATCCCAGTCATAGTTGTCCATGAACCATGTCTCTGTAGCTGCCACTAAATTCAAGTCAGTCTCTCCCATTAAAGCCTTAACATCTGGGATCGTATTTCCCATGCTATGGGCAGTTATAGACACTGTTTTCCAAATGTTGCCCCTTTTACCTATTTCTATAAAGGAATTTAATGCTTTCCTGGGGGCTTTCTTCACCCATCCCCAATGAATCTAGTTTAAAGCCCTCTTCAATAGATTAGCCAGTATGCTACTGAAGACATGTCAACCCTTCTTGGACAGATGGATGCCATCTCTGCTCTGCAGCCCTTTGAACATTATCCCATGGTCCAGGAAACCAAAATGCTCTCGATGATACCTTCCACGCAACTATGCATTTTTCTCCAGGATTCAAGCATCTCTGCCCTGGCCTTTACCCTCAACAGGGAGGATTGTAGAGAACACCACCTGCACTCCTATCTGATTCACCCTCTGTCCCAAAGCCATGAAGTCACTCTTGATATGCTCAGAGGGATACCTGGCAGTATCATTTGTGTCAACATGGATGAACAACATCTGGTAATAGTTAGTAGACTAGATAAGTCTCAGTAAACTCTCCGTAACATCTTGGATTTTGGTATCTGGTAGGCAGCGTACCACTCTGGACATAAAGGCTAGTCGGCAGATGGATGCCTCAGTACCCCTCAGAAGAGAATCACCAATCACCACTACCCTTCACTTCCTAGTGGTCACTGATCCAGCAGCTTTGGGGTGCTCGAGCTCTGGTTCTTCCCTTTCCTGGGGTGCCTCTGCCTCCTCCACTTCCAGGGCTGCATAATGGTTCTTCAATTCAAGGGCTTGAGAAGTTGGATTGGTGATTCTGAAGCTCTGGTGACTCATGTCCAACCTTGGTCCTTCTGTAGACTCCCATCCTCACCTCTGCTGGAGAGAGTGAATGATTCAAGAAGCATCTCATCAATGTACCTCTCACTGTCTTGAATGCTCCTCAGCCTTGTCACCTCTTCTCTGTGCTCCTCTACCTGTTTCCTGAGAGCTTCAGCATGTAGGTATCCTGCACATGGAAGTGTTCCTTCAACTGGCATTGGGATCGAGGTAGAAGCTGCAACTGGGGCAACAGCTTTGGCAACATGATTTTTCTCAGCCATTGTTCAGTTGGTGGAGCTTTTGGTACCTGCTTTGAAATGGAGAGACCCTGTTAGGAATGCCTTGGAGATTCTGAAGACTTTTATGCAGCCCTAATATATATATATGTATATATATATTGTGATATAGTGGATAAAACAGAGCGTAGGCAAGTTCAGGAAAGTGAAGAGCTTACCTCTGATTCAGCTGTAGGAATGAATGCAGGGCATAGGAAAACAGCTGAGCAGAAAACGCCGTTACTACAAGAAAAGCCAAAAGCTCATCAAGAGCACCTGTCCCCTAGTTGTGACGTTACGTGCAGGGCTAGGAACCATAAAAGGGAGAGTTTCAGGCAGGGTAGGAGGAGCTACCAGGGGAGCTACCAGAGGTGCTACCAGGGGAACTGCCAGGAAACCTGCAAAGGAAGTTGCAGAGGACAGCTGGGAAAGGAAGCTGAAGTCCAGGAGCCAGGAAGTGGAAGCAGTTCAGGAAGACGCTATCCACAGTCACAGAGCACAGGTCAGCTCAGAGGGAGTTTACCCAGAGGAGGGAACCTCAGACGTAGCTGTAAGATAAAGAACAGCTGGGAGCCTGACATAGAGTTTCTCAACTCACAGCCTGACTGGGAAGCCGGGGAAAGGAGCTACTACAACCCCCGAGCTAAGCATAGCACCAAGGTACAGAGAAGAGAACCTTCTGCTTTTAAAGAGAGGTTTAAAGCACATGGCTATTGTAAAGGGCGTAGCCCAGTGAATAATGCTGTAAGGGAGAGATATCTTAATCTCCCACTTTACGAAGAGGATCAGCAGAGAGCTTTCCTCAGACCAGGAGATTACAACCCTGGGTTTATAGAAGCTTATGCAGGAAGCAACAGTGATCTCTCGCAAGAGGTTGGGCCAGACTCCTATATAGGGGAAGAAGCTAACTCTGACGGTTTGGGAAGTGAGTCTGAAGGCATGGTCTGGGAGAGTAGCAGCCACCTTTCAGAGCCCATTCCAATGGACTGTAATGTATGCTGCAGGAATAACCGCATTGTTTGTGTTAACCTTTTTTGGAAGAGAAATACTTTGTGAAGAATAACAAAGAAAGAAAGTTTGGTACCATTTTTGTGCACTGCTGTGTTTAAAGTTTTGCCCTTGATGAATGTCCGTGCGGGACGGGGAATAAAACCCATGCTTTATTTTCCTTACCACTGACCACAAGACTCTGTTTTTCATTGCAAGAGCAGGGTAAAATTTCTACAACCCTAGGCAACTGCCTAATTAGGGTTTAAAGGGCTCCGACATACGGGCCCCATCACAATATATATATGTGTATATATATATATATATGTTTTTTATGGAACCATATTTATTTATTTATTTAACAGGGGTTTTTTTATAGAGCTGTATCAGTCCTGTCACATCACAGACTTATTGACAGTGCATAGTGGGGTCAATCTGAGGTACGAATAGCGGTTGTGTGGGAAAGAGGCAGCACGAAGGCGGAGAGTGGGCGGGCAGTTGGCAGTTGCTCGCCCTGGATGTACAGGGCCAGCGAATTGGCTGGGGAAGTTATTCCACCTCCAAGGTGGAATAACTTCCCTAGGCATTCTTTTTTTTTTTTTGTGGAGTCAGTGCACGGAAGGGGTTGGAGCGGTAAAGTTAATGCCCCGCAGCCCGACCTAGGCCTTAGGAGGCTGGATCTGGAGTTGGGCAGCAGGGAATTACCTTTGTTGGGCAGCAGCCATCATCTTGGCTTTTAAATGGAGCCCCGGTGCCATGACTCCATTTAAAATCCCTGGCTGAGTTAGCTGAATCACAGTCCCGGCCTGCACATACAGGCCTGTTTGCGTTTCTGATCCCGTGGGATTAGACGTGCCCTGTGGGATCAGAATCGCAAACTCCTTTGTATGTCCGGGTCTGCCAGAATAGTTTACATTGCGATCAGAATCAGGCCCAGTGTGCTTAGCAGTGTTAATTGTGGTGATTGAGATATCCCTGGGTGCCGCCACTAAATAGCCCAATGTTAGATGGCTAGCATCAACATGTTTAGGGGGTGGAGGGGAAGCGGTACCTGGAGATAACTGGGCTGCAGCAATATTCAGCACTCTCCAGTTATCCCTAAGCGGCAAAAGTTAGGCACCTTAAAGGCTCGCCTAACTTTTGCCATAGATGCCATCAAGTAGGGGGTGGTTAGATGTTTTTTGTGCACATTGTCATGTGAAGCCGTGGAATTTAGGTCTAAATTGCATTTGTCTTTGAAATCTGCATTCCCAATTGTTTTATTTAGGAGAAGTTTGAAAACTTGGTTATTTCTTCTTAACACTGATGTTTTTTTACGTTTTTTTTATTTGAAATACTGTAAAGCACACTGATCTGACTTGTTTGGGAGTGATGTGGGATATGAATTGGTTGGATAAATAAATAAATATCACCACTGCCCGGTTAGCATCACTGCTATCTGGTTGTGCGGTGACTGCCACTTGAATATCCCCCCTCTCATTCTTTCTGATAATGAGGTGCTAATATACATCTTCAGCATTGAACTGTGTGGAAACCGTTCAGTATGGCAGGGGGTAAATTAGGAATGCAGGGTGCAGTTCCTAATACCGATGCACTATTTAATTACAGATAATGGCAGAATCTCGTTTTAGAAACCACAGTTATACCTGTTAGCAGTTGCCCTTCCTTTTCTATTTCATGACCATCAAGTATTGGCTAATATACATCTTCAGCATTGAACTGTGTGGAAACAGTTCAGTATGGCAGGGGGTAACTTAGGAATGCAAGGTGCAGTTCCTAATACCGATGCACTATTAATTACAGATAATGGCAGAATCTCGTTTTAGAAACCACAGTTATACCTGTTAGCAGAGGCCCTTCCTTTTCTATTTCATGACCATCAAGTATTGAATGCTTCCAGGAATATGCTGCATAGTATTGCAAAATAGGATATCTATTTAAAACAAATGTAAAGCATATTTAACAGATGATATTCAAATAAGAATATTTATATTCAGAGAGCAATCTCCTAAAGTATAAAAAGAAAGCCTGTAAGGCAAGATTCACTCGAGTGATAATACCACGCTCATCTTGATGTGAATGGCCTGTATCTTTGTCAAGGCAATTAATTTAGATTAGGCAGAGCAGTAAACAAGGCTGAGTACTTGATGGGTAAAGGAGTGGAACATTATTGGCTTTGACTGGAATGGACATGAGAACTCCAGGCCCAGATTGTTTGAGAGAGCCTGTGCAGGTGGCTTAGCCTGGGCTGAATTTTTTTTTTTTTTTTGTGGGACCTGGAATTAACATGGCTGGACACAAAGCAGTACGAGTGCTGACACTGCCTCCAGTTCTCCTTTCATTCAACTGCTGCTGCTGCTACTGACTGGCTGGGCCTAATGCCTTAATGGAGAAGCTGTGGCCCACTCAGGCCTACCCTTGGCTATGCTCCAGCCTGTCTATCTTTCCTCTATGGAATGCTTAGCTCCTTAAGCCTCCCTTTTTAGGATCTACGCATATCCTAGCACAGGGCTTCACAAGCCAGTCCTCGGGGAAACACCTAGCCAGTCAGGTATGTAGGATAGGCATGAGGGAGATTACATGTACATGTACATGTACATGTACTCTTTCCATTACATGCAGATCTCTCTTGTGCCTGCTCATTGTGGTTATGCTGAAAACCTGACTGGCAAGAGGTGTCCCAAGGCCTGGGTTGAGAACTCTTACCCTAGAGGAAAGAAAGGAAAGGGAGCTTATGATAGAATCAGATCTCAAAGGTATACGTAATGTATAAGAAGAAAATATGTTTCTCATGGGAAGTATATTTATAGAACAATATGAGATTCCTGCTGAAGAACATGGGAAGTATTTCTTCAGAAAAAGGGTGGTGGTTAACCGAAACAACCACCCAAGGGAGATTGGGGGGGGGGGGGGGTAAAACAAATTAAAGAGAGCATGGCATAAGGACAAATGATCCCTATTATACTGAGTTTTCGGAAAGATATATGGAGATGGGGGGGGGGGGGGATTAATTAATATTTAACCCAAGGCCTAGAAGTATATTATGCAAGGTGTTCTTCTACCGAAAGGTTTATCATGTGAGGAACTATTGTTTTTGGAACTGAAGTACCTGATTTCTGCAGCAGGAATTCATGAATTAGACGACTGCTTGATTCTTCCTATTCCAGATTGTAAAACACCTCTACTGGTGGCTTCCATAAAAATGTAATGTGCTAGAATACCCCTTGGCCTCTCTGATACAATTCCTCAACTCTTTGCTGGTGCCTGTGTAAGCCGGTAGGCTCTTTCCTGCATAAGTGATGGGAATGTCCCTGTATCCGAGACGTCTGGGCTCAGGTCCAGATACTTCTCTCTGACATTATTGGCTTGAATGTCCCTCTCACTATATCTTGGTTCTTATTAGGGGAAGACCCTGGATGAGTGATACCTAAGGTTACTAGATGTCCCTGATTTAAGGAGACTGTCCCTGATTTTAGAGCTATGTCCCTGGCACCCACCTTTTTGGCAGCCCTCCTGTTCCCAATTCCAGCAATATGGACAGAAGGGTTATAAAAAATTATTTTCATTTTAGTGATTTCAATATGGCAGTTTTTAGAATTTACATGAAATATCTTTATATTTTGCACAGTATGGGGGGAATGCATCACTCTTTCTTTTTCTCTGTCAATTTGTCTGCTTGAAAGTGATATTGGTGCTGATATAAGATAGGGAGGGACAGGGTAATGACTCATCTTCTCTCCTTCAGTCTTAGGGGTATGTTTTCAAAGCAGTGGTAGCAGCCTCTGTGAGATATCGGGGCCGTCGCTGCTTTGTAAACATACCTCTTAGTGATACCACAGATATATCCATTCATCTATTGCTTGCAGGATATTAGCTGCTGGGGATGTAATTGTTAGATATTGGAAGAGATTGCTTCTCTCGATTAAAGCAGAGTGGCTACCAAAGGTGGGAGAGACCATCAGTGCAGAGATGATGATGATGGATGAGTTGAGAAATTAGGCAACTAGATTTTGTTTAGTGTGGGCTCCTAGCCTTGAGTACATGAAGATGGCTGGGAACCCACACCCTTAATATCTTCTTGCCTGTTTATACTTTATTTAAAGCAAACCTGAATATCTTTCCTTTTTCCCTTCCCGCTTTTCTTTTTCCCTTACTCTTAGCATTGAGAGCTCATCACAGTGGATTTAGTTCTTTGCCGCTGGGGAGGGTTGGATAGAGGGGGATGGATGGTGAGTGGTGGGCAAGGTATTTTTTTGTTTGTTTGTTTTGTTCCTTTATTTATATTTTGCTAGAAGAACATATCAAGCATGCGTCTCTTTTGGCTACTGTTGTTTGGTGACTCCTGCTCTTGAGGTCTTCTGGTTTATGATCTTCTCTTCGTTTGGTGGTATTAGCTATATGTTGTTTGTTCTGTGCGTATGTGGATTTGATGACTGATAATGCAAATAAAAAGTGCTAGACATAACAGAGGCAATTTTAGAAGAGCTGCACATGCTTGTACATGTAGAAAGCATATTTACATACTGGATGTAATTGGGCATGCATATTGAAGTAGTTATTTTGGAACAGATTCTACGTGTCTATTAATATAAAATGCAGACCCCCCAAAAGCTAATAAAGAAAAAAAAAAGAGTCCAGAGCTGTGAGCGAAAGAAAAATAAAAAAGGATGAAATTGCTCAAAACTCTAAAAGAATCAGTCTATCAGGAGTGACTTTTATGAAGTTATCTATGTCATAAGTGGCAGTTGATGTGCATTAATGGTCTCTTAAGCAGTACCGACTGTCATAAACATGAGTGTTTGCATGTAGATATAGCTGGGAGCATGGTCAGTGTTCACAAGTATGCACAATTGCACATTGATTAGAATACCGTAATTTAGATATGCAAGTATGTACATAATGCTCATTCATTTACAGCAGGTGTAAATATCTACACCTCAATTTAAGGCTTGCTCTCTGCCACTCACAGTATGCTAGTAATTTATGAAAATAAGTAGATACCTGCTTGTTTTTATAAAATAGGCTTTAAAAGGCACATTCTGGCTGCTATATCCTAAGCGCCCTGCTATAAAATTACCCTCTCAATATCCCGAAACGGAACTTGCTATTGTTCCTTCTTGTTTTCATTCTTGCGATTCCTGAGCTGAGCTTCTCAACCTCTTTCAATAGTTTCTGCAAGATAACTGCAAAAAATACAAACTCATCATGTTCAGTAACTTATGCAGGCACACTCCATGGCCCTTTTACAAAAGGCCTTTAGGGTTTTTCACTTAATGAGCATTTAGCATGAAAATGAATATACAGGAATTACAAAGCTTCTGTGGTAACTGTCAGGGGCTTGGCCAATGGGTTCCCAGCAGTTACCACATGGACATCTACTCTAACACGTGACGGAATTAACACGAGTGCTCCTAAAGCCACCCATAGAGGAATCATTAAGTGCAGGCGCAATAATTGGCATATTGACAGCACGTGGCAATTCTCCTCATGCTAAGTGCAATCTTCCCACTCCCTGCCCCTTTGTGCAATGTTCAATACTGTGGGAATTAATGTGAGGGCATGACAGTGACCACACACTAATAATTACCACGGGCTGTTACTGCCCAAACTAAAAAGCACACAGGGTGGGTGGAGTTCACAAGTAGCATGTTGATTCGAAAGTGACATCATTTATGTGCATACTTTGCATCCATTCATTTACACCTACCATAGAGCAGGCACAAATGTCCACATTTGAAGTTAGGGCTCACACTCTGCCACTTACACTAGTTTTAAAATAGACTTAAAGAAGGTGTGTTTTGGTTGCCCTCAATAAAGTCCTTGCATCTTTAAAAAAAATAATTATCTATATTTTGTGTGCTCGATTTAGCTATTAGTTTGGTTCTTTGTTTTATAAATATAGAAAATATTTATAAAATTGCCTACTCCTCTTCACACTTGCACATACAGTACAAGCATACTTGGAACTCCTTGGTAAATCAATCAAAAAATTAAAACGTACATAAAATTCATTTTTTTCTTCTGACAGGCTATATATATAGGGAATGAATTAGTTTGGTCCTAAGGGACCTTAATTGCTTACCTATCAAATTTTGTATCCCGGGTTCAAATCCTACCGGTACCCCTTGTGACCTTGGGCAAGTCACCTTACCTTCCATTGCCTCAGATACACTTAAATTGTTAGCCTTCCGTGGACAGGAAAATGCCAACTGTACTTGAAAATAACTTGTCTTGATCTACAAGTGGAAAGTCATGAGCAAAATACTGCTAAATAAATAAATAAATGAGCCCTCAAGACCTTCAAGATAGAATTTGCTATTATTTATTGTCGCATGTCAAGATCTATTGAGGAATTGTGTCTTGATTTTTCACTTTTCAAAGAAGCTAGACTTGATAGAAAGAACAGAAGAATATGAGAAAATACATTCTGAGTCAGACCAAGCTCCATCGAGCCCATATCCTCTCTCTGACAGTGGCCAGATCCAAAACGTAGATGTATTTCTCATACCTCATTTCCAGGGATGAGCCAGGGCTCTCTCATTTCTACCTGTCTAATAATTTTTTTAATGGATTTTTCCTCCAGGAGCTCATCCAAACCTCTTTTAAATCCTGCTATGTTAGTCAACAACCGTTCTCTACTTAACCATTCCACCCCCACTCATGATTTTATAAACGTCTATCATGGTGAGTGTTGCCTGCAGTTTCACACGCTGTGGAGAGTGAGAACAGCTAGTGCTGGAGAGAGCCAGCCCGTGCGGGGCAGTCACTGCTGACGTCATTTTGAGGCTCCTTAATATTTCTAGAGTGCTTTATGGTGCTTGTTGGGGCATTTTCTATGGGGTGTTTTCCAAGGGGGACGTATGCCCCTTGTGAGTCCCTTAGAAGTACATTGGGAGCATTTATAGATCTGTGAAGTGGCGATGCCCGGCGGTAAAAGGAAAATGAAAACTCTCGTGGCTGTGTCTGCTGGTGGCCCTATGGACAAGCATGTAATATCTACACTGGTCTTAACACCACCAGGTACTGTTCCTTTTGACCCCTCGCTGGAGGGGCCAAGTCTTAGCTCTCCTGAGCGTACCCCTCCTCTTCCTCCTGTTTTTTTTGAATTGTCTGCTGTGCCTTAGTCCGGTGTTTTGAGTTCACAGAAGGATGTTATGCTCCCCAAAATGGTTTCTTGGTCGGAGCCCTCCATTCCTCCTGGTGACTCACAAGTCTCCTCCATCTCTCTTATGGATATTTGGCAAGTACTCAATCATACTGAACGGATTCATGCTGAGGCTGTTCCCTCTTTATGTCAATTTACTAGGGACACTGTTATTAAGTTTCAGAACCTTGATAGTCAGATTGGAACTTTGCAGTCATCTATTTAGAGTATAGATATGTAGGTAGGTTAAATCGTTTTCTTTATTCCAGTCTGCTACCATGAAAGAAAGTTCTATTATGTGTCAAAAACTTGAGAATTTAGAGAATATGGCTAGGTCTAAGAATTTGAGAGTTTTAAATTTTCCTTCTAGTAGTTTATTATCTCCATCAATACTGTTTAGGAAATATTTAAAATATGTTCTTCTCCTCCCCACCGCTGATGCCATAGCGTTTGCTAAATGTTATTATATTTCCTCAAAAATTGCTTCTCCGGGTGTTGGGGAAGGGGAAGTAGCTGTTCTTGAAGATAAAAATGGGTTTAACTCGACTGCCTTCTTGGAAGACACTCAAGATATTATTTTCACTAGAGCCACATTATTAGTAACTTTGGTTTCTGAAGAAGATATAGTCTCTATTCTTAAAGTTTATTTTCGGAAAAGGGACAATCTCTATTGTGGTGATAAGGTCTCTGTTTTTCCTGATGTATCTCGCTCAACACAAGCATGTAGGAAGTCCTTTCTTGCTCTCAAGTCTAGAACTCTTGCCTTAGGTGCTCCTTTTTTTTGCGCTACCCTTGTAAATGCTTAGTATCTCTTGGATATAACAGGTTTGTCTTTTTGTCATTTTCTGATTTATAAAGGTGGATTCTTGATAAGGAAAAGGCGCAGTGACTTTTGCTTTTCCTTTATGTCATTATGCTGTCACTTAGAAATTGTCAGCCGGTGAGAGGGTATAATTAAATGACTGCTCTGTGTGGCTGGGACACCTTTCTTTGGTTCGGTGGTCCTTGCCCTGTTTTTTCTTGTTATTGATTTCTTATGGTTTTCTCCCCGAGATGTGGGCTAATGTACTTGTTTGTATTATTTCTCTTTTGAATTATTTCTATTGTTGACTTATTGTGTTTCTCTATACTTTGTGAACATTGTATAGTTTTTGAAAAGTTCAATAAACAGAATTAAAGTATAAACGTCTATCATATACCCTCTCGATCACCCCTTTAACCTTCTCTCATAAGGGAGGCATTGCATTCCCTTTATCATATGCCCTTCTCTGAACCTTTTCTAGTTTTGCTATATCCTTTTTGAGATGGGGCGACCACAATTGTACACCGTTCTAAAGATGCCATCATAACAGGAACCTATTGAGAGGCATACTGATATTCTCAGTCTTTTCTCTATCCTTTTATTGTAACATTCCTTTATTATGGAACAGCATTCCTAAGGAAATTTGTAGAAATCAGTAAAGGTGAGTTATATTATACCCATGCTTCACAGAAGATGTCATTTGGGATAGTTCTTGGGAATCTCATTTACCTGTTACAGGGATTTGAATTTCATCATCATGAACATTGGGTCTCTTTCTAAATATCATGTATGCCCTTTTTCTGATCCTTATATGAAACCACTTCTGGAAGTACAGTGGTTATATTTTCAGTTTTAGTTCATTTAATTTAAGAGGCTCCTCTTTTTGGGCACAACATGCTACCTATGCGCCAGGACCATTGTTGTCTTTGTTTCAACTCTGTCTCGTAGGTTTGGAAGTTTGAGAAATACTAGCAAGAATGAATGCCAAAGGGATCTCCATCAGCTTTATTATGGCTCCTGACAAATGTCTTGGTTTCAAATGCCAAATCAATCTGCATTTCTGCTTCAGTAACTGACCTCACTAAAAGTGGAGAGTAAGGGCTCAGGTTAGGTGACATTGATTAATCCGGTAGTATATATCACCCAGAGAGTAGAGAAGGTGCATATCAAGCACTACTATTGACAAATATTCACTTCATATATCAGCTCACTGAGTATACTAAGCAAGTCTTAGTTCGTAGCATAGAAGACTTAATTCCCCACTCATTAAACAACTATAAAGTCCATTTCTACTAACATTAATAGCTTATTATTAGTCACCAAATGAAATTCTAGCATGCAGATATGAATGGCATTTTCCTTCCATTCTGACAGAAATATGTCACCATCGAATAATGTTGGTTCCTAGAAGAATATTCCTGAGACATTTTTAGGGTGCAATAACTGAGGAGACAAAATAAATAAACAAAAGATGATGATTAATTGCTAAACAGAGCAGCTAGTGCTTGTTAGTCATAGATCAGTTTTATGTATGCAACCCGCAGCTTTCATTTCTATGTTTTATTGCTGGAGGCTTGATTTACCAATGTTGGGAAAATGGAAATATGAAAATCCTTGTGAGATGAATCTTGTAAATGTGTGCTACTTGCTGCCACTCATTCCATTTGGCTTTGCTTTTCTCTTAACCTTTTACATTTGCCTGTGTGTTTTTTAATTATTATTAATCTGTAAAAATGTATTCAGGTTTAAAGGCAAGGTACAGAAGATTGCAGTGGTTTGTCTTTGTGATGGGCTAGCATCAGCAAAGAGATGTAGATTAAAGCAACAAATATTTAGCAGAAACTGTTCAATCCTATTTCTGCCATTTGTATAATTTGTTGTTGTTGCTGCACCATGGCTGTTAGCAGCTATCTGTCATTTTTTTCCCTTCTCATTCTACTGTCCCTTTAAGTCTTCACTAAATTTTTTTGGAATTCCTGGTTGCTGTGTTTCTATAGATATAACTCTAGCAAAACATTTAGGGCTTGATATTCAAAGGCATTTACACGGTTTACAGAACTGTAAAGTATGCAAATGCCCTTACGTGGGATATTCAGCGGGACTAACATGGTTAGTGCTGCTGAATATCCTTGAATAATGCCGCTATACACTCCAGTGCTAACCGCTTAGCATCAGGGCGTGTCGCGGCATTCTGGGGGCGTTACCTGGGGATAACCAGGTAGCGGTGATATTCAGCCACTGACCGGTTGTCCCTCAGTGGCAAGTTAGGTGCAGCAAATGCTGTCCTATCTTTCACTGCTGGAGCTAACCGGGCAACGGCTGAATATTGCCACAGCATGGTTAGTTTCTGCACTGTGTGCGGCTGTGCGGCGACCCCGGATATTCAATGCTGGTGGCCAGATATGGTCCTTGGATTGAATATCTGGAGTTAGAGTTCAGTGGCGATGGCTATGCACCTTAGAGGCACATAGCCGTTGCAAATGAATATCGGGCCCTTAAATTCTGAAGACTCGGCTTAAGTCATTATCACCATTGGCCACCTAGGACTTCATGTTCAAGCCAAAAGTGGTAGAACCAGCCCATAAAAATATTAGCACAGGTTCATGTTTGAATTGAATATTTTGTCGTATATATACAGGATAGTATCAGAGTACCTCCTGTACCTTCAGGGGCATGTTCACTAAAATGAAGCAGTGCACCGCTCGTGAAACCCCAAAACTAACAAATGGAGGTATAGCTGTCATTTCCCCATGTAATAAGCATAGGTTTCATGCCACCCCTGCACTAAACAGTTTGCCACTACTACATTGATGGTTGCCATGCATTAAAGACACCCACACTAACAGCAATGTGCACGCTCCACCCCTGAACCACCCGGTCTCTGCCCCAACCCATGCTAAGCGGTTATTATGGGAGTCTTAGTGCGGCCGCATATATGGCTCATGGTAATGGTTACTGCAATGCTTTTCATGCACTAACCCCTGCTGTCACTTAGACTTTAGCTATGGTGTGACAAACCCAATATAACCTGCACTCGCTCTTGGAATTTAATATCAGGGTTCTGCTTTCATTCTGCAGCCCCTCCAGTCTAAGTATTTGAAAATTAATTGTAAGATGAGAAGAAGATTTTCTTAAATGAAATTTTCACTGAGGCAGAACTGAATAATATTGGTTGTGTGTCGGATAGATGCCTGATGCTTTGGGAATAAGGATACACTTAGTAGGACTCTTCTATATAAGATTTTTAAACACTGTAGAAAAGACCCAATAATGATTACTAATGGTCACTGTGCTACTGAACAATAGTTTGGTCCGACAAATAATTACATCTTATATTTTTGGAGTTATTCATGCTTGCGCATACTGTATGATTTATTCACCATTTTATATAGCTCAACATCCCTGTATGAGCTCAGATGTTAGAAATGGGATGAGGCTCAGGCTGGGTGGCTGGTGGACATGAGGATCGCCTGGTAACATGCCTAACTGGTGCGAAGGTAGTAGACCTCATGCGTCACCTAGACAAGGTCTTACATAGTGCTGGAAAGGAGTTTGCTGTCTTGGTACATGTTGGTAACAATGACACAGGAAAGTGTGGTAGGGAGGTTCTGAAGGCCAAATTTAGGCTCTTAGGTAGGAAGTTGAAATCCAGAACTTCCAGGGTAGCATTCTCTGAAATGCTTCCCGTTCCATGCACAGGACCCAAATGGCAGGCAGAGCACCAGAGTCTTAATGTGTGGATGAAACGATGGTGCAAGGAAGAGGGTTTTTTATTTGTTAGGAACTGGGCAACATTCTGGGGAAAGAAGGGACTTTGCTGAAGGGATGGGCTCCATCTTAATCGGGATTGAACCAGGCTGCTGGCATTATCCTTTAAAAAGGAGATAGAGCAGTTTTCAAACTAGATAATAGGGGAAAGCCGACAACCTCCCAAGAGCACATAGTTCGGAACAATGTATTCTTGAAAGATACTAGCAAAAGACTGAAGTTAGGGTATATTGACAGAGAGGATCCAATAAAGACAAAAGTAATCCAAATGTCCTTAAGTACAGAGCAGACAGAGCTTAAACATTTCAAATTACCCCGCCTATCGATAACCAGATTAATATGAATAAAATACAACCTCTAAAATGCTTGTATGCAAATGACAGAAGTCTAAAAAAATAAATTGGGAGAGTTAGGATATATAGCACTAAATGAGAGGTTAGATATGATTGGTATCTCAGAGACATCGTGGAAGGAGGACAATCAGTGGGGCACTGTGATACCTGGGTACAAAATATATCATAGTGATAGAGAAGATCAAATTGGTGGTGGGGTTGCACTCTACGTTGGAGAAGGCATTGAGTCACCAAGGATTAAAGTTTTGCGGGAAACAAAATACACTGTAGAATATCTATGGTGTAAAAAGGTGAAGGCAATGACAGTGGGGGTGTACTTTCGATTGGCCACAATGAACAAATGGATGATGAAATTCTCAAAGAAATCAGGGAGGCTAACAAACATTACAGCACAGTAATAATAATGGATGATTTCAACTACCCTGGTATTGATTGGGTCAGTGTCACGGCAAGACATACTAGGGAGATAAAGATTTTAGATGAAATAAATGACAGCTTTTTGGAGCAACTGGTTTATGAACTAGCCAGAGGGGAAGCCATTTTGGACCTAGTCCTTAGTGGAGCACAAGATCTGGTGCAAGAGATAAGGGTGTTGGGGCCACTTGGCAATAGTGGTCATTGCATGATCACGTTTGATTTAATAAATGGAGGAAGGACAGCAAGGAATTCCACAGTACTACCTTTTAACTTTCAAAAGGGAGACTATGATAAAATGAAGAAAATAGTTAAGAAAAACTACAAGGAGCAGTTGCAAAGGTTAACGATTTACATCAAGCATAGGTGTTGTTTACTATTTGAGAAGCCCAGACCAGCTATATTCCATGCTTTAAAAAAAAGTGGAAGGAAGTCTAAAAAACTGCCAGCTTGGTTAGATTATGCGCTGTGAAATGGAAAAGGAAACAAATGATGAAAATTGGAAACAACATAAGCACTGGCAAGTTAGATGCAAGGCATTGATAAGGCAGGCAAAGAGAGCATTTGAGGAGAAGCTTTCTGTGGAAGCAAAAATGCATAATAAAGACTTTTTCAAGTACATTTGTAGCAAAAAAAACGTGAGAGAGTCAGTTGGACCATTAGATGACAGAGGGGTAAAAAGGCACTAAGAAGGGACAAGGCCATAGTGGAGGGACTGAATGAATTCTTTGCTTCAGTCTTTACTGAGGAAGATGTAGGAATATTAACCATAACTCAAATGGTATTTAAAGGCAATGATGCAGAAGAATTGAAAGAAATATCAATACACTGTGAAAATGTATTACAACTATTTGATAAACTGAAGAGTAGAAAATCACCTTGAGTGAATGGTATACATCCAAGAGTGTTGAAAGAACTGAAATATGAGATTGCAGACCTCCTATTAGTAATCTGTGAGCTATCATTAAAATCATCTGTAATACGTAAAGATTGGAGGATGGCCAATGTAACGCCAATTTTTAAAAAGGGTTCCAGGGGTGATCCAGTAAACTACAGACCAGTGAGCCTGATGTCAGTACCAGGAAAAATGGTAGAAACCATTATAAAGAACAAAATCACTGAACATGTTGATAGCTTAATGGGAGAAGTCCAACATGGCTTAGCCAAGGAAGGTCTTGTTTTACTAATCTGTTATGTTTTTTGAAGGTGTGAATAAACAAGAAGACAGGTGAGTCTGTTGATATAGTGTATCTGAATTTTCAGAAAGCCTTTGATAAGGTCCCTCATGAGAGACTCTTGGCAAAATTAAAAAGTCATGGGATAGGAGGCAGTGTACTATTGTGGAACAAGAACTGGTTAAAAGATAGAAAGCAGAGGGTAGGGCTAAATGGCCAATTTTCCCAGTGGAGAAAGGTGAATAGTGTAGGTCCCCAGGGATTTGTGCTGGGTCCGCTGCTTTTTAACATATTCGTAAATGACCTGGAAATGGGAATAGCGAGTGAGGTAATCAAATCTGCAGATGACACAAAATTATTCAAGGTTGTTAAATCCCAAGACAATTGTGAAAAATTGCAAGAGAACCTTGATAAATTGGAAGACTGGATGTTCAAATGGCAGATGAAATTTAATGTGGACAAGTGCAAAGTTGTGCACCTAGGAAAGAACAACTCAAAGTATGGTTACACGATGCAAGGTTCCACATTAGGAACCACCACCCAGGAAAAAGATTTAAGCATCATCATGGATAACATGTTGAAACTCTCTGCCCAGTGTGCAGCAGTGGCCAAGAAAACAACTAGAATGCTGGGAATCATAAGAAAAGGAATGGCGAATAAAACAAAGGATATTATAATTCCTCTGTATCGTTCCAGGGTGTGACCGCACCTTGAATATTGTGTGCAATTATTAGAAAAGGTACAGAGAAGAGCCACCAAAATGGTAAAGAGGATGGCAGGATACTCCTATGAGGAGAGGCTAAAAAGATTTAGGACTCCTCAACCTGAAAAGAGACAGTAGAAGGGAGAAATGATAGAGATCTATAAATTAATGAATGGAGTGGAACGAGTAAATGCAGACCGATTGTTTATGCCATCAAAATATAGAAAGTCTAGGGGACATGCAATGAAGCTGCAGTGTAACCTATGTATTAACCGAGGCAAGCGTACCCGGTGCTCCGGGCCCTGCCACAAACAACCCACTCCCCAGCCCCTTCTCTCCCCACCCCCCCCTTCACCGCCCCCAAACCCTCCCACTTTCAAGAAAACGCCACACCATTTTATGGGAACATAACTGGTCGCAGCTTTATTAATTATTGATATTAACAATATGCCAAACACAAACCATAACCAGGCCCGACAGCGGAATAGTACCACACCAGCCATGCCTTAGCAAAGTGCCTACCACCCCTACGGCCCTACACTTGCCCCTGGCAAGTTTCCCTCCCTTTTCCCGACTTAGCCATGCCCATAGCAAAAGCCGGCCAGGGTTAATCCGGGTCAGGGGCACCCCAACCCCCGCCCAAGTGTACCTTGAGGCACCGGACCGCGGAACCTCCGGGATCCCGCCCCACCCCCCCAAACTGCAACACCCCCAAAGCGAGCATACCCCAAATGTGTACCTAAGGGAGGGCGGGAGGGAAGCCGGCACGCCGCAGGACTCACCGCCGCAACTGACCGCGTGCAGCTGCCTCCCCTGGTAAGCCGTGCTCCCCGGCAGCATCCCATTGGCTCCCGTGCGATTGCATTCGCCGGGAGCCAATGGGTTTGAATTATTCCCCCACCCACGCGCCTTCAGCCGCGGCCGCGCGCCTGGTTAACAACGGCCGCTGGGACCCTGCCCGCGGCCTCACTAATAACCGAGGCAAGCGTACCCAGTGCTCCGGGCCCTGCCACAAACAACCCACTCCCCAGCCCCTTCTCTCCCCACCCCCCCTTCACCGCCCCCAAACCCTCCCACTTTCAAGAAAACGCCACACCATTTTAAGGGAACATAACTGGTCGCAGCTTTATTAATTATTGATATTAACAATATGCCAAACACAAACCATAACCAGGCCCGACAGCGGAGTAGTACCACACCAGCCATGCCTTAGCAAAGTGCCTACCACCGCTACGGCCCTACACTTGCCCCCGGCAAGTTTCCCTCCCTTTTCCCGACTTAGCCATGCCCATAGCAAAAGCCGGCCAGGGTTAATCCGGGTCAGGGGCACCCCAACCCCCGCCCAAGTGTACCTTGAGGCACCGGACCCCAGAACCTCCGGGATCCCGCCACCTGCACATGCGGCAGGTCTGTCGATGCGCCGCCCCCCAAACTTAAAGCTGCGACCAGCGGCTATCCCGCAAAACAACATACTCCATAGCCTCCTGCCAGTCATTAAGGAGCAGGTCCATGCCAACTGGGGATAAATGGACGCCATAACTCCTATAAAGACCAGCGCAACCCACCTCAACCCATGAATGCATAATCTGATAACCCCCATGACCACAAACCCAACGACCAATCTGACGGTTTATCTTAGTCAATCCCCTCGACCAGCGCCGCTGGCTCCAGCACGCAGGCCGAGGGATAATGTCCGACCACAACAAAATGGTCCCAGGGAGCATGTCCAACACCACTGCCAAGTCGTCCTGCGCCGCTCTAATCAGCTGACGACAGGACCAAGAGACAAGGTCATTGCCCCCCAGATGTAGAATCAGCACCGCCGGTTGCCGTGACGTCCTCATATGGTGCCGAAGCAAAGGTAGCAGCTGCAGCCAACGGAGTCCTCACTGCCCCAGCCATGAGAACGACACCACTGCAGGATCCATCTGCAAATTCAGGCCCCCAGGCCGAATGGCAGCACGCTGACCGGCCCAGTGGACAAACGAGTGCCCCACCACCCAGGCACCAGCAGGCTCGATATCCCCATCTGAAAAACAAATGAACAGTCAGTACACCCCCCACCCCAACCAAGCAAACCCATCATAACCGAATGTAACCCTGGAAAGCCCGAGACCGCCACCGGCCGATACACCGGACTTCGTCAGCCGACATCACGGCCCGCGCCAATACGAAAAGAGTGAGGGGCAAAGAAAAAGGGGTCCTCTCCCAAGGAACCCACCGCCAATCGAAGCACCACTGCAACCTGAAAACGGGTCAATACCCGTTCATTCTCATGCAGAAAAAGAACCCCAACCTGATCAGGACGCACCCCCAAATACCCCTTCACCGCCCACACAGGACATGAAATAAGACCCGCGACCTCCCGCAAAACAACCCACAAACCCCGACCGCGCTGATCCGTCTTGGATTTTTCTAAAAGGATCCGCAACCGGCCGCCCTGTAAATGCACATGATGTCTGAGTAAGCCTCCCCCAGCCCCCTGCCTGCCCAAGTTCGCCACCAGCTCCCCAATACGAAAAGCCCTGAAAAACGCGAGGCAGAACACAGCCCGGAACAGTACCACCTCAAAAGGCGAAGAAGCCACCTGAGGCAATACCGCCAGGAGGCGCACCAGCAGCTCATGCGTAATGGGCTTCCGCCGATCCGCGGGGGACGGCCGAAGCCGCTCCCACCCCCGCAACAGGCGGCGAGCCAAAACTCCCCCAGCCGCCCATCCCCAGCCCACGGCGCCCGCAAAAAAGTTAAACCCCACCAGCTGCGAACGAACTGCAGCTCTAGACAGCCCGCGACCTCGGGCATCCGCTATATAACTGCCAATGAGGGCATCAGGGGCCCTCCCCGCCAGCCACCCCCTCTCACCCAGGAATGCAACCACCTGGTCACAACCATGCTGGTACGCCAACCAAGTCCCGGTAGCCACCGAACTTCGCAGCAGGCTCAGCATCTCTCCAGGCCAATGCTCCACAATGTCTCGGGGACTCTGGACCCTTCTGTATCCGCCTCCGGGGCCAGAGCACGGAAACGCTCCCACTGAAAACGAGAAAGAGAGTCAGCGATCTGATTCTTGCAACCCGGAATGTGCCGAGCCCGAACAGAGACATTCAAAGATAAGCATGCTAACACCACTGCGCGCATCAACCCAGTCACCCGTAAGCATTTCGGGGAGAAACGATTAACAACGCTAACCAAAGCCTCATTATCACACCACCAAACAATCCGCCTATCCCGCAACCGATCCGGCCATAAATTAAGAACAACCAAAATCGGAAACAACTCCAGGAAGGTGATGTTAGAGGTCAGCCCCGCATCGCACCAACTCGGGGGCCAACGATGCGCACACCAAGCCCCCCTGAAGTAAACCCCGAAGCCAATGCCTCCAGCCGCATCAGTAAACAGCTCCAACTCCGCACTGGACACCTCCGCGCCCAGCAAAACAGACGTTCCATTAAAATCCTCCAAAAACCGGCTCCAAACCCGAAGATCTGCCCTCATAGGTGCCGTAACTCTAATCCGGTGGTGAGGCTTCCGCACCCCAGCCGTCGAAGCAGCTAACCACCTGGAAAAAACTCTACCCATCGGGATTACCCGACAGGCAAAATTCAGCGAGCCCAGCAAGGCCTGCATCTCACGCAAGGAGATCTTAGAAGACAACAGAACGTTGGCGACCAAGGCTCGAAGACTAGCCACCTTCTCCTGAGGCAACTGCGCGAGCATATCAACTGAGTCCAATTCAATGCCCAGGAATGTCAGCCGGGTCGAAGGCCCTTCCGTCTTGTCTCCCGCCAACGGCACACCCAACTCCAGCGACAACTCCTGAAACCCAGCTAACAACGCCTGACACTCATCGGAATGGGTCGAACCAATGAACAGGAAATCATCCAAGTAATGCACCACATTCCGCAAACCAGTCTTCTGACACAAAGCCCAGTGCAAAAAAGTACTGAACTTCTCGAAGTAAGAACAGGAAACAGAGCAGCCCATAGGCATGCACTTATCAAAATAATACATCCCTAGAAAATGGAAACCCAACAACGGAAAAGAGGAAGGATGCACCGGCAACAATCGGAAGGCGGATTCAATATCCACCTTCGCCATCCACGCCCCCGGCCCAGCAGCCTTCACCAGCTCAGCCGCCCTGTCAAAAGACGCATATCGAACCGTGCACAGTTCCCTCGGGATGTGATCATTCACCGACGCACCCGACGGACAGGACAAATTGTGAATGAGACGGAACTTGCCCCGGGCCTTCTTAGGCACAATCCCCAAAGGAGAAACCACCATGTCCGGGAAAGGCGGCTCGAGAAAAGGACCCGCGATCCGACCCAGCCTCAGCTCAGCCACCAATTTGTCCTGCACCACACCTGCAAACCGCTGCACCGAAGGAGAATTCCTGGCACTAGTAGCCCTCACCACACCCCTAACCGGGATAACAAAACCCGGCTGAAAACCCGTCCTTAACACCTCCCTATCCCGCTTCCGCGGGTAGTGCTGCAGCCAACCCCGCAAGGATTCCAAACGCACCGGAGTCGGGGCCAAGCAGCTCCGCTCACTGGGACTTGGGTCCCGACCCAGCGGCACCGTCGGGCCCCCTTCTACTGCACTTAACAGCGGAGTGACCCCCGCCACACTGGCCTAGTGGTTGGGGCAAGGTACTTCAGGCCGGAAGGTCTGGGGTTCAAATCCCACTAGAGGACATCAACCTTGGGCCGGAAGGACTGGGGTTTCTAGTCCCACAGGTGCTCCTTGTGGTCTTGGGCAAGCCACTTAACCCTCCATAGCCCATGTTCCCTGTAAAATAGTTATCTCCAAGTTGTAATGCCCTGTTCAATGTAATATCAGTTTGTTCAATGTAAACCGCACTGATGCAGAATAGCGCGGTATATAAGAGAATATAATAAATAAATAAAATAAAAACACTGAACAGAGGTGCTTGAACTTGCAGTCCGGAAATGGGCAGGTGGTCCTATTAAAATGCCAGCACACATCGCTGCCCCCACCTGACCCGACTTTCGGTTGCAAGACCCCCCGCCCGGCCGAAAGGAACGGCCCCCCCCGGAAGGTCCCGCTGTAACCCCCCTCCCCCCAGTGGAGGAGCCCGCTCCTAGCAGACATTTGAGTCAACCATAGGTTGATGTCTTGTGTGCCCCATGACAAAAGTCTATTCTCTTCCATCTTATCCCGAAACTTCTCGTCATAGTTTAACCATCCCCAACCATCGTGCGTTTGAGAGGCCTCCAAAATAGAATCAGCATACGCCAACAACGTACCATAGTGTTCCGCCGAATAATGCCCCCACACGCTGGCCAGGTGCAGAAACACCCGTGTCCAGTACACCACAGTGCGCGCCACCTTCCGAATCCGACCCGCCTTCTCATCCTCCTTCCGTTTTTTATGACTCTCCCCCGACCTCTTCCTGCCCTCCAGCAACCGAAAAATATCTATATACCGCCGCTTCAGAATTTTCTTTCGCAACTTCTTCGGAACCCCTTCCCACAACTCCGGAAATGCCACAACAGATGGGGCCCCTCCACCCAGCCGAGCCCCAGCCTCCCCGCCACTGTCGACCTCCGGCCTCGCAACCGCACCCAAGGAAGACGAAGATGAATCCTCCGACGAGGAAGAAGACGAGGAATCGGAGCTACGACGCTGCCGACAGGATCGATGCCTCTTCTTCCGCGCCCCGCACAATCCCGTGCCCCCTCCCGCTCCCCAGACAACTCACCAGCGGCCTGCAGGGCCAGTCCATCCAGCGCAGAAGGCAAAGCAGCAGCACGATCCCGTTGGCGACCTCTCCCGCTACGCCGAGCCGCAGCGTCCTGTAGTCCAGCAGCCTCCACCTCCGTGGAACATCCCGGCGCCGCCGCACCAACATCCGCCGCCGGCAGCCAACCCGGGTCGCCGGGACGGAGTCCCCACTGAGGCTGGGTCATCCCTTGAACCTGCGGGGACAAAAACGAAAACACAGGGGGGACCATGGCGCTCGCCAATCTGCTGATGAAGTTCCCTGCCCCCCGCTCGCCCAGTGGTCCCAAGGTGAAATCCCTCCCACCGGCGCAAAGCCCCCCCCCCCACAGTGGGCCACCCTGCCGCAGGAGGCACCCCCAGAAAAACAGGGGCCCCACCCCCCGGCAGTGCACCGCTCTGCCCCTGCCCCATCCTCCCAACAGCAGCTACTCTGCCACTACCACCATCCCCCCCGTCCACCACACTCCCAGAGTCTCCCCCCCCCACACTTGCACTCCCCCCCCGAGCTCCCCCACGCCCCTGCCCCGATCCCCAGCCCCCCAAAACCCCCCTCCTAACCGGCACACCCCCCCGCAACCCCCGTTCTCTGGCTGAACCCCCCACATTGCCCCCAACCTCCACCGTGCCCCCCCCCAACCATGGCAGCTTCCCCCCGACACCCCCCAGACCTGCCCCTCCCCCTCACACCACCCCCTCGACCCCCACGTGGCGACATAAGCCCTGCAGAAGCTTCAGTAAAATAACAGGACACTTCAAAACCCCTGCCCAGATACTCTATCTTTCTTCCGTTATGTTCTGCTTTTATTCTGTTTTCTTTTTTTTTTTTTTTTTATTTTGCAAGGAAAAAACAGTGAGCCAAATGAGACCCCGCTAGCCAGCAAGCACCCCCAGCCAAGCTTCCAAGCCCGCGCCCCCCGCACAACACCAGCCACACACCCAACACTATGATCCACCGTACACCCGGCCTCCCCTTTTAGCCCCGAAACGGCACCTGCCTTCACAAACGCTGCACACCACCGCACCCGCCGCCGAACCCGGGCCACACCGGCAGCACGAACACCGCCGCCAAGAGAAGAAGGAAAAAAGCCGGCACACCGCAGGACTCACCGCCGCAACTGACCGCGTGCAGCTGCCTCCCCTGGAAAGCCGCGCTCCCCAGCAGCATCCCATTGGCTCCCGCGTGATTGCATTCGCCGGGAGCCAATGGGTTTGAATTATTCCCCCACCCACGCGCCTTCAGCCGCGGCCGTGCGCAGGGTTCCCGCACCGGTCCACGCGCCCGGTTAACAACGGCCGCTGGGACCCTGCCCGCGGCCTCACTAATTATATATTTATTAGTGCTTATTTACCGCTTTTCATGAATAAAAGTGGTTTACAGAGAAATCAAGAACTGAACATTACATTAAACAAAAAATATATGTAACATCTAAACGGAGGGAAAGGGGAAAAGGGACGAAATAACTTAAATCAGCAACAGCTGATTTAAGTAATAACTATGTACTGAGAACTAAGCATATATGCAAATTAGTTTCAATGAACTTGAAAGCATCTTGAAAAGTGTGAGGACTGTAGTTTTAAATGTAGAATTGTCACTAGGTGACTGGTTCACCAAAGTGCTCCTTGAACAGGAATGTTTTTAGCAGCTTACGAAAGGCTATTTAAGACTAATAAGAGAAAATCGTTTTTCACTCAAAGCGTAATCAAACTCTGGAATTCGTTACTGGGAGATTTAGTAAAAGCTGTTAGTGTAGCTGGGTTTAAAAAAGGTTTGGACAATTTCCTGGAGGAAAGGTCCATAAACTATTATTAAAGGAGACCTGGGAAATCCACTGCTTGCCCCAATACAAGCATTGTGGAACCTGTGTCTTTTGGGGAAACTGCTAGGAACTTGTGACCTACATTGGCCACTGTTGGAAATAGGATACTGGACTTGATGGACCTTGGTCTGACCCAGTATGGCATATCTTCTGTTCTTATGTTCAGACATATCACAATCAGACTGATAACCCACTTTATGGCAATTCTGTAGTCTCCATTGCCTCATGGTGCACTCTCTATCAAGTCAGTGTCCTTTTCCATACTGATATTTACTACAGCCTCTTTCCATCTTCAAACCAGGTGAAATAGCCCTTAGGTACCATGTGAAATGTCACATATATTGAGAGCCATGTGACAAAGAGATTTGCCAAAATGTAAAAGCAGGGACATTAAAACCCCTGTAACAAATATTTTTTGTTGGAAACGCCACTAAGGAGGAGAGGTTGTGGTCCAGTTGACAACTGAGGGTTTTATTACCTCTTTGAATTGCAAGCCAGTACAATGGAACACACTGCTGCAATACAACAGTTACCATCCAGGTCCTTTTAAAAAAGGCCTTCCATATAGGCCGTTTTTACGCCTTCGTCAAATTTGTTTGACGTTATCTGAATTTAACAAACAAGTTGAAGAACTGAGAACTCGATTGGCAGATTGGGATTACCCTAGTAAAGTTATTTTTCGGGCTTTTAAGAGAGCAAAATACACACAGAGAATGGCTTTTAGACCCTTCATTATGTGCAAAGGACAATCATTCTGACAGGGTAGTGGGTGTTCTATTAAACATGTAGTGGATATCGCAGATCACTCACCTCTTATACCAACATTGGTATATTTTAGCATTACATGATTGCTTTAAAAAACCGCTCATGTTGGCCTTTTCAAGAGGGGCCAATCTTTTGGATAAATTCCACTTCAGTGACAGATCACCCCTCCCAGGTTCCATTCACATCCAGGCCATTATGCTTGTGGGATCTGTCGGTATTGTGAATACACATTACAAGGGGAATCGTGGCATGATCAACATTCAGATCTTGATCTGAGGTCTCGGTAGCACACTACTTGCATTTCCACATTTGTTGTATATCTCATTATTTGTCCCTGCCAATTATATTATATTGGCAGAACAATGAGACAGATAAAAGTCTGCTTAGTGGAACATGCCTCTAGGCTCCGCATTGAGACCTTGTCAGCATCAATGGTTAAACCTTGCTGCCTTTTAGACCATTCCTTTTAGCAACTATGATGGAGGGTGATTGACCATATCCCAGAGGACCAAATGGGGGGGAAACCATGTTTATCGTTTACAGAAAACAGTTTTGGATTTTTAAACTACAGACTGTTGCCCCTCGGAGTTTAAATTTAGAGTTAGACTGGTTCAGTTTAATTTGATTTAACTCATATCATTAGCATATCTATCGGTGGAGGGTTTTCCTTGTTGAAGTGGATTCACCCTTTGCACTGATTGGCTGGGTACTAGGTCTGTCATTGCATATGTCAGATGCCATTTTTGGAACAATAAAACGGCGGAGTTTCTTTTTCTCTTTACAAGCGCTGGACCTTTAAACTTCGGGGATCCTACAATAAACCTGAAGCAGGGCCCGTACTGTGGGCTTGAAATGTGGCATGTTGTGGAGGATTCCTGTTTTGCCTCCCTCTTCTGTCTTATTTCAGCAGCGCTTCATTCTAAAGAGCTAAGCACATTCATAAACTGTGTGATTAAAAAGGACTTGCTACTTATGGTGGTTTCCTCTCCTCCTTAGTGGCGTTTCTGACAAAAAAAAAATATTTGTTAGAGGGGTTTCATTGTCCCTGCTTTTACATTTTGGTGAATCTCTTTGTCACATGGTTATTAGTTTTGATCCCCAAGTTGGGTTATTTGATGCAGTTGATACATATCCTGAGAGGGCATGATGAGAGGCAGAAGAAACTACATGTTCTCTAGGAAAATAAGTCCCTAACTGATCCAAGCTAGAAAGATATCCAAAGTTAAACATACCTGAATTCTTCTGTTCCCTACAAAGCTTTGGTTATAATTATTTTTTTGCTGCCTAGATAAGGAATATTACTTAGCTTATATAAAGCCCTAGCTCCTGTTTTACTTCAGTTGAAGACAATTTACTTTTCAAATCAGCACAGGTTTGCAATATTAAGTATTTATTACAAAGATACTTCACTATAGAATTCATTCTTTGACAGATTGTGAAGTGAAATATATTATATTCTAACCATTCAAAAGCTAGATTTTCTTCTTAACTAAAACAGACCGTAATTTTGAATAACTGCAATATTATTATCATCTGCTTGACATGAAAGCAGGGCAACATGCTATTTTATCATCTATAATCTTTGCATGCAACACACCTTGATTAAATATATTTTTAAATTGCAGACTTTATTATTCCCTCTTCACTGCATAAAACAACACTTTTAAACACAGTTGGTTATGGCAAAATTAATGTTAGATTATTAATTATTGAAATCTTTATACAGATGGACCAATGTTCTCCATGGTGTAATTCTGGAATGAGCAAAGTATCAGGATTCACATTATGAATTCTCAGGAGTCATGTCAAGGTTAAATACTTTTTTTTCCTGTGGAACCTAGGTCTGAATTTATAAAGCAGATTAAATAAAGAAAATGCATGCATAAAATTATCCGTTGGTTGGATGAATGCAAGTAGTAGTATATTAACAAATTTTACCTGTAAGGACAAAATAGACATCATAGGGCCAATATTCAACTTTTTATCTTTATTCTTTGTTTTTTCCCTTTTTTTTCTGCTCCTTTAAAGAGTATATGGTTGTCCATTATGATATCAAGGCTTGAGCAAGTATTCCCATCTCTCTCTGAATTCCAACCAAAGTTCTAACCCCAGTGTGGCAAGACCTGAAGATATGAGGCTCTGGGCCAGAAGAGAGTAAGCTTTGCTCCTGGTGATCTACCCTTCACTTGCCCAGCTATCATCCTCTATAGGTTGGCTTGATCCTTTTTGGATCCAATTTGGTTGGATGGGTATGGTGTCGTGTGGTGTGAGAGATCAAGCCTATCATTGTCCGCTTGAAGAGATTATGTGTATGTGTGAATGTAACATGAAAAGATTGCTACTGATAGGTGCAGGTGGTTGGAAGAATGTAGAGGTACTTGTAGGATGTGTGCCTCTGGTTAAAAAAAAAAAAAATAATAAATAAAAATAATGTATGCATGATTATGGTGCTAGGGTTAAGCTTCTCTCGCTAATCCTTAATTATAGTCAACCTCGTCTTTATTTGACAGAAATACTGTATGACTATGATATAATATGTAACACTGATTATGCACCCTTTGGCTTCAATTAGAGGTCTGTAGGAACATAGTAATTCATAATTAAGGGCCAGCAGATGCTCCCTTGACTATTCCTGTATGATGGCTTTGTCTTCCAAGGTTGTTATCTTTACATTTGTTGAAGGATATTGTCAAATCTATGTTAATCCATTCCCTTTTATGTCCCTGCCCACCATGGTACTTACTGACACTGGGTCAGATGCTATCACGATTTTGGGTTCTATCATAGCTTTCATACAATTGGATAAGGGGGAAGGGTTCATTCTTGTTGGAACTCTTCAGGCCTGTCACTCTGGTATAATATCAAAATTTGGATAAATAAATTGAAATTTTCCCGGAAAGTATGGCAAGACCATAGTATCTGGTCAGTGGACCAACTGACTGAGGATGGTAGATTGCACTCATTTCCCCGATTCATGAATAAATTTCAGTTAACACAGGCCCATGCCTGTGATAAAATTAAAGCAGTGTGTCATAGTGGTGTTCTGTACAGATGCGTTGCCATCTTGTCAGAAGGTACTTTTGAATGGTCATACTATGTCTGACTTTTATTTATTATGAAGAGCATCATGCCAACATACCCTGGCGGAGCTACATCATACCTGGGAGAAAGATGTATTGCCTTAGTTTTTGGATCTCAGCTATATGTCCTACATTATCTAGTGGACTTTCTCAGCAACTACAATGTGGACCTTAAACATCACAACACCACAAACAGATGGTAAGCTCAAACTTACCATCTACAAAGCAGACATGGACCGGACTCCAGAAGAACACCTTCACCACAATAATGGCTGCCCTAGCCCTCCTCCTCTCATTGTGCCTCACTGCATTCCTCACTACCACCACAGCCCTAACGCCCACCTCAACACTCATACCCATCATTCACGCATACTCATCCCAACTCCCTCCACATTTCACAAGCGCAAACTCAGTCGCTACATCAGCCAAATTAAAACTGAAACACACACAATCCCTCCCTCCCTCATGCAGAGACACAAACAATGCTGCAAACCTAAGATGTACCCTGCTCATTGCTAGCTCAACACCTAACAAAGTCCAAATCCTCACAGATCTACTGACAGACAATAAAATAGATATTCTAAGTATCATAGAATCCTGGTTCAGTGAAATGGACAATATTCTCAACCTTGACATTGTAAACATAACCAACTGCTTCACAAACTGGCTCACCGCCCACAACATGAAAATAAACGTCAAAAAAATTGAAGCCCTGTTTATCAGCAGAGACAGCAGCTTCGCCCCACCAGAAACACATAAGCCTAAATGGAACTCAAATGTGAGTATAACAAAAGGTACGCTACTTCGGTGTCACCATCGACCAGCATCTAACATTCTCCACTTACATCAAAAACATCACCAGGAGCATATACTACAAGCTCAAGACTGTGCAACACCTCAAGCCTCTCCTAATTCATAAAAACTTTCGTACAGTTCTCCAAGTCCTTGTCCTACCACACCTGGGCTACTGTAACATCATCTTCCAAGGACTACCAAAGACAACAATCCACCCTCTACAACTAGCTCTCAACACAGCAGCACACACCCTACACAATGCATGCACCAGAGAACACGTAACCCTCCTGCTCACACAGCTACATTGGCAGCCCATCATTGAACGCACACGATTTAAAGCCATCCTTACAATCTTCAAAGTCCTCAACAGGCTATCATCAACCCAGCTTCAAACACTAATACATAAAACTAAGGACAACAGTACAAGGCAAACTGGATCCCAAGACACTCTACACATGCCTGCACTCTTCACCAGATCCAATACCACTACATCTAAGCGAGCCTTCTCATTATATGCACCATCCCTCTGGAACTCAAGCCCACGCAATCTTCGGGCTACAAAAGACTTACTATCATTCAGAAAGCCCTAAAGACTCATATATTTACAGCATGCTTCTCTGAAGACGCAACATAAAAATACTGCACACCTACCTCTGTCCCCTCCCCCTCATTAACCCATTAATAACCCCTTACCCTCATCCTTTATCCCCCTATACTAAGTTTTCTCCAAGTTCACTACCCTGTTACAATGTATAATGTTCTGTTTGATGTAAACCACTTTGACCATAGGATAAAGCAGTATAGAAAAACGGTTAAATAAATAAATAAATAAATACATTCCTTTACTCTTTGGCCCATCTACCTGTGTTGACTCCTGAGAAGTTACAGTTACCTGGTATTGTGAAGTCCAACAAATGCTGGCACTTTTCCAAGTTGACGGGGACCTTAACCCGTATGTTATATGAATGTGCCAGCTGGAAAAGCTTCAGGGCTGGTATCTGGTCATATATCAAGGACATTTTCAAACCGGACATGGATATACATTCAGATTGGTAGTATTTCGATCTCTGGCTGTGTTGGATGATATGGACAAGTTTGAGAGGAAATTATTAGATATAATGTTGTCACTGGTGGTACAGAATATTTTAAGGAACTTGAAGGAACTTTCATTTCTAAATGCCATGTTCTAGTGGAATACAACTTGTTAAGTGTGTAAACTGGAAGTGGCCACTTCCCTTAACACTAGTTCTTTGCCTAAAGTTAATAAGATCTGCAAGTCGGTGGAGGACTATCCGCACCTAAGCTGAAGGAGGTAACTTCTGCTCTCATCTGTTGATGATCTGTGGTATAAAATATGCCCTACAAATAGCGAGATGGTCTGCATTGCCTTGGAAGAAAAGGCCTGGCAATCTATTTCTGGCCATACCTTGCCAAGAAAACCCAGGTGCTGCTGGATCACCAGGAGTCAGCATTGACTTGATAGCACTAAAAAAAAAAAAAAAAAAAAGTCCCTCTAAATACTTTCAGGTTCTGCATAAGTTCTATTTCATTATGTTTGTGTGTGTTTGGCTGCTTTGTTCTTTTTTTTCTGTCCCTAAGTGCACTCTGAACCTTTTGCTGCATTGAATAGTGTGGTTGTACATCCTTTTATATTGGAGAAGCTTTAAAAATAAAGTTAAAGAAATCTCATAACATTGTAAAAAACGCTTTAGTTTGATTTACTATACTCTGACTGGATTAAGTGAGGAGTAGAAGGATTCTTGCAGCCTTGTGGGGGGATCAGAGTTTTACTTGTTTTAATAGTGAATGTGTTATTTATGTGTGCTGTTGTATAAATTATTATTTCTTATGTTATCCGCTAAGAACTGTAGATTCACAGGAAAGGAATTGGATGTTTTGGGGGGAGGGATTGGAAACTCACTGGGGTGATCAGGGAGGAATAGTTGCTGTAGACTTGGGATGTGGTTAGAGGGAACGGCATTTTAAAAGGCAGTTCCAATGCACACAAGGAAGGGGTATGCACATTTTTTCCCCACATGCACCTTTTAAAAATCACTGCTCCCACTGGACATGGGAGGAAATCAGGGTCGGCCCAACCACTAGGCAAGCTGGTGGTCACCAAGGGCAGCAGCTTCTGCATGGAGGCAAACAGCAGGGCATTCAGAGCTAAAGAATAGATTCTGACAGCCATGGGGGGGGGGGGGGGATGTGCATAACGCTTAAGGTTTTCCTAGGGCTCCAATACCTTGAACCAATTCTGGGGCCTGCCCTGGAGGAAATCAACATGCAGTCCTGCACCTATTTTATAAGAGGCTCTTCGTTTGGAAGAGCCTCTAATAAAATACTTTGGGAAATGTGTACATCCTGACCTAGATACCTAAATTCCCCACTCCACTTCTCTCTAAATCTGCCTTCCCACTTTTAGTTTCTGGGCCTCCATCCTACCATTTCTTCTCCAGTCCTGATCTCTACCGTATCAATAAGGAGTCAAGTATCGTGGAGCTTCACCGATGAGCTGACAGTTATCTTTTCCCTCAGTAATCTTCCAGCAGTCTGCATCACACGGTAGCAATGACTAAGGGGGCCTTTTACTAAAATGCAGGAATTATTTGCACTTTCTGTGTGTTAAGAGCAAAAACTAACGTGGTAAGTGTAAAGGCTGTTTCTGCCAGGGGGAGTGCCTGACATATCCCCTGCAGTTCTGCACTGAAAGGTTCCATAGAATGTGTTCTGTTTATGTGTAGTTAGTGTGCAAGGATGCACTTAATGCCTCCTCTTCCAGTGGGGTTAAGTGCGCACGTTAACTGTAAAATGGACAGCATGAGACAACTACAATAAATGGTCAATGCCCACACTGCACATATCCCACCCAGTCCCCACCACTATTGTGCATTAAGCAGTAAACATGGGATTTTTAACACACTGGCTTCCTTTAACATGTGGTAGCCATTACCACAGGCCCATGCTAACGGCTACCACATGTTAAAATGTGAGTTAAGTGCTTAGTGTGCTTAGTAAAAGGGTCCTTAAGAGAAACAGATCTTGGCTTTCTTTGGTGTAGCGTACATGAGACACTAGGGTCTCCCTCCTCTCAGGGGCCTTTAAGCACTAAGAGCTGAACACACATTTTGTTCATGTAGGCGCCCAAATTTGTTTTCCTTTATTTCTGGCAGAATGGCATAAAAACAGACTGTAAAAAATATGAAATATAATATAACCTAGGTTTATTTAATTTGTTTACGGCATTTTAATAAAACATTCTTTCTGTGAAAAATTCAATATGCCATCTGTAGAGAGCATTGTGCTATTGTTCTGTGATCGAGCAATATCATTAAAATGTATTCAAACTGGGGAAACGTTATTTATTTATTTATTTTGTTTTACAGAACTGAGGTTTTATTGATACCCATAGCTGTGTAAACTGAAATTCATATTCTGCAGTTAGCAAATTAAATCAAGGCTAACATTGCAGCTGCACGATGCAGTCCTATTAGGGCTTTTGGTGGGTCCTCTGTGACCTAGCAGTCTTTTTGAAAATACCTCAGAGGATATTGCTTTAAGCATAGTTTAAAAAAAAAACCTCCCAGGTCATTTCGAACACTGATTCAATTTGTATAATGCCTCACATCGATGGTTATTGCAATGCCTCAGTATCTCGTATGCCTGTAACAGGTTTCCTTGAACACTTGCAGGTGCCTAAGCTAGCCTGAGGCTACTGAACTCATTTGCCATTCTGTCTGCTCCCAGAAAAAAAGGAGAAGGTCCAGACTTCATTACATGTCCCTAAGGCACAAGTTTTTATGTATAGTGCCTTGATGAACTAGAGTTCTTGAGGAATATATACAGATGGGGCCACTTTGAACCTTGTCTGTCATCTCCTATTGATTGCTTATGGAGATTTTATTCACCAGAAAGAAAACAGCATCATCAGAGTTGCTGATGTGGTCTTTTCTGGTGAATAATATAGAGGTGTCTGCCATGCACAAGGTTACAATTAAGCCATATTCATTGTAGCATGTGGAGGGTAATTTCACAACAGGGCACCTAGGTTAAGGCAACCAAAGCACACCGATTTTTAAGCCTGCTTTATAAATTGAAGTAGATGCCTACTTGTCTTTTTTTTTTTTTTTTTTAACTTTTATTTTCATTTTGCAACAAACAAAAGAAACAACACACCAAAGGAGACAAAACAAGTATACAATAAAGAAAAGTAAACCCAATTACCCCCCACCCCCACGCTTCTTCTCTAGCTGATTATGTCAGCATGTGAACGCTTCCAAACAACAGTGATTATACATCAAAACAATCAAAAGAGTATCTGCGATACAGAATAATCATGGGACAAAGATATATACAAATTTAGACAGTCAGATGAGAGCATTGAGCAGAATGTACATAGTCATTGAGCATCTTCCATTTAGACCGATGATGAGGAGTCTGAATGGGGGAAGCAAACATACGAGGTATTTGTTCATATTTACTGTAGAGACAGACATGATTCCACCATTCATTGGGGCTCAGATGAGAGCTATTTTTCCAGTATTTCGTGATTAGGGAAATAGCAATGCCAAGCATAAAGTCCAAAAGGAAGTAAGCCGTTTTTGGAAGAGAGGGGATCCCCGCAGCTGAGCGAAGTCCCACTATCCTCCAAGAAAGGGGCTCTTGAAAGTGCAAAATAGACTGGATACGACCCCAGACCCGACGCCAGTAATACTGTAGTGCGGGACATTCATACATAACATGAGGTAGTGAACCAATGGCCGCATGACATGTCCAACAACTATTGCCCTGAGTAGTGTTCCATTTGGCTAATCTGTCAGGAGTGTAAAAACACCGGTGGGCTAGAAAGAAGAGTGTCTGAGTGAGTGAGGCGGACCGGGAGACCCGTGTCACTCTACTCCAGACAAGGCTCCATTGCTCCGGGGTCAAAGTCACATGCAATTCTCTCTCCCATGCTTTCTGCGCTATAGGGGTATCTCTAGTTATAGCATTACATAAGGTTTTGTAAAAATTGGATGCTACACCCGGTGAACTACCGATAGATCGGATAGTCTCCAACCAACCTTGTGTAGGGGAGGCCGATGGCGGGAGCACCTTAGCACTCCGAAGGCAATGCTGAAGTTGCACCAACTGAAAGTAGTGTTTCGCTGGGAGACCAAATTCAATTTGCAATTCACTAAAAGTTTTCCAGCGACCTTCATGGAACAACTGACTAGGAATCCAAATGCCCCTAGTGTACCAGGGGCTCCACGCCATCGGCTTATTTTGTATTCGAAATCGAGTATTGTACCAAAGTGGGAGCTTGTCTAACGGACAGAGTCGGGAGTCTAAAGATTGCATAAGATTATTAAAGGCACCTAAGGTGTCTAAAAGCATTGGTGGAAAGTGGGAGTCTGATGGGAGAGTCATACCAGGGAGAAAAGTAAGAGGAATCGGTTTGCAAAGGTCCTCTTCTATGTCTAGCCACACAGGTCTACTCGGTACTGGATCTTCCAGCCAACGAGCGCCTTGTTTGAGAAGAAAAGATTGATGATACTTCAGGAAATCAGGGAATCTGACACCCCCATTTTCCTTATCTGCTTGCAGATTATGTTTCGCTATCCTAGGTGTCTTGTTTTGCCACAAGTATCTAGTCAGAAGGCCCTCTATATCTTTATATATACGTCGAGGTAAGAGACAGGGCAACATTTCTAAGATATAATTCACTTTCGGAACAATCATCATTTTTATGGTTTCTAATCGACCCCACCAGGTAAGTGTTAAAGGAGTCCAGCGGTGGGTAAGCGCCCGGACTTTAGAGGTTAAGTCTTTGGCATTGAAGGAGATAGTGTCTTCCAAAGGAGAACAATAGTGAACCCCAAGGTATTTGACCATGCGAGGTTGCCATAAAAAGGGGAAGGGTTGCATATCTGCCTGATGAAGCAAAGGATTTAATGGAAAGGCTACCGACTTGGTCCAATTTATCTTATAACCGGACAGTTGTGAGTATTTACCAATTTGCTCTAGGACAGCCGGTACTGAGTCTATAGAGACAAAAAGCATAAGGTCATCAGCATACGCTGAAATTTTGATTTCCCTATGGGTGAAGGGGACTCCATGAATCTCCTCCGATTGCCGGATTAGTAAAGCCAAGGGTTCGAGTGCAAGATCGAAGAGAAGTGGAGACAGTGGGCATCCCTGGCGAGTGCCGCGTTGAAGGGGAAAAGGCTGAGACTTTAAAGCATTGGCACATATACTGGCTGTAGGCTGTGCGTACATGGTGCGAAGACAACGGAGAAAACCTTCCCCGAATCCGTACCAGCGGAGGACTGCAAACAGGAAGGGCCACTCTAAGCGATCAAAGGCCTTCTCAGCATCAAGTGAGAGACCAACAAATGGGCGATCAAGATTAACTGCGGTAGTCAGTACATGGCATAGAGTCCGAGCATTGTCAGCAGTTGATCTACCAGGAATGAAACCGCATTGATCTGGGTGTATTAAGGTAGGCATCCTATCAGAGAGCCGGGTAGAGAGAATGGTGGCAAATATTTTATAGTCCGCGTTTAGGAGGGAAATTGGACGATAATTAGCTGTTAGTTGCGGGTCTCTCCCCTCTTTCTCAAAAACTACTACATTTGCCATTGAAAAGGACCCAGAAGGAGAACCCTCCTCGGCCAGAGCAGAAAAATAAAGTTTCAAAACTGGAGCTAAGTCAGCGTGAAAGGTTTTGTAGAATTCAGCAGGGAGACCGTCTGGGCCTGCGGCTCGACCTGAGGCACATTTCTTGATAGCAGAATGAATTTCTGAGACAGTAAATGGTGTGTCCAAGGCCACTCTATCTTCGTCAGATAGGGTCGGTCTTTGTACCCCTGAAAGTAAGCGTTCAAATACATCTGGCTCAAAATCACATTCAGATTGATAAAGCCGAGTATAAAAATCACGAAAGAGTTCTAAGATTTCGGTATCTTTAGTGACCAAGCCCCCCCCCCGACGGATTACGGAGGGCGGTAACACGCTTGGCTTCTTTTTGACCTTTTAGGGCATTTGCTAATAATTTGCCAGCACGATTATTTTCCCGATAATATAGCCCTTGTTGTGATTCAATATTTTTAACAGCAGCAGTGTACAAAAGCTGATTGTATTGAAAACGCAAGCGTTGTAAACGGAGTAAAATACATGGGTCAGTACAGGACGTGAGGAGACGCTCCCCAGCTTGTATCTGCTGCTCTAGAATCAGTAAATGCTGCTTTCTTTGTTTCCCCTGCCGAATTTGATAGCTAGTTATAGTTGCGCGGATAGATGCTTTAAAACCCTCCCACCAAGCCCAGCTCGCTGTGTCATGGGGTGAGTTAAAATGAAAATAATCTTGGATAGCGGCCTTTATATCAACCTGAAAATCTTTTTGACCCAGTAAGGATCTATCAAAAAACCAAGCTCGGGGAGAATCGTCCCGCGCAGTGACATGTAATGATAAAGATATGGCAGCATGATCTGAAATATGGAGAGGATGAGTCCTAGTCGTGTCTACTTGAGGAATCATTGCTTTGGAAATGAGAAAGAAATCTATTCTAGATTGGGAGTGATGGGGGGCAGAAAAGAAAGTGAACTCTAAGTCGGAGGGGTGAAGCAGCCTCCATATATCTACCAGCGCAAGATCTTGCATCAGAGCTGTAAGGGTAGCAAGACTCTTGGGTGGACTACTCGTTCTAGGCGGCTGTCTATCTATCAGAGGGTCTAACACTTGATTAAAATCACCACCAAGTATTAATGGAGTATTGGCAGAGGCCTGTGCCAACTGCGCAATACTTGCATAGTAAGCAGGGTTGTCCACATTCGGGGCATAAATGCAAATACATGTAAATTCACTATCTCCAACCTTAAGATGTACTCGGGCCCATCTACCCTCCTTGTCAGCGCTAGTATCAATTACAGTAGCTTGCAAAGATTTCTTAACCAGAATGGCTACCCCGCACCGTTTGGAAACGGCGGGAGAATAGGCAGCCACCATGTAAGGCTTAACATTGAGTTTCAGTGTTTCAGCAGAGTTTAAGTGCGTTTCCTGAAGAAACGCTAAATCAGCATGCTCATGGCTAAGATAGCTAAGGATTTTCTTTCTTTTGATTGGACTATTAATGCCCTTTACGTTGAGTGATAAGATTTTACATAAGGCCATTCAGACAAGTTAAAAATTCTGAGCATGATAGCGCACATAATTTCACAATGTCCCTCATATTGACTGTATCTGGCTGTACATATGGCATAAAAGAAAATAAGCTTAGATAATACAATGAAGCGCCCCACATTAAAAAAGAAAAACCGCAGCGCGGTAGAGAAGAAGCAGAACCCCAAAAATTACTGGCGACCATGTGTCTGCGGGGAGAAGCCCCAGAGAAGGCCGAAATTGAAAAAACACATAACCTGTAGGACTGTGCGTGCTCCGAATCCGACCGAGGCACACATCATGGAGGGATAGGAGACCAAAAAACAAAAAAGTCATAGAAAGAAAGAAAGAAAGTCCAGGTAGTCTCTGTGCTTGACTATGACCGCCGCATCGGGCCCTTCAAAATGGCGGACAGAGCCGGCAAATAAAAGTCCAAGTCGTTGGATTAGCGCATCTGCTCTGCTTCTTTGGAGTCTAAAAATGTTGATAGTAGATCAGGATCTTCGAATGTCCTGGTTTGGTTGTGGAGAGTCACTCGGAGCTTCGCGGGATACAACAGGCCAAAGCGAGCCTGTAGCTGTTGAAGTCGAGGGCGAAAAGCAAGGAGTTTCTTCCGTCGGTCAACGGTAGGCTTTGCCAAATCAGGGAAGAAGGAGACTTTGTGACCTTCAAATTCCAAATGATGGTTCGCCCGAGCAGCATTTAAAATTTGTTCCACTTGTTGATATCGTAGCAAGCGAAAGATAATAGGCCGGGGGGTCGTTCGGTTGAGCGCCATGTGGGTAGGAACACGGTGTGCACGATCGATTTCCAGTTCTTTATGAAAGGTGATCTTCAGCAAGGAGGGAAGAGTTTTGAGCAGGAATTCTCTCATATCTCCCGCTTCCACCCCCTCCGGTATTCCAATGAGCCTCACATTGTTGCGACGGGCTCGATTATTGCTATCTTCTAACTCCTTTTGAAGATTCTGTATCTGGCGCTCAGCCTTGTCCAGTGTGCCCAAGCGCACCGCGTGCGAGTCGAGGACCCCCGCCATATTGTCCTGCCGTAATGAGAGACTTTCAAGTCGGTCCTGGAGCACTCCAAAGTCTTCTCGCATGGCTCTAAGCGCTTCTCCATTGGACTGCACCAATTCCTTCACGCCGCGTATTTCCTCTAAAATCTCCAGGTGCATTTCGGGGTTTTCCCGAAATGGAACCATCTTCTGTGGGGAGGACACCTCTGTTTTGGAGCGTTTTCCGTGAGAAGAAGAAGGAGACCCGAAGTCCAAGCGCGCTGGTTTATGGGCCGCCATCCCCCCCGAGGTACCCCGGTCAGCCCGGAGCGAAATAGTAAGTTTGTATAGGTATTAAGTCAGGATTCTAAGTAGGCCTCTCGGGAGCTTCAGCGCGAAGCGTCTTACCCGCTGGACATCAGGCTCCGCCCCGATGCCTACTTGTCTTAATCAAATACTAGCATAAGTAGCAGAGCCCACGGCTTTAATTCAGATGCACACATTTCGACCTGAAGGTGCATAAACTTTGCAAGTATGAACGTAGATTAACATATTTTATAATTAATGCATGTACTCGCAAACTCTGCCCAACGGTATAGATGACCACAACCTTGGCAGAGCACGGGCAATGCATACGCCTTCTTGTTAATGCAAAGACTTTTATTCTGTTTGGTACTTTATATAGAGACCATTAACATACGTCACTTGTCACTTATGTTCTGCAATGATTTTATAAAATGACCTCCAAGATGTAGTAGTTTTATTCAGATATTGCTTTAGCTCATCTAATATTTTCTACCTGAAAATTTCGGACGTTTCCCTGCATTTCTGACCACTTGGTGCAGTGCGCCACCTACCTGGGAGGCATAGAATCAATCATGACACAATAATGCACAGCCCAGATGGGTAGTTTGTATTAGTCTGGCACTTCAGCTGAGACCTGCCTGTCCAATGATCTATTCATCTCAAACACCTTCTTCCAGCAGCACAAGCGCCGACTGTACACATGGACTTCACCCATGGATTGTTCAGAAAGTTTAGGCCAACTATCCAGAGGGTCACCAGGAGTTGATACCAACTCGATGGCACTTAATACACACACACACACACAAAACGTACACAGCGGTAGATGACACACACACACACAGTACACAGCGGTAGATGACGGTTGTTAAAGGCAACTGAGCCCACCCAGTCTGCTCAGCTGTTTCTCTTTACACTGTTAAAGATATATTCCAGCTGCCAGCCATAGAAGCCTGAGTACTTAAACATTATTACTCTATATCAAAGTCAGTTGCTGTTGTTGATTTATTTGTCCTATTCATTTGATATTTCAACTTTTCCAAGGGTAAAGGCACAAAGTCAATTACATAAAATGTGAATTACATGTAGGGCCCTTTTACTAACACTTAGCTCAAACTATCTGCTGTATGGTCCAATGTATTCCTATGGGCTGTGTGACCGATAGCTAAGTGTTAATAAAAAGGGCCCTTAATATATGAGTGATGCATACATAAAGAGGTGCATTCAAGCTGCAAAACTCAGCACAGGAGCGTGGCCAGCATGTTCCCATGCAGTTGGTGTGGGTCCAGTACCACCCCCTCACTAAGCCGTTGGCTGTAATAACCACAGGTGCAGTTATCGCCACCCCCTTGAGCTGTCAGTAAATGCACCCTCACTAACTGCCAAATGTGTGATTAGTATGCATTACTGATGGTTGAGCGCACTGCCACTTTTCAGTCAACGCCATACTCTGTGCTTAACCCACGCAGCCTCTGTTCTAAGCAGTTATTGCCAGATTTTTATTGCGGACACATTTTTAGTGTGTGGTAATGGTTATTCCTGCATGCTTAGCATGTGCTAAACCCTACGTTAACCATTAGCATGCTTTAGTAAACGTGCTCCAAAGAGCATTAAGCATAAGAAAGATGCAGGGTACAATAAAGATAATAGGTGAGTAGATTACCTTATAACAACAGTTAGCTGCATACATTGTTGTGATAGGAAGATCATTTTTGATAACAGTTTAGGAGAAAGCCTGGCCGAGCATCCAAACTTTGACTTGTTTGTGAAAGATGAAATAATAGTTTACTCTGAGCACCTCATTTGCTGTTTTGTGCTAGCTTCACCTTGTTATAATGTAATATCGTTCCGTGTAATGTTGAAGTTATGTTCTACATAAACCACATAGATCCTTGGAAACACAGTATATAAGACTAAATAAATAAATATGGTGAATTTAAAGCATGAAGCTTCAAGCATCTCAGTTTTCCTGATGTGAGTGGTAGGGATGGCAGAAGCATCTTTTGGGAGGATCACAGTTCACTTATGTAAGTGTTTGTGAGCAGCAGTTTGGAAAGATAGTCGGAAACGATTTAAGCATTTGAAGACAAAGCAAAGTGTCTTCAATTGTACATTGCTCTCAGCATTGAGCCAGTATAGATTCTGCAAAATTGGTTTCACATGGTCAGAGCATTTGACCCTTACGAAGTGTTTTATTGCTGTGTAAAAACTGGAGGTGCTTGATAGTTTGTTGTGAAATGCCATGGAAAAGGGAGTTGCAGTAGTCTATATGGCTAGTGATTTAGGTTACCAGATGTCCCCTATTTTCGGGGATAGTCATAAGAACATAAGATATGCCATACTGGGTCAGACCAAGGTCCATCAAGCCCAGTATCCTGTTTCCAACAGTGGCCAATCTAGGTCATACGTATCTAGCAGTTTCCCCAAAAGACACAGGTTCCACAATGCTTGTACTGGGTCAAGCATTGATTTCCTGGGTCCCTTCTTAATAATGGTTTATGGACCTTTCCTCCAGGAACTTGTCCAAACCTTTTTTAAACCCAGCTACACTAACAGCCTTTACTGCATCCTCCGGTAACAAATTCCAGAGTTTGAAAACACGTTGAGTGAAAAAATATTTTCTTTTATTAGTCTTAAATAGTTTACCCTGTAGCTTCATTGCATGTCCCCTAGTCTGTCTATATTCTGATAACGTAAACAATCGATCTACATTTACCCGTTCCACTCCGTTCATTAATTTATAGACTTCTATCATATCTCCCCTCAGCCGTCTCTTTTCCAGGTTAAAGAGCCCTAACCTTTTTAGCCTTTCTTCATAGGGGTATCCTTCCATCCCCTTTACCATTTTGGTGGCTCTTCTCTGAACCTTTTCTAATATTGCTATATCTTTTTAAAGATATGGCAACCAGAATTGCACACAATATTCAAAGTGCGGTCTCACCATGGAACGATATAGAGGCATTATAATATCCTTTGTTTTATTTTCCATTCCTTTCCTTATGATACCTAGCATTCTATTTGCTCATTGGCCACCGCCGCTGCACACTGGTTTCAGAGTTCATTACCACCTGTTTGGCAGCCTTGTCCCTGATTTTAGCAATGGGGACGAAGGGAGTAGAAAAAAATAATTAATTTTCATTTCAGTGATTTGAATATGTCAGTTTTTAGATTTGACATCCGTCATATTTATATTTTGCACATTAGGGGGGAGATGAATCGCTGTTTTTATTTTTCTGTCTATCTGCATGGAAGTGATATTTTTGCTGTCATGGAATGGTTGGGGTGTGTGTGTGTGGGGGGGGGGGGGGTAATGACTCATTTTCCCTCTTTTGCACCTTGTTGTTCAAACCAGGAAATAAGGTGCCTCTTCCTCCTCCCCTAGATTTGCCTGCAAAAAATGTGGTAACTGTATTAGTGATTGCCGAATGAACAATGGCTACTTCAACACACTTCTCAAAGTAACTGCACAGTTGATGAATATAGAACAAATGTATGAAGGGTATCGTCATTCTGGCTGCCATATGGGTGTGCGAGTTGTCATCCTCTTTTGGTTCGGTATCTTCCTCGGCAGATACACATAGAAGATCTCTTAGTTAATCCAACACCTATCTTGTTTCCATGTTTTGCCCACTGGGGAAGAAGTAGAAAGGAAGGTATGCCTGTTTGCAGATAAAAGAAACGATTTTCTAAGATATTTCTGCCATTCCCATTCGTCTACGGACAAAATGCTTAGGGCGTGTTTACTAAACCGCCTATCAGATAGTGTGTTCTCTTCCTGCTGCCTCTATTTGTATTCTGTTGTGCTGCTTCTGACTTCTTAGATGAAACATAATAGCACAGTTTTCAAGGCCACTCACAGAGTTAAATTGTAAGTTAAAGAAAGAAATAGACCTTCCTCTGCCTAGTTAAAGTCTATGCTGGTTCCATATGGTGCATGCCTTTAGCTGGGTTTGAAAGAGGAGCTTCTGGGAATGTATAGGTTAGGGGAGGAAAGCAGCACGCATACTCGTACTGTAATCTCTGTAGCATGGTCTCTGTTTGCTGATACCAAATCAAATATCATCTGACTATGAATGGAGTCCGAAAATTGCTGCTTGATAAATTCTCTTTGCAAGGGTTCCTGCATTCCCTTACTGCTCATTTATCCTATGGCTGGCACTTCCCAATGTACATTTGGTGGGCTTAAATTTGTCACATATTTGTTATGTATGCTTGGCTAAGGAGCCAAAGGGGGTGCTACTTTATGCTTCTATTGTCTGTTGAACTACTGGTGAATATCTCTCAAGACTGGAACAAAGACCGAAGGGGGGGGGGGGAAGCAGTATCTCTCCGACAATGCATCATATATTCCTAATGAAGCATGTGCTATAATACTGTTATTTATATATATATATATATATCCCCCCCCCCCCCAAAAAAAAAAGAAAATCCCTGCGTATTTGTTTCTAATAATGAGATACATGGTACAATGTAGTGGAAGAAACATTCACTCAATAGTCTATGAAAGTAGTATGAGTTACAGAAAGAAGATATACTTTTATAACAAGTATACTTTCTCTCTTTTTCTCTCTCTCTCTGTGGTATACTGAAATGCAGTTATAGTTTTGCGTCAGGGGGAGTGTTACAATAAAGGGCCTCTGAAAATGTGCATGTCCTAATCAGGTGACTGGCTCCCAGTGCAAAGACGGAATATTTTCTGAACTGTTCATGCATGTGGTATCCATAAAATGTAATTAGCAGGCATTTCTTTGGTTATTCCTTGGGAACAGGGGTGGATTGTGAATAAAAATCGGCCCAAGCATGGTGATCCTGTCCCTGGCCATTCCGCCTCCCCTCATTCTCTCTCTCTTTCCTCTTCCCCACCTAACTTTGACGCTGCAACCTCTGCTGTTATTACTGCAAGCCCTCTGCCTTAATTGATATCAACAAACTGCAGCAACAGTCTGCTGTTTTTTCACTTTAGTGGTCCAATGGGGGATGGCCGATCTACCGATAATGCAATCCACCCCTGTTCTAAAAATGACAAATGTCTTTACCATATAATATTTTCTGTGTTTGGTTACTTTAATGATTGCAAGTATTTTAAATCTTCACTGCCAGCTTTCTTGCTTCAACCTCTTCTCTACGTTTCCCAAAGACAACGATCAATTTATTAGTTTGCCCCTTTAAAGTAGAAAGAGGCAGAAATGTGCTTCCCATTTGTAACTCATGGGAAGTCTGTCATTCATAGCAGATCTATGAAGCTGGGACACCCAGACTATGGAGTCTAGGGCAACTATGCTTGTCCTTCCCTGAGTTGCTCACAACTCTGTTCGATAGAAATTAGAACTTGCAGGACAGAAATAAATTCACCAAGTAGAAAAGAAGAGCCTTAACCAGCATGTCCTGTGCTCTTCTTTGTAGTCCCAGCGCCGTGTTACATTTCACCTCCCTGATGGCTCCCAGGAAAGCTGCAGTGACAGTGGTCTAGGGGACCATGAGCCTGTGGGTAATGGAACCCTGATCTCACACCCTCTCCCTCTGGTTCAGCCGCAGGACGAATTCTACGATCAGGCATCGCCGGACAAGAGGACTGAAGCTGATGGCAACTCTGACCCCAACTCCGGTAAGTCCACATGGGTTTTGTTTGTCTTTTTTAAAAATATAACTGCAAAAAACGTAGACTATATACATCCTCTGGTACCAGAGGTTCAAACATATCGGCACTTGATCGTGTGTCCGCCAAATGTCATGTCTTATGGATACAGCCGCACCTATTATATATGAGTTGGAATAAAGATTTTGCATACATATATCATTATCAAGTAATGTGAGATATCATAGCATAAACTGAAGATGTACAACATAATTTTGAAAAATGAGTGTTCTTCTTGGTCATAGTTGTATAGAATATACCCTCCTTTATAAGAGGGTAACAGCCAGTCAATTTAAAATCGGTGTTCTCTAGTCACTGGATTTAGCTGCGATGTGTACTGTACATCAGCAGGAATAGTAAGGTTGACGGGTCTGTTCCATTCAGTTAAATGGCATCTGAGCTGGTATCGCTGAGGACATGGGACAGTAGGGATCTTTTTTTTTTTTTGCGTTGCTAGCATCTTGTGTCATTGCATAATGAATAAGTGTCTTAATAGTAGATAATACTTGATAATGCATTTTTCTTCAGTATATACTCTAGGTCAGTTTGAGCTTAAGTATTGTTTGATAAATAAAACATGACTATGTAGGCCATGGTGACAGAGCCACGCCGTGCAGTGGAGGGCCTGGCCCCGGCACCAGTGCTGAGGGGGCTGGGTATACCACTGAGGCCCTCACTGAGTTTGTGAGTTACAGCTTTTATTCTTTTTGAACATAATACATTTGAAAAAAGAACACGGTTTAACAGATTTGTTCTTTGTTAAGATATGCAAAGTGTTACTAGCAAATACTTCTGCTTTGGGACTAATTTAATTGGAGCATGCAATGTCAAGAATTTGCAAAGATATTTGGGACTTACCTTAAGGCATTTCATAACTAAAATATTTTTGTGTAGATTATGTTATTGTGGAACATGGTGGTGATGACACATAAGTCAAAAGCTATGTATCAAAACCATTGTAAACCACAATGATGACTTTGTTGTTCGAAGGGCGGTAAAGCAAATGAGACTACCTAAATAAATAAGTAAACAAAGAAACAAACTATATAATGAAAGATTAGTTCAAGGGGCAGTGAATACAGTATATAGCATCATCTACATTTTTATCTGGATATGGAGTGGAGGAGTCACGTAGTGGTTCGAACAACAGCCTACAACTGAAGAGATCTGGGTTCAGTTCCCTCTGGCACTCCCCGTAGCCTTGGGCGAGTTACTTTACCCTCCATTGCCTCAAAAGAAAAGCCCTGGCAATCGACTTCTGGTCATACCTTGCCAAGAAAACCCAGGGGCTGCTGGATCACCAGGAGTCAGCATTGACTTGAAGGCATTAAAAAAAACCAAAACATACTATAGAAGTGCAGGTAGGAAGAATTGTTAAAGGTACAAAATAGTCATGTGCGAAAGCAAAATGTGGGTACTAGTTGATGCTGGCTACTTCATGGGAATTACTCATCCTCCAGATTACCATTTGGACTAATAGTGAACCCTAGTGCTAAGCACATCAATACTGGAGTCATATCCTTGCTGACAGGGCCAACCCTACCATCAGGCACAATAGGTGGCCGCCAGGGCAGGGCATTCAAAGCTCAACAATGCATTTTGACAGCTGGGGGGATGTAAAGCTTAAGAATTCTTAGGGCGCCAACACTTTGAACCTTCTCTGGGGCCAGCCCTGCTTGCTGAGGCCGAAGGGTCCTACTGTATGGTATATACATAGAGGCATACTTGTAGACTATATCACTACATAAAAATGTAGCATATAATCCAAATAACTCGCCAAAGTTTTTTCCCTTGCAACCTGATATTTAAACCCTGCAGTTTGCATTTTTTTAAATACCAGCCGCAGTATTTAAATAAAATACGCCTATTCAGCACCATTATCAGTGCCCGAGTGGCGATATTCAGTCTGTTATCTCAATAACTTTAGGGCAACTTCTTTGCTTTCTGTAAGTTATCCAGACAGCGGACTGAATATCGCTACTCTCCAGTAACTTGGCACTGTGCCCCTGTTCCACTCTGATATTATCCATAGTGCTGAGGTGGTTTGTAAGGATGTTTAGCGGCATTATCTGGGTAATATGCACAGACAGAGGCTGCTGTTATCTGGACAAATGCCTTGGAATATGGAGCCAATAAGGAATCAAGCCCTTGAAACACAAATATTCCCAAATAAATCAGTGACAATTCAGATTTTGATAGTAAATTATTCTCCCTTTGAAGTTCAGCATACACATACTCTACGTTCAAGGCAAAAGCTCCAGCATATTGTACTGAAGAATGGAGATGCAGAGGCGAGGCAAATCTTTAATTGATATAATCACAACCATTTAGCCCTTGGGGTCAGGGCCAGTGTTTGGGGGTGACAAACAGGGCAAATTCCCTGGATGCCCATTTGACTGGAACCCCTCCTCCCTCCCTCCCTCCCCCCCCCCCCCCCATCTGCCTCATGCTGAAGGAGGCATAACCTGTAGGGTGGCTTTGGAGCTCTTTCACAATTTTCTGCCCTGGGCCTTGCATGCCCTGCTTTGGTTTTTTTTTTAATTTATTTAACTGTTCTTTTATACCAGTCAAAGTGGTTCTTTTTTTAACAGGTATAGCGAGTTGTTACATTGAAACATTCAACAGAACTTACATACAGTAACAGTAACATATACATTTTGTGGGATTCACACTATAGTAGCGTGAACAGTAACTTATGTACAGTAATGGTAACATATACATTTTGTAGAATTCACACTATAGTAATGTCACACTGTTCTACTTGGGGTTACTTCATACATAGGACAAGAACAGTATGAGAGACTCTCCCTTCCTGAGAAACACTCTTGAGAAAGACATAGGGGTAAGCAGCGGTAGCGGCTTCCATGCGATATCGGAGCCGCAGCCCTGTTGACTTAGAGGCTCTTTGACTAGGGGCTCTTTAGTTAAATTTATGGAATATGCTCAGGAGTTGTAACTGGAACATTTTTGGATGTATTGAGCCCTAATTCTAAAAAAAAAAAATCATTTCAGGGCATATCCAAACGGAGTAACACGATTAGCAGACCTGCTGACTATTTTACTCCATACCTGGTTTGTGCCACCGAATATCTCCTCTTAGTGCCACTATATGCTCCGACACAAAGCGGTTAGCATCGGGGGCGGAGCTGAGGAAGCATTGGAGGTTAGCCGGTAGGTGGCGATATTGAGCCACAGGCTAGTTAACCCTAACTCCCTAAAGTTAGTGCAAAAAAAATAAAGCGCTAGCTTAACTTTAGCTGGTTTAGTTGTCTAGCCAGCGGCTGGATATCACTGTTCATGGCATAGCTAATTCACTATACGGGCAACCCGAATATTTAATGCTCCTCAGCAGTGGTGGGGGCCCTTTCCATACAATTTGAAGATCTAAAGGGACGGATGGATCTTTTGCAGACCTCGATGGAAGCCCTAGGTGGTCGGATGCATGAGGCAGAGCATCGGATTGAAAAAGCGGAGGAACATGTGCTGGTGCTCCAAAAAGAGGTTGGTTGTATGAAAAAGATGCAACAGAGTTTTAGAGGAGAAGCTGGATGATTTGGAAAATAGGTCTCGCAGAAGTAATCTCCGCTTTTTTGGGATCCCGGATAATATTGAGGGTAAAGACTTAAAATCCTATTTGGAGGCACTGGTGATACAACTATTGGAAGGGGACAAGGAAGGTGTTTCAGTGCAAATTGAAAGTGCCTATCGTATTGGGCCAAGAAGAGTGAATGATGACCGTCCTAGAGTGGTCTTGGCGAAGTTTCTTAGGTTCGCGCAGAAAGAAGCAGTGTTGAGAGCAGTGCGAAGACTGGGAGTAATCTCCAAAGACAACATCAAGTTACGAATAGTGCAGGACTACTCAGCATCCTTAGGACAGCGCCGAAGGGAATATGGCCCTCTGTGTCAAACGCTGATAGACAATAATATTAAATTTTTAGTGCAGTATCCCGCACGTCTGATCTTCACTCATGGGGGGGTGCGTAGGTCATTTGATTCAGCCAAGGCAGCAACACCTTATGTGGAGGAGATTGGGAGAAAAGCAGCGGCTGCACTAAGCTTACAAAGTGGAGATCAGGAGTGTGTAACCTGTGATGGGAGAGACTGAGAAATGGAACATCAAAGCAGAAGAAAAAGAAGATCATATTGCCTTAGTTTGTGTGAAGAATCAGTTTGGAAATTGATATAGATGTTTGAAATGTTCAAAGTTGTTGTATTAATGTTATATGTTTGATGCCTTTTAGGTTAATGATTACTAGATAAGGTATGAGGGGCTAAAAGGAATGGAGAGTGGGACATGCATGGGGTGGATGAGTTGGGAGCTGGAAAGAGGTGGAGGAGGGCTGGGGCTAGGGTGGGATCATCAAAGGGAATGATGTGGAGCAGTTACAAAGGTAAGAGTAAAGGGGTACCGAACGCATTTGAGGGGAAGGGAGGTAAGAATAAGAGGAAAGATGGGTAGTTGGGTGAGTGAGAGGGGAGCGTGGGGGAATGGGGTGGGGAGAGGGAAAGTAATAGGGGATAGAGGTTGGGAGGGAGGGATTGGGGAGGAAGGGGGGAGGGAAGACAGCCTAATTGAGATTAAATGGTTTGATTGGGGGTGCATGCATGACGGTAAGGATGGGTCCCAGGCTGGGGGGGTCCTTCCTCACAACAAAGCATTTGTTGGTTGGCTTGAGCTTTATATTTACCCACTAACCTGAAGGTCATATCGTGGAATGTGTGTGGGATAGGTAATCCCATTAAGAGATACAAGATATTGCAGGCTCTAGCGAGACAAAAATGTGATATTGCAATGTTGCAGGAAACCCACCAGACTGCTGAGGAACATATTAAATTACGGAGAGACTGGGTGGGGCAAGTCTGGGGGGCTCCAGCTATGGGAAGAAAAGGTGGAGTGGTCATTCTGATACACAGGCGTGTTAGATTCGTTCAGGAAAGCATCCATGTGGGTGAGGGGGGTAGATTTGTTCTCTTGTATGGGATGCTGGAGGGGAGGCCTGTGGTGCTGGGGAATCTATATAGTCCAAATGTGTTAGATAGAGTTCTTTATGCTAGTTTGGGCTCACGAGTGGAGCAGCTGCCAGAGGCTCCTATGATTTTGGCAGGTGATTTTAATGGCGTTATGGATGTTGAACTAGATACATCTAGTGGAAGTGGAGATAGGGCGCGTGTGCAGAGTGCTAGAGTGCTGCAGAATTTGAAACGCAGGTTAGGGATGGTAGACCCTTGGCGTTTGCTCCACCCACTGGAAAGGGATTTTACGCATCAATCAAGAGCGCATGGGTCGTGTGCTCGCATTGATTATGTGCTGGTTTCGGAGCAGTTGTTTGCCCAAATAGAGGATGCGCAACTAGGGCCTATAGAGATTTCTGATCATGCGTTGATTTGGGTGGAAATAGAATGGTTAGAGGCAAACACGCGGGATAGAATTTGGCGATTCCCAATGGATCTGTACAGAGACCCTGAGTTTCATGGTTTCCTTAAAATGCGGTGGCAAGAATTCTCAATCCATAATGCTCAGCATAAAGAGGATCCAGAGCTTTTTTGGGAAACTGCTAAAGTAGTCCTGCGGGGGGACATTATAGGGCATGTAGGGAGGAAACGGAAAATGTTGATGAAACAGATTGTTCGCTTGGAACAGCAGGCAGGTAGAGAGAGGAGAAGGCAAGCGTCATGTCCGTCGGCAGTGAATAGGAGGAAATTGTGGGAGACACAAACAGCCCTAAATGAGCTGCTACATCAAAGAGCCAAGAAGTCGTTTCTGTACTACCGCTTTCAGCTCTATAGATATGGAGACAGGCCAGGAAAGTTATTGGCAAGATGCCTTAAAGGCAGTAGGGGGACTGGTACTGTGGCGGCGCTACGAGACGATCAGGGCCAACTGCATAAAGAAAGGCGAGCGATTGCTCAAGTATATCGGAAATTTTACAAGAAGCTTTATACAAGGAGAGTTGGATCTCAGACTGATATGGTAGAGTACTTGAAACAAGTGAGTTTGCCAAGGTTAACGATGGTTCAACAGGCAGAGCTGGATAACCCAGTGACTGAAGAGGAGGTTCAGAGGGTCATTTTAAGAGCGGATTGTCACAAAGCGCCTGGCCCGGATGGGTTTGGGGCAGAATTTTATAAGTTATTAAGAGATGAGTTGGCCCCTTCCCTAGTGGCGACATATCTTAGAAGGGTGGATCAGGGGAGATTTATGTGGGGGGAGAATCGGGCGCACATTATTCTTATACATAAACCAGGGAAAGATCCTTTACAAGCAGCCTCTTATCGACCTATCTCCTTGCTGAATTTTGATATGAAAATACTGGCTAAGGTGCTGGCGGACCGTTTGGGTCAGGTATTAAGTGAGCTTGTGCATGATTCTCAAGTAGGTTTTGTAAAAGGGAGATATGCGGTGCGGAATCTACGTAAAATTGTGGCATCGCTAGAGTGGGTAAGGGATAGGATGCAACAGTCGCTTTTGATTAGTTTTGATGCAGAAAAGGCATTTGATCAAGTGAATTGGGATTACCTCAGATTTCTCTTGCCACACTATGGACTGGGAGCTTCTTTTTGCAATATGGTAGAGCTTTTATATACGAGGCCCACAGCTAGAGTGTTATGTAATGGAATGCTATCAGATGAGTTTACCCTGGAGAGAGGTACAAGACAGGGATGCCCGCTCTCACCGTTGCTTTTTGTGTTGTCACTTGACCCACTGATACGATGAATAGAGACGTCTAATGAGATACAAGGTATAGGTATAGGGAGTCATATGTTTAAGCTGGCAGCATTTGCAGATGACATACTGGTTCATTTGCTATCTCCTCAGACGTCGTTGCCCAATTTATTAAAGGAATTTTCTTGTTATGGGGGTTTTGCTGGGCTTTGTATCAATATGGAAAAGTCTGAAGCCATGGATGTGGAAGGGTCAATAAGGGGACATTGGAGAGGAAGTTTTCCGCTTAAGTGGGCAGGTGATACATTTGTGTATTTAGGGATTCTCCTGACGAGAGAACCGCGGGAGCTATATAGGAAAAACATGGATAGAATCCTTGTAAAAGTTCGTTCACAACTTCAGGTGTGGTCTCCACTGCCCTTGTCCTTACTGGGCAGGGCGGCAGCACTGGGAATGGTGATTCTGCCTCGGGTGCTTTATTGGCTGCAAACTCTCCCAGTGTGGTTATTGAAGCGTGATTTAAATGCTATTGACCGCGAGATTAGGAATTTCCTTTGGAAAGGTATGCGAGCTCGTATCCCCTTACATAGATTGAGAAGGAGATGGAAGTCTGGAGGGATAGGAATCCCAGATCTTCGGACTTATGCTCTGGCATGCCAGGCACGGCATATTGGAGACTGGCTAGGGAATACTGAGGTGTATACGCCAAGAGCGCTGGAAGAGGCTCTTGTGGCTCCGCAGACCTTGATGGCAGTATTGCACCAGGAAAATAGGCTCCTGCCTGGTAGAGTGGTTAGTAGTGAATTGGTTTACCCGGCAAGAAGAGTATGGCAACATTTGAATAGGCTCTGGGGTGAACCATCAGGGGTTTCAAGCTGGCTACCCATACAGGGGAATGATCAGTTTACACCAGGATCAGAAACGTCAGCATTTGTATATTGGAGGAGACAAGGCATATGTAATATTGGACATGTGGTGGATCAAATGGGGCAGTGTAAATCTTGGGAGACTTTGCGCATGGAGTATGGACTTAGCAGGCGGCATTATTTTGCTTACGTGCAGCTCTCTCACTATGTGGCTTCCCTACCACAGGATGCACTGCGGGTGGAAAGATCGGCACAGATATTAGAGTTCTTTGCACTGGGGGAGGAGTCACCGCCTACAATTGCACAGCTGAAAAGACGATTAGATGACTATAGCAGTTTGCCTGATTATAGGGTGGAAGAAGCTTTGTGGGCACAAGAATTGAATATCTTGGTAGCTCCTGGTTCAATCCTTCAGGCCTTGAGTGGGATTGCGGGGCTGGTGAGGGGAGCTCGATGGCGGGAGATACAGTTTAAATGCATCCTACGGGCACATTTCTCTCCAAGACGGGCGTTACGATCCCATCTCACTGAGTTGGGCAGATGCCCAAAATGTCCATGCCCTTTGGCGGACTTAGGACATATGTGGTGGGGGTGTCCGATAGTTTGCCTATACTGGAAGAGGATAGCTGATTTTATGAGTAGGATTGTGTTACAGCGAGTCCGTTGGACAGCATCGCTTGTGATGTTAGATCAGCTTGGACCACTCCACCCGAAAGGGAGATGGGAACGCCTTTTGGTCAGGAAGGCATGTCTGGTGGGTAAAGGCCCGATACTTCATAGGTGGAGAGAAGCATCAGGTCCCACTTATTGGGAATGGCGCAACAATTTCCACCAACTGATGCTTATGGAAAGGAGAGAGGCTAGAGGAAGTGCTCGACGTTGGGCCTTATTCCTGCTAATTTGGGAACCATATATTCAGATATTGAGGCCTCGTGTCCGAAATGAAGTGCTTCAATTGGGATGAGAAGGTCGTAGGATATTAATAATATAATTAATATGCATGTTCACTATGGGGGGTTGGTTGCTGAAGGAGGAGGCTGTGGGGTGGGAGGGAGGTTGGTGGGGAAAGGGGGGGAGAGGGGAATATTGTAAATTCTTTTTTCTTGCTGTATTTGTATGATTGATTTGCTGAGGAATCCAGGTCTGGGAGATCAGTAGAAATGCCATTTTTTGATGTATTTGTTGTTATTTTTTAAATATTGTTTTGCATGTTCTGTATTATTTGGTTTTCAATAAATAGAGTTTACAAAAAAAAAAAAAAAATGCTATTGGCTGGATATGGCCCTAGCATTGAATGGCCAACCGCTTTAATCACACTGGCTGCCATGAGTGAATGTGCCAATTGTGTATCCCAGTACTTTCCAGTAAAAATCATATCTAATATATATTTGACAAACTTTTGTTAGATTTTGATCATTATTTATTTAGTTAGTTAGTTTTATACACCGCCATACTAATATCATTAGTATTGGTTTTCTGAAGCAAGGCTTGGTAACTCGGCTAACGTGTGAGAGGGTGTGTGTATGTAGGTATGGGGGGGGAGGGGGTCCAATATTCACAAGACAAATATTCCATGCTAACTTTTTTTAAACTCCATAAATATCATGGAGGTTAATTTAGAAACCCTATTCACAATTTACATGTATATAATTGGGCATATATATAAATTGCATCCATAAATAAATGTCCATTTTAGAAATGGTCAGATGTGAACATGGATTTCCTTAGTATGTGCATAGTCTGTCTGGGGCCTGGGCAGGACTAAAATCTATGAGTATTCCCCATTTCATATAGGTATTGCATGTGTAAACCCACATTTCTCCACATCGGGATTTATAGCTTTTTGCTCGCATGTGTAGCTTTCTAAAAAGTGTGCATTTTGGTTAGCCCTTAATAGAGAGGGATTAAGGGGGTTATCGTAGTTAAACACCCCCCCCCCCTCCCGGTTTATTTCCCCCTTCATATTGAAATGAGTTCAAGAGAGCATTTTTTGTAGTCAACAAGCTTACACGCCTGTGTATGTGCTGAAATTCCATGTTTAAGTTGTGAAATGACGGCACTTTCAGATATTGCCGTGTTTCCTCCCTTGATTTTTCCTGCTTGTAAATTAGTAAAATGGCACCCCCCCCCCTGTACGCGGATGCCAATCCATGTGTGCTCCTGCACTTCCTTCTATGCATTTTAGAAACAGCTCTATGTTCAACGGTGGTGTTTCTAAAATACTCTCAGAATTCAGTACACCCCAGCCTCAACGTCTCAATTCCGATCTCCACGTACTGTCTAAAATGTTCCTTGAAACATATAACTCTGGACTTATAGGTGAGTATTTTAGAAGCCCTAGTCATGCTTTGGATGTCTGAAAATGGGCATAGAGATGTCCAAAGCATGGAGACATCCCCAGAGCCATTTTAGAAGCCGGTTCACTGGACATCATCCATATGAGGATGTCCAAGTCAGAATGGGGGCATGGTGTAGGCATGGCCAGGATGTTCCTAAGTACTTGGACATCCTTGTGTGATCCCAGAAATGTCCTGGACGTCCTGAGATGAATCCATGTTTATCCCTGCTCCAAGCACAAATAGGCACCGGAAAAGTACTCATTTTGTCAGGTTAACATCCGGAGAAAAAGGTACACTTATAGTGATTTCACTCGTAAACCCAAATTTCTCCACATCTGGATTTAAATCTGAGGGCTCATATTTGTTTTCTTATCCTGTTACTAAAATTGGGCGAAGACGTAGACGTCCCTGATGTTTCTCGGCATGTTCTGCCCTGGACGTTCTTTCTTAAATGCTACTGAAACTGTAATTTATTATGGGGATTATTTTAGAAGCCTTATTCACAATTTCTACATGTAAAACCAGTCAGTTACATGTGGAAATGGTATCCACATGTAAATCAAAGTTTAGTTTTAGAAAGGGCTAAATTTGCACATGGATGTCCTTACCAAGTATGTTTATGTTTATGCAATTCCGTGATGTACTGCCCAGGCTGAAGGACATGAGAGCAGTTTACAATCACTACAAGCAGTTACTGGATAGATTCCCTTATCCCCCAAGGGCTCACAATCTACATGTGTACCTGAGGCAATAGAGGGTTAAATGGCTTGCCAAGGCCACAAGGAGTGCCTATAGGACTAGAAACCCCATTCTCTCTGGCCTGAGATTGCTGTTCCTATATGAGAATCGAACCCCTGGCTCTCCTGCCTGAGGTACTTGTTCCAGCCACTACGCTACTCCTAGTTAGTGGTATGGGTAGGGAGTAGCCTTGGTGAGTTAAAGATCTACATGAGCATTCCTCAGTTCATATGGGGAAATGCATGTATAAGATTGCATGGGGTTTACAGCTGATCCCTGGCATGTACAGGTTTTCAAAAAGTGCTTGTTTCGTCCAGCCCATTTCAGGAGGCATCTATAGCATTTATAAATGTACGTTCTCAAAATGGCTAACATACATTTGTAAAAGCTGGCGTGTACATGTGGATGTTGTGGAATACAAACTTTTGTGTGTCAGTGTGAGTACCTATACATGGACCTTGCTGTTGGTTTTTTCCAAGTTAGATTTCCAAAATGGGCCCTTCAGCTCCACGTATCAGCAAATACAGGTGCGCTCCTACAGCATTTTAGAGCAAGTTCCACGTTTAGCAGAACCTTTTCTAAACTATTACTGGAATTGTGTGTGTCATGACCTTGACAGGGTTTGTGGTGTTCCATGAGTAGTGCCACTTAAATATGAGTTGAAGACACGTTTTAGAAAGGCTGTGTAGGAAAAATTAGGGATATCTAAGTCAGAATGTCTGAAATTTTAGTGAGAGAGGCAACAAAGAAGGAGGCCCTTATAAAATCAGCCTGTCTGTACCCTGAAAGACACATGTGTCCACCACATAAAAGGCAAAACTGGGATGTATGGAGTAATGAGGTGAACACGTGCAGATTTTTGCCTGATTTCGGAAACTTGATTATCTTGGATATGGTCATTTGCCTTTCCGAGCACATAGATGTGACCACAGCAGTTTCAGACTGAACCAGTGTATATGTTCCACTTTACATGTCCTAACCTGCCATTTTGCAAATGAGGACGTGCAGCAGCACTGGAGCCAGGAGAAATACCACTTTACACACCGCCACGTTTTTTTGATGGAGTGAAAAATATTGGTGACGTGAGGGGGCATTTCCCTCTTCAACTTTAGAGTTGTTGATTTGCCCAAATGAGCTCTTTTCAGAGTCCTATTCATGCCATGGAGCCGATATATCCGTGCAAACACAAAGAAGAGCAAAAGCTCTTGCGGAAGTACACAGAAACATAACATACAAATAAATAAAAAGTTGGATAAGAATGACCAAACCATGATAAAAATAATCTCATATTAAAACCATATAGAAATGAACACATTAAAACTATATATAAAGAAAAAAACATAATAATGTAGTGATTGCTAAAAAAGCTAAAAAGCTAAATAACGTAGGGCAGAGGATGGATGCTAACAAACTGTAAAACCCAGGTGGAACATGCAAATGCGAACAAACATTAAAAATATGTGTAGGTAAAACAAATTGAATGATGAACTTAAGAAACAGGAGAAACATATAAAAGCAAATAACAAATGGAATATATTCAATTTGTTTTACCTACACATATTTTGAATGTTTGTTTAGCATTTTAGTTTATCGTGGTTTGGAAATTCTTATTCAACTTTTTATTTATTTGAATGTTATTTTTAATATTGATGTTCTTATTATTTATTATGACATATGTTTTTATCTTTTATGAGCTGCATACCCCCTGAGGAAGGCGTTGCCAAAATGTTTATCAATAAAGGCACCTGTGACCAACACACGTCTCTCGCTTTGTGTGTTTCCGCCGATATATCCGTGGACATCCCCAACGGCAAATTAAAATGTGCAGCATAGGTCTAAAATCATGTGAACTTATGTATCTTTTTTACCCATCCCCAAGCAGGCCCCTGACATGGCCCCTGCGCAACTTGGATGTGATCGTGATGGGGCTATGCCAGGGGCTTTCTGAAATGGCTCAGGTGCTGTGCAAAACATCGAAGGGCTGTTTTTTAAAATCTTGCTGCCTTATGAGGCTGATATTATATGGGCAGCACGGAAAGTTACGTGTGAGTTACTTTCCATGCACATTTGCAGTCCTGTCCTTAGATCGCTCCTAACCCACCTTCCCCACAGAATGCACAGCGTTATTCAGAGGTTAAATGCCATTCTGTGCATACCGCCACTGAAAACAGAAAAATAAGGCACCTAGGCATTTGTTTCTCGATAGTTTGGATAATGTAGTTGTGTACATATTTCTCATCAGCAGTACGAACATATTCTACTTTGTATAATGAAAATAAATCTGCCAGGAAGTACATATTATGAATAACTGTTTGTGGATTGTAGCTATAGAAAAACTCTTGATAAATCATGCCCACGTTTGAAAACCATCTGAAATGAATGCCATCTTATTTGAGTATATGGCCAGATTAATTTTTCCACCTTTGTTTTTATAGTTTTGTTTGGATTAGGATTTTTATTGCTAATATAATATATAGTCAGTTACAGCGTAGTTTATTCTCTGCATTATTAGATGTTTAGTAGCTATGCATATTAATTACAAACGTGTCAGAATATTGTGGTACAGGACTGCTGAAGTATTACATGATTTATCTTGATCGTAAGTCATTGTTTTCTATAAGAAAAAAGATTTTCATTTGATTTCCTTCAGCACTCAGGGGAATTTGTCTCAATAATTTTAGCAGTTTTGCTCCATTGCAAACACTGCTCTTAATTTATCACTGCAAATGTCCTAGCACATGCACAGGAAAATATTGGACTAAAACAGAAGCAGAGTTGCTATTAGATCAGACTTTAAAGTACGTGTTCCTTTTCCATGACAGCAGACGACTTTATAAATCATAACATGGGCAGCTAGAACTGTCCAAGTTTACTCTCACACATCCCATCAGGTGACAAGGTGGCTGAAGGCTGGACCTGGGGCTGATGTAGCTGTGGCTGCTGCCTCTCTGTAGTTGCCACCTAGTAAAAAATGTGTCAAAATTGTATGCAGCATGTGTAATTATTTGGGCATGTTTGTCTGTTGACACCACATCAAGTGCCTCAGTATCAATGGGACTCATTGCAAATATTCTGTGACTGAACTGAAATAAAACATTCCACCTGTTCTCTTAATGCTTGAACAAGCACTTCCTACATTGCAGCCATTTTGGTATTGCAGTGGTTGTCCTGCACACTGACGTGCAGGTCGCCTGGGCTTTCCTATCTCTTGGGCTGACTGTGTCTGGGAACACTTTGGTAGCAATGTTTACAGCTCCCTGGGGAGTGGGACGTTTCAGCTATTGCACAACACTGACACCTACTGGCCAGATAAAAGGTGACTGCATACTGAGCTCCAGAAGGAGCAAATAATGGTTCATTACACCATTTTTCTATAAAGCATGTTTGAATTAAGGAGAAGAAAACAAAACAAAAAAAAATATAGACGACAATGGGAAAAAGTACACCTAACCAGAAAGAGACTGGATTTAGAAAGAATAAAAAAAAAATGTAGTTGCAAAGGAAAAAACAAATTCCTGTTGCAGGTACAACAAATGAAATTTCTTTCAGAGTTGATTTGCTTATACAGAGAAAGAACCTTACCAGAAAATTGTTGCAAACCTTATTACCGCACTCCCAGAATCTTTTAATGAGCGTGCGAGTGACAGCCAGCTGGTTCCTGGGGTTCATGGCATACTCTCACTGCTCCTCTAATGAGCTGCACCTGAGAGCTGCTGGCGGGGAGGACTGTCTGCAGGTACGCTCCACATAATGTAAAACATGTACAAAAGCCAATGAAAATAAAAGATAGCATCCTTACGTATTACATGAAACAAAAAAGGGGCGAGATTTAGACACAGGGAAAGAAGGCTCCCTCAGCTTCCTAGGAGATGTTAAAGCAATTGTGTCTTTAGGACATGTACCATGAAGACTTATGATGAATTTATTCCCCCATATCTGACACAGACATAATTTATTCATGCTAACGCTGTCTGTTTTCTTTTTCTATCCATCTATCAAACCCACAGAAAATTGCTTCAGCACTCAGGACTGATCAGGGCAATGCTGCATAGAACTCTTAATGCATAGTGGCAGAAACAGAAGGCAGGCCATGCTCCTCCCTTCACGTCAGAGAACCACAAACGGGACAATGAAAGAGGAACTTTCGGTTGCTTTGTTGCTATTTTCATTTGGTGGCCAAAAATCTACATGAGTATTCCCCATCTTACCATGAAAATACACATATATAGAAAAGTCTTCCCTATTGGGTTTTGCACTGACCCTAAGGCACTCTGGGGGTCTAAACAAAGGGGCCTTAGTCAATGCTCCCCCATCCCTCCTGATACAAATTTCAGCATCCTCTCTGCAATGCCACAACACATATCTCACCCCTCCTGAGATCACTCCATCGATCTTCCATATCTCTGATACTCCCCTTCAGCACCCCATTCATCGCAACAACATCTCATATACCCCCCACCCCCAGAGCACCCAACATCACTCTATACATCCCATACCCCTGTCCTCTGGCACTGGTCCAAGAGCCTTCTCAAAGGCTAGCCATAGCATACTTCTGACGCTCCAGGGAGGTGGAGAACATTCTACTGGCATCGCACAAGGACTCTACATACCGAGCATATGCCTTAAAGGGGCGTTGATTCTCTGTCTGGTGCTTAGACAAGAATCTCAGTCCTTTCTTCTGCTCAATGCAGGACATCCTGTAATATCTCCTGCACCTCTCCTGGACTGGAGGGGGAGAGTGCCCCGGTGCGATCCACTGCTCCTCCTGCCCCATTGATGACAGTGTTCAAAATGGTGCCTTTGAACCACTACTGGTAGTCTTGTGATACTACCACTAGGGGGGTCACACTGCTAAATAAGATCATGCAGCAGCATCTAGGGATCACTCCTACCCCTTACTAGAATACAAGAAAACCCCTGGTAAGAGCCAGGGTTACTGAGTGGGAGTGTATGTTGCACTGTTGAAAGGAGAATGGGGCATGGATGTTGATGGAGTGATATCAGGGGGAAGGGGTGATGCGGGGCTGGTGCTACCATTAGACAAACTAGACTGTCACCTAGAGAACCAGCGGTCAGAGGATGGCCTATTGCTGCCGCTGCTGTCTCTCACCAGGACCTGCAGCAGTGGCAATTACTTATAAATAGTGACACAGCAATTACTAGCATTTAGTAGTTCACCAGTTTCTTCTGTCCCCTTGGAAACAGGAAGTCTGCATCAAGGATGGAAGCATAACCAGTGATGCTGTGGCAGAGTTTATGGTAAGGGCTGTGTTGCTATTTAGAAATAATTGCCACCAGTGCAGGGCACAGAGAGAGCTAACAGTGGCAGTAATTGAGGTGGGATGCAAGCAGGGCAGGGGCCAGGAATGAGGTTTGGCTGGGTTGCATCGGCCCTGAGTTTATTTATTTGCATTCTCTTATATACCACGCTATTCTGCATCAGTGCAGTTTACATTGAACAAACTGAAATTACATTGAACAGGGCATTATAACTTGGAGATAACTATTTTTACAGGGAACATGGGCTATGGAGGGTTAAGTGGCTTGCCCAAGACCACAAGAAGCACCTGTGGGACTAGAAACCATAGTCCTTCCGGCCCAAGGTTGCTGTCCTCTAGTGGGATTTGAACCCCTGACCTTCCGGTCTGAAGTACCTTGCCCCAACCACTAGGCCACTCCTCCACTCTTGATGCACTGATGGAGATAGGGGGTCCAACTTGGGGCCCACTATGTGCGATATTGCTGTGTGCAGCAGTGCTTCATTTGTGAGATGGGCATGCTCTTCCATTGTCTTCATTTCTAAAAATCACTTCTCCTGCTGATTGGGCTACCAAATACACCTGCATTCCTGCATGTCCTTGTACGTATTTTATAAACGGCTCCACTTTTGGCACAGATTTTCGTAAAATGCATGGGGGAATCGAGCATGTCGTGACCGTCATGTCTCAATTCCCATCTCAATGACCTATGCCTATGTCACCAAGCAAGCTTTGAGTGTGCTGTGCTTTTCAAAGTATTCGTAATCAGTTAGATTAGAGCAGGAAAGGCTTCTGAATAAGCAGTCCCACATAGCTAGGTGTGTGGCTTTGTGCTAGGAATGGGTTCTCTTTTACATTAGGAGGTGTGCTCCCATGTGCCAGAATTCCTCTTATATGGCAGGAATGGATACCTGTAATTTCTTATAGGGGCCTGTTGACCCATAAGGTGCGTGCCTATTTTGGGGTTATTTCAAACATGTTTATATAGCCCTATTTGTGCATTCATAGCCTCTTATAAAACACCAAGTGGTGTCAAAGCATGTGCATTGCATGAACCCATACTTTTCTGATGGGCATGGCGCATGGGCAAAGTTTTGTCAGTGTGGGTGAAGTACAAAAATAATGCATGTAGATGATAAAATACTATGATTTGTGTGCATCCTTGAAAACTACAGGCACCGGTGTTTATACCAGCTCTAGGCCTGGAGGGAATGTCTACAACTTAACTTAAGACACAATCTCTGCCACCTATGCGAGTGTTTTATTATGACAAGTAGGCACCTACTTGTTTTTATGAAATAGGCTTAACATAGGAGCCTTAAAAGGCTCTTTACCTAGGTGGCCTCTTAAGCAATTTCTCTGCTTATGTGGGAATTAGTGCACACAAAAAGTTATTGTGGTGGCTTAACAGTGCACACTGATTACGTGTTTGCCTAAAGCAAACTGGACTAGGGGACAGATGGAGAATGGCTGGCAATGGATAGGGACTGTGTCTTACAGTTAATGAATGGCATTAAGCGTTCAATTGGCACACAATGTGGATAAGTTAATACCACTTGAATGGATATAGCTACTAACTGCATTATTTTACCTGCAATGCAGTTAATGCACGGTAAAGGCATTTCCTTTGTGTTAAGTGTATGGGAAGATGCTGGGAATGCTCCCAACCGTTAACTGAGAGGTTTTGTAGTTACCACACATTAATTTGGGCAATTAGCAGGCCCATATCTCTGCTTGTCTCTCTGACATCGCCATCTGGATGTCTAACCGCCGGTTGAAACTAAATATGAACAAAACTGAACTTATTGTCTTTCCCCCTAAACCTTCCTCTCCCCTTCCTCTTTTCTCTATCTCTGTTGAGAATACTCTTCTACTTCCTGTTTCCTCAGCCTGTAACCTTGGTGTTGTTTTTTATTCCTTTCTTTCCTTCCCCTCACATATCCAACAGATTGATAAAACCTGTCGCTTCTTTCTCTATAACATTAACAAAATTTGCCCCTTTTTCTCTGAACACACTCCTAAAATGCTTGTCCACTCTTTAATTACTTCATGTCTTGACTACTGTAAGCTCTGGGTCATCTCTCTCCCCTTCAATCTATCTGAAACACTGCTGCGTGACTAATTTTTCACCAGCCTCGATTTACTCATATAACCCCTCTTCTCAAGTCACTTCATTGGCTACCCTTCCATTTCCGTATCCAATTCAAACGCCTCCTTCTGACCTTTAAATGCATTCACTCTACTACTCCTCACTATCTCTCCTCTCCCTCTGCACCTCTACTCATGAAGTCGGCTCTTTTTCTGGCTTGCTCCTCTCTTTGTCCTTGTCTTCCGCTGCTAACTCCAGCCTTCGACCCTTTCACCTCACTGCTCCTTGTACCTGGAACAAACTTTCTGAGTCTGTACCTCAGGCATTATCTTTGCCCCTTTAGAAATCTATGCTAAAGGCTTACCTTTTTGAGGCTGCTTTTGGATCTTGATCCCTTGTTTCCTTGTGTCTTCTTACCCGTCCCTATTCTATCCTTATTCCTATCTTTTGTCTTGTTTGTCTTGATTAGATTGTAAGCTCTAATGACCAGGCACTGTCTCTATCTGTGTTGGTACAGCGCTACAAATGCCTTGTAGCACTTTATAAATGTTTAATAGTAGCAATGACAACACCTTACCACACTCTAGCAAATAGGCCCCTTACAAAGCAAGTCAGTATGTAAGGGGGAAAATCCACAAGGCACTGAATGATATGGGACTCTTACAGCTGGCTTATAGAAAACAGTTTTGCTTTCTGAATATGAGAGATATAAAAGACTTTCTCCCAGGAGATTTTCTGACTGACTTAATAACCTTTGACACAGGCTAATTCTATTCTGAGGATTGTTTTCCCATTTGTCTGCCTAGACCTTCCTATTCCCTCCTGCTAGTGAATCTGTTTCACCAAATGAATCATGTATTCCTCTGGGGAGTTCATCCTCTTGCCTTCTCAGTCCTTTGCTCTGAGGATTGTATAGTACTATAACAGCACTTACAAATGATTCTGACTATTTAAAAATGAATTACAGTTGTGCTGAAATTTCCCTGTTCAGTTGATTTATTAATTACAAAAAATAAAAATAGACTTTGATACTACCATCCCAGTCCAAAAGAAGTTGAAAGCGATGTGCAATCAATAGAAAAGAAAAACAGAAATTAATTAAACAAAACTAAAAGAAAGTAAAATGAAATAAGTCAATTAAATCAACCCATCCAGCTCCTTCCTTGTCACTCAATCCCTCCTGGCATCCATCCCTTATGTTCTTTCTCTTACCCTCACTCAGCTCTGATTCCCCTTCTTTCAACCCCTTCCCAGTCCCATCCTCTTATTCTCTCGCCCTTTTCATAGTCCTCAGCCTCTTTATACTCCCTCTCATTCCCTTCCTAGCTCCTAAAGATCCTTCAAACCCTCTCCCCACCCCGCCCGCCCCGCAGACATTCTTCCCCTCATTTCCTCACTTCCCTCCATCGCTAAGGATTCTTCTGCTCTTCATACCTACTTAAATCAGACACTGTTCCCTCCTCACTCCCTCCAGCATCTCTTCCCGTCTAACCCCTTCGTCTATACTTTCCTTCTTTGCATGTCTTTCATCCACTCTTTCCCTCTTTGTGCCCTTCCCGCCACACACTCTTTCCTCCTTCTTATCTGCCTGCATCTCCCTTCAGACACTCTATCCCCTTTCACACCCACTGCCTTCCAGATGCTATTTTTTCACTTCTTCTCATCTCTAGAGCAGTGTTCCCAATGATCCCATGGACCCCTATGGATTGGTAGGACTATTAACATAAGAACATAAGATATGCCATACTGGGCCAGACCAAGGTCCATCAAGCCCAGTATCCTGTTTCCAACAGTTGCCAATCTAGGTCATACGTACCTAGCAGTTTCCCCAAAAGACACAGGTTCCACAATGCTTGTACTGGGTCAAGCATTGATACCCTGGGTCCCTTATTTATTTATTTATTTATTTATTTATTTATTTCTCTTATATACCGCACTCTTAATTCAGTGCGGTTTACATATGAACAAATATAAACACAATGGTACAAGCAGCATTGGTTTTTTACATAGAACAAGGTACATAAACTTGGTGAAAATCAGGGTAACTATAGACAAAAAACTATATACATGGCTACTATATACATGGTTATTTGGTTAATTAGATGCGAACAAGAATATCTATAATGTCGTGGGTAAGAAATTAATTAAAGAGCAGAATAAAAATGCCAAATATCGTGATAATGAATATGGCATAGTATAATGAGCATGTAATAAACATCATAATTACCCATTCTCTACCGGGGTCAAGTATGAGAGATCTGCATGAGTACTATTGTCAAATGGAGTGTCTTCGGGGTAGTATGTTAGGAACAAATAGTGCTTCAATGCCTTTCTGAACTTCATCAGACTTGATATAGCTCTTATTTCGGGTGGAAGGGCATTCCAGGCTCTGGGAGAAAACAGAGAGAAGGCTCTAGAGGCTGTTGATTTAGAGCATTTTGTGAGGAGTTTTGGGAGGTCAATGGAGTTTAATGTAACAGACCTTCTGGATCTGTTATTTGGGGTGATATGTATCATATTACTGAGAGGTGATAGAGATGGGCATTTTGAGGCTTTAAAAGTCATGACCAGGGTCTTGTATAGAGTTCTGGCCTGTAGGGGTAGCCAATGTAAACTCATCAGTATTGGAGTTATGTGTTCTGATCGTGGAGCGCCTACGAGGATTCTTGCGGCTGCATTCATGGCCAGACGGAGAGGATTTAGGGTGGATTGCGGGAGACCGTGTAGAATGATATTGGCGAAATCCAAGTGTGGTAATATGAGGGCTTGGAATATAGTACGGAAGTCAGAGTAGTTAAGTAAAGGTCGGAGATTACGTAGTGATCGCATCTTGTTGTAGATTGCACTCGTTGTTTTCTTAATGTGGGCTGACATATTAAGCTGTTGATCTAATATAATTCCTAAGTATCGAATTGTGGGTTGTGCTTTCAGCTCAATGTTGTTTACCTGAAGGGAGGTAGGTGGTGTGAATGATGGATTCCGTGTAACGAATAGAACATCAGTTTTGTTGTGGTTTATCCGTAGATTCTGATTAAGGAGCCAGTTGGATACAGCTTCAAAGCAGTGAGTTATTGGTGTAAAATCTGGTTGTTTTATGTTGAATGGAGCAAACATGAGGATGTCATCAGCATAGGCAAGGCATTGTATGTTGAAAGTGCGTATGAGATCGCAGATTGGCTGCATATAGATATTGAACATTAAGGCGGACAATGAGGAACCCTGCGGGACACCTTGTTTAAGGGGGAATGGATCAGACGTTGCTTCTCCTGTTCTGACTTGCTGCTGTCTATCAGATAAGTAGGATTTACACCAGTTCAGGGCTAGTCCTTGAATTCCCTTGTCTTGAAGGCGCTGCAGGAGAGTATCGTGGTTTACTGAATCGAATGCTGCAGCTATGTCGAGAAAGATAAGAGTGAACCCTTGGTGGATATTATCAATGCCTATGATTAGATTATTGAACAGTGTTGTGAGAAGGGTGTCTACACCATGTTCTTCTCTGAAGCCATGTTGTGCGGGGTCCAGAGGGGATTCGGAGTCAACATGATGCTGTATTTGTCGCTGGACTACTTTTTCCATGATTTTTGCTAATATAGGGATGCTGGAGATGGGTCTGAAGGATTCAACTTTTGTTGGGTCAAGTTTACTGTTCTTCAGGAGCGGACGGATGGATGAGTACTTCAGGCTCTGAGGGAAGGATCCTGTTGAGAAGGAATAATTGACAATCTTGCTAATAGTTGGGCTAAGTTCATGTCGTAGTTCTTTGATCCATCTGGCTGGACAGGGGTCATTTGGTGCGGTAGTTAAATTAATAGCTGTTATGATATCTTCAATCTCTTTGTGGGATACCTGGGAAAATTTGTCAAGCGATACTAATTGGACCACGGTCTGTGGGGTGGAAGGTGATGAAGTTGTGGTAATCGTACTGGTCTGTATCATTTTTGATTGTAGGTATATGGCATAGTCTTGGGGGTGTGGCATAGGTGGTTGGAAAGTGGATGGGTCACCTGTTAAGGATTTAACTATATTGAAGAGGTCATGTGGCTTGTTTAAGGACCTCATTAGTGTATTTGAGTGGAATTTCTTTCTTGTCTCAATTGTCATTCTTCGGTGAGTTTGTAGGTATGAATTGTACGAGCATAGTGTGTCGGGGGAACGAGAGGAGCGCCAGCGTCTCTCAAGTCTGCGCAGGTGAAGGAGAGATTCTTGTAATTCCGTGGAGAACCATGGTTTATGTTTGTCCTTGGTCTTAATCTTGTCGGTAGCAGATATGCATGCAGCAGCTTTTAATGTATTGTTCCAGTTAGTTACTAAGTCATCTTGCGAAGGTAAGTCTTTGTGGAGAGCAGGTAGAATTTTTTCCAGGACTTCGATCTTATTGAAAGGACGGAAGCGTGTTTCGAGGGCACTTGGGGGGCGACCTGGTTTGTTGCAATCAGTAGTGGAATGTTCGGTGGGGATGTTAAATATGAGTAGATTGTGATCAGACCATGGTACCGGGGTTATGGAGATCATGATCTTCTGAGATGTGTTGGTTATCAGTTGAGGTGCGTATATTAAATCCAGTATGCTTCCTCTGGAATGGGTGGGGGCGTCGATAAGTTGTTCATAGCCTAGTTGGTGCATGGCTTCGAGGAAAGCTGAGGCGTGTGATGCTGGTAGCGAAGGCAAGTTAAATTCCCCAACTAGCCAGTTAGAAGATTGTGGGTTAGGGACGTTACATGCCAAGTTGATTATTGGTGAAAGATCATCTGAGGAAGGTGATGGAGCTCGATAGAGTAAGTGGATTGTACAGGACCTATTTGATATTGATAGTGCATCAAGGTGTGATGTGCTGGAAATATTGATCTGTTTGAACTGGAGGTCCGATTTAGCAAGGATGAGTGTGCCACCCCCTCTCTGATTGGATCTGTGGCAGGTGAAGATGGAGAACACTGGTGGGATCATCTGGTTGATGAGGACGTTGTCGTTGTCGGTTAGCCATGTCTCAGTTATCAGCAATATATCCAGATTATGTGCTGCTATCAGATCAATAGCCACAGGCCATTTAGAGCGTATAGATCTGGCATTAATTAAGGCACATTTGAGTAGCTGATTGGTCTTGTATTTCTCTGTAGTGTCCTTGACAGTGGGCAGCAATGGTATATGTAGGAGGTGAGAATATGGTATTTTGGTTCTCGAGGTGGCGTGGCATGGATCTTGCGTTGAGCGCCTTCCCGCGCTATAAAGTATAGGGATCTGCTTGATTCCAGGTTCTAGTGCGAGTGTTATAGCAGGTGTTGCTGCGATAAGCAGGATAAGTATCAAGTGGATTATTTGATACATGGTAGAAGGCAAGGTATGGGCGTTGTAGTAACTTTGCGAGGAGTTTCTAGAGTGCCCTGTACCGGGTAGCAAGGCAAGCGGAGCAGAGCGATCAAGACAAATATATTACTAGTTGTATAACTTGTTTCCTTGGTAGAGTGGTTGTCGTCACTTTGATGCTTTAAATTATCTTAGTAGGCATAGGGGTAGAAGTACTCCAGTGATATTTACAGAAGGAGAACTAGACACAGTGTTGTATGTCAGATAGGTAGTGCAAAGACCACTACAGTAGCAACGTAATATACAGGCTAGATGTTTGACATTGAATTGTTATCAGAATGAGTTTATCCTAGTACAATGTGGCTGGTTTACTGGCAACAGTATTCTATCTAACATAAGATTATTGGCAACAGTATTTTATCTAGCATAAATTCCATTAGTAAAATGGAATTTGTACCAGTATGCAATCAATCTCAGGTCAATATAAATGTAGATACTGGCAACAGTAATAATATGACTTTAGTTCAGAAGCATTGGATTTACTGGCAACAGTAGTAGGTCTAACATTGTGCAATGCAGATGTGAGATTAATGACTAAATTAGCATAGGTATCTTAGATCTGTATCAACTAGTGTAGTAGTTAATGCTGCAGTAATTTTTATCAGTGATGGTTACATGTGACATTACAACATTTAAAGTCATTTTGTAATACTTGCAGTTCCACTGCCAAAGGGCTTAGGCGCGGGTCGAGAAGGCGCGGGCGCGCTGAGGAGACGCTGCCTTTACTTGCTCTCCCTGTGGCACGATTGGTCGATGGGGACAGGTGGTGGTGCTCCGGCCTGCTCCGACAACGCCGGGAGGGAGCTTCTTGCAGAGGCCGGAGTGTCGAAGATTGTTGAAATATTTGAAGGTATCCCTCCAGTTACACTTCTCTACTGGTGGTAAGCAGATATTCATAGGCAAATTTGCTTAGGCACGAGGTGAAAGTTGGCCGTATCTGGTATTTTTGGCGGTCCCCGGCGCGGGCCCGCCAGGCGCGGGCGCGCCTGACTGGCGCTTGAAATTTAAAGGGGCCTCGTGCCCTGATTGGCGGCTGCTCGGGGTGGTCGCTGGAGCGTCGCTCCGGCCCGCTCAATCCCCGACTGGGAGAGCTCCTGAGGAGGGCCGGAGGAAGGGCGAAGAGGCCGCGCGCCCCGACCGGCGCTTGAAATTTAAAGGGGCCTCGTGCCCTGATTGGCGGCTGCTCGGGGTGGTCGCTGGAGCGTCGCTCCGGCCTGCTCAATCCCCGACTGGGAGAGCTCCTGAGGAGGGCCGGAGGAAGGGCGAAGAGGCCGCGCGCCCGACCGGCGCTTGAAATTTAAAGGGGCCTCGTGCCCTGATTGGCGGCTGCTCGGGGTGGTCGCTGGAGCGTCGCTCCGGCCCGCTCAATCCCCGACTGGGAGAGCTCCTGAGGAGGGCCGGAGGAAGGGCGAAGAGGCCGCGCGCCCGACCGGCGCTTGAAATTTAAAGGGGCCTCGTGCCCTGATTGGCGGCTGCTCGGGGTGGTCGCTGGAGCGTCGCTCCGGCCCGCTCAATCCCCGACTGGGAGAGCTCCTGAGGAGGGCCGGAGGAACTTGTCCAAAGCTTTTTTAAACCCAGCTACACTAACAGCCTTTACTACATCCTCCGGTAACTAAATCCAGAGTTTGATTACACGTTGAGTGAAAAATATTTTCTTTTATTAGTCTTGAATAGTTTACTCTGTAGCTTTATTGCATGTCCCCTAGTCTTTCTATATTCTGATAACATAAACAATCAATCTACATTTACCCGTTCCACTCCGTTCATTAATTTGTAGACTTCTGTCATATCTCCCCTCAGCTGTCTCTTTTCCAGGTTAAAGAGCCCTAACCTTTTTAGCATTTCTTCATAGGAGTATCCTTCCATCCCCTTTACCATTTTGGTGGCTCTTCTCTGAACCTTTTCTAATATCGCTATATCCTTTATAAGATACGGCGACCAGAATTGCACACAATATTCAAGGTGCGGTCTCACCATGGAACAATATAGAGGCATTATAATATCTTTTGTTTCTTTTTCCATTCCTTTCCTTATGATACCTAGCATTCTATTTGCTCTCTTGGCCACCGCTGCACACTGGGCGTAGGGTTTTAACATGTTATCCACAATGACACCTAAATCTTTTTCCTGGGTGGTGGTTCCTAATGTGGAACCTTGCATCATGTAACCATAGTTTGTGTTGTTCTTCCCTAGGTGTATAACTTTGCACTTGTCCACATTAAATTTCATCTGCCATTTTGATGCCCAGTCTTCCAATTTATCAAGATCCTCTTGCGATTTTCCACAATCCTGTTGAGTTTTAACAACTTTAAATAGTTTTGTGTCATCTGCAAATTTGATAACCTCACTCGTTATTCCACTTTCCAGGTCATTTATGAATATGTCAAAAAGCAGTGGACCCAGCACAGATCCCTGGGGTACACCACTATTCACCTTTCTTCATTGGGAAAATTGGCCTACCCTCTGCTTTCTATCTTTTAACCAGTTCCTGATCCACAGTAGTACACTGCCTCCTATCCCACGACTCTTTAGTTTTGCCAAAAGTCTCTGATGAGGGACCTTGTCAAAGGCTTTCTGAAAGCCCAGATACACTATATCAACCGACTCACCATTGCCCACCTGTTTATTCACACCTTCAAAAAACATAACAGATTAGTAAGACATGATCTTCCTTGTCTAAAGCCATGTTGGCTGTCTCCTATTAGGCCATGACTATCTACATGCTAAGTAATTTTATTCTTTATGATGGTTTCTACCATTTTTCCCGGTACTGACGTCAGGTTCACTGGTCTGTAGTTTTCCGGATCACCCCTGGAACCCTTTTTAAAAATTGGTGTTACATTGGCGATCCTCCAATCTTCAGGTATTAAAGATGATTTTAATGATAGTTCACAGATTACTAATAGCAGGTTTGCAATCTCATATTTCAGTTCTTTTAACACCCTTGGATGTATACCATCTGGTCCAGGTGATTTGCTATTCTTCAGTTTATCTAATAGTTGTAATACATCTTCCCGATGTATCGATTTTTCCTTCAATTCTTCTGCACCTTTAAATACCACTTCAGTCATGGGTAACATCCCTACATCTTCCTCAGTAAAGATGGAAGCAAAGAATTCATTCAGTCTCTCTGCTATCGCCTTGTCACCTCTTAGTGCCCCTTTAACCCCTCTATCATCTAATGGACCAACTGACTCACAGTTCTTTTGCTATGAATGTACTATTATATATGGGGGTCCACAGGACACAAAAAATAAACAAGAAAGGCTGATGGGGATTGGCTGGGGAGAAGATAGACAGAGGAACTAGCTGGGTGGAGGGAAAGAAAAAGAGAATAAGTTTGATGGGGACTAGCTAGAAGGAGTGAGAGAGACTGGTGAACATGGGAAGGGGATTGGAAATAAAAAGGGCTAGCAGGGCCTGACTTAGCGCTGATGGAAAGGGGTGCAGGAGGAGCAATGGGGATGAACTGGGAGTCCCTGGATCTTTTAGATGCTTATAAGGGGTAAATATACAAAACCAAAAGGTTGGGAACATCTGCTGTAGAGGTTCTTTCCCTATTTTCACCCCCTCCAATTACACATGTTTCTCTTCTCCAGAGGTACTTCTCCCCATTCATCTTCTCTCTTCAGATACTCTTTTTTTCTTCTTGCCAGCTCTATTTCTAGAGGTTCTTCCCCTTTTTTCATTCCCCCTTCTCATCACTCCCTCCTGAAGATATTCTCCCCTTCTCCCTCACTCCCTCTAGAAGCATTTTCCTTCTCACCACCTTCCTTACTCAAAATGTCATTCCCCTGCCTCTCTTTCTCCCAGGCCCTCCCCCCTTTCTCCTCTGTCATTCCTTCCCTTGGTTCTTCCCACATTTCCAAACTTCATTCTGTTCTCTCCCCCCTCCCTTTGTTTTACCAGTTGCAGCTGAACTGAAAGATGGAGACCACTGCTGCTCCTACTAGGTATCTTCTTTTATTATTTTAGAAAATGGCTGCTTTCATCTGTAAGGCTGAGTGGGGCTGTGGGATTGCCCATCCTCGATGTCCCTCTTCATCATGCACCCCTACAGGCCATCATCAAGGAAAGTGTTTGATTGGACATTATATTCTGCTGCTATGGGGACCATGTTATGGTAAGAGCTAAAAGACATTCACCTTGTAGCATCAGGTGATAATCTTCGATTACATGTTTTGCCTACTGCTGATTGGGGGAGGGTGCATATTGCGAAGGGATCAGTATTCCCTGCATGGAAAAAAAGCAGCCTGATGCTCCCAGCTTGTGATTCCCAGGGCAGCTACCCCATTTGTCCTATCCTTATCCCAGTTCTGGCAGAATGAATACACAGGAGGCTTAGGAGATTTTCAATTAATCAGGCCCTTAACTGTGTGCTCTTGTAGCATAGAAAAATATAGCTAAAGTTTCCATATCATCTTGCAAGACCAGTCAAGACAAGTGGGTTGTGTTCTCCTACCAGCAGACTGGAGGAGATAAAGAACCAATGAAAAGCCCAAGTTTCAATGACATCACTTGCATGCCTCTATCCACCTTAGCCACCAGAAGTCTCTTCAGTATTTCTTTGTCTGAAGGAGATGGCGGATGGGTTTTATCCTCTTTGAAGAAAATTCTGAAGATTGAAAGGAAAAGATTGATTAAATGCTCGTGAATGACCATTTTGAGGGTGACTCTCTCATTTGAGTGTGATGTGGGAGGCTCCACGAGACTGCAGTATTTTTGGTAGCTACAGGAGGAGGCAAAATTGGTTCAGCTCCACATGCTTATCATGATAAGAGCCTGTTGAACAGCCTGAAATGTGTGCTTGGAGTTCACGTGGTCTGTATGTGTATTCTGCCAAGCAGATCCAACATGCATTTCTACCCTCGTGCCTGTAACACGTGTTGCAGTAAAAGCACAGTTAATGCTCAGTGTAGTAAAAGCACAGTTAACGCTTTTCTTTAGGATGCCCATAAAACTGTATTTGATCTATTCTTCAGCTGCGGTACCCTTGGGTCCACTATGATTTTTATACTTGGCTCTGCAGGTTCATCTTCTACTGACATATTTCTCTTTATGCTTTCCTGTACATAGTTCTCTATTGTTGATTACGCATTGTTGCCCACAATTGAGGTTGTGTGAGGCTTGCCATGTTTCTCCCATATGCTTTGGGATGAACATTGAAAAGACCTCAGGTGGCTGAGACGGATAGAGGCATGGTAGTGGTGTCATTGAAACCTGGACTTTTCATTGGTTCTTTGTCTCCATCAGTCTGCTAGTAACACAGCCCATGTTTCTGGACTAGTCTAGCAGGAGTCAAGGAAAGGACATTAACTGGTAAATAAAATGTCACCTTACAACTGATGCTACAGAACACACTCTCAGACATGTTAGAACATGAGATACAGGAAAACTGGGATCTTTATATTTGTACTTATTTATGTAAATTTGAGTGAAAGATGATGTGTTGGTATTCCTGGAAACTGAAGGTCCTTTCAACACCACAGTTATGGCACAATTCATAATTTTTTAGTGGTGAAAAGGAAAATCCAGAACAAGCAACTACTACTACTAATTATCACTTGCATAGCACTACACAGTGTGCAAGGCATTGTAGACATACACGTAAGAGACAGTCCCTGCTTCACATAGCTTTCAATCTATTCAAAGCCAAATTCAAATACCCAACCAGGTCTGAAAATATATACCACCACAAAAAAGTCCAGTGATATTACAAAGGAAAAACCACCATCAAGTATCACAAATAAATTTTTGTCGGATATGCCGTCAAAGTGTAAAGGACTTGCCCTCACACCACCGCGGTCCATCCATTTTATTAGAAAACCTTAAAAAGCGGTTTGAAATATATTTGAGAAAATGTCAGAGTCACTTAGCTGAATAGAGCTGCTATGAACCCTTCAACAAACTGTTCATCAAACGACCGTCAAAGACGACGTGTCACGTTTCGGGGAACCTCTCGTCCTCCCCTGCCTCAGGTCCAGTCGCTAAAATGCAGATTGTCCAGCTCCAGCACTGACAAAAATGCCGAAAAAGGCGGTTTTTTACAGGTATCAACCGCGAATCAATGCAGTAGCGGTTGATGCCTGTATAAAAAACGCCTTTTTCGGCGTTTTTGTCAGTGCTGGAGCTGGACAATCTGCATTTTAGCGACTGGACCTGAGGCAGGGGAGGACGAGAGATTCCCAGATACGTGACACGTCGTCTTTGACGGTCGTTTGATGAACAGTTTGTTGAAGGGTTCATAGCAGCTCTATTCAGCTAAGTGACTCTGACATTTTCTCAAATATATTTCAAACCACTTTTTTAAGGTTTTCTAATAAAATGGATGGACCGCGGTGGTGTGAGGGCAAGTCCTTTACACTTTGACGGCATATCTGACAAAAATTTATTTGTGATACTTGACGGTGGTTTTTCCTTTGTAATATCACTGGGCTTTTTTGTGGTGGTACAATCTATTCAAGACAGACAAAGAGAACAAACCGGGGATTAGGATAGTTATTTGAGGAAAATTATTACAACACAACTGGTTATTAAAATGGAGAATAATGGGGTCAGGATCCAAAAGGAGCCTTGGAGAGGGTTTTTTTTTTAGTCTGGATTTGAACAGGACTAGATTTGGAGCCTCACGTACTGACTCGGGTAATCAATTCCAGGCATATTGCACAGCAAGGTGGAGAGAACAGAGTCTGGGGTTGACACTAGAATAGAAGGGCAAAGACAAAAGCAATTTCCCTGATAGTGAGCTCCCAAAGAGGAGTGTGGGGAGAGATAAGAGAGGAGAGGTAAAAAGAAGCTGTAGAAAAAATACACGTGTAGGTCAGTAGAAGTTTGAACTGTATGTGGCAATGGATAGAGAGTGCCAGTGAAGTGACTTGAGAAGAGGGGTTACATAAGCATAGTGACACTGGCAAAATATTAGCCCTGCAGATGAGTTTTGAATGAACTGAAGGAGAGAAAAACGCGTAATAAAGACTTTTTCAAATACATTTGTAGCAAAAAAAAGTGTGATTTAGTCAGTTGGACCATTAGATGATAGAGGGGTAAAAGGGGCAGTAAGAGGGGACAAGGCTATAGTGGAGAGACTGAATGAATTCTTTGCTTCAGTCTTTACTGAGGAGGATGTAGGGATATTACCCACGACTGAAGTGGTATTTAAAGGTGATATTGCAGAGGAATTGAAAGAAATATCAATACACCGGGAAGATGTATTATAACTATTAGATAAACTGAAGAGTAGCAAATCACCTGGACTGGATGGTATACATCCAAGGGTGTTGAAAGAACTGAAATATGAGATTGCAGACTGGCTATTAGTAATCTGTGAACTATCGTTAAAATCATCTGTAATACCTGAAGATTGGAGGATCGCCAGTGTAAAACCATATTTTTAAAAAGGGATCCAGGTGTGATCCGTAAACTACAGACCGGTGAGCCTGACGTCAGTACTGGAAAAAATGGTAGAAACCATTATAAAGAACAAAATTACTCATCATTTATTTATTTAGACAGATTTGTATCCCACCTTATCCTTCAATCAAAGTGGTCACAATACAAGTGGAAGGTTACAAATAACATAGGGTAGATAAGGCATTAACAGATAAAACTATGTAGATAGTCATGGCTTAATGGGAGACAGCTAACATGGCTTAGGACAAGGAAGATCTTGTCTTACTAATCTGTTATGTTTTTTTGAAGGTATGAATATTCAGGTAGACAAAGATGAGTCAGTTGATATAGTGTATCTGGACTTTCAGAAAGCCTTTGACAAGGTCCCTCATTAGAGACTTTTGGCAAAACTAAAAAATCATGGGATAGGAGGCAGTGCACTATTGTGGATCAGGAACTGGTTAAAAGATAGAAAGCAGAGGGTAGGGCTAAATGGCCAATTTTCCCAATGTAAAAAAGTGAATAGTGGAGCACCCTATGGATCTGTTCTGGGTCCGCTGCTTTTTGACATATTCATAAATGACCTGGAAAAGGGAATAACGAGTGAGTTTATCAAATTTGCAGATGACACAAAACTATTTAAAGTTGTTAAAACCCAAGAGGATTGTGGAAAATTGCAAGAGGATCTTGATAAATTGGAAGACTGGGCATCCAAATGGCAGAGGAAATTTAATGTGGACAAGTGCAAAGTTATGCACCTAGGAAAGAACAACCCAAACTATGGTTACATGATGCAAGGTTCCACATTGGGAACCACTACCCAGGAAAAAGATGTATGCATCATCGTGGGTAACATGTTGAAACCCTCCCTCCAGTGTGCAGCGGCAGCAAAAAGAGAAAATAAAATGCTAGGTATCATACAGAAAGGAATGGAAAATAAAACAAAGGATATTATAATGCCTCTGTATCATTCCATGGTACGACTGCACCTTGACTATTGTGTGCAAGGCTGGTCGCCGTATCTTAAAAAGGATATAGTGTTATTAGAAAAGGTTCAGAGAAGAGCCACCAAAATGGTAAAGGGGTAGAAGGATACTCTTATGAAGAGAGGCTAAGAAGGTTGGGGCTCTTCAACCTGGAAGAGAGACGGCTGAGGGGAGATATGATAGAGGTCTATAAATTAATGAATGAAGTGGAACGGGTAAACATAGATCTATTGTTTACGTCGTCAGAATATAGAAAGACTAGGGGACATGCAATGAAGCTACAGGGTAACCTATTTAAGACTAATAAAAGAAAATATTTTTTCACTCAACGTGTAATCAAACTCTGGAATTTGTTACCAGAGGATGTAGTAAAAGCTGCTAGTATAGCTGGGTTTAAAAAAGGTTTGGACAAGTTCCTGGAGGAAAGGTCCATAAACCATTATTAAAAGGGACCCGGGATATCACTGCTTGACCCAATACAAGCATTGAGGAACCTGTGTCTTTTGGGGAGACTGCTAGGTACTTATAACCTAGATTGGCCACTGTTGGAAACAGGATACTGGGCTTGTTGGACCTTGGTCTGACCCAGTATGGCATATCTTATGTTCTTATGTTAATAGTCCTAGCAATCCATAGGGGTCCATGGGATCATTGCGAGAGGCCAGTCCTTTCGAGGCTACAGAGATTCCAATAGGGGGTTCTACTCTGTTCCTCTAGCCTCTACCAAAAAGTCCTAATGAAATGAGACATCACAGGCAGGGATAGTTCCAATAGTCTTCAACAGTTTTACTCCGCCTGGATATCTATTATCACCAACCAATGGATATTGGAGATCATCAGAGAGGGGTATGCTTTGAAATTGGTTTGTTCTCTCTCAGAACCCTTCGTGCAATCACATTTCAAGGCTCATTTGAAACAGCTGATGCATTATAGCAGTTGTTGGACCTCCAGGCTGTAGTACGGTTGCATATGACCAATGTGGATCTGGGTCGATACTCTATTTACTTTGTGGTCCCCAAGAAGGAGGGTATCTTCCGTCCCATCTTAGACCTCAATCAGGTAAACCTGGTCTTACAAGTGCCGCATTTTCACATGGAAACCTTGTGTTTGGTAATAGTGGCGGGCAGGAAGAGGCAGTTCCTTTTGGCACTGGATCTTACAGAAGCGTATCTTTACATCCCAATTTGACCAGACCATTTTCTAGTGATGTGGGCTGCTTCGGGGGCAATGAAACATAATTTTTGGTTGGAGGGACCAAACAGACCAATCTCTAGCCCTGCCCCCAAGATCTCTAGTTGCTGATGCTGTGTTGGGCAAAATATTGTTGGGGCCATGGCCCCTGTGGCCCACCAAATTCTGCTGCCTATGGGTTACCTTATGTGCTCCAAAATGAACAACCAAGACAATTTGGAATTTAACATTCAAAAGGCACCCTGCGTGGAGAAAAACTCGTTGGGTAGACTCCTGAGTTTGTATCTCTGTGAAAGTCGCTGCTAACGTCTGCAATGTTTTTTTAATTGCCTTATAAATAACTTTTGATTTTAACATATCTGGTGAAAATATAGAAATCTCAAATCTCCCCGGAGATGACTAAAACTTAATGAGCTTATCAGCAGCAGGTCTTTAATGTTCCTGTTATAAAAATATCTGCTTGCATTGTCTTTTAATATGATTCTAATTAAATGCACTGTTAACAAAAACATCCTTTTACATTATCGGTTTGAAAAGATTGGAAATGGAAACATTATAGTGCACCCTCTATTCTTGGATAGCTTACTAAAAAGTGTCTTGTGACAAAAGGCAAACACAGAGAGAGTAATTTTATAAAATGTTGCCTGGGTGTGAAGAGGGAGTAGGCACCTATTTTGGGCCTATTAGGAAGACACACAAAGGTGCCTATGTGTATGTTTATTAAAAACTTGATATACTGCCTTTAAAACATCAAAGTGGTTTACATGTAAAAACAGTTAGAACTGAAAAGATAGGATAGTAAGCAATAGGGAGGAAGGGCGGGCAGAGAAAGGGAATGAGAGATATAGGGACATTGCAGCTCCAGGGAACAATTAATTGGTCGGGACAACAATGATCAGCTGGCAAATCGTATACTGATTGAAAAAGATGAGTCTTTAGCAACCATGAAAAAAAAGTTTCTAAGTGTATATTAGCTGGCAGAGCCTTCCATAAATGGGGTCCGAGAAAGTAAAAAGTCAAATGTCTGGAGGCTCATAATGGGCTTGTGAAGATGATGATAGATACAAATGGAAGCCTATGGCTCTCATTCACGAATTCGGGTTGCAGGGCTGCACATCCCAGTGGGACATGTAACCCTGCAATCCACCTAAACTCTATTACCCTACCGGCTCTCCCTATATGTTCTGTGCAGGAGAGGATGGAGCGGGAGCTGGCCGCCTGGCAGCATGTACAGGGCCGATTCAGGTCACGGCCCTGTACGTGCTGCCAGGCCTGCTGGGGTGTGCTGCTTATACCACCTCATAGGTGATATTCAGAGGTGATATAAGCAGCACAATTTGGCTAATCAGGGCAGGTGAGCCACCCCCGGGGCTGGGTGTAGGGGGTCCCCACCAGCCGATCCAGGCAGCGGGAGGCCAGCCATGGGTCGGGCAGTGGGATATTGGAGGGCCGGAGCCATGGATGCCGTGGACGCCAGTGGGGAGGACATCCCTGCAGGTGGAGGAGCACGCCGGGCTATTCTCAGGCCTGATTCTGGCTCCCTTGGGAACAGGTTGTTCCCGCGAACCAGAATTGGGTCCTAATGGCCTCATCTTCAGTGGGGTCGTACGGATGGCCCGGATGGCCCCCTCCCAGAATGGGGCTCCATGTGTCTATAAAATATTAACATAAATCCTGCAAAAATCCCCATATAAATGTACATGTATAAATATGCACAATTGCATGTATCTGATAAAACGCAAGTAAATCATGGCTCTACACAAACTCTACCCCTGAATGCATCTACATCAGTCACGTAGAAGTATGTGCATTGTTGCCATCACTCATAGTTGAACAGGCAAGGTCATTTTGTAAGAGGCATTTTATAAACGTACACTGGCACATACATGTAAAAAGGCCTTTATAAAATTATCCTCTGGGGCCAGTTCTCAAATGCTATTTATACAGGTAAGAGGCTGTTTAGTCACATAAGTCATCTGAACATTCCACGACGCTCATACTTTAGCCCATATTCAGCAGAGGCGTTTCTAGGACTAGGGAATGCTATAGTGCTCGCAATTGTGCATTTCCAAAACTATGCTACAGTATGCTAGGATTTAGGTCACAGTTTGGGTGCCGCGCTAAAAGGTAGCAGAGGCCCTGCACTAGAAATCTCATGCTACCCAGGTTGTGTACAATGTGGCAAGGACTTGGTGACCAAGATGGGACTTTGGTGGGCGTTGACGGCAAGGCATGACTGGTAAGCGTGTTATTAGGTCACTCTAACCTCACTTGCTGTCCTTAGCACAGGTGCACTTGGCAAAACCTCAGTGGGTGGTGGTCAGTGTGCCCGTCTGCTACTTTGCATGGTGCTGCATCTTGAGCCCGCACTAATTGCAGGAGGACAGAAGCACATGCCCCTCTGAAGTCAGCGTGGGCCTTCCGTGCTGATAAAGCAGCCCACATGTGCATTCCCAGCATGGGTTTCATGAAACATGCCCCATTGTTTTGCAGGGAAAACATATACACTGGAACAAGCAGGTAGAAACTTTTATGGAGACTTTTTCCTTAGGAGGTTTGAAAAGGGAAAGGACATGCAAGCTTTTCTTTTAAGAACCAGTGCAAACTCCGCAAGCTAAAGTGTGGCCGACTTTGCAAGCATCTGTGTTGGTTTGAAAAGTGCCCCCTTGGTGATTTTGGCCCATCACACCACGTGTGATTCTTTTTGAGGCACAATTTTGCTAATATTTCTTCTTGGACTGCTCTTTCGGCAAAGTTTGCTAAACCATTTTTGAACTGTAGGCTAATGGTTTAGAGCAGTGGTTCTCAACCTAGTCCTCTGGGACTCCCAAGCCATTCAGGTTTTCAGGATATCCACAATGAATATGCATGAGCTAGATGTGCATACAATGGAAGCAGTGCATGTAGCTCTATCTCATGCAAAGTCATTGTGGATATCCTGAAAACCTGAATGGCCTGGGGGGGGGGGGGGGGTCCCGGGGATTGGTTGAGAACTACTGGTTTCAAGCCTATCGAGAACCCCAAGTGTATGATAGTGCTGAATGTAAGAATGATGTGTCTCCTGCTGTGATGCAAGGGACCTAGGTCCTTTTATTAACTTGTTTGATTAAATTGCATTTTGATAGCTGCAAGCAATGAATGTGATTCATTCTTCTTCAGAGTGGTAAAGAGCTGTAACTGTGAATGGGGAGTGAGCAGAAAGCCTGCTATATATTGTAGATTTGTCTGTATACCACCACCACTGTCAAGAAAGAGAGGGAGAAATCTAATATTTACATCCTTTAATATCGACTTGTGAAAATAAGTAAAATTTGGCTCACTTTTAAACCATAACTAGTACCTAGATTAATGTGGAGCTTACATAAGATAAGGCAACACATGCACATAGAAAGAATGAGGCTTTAAAATGCAACAAACACAGTGCATCTTGTTTTTTTTTTGTTTTGTTTTACAATCACAAGGGCGTTAAAGAAAAAAGTAAAGACTGATGTAGAAACCCTGTGGCAGGACAAAGGCTTTAGTGCAGAGTTTCTTAATGTGAGTTTAACACTGACATTTTTGTTCAGCGATTCTCGAAGCTAATAGCAGGCAAACCAGTTGTGTGTTAAAAAAACCAGTGTTAAACAAGGGAAGCAAGTCAGACACATGCACAGAGAGACCTGTATTAAGCTTGGCACTTATATATGGACTGGCTTGGCCAAAAATACTTCAAAAGTCATCTGAGGTGGTTTGACACTTCAGATGACCATAGTCTCCAAGTGGCCCAACCCCCAAAGCTGTCCCAGTATGCAATCCAGAGGATTCACTCTCCCATATAAGACATGTTTTGCCTGATATTTCAGTCTGATCCCGCTCGGTGCATCTCAGGATGCACTACATGGGGCCAGGTGCCACCAATTTGCAAGATGGTGGAGTGGGCAGTGGGAGTGTGTGGGCAATGTTCCCGCCCCAAAACTTCTAAGGTACTGGAGAGGGTTTGGGGAGTGGGGGGTTAGGGTCCACTAAACCACAAGGCCTTTCTGTTTTGGGGGGTGAGGGGATGGAGCCACCAGGCCCTTTTCTGTTTTGGGGGTGAAGGTGTGGGGGGATTGCAGCCCACTGGGCCACCAATGATTTTTAAGGGGTGGGAGAGGGGATCAGGGCCCACTGCGCCACCAATGATTTTACCACTTTTGGGGTGGTCTGTGTGTAGGGTTGCCAACTTTTTCACAGAGAAAAACCCGACACCTGTGGCTCGTCATGCTCCACCCATTCTCCGCCCCAAGTCCCACCCCTGCCCCGCCCCACCCACAAAAATTACCGAGGATTCACTCACCCCCCCCTTAGTGCTGGTTCACTCACCCCCCTCCCCTCAGTGCTGGTTCACTCACTCGCCCCCCTCCCTGCTGTTTCACTCGCCCACCACCCCTCTCAGTGCTGGTTCACCCACCCAACCACCCGTCTCAGTGCTGGTTCACGCACCCCCCCTCCCCTGATGGGTCACTCACTCGCCCACCTCCCCTGCTGGGGTCACTCACTTGCCCCCCCCCTCCCCTCACTTCCCTGCTGGTTCACTCACCCACCCCCTGTCACTCACTCACCCCCTCCTACTGGGTCACTCACTCACCCACCCCCCTGTCACTCACTCACACCCTCTCCCCTGCTGGTTCACACACACCACCCCTCTCCACTGCTGGTTCACTCACCCACCCCCTGTCACTCACTCACCCCCCCTCCCCTGCTGGTTCACTCACACCACCCCCCCTCCCCTGCTGGTTCACTCACACCACCCCCCCTCCACGGTTCACTCAGCCACCCCCCTGTCACTCACTCACCCCCTCCTGCTGGGTCACTCACCCCCTCCTGCTGGGTCACTCACTCACCCCCTCCCCTGCTGGGTCACTCACACCAACCCCCTCCCTTGCTGGGTCACTCACACCAACCCCCCTCCACTGCTGGTTCACTCACCCACCCCCCTGTCACTCACTCACCCCCCTCCCCTGCTGGTTCACTCACACCACCTCCTCTCCCCTCCCGGTTCACTCACACCCCCCTTCCCCTCCCCTCCCTGCTGGTTCACTCAGCCACCCCCCTGTCACTCACTCACCCCCTCCTGCTGGGTCACTCACCCCCTCCTGCTGGGTCACTCACTCACCCCCCTCCCCTGCTGGGTAACTCACACCAACCCCCTCCCTTGCTGGGTCACTCACACCAACCCCCCTCCACTGCTGGTTCACTCACCCACCCCCCTGTCACTCACTCACCCCCCTCCCCTGCTGGTTCACTCACACCACCTCCTCTCCCCTCCCGGTTCACTCACACCCCCCTTCCCCTCCCCTCCCCTCCCCTGCTGGGTCACTCACTCACCCCCCCTCCACTGCTGGTTCACTCACCCACCCCCCTGTCACTCACTCACTCACCCCCTCCTGCTGGGTCACTCACACCAACCCCCTCCCCTGCTGGGTCACTCACACCACCACCCCCCTCCACTGCTGGTTCACTCACCACCCACCCCCCGCCCTGCCCCGCCCCACCCAAGCTGCGGCTTTGTACAGAGCAGCGGCTGCAATACACTTACTTTGAAAAGTAAAGACAACCTGTGAGGTGCCCTCCGGTTATCGCAGCACCCAAGGAAGTGATGTCATTGGGGGCGGGCTCCTCACACGTTGTCTTTCCTTTTCAAATTAACTTTATTGCAGCTAAAGTTAATTTGAAAAGGAAAGACAACCTGTGAGGAGCTTGCCCCCTATGACATCACTTCCTCGGGCGCTGCGATGACCAGAGGGCTCCTCACACAGTTTGTCTTTACTTTTCAAAGTAAGTGTATTGCAGGCGCTGTCCTGTACAAAGCAGAAGCAGCGGTTGCACTGCCGTGGGGAATCGCATTCGCACCGCGGACTTTGGGAGTCGGGAGAAAAGCCGTTTTTTTCTCTGGCTGCTCCCGATCTTGCGGCCAGAGCAAAAAAACGGCTTTCAATGGCCGGTTTTACATCTGTGCCGGCAGCCGGCCTGACCATGGAAAAACCGGCCAGGCCGGCTGAAAACCGGCCGGTTGGCAATCCTATCTGTGTGGTAAATGCATGGAATAATCTCTCGGTGAAGGGAGTAGAGACAAGAAATATATCTGAATTCAAGAAAACATGAGGCAACAGAAGATCCTTAAAGGAAAAAAAAACAAAGGGGCTGTAAAGCTTAGTAGTTGGTATAGAAGGGCAGACTGGATAGGCCATCTGCTCTTTATCTGCTCTTATGTTTCTATGATTGTATGTATTTTAATTGGTAGGTTAACACAAGTGAGACCAATTTGCAATCAATAAGTGCCCAATATTCAGACTGTGACAGTCAGCATCTATAAAGTACCTGGCCTCTGTGGGCATATTGGATATTTAGCAGTGAAATTCAGCTAATATCCAGATAGCAAAACCACATAAAGCCATTGACATGTTCTAAATTTATGCAGTTACCAAAAATGGATAAGTACCAAGACTGCCCAGGCTCACATACAGACCACTCCTGCACTATGTCGATAGTGCCAGGGTAGTCTTGGAGAAATTCAGCAGCACTGACCAGTTAGTGCCACAGAATATCGGGTTCTGCGGGGTTTAACTGGTTAGTAGATGCTGTTAAGCAGCTAAACCCTTTTAAATAGTGGGCTCTAAAATTTTTAAGCTGCACTAGTTAACCAAGGTGTTACTAAGGTGTGCTAAGGTTTTGCACTTACTGCACATTGGAGGTTATTTTAAAGGCCTATTCTTGCTTTGGACATTTGAAAACAGGCATATAGTCGTCCAAAGCACAGAGCGGTCTCCAGATGCATTTTAGAAGCTGGGTCTGTGGACATCCAAATCTGAAGGGGGGGGGGTGGAACCTTTCCCAAGAACCTGGATGTGTCAGTACCTATTCTCAGAAACTTCCTGGATCTCTGGAGTAGGCATCTGGAAAGTGCTCTTTTTGACCATAAAACATCCGGAGGGTATAGAGAAGACGACACTGCACCATCCCCACTGCTCTGCACAATCACAATGGGCTTGGAGCCCTGACTTTGCTGGCCCTAGCTCAGTACTCTAACCATTAGGCTATTCCCAGATGCCCATAGCCTGGAATACTATTCTGGGGATGTCTATGTACACACCCTTACAAATGTCCATATCGAGCACATCCACATTTGTGAAATGGTGCCTGATCTTGGGCGTTTGCTTTTTTTCAGAGGTTCTGGCTTGGATATCCCGGATTGCACTTGGATGTCATTTGTAAAATTCCTCATATTATGTTGAAATGCTCGCCTCACACGTGTGTCCCCCCCGAAGAGCTGATCTGTCCTTCAGTACCCTCTTCCCAGACAGTGTATGCCCTTAGCCAACACCTGTCCTTCAGTGGTCCCCCCCAACCCAAAGCCCACAACTCGACAATTCAACAGAGGTGCCCCCAAGAGAACATCCACAATCCCTACAGGTTGCTGCCACCATTTTGAATCCCATGGCATCCAGGGAAGGAGTGAAAACAGATCATTCTCGGCTCTTCATCAACAAAATGGGGAGCCGCCTGGGTAAAAACTGGTAAGGGGCAGGAGTGGGAAAGGGTGGAGTTGGGTCTTTTTTTTGGGGGGGGGGGGCTGCTGTTTGGTGGTAGTGCTTTATGGGGGGGCGGGTTCCTCTTGGAAGAGGGTCTCTGCTTTATTGTTGGATCTGGACTTTGAGTTGGCGGGGCCCTTGAAGGGTGAGTGTTGGCAAAGGGCTTTTGCTGTCCTGGAAAGAGGGACTGGCTCAGAGGTACTTGAGTGCAGGGTGGGGGGATTTTGACCCTCATCCATTTTTTTCTTACACATGGCACTTTGGCAGCAGCTGCACTACCAGACTGCCAGTAGATCACTTAATGCCACCTCTTGATGTTTTGGTAAGTGCAGCTACACCATTGGCAGCTCTGGTAACAAGTGCGCTGTACCATAGTTATGCTAATGGGTAGAGTGTGATAAAACCTGTTCTAAGTGCTTAGCACACTTTAGTAAAATGCATACTAATAAAGAGATGTCTCTAATTGCTATAACACTCATGTACAAGCTGTTATTTTAACCACTGGACACCAAGATCAGCAAGCTAAGGAACTATACACCAGAGGCATCAATCCATTTCTTCACTTACAAGTGAATTTCCCACATGAAAGCAAAAATATCATGAAAAGTAAAAGATTCAACATTTCATTAGGAATTCCAGTGCATTCTTGGCTTTAGGCAGGAAAGGGAAAGTCAGTGAAAGCAAATTACTAACACAAGTGTCCTTCTTTCAGAGAGACAAGCTGAGCTTGTCAAGCAGTTGCACCTCTATACGACTGCGGAGCTCCCACCTGGTTGACCTCCATTCCATTATGTCTGGGTTTTCTGAGTGAAAAATGATGAATCTGCCAAATCTGTGAATGGGATAACAACATACTATAGCTACAGTGAAGACTGATGTTTGTTAAAAGTGACATATATCAGTAATGGAAACATAAGTCATTCATTATTCATGGAATGGGTATAGCATTGATTGCAAGAATGTAAACTTTTCCATGCTGCCATTCTAATTTCTCCCAAAGAAAGATCTGGAAGGATGAATTTTAGGATAAAAGGTTAGTGTGACTTTGTCGGCAGTCCATCACAATTCTAGTGAAACAACAAGCTGTGCTGTCATGATGTGGTTTTTATGATATGGGATCTAAATGACATTCACCAACTCATTTTAAATGGGTCCTTGAAGGTGAGCCCATGATATGAGTGATGAGACTTTGTCTGAAAGTCACTTGTGCCGATGCTCGAGACACATTGGGTTTCTTCCTTCCAAATGTTTCCGCATTCTCTGCTTGTTATAAAAATCAGAATGACAGGATGTCGTACCAACAGGATTTGAACTATGGGTAGAATGGAAGAATGGATTGGCATTTTGGCCAATAGCTAGGAGGCTAATAATCATATAGTGGTGTCTGGGATACTGCACTCCTGAATATCATCCTAAATGGTTTCGCATAGGATAAAACAAAATAGCACCATCAGCTTTTTTTCTTGCCTAGAATAGTTTTTCAATCCCATAAAATAAGTGCTTTGACCAAGGAGTGATTCAGGAATAATTGTGTTTAACCCTCTGGTCTTAAAATGGTCTAAAAAAATGTAAAAATGTGACTAGGTGCTTGGCTTCTTAGTTGCCACCTGATATGCGTGCAGTTTTCTGAGAAATGGAGCTTATACATACTAAACTGGCACATACACGTTTAAGCATCGATGCTTGCGTGTGAAAGCCGCTGAGTGAAATTATTATTTTTTTTTTACATATTTAAGGGAATGAAGATGTATGTCCTACATCCCTATGCTTATTTTACAAACAACCCTTTTTGTTCAATGGGCCTTTTGTAAAATAGGCTGCAAATTGTGAATGACCCAAGTTTGATATTCCTTTTCCAATCTAGACATCCCATATAAAATCTGCCTTCACATGCATTATCTTGGGAATGCCGTCAATGCATGTCTAGAACTTTATCCCCTATACTCTTCTCTTTTTTTTTGGATGCAAAGGTCAGTAAAAAAGAAAAATAAACACAATTCAACTTTTATGGCACAAACAATAGGGATATACATTTGTTAGTGTGACCTTGATTCATTTTGCTTTAAAAGTTTTGGTGCACACAAAAATCCATTTAACATGTAATAGCCTTTGAATTAATGTGAAAGCAATTGATAAGAGTGCATCACAAAATTTTAATTTATGAGAGATATAAACAAAACAAAACCTTCCTAGAAAGAGGAAATATTCCAAAAATTTGGAAAATGAATCAGGCAGCCTAATCTCTTTATAACAGAAAGTGAAATTAGCACAAGTAGGTTCAGATCAATTTCATGTCACATTGTTTTCCTTTGCATCATCTAAAATGAATTTAACATTAAATCACGGACAATGGAGATGTGCATGATAAAATAAAAATTCAGTTCATTTGCAGATTTTGTGAATTTTTCTCATTGTTAGATTTTTTTTCTTTTTTCATTTATTTTAAATATGTGCTTTTTATGCATGCTAGAATTTTTTTCTGTATATGAATCAGTTGTACATGCATTAAGATGTAGGTGTATGCACGTGCAAAAAATATTTTCCATACCTAAACAAATGAAATGTATGCTAAGAAATGTACAACCCTAACAGCTATGAAGTTGAACATAAAATGAACATTTACATAACAATGCAACACAGGATCTTATTTGGGAATTTATAAGAACCTCAAGGTTAAAATAACAGCTCCTTGATTTCAACTCGGTCGCTGTGGATAGGGGGAAAAACAGGACTTTAAAAGCTCTAAAATGCAAGCACTCTGTTTATTGATTTTCTTTAGTGTGTGTTTTCTATTCTGACATAAACAGGTATTTCGTTACGACTCAACCGTTAAGTGGAAAATGGCTTCCAGATCAGCATTCAAAGTGGAAATCTCAGTGCCACTATTTGAATTGTAATACCTGACAAGATTTAGGCAAAGACCAAAGGGAAGGGCATCATTTTTTTATAGCCTACCTCTCATTTTCATATCATAAATTATATTGTTTCTTGCAATGGAAAAAGAAGACTGATAAACAAAGGACTTTCGAAAGTTTTTGCTGAATGATACATTTTTTTTCAAGACTGATAACAATAAATTATGGAAGCTTCCACAAATGAAACAAGGGCCCTTTTACTAAAATGTGCTATGCAGATAGCGTGAGTTTTGGTGCATGTGTTTTTAAAAAAATATATTTATACAATTTTCAACAGACATACAAGAATTAGAGGGAGGAGTAGCCTAGTGGTTGGGGCAAGAATTAGAGGGAGGAGTAGCCTAGTGGTTGGGGCAAGGTACTTCAGGCCGGAAGGTCAGGGGTTCAAATCCCACTAGAGGACAGCAACTTTGGGCTGGAAGGACTGGGGTTTCTAGTCCCACAGATGCTCCTTGTGGTCTTGGGCAAGCCACTTAACCCTCCATTGCCCATGTTCCCTGTAAGTAGTAGTGTATGTGTCTCATATCCCTGCGTGTTAAATGTATCCCCCAATTGTGTTGTGACCGCTTTGATTGAAGGATAAGGCGGTATACAAAACTGTCTAAATAAATAAATAAATAAATAAATAAGAATTAATCTTGCTAAAAAAAAAGGCAGCAACCAAGAAATTGGAACAAAAATCCAAACACACATAAACCAGTATTTAAAATAGGAAAATAATAATGTCCCCACCAGTCCCCAATGTAGAGAAGGATACACAATACCAAAGAAACATATTAACAAGAAAATAAAGCATTGCACAGATGAACCAAAGGAGTTACAATTCTTATCAAATACCTCACCCTATAACAAATTGGACTTGTTTTAGGGGAGCTGAACAGTGTCAGACTGAACATCCGCAATTGTAGAGGAGATAAAGGTAGACAACTGCTGAGGATCTAGAAAAATATAATTAGTCCCAGGCAACTCAACCAGGTACTTAAATGAAAAGCATAGAAAAATCATCCCACCCAGCTGAAGTACCCCAGATTTAAGAACTAGAAATTGTTTTCTCCTTTTCTGTGTGGCCCTAGACACATTTGGAAAAATCCTAATAGTAGACCCCAAAAACTCTTTAATTGGTGATCGAAAATACATTTATAACCAGTCCCAGTCAACGACTAGTGCCATGGTGACCAATAAAGTAGCAGTCAACCCTGAATCAAACCCCAATCGCTCCAAAAAGCCAGTCAAATCCAGGCTATCACTGGATGGGGCCGGAGATGAAAATAAAGTGTGACCCAAGCCATCAACCATCTTAACCTTAGCAGAAAGTAAATAATAGGCATGAGAAAATGGAGGAATTGATTCCACTGGAATTTTCAAAACACTAGTCAAGAACGTCTTAAAAAGTTCTAAAGATGAAATAGACAGAACCTTGATAAAATTCAAAACTCTTAGGTTCCTACTTCTAGATATATTTTCCAGAGCTTCAGCTTTCCGTTGCAAACTTTCTGAGTCCTACATAATAGCAGTTATTGAGTCCTGGACATGATCTAACCTCTGCTCCAATGAGGAAACTTTCACCGGCAGTTCTCCCAAAAGTGACTCATGAACTTCTACCTTATGTCCAAAGCTAGCAAACAGGCTGGAGATAGCCTGTAACTATCCCAACAAAGATTGTCCAGGTTTGGAGAGTGCCTCCCAGACTGTCTCAAAGGAAAAGACTTCGGTCTCAACAAAACCACCTGGGTCTCGGGGGCTGAAGCTTGCACACCCGATGATCCTAGCTGCACAGTGGAGGAAATCGGCAACCATTGCTCTATGTGCTGTGGTTCCAGCTGATCCTCCTTGTCCCCCACCTCTCCAGTAACACCAGCATGAAGCTCTTTCACCCAGAGATCACTTCAGGGGTAGAGGGACTGCCCATCCAGCGAGGGAGAATGTGTGATTTTAAGCAACAGGACCCCACTTGCTACAGCCTCGCTGACCATACTTGTCGGCTGAGCTGGAGGAGACCAGCACTCTGGACTCAAAGAAACATCAGGCCCAGGACTAAGCAGTAGTCCTCCTTCCACCCCCACATCTGCCAATGGGCTGCCCGAAGCTTTCATTCCTCCACCGGGCAAAAGGAAAGCATCCATCGTCCTGGTTTTCCCTGAAGGCTCCGTCTAGAGCTTAGACTTTCGCTTTCATCCAGAATGTGGCATATAGGAAATATAGATAACGAAGAGAAAAAGTTACCACTGGAGCACTTCAGAGAGCATCCACTTGCACTGCCACTGCTTCTCGGTTTTGGTGCATATTAAGTATGCACTAAGAACTGCAGAGCTAACACAGCATAGGCTGGTTTCTGCATTAGGATTGTCAGAGGGCAAGTTAGGGAAAGAGAGTGAGCATGGTGAGCACTGCACAAAGTTAGCTCAGGGGTAAACACTGCGCGCTAAGTGTGACCTTTGCAGTTAGCATGGGATTACCTAATTCTACCTCAGTAGGTGGAGTTACGTGCACCCATGGTAATTATGCATGCCATTGTGGTATCGCAGAGTACTGCTCAGTGCAAGTAATTGCCGGACACACCTCCAGTAGTTAGTGCACAACAGTTGCAACTACTGCACTTTAATTTTTGCACTTAGGGGATCATTTTAAAAGCCTTAGTCGTAATTTGGATGTCCAGAAACATTTATGCAGGTATCTAAGTCACAGACATCCCCAGAGCCATTTTAGCATATCTCCACTGCAGAGATGTCCAAGTGGGCCCGGGGCATGGCTGGGGCTGTGCAATGGACTTGGATGTGCCCTCTTGACTTCAGAAATGTCAGGGTTGTTTGTGACCTCATTCATGTTTGGACCTGCTCCACGCATCAGGAATGTGCTCGTTTTGGCTATAGAGAAGACGGCACTCCACCATCCCCAGTACCCTGCACAATCACAATGATGGCAGCAGTGGGATTTGAACTCTGGCTTCCTTGGTCCTAACCTACTGCTCTAACCATTAGGCTATTCCTAGATGTCCATGGTATGGAATGCTATTCTGGTGATGTCTGTGTAGACGCCCCTGCAGATGTCTATATCAAGCACATCTATGTTTATGAAATTGTGTCTGAAGACGTTACTGCTTTTTTTGTTTTTTTTGACATTCTGGATTGGACCTTCCAGATTGCACGTGGAGTCATTTGTTAAATGTTTCTTCATATGCATGTTAGTTGCAAAACTCCAGTGCACAGTAGTAAAAGTTCCCCTATGTATGAGAGAATTGATTAAAAACCCAACATTCCATAGTTTTCCCTTATTTTGTATTCAAAGCCGCTTTTATGGACGTTTCTGCAGAGTCATGCAGGAGTCTACTATGTGTGACTGCTTTTAGTATTCAAAATTAATAAGATGCTGTGATGAAAAAGTCTAGAAAGCACCTCATTAATTATGACTTTTATGAAAACGGACATATAGTTTCTTCACATACCAGAGTTTGTAATAATGATATCTATGCCTCAATGAGATGCGTCTCTCTTTTTTCTGTTGGGCCCTGTTTTAAATTTTCTCAGGAAACGGGCCGCTAGCCCATGGGAAATCCCATGAGTTAGTAACTTAGCACCTTGAATTGGTTACATCATTTAGAGTGGAAGTTAGAGATATAGGGCCCGATATTCGAAAGGTATTTACACAGTTTACAGCCCTGTAAATCATGTGTGACTTCATTTGGAGAATTGTGTGCAATACTTGCGCTTTAGAAGGGAATATTCAATGGCACCTACATGGTTAGTGCCATTGAATATTCCCATCTATGTCCCCTATGTGCCCCAATACTATCCGGTTAGCATCAGGACATGTTGGGGGTGTCCCGGGGTGGAGCAGAGCGGAGGCGGGGAGTCCCAGTAAACAGGAAGCGGTGATATTGGACCGCTACTCGGTTAGCCATCCATGACTAAAACTAGCCAAGCTTTTGGCTCGCCTAGTTCTAGCCGTGGATGTAGTGGTCCAATATCATTGCTACCTGGTTAGGCTCTGCAGCATTGCCAACGGCGCAGAACCTGGATGTTCAATGGCCGCGGTATTGAATATCCAGGATTAAGAGTTGGCGGGCATGGCTATGGGCCGACACAGTGCATAGCATGCCCAAATGAATATCAAGCCCATAAAGTGTTAGCCATCAGTAAGTAAAGCTCTTAGAATACTCATAGAGGGACATATTAATTGTGCTGAGCAGGATATTCAGTGACAGATAGCTGGTTTTTGCTGCTGAATATCTCCCTGTAATGCCGATAGGCGCCCCAATGTGAACCGCTTAGCAGTGGGGCATTCTGGGGCCTTCTGGTGACTATGCCAAAGATAACCATGCATTTACTTATAACATTTATTTATTTTGATAAGGTTTGTTGTCTTTCCCTGTGAATATATGGGTGGAGTTTTGATACAGGGCATAAAAGTACATGTAGATTAAAAGTATAATAATTTCAACCAGCTCAAGGGCTGGTTTAAATGTCTGTACTTGCATTGTAGCCACACATTATGCCACTTACTCTAGAATTTTATTTATAGACAAGAAGGCATTGACTAGTCTTTATAAGATAAAAACATAATGGCAGAAAAAGACCACATGACCTATCTAGTCTACCCTTCCACATCAACTACAATAGTCCCCTTTTTACCTTTAGAGATCCTCTGTGTTTGTCCCATGCTTTTTAAATTCAGATACTGTCCTTGTGTCCACCACCTCTACTGGGAGACTATTCCACGCAACTACCACTCTTCCCATAAAGAAATAGTTCCGTATATTACTCCTCAGTTTATCCCCTTTCACTCTCATGCTATGTCCCCTCTTAGCAGAGCTTGCCTTCAATTGAAAGAGGCTCTCCTCCTGTGCATTTATGCCACGGAGGTATTTAAATGTCTCTGTCATAGTGTCCCTATCCCACCTTTCCTCTAAAGTATACATATTAAGATCTTTAAGTCTATGCTCATATGCTTCATAACGAAGACCACTAACCATTTTAGTAGCCACCCTCTGCACTGACTCCAACCTGCCTATATCCTTCTGAAGGTGTGGTCTCAAGAACTGCGCACAATATTCCAAATGAGGTCGCACCAGAGACTTATACAGAGGCATTATCACCTCCTTTTCTCTGCTGGCCATTCCTCTCCCTATACACCAAAGCATCCTTCTGGCATTCGCAGTCACCTGTTCTGTTTAGCTACTTTAGGATCATCAGACACAATTATGCCCGGATCCCTCACTACTTTTGTGGACAGAAGTACCTCATCTCTACACTGTACAACTTCTTTGGATTTTTGAAGCCTAAATGTGTAACAGTGTCAAAGGCTTTACTAAAATCTAAATAAACCACATCTAGGGCTCTCCCTCGGTCCAATTCCCTGGTCACCCAGTCAAAGAAATCTATCAGATTTGTCAGACAAGACCTGCCTCTGAACCTATGCTGCCTCGGATCCTGTAATCCACTGGACTCCAGAAACCTCGCTATTCTCTCCTTTAGTAGCCTTTCCAATAATTTAGTAACCACAGAGGTTAGACTAACCGGTATGTAGTTCTCAATGTAATCCTTACGTCCACTTTTGTGTAAATGGACCAAATGTGCCTCTCTCCAGTCCTCTGGCACTACTCCCGATTCCAAAGAGGTAATGAAACGGTCAGTCAGTGGAGCTGCTAGAATGTCTCCAAGTTCCCTCAGTATTCTTGGATGTATCTCATCTGGACCCATGGCTTTGTCAACTTTTAATTTAGCTAGTTCCTCTCGAACACTGTCTTCTCAAAATCATTTGAGATTCCCATCACTTCTGTTGCTATTTGTGGGTGTTTTCTGAGGTCCTGCTCCAGGTGCTTCATCTGTGAACACAGAACAGAAATATTTGTTAAGCAATTCTTCTTTTTCCTCATCAGTTTCTGCATAGTCCTCCCCTGCACCCTTGAGTCCGACAATACCACTTTTGCTCTTCCTCCTCTCACTGTCATATCTGAAAAATGTCTTATCCCCGCATTTTATTTCATTGGCTGTTTCTTCTTCTTCTTGTACCTTTGCTTTTCTGACTACTTTGCTAGCTTCTTTAAGTTTCTCCAAATATAGTTGCCTGTCTTCCTCTCTCTATGACAGATGGACACCATCTTGGACAGATGGTATCCATCTTGGACAGATGGATACCATCTCTGCTATGGAACATCATCCCATGGTCCAGGAAACCAAAACACTCTCGATGACAACATCCACGCAGCCATGCATTCATCTCCAGGATGCGAGCTTTTCTGCCTCGGCCTTTACCCTCAAAAGGGAGGATTGAAGAGAACACCACCTGCGCACCTATCTGCTTCACCCTCTGTCCTAGAGCCATGAAGTCACATTTGATATGCTCGGAGGGATACCTAGCAGATCATTTGTGCCGACATGGATGAGCAACGTAGGATAATGGTCAGTAGGCTTACTGAGTCTCGGCAAACTCTCCATAACGTCTCAGATTTTGGCACCTGGCAGACAGTACACCTCTCTGGACATCAAATCTGGTCGGCAGATGGACGCTTCAGTACCCCTCAGAAGAGAGTCACTACCCTTCGCTTTGTTGTGGTGACTGATTCTCTAACTTTGGGGTGCTTGAGTTGTGGTTCTTCCCTTTCCTCAGATGCTTCCACTTCCTCCACTTCCAGGGCTGCATTCTGGTTCTTCAGTTCAAGGGCTGGAGGAGTTGGAATGCTGATACTGCAGGCTTTGGTGACTTGTGTCCAAATTTCTTTCTTCTGTAGCCTCCCATCTCCACCTCTGGATGTTTCAAGAGGCATCTCGTCAATGTACTTCTCATCATCTCAAATGCTTCTCAGTTTTGCCACCTCTTTCTTTTTGTTCCTCTACTTGTTTCCTGAGAACTTCAGCATGCAGGCATTCTGCACATGGAACTGGCCCTCAACTGGCACTGAGGTCTCTGTCTGGAAAGAGGCAGAAGCTGTGATGATTTTTCCCAGCCATTGTTTAGTTGGTGGAGCTTTGGTACTGTTGAGGTAAAAGAGAGAGACCTACCAAAGTCCCTACATGTTCCTTGGGTATCCTTTAAGTAAAAAAGCAGCTAACCTCTTTTAAGTGTGTTCTAACAGTGCTTGTCTATGTCCTTGTGTGTAGCTAAATGGGGAGTTGCCCTATAAAGCAAAAATGCTCACATTGTGTGGGTGGATATCAAGGTGGGTAGGGAGGGACCTAACACCTGATGAGGTCAGTGGCTTCAAAGAGTTAGAAGTGAATGAACTGACAAGAGCCTTGCCTAACCCCACAAGCATACAAAAAAGTTATTTATTATTATTTATTTATTTATTTATTACAGTCTCTTATATACCGCGCTATTCGGCATCAGTGCGGTTTACAAACAACAACATACAAATCTCAATAATTGATTTGTGTTTACATTGAACAAGGTTCAAAAACTTGGATAACAAGGGGTAAACTATGTACATCTATGTGGCAGATCGGTGTCATCTTGCTTGATGTGGTTGTGATTGGCTGTGTGGTAGGTCTTACTAAACTAAGTCGGCTAAGTGGTGGGTGAGGCTATTGAGGTGCTGTCTAGGGGGTAATGCTGGAGGAAGAGATGGTGCTTCAATGCTTTTCTAAACTGTGAGAGATCTGAGATCGCTCGTATGCTGGGTGGTAGGGCATTCCAGCATCTTGGTGTGCAGAATTTGAAGGCCCTGTTCACGGTTGAACATGTACATTGGGTTATTGATTTAGGGACAATCAGCGTATTAACTGCTGTGGATCTTCTGGACCTATTGGGGGGGGGGGGTGCTGGATCAGCTCTGCCAGTGATGTCGCTGAGAGCCCGTTGACAGCCTTGAATGTTAGCAGTAAGATTTTGTATGTGAGTCTGCCACGTATTGGGAGCCAGTGTAAGTGCTTAAGGATGGGGGTCACATTGTCTTTCCTAGAAGCTCTATGGAGGACTCTTGCCGCAGCATTCATCGCCAGTTGTAGAGGGTTCAGTGTGGTTTGAGGGAGTCCTTGCAGGATTGAGTTTGCGTAGTCCAGATGCAGTATGATTAGTGCCTGATAAACTGTTCTGAAGTCGTCTGGTGTTAGTAAGGATCTTAGGTGCCTGAGAGAACGGATCTTGTGACACACCGCTCTCACCGTGTTGCGTATGTGCGTCTTCATGTCTAGGCGCTGATCTAGTGTGACTCCGAGGTACCTGATCGTGGATTTGGACTGGAGTTCTGCTTCGTCGACTTTTAGAGAGGGCAGCGTGGAGAAGTTTTGATTCCTGGTAATGAATAGGACCTCTGTTTTCTTATGTTGAATTCGGAGGTTTTGGGTTTGTAGCCAGTTGGATACTGCATTAAAGCAGTTTGTCAGCGGGGAGAGGTCTGGGTTTTCGGTCGAGAACGGCATGTATAGCAGTACATCATCCGCATATATAAGGCAGTTGACACCGAATGAATGGATCAGGTTGCAGATGGGCTGCATGTATATGTTGAACATCAAGGCGGAAAGGGAGGATCCCTGTGGGACACCTTGTTTTAGGTGGAAAGGCTCCAATGATGTGGACCCTGATAGTACATGCTGCCATCTGTCAGAGAGGTAGGATTTGCACCAGTCTAGTGCTTTGTCTGTGATCCCCTTCTCTTTAAGGCGCTCAAGGAGAAGCTCATGGCTTACTGAATTGAACAAAGTTCCCTTTGTTGTATAGAAAAAGACTTTATCTTTTAAAAATGAACAGCAAAAACCCCTTCAAGAATTAACTTTAAAAAATACAGCAAAACCCCTTTAAGAATTACCTTTACTCCTTTGAGAGCTTCATGCAGAGTATTACCTTGCTTTGCAATGGAGTCCTTCAGGAATGGAGTACCTGAAAAGCCCTGTAGATTCTCATACAGTACTGCCTAGCAGCTCAGTAAGCTACTCATTTAACAACTGATGAGGTCAGTGGCTTCAAAGAGTTAGCTGTGAATGAACTGACAAGAGCTTTGCCCAACCCCACAAGCACACAAAAAGGTTCCCCTTTATTATATAGAAAAAAATATTTTATCCTTTAAAAGTGAACAGCAAAACCCCCTTCAAGAATCAGCTTTTAAAAAAGCTTTGCAATGGAGTCCTTCAGGAATGCGTTTAACATGGGTATCTTAATTTTATGGCGTTCCTTTCTCTTTTCTAATTTGATTATTTTTATCGTACACTGCCCTGATGTTCTGAAGGGCGATATATCACATTTTTAATAAACCATAAACCATGTTTTTACTAGGTACCACTTTATAAAGTTAGACTTATTGTTTTACACCGGTTATTGACGGTGGGATGTAATCTGTCCTCTCCCTTGCCATAAACGGGCAACATCTCAGAAAAACTATGGCCTTTGCCACTGTTTAGGATCTTCTCTTAATTCTGGAGCTCCTTTTCTATTGCATTAACTTCAGCTTGATTATTTCTTGGTCCCCAGATGGATTAGAACATCAAGATGAAAGTAATTTCTTCTCTAATAGTGCTTTCTACTCTGATAGATTGTACATGTTAAAATTGTTAAGAATGTGTGTTAATACATTTTTGATTGAGTGTCAGTGTATTAAACCCTTGCAACATTCCCTTTAAGATGTGCTGGATTCCACCACCTATGTTCCTACCATGAGGGTAGTGAAGCAATATAGTGGTTTCAGTATCACGGGGCAAGCAAGTTCTCTACAGTAAGACTTCCAAGGGATCTGTCTGTTCCTACACACCTTAGAGGGAAGGTTGAGCCCTTGAGCGTTTTTATTTAATAGAAAATCTAAGTATGTCTTTGGAATTTCACTTTCCTATGTCCTTGGTTTCATTAAAAGCAGTCCTCATGCATTTCTTTAAAAGTGAAAGCAAGAAAATATTACAGATGTATCAGTAGTGCCAGCACTAATGGCGGGTAACAGAAATAACTCTCAGATTTCTTCCTGTCATCCTAATCCAGGAGAATACATCGTCAAGAGATATACAGGAAGCTGCATTGAAGACAGTTTGGAAACTTTGATTGCGTACAGACAAGTCCATTCAATAGTCATTTAGCAGTACCTCAGCAAACTATTCATTACCCTGGTCACTCATTCCTATGGAAAGCAGTGTTTTATTTTACTAAACTGTGCACATTTTATGAAGCCTCTTGTTTAACGTTTAAATAAATAAAGAAATGAATACAGAAAATACATCTTATGGCATGGTAAAATAATCTATCCAGAAATATATCCAAAATCCATTGACGTTTTTGTCTTATATGAGACTGGGCTCAAATTTATAAACCCGCATAGTACATCTGGGGTCAATATTGTCTCCTCATATATCTCTCATCCTTGCCTAGTATACATTTTTTTTGTATTCCAGAATGCAAATAAAAAGTCTTAATGGCCGTATAAAATTCCAATAGCAGCCAAAAGTGCTTATCTTACAGTCTGTGAAATGAAAATATTCTTTCAACTTTTTTTGCATGTAGACTGCGGTTGAAATCCAAGTCGATATCAGAGAATCTCAACCTCGCCCTTAATGGTTTGACACCTTTGAAAAGGGCTTGTTCAGGACCATCCACTATGAAAAACTAGAACTGAAATTAAATACTACAGATTAACATCCACCCCCCATTTTTCCAAAGAAGAGGGATAAGAAAACATTCCCCATCCATTCACTCTACTATTCCTCTATTGATCAATCGTAGAAAATGCTGACACATGCACTATTTGAACCATCATGTACTTGCATCATTCTGAGGCATCCATCATTCAAAAATTAAAGGCCACTGACTTGAATAACTTCCACACAATCTTCTTATTAAGTCCTGCCGGTGACCCTATTTGCCATCTTAATATATATTGTTGCTCCCGTTGAGCTCACCACTTGGAAAATTCATTCTGCCATCATACTTGCAGTATTTGATCATAAAATATATTAGTTGTTCCAAAGAATGTTGTTGCTGCAGCTAATGATTCAACAATGGGGCTGAGTCCAACCTTCTACAAATGGCTGAACAATGTTCAGTCATCCAGGTAATGAATGTCTACTCAGTTTTCCCCACATATAATTTTTGACACAGACAAGACTACTGTATAAATCACTCCTAGAATGTTAAAGCCAGTGTGAGTTTGAAATCAATGAACAAATTTCAGCTTAGGATATTGAAAAACTGTCATCTTTAATGCATGCATACATACTGATACAGTTTGTGGTTCATTGTCTCCTCTATCATTCGCGGAGTGCACCAACTAGTTCCGTAAATGAGGACCCCCCCCCCCCCCCCATGGAAGATCCAATGGATCCTCAAGACTTCCCAATGTCTTTTAATGATTGCCCGAACCTTCATTGCTTGTTTTGACTAGGGCAGTGTACATACTCTACAACAGTATGATTATCCCCTACTGGTGTTAATGCCAACAGTGCTTCCGAAGCGAGCTCTTGTACTGTATAAGTTTGATTAATCACTCACTTTGGATATTGCTGGTGACAAAAGTGCTTCTTTAATACCTGTGATACAGCTTGAAAATCATTTAAATTAATGCAAATATGCCTCAGTTGGAAGAATTGACCAAAGGAAAGATTGTCTTTCAAAAATCTAGGGTGAAAGCTCCCATAATTTAAATGATGATTCCAGCCTATGCTCTTCCGCTATATTTAGGTAATCAATCTTGAGCCATCTTTACATATCAATAAATCCAAAAAAGACATCTGAGCTGTTGAAATTTGACTTTTATGTGACCTGATTTATTGAGGCCCTTTTTATGTTTAGCTTACTTTTATAAATTATTACCTATGAAAGCAATTTTTACAGGAAAGTTTCTTCCATTAAACAGGGATTTTTGAAAAGTCTTCTCTATCTCTGTATAAAATTATGTGCATAGTGCCACTATGGGCATAAGTTAACTTGGAAAATGTATCTGAACAAATAGCAAAGGCAATTGTGTGTGCATATTCTCTGGCCCAGATTAGGCATAAGCAACATAAGAAACACTCAAGACTGCCAAATACCCACAGCAAAGAAGAGCCTGTGCCTGCTTACTTTAGGGCCAGATGCTTGTGCTGATTAAATGGGGTGCCACCTTCTTTGCATACCTTGCATCTACCTTGCCATTGTTTATGTTGTTTCCTGTTTTTGTCATTTGGCGCCTTTTTCTATTTTCTGCAAATTTGTTTTTGACTATAACAGCCTCTCTGTTCTCGACTTTAAACCATGCTGACAGAAGTTTGGCCTTCCTTCTATCTTTCTTAAAGCATGGACTACATCTGGTCTGGGCATCTAAGATAGTATTTTTAAACAAGCCCCAGGCCTGATGTAATACTTAATCTTTGCAATTGCTCCTTTTAGTTTTTTTTCTTAATGATTTTCGTCATTTTACCATAGTATCTCTTTTGAAAATTAAATGCTAGTGCAGTGGAGTTCCTTGCTATTCTCCTTCCATTTATTAAATCAAATGTGATCATGTTGTGATTGTCATTGCCAACTGGCCTCAATAGCACCATCTCTCACAGCAGATCCTGTGTATCATTAAGGATTAGGTCTAAAATAGCTTCTCCTCTTGTCAGTCCCTGAAACAGCTTCTCCATGAAGCAATCATTTATTTCATCTAGAAATTTTATCTCTCTAGCATGTCCTGATGTGACATTGACCCCGTTGATACTAGGGTAATTAAAATTATCCATTATTACTGTGTTGTAAATTTTGTTAGTTTCCCTAATTTCTGTTAGCATAGCTTCATTCATCTGCTCATTCTGGTCAAGTGGACAGTAGTATGCCCCCACTGCTATCCCCTTCCCCTTCTTTACATAGAATTTCTATCCATAGAGATTCTATAGTATGTTTCCTGCAAAAAAGTTATCCTGTTTGACTCAATACCCTAACATATAGCACCACCCCTCCACCAATTCAATCTACCCTATCATTGCGATATAATTTATACCCAAGTATCGCAGTATCCTATTGGTTACTCTATTTCCACCAGGTTTCTGAGATGCCAATATCTGACCTTTATTCAGTGCTGTATAATCTAACCCTCCCATCTTTTTTTTTTAACTTCTAGCAGTTGCATGCATATTAACAATCTAGTTATTAGTTAATGAGGTAATTTGGAATCTTTCAACTCAATCTGCTTTTTACTTAAAGGCACCTGGTTAATTTTACCACCTACTACCACTACTACTCATTTGTATAATGCTACAAAGCATATGCAGTGTTATACAGAGATATATAAGCGGTAGTCCATGCTCGTAAGAGCTTACAGTTTAATCAAGACAGACAACACAACAAGTGAGAACCATGATACATCTAGGGGAATGGAAAGGAATGACATAGGAGATGAAGAGGAGACTAGGGCGATCAGGATCCAAAAGAAATCTCAAAGAAGTGAGTTCTTAGCCTGGATTTGAACAGGGCTGCAGATGGAGTCTCACGTACCACCTCAGGTCAGGCTCCATCTGTGGCCCTGTTCACATCCAGGCTAGAAGCTCGCTTCTTTGAGACTGTTTTGGAACCTCTTCTTTTATTGGAACCTCTCTACTGGGATGCCCTAACTTCTCTGTTTTGCTGATCTTTGGCATCTGCCAGCTTCCCCCAATGTATCTAGTTTAAAAGCGGCTCTGTCTCCTACATAAAGTTAATGCCAGCAGCCTGGTTCCAAGTATTTTGAAAAAGTAAACATTTCACTGAATCCAGAGCTTTTTATTTAAAAAAAATCATATAGCACTGCCAAAGAAAGCCATCTGTGTTTGGTGGCACACGCATCCAAAGAACCTGTTCTACAAAAAAAACATTCAGAAAAAGAGCAGCATCACTGGGAGTGGGGGAGTGGGGGCAGGGGGTTCATATCCAGATGATTTTGACTCCTGAGAGGTAAGAAATATAAGCTATATCTCCCCCACCCCAGCACTTCTTAAAACCTCTGGATTATGCCTCACCCGAGGAAGGTGTTAATGCTGATGTGTAAATGTTTCCATGGGATGAACATTGCCTTTCTAAAGTATGAAATACATAGATATTTTGAGGGACCCCCCCCCCCCGAACATGCCCCATTAACATTTCTGCATGCTGCCACTTCTACATATAATTAGTATCTTTCACAAAATAACAATTAATACATATTGTATATGCCAATTTATATGTCTAATTGAGCTTTTTTTATAAATATAAGGGACTTGTCTACTAAACTGTGGTAACCTTTTGCTGTAAGTCATCAAACTCCACATTCGTATCTGTAGGTGGCATTGCCAGCTTTTCCCCTGCAGAGAACGTGGTGGTTTTGGATTTACCACAGAGATCCGCAATGCCTGCATCAGCAGGTAGTGTGGGAAGTCCCACAGTGCCTCCTGATGTAGGTATTGTGGGTCTCCATGGTAATTCCAAAGGGAGGACAGATAGTGATCAGGTGCACAGAGTTGCCACTAATTCTGTGCCCCAATAACTACATTGGCCCCTTCAATACCATAATCATCCACCCATGAAATAATATTGTTGGTGCTACAGATATTAAGGTTTGCGGCACTAACAATAGGAAACAAAGTGCCTTTACCACTCTCTTCAGCACCGATCCCCTGGACAGCTCTCAATCCCCGTTGGAAACTATCCAAGGGGATTGGTTCCATCCCAGCCAAAAACAATGCCTGGCTAGCCAGTTGGTGGTCCCATCCTCCTTCCCACCCCCTGATCTACATGATCTAATCCTGGCTAGGCAATCATGCCCCCGATCACTCCTCCCTCCTTTCCCCTTGAAAAAAATCAGTTCCAGGCTAGCCATAATAGTCCCTCTACCCCAACCCTTCCTCTAGTGGCAACAGAGGGCAGGAGGGATCCTCTCCGCTCCTTCGCCTTACTCGCGACCTTCCAAAATAGCTGCAATCGTGCGGTGCTGCCCCCTAGCCTCATACTAGGGAGCAGCACTATGAGATCGTGCCATTTTTGTTAGTACTGTTGAGGAGGCTAGGAACACTCTTGGCCTTTACAATAGGGTGTGCACTGATTTTCAATAAGTAATTAGTAAAATAACTTAGGCTTAACTGGGCAACTAGGTTAAGGCAGCCAAAAAAAATGCCTTTTTAAGCCTATTTTATAAGGGCAAGTAGATGCCTACTTGTCCTTGTAAAATACTAGTGTAAAAGGTGATATTTAGTCTTAAATTGAGGTATGGACATATGTGTGCAAAGTTCCCAAGTATGGGCATAGATTAAAGTATTTCATAATTATATATACTTGTGAAGTCTTCCCACATTCCCCCAAGACTGCATCCCCAGCTAGGTCTACTGGCAAGCAATGCACATTCATGGCAGCGTGTGTTCATTTATGCTGGTTTATATTTTATAAGAGGCCATTTATGCACATTTGTGGCCACATATGCATGAAATGACTTTATAAAATTATTCTCTAAAGGCTTCATTCACCTTTATTAATAAATAGGCCTTAATGAGACCTGCAATAAATGGCATGTGTTAGCATTTGGTGATGTGGTAGCACCTTTTAGTAAATCTAACCCCTAATTAGGCAGATGAATTGCAGGTCTAAATTTAGCCATTGTTATATTGTTCATTTTCCTGTTATTTCCTTTTCCTCACGTTTAGAATCATTTCCTAATAGAACAAACGTGTCCATTAGCTCTGTCAGAATTGGCAGTCTTCCATTGTTTTACATGTATTGGTTGTGCCAAATCTTTGCTGCAGTTTTAAAAGTTAATTACTTTATCCTCGGCATTGGTGGGGGGTTTCTGTTGCCTCTGGAAAGCCTTTCTGCATGTCACTTAATAAGTATTTTTTGGGCTGGCTGTTCATGTCCATGATCTCCTGGATGTTTCTAAGCTACTGATAGAAGCCCTATGGCATGCATTTGGCATGTGGTAATTGCCTAAATTACTGTGTGGTAACTGTAAAGTCTCTACGTTAACAGTTGTCAGGTTCACAGCATCTGCCCCAGCATCTGTCTTGCAGGTAATGTGGATGCACTTATAGGGTAATTCCATAACCCTGCCCCAGAGATGCATACATTCATGCTTGTGCCCGATGCGCCTGTTCGATAAGGTGAAGCAGATGGGCATAAGCGGCCCCAAATGTTGCACACACTAGGCTGGATTATGGAATTGTCTCCCATATGCCACTTACTGAGATGGTGTTGAGTGATCTGTGTTATCTGCTGTTGGGACAGTGGATGCGCTGTAGGTTATCATGCATCCCTTGCCTATTCCCTGCCCCATTTTATGCTATTATTATTAATGAGCATTTATAAAGCGCTACCAGGCATATGCAGCGCTGTACAGATGCAGGAAAGATAGTCCCCTGCTTGTTGAGCTTACAGTCTAAAAGGACGGACATGCAGTAGTACAAAAGGAGAAGGACAAAAGGGGCAATAAGGACCTGAAACAAAAGGATGGGGATTATGAGCCAAAGGCGGTCTCAAAGAGGTGCGTCGTGAGCTTAGACCTGAAGAGGGTGAGGGAAGGGATTTATCGCAGGGAAAGGGGTAGGTTAGTCCAAAGTGAAGCTGAGAGTCAGTAGAAGTGGAATGCGGCATGGCGAGAAGAAAAGCAAAAGATGAACAGAGATTACGGGAGGGGGTGAAGGGAGAGAGGAGAGATAAAGAGGAGCAGCAGAGTGAATGCGCTTATGTGCGAGGGTAAGGAGTTTGAACTGCATATGGCAGTGGTTCCCAATCCAGTCCTCGGGGAACCCCAGGCCAGTCAGGTTTTCAGAGTACCCGCAATGAATATGCATGAGATAGATCTGCATGCTCTGCTTCCATTGTATGCAGATCTATCTCATGCATATTCATTGTCGATACTCTGAAAACCCGACTGTCCTGGGGTTCCCCGAGGACCGACGTTGGGAACCTCTGGCATATGGCAACGGATAGGGAACCAGTGAAGGGACTCTAAGAGAGGAGTAATGTGACAGTAATGAGCTTGGTGGAAGATTAGACACGCAGCTGAGTTTTGAATAGATTGCAGTGGGAAAAGATGAGATTGTGGGAGACCAGCAAGGAGGAGGTTGCAGTAATCAAGATTGGGGATAAAAAGGGAATTTACCAGCATCATAGTGGCACACAAAGAGATGAAAGGACAAATCTTGTTAATATTATAGAGGAAAAAAATGGCAGGATTTAGCAATTTGTTGAATATGGGAAGAGAATGATAAGGTGGAATCAAAAACAACCCCAAGATTGTGAGCGGAGGAAACCAGACAAACAGGTGTGTTATCAACTGTGATTGGGAATGGGAGAGCAGGGAGCAGTTAATATGGGAATTAATGTGCATTAAGGGCCATGTTTACTAAAGTATGCAAAGGTAACATGCGTTTATGATGCCAAATTAGCACAGGGGCCAATGCTCCTTTTTGGATTTGTGCGTTCCTCCCCCTGTCGATAGCTCAATGCTAAGGTGCAGCATCGTGCTAAATGGCATGCAGGTACAATTAATACCACCCACTTAAGGTGATACTAAATTTGCCCATGCTAACCACGATGAACCTGCCCAGCTCTTGCCCAGTCATGCGCTAACTGGTTAGCATGAGATTTTTAACGTGAATGCCCCAAACTAATAGCACATGGCCTGTAGCATGTGGGAAAACCCGTGCTAACAGCTTGGTTTAGTAAACATGGTCCTAAGTGTCAGACCACCAAATTAACTGCTAGAGCATATGTGTGCTAACAATTAGCATGCCCTTATTCTTATGTTAACTGCTTAACACACCACAGTAAAAGGCTTCCTATATAAATGAATATAGAAGAAGTAGATAGTCATTCTAGAAAAATCACAGTTGATAGAACTATTTAATAAAAATTAGGCATCACAAAAGGGACTGTTTATACACATTACAAACTTAATTGAATATGATGAAGCAGATGATGCAGTACGACGGTCACTTTGTAAAAAGGGCACTGCGTTTTCATTGATGAATGCAATTTAAACATATAAAATCTGTCTTGAGTTAATAAGTGATGTGCTTGATAACGCTTCTTTTTTTTAATAAACCTTGTTGAAGTGCGGGCAATTAGTTCCATCTGTTCAGGCTTCTGAACGGCATTGCTTTTTTTTTTTAAATATTCAGCACCATATACTCCATCTAATTTATTACAAAGCTCCTCCAAGCAGCGCATTTCTGTGCAATTCATTTCTATGATGCTAAATTCTTGACCACACATACAATTTCTTTTGTGGCGTCCAGTGGAACATTGTAATTCCTAAATCACTGCTTACATGAGCACTGGGGCTGAAAATCTTTTGAAAGGGGCATGCAACGCCATCACATGATTTGATTGGTTGAAGCATGCAAGGATGCAGTGAAAAGAGGGAGGTTTGATCTTTGCTATCAGAACAAAGCCTGCGAAAGTTGTACATTCTTTGCGGTCATAAGCATGAATGGGATATGCCACATGCAGCTTTCTCGTTGATTAATGGCTGATTGCTGCCTTCTTTCAATGAAAACAGTTTGGTGGAAAGCATTAAAGTGAATTGTAGGCTAACTGATAAATTGAAATGCTATTTTGTTCTATTTTTGGCCCCTATTATCTCATTACATGTGGTGTGTAAAATTTGATGAGCATGCAGTATACTAAAAGCACTCAGAGGTTAGTTTTCATAAGAGGTTTTGTACAATCAAGTGAGGATTAAAGAACTTATCCACAAACTTGTGCTACATGCTAAATATTTCTGCCAACAAAGTGGCCTCTATATTAATATGGGCATTATCAATGGAGTGTGTTATGTTCTCACAAGCTTATGGGAAATCCTCTATTCAGGACTCAACAAATTTCAGGCGCTAGGTCACCATGGCGACTATAAATTGAACCTTGACATCTGGGATTTCCTTCCCCCCATCTCCACCCATCACTCAATCTATTTTACCATTCCTGCTGTGTTTCGCTGCTTCAGCGCAGCCACCTCTGCATGTAGCTTAAGCTGCGCAGTGAGGAAGTTTGCTGATCTTGTGCTTTCAAGTCTCGTGAAATCAGCAAACTTCCCGTAGAACCAATTGTGGTGAAGTAGCAAACTGCGCAACAGAAATAGTAAGATAGGCCAGAGCAAGGGCAGAGAAAGAGATTGGGTGATGGCTAGAGGAGGGTGGCAAGGAGAGAGAAACAGATGGACAGGGGTGATGGTGGGACATGTGTAAGAGAAAGATAGACTGAGGTGCCCGGGTAGGGCTGTGAGAGAGACAGACAAACTGGGGTGATGGTGGGCGTTGTGAGAGACAGACTGTGGGGTGATGGTGTGGGCTGTGATAGAGAGTCTGATGATGGTTGGAGTTTGGCTGGGTGGATGGGGGGCTATGAGAGAGAGAGAGAGAGTATGTGAAGTCAGGGTGCAGGGGGAAAGAAACATTGGAGAAGATATCCCCTTTAATCCTTCCCATAAAGATATGGCCAAAGGAACATTTTTTAGATCCTTATTTGTATCATGGAGCAGGTGTATCTCAGGACATATTGGACAATATTGGACTTACACATACATTCTCCATACAAAATGGTCCGAATTGGGCCACACTCCAGACACTTGATGTCTTAAATTAACCTTTTCTTAAATGCCAGTTACATGCGGATATAATTTATATGTGTAAGTGGTTGTATTGAAAGGAATAAATTGCTAATAAGGCTTCTAAAATAACCCCCAAAATGTAATACCTGGTCCAAGGCAGATATGAAACGTTTTGGATTAATGAGTCTATAGTATTTTATTTATTTATTTATTTATTTACATTCTCTTATATACCGTGCTATTCTGCATCAGTGCGGTTTACATTGAACAAACTGAAATTACATTGAACAGGGCATTATAACTTGGAGATAACTATTTTACAGGGAACATGGGCTATGGAGGGTTAAGTGGCTTGCCCAAGACCACAAGGAGCACCTGTGGGACTAGAAACCCCAGTCCTTCTGACCCAAGGTTGCTGTCCTCTAGTGGGATTTGAACCCCCGACCTTCCGGCCTGAAGTACCTTGCCCCAACCACTAGGCCACTCCTCCACTCAAAGTAAATTGCATATGAAGAAAGCATACCATGAAATTTATCATGCAGTATTAAAGTTTGCTGCCATGTAATAATTCCGCAATTATATGTGGGTAAGTGCTAATTTGAGTGCATGCATATTAATGTCTGGGGACCATTCCAACATGCACATTAAGGCTCTATTTCATAGCATACAGTTTTAGGGTGCCAACAGAATGTCGATGGTTGGACACAAGTCACCAGGGCCTGCAAAATCACCAATCCAACTTCTCCAGCCCTTGAATTGAAGAACCATTATGCAACCCTGGAAGTGGAGGAGGTGAAAGCATCCCTGGAAAGGGAAGAACCACAGTTCAAGTACCCCAAAGTTGCAGAATCAGTGACCACAAGGAAGCAAAGGGTAGTGGTGGTTGGTGACTCTCTTAAGAGGGGTACTGAGGTGTCCATCTGCCGACCAGACTTGATGTCCAAAGAGGTATGCTGTCTGCCTGGTGCCAAAATCCAAGATGTTAAGGAGAGTTTGCCGAGACTCATCAAGCACACTGACTATTACCCAATGTTGCTAATCCATGTTGGAACAAATGATACTGCCAGGTATCCCTCGGAACGTATCAAAAGTGACTTCATGGCTCTGGGACAGAGGGTGAAGCAGTTAGGTGCACAGGTGCTGTTCTCTTCAATCCTCCATGTTGAGGGTAAAGGCCAAGGCAGAGAGGCTCGCATCCTGGAGATGAATGCATGGTTGCGTGGATGGTGTCATCGAGAGCGTTTTGGTTTCCTAGACCATGGGATGCTGTTCCAAGGGTTGCAGAGCAGAGATGGCATCCATCTGTCCAAGAAAGGTCAACGCGTCTTCGGTAGTAGACTGGCTAATCTACTGAAGAGGGCTTTAAACTAGATTCGTTGGGGATGGGTGAAGAAAAACCCCAGGTAGTTGAAAGCCCCCAGGTAGATGATATATTAAATACCATTATGGAAATGGGTAATAGGGGTAACATATGGAAAGCACTGTGTATAAATACCCGTAGCATGGGAAATAAGATCCCTGATGTTGAAGCTTTGGTGGGAGTGGCTGACTTGGATTTAGTGGCAGTTACAGAAACATGGTTCACAGAAAACCATGATTGGGATGTAACTATACCTGGCTATACTTTATTCAGAAAGGACAGGGTAGGAAGAAGGGGAGGAGGAGTGGCACTATATGTAAAAAAATACTATTAAAGCGTTGGAATTACAGAGCTTAAAAGGGAGAGAGGAGGCATTGTGGGTTAAACTAGAAAGAGGGAAAGAGAAATCTATTTGCATTGGTATGATATACAGACCTCCCTCACAAGAGGAAGAGGTGGACAGAGAGTTAATTGAAGACATATACAGCATTGATAGGGAAGGGGAAGTGCTACTGATAGGAGATTTCAATATGCCAGATGTTGATTGGCACATTCCTGCTGCATTATCATCTAGAAGTAAGGAGATCCTGGATTCTCTACATGGAGAACTATTCAGGCAATTGGTAACAGACCCCAAACGTGAAGGGGTCATACTGGACTTGGTGCTTACCAATGGTGAAAGTGTTTCTGATGTTGCAGTAGGAGATCATTTTGCATCCAGTGATTGCCAGATGGTGTGTTTAAGTATTAGGACTAGGGCTGTTAGAATCCATTCAGAGGTCAGGATCTTAGACTTTACTAAGACTAGCTTTGCCAAGATGGGCCAATACCTCAGGGAGTCGTTAGTGGGATGGGAACAGCTGGGGGATGTAGAAAAACAGTGGGCAAACTGAAAGGGGATATTTTAAGGGCAACCAGCCTTTTTGTTAAAATGGTAAATAAAGGTAAAAGGAAAAAGAGACTGCTATGGCTTTCGAAAGAAGTAGCTGAAAAAGTGAAGAAAAAGAGTGAGGCCTTCATGAAATACAAGAGATCACAGAGAGAGGAAGACGGGCATCTTTATTTGGAAAAACTTAGAGAAGCTAGCAAAGTAGTCAGGAAGGCAAAGATTCAAAAAGAGGAGGAAATAGCCAATGCAATAAAATGGGGGGATAAGACATTTTTCAGATATGTTAGTGAGAAGAGGAAGGACAAAAGTGGTATTGTAAGACTCAAGGGTGCAGGGGAGAAATATGTAGAAGCTGATAAGGATAAAGCGGAATTGCTTAACAAATATTTCTGTTCTATGTTCACAGATGAAGAAGCAGGAGCAGGACCTCAGAAAACACCCACAAACAGGAACAGAAGAGAGGGACATCTTGAACAATTTTCAGAAGACTGTGTTCGTGAGAAACTAGCTCAACTTAAAGTAGACAAAGCGATGGGACCAGATGGGATACACCCTAGAATACAAGGGAACTTGGGGACGTTCTAGCAGCTCCACTGACTGACCTTTTCAATGCCTCATTGAGGTCGGGCGTGGTGCCAAAGGACTGGAGAGAGGCTCATGTGGTGCCTTTACACAAAAGCGGAAGTAAGGATGTGGTTGAAAACTACAGGCCGGTTAGTTTAGCTTCGGTGGTGAGTAAATTATTGGAAACGCTGCTGAAAGAGAAAATAGTGAGGTTTCTGGAGTCCAGCGGATTACAGGATCCGAGGCAGCATGGATTCACCAGAGGCAGGTCTTGTCAGACAAATCTGATTGATTTCTTTGACTGGGTGACCAGGGAGTTGGACCGAGGGAGAGCCCTAGATGTGGTGTATTTAGATTTCAGTAAAGCCTTTGACACTGTTCCTCACAGGCGACTTATAAACAAACTGAGCACCCTAGGAATGGACCCTAAAGTTACTGGTTGGGTGGGAGGTGACAAAGAGTACAGGTAAATGGAGCTCACTCTGAGGAGAAGGATGTTACCGGTGGTGTGCCCCAGGGATCTGTCCTTGATCCAATTCTTTTTAACATCTTTGTTAGTGATATAGCAGAAGGGCTGTTGGGTAAGGTTTGCCTCTTTTCTGATGATGCCAAAATCTGTAATAGAGTAGACACCCAGGAAGGTGTAGACAACATGAGGAGGGATCTAGCTAAGCTTGAAGAATGGTCTAGAATTTGGCAGCTGGGATTTAATGTTAAAAATTGTAAGGTCATGCATTTGGGTTGCAGCAATCCTAGGGAGCAATATAGTATAGGGGGTGAAGTACTTTTGTCCACTAAAGAAGAGCGGGACCTAGGCGTGGTTGTGTCTGATGATGTTAAAGAAGCTAAACAAGTAGAAAAGGTGACGGCAAAAGCTAGAAGGATGCTTGGGTGCATACAGAGAGGAATGGATAGCAGAAAAAAGGAGGTGATAATGCCTCTGTATAAGTCTTTGGTGCGACCTCATTTGGAGTATAGTGTGCAATTCTGGAGACCACACCTTCAAAAGGATGTGAACAGGATGGAGTCGGTGCAGAGGGTGGCTACTAAAATGATTATTGGTCTTCATTATAAAGCATATGATGACAGACTTAAGTATCTTAATATGTACACCTTAGAGGAAAGGCGGGATAGAGGTGATATGATTGAGATGTTTAAATACCTCCGTCGCATGAATGTTCAGGGAGAGAGCCTCTTTCAATTGAAAGCAAGTTCTGCTACGAGGGAACATGGGATGAGGGTGAAGGGAGATAGATTCAGGAGTGATATGTGGAAATATTTCTTTACGGAAAGAGTAGTGGATCCATGGAATAGTCTCCCAGTGGAGGTGGTAGAGATGAGGACAGTAACTGAATTCAAAAAAGCATGGGACCAACACAGAGGATCTCTAAAAGTAAAAAGTGGACTGTTGTAGTTGTTGATATGGAAAGACAGACTAGATAGGCCATTTGGTCTTTTTCTGTTGTCATACTTCTATGTTTCTATGTTTCTAGGGAGCACCAAAGTTCATTAGCATGTAGGTTAAGCTTTATTGCATAGGTTCTTTAATGCATTAAGCAGATGGGTTTGAATGATGATTGGTCATGTTGTTTTCTCCTCTAAATGCATGTGCTTCCTTTTGGTGAATGAACTACATTATGAATCTATATTTAACTAGCTGCTGCAGTAAAATAAAAACTAAGGGACTGATTTTTAAAGATGGAGGCCAGCTTATCTAACGCAGCTAGCCCTCGCTATTGAACTTTAAACACGGATATTCAATGATGGAGCCATATCTGGGCTGCAGCACTGAATATCTGGGCTGCCTTGATTGCTGCAAAAGTGCGAGGCCATGGGGCAGGGTCCCAGGGTGGCTAATAGCATGGCTGGTGAGGTATCAGATCCACTATCGAGTTGTTATGATGATGATGCTCGGATTATAATTTGGTTGGAAGTTATCGTTGTTAATAAAGCTGCGGCCAGTTTTATGTCCAATTTTGCCTGTCTGGAGTTTTTGGGGAGAAGAGGGGGGGGGGGTGGCCGGATCTGGGGGGCACTGCATGGGGTGAAAGGGAGAGCACCAGGTCTGGGTTGCCTCAGATACTAGCCGGGCAGCGGCTCAATATCATTTGTATAGCACTACAGGGTATATGAAGTGCTGTACAGAGACATGTAAGAGATAGTCCCTGTTCATAAGAGCTTACAGTCTAGTTAAGACAGACAACACAGCAGTCAAGATAGACAATACAATAGCTGGGAACTAGGATATATCTAGGGGAATGATAAGGAAACACATGGGATGCAAACAGGAGACTAAGGGAACCAGGATCCAAAAGCAGTCTTAGAGAGGTAAGTTTTTAGCTTGGATTTGAACTGAGCCACAGATGGAACCTGACATACTGACTCGGGTGAATTAAATGGATGTGCACTGCTGTCTGGTCGAGTCTTTGTGCAGAGTTAGCTTGTGCGTAAAACTTGTTCTTACTTTTGTAGTGCACAAAATTGTGTGCTCAAAGCATTAAAGCCTAGTGCCGTCTTCTGCATCAGCCTCAGAGTGACCGCCTGTTAGACTTCTCCCTATCCAGGAAAATCTTCCTCCTTCCTCACTTGCAAAGCATTCAGGATCCCCACTCAGTAAGTAGTTGCAATAGTAAACAACTTACACATTAAGAGAATAATTTTGTAAAGGGATGTGCAGTTTAATTTTGTTTTTAGGCACCTACATTAAGGCAATTTTATAAAAATAAGTAGGCGTCTAGTTGACCTTATAAAATATTAGCTTAAGTGGCAGAACCAGCAGTTACGCTGCAGGCACACGTATTTACATCAGCTTTGTAGCAGGGGCACCTGCAGATATACAGCATCACTGCTTAGCGGGATTAACATGGTTTGCAGGTCTGCAAACCATGTAAATGCCTTTCAATATCAGCCCTGAATGCTCAATGTCTTCGCCTTGCCCTCTGTTCACCTCAACCCTATCCGTTAGCAGGTCGCTGAATATCTGTGGGCTCCGCCGCCACACACCCGTTGCCATCTGGTTAGTGCTGAGATGGTTGGAGACACTCTAATTACAGTATCAGGACAGTGCCGCTGAATATTGATCTGGCTGGTACTCACCGAGATTGGAGGGTCTGTTATCTGGATTAGTGCTTTTCAAGTTGGCCCCCATGTTCCTTAACCATCTCATTATTGAGAAATTTCCTGCAGTATTACCATGAACTTGATACTGAAATATAGTTCTTCTGTTGAGCTCAAGTCAGACAAATAATCAAACATTTTAATGGTGGTTAGCCAAATCATAATAGTTTTCTTTTCCAAGGGCAAATCCCTGCCCTATTAAGTTAATATAATGTGTGGAAGTATTCTCTGAAATCTAGCATTAATTTTGTTTGGAAATTAATAGCACCTAATTGCCATTATAGTCTGTAGATCATTAAGCACCTTCGGGGTAGGTATGCTAAGAGTACGTCTATGATCCCAGTTTGCCTTACATTATCATTATTAATAGCAAGTGTACTTATCTGTTGCTGGATATTTGCTACTGTTTGAGAGTGTATCCCTTAATATTCCCTCCTCCAGTTAGAAACACTGAAGGATAAGTTAGACTTTTTGTAATCAAAAGATGCATAGCTACGTCCTAAACATGATGGAAAATACATAATTGAGACCTGTGGATGACTTAAAAAACTTGCAACGAAGCTTGTTTCTTGCTTAAGGCAAGTGGTAATTTTTTTAAGATAAAGGGTACGAGGATGAGGCCAGTGGCGGCCTCCACCTTTTACTCTGTCTACAAGAGGGACAGTGAAGCAAGTTCAAGAAGGTTCCAGGTGGATGACCTGCTGTGATCTAGCCAAAAATCACTACTGCTCAGAGCAATCATGCAGCTCACTACATTAACATTTTATTTCAGTCTCAGGGCAGTGGGTATCTTTTCTTTTTCACTTTGATTTTTGACTTCAGAATTATCTAACAAATAATAATTGAAAAAGAAGAAGTCATAAACAGAACAGACGTGACTCAAGGGCGACAGTGATATTTTAAACACTTTAAAGCAATTTTTCCAGCTGTGAGAAAATTCTGCAGGCTAGGCCTGCATGAGGAAAGATACTTGAGTGTTTGTGAAAGTTATATTAGCCTAAAAATACTCAAATGATAATGTTTTTATATAAATGAAATTGAATTGTGTGCCATCAGTTTCTGTGTGTCCAGGGTGTCCAGTTTCTGTGTATCCAAGGTGTCCTTGACCTAGAAAACAAGCCATGCCAGTCCCGATTATTGCATACAAAAAATATAGTTATGCATTCTTAGGGGGAACTCTTAGCTGGAAGTCAAAATAATATCTCCATTTCTACAGTGAACGAAAACCAGGACTGGCTCAGTCTGTCACCCTGGACGTGAAACTAAGCAATAAACTTAAATCAGTATATTGTGCAGTGGTTTTGTTCTGATCATTTCAGGTGGCATCGCCAAACCCTGGAGCCTGTTTACTAAAATGCATTAAACAATTAGCATGCAAATTAGCGCTCAGGGTATAACAGTGTTAGCTGACATAGCAGTGCATGTTAATTAATATGCTAATTGCATACTGTGTTCTGGGGCATGCACTGCGTGGGTTATGTTCAGAAAATCGGCATGGACTGCTTGCTGTCACTTGTGCAGTTAGGGCAGGTGCACTTGGAGGCAATAAATGCACCTGTGCGAATTTGGGAATGTGCGTGAAGGAACTGATTTATGGAGCATTTTAGAAAAGGATCTGCGAAAGCGGAGCTTTTCCTAGAATAGTTAAGGAGGGCACGTGTATTTTCCAATACACGGTGCTAGGGGAGTCATTTTGCAAATCTACACAGGGGAAAAATCAAAATGGGAAACTTGGCAACTTCCACATGTAGATACTGGCTCTTACATGTGACTCATACATTGAGGTTGGCATTTCACAACTTAGACATGTGAGTGTTGGCACTTACATGTATATGTCAACCATTTTGCAAACATATACATGCAAATGCTGCCAATTAACTACAGATGCCACTATCTTTATGTGATTCCAGTTTGGAGGAGGGAATAAACTATTGGGGGAGGGGATGGAGGAGGATATGCACCTTAATCCCTCCTGTAAAGAGCTGGCCGAAACAAGCACTTTTTTCAAAAACCTGAATGTTCCAGGGATCAGCTGTAAATCCTGATATGGACAGTAGTATGAAATGGGGAATACACATGCAGATTCTCGACCTGGCTGGTGTGTATGGACCAAGAAAAGGACGTTGGGTTGTTAGTGTCTGAGGATCTCAAGGTGGCGAATCAATGTGACAAGGCAGTGGCCAAAGCCAGAAGGTTTTTATAGTGCATGCAGAGAGGAATAACCAGCAGGAGGAAGGGGATATTAGTGCCCCTATACGGATCGTTGGTGAGGCCTCACTTGGAGTATTGTGTTAAGTTTTGGAGACCATGCAAAGGCTATAAAAATACTTGAATTGGTTCAGAGGAAGGTAACCAAGATGAGAAGAGACTTGAAGACCTAAATATTTATACCCTAGAGAGTGTTAATGAACAATAACATCTTTTTTTTAAAGACAGGGAAGCTGTAAAACTAGAGGACTCAAAATGAAGCTGCAAGGAGGTAAACCTAAAAGCAACATAAGGAAATACATTTTCACGGAAAGGGTGGTGGATGCTTGGAATTCCCTCCCGAAGGAGAAACAATAGTGACAGAATTCAGAAATGCATGGGACGGAGACATAGGATCACTGCAAAGAAAGAGGATGGAATCAAAGCAAATGTGAATAACTTCAGAATTACTGGGCAAACTAGATGGACCATATTGGTCTTTGTCTGCCATCACTCACTATGTTACTATGACCTGCTCAGGCCACTTCCCATCCGTTCTCCTGCCATGCGTTCCTGTAAGTTCTACATTGTCAGGACATCTACAAGCAAATTCACCCTTTTCAAACAATTGGAGTGGAGGAGTGGCCTAGTGGTTGGGGCAAGGTACTTCAGGCCGGAAGGTCAGGGGTTCAAATCCCACTAGAGGACAGCAACCTTGTGCTGGAAGGACTGGGGTTTCTAGTCCCACAGGTGCTCCTTGTGGTCTTGGGCAAGTCACTTAACCCTCCATAGCCCATGTTCCCTGTAAAATAGTTATCTCCAAGTTATAATGCCCTGTTCAATGTAATTTCAGTTTGTTCAATGTAAACCGCACTGATGCAGAATAGCACGGTATATAAGAGAATGTAAATAAAAATAAAAAGAAATTGCCATTTCCACTTGCAAATGCCTGATTTTGCATTGGAATTATGAATAAGGTTTCTAAAACTGACCCTTTGAATGCGTGGTAAAAAACGTTTCTGTGAAATAACTGCAAGGACATGCTGAGCGCCCCTGACAATTAGCACACAGTCTTTGTACTTTCCGGGCATTACATTTTTGCTGTTCTAGCTCAGTGAGTGACTCACAGTCACCCAGTGGCAGAAATTCGGATTAAGGAACCCCAAGCAAAATATCAGAGTAGAGGGAAATCCACCTCAGCCGATATGATAACGGCTATAAATATGCCCCCTTTTTCTCTGCAGGAGTGGCTTGGGTGAAATTTATGCCACTGTAATCACCTCATTTGTTCCCTTCTGCTTACAGTATGTGCGTAAATGCGCCTACACTCTTTTATTTTAGCGTCCATATGGTAGGTCAATCTCTATTCACATCCAGTCATGTATTGCTTGGCGATGCCTGGCTAAATGCTGTCATGGAAACCAGTTAATATCTGTTGTGAATTATATGGTAATGTTTGTGTAGATTCTCATTGTGAAGTAAGATATTTTTCTTTTCTTTCTCATTTCATGACCTTTTCCACTTGCTATAGTTAAGATATTTCTAGAAAGTCCTGCAATCTATGACTTTGATGCACAGCTATAATAAGTAAAGATGTAAGTTTTTTATTAACTACTTGTTGAAGCTGGCGCTTCATTCTCTAGTGAATAAAATACTTCAAAGAGACTGTAGGTTTTACCATGGACATAGGATTTGGCATATTTTATTTTAATTCTACGGTTAATAAATGATTCTGACTTTCTTATCCACGCGCACAACATTTCCATGACAGTATTTGTATATGTGTTCTGTTTAAGTACCGACGATATCAACATTCTAACTTGTGGGATGTACCGAATCGTTGCAGAAAATTAAAAAAAGCAGAAATGAAAATTCATGTTGCAATGAAGACCATGTTGATCTCAAGGCTGCAAAAAAAAAAAAAAATTGTTTATGTTGTAGGGTCACAGTTCGCTTCGAGAAGATATGACAATTCCCAGGTCCTAGTCCATTAAAGCCTGAAGATGTTTTTCACTGAAACTGAGAATATTCTTCCTGCGGGAAGCATGAGAGACATTTCACACCCGTCAGCTTTCTGTGCACGTCGGTGGGTTCAGGTGCTCACCTTTTCAGGACACCATATGAGAGTGTGGATTGCAAGTCGTGCAGTAGCTTTTGGAGTGTCTTGGCAGCCTTTTCTTGTTATTCTAGTTTAACGTAGTAGCCATGTGCTTTTCTTATTTGATGCCAGGAAGTAGAAATAAAAATAAAAGAACGTGTGATGAGAGTGAGAATCAAACTGCAGGTGAACTGGCCCAAGGTACTGATCTGTGACCGCAGCTATCAAATTAAAAAGAGAATGATGCTCGGTGAGAAACTGCTGGGTAAAATATAATTGTGCCAAGGATTGTTCAACTCATTTTAACAGGAAATGAGATGCTGCTGCTGAAAGGGATGCTGTCAACCCCCTGCAGGCTTATTTTAGCTACATGAAATGAAAGCATACATCCATAAATTGTGTGCTGTGGCGGGGGTAAGGAACGCACGGTGGAAAGAAACAGAAAGATTTCAGACACTTGTGCTAAAGAAAGTTTCAGTGCACTCTGACGGTTTACTCGTTAGGGGCCGGCGCTATTTTTCTGTGCTCTTATGGAATAGTACCTTCTTGAAACTGAGCTCGCATAGATCTTACTGTGGATTTTCAGTCAGTTACTGTGTTAAATTTAGCTCTTTGAAAGGGCAATTTTCAAAGAGGTTTGTATGGGTAAAACAGTGCTTTAGCTTTAGAAGTATGTTTTGCTTTGTTTTGTTTTTTAGTCATTAAAACGCTATTCATTTTAGGAACACTTAGGAGTCAGGCACAATCCATAAACATGACCTATGTCATCTGGAGTTTGTTCAGCCAGTTAGGATTTGATGCTGTGGGGCTGATTTCATAAAGGAGCTACGCAAACATATGCACCATCTACGTGTGCAAGTCCCTGTGTTAAAGGATTTATGTGCATAAATGGGCACTTGTGCGCATGCTTTAGGTGGTCGCCATTATGTAAGCACATGCATGCTTTCAGTGTGGCAGTGTATATGTGAATTTTCAGTGGTAGTATAGGGATAATACCATTGAAGATTCTTAGACTGCCATGGCACTATCCAGATAGTGTGGGGACGGAGCATGGGCATTTCATCTAACTCTATGGATAGCTGGCGAAATTCCATCCAATATCTGTATAGCTATGCAGTTGAATTGAGGACAGTAAAAAGACTGTCCTATGAGCAACTATCCACAGGGTCGCCAGTAGTCGGCAGCTAATCGTGCACTTTACAATAAGAAAAAGCTGCCTTAATGAAACTGCTTAACTATATGGAAATGATGAAATCTTTACTTTCTTCAGTTCGTCAGAATTCCCAAAGACAAGGCTTCACCCATAAAGTTTGTAAGTGTAAACTTGCGGCGTATGCAGATGAATTGATTGTGTTCCTTCACTCCTCCACCTCGTCTAGCTTAGCCCTTTTCAAGATCATAGACGCTTTTGCCCAATTTTCTGGTTACAAAATTAATAAAGATAAATCAGAGGCCATGCCGCTTAATCTCACACAGTATAAAATACCTAGGAGCAATTTATCATTGGGACCTGGAGCAAATGCAACTGCTCAACATGGAGAAAATACTGTCCACTATTGAAAACACTATTAATCGAAGGTCACTTTTAGCACTAACATGGTGGGGTAGGCCCAAGGCTAACTGTATGGTCCTTACCCCCCAAATTTATTTTCTTCTTGGTGCTATTCTTGGTTTGTGCCCCAATCTTTTTATCAACATATAGAGAGGCCTCTTCAAAACTACCTTTGGAAGGACCGCAGGCCTAGGGTTGCCAACTTTTTCACCGAGAAAAACCCGACACCTGTGGCTCGCCATGCTCCACCCATTCTCCGCCCCTAGTCCCACCCCTGCCCCGCCCCCAGCCCCACCCACAAAAATTACCGAGGATACGTGTAGGCTAACTTCCTTGGTCAGATAATAATTAAACTGGGAACCCCAAAATCCAAACATGAAATGTACAACACTGGAGAAATAAAACTATAAAGTAATTTCCTCTTGCACTAAACAAAAACGCAAAGATGTTAGCAATACACACTTCCCAGACCAGACATATTCCAGTTAATAAATTCAAAATAAAAAGTATTTTTCTACCTTCTGTTTGGGCGTTTTATTTTTCAGTTGCAATTGCTCCAGTCACTTTCTTCTGGTTTCTTTGTGTCTTCTGCGAGCTATCCATTTGTCCTTTCTTCTCTTTCAGATGTTTTCCATTCTCTCTCTATTTCTGCTTTAACATACTGATTGTTTCCCTTTTGCTCTTTCCCCCAATTCTTTCCTTATTCCTTTATCATCCGTTTAAATTTCACCCTTCCATTCTCAAGCCCCTCTTACTCTCCCAATACCGGCCCATCATAGACTTTTCTTCCACACAAAATATTTTTTCCCCTCTCCATTCTCATTCCCCATCCATTCTAGTCCTCCCCCCAAATCAGTTCCCTTATAGTTCTAGACCCACCCAGCACCCACTCCCTTCTAGTCCCATTCTCCCATGCCCCACATCAGCCCATTTCCAGTCCTATTCCAGCTCTTCATCAGCCCATTTCCAGTGCTAGCCCTCACATCACAGGCCATTTCCAGTCCTAGCTCCCCCCCCCAATCACAGCCCATTTCCAGTCCAAGTCCCCCATCACAGCCTATTTCCAGTCCTAGGCCCCCCCACCATCACATCCCATTTGCAGTCCGAGTCCCCCCGCACCATCACAGCCCATTTGCAGTCCGAGTCCCCCCGCACCATCACAGCCCATTTGCAGTCCTAGCCCCCCTAATCACAGCCTATTTCCAGTCCAAGATCCCCCTTCCTCCACCATAGCCCATTTCCAGTCCAAGTTCCCCCCCCCCATAGCCCTTTTCCAGTCCAGGTCCCCTCCACCCCATCACAACCCATTTCCAGTCCATGTCCCCCCCCCCCATAACCCTTTTACAGTCCAGGTCCCCCCCCCCATCACAGCCTATTTCCAGTCCAAGTTCCTCCCCCCCCATAGCCCTTTTCCAGTCCAGGTCCCCTCCACCCCCATCACAACCCATTTCCAGTCCATGTCCCCCCCCATAACCCTTTTACAGTCCAGGTCCCCCCCCCCATCACAGCCTATTTCCAGTCCAAGTCCCCCCCCCCTTAGCCCTTTTCCAGTCCAAGTCCCCCCCTTTAGCCCTTTTCCAGTCCAAGTCCCCCCCTTAGCCCTTTTCCAGTCCAAGTCCCCCCTTTAGCCCTTTTCCAGTACCAGTCCCCCCCTTTAGCCCTTTTCCTGTCAAAGTCCCTCCCCTTAGCCCTTTTCCAGTCCAAGTCCCCCCCTTTAGCCCTTTTCCAGTCCAAGTCCCCCCCTTAGCCCTTTTCCAGTCCAGGTCCCCCCCCCCCTTAGCCCTTTTCCAGTCCAAGTCCCCCTCCCCTTAGCCCTTTTCCTGTCCAGGTCCCCCCATCACAGCCCATGCAGTCCTTGCCCCCCCCCCCCGACCAGCATCGCGGCTGTCTGAGGTTTCTGAGGGAGCCGGGGAAGCCTGCGCGAGGCCCCGGCTCCTTCTGAACAGCCACCAGCGTGAAGAGCCTTTTCCTTCACGCTGGCGGCTGTTCCTGTGAAGGTGCGAATGCTGGGACAGGTTAAAGGGCAACCTTTAACCTTTCCCAGCATTCGCGGCTTCACAGGAACAGCCGCCAGCGTGAAGGTAAAGGCTCTTCACGCTGGTGGCTGTTCAGAGGGAGCCGGGGCCTCGCGCGGGCTTCCCCGGCTCCCTCTGAAGCGGAGAAAAGCCGGTTTTTTTGCTCAGGCCGCTCCCGATCTTGCGGCCAGAGCAAAAAAAACGGCTTTTAAAGGGCCGGTTTTGCCTCTGCGCCGGCAGCCGGCCTGGCCGTGGAAAAACCGGCCAGGCCGGCTGAAAACCGGCCAGTTGGCAACCCTACGCAGGCCACGCATAGCCAATAAGGGCCTGATTCAGAGAGGTGACTTGCGGGGTTGCACATCCCAGCAGAACATGCAGCCCCGCAAGCCTTCCTGTCTCTATTCCCCTTCAGGCCCTCCCCGCACAGGTAGAGCGGCAGTACTGGTAAGGGGCAGAGTCTGGGCAGAGGTGGCAGGACGTACAGGGCCGATTCCGGCCATTGCCCTGTATGCCCTGCGGCGTCAGGGGGAATGTGCTGCTTATTCCACCCCAAAGGTGGAATAAGCAGCACAAACCGGGCGATCAAGGCTGGAACCCCCCCACCCCAGGTGCAGGGAAGTCCCTGCTGCCCGATCCAGGCCTCGGCTACCCAGCCATGGGTCAAGCAGGCTGGGTAGCCAAGGTGGAAGAAGAAGGTCAGTGCTGTAGGTGACAGAGGATCCTGTGGGGAGGGTGTCCCCGCAGGCATGCAGGGGTACGCCGGGTGGTCCTTGGGCCCGATTCTGTATGTCGCAGGAACGTTTCGCTCCTGAATTACAAAATCTGGTCCTAACCGGCCGTTCTGCTCGGGGCCTTCTGGACGGCCCAGCCCTTTTTTAATCAGGCTCCATGACCTTACATGCCTCAAAAGCCAATGGTGGTGTCATAAAACCTGACTTTTATCTATATCACTTAGCTTATGTGGGGCGCTATGGTATACTGTGGATCGAATCCTATGAGGACCCCTAGGATCTTCATTCATGATTAGTGCTAGAACGAGAACTGGTCTATCTACTAGTCCTGCAAGATCTGGTGGGAATATCATTGCCCTCGATCCTACCCCTTTTTCCCCCATTCATACCACCGAACATGCACTTTGGATAATTGATAGGAATCTTAAAGTTCCTTGGGATACTTCCTCTAGGGCCTCTTTATGTTGTAACCCTCAACTCTGTATCGGGTATTAAGGGATTTTTTGGCTCACATGAATTTCTAGGGGGATTCACGTAATTGGACAGGTCATGGACAGAGACAAAGCGTTTCCCTTTTGCTCATCCATCAATTGGCCCTCCAATTTGGCTAGGCTAGTGCAATGCTTATACTTTTTGATGCACTGGGCCAATGGACACCACTGAAGAAATGGCAGGCTGGCTTGTTGGGGGACCAACTCTGCTGACACTGCAAGTCTGAGATTGATACTTCGACATATGATTTATGACCGTGGTCTTATTCTATCTTTCTGGAGGGCAAGTTGGAAGTGGTTGCAAGACATTTTCTCCTTTTCTACCTCACTATCTTTTAAGTACATCATTTATAGATCCCTGCTATTAACAGACACTCTTCCTACTGCACATAGAAAACTTTTTGGCTTGATGATAGCTGTGGGGTTACAGGTCATTCTCTTTAACTGGAAAGACACTGCACTTGTGACGTTTCATTTGTGGTGGAACATGATTTGCTTGACACACATAATGTTTCATGCCAGATATACATATAGGAGTATATGATCTCGCTCTAAAATCTGAAACTGTATCTTTATAGTGAAGGAATGGAGCTCACTGGAGCAGTTTCTCCTCTTGCCTTGTAGTAATGTGTAGTTCTCTTCCTATAAATGGTAACCAGGCTCCCCGGGGTGGTTTAAGTGTTTGTTATTGGTTTACCCGGTCCTCTCGGTCACAGCTCCTGATTATTCTTTAAGATGTCCCTGTTAAGTTGGATTTTTATGTTGTGATTTTTGCTCTATTATGATGCTATTTACTTTTTCCTTATTCAATAAAGTGTGTGAACTTAAAAATAGTATATGGAAATGGACTGAATATTGCTGCTGTCCATACAGCAGTAGTGGTCACCTTTTTCCACATATATTCAGCACAAGTGCCTGCTACATATAGTAGACCTGGGGTCTAAATAACCAAGAAGGTGCAAAATATCATTACTCTCCACTCTTTTGCCTCCCCCCTCCGTGACACAAGATTTCTTTGACCCTACTAGCAGCACAAGATCACCTCTCTGTCCCTCCATCTACCTTGAAACCTACCTCTAACTTCTACCATAACCATTCCACCCCTCCAACCCCCCCCCCCCGGCTCTTACCATGGGTTCCACTGATGCCTGGGGGCAGGGGCGGCCCAAGGGGGGTGCGGGGCCATGTGCGGAGACTCGGTGCGGGGCCTCATTTGCATAAGGGAACTCATTTGCATAAATATTTGCATAATGTTACCTTACACTAACTTTTAGTAAACATGCCTCTTAATGAGTGTATGGATAAAGAAAGACTAAAAGATTTCTACATTACTATAATCCAGTGCCAACTGCCAGGCACATTAGGAACTACTACAAGCACTGCCCATTTAGAACCCATAGCAAACCCGCCGTATCATAACAGCACTACCAGGACTCACAAAGCACAAGACCCTACCTATCAAAAGGCTACATTGAAAATATTAAACCAATACATTTCAAAGAATAACAATACATGACCTACTGGGGAAAGAGAACAAGTGGCAATGTCAAATAGGAATTACATAAACAGAATACCTCAGCTCAGTTACACATGCAGAACACAGACCATCCCCAAACAAGGAATCACAATTTAGAAACAGGAAGACAATAATTAAACTGGGAACCCCAAAAGCCCAACAACACTGTAGAAATAAAACTATAAATTAATTTCCTCTTGTACTAAACAAAGCGCAGACGTTAATGATGCACATTTCCCAGAGCTGGCATATTTCAGTTAATAAATTCAATAACAAGATATTTTTCTACCTTTTGCGCATTTTTTTTTCAGTTGCAATTGCTCCAGCCACTTTCTTCTGGTTTCTTCGTGTCTTCTGCTAACTCTCCATCGTCTGTTGTCCATTTGTCTTTTCTTCATGCTTCTAGTTTTTTTCCATTCTCTCTCTACATCTGCTTTAACATACTAATCTTTCTCCTTTTGCTTTTTCCTCATTCCTATTTCATCCACTCAAATTTTACCCCTCCATCCTCAATCCCCACTTACTCTCCCAATATCCGGCCAATTGTAGATTTGTCTTCCCTCCCACACAAAATATTTTTTCACTCTCCCAGCTCTATCCCATTCTAATCCTCCCCCAACATCAGCTCCCTTCTAGTTCCAGCCACACACAGCATCCGCTCCCTTCTAGTCCACGCATCAGCCCATTTCCAGTCCTAGCCCCCCATAAGCCCATTTCTAGTCCTATCCTAGCCCCACCATCAGCCCATTTCCAGTCCTAGCCCTCCATAAGCCCATTTCTAGTCCTATCCTAGCCCCACCATCAGCCCATTTCCAGTCCTAGCTCCCCCATCTGAGTCCCTCCATCAGCTCATTTCCAATCCCAGCCCCCCATCAGCCCATTTCTACTCTTTTCCTAGCCCAACCATCAGCCCATGTCAAATCCTAGCTCCCCTCCATTCAGCCCATTTCCAGTCCAAGCCCCCCCATGAGCCTACTTCCAGTTCTAACCCCTCCATGAGTCCATTTCAATCCAAGCCCCCCCAACAGCCCATTTCCAGTCTTATCCTAGCCCTCCATCAGCCCATTTCCTGTCCTAGCCCCCCTCACTCAGCCCATTACCAGTCCTAGCCCCCCCATAGCCCATTACCAGTCCTAAGCCCCCCCAACCCATTACCAGTCCTAAGCCCCCCATCACCCCATTTTGTCTTAGCCCCCCCATAGCCCATTACCAGTCCTAACCCCATCAGCCCATTTCCAGTCGTAGCCTCCCCACAGCCCATTCCAGTCTTAACCTGCCCATTAGCCCATTTCCAGTCCTAGCCCCCCCATAACCCATTACCAGTCCTAACCCCCCTATCAGCCCATTTCCAGTCTTAGCAAGCCCATAGCCCATTACCAGTACTAACCCCCCCCATCAGCACATTTCCAGTCCTAGCCCCCCCTATAGCCCATTACCAGTCCTACCCCCCCATCAGCCCATTACCAGTCTTAGCCCCCCCATAGCCCATTACCAGTCCTAACCCCCCTCTCCCCATCAGCCCACTTCCAATATTATTCCCCCCCATAGCCCATTACCAGTCCTAACCCCCTCCCCCCATAAGCCCACTTCCAGTCTTAGTCCCCCCCCCCGTAGCTCATTAGTAGTACTAACCCCCCCGCCCCCCCGCCCAGATAGATTAAAAAAAAATACCGGCTGCTGCTGCTGCCGCCGTGGCAGCGGCAGAATCAAACATCAATGCCATGGGGCCCCGACTGCCCGGCAGAACCTCCCTCGAGCATCAGCTCCCGAGCCCCTCCCAAAGCGCGGGCTTTCAGAGCCGCGAGAGTTTCCCTTCTTCTCGCGGCTCTGTTAATCTCGCCGGGCTGATGGGATTTCCCATCAGCCTTGGCGGGATTAACAGAGCCGCGAGAGGTCAGAGAAGCTCTCGCGGCTCTGAAAGCCCGCGCTTTGGGAGGGATTCGGGAGCTGATGCTTGAGGGAGGTTCTGCCGGGCAGTCGGGGCCCCGTGGCGTTGACGTTTTATTCTGCTGCTGCCACGGCAGCAGCAGCAGCAGCAGCCGGTATTTTTTTTTAAATGTACTTGGGCTAATGAATGTTTTTTGCGCGGGGCCCCCTGAAACGCGGGGCCCTGTGCAAAAAACATTCTTGCTCAATGGACGGGACGGCCCTGCCTGGGGGATGGGGGGCAGAAGTGATCCTCAGATACTCCTGTCCCATTAGCATGTGGGTTCAAAGTGGAACCTCTAACCCCCTACCGGCTTGCTTTATTACTGCTAGGGTGAGGTGTCAGTCTGCAAAACAAGTGTGACTCCTTGCATGAACCCTTGTATTAGTACCCGCAAAACTACTACCAGGAGGCAGAGGCAGCGTTTTGAAACTGGGCACCGACATGGCAGGGGCTTCCTGCCCCCTACTAATCATCAAAGAAACCTCTGTAAGAACCGGGGGCTTCAGATGGAATGGGGGAAGTTATGGTGGATGTCACAGGGAGGTTGGGCAAAAAAGGGTTGAATGAGAGGGTCAGAAAGGTGATTTTGTGCCTCGAGTGGGCGAGGGAAATCTTGTTTTGAACCTTCTATATTATTTAGACCCAGGATCAAATAGGTTCCTGGCACTTGCACATGCCTTGGTGCAGATATAAAAAGTCTATTTTTTTTTTCGGGGGGGGGGGGGGCGGAGCCTGCTGCCGAACAAGATGGTCGCATAGAGCGGAGGCTTAGCAGAGACCCGCCAAGAATCCTGATAGAAAACGTGCACAGAACAAGGTGAGAGTACCAGGTGTGCCGCGGTGAGCCCAGAGGATGGCTGGACCTAAACCAGTGCGGCTCGATTATTCGGGCGTGCCGAATTGCAGTGTAAAGCGGTCGAAAACTGAACCCACCTCTCCACAGAAAATGGCGGCCGCACGTGAAGGGCCTGAGGCCTTTCAGGAGCTTTTGACAGAGATTCGGGGTGTAAAGGAGCTCATTAAAGCTAATGGGGACTCTTTGAATACAGTGCACGAGGAAATCTCTGCGCTACAGTGTAAAATTGAAGAGATTTCCCTTCGGCAAGAAAAAGTGGAAGGTATTCTTGCAGTGCACAGTGCTCATTTGGAGTCAGTGGGCAAACTGGAGAAGCAGATTCGGGCTCTACAGCGAGAGGTAGAAGATGGCAATAATCGTGCCCATCGAAACAACGTGAGGCTGCTCGAAGTTCCAGAAGGGGCAGAGGGCAAAGCTATGATAACCTTCCTAGAGAAGCTGATCCCCTCAGTGCTCAAACTCACTTTTGAGAAGGATTTTGAAATTGATCGGGCCCATTGAGTCCCCTCTCACTCCATACCGCAAGGTAAGACGCCGAGGCTTATAATTTTTCGACTCCTCCGATACCCGCAAGTCGCACAAATCATGGAGGCGGCGCGGACGCGGGCGCCCTTGGACTTTGAGGGTCATAGGATATCCTTCTACCCTGATTTTGCCAAGACTACTGTTGAGCAGCGGCGGAGACTCTTGGCATTTAGGCTGCGCCTTCAACAACTTCAGGCGCGATATGGTATTATGTACCCTGCTAAGATGCGCGTGACTTTACATAATCAGACTAGGTCATTTGATGATCCTGATGCACTGGTGGCATATTTGGAGGAAAAGGAAGCGTCGCAGATGCATTGAGGGCACCTTGAAAGACACTGGAATAACTCTGTCTTGTGGTTTGTTGGTGGAGACATCATAAGTTGAGGAGTAATGAGCACGGGGGTTATGGAATGTAGAGGTGTTGGGTGGACATCACACTATGGGTACCATATTGTTGTAAGCTGTGTATCTAGAAGGGGGGGGGGGTTGAAAGATTGTACTAGACTCCAATACTTAAATGTTAAAGAGCGAAAAGGGTGTTATGATATATTGTATTGGGGTGGGCAGTCTGTGGCATCGAAGATAAGATGTCTGCAAGGTATGGATAATCAAGGGCGGGTCTCTCTAGTCTGTCTTGTTTGGATGAGCTCGCCAATGATTTTCTCCTCTGGGGTACGTATGCTATCAGGCATTGGGAGTGTTAAATATGAGCATGACGGGGGGAGTGGCTTGTTACAAGATGGCGGCAGAGAGGTTCTAAGCAGCAATGCCTAAACGTAAGGGAAAGGCTCAGGCTGTTCCCGCGGAGCCTGCGCCTTCGTCTTCAGGCCCGATGGATCGTTTCGTTCTGCTGACTGAGGAAAAGAAAGGGGAAATTCGGTGGGGTTTGGTGGCGCCGGCTATGGAGGTATCGGCGGCCCCCGCCTTGGAAATCTCTTTTTCCCCTGAGGACCGTTTGCCTCCTGTAGCTCCGGCGCTGCTGGTCGGTGCCTCGGAGCGTGGATCTTCAGTTCCACCAGAGAAGGTGTTTCCTGAGAGTCCGGAGTGGGACGCTCCAGAGGCTGGAGCCGGCGAGCGGAAGTCCGGAGCTGAGAGCCAGGTAGTAATTCCTGGGTGTGATCCTGGCCTGGAGGTTGATTCTACCGGTGGTTTGGGGACTGAGCCTGACAGGATGAGGGAGACCCCCGGTTTGGCGGTTTCTGTTAGCCCTCCGGTCACAGCACTAGTGCGCCCAGCTAAAGTTACCCTCGAGAATATTTGGGAAGCGATAAGTCAGCTCTCCCAGTTCATGAATCAACATTTGACTAATTCTTCCTCTACTTTTGTAAATATGGATAATAAGATATTGGAGTTGAATACTAACTGTGTGGAAACTAAGAATCAAGTTGGGGCTGTCAAACAAAGGCTTCTGCATGTTTCTGATACAACGGATACATTGGTGAAGGATAATATTATGTTGAGAGGCAAAGTCGAGACTCTGGAGAATGCTTCCCGCGCTTCTAATTTACGTTTATTGAATTTTCCTGTTGTGCCTGCGGTAGCTCCGGTGGAACTATTTAAAAGATATTTACAGGAGTCCCTGATGATTTCAACTGACTTGCTACCTCCCGTTTCGAAGGCATATTATCTGCCCCTTGGTAAAAAAAAAGAGGGGAAATGTGATGTTGGGGAGTTACAGATGGACTCATTGGATGTGTCTGCATTGCTTCAATCCCCTCCAATGGAAGAAGTGAAAGTTTCCACATTATTGGTGACTCTAGCCCTTTCCTCTGATAGAGATTGGCTCTTAAAAAATTATTTTAGGAAGAGGAATATTTTGTTTATGGGGAAGAGGATTTCTATTTTTCCCGATATCTTGAGGGATACTCAGAGAAGGCGTAAGGCCTTCCTATTGTTAAAACCTGGGGTTCTTAGTTTGGGCGCCATATTCCTGTTAAGATTTCCATGTAAATGTATTATATTACATAATTCGCTTAAATATATTTTCTTTCAACCTGGGGATTTATCTTCCTATGTCAGTGCTCAGTTATTAACATCTTCGCCCACATGAGGTAGCTTGGGTTCTCATTTGATGCTCCTTATCTCTGCCCCCACCTTTTTGCTTTAAATATACTCCTATGTATGGCCTGGGGAGTCCTCCCTCCCTAGTGATTTTGTTTGTTTACTGCTCTCCTCACTTATATGAGGACTATAGATGTGTCACTGTTTGGGAGTTATGGTATTTCTTTTCTTGTATATTATCATGTGGTGCATCTTTTCTGTACAAGTATATTACTTGATTGTTTTGTTTGGAAAATTGATAAATAAAATAATAAAATATGAGCATGACATGGTGTCACTGTGGTACAACTTGTAACTGTGGGTTTTTCGTAGGCTGTAAGCAAAGGGTAATTGCAACCGATCCCATGAAGCATAGCGTAATTACGTATAAAAATGGCTCAGTATAAAGTCCTTTCACTAAACGTTAAAGGGATAAACAGTCCGATCAAGAGGAAAAAGATTATTGAATATGCCCGGCATGAGAAAGCAGATATCTTGCTACTGCAAGAAATGCACTTAAATCAACGAGAGACATTAAAACTCAGTATAAAGCCATATGAAGTAGTGGCGTATTCTCCTGCTACCAGGAAAAGGAATGGGGTGGCCATTTTGGTGAGAAAGTCTCTAAATGCTTGCATTGTGCACACTCGTTCTGATACTGAAGGAAGATGGACTAAGGCCCTACTTAAGATAGGGGGATTAGAGGTGGAGGTTATTTGTATCTATGCACCTAATGCAGATAGCCCAGAATTTTTTGCTACACTTGCTAAAGAGGTGCATCTGAATAAGGGGAAGCCTTTGATCATCGGGGGGTATTTTAATCAGACTTTGGATCCGCTGATTGATAGGCAACCGCCGCGGACCTCTAAGCCCTCTAAAGGACACTTGGTGCTTGCTTCCATGATCAGCGAGATGGTGTTAGTAGATGTGTGGAGGCTACATCACCCCTCGCAGTTGGAGTTTACGTATTTTTCGCCTCCACATTCATCCCAGTCGAGAATAGATTTTTTCTTGGTATCCAAGGAGCTTGTCCCTAACCTAGAGGCGGCAGATATACATCCATCGCACGTGTTCGATCATGCGGCCATCTCGCTGGTGTTGCGGGATTATCGAGCGGGGGCAAATTCCATTGAATGGTACTTTGATAGAACTCTTCTAGATAATCTGGAATTTTGTATAGAAGTTAAAGCTGCCATCGCGGAATATTTTCAACTTAACTCCCCACTGGACACCTCCGGATGGGTCTGGTGGGAAGGATTCAAAGCCATGATCCGTGCGGTTATTACTAGTTTTGGTATTCGTATGGCGAAACAGCGTAGGCAACAATTGATTGTTCTCGAGCAGCAAATTAAAGCTGGAGAACGTGTGTTAACGCAGCGTGGTGATCCATGTGTCTTGTTAAGGCTCCAGCGGCTAAGGTTTCAATTCAACGCGATCATGTCTACAGAAGCATCCCGAAGTATCAAAGTGCAACAGGGTGCTTATTACAGTGAAGGAAACAAGGCGGGTAGGTTGTTGGCCAGCGCATTAAAAGGTAAATGGGAGGCTAAGAGAGTGGTCGCCCTTCGGGACCCACAAGGTCGAGTGGTGGTGCGGGACTCGGAGATTGCAGAAGTATTTAGGAGGTTTCTACACTCAGCTGTATGAGTCAGAGTGGGAATTCTCACAAGAGAATTTTGAGCAGCTAGTTTTGGGAATAGAGCGACCTGTCTTGAGCGAGGAGATGAGAGAGGAGCTGGATAGGACCTTTTCGGGAGATGAGATCAAGCAGGCGATCACCTCGCTCGCTACTGGTAAGGCAGCGGGCCCCGATGGTCTCCCCGCAGAATTTTTCAAGACATTTGCCAAAGAGCTGGTCCCATTTCTCTGTCAATATTTTCAGATGTTAATAGACGCAACGCCGCAGGTCGGCGCATTTGCTGCGGCGAATGTGGTGGTTTTTGAAAAAGCGGGCAGAGATCCGCTACTGGCGGCTAATTACCAGCCCATATCCCTATTAAACGTAGATTACAACATTTATGCAACTGTTCTGACTGGCCGATTGTCGGGGAAAATGCCTTCGTTGATTCACCCGGACCAGTGCGGCTTTACCGCCGGAAGATCCACTGCTGACAATGCACGACTTTTATGCCATATTCTCGCGTGCTCTGAGCAGAGTGCGCAACCCCTAGTCAGTCTCTTATTAGACGCCGAGAAAGCTTTTGACCGGCTGGAGTGGCCTTTCTTGTTTGCTACTCTTAAGTGGTTCGGCTTCGGGACTGGATTTCTTAGATTTCTAGAGGTAATGTATACTCAGCCCACTGCGAGTATTTGTGTAAATGGTACAAAGTCCCAACATCTCACACTACATCGCGGTACTCGACAGGGATGCCAATTATCTCCTATAGTATTTAACTTAGCGCTAGAACCGCTGGCCCTTATCATCCGGCAGTGCCCGGAGATTCGTGGTGCCCTGATCGCTGGCTTGGAAATCAAGCTATCGGCATATGTGGATGATCTCCTCTTATTTGTTTCCCCGGACTCGGTCCCTAAAGTACTAGAGCAGATGGATCGGTACTCACTACTATCGAGTTATAAAATCAATAGGACAAAATCTGTTGCTTTTCCGTTGAATCGTTGGCTGCTCAAAGAGGACATGAGTAAATTCCCGTTTGTCTGGGAGTCTAATATGGTAAAGTACCTGGGAGTTCACTTTTGTTATCCCCTCGAAGAAACTGTTCGCTTTAACGCTGAAGCGTGCCACCCACCCACTCCCTGGACCTTGAGGGTTAAGGGAGGGGCTGGCCTTGAATGCCCTTGAGGGTTAAGGTTGTAGTTGTGTAGGTGCTCAAGTAGTAAGGCAAGGCAAAGAACATTTCTTTTGTGAGGTTTATTTTCTCCCGCTCCGGTGTTCAAATGCAGCAGACGTAAATGAAATAATGTAGCACAAAACAAGGCTGAGAAACTTAACTAAACAAGGCTTTTCACTGCTTGGCTAAATGTCCATTACTGATCACATTCAGTTGTCATGTGACCTCCTTTCAGTAACGTAACAGAAAACTCTGGTAACAGCAATGCTCCTGAATTGCACACAATATGCTTTCACTTATTCTCTTCATATAAGCTTCTTTTAGCATAGCAATCAGTGGGGTAACTTTGCTATATTCTTTCATATAACATTGGCAAGCATATCACTTAAATGTCCTTTTGAATCACACATGTAGAGCAGTCCATTGGGACTTCCTGCTCTGTAGACGGCAGAGAAATTAAAGGCATTTCTTCCTCACAGCTGCTCATAGACTTTGCTACGTCATGAGGAGAAACTGCTCTACTTTTAAGGAACTCCCTGAATTCAGTGAGAAGTAATTCAGCCTGTGTATTTTCTGAGCTAAGCTGAGAATATCCTCCTTCAGGTAAATGCTTGTTTAATGTTCTTATCTCTTGGCAATTATCAGTGCTTTTACTTGGACAACAGTTCAGCGTGTAAGCATTTCCCTTCCCCCACCTATCTCCAAATGAAAGTGCAGGGTAAAATGCTTCAGCTGTGCTTGGAGAGTCTCTCAGAGTGTTAAAAGGAAAACAGTCAGGCTTCTCTTGGCTTAACCAATTACTATCAAACTTTCTGCCCTTGTTCTGTCTTTCACAATTAAAGTTCACTCTTTCTGGCTTCCCACTGTTAAGCTTGCTAGCCGTTCCAAACCCACCAGATACCTTGTGCTGGGGCTTCTTCCAGGGTAATTCTTTCACCCTCTGCCTCCTGTTCCAAGGTTCTGCTTGGTCCTTTAAACTCCTGAGCTGTAGCCTTGGGTCTCTCAGTGCCTTTGAATTCTTCTGGTAACAGAAGTCTTTCTCTGCCCCTGAGTCTCCCAGGTCCTGTCTGCTCCTTCGTGGATCACAGTTGCTTAGTGGTTCTCTCTCCAACGGTTCCTGGTCCTCTGACCTGTCCTCGTCCAGGTGCTTGTGTCCTGACTCCTCCTCTCTGTCTTGCTCCTGGTGCTTGTGCTCCTCTAACTGTTTCTGTTTCTGCATTCTTAACAAGCTACCTGAGTACTGCACTGCCCGCCTCCTGCTTGGGCGTGCCCAATCAGGGACTTGGCTTCTCTCCTGCCTTGAGGTGAGGTGTGGTTCCTGATTAGCTCTGTGTTTTTTTCTCTCATAAGAGAAAATCCTGCATTCCCTTGCAGTACCGGTTCTCTCCACCGGATCACTATCAGTTTCCATTGCTTCATAAGAGTCTCCTACGTCACAAGCGATAATATCAATCATCCGGGAGTTGACCACCAAATGGTCCCCTTTGGTGTTATCCTGGTGGGGGCGGCTTGAGACTATAAAGATGATGATTGTCCCAAAGATCAATTATGTTCTAGAAATGCTGCCCTCCCTAATGCTGCCACGAGCGTATCGGATGGTGGAGCGTATTTTGAGTCAGTTTTTATGGTTGAATAAAGTCCCAAGAATCGCATTATGGAAGCTTAAGCTTAGTTGTGAGGAGGGCGGTGTTCGATTCCCTGACTTCCAAACCTATCATAGAGCATTTCTATTAAAGCAGGGGTCACAGTGGCTGGAGAGTCAATCCGCTGATAGACCTGTGTGGGTAGATATCGAGGAGAAACTGCTTGCCCCAATACCACTAAGGATTCTTCCGGGTATGCAGTTCCAACAGTGCGCACAATGCCAAGTATGTTAATTGACACACTTGAGGCTTTCGGGGTTTTTATTCAAGTTGGTGGTCCAGACCTATGTCCTTACACTTGGCTGCCTCTGTGGCATAATCCCCGTTTCAAAATTCAAAAAAAGCCCGTGGTGTGGCGCCAGTGGTATTCAAAAGGAATATGGCTTGTAAATCAACTTATTAAAGATAATAAATGGAAAGAATTTAGTGAGTTGCAACAGGAGTTTGGTCTTCCGTCCAAGTTCTACTTTCAGTGGCTGCAGCTCTGTCATTGCCTTGGAAGCTCTAAAGTAGACCCACAGAATGGGATTGGGGAGAAAGGGGTGGTGGAACTTGTTCAAGAACCTGCACAAGTACCGGGCGCTGCGGCGCTCTTCTATAGGATGCTGAGACAGATCAGTAACTCACAAGCACGGGGAGTTCAAAAGATCTGGGAGCGGGACATTGGGATGGCCCTGTCTGCGCAGCAGTGGCGGAAATTTTGGTGTAAACAAGTGAGAGTCTCGAAGTCGGCCTCGGTCACTCAGACTCTCTTCTTTTTTGCGCATCGTTGCTACTATACCCCTGCTAAAATGGCAAAATGGGATCGGGCTGCTAATGCTCTTTGTTGGACATGTAATAGCCAGCCTGGCACTTTAGTCCACATTGTATATGAATGCTCGGGGATTCAAATTTTTTGGAGGCAGGTTTGGGCACAGATACAATATGTCCTTAAATTTCAGGAACCCCTTACTTGGCGGGTCATTGGCCTTCGCTAGGCGGCAAGACTCCCTTCTTTATGCAAGGAGGGGTATTTCCTGCTGGATTTTATGATGGGGCTAGCGTTGCACTTAATTGTGTGCAACTGGAAATACACGGCTAATCTTAGCATGTCGGAGTGGTGGAATCATGTATGCTTATATAGCAAGTATGAACAAATGCCCCGGAAAGCCCTTTCTCGAACCAGTTATAGCAGTTCTAAGTGGAAAATGTTAAATGATTTTGTGAATGTGGCTAAATGTATCGGGAGATAGTACGCTTTGTTTTAAAATGTCATAACATATTTATGTTCAAGATGATTTTGTTTTGTCATAGCATGGTTGTACAGTGCTACTAAATATATGCTATGTACCCTGGAGGAGTAGGCAGGGGGTGGGTGGGGGGAGGGGGGTTTGGTTTTGTTATCAGTTAATGTTCATTTTGTATGTTTAAGTCGTATGTTGTCCTTTTGAAAATGAAAATAAAATTATTTAAAAAAAAAGTCTATTTTCACTGCCCTCCCTGGGGTGAATTTTTGAGGGAGGCACTTAATTTTAGGTGCCATCAACACATGTTGATGCAAATATTTTATTCATTTACTCACTGTAAAGGACTAGCATAAAAGTGCATGCGTTGTTTGCATCCTGCATACTTCCGCTGTGGCTGTACACATGGGTGGAGTTGGGCAGAGTATGGTAGTTCAAGTGCACACGTGGATTACAGACTACAGTAATTTATATGCATACTTGCAAAAAGTAGGAGAGCTCATTTACAGCTGGTGTAAGTCCATTGCAACTTAATTTAAAACCTGCATAACCCCCTTTCTGTGTGGTCCATGAAAATGCTATGCAACCGCCCGGCAGACAAGGGAGCAAGCCTGCTCCAGGAGATATTAGTCAGAGGTTCCCTGAACTCTTGGTCGGAAAATGTCAGGGCTCAGACTTGAGGGATTAAGCACTTGACTCACTCCTCACCCTTGACTCACTCTCATTCACCCTTCTCAATTATTAGAGTCTAGGCCAGAAGTTTGTGTTCTGAACCAAGGGTTTACTTAAAACTTTAGGGTCATTGAGTAAACATTACTTATGAACTATATTATAAAATAACTATTTTCCTTTAACCAAGCTGGAGTATATTTGTTACCCCTGTCCGTCTTTTGGAAGGCACTTAGAAAATAAAAAACTATCTCATAGTCATCATATAAATAGGCAAAGGTATTTGACCAGTTATTTATATTACTTGATGGGTTCCTTTTTCACTGAATCAATCTATTTCTTGAGTACTTCAAGCCTTACAGCTCCCTAGCCTCTTTGCACAAGTACCTTGGGATATAACTGGTGGTATTGTCTTCTCTTCTCCAGGTTAGGCTGATCCTCACTGTCCTCTGACAGGTGAAGTCTGGATGCACTGCGGCAGGGGCTCTTCAGGAACCTCTGCTTCAGGCTGAGCTCTTCTGCAGTGGCTCTAAGTCTCTTTATTTTTCCTTCTCTCCTGGACATGGTGACTGGCTCTCGCAGGGGTGCCTGAGGCATCTGCCCTTGTAGATCAGCTCCCTGTTCAGCACTGCATGGTACAATGGCATGGGGGCCAAAGACACTCCCTCCCTTTAGATTGAGGTTTCTATAGGAAGTGGGCTTGCCCTAAGCAGAGGAGTCCTTCCCAGCCTAAATTTGACTGGCAGTCAGAACCTCTCCTTGCTCTGTAAAATTCCAGCAATTCTTAGACAGGGGCACTTCATGACACTGCTGCTAGCCGCAAAATGCAAGTAGTCTCTACACCTGTTTTCTGCGACTTCTGCTAGTATTTATTTATTTGGCTAGGTTTATATACTGCTTTTCGCAGTGGTCAAAGTGATTTACAGAGAACTGGATGAAACACAAGGAAGGTTTACATTAGAACAAATAACTGTACAGTGAACGAGGAGTAGGGCGATTGGGATGGTTAACTATATACAGGGTACAGGTTGATGAATTGACTATGTGTTCTTGTGGTGCTTGATTTGTTGACTACGAGTGTGTTGTGGGCTGTCTGCATATTGGTGTGGGGTTGGGTTATAGGTGCGGATTAGGTAAGGTGTTTGGTTGTTGGAGTCTTGGGGGGGGGGGAAGTGAAGTGGAGGGTGAAGAGGTGTGTCTTGAGGAGTTTTTGGAAGGTTGGGAGGTCCGTGCTGTTTCTTATCTTGGCCAGGAGGGAGTTTCATGAAGGTGAGGCATAGAATTTGAAGGCTTTGGCACAGGCTTGTTGAGTACTTTTTGTTATGGATTGGGAGGTGGTTAGTGTATTCATGACAGAGGTTCTCCAGGATCTATTTGATTGTTGTGGGGTGATGAGGGTGCTGAGGTGGATGGATGCCTGAAGGAATATGACTTTGTGAGTTATTAGCAGGATCTTGTATAAGATTCTACTTTGCAGTAGGAGCCAGTGGAGGTGTTTGAGGATGTGGTGATCTGTTGATATTTAGATGTATGTGCAATGGTCCTTGCAGCTGTGTGGTATGCCATTTGAAGAGGTTGAAGCGTTGATTTGGGGAATCCGTGGTATATTGAATTGCAGAAATCAGTGTGGGGTGTTGTGAGTACTTGTAGGGCCAAGCAGAAGTCAGAGGGGGTGAGGAGGGGGCGGAGGTGTTGTAGTGTGCGGGTTTTGTGATAGATTGCTCTTGCTGTATTTGTTATTTGTGATTTCAACGTAAGGCGGTGTCGAGAGTGATCCCCAGGTACTTGACTTCAGGTTTGACTTGAATTTCAGTATTGTTGAGAGTGATGGCATCAGGAGGGGTGAAGAAGGTGTTCCTGGTGACAAGTAGGGCTTCCATCTTTTTCTGGTTATTGGATAGGTGATTTTCAGATAGCCATAGGGAGATATCAGCGAAGCATTGATGAAGTTACAGGGATTATGGTTTATTGAGGTTGAGTGGTAGGCATAAAAAAGTAGGCATAAAATGTTTGCAAGCATGATTTTATAAAACTACCCTCTTAATGTGTAGCAATGCTTTAATCTTAGAAAAGATGGGTTTTAACATTTCAATGGTATCCTATTGGAAGGGGCATTTTAGAAAGGATGTCCAGGAGCAATATGGGACATCCAGGGAAAAACATCCCAAAATAAAGCTAGGGTTGTTTATATTTCGGCCTGATTTTAACAACTTGGATGTCCCAGAAATGGACATCTGCACGGGCCACATGGGCATCTCCAGTACAAACACTTTGGGTGGGGATGTTGATACCATGCTGAATGCATGTCCATGCAGCTATTTTGCATGTGGGGATGTGCATTGGTATGCCAAACGGAAAACAAGTGTCCTTATTTCGATGCAATTTTTGTTATCATCATGTAAAGTATAGGGGATAGCAGAGTATCTTGCTCTCTTTGCCCTCCAGATCTAGTGATGGTAGAACGAGAGCTTTTCTGATTCTAATTCATGCCCTGGAGCAGGAATAGACATAGACATAGTCCCATTAGTGGGTGGTTACATGCTTGCTGTTTCTGAAATTAGGCATGATGTCCAGCGTTCCAAGAACACCCCTGGCCACTCCCCCTTGCTACTTGAATGTCCTCACATCAGGGATGTCTATAGAACCGGCTTCTAAAATGGCTTTGGGGATGTCTCTGTGATTTGGTATCTGCATGCCTATTTTCAGATGCCCAAAGCACAAATAGAGCTTCTAAAATACCCCTTATTGTCTTGTGATATTTATTATGTTGTACACAACTTTAAGCGTCACTGAAAAAGCAATTACGTGAAAGAAAGAAATACAATAGATGCAGTAAACATGTATATGACATTCATGGCTTCTCAATGAAAAAATGACAGCTTATTCAATTTATGTTTTCCATTCATAACATTTGTGTGGTAAATATAATCAGATTTTTAATGAAATGGTTGATAGACCTGCCACAGCACAGCAAACAATGTGGATGGTAGATGTGGTCCTGATATAATTAATTTAAGATTGAAATAAAAGCTGTTTTAGGATTAGGACTGGACAGCAGCTCTCTGACAGTGATATCCAGTACCTTTTAGATGTGTGAATTTATCTATTGTTTCCTGAGGGAAATTATAATTTGCGACTGAACCATGGATTTTTCATTGTAGCCATATGGTTTCATCAACCAACACATTAGATTGTCCTCAAACTTTAGGCAGTAGTGCAGCCTACCTAAGACGTATAGCAAGCATCAGTCGGCTTCAAGCTGATTAATTTCATGGTAAGCGAAATATGCAAATGTACCTGGTTCTCAGACTGAATGCAAGCAAATGAATATTCATAGTAGATAGCTTGAAAACCAGACTTATCTGTGGCCTTCAGGAGCCAAGAAGGTTCATCTCTGGTCAATCTGGAATTTAGGTCTTATAGATGAACCATGATGTCTACTTTAGAACAATTTCTACCATTTGTTAACTTTCATATTTTTACTTCCTGAGTGGCACAGTTTTTTTCTAATTTATGTAAAGCCTGTGTTTAACATATTGCAGTAAAATTAAGTCAGTACCCCCATGATGTGATAACAGTAGCTATATTTGAGTTCATTTGCTAAATCTGTCAAGTGAAAGATGGATATCTGCATTAGGAAGTGACAACACATTATTCCTTTACATCTGTGCTTTAAAATTTATCCAGTAAAAATGGTTTTAGGTGTTGCCACTCTAAATTTAATTTTTATAGAAGTCCCGACTTATGACTAACATTTGGATTTTGTACCTATCACTTACAAAATAGCATGAGGTATTTTCAGAGCAAGAAGGGATTATCTAACGGTATTTTTCTGCAGTATGTCATGAGACAAGAAAGTTAGCTGGAATAAACTTTAATCTGGCCTGAGTTTCTTATTTCTGAGTCATTGATAGCGTAAACTCATTGAAAGGAATTCATCCCCCGCACACTACCTGTAAAACTGTCCTTGCTGCTGGACTTTCTGTACACAGCTGCTTCCCTACCATCTTCTAAACTGGACGATGGTTTTGCAGTTCAGTAGCTTTTACTTTTTGCCATCTGAAAGTGATCACGTACAAGGAATAGTAACTCCTGTGTTGGAATAAGCACCTCCTCTCCTCTCCAGCAGCATGTCGAGAGCACACACAAAAAGGAAAATTCTATTTTTCCAGTAATCACCACTATCATCGTTATTAAGAAATGTAGTTCTTACACTCTTTTTGCATAAAATAATGATCAAGGGCGTCTTTTACAAAAGGGCGCTAGTTGACAGTGTGTGTCTGGGCACACTAAAAGTACATCTTGGAAATGTGTTCTCAGCTGGTGCGGGGCCATGACTCTGCATCATGCATTATTTATTTATTTCAACAGTTTTCTATACTGCCTCTTCCAATGAACAGGGGCATTAAGGATGTGAGTGGATAGGTTGGGGCAGAGAGTGGCATGGTGAGCTCTGCACGGATAGCGTGGGTGTACACTGTCTGCTAACTGTATCCTGCACGATTAGTAGCAGGGGATCACTTAACGCCACCTCAATAGGTGGAGCTAAGTGCACCCGCTCTAATGTGGCATGCGCTAATGGACAGGACTCCACAGTAACTGCTGGGAAAATATTGTCCACAGCCCTGACACTTAACATGGTGGTGTTGCACCTAATACACCATGATTTTGGTGCTATTGAGTATTAGGTGCAATACCTTAGCACCCTTTGGTAAAAGACTCCCTCAAGTGTGCTGCGATCCACCAGTAAAATATGTATTAACATAAAATATGTATTAACATAACCCCCAGGTGAATAGCAGAAGTGGTCAAACAGATAGACCCCGCAACAGACCAACTTCACAATGTAAATAACAAGTTATTCCATATACTATTGTATCACTGTTGTATATAGTTAACCAGGATATCCTTCATCAGATAACCCTGCATTGTATTTAGTTTCCCCTATTTCGCCAAGTTATACTTCCTGTTAAATGTAACGACCAGACATGTGTAAACTGTCGGATGTTTTCTGTTCAATGTAAACCGTGCTGATGTCTAATAGTGTGGTATATAAGAATTGTTAATAAATAAATAAAATAATAAATGGTTACATAGTTTAAATAACAACATATTGGAGAAAGGAGTTGCCTTGCTTGGAACTGTGCCTGGGGTCAGTGTTCTTGTCAGCTGTGTGGGAGCTACTGATGCCTGTAGAGGAGGACTGAGTGGTTCCGGTGGAGTGACTGCTTCCCTTCATCCCCCTTTTTGGAGACATCATCAAAGTGAGCCTGCCCCAAACTTAAATTAAGTCCATCTATCGGAGTGGCCATGGGCACATGGACAAAAGAGCCTGTTCCTTCGGTGCACATTTGATGCCAATTGGGTTGCTAGCTCTCAATATGATTTGCTTGTCATTTAGTCCCATTGTTAGGTTACCACCCCCCTTCCTCCAGACCAGTCTGAGGTTTCTATGGACCAGGCTCTCCCCCATCCTGGGAATGTGGAGATGGGTCAGCTTGTCCCTATAGATGGAGCCATTTAGTGCAGAGAGGGGGTTTACTTAAGATATATTTCATTTCCTTCACTGATTTCTTCTTCACAAGTCTCCCAGCCTCCATCTAATGTTACTTGAGATGATATTTAGAATATGATGTTTGAAAATAATTCACTTTTAAGGGGTACCACGGCACAAATGGTGGTTCTTTCTCAGGAAGCTGTTACCAAACATCAGTCATGAGAATCAATTTGTGCAGATGGAATTTAAAGTTAATAAATTGACTGATCACGTTTTATTTTATTATTTATTTATTGCTTTTATTGCTTTTATATACCATGCTCTTCAAAATCAGTGTGGTTTACAGATAACATTTTTATGCAGAACAGGATGTCTGTTATGCACTTACAGTGAATGGATGATACAACTTGGATTTCAAACTGGGGGAACTATCTACAGTAACTACATCTACAGTATAAATATAAGTTGTCTGTGGCTTATCATTGCTTAGCTGGGTGTAAGGCGGCTAAGGTTGGGCTGTGAGTAGTGTAGGAGAAAGAGGTGGTTTTTAGTGCTTTTCTGAATTGGGCAATATCCGTGATTGCTCGGATGGTGGCTGGGAGCGCGTTCCAGCAGATGGGAGCATAAAACTTACAGGCTCGGTTCTTCATTGCTTGGGTGTATTTAGTTATTTCGTTGGGGGTCTGAAGGGTATTGATGGCGAATGACCTCCTTGCTCTGCTGGAGTGGGGTACAGCAGATCCGTTAGGGAGGAGGAGGATATTTTGTTGATGGCCTTATAAGTCATCAGGACTACTTTATATGTGGTCCGGCAGTAGATTGGTAGCCAGTGCAAGTCCTTTAGAATCGGGGTAATGTGGTTCCTCTGGAGGCTCCGTGTAGGAAGCGTGCCACGGTATTCATTGCCAGTTGTAACGGGTTTAGTGTGTTTTTGGGTAGGCCATGAAGGATCACATTGGCGTAGTCAAAGTTTGTGTGTGTGTGTGGGGGGGGGGGTCACCAGGGCCTGAAAAACTGTTCTGAAGTTGCCTGGTTGCAACAGCGGTCGGAGATGTCTCAATGTGTGTATTTTGTGGTGAATTTGCCCGATGATGTTGCTGATGTGTGTTTTAAATTCGAGCTGCTGGTCTAGTGTAACACCGAGGTAGCGGATAGTGGTTCTACTTATGAGCTCAGCGTCTCTTGTCTTTAATGTCGGTGGTGGGGAGAAAGATTGATTTCTTGTAATGAAGGGTACGTCTGACTTGCTGAAGTTTATCTTGAGGCTCTGTGCATGGAGCCAGTCCGTTACAGCCTCAAAGCATTTTACTAGTGGGGAGAAATCCGGATTGTCAATCGAGAATGGGATGAAGCGTAGTACATCATCTGCATAGATCAAACATGAGACGTTGAAGGAGCGGATTACTTCACATATGGGTTGCATGTATATGTTGAATAAAAGGGCAGAGAGTGAAGAGCCCTGAGGTACACCATGTTTTTGTTGGAAAGGCTCAGAGGTTGTTGATCCTGTATGAACCTGCCTCCATCTGTCTGTTAGATAAGATTTACACCAACTCATTGCTGAGCCGCTAATTCCCTTATCCTGAAGCCGTATCAGGAGTTGATCATGGTTTACGGAGTTGTTTCCTGTGATCAATTTGTTGATTAGTGTGGTAAGGAGAGTTTCCACGCCATGTGATTCCCTAAAGCCATGTTGGGATGGGTCAAGGGGAGCCGTAGAATCGATGCGGTCCTGTATTTGGCGTTGGACGACCTTCTCAATTAACTTTGCAAGCAGCGGGATGCTCGATATTGGTCGGTATGATTCTACCTTCTGGGGATTTAGTTTGGTGTTCTTCAGAAGGGGCCGGATTGATGTCTGCTTGAGGCATGATGGGAATAGACCTTTGGAGAAGGATAAGTCCATGATCTTGACTAGTATAGGGTTGATTTCCTTATGTAGTACTCTTATCCAGAATGCTGGACAAGGGTCGTTTGGAGCAGTGGTGGCATTGACGATAGCGATGATGTCCTCAATTCCTGCAGCTCATGGTGTCATGATAGCGGTAAGTGGCTTAAGTTGTGCTGGGTTGTTACTGGGGCTGGACAGCGTGGCTTTGCTGACATTATTGGTTTTGGCCAGTAAGTAGTCTGCGTAGTCCTGAAGGTGTATCATGGTTAGTTGGGGGGGGGGGGGCGAGGGTTCCTTCGTTAGGATTTTCACTATATTTACTCTTAAGAAAATAGGTACTGTATATTTAATATTAAAGATAGGGCAATTATTCATAGGCAGATTGTCTATGGAAAATGGGTTACGAAGTAGGAACTAGCGCTTCCTGAATTCTCCTAAGACTCATTACTTGTCAATCTGTGTTATTCCTTAAGAAATATATTACAGAAATATTACTTTTTTCTAATGGGGATCAATTGATTATTTCTAATTCTTATTACTTGCCAAATAAGTTGTTGACAGAGACTGCTTCTGGGGAAGCTCAAGAATTAGTGGAACCTCTAATAGAATGAACCAACTTGCAACCTTCGCCACCAAAGGAGACAAGTTGACTGTCTTGAAATTATATGGAAACATGAAACACGACGACAGAAAAAAACCATATGGCTTATCTAATCTATCCTTCCATATCAGCTACAATAGTCCTCTTTTTTTTGGTTTTATCTTTAGAGATCTCTGTTTGTTTGTCCCATGCTTTCTTGAATTCAAATGCTGTCATTGTCTCTACTGCCTCCACTGGTAGACTATTACAGGCATCAACCACTCTTTCTGTAAAGAAATATTTCCTCTTATTACTCTTGAGTCTATTTCCGTTCACCTTCATCCTATGTCACCTCATAGCAGAGCTTGCTTTCAATCAAAATAAGCTTTCCTCTTGTGCATTTATGCCATGGAGGTATTCAATTATCCCCTATCATATGTCCTCTTTCCCACCTTTACTTTAACGTATACATATTAAATCTGTCCCCATATACTTTATAATGAAGACCACTAACCATTTTAGTAGCCACCCTCTGCACCAACTCTATCCTGGCAAAAAATTAATGATCTTTCCAGATGTTTCACATGCCATGCAGGCTTGTAGGAAATTATTTCTTGCATCAAAATCTAGATTATTGGTTACAGGTGGAACTTATTTCCCATGTAAATGCTTGGAAATGTATCAAGGGATGCTATTCAGTTAGAGGAGTTTCTTAGGGGTAAAGCCGCTATGGCTGTATACTGTACAGTAGGATGGGTCTTCACTAGTGAGTTTGGCGGAACTCTTTTTCATTGTTTTGTTTTTTTTTTTTAAATTTTTCTTTTCCTTTCCTTTTTCTTTTTTCTTGGGAGGTATGTGCTGAATTTATATTTGTTATTTCAGTTCCAGCATGATAATTTGTAACTCCCTTTTCCTGTAATGTGGACTATAAGCTAAGTTATATATTGTTTTTCTTGTTTTCCTTTTTGGATGGATTGCTGTTTTACCTTAATTTTACTGATTGTAAAATGTTGAAATTTCAAGGGAAACCCCCCCCAAAACAAAATATTTTACAGTTTAATGTTCAGCATATTGTGGGCAGTTTATAAAAGGACATCTAAGTGAGAAGTCTAAAATGGCTTATTTTAGGCCTATTTTATAAAGGCCGCACGGGCCCCTAGAACCTGCCCCACTAGCAGACAAATTCATACCAAGTTATACAATTGTACATATACTCTATTACAATATTCAGCCACTGCCCAGTTATGGCAAAGCAGCGAATGTAAGGTGCAGCCATACTGCACTTTTCACCATTGAGCTTCTTTCAGTATTGATGCTTAGCTGCTGAAACCACATTAGCAGCTGAATATCCACCCCTCTAGTTTATATGTAAAATGTGTAGCCAGTGACTGAAAAAATGCTGACTACGGAGTTCAAATAACACGAGGTAAGGTTTTAACCGTGTATTTTACAAAATATGTATGCACATTGCAACTCTGCAATTGCTTTTCTCAAATTATTTCTTCACAGATGCCTATATGCAGATTGTGTAAATCAGTGGTTCTCAACCCAGTCCCCTAGGACCCCCGGGCCAGTCAGGTTTTCAGGATATCCACAATGAATATGTATGAGATAGATCTGCATACAATGGAAGCATATTCATTGTGGATATCCTGAAAACCTGACTGGTCCGGGGGTCCCACTTTTTCCATTTACCTACAGTTTTTTGCTGTGTACGTGCTTTTGCGATTTTATAAAAAACAACATTTTCTTAATGTAAAGCAGGCTTTATATGCAGAAAAAACTTTATAAAATTATGCCCATTTGATTCTAATGGAACATTAAGGTGACAAAGGAACATAAGAACATAAGATATGCCATACTGGGTCAGACCAAGGTTCATCAAGCCCAGTATTCTGTTTCCAACAGTGGCCAATCTAGGTCATATGTACCTAGCAGTTTCCCCAAGAGACACAAGTTCCACAATGCTTGTACTGGGTCAAGCATTGATATCTTCGGTCACTTCTTAATAATGGTTTATGGACCTTTCCTCCAGGAACTTGTCCAAACCTTTTTTAAACCCAGCTACACTAACAGCCTTTACTACATCCTCCGGTAACAAATTCCAGAGTTTGATTACACGTTGAGTGAAAAAATATTTTCTTTTATTAGTCTTAAGTAGTTTACCCTGTAGCTTCATTGCATGTCCCCTAGTCTTTCTATATTCTGATAACGTAAACAATCGATCTACGTTTACCCGTTCCACTCCGTTCATTAATTTATAGACTTCTATCATATCTCCCCTCAGCCGTCTCTTTTCCAGGTTAAAGAGCCCTAACCTTTTTAGCCTTTCTTCATAGGAGTATCCTTCCATCCCCTTTACCATTTTTGTGGCTCTTCTCTGAACCTTTTCTAAAATCGCTATATCCTTTTTAAGATACGGCGACCAGAATTGCACACAATATTCAAGTTGCGGTCTCACCATGGAACGATATAGAGGCATTATAATATCTTTTGTTTTATTTTCAATTCCTTTCCTTATCATACCTAGCATTCTATTTGCTCTCTTGGCCGCCGCTGCACACTGGGCCAAGGGTTTTAACATGGTATCCACAATGACGCCTAAATCTTTTTCCTGGGTGGTGGTTCCTAATGTGGAACCTTGCATCGTGTAACCATAGTTTGGGTTGTTCTTCCCTAGGTGCATAACCTTGCACTTGTCCACATTAAATTTCATCTGCCATTTTGATGCCGTCTTCCAATTTATCAAGATCCTCTTGCAATTTTTCACAATCCTCTTGGGTTTTAACAACTTTAAATAGTTTTGTGTCATCTGCAAATTTGATAACCTCACTCATTATTCCACTTTCCAGGTCATTTATGAATATGTCAAAAAGCAGCGGACCCAGCACAGATCCCTGGGGAACACCACTATTCACCTTTCTCCATTGGGAAAATTGGCCATTTAGCCCTACCCTCTGCTTTCTATCTTTTAACCAGTTCCTGATCCATAATAGTACACTGCCTCCTATCCCATGACTCTAGGAAACGCCACAGTAGCTATTAATGAAAAAGTACATGGCAAAACAGCACCAGTGTTGCTCTGATGAGCCTCTTTCCTTACTTAGCCCATAGCATGTAGATAACAAAGATGAGGAGGGGGTTAGAGACCAATACAAATTATACAACTCCCTGAGTGCAAGGGACTGTAGCTAAAATACCAATTTGTATGAAACTGTTAAACTGTGCTAATCATTGATAAGTACAGGATAAATAAGGGGCGCCATGATTGGTCAGAATGATGTTCCATTGAGCCAGCATCCTCTTTCAGACTGGGACAAATCGGAGTCAATATCAAGTACCGGCAGATGCTGAGGAAGTCCCCTTCTTGTTCCTCACTCCAAGAACTAAGGGAATACAATTTCCATGTCTGCCAGACCAAACATTCTTAATGCCACTAGCCCCTAACACTATTTGAAAGGGTAAATTATTTTTTTATTTTAGTTTTATTTAAGCCATTAAGCAGGTATAATAATACATACATAAAACCCCAAAACCCCTATTCCCTATTAACTTGTTTCCTACCACTCATGATATAAGCTCAGTTTAATTTCTAGAGAAGCAGATTGAGAACCAGGAAAGCCAGGGTTCAAATCCCACTGCCACGTCCTGTGATTTTAGGCAAGTCAACCCTCCATTGCCTCAGCTGCAGACTTTGGAGACAGGAAAATACCTACTGTACTTGACTGTAGATCACCTTGATCTACTACTGAAAAAGATGTGAACTCGGGGCTTAATTTCTAGGGAAATGGCCTGGAAAGCAGTCCCAGCACTTATTTTCAGGTTTCAGACATGTTCTACTCCATCCCCTCCTTTCCAGGCAACCTACAGGGAAGAGGAGAGGAGGGATGAGCCTAGAGAAGAACAAAGAACAGTCGCTCTACTCCATAATCCAGCCCCTCTTCTCCTGTTGCTCCTGCCCACCACTTCCCCTGGATCCATGGTTCTGTTTCCTTTTTCTCTATAAATTAAACCCTGCATGAGCTAAATTTAGAGTCCCTTCCATTCCACTTTTCTCCAAGCCATTCCATCTCATTTATCATGTTTGTTTCTGTACTCTACACTTTCTTTACAGGAGCTCAATATTCAAAAGGACTTAGCTGGGAAGCAGGACCTGCTAACTGGTTACTCCTTCCTTAATCAGTGTTCGGTGACAGTATCCAGATAGTGCCACTGAATATTTCCTGTAACTGCTGTGACACTCTCCAGATAATGCCAGGGTGGTTCATGGGCAGAGCTGGGGAGCAGCTGGCATATACTCTGGATAGCGACAATTTTCAGCACCATCTGGATACATCTATGTAGGTGGAGGCACATTCCATAGACCATGTCAAGGCCCCTGTGTGTCCGATCGGATCGGGACGCACAAAGGCAGACCCAATTCTGATCCCGCAGTGGCTAGACATGCCCCGCAGGATCAGAATCTGGTCTAGGGTCTGTACATGCAGGCCGGGACCTGATTTTGATCAGCCTGCACATATAGAGTCATGCCCGGCTAATGCAGTTAGGCTCCTGAATGGAGCCGCGATCCCTGGCTGCTGACCACTCTTTCCTTTCCCCGCAGCCCAACCCCCGATCTGGCCTTCCATGGCCAGGGTCGGGCTGTAGGGAACCCTTCACCTTTCTTGTGCTGCCTGGGCCTGCCGTCCCTCATCCATTCTGCCGAACCCAGACGTATAGGGTCAACTTCAGAATCGGCCCTGTATGTCCGGGGTTACGAACCGCCCACTGCCACCCTAACTCTGCCTCCACAATGCCCCCTCCTGCCCCCATCTAAGCCTCTCCATACAAACTCCTTTTTCATATGGGGAGGCTTTTGACAGGGCTGGCAGTGGGGTGAATAGCAGGAATGGATGTCCCAACAGAATGTCCATCTCCGCTATTTGTGGGACAGAATAGGCCCCATAGGCTCTACAGATATTGGCTGAATATTGCTGTTTTTGGAATAATCATGGACACTGACCACAAAAAATGGATGGTCAGCAACAGCTGTTGTTTCCACTAAATATCGGTATGTTTTGCATGTGGTGGATGACATTTAAAGTAGCCATTGATGGCCATGGATTTCTTTTTCATGAATATGTTCAGAATGCAGAAGAATAAGAAAACATATGATACAGATACTCAAACACATTTTAAACTTGGTCCTAACTTGAGATTCTTTACTCTTCATTTCCATTTTCCCTACAGTTGTTATCATTTAGCAGTCTTGCTTGACTTGGGTCATGTCTCCTTTCATTATTGTGAAGTGTTTCGTTTTGGAGGCCATATCTCGCAAAGGTTATAAAAAGTAACCGGTTCAGAGGAAGGCAACCAAAATTATTTGGAGCATGTGTCATAAGACTTATGAGAAGATACTTGAAGACCTAAATATGTACACTTTGGAGGAGAGGAGGAATAGGGGAGATATGATTCAGACCTTTAAATACTTAAAGAGTATTATTGGACAAACAAACCTCTTCCAAAGACGGGAAAGTGTAAAACTAGAAGGCATAACATGAAGCTGCAAGGGGGTAAACTGAAAAGCAATGTCAGGAAATACTTTTTCACTGAAAGGGTGGTGGATGCTTGGAATGCCCTCCCAATGGAAGTGGTGGGGGCAAATATAGTGACAGAATTCAAAATGGCATGGGGCAGATATAGTGGATCCCTTTATAGCAACAGGATAAAATCAAAATAAGCATAACTATCTCTTATATCTGAACAAATAGGGATGACCTACATGGAGCGGTGGGTACATCCCTAAACAAAGGCATGGAGAGGGATGACCTGCACGGAGCGCCAAGTACACCTACTCTTGCTTCCTTGCTGGGCAGACTAATGGACCATGCTGGTCTTTATCTGCCGTCATTTACTATGTTACTATGTTACAGTGCAATATACAATTTCCTGGAATTGTTTAGCCCTTGGGCTGATTTTTTTGTAAAAAACACCTACTTGTATCTTTATAATAGTGTCTACATTAGAGATATCTGCTTCCCTTCTGCTACTCATTTTTGGATTTACAAGCTGCAGTTCATTCCAAACTAGACTATTTTACCACTTTTTTAACCGACCTCCCTTCCTTCCTTAACAGTGGCAACTCAATTAGTCACCAGCTCATTTTGTTTGATTTCGTTTTACCCCCTCCTTTCCTCCAGTTAAATTTCATTAGCTCCCTGTTGTCTCTAATATTAGCATTAAAATCCCTGCTATGATTTATTATGTCAATCATTAAAGTGCTTAGCAATCTTTAAACCCAATCTATACTTTCAATACCCTCTTGACCTATATTTTAGCTCCCAACATCTGCACGATATTGCCTACTGGCACCCAGTTGATGCAATAATTTATCATAGTCGAATGAGTGTTGCCATTTTGTTTTTAATGTGAGTGCACTTTATCATTTTATTTTTCAGGTATTCCATTTTCTATAAAGTGATGCTTTATAGTTTCCCGCTGATGACAATATTCTCTGAAAATCAGTTTATCAAGTTGTAAATGAGTTAGATATGAGATGTAAAGAAATAATTCATACCGGTATGTAGCAGACACTCTAGTACTTTCTTCAATTGGGTGCACAGGTAAAGGGATTCATATGGTGCAATGGAAGAAAGATTCACTTTGAGGCTCTTCAGTCATTCTCCACCCACTCAAAAGAAGTCAAGACACATTTCAGATTTTGGCTGTATATACAGTAGAAAGTGGAGTTTTGCAGGGTGATTAAAATCAGATCAACTGCTAACTTTACAGAAAAAAATGAAAGGACAAATGTGATAAGACATAGCAATTTTCTTTTTTCTTTCCTCATCTACCTACTCCCTCTTACAGCACCCAATCCATATTTCAGAAGAAAGAAATGCTCTTCTTCTTCACTCCATTATATACTCCACGCTATTACAAAGATATAAGTAGGTGGTTTTTACCAAATAATCAGCCCGAGAACTAAACAATTCCAGGGAATCATATATTGCGCCATACTTTGCAATAATGAAAGGAGACATGACCAAGTCAAGCGAGGCTGCTAAATGATAACAACTGTAGGGGAAATAGAAATGAAGAACAGAGAAACTTAAGTCAGAAACTCACTTCTCTGATCTGTGAGACACTGCAGTTTCTTCCATCTCACATCTAAGGATTTTGTCATCTAGCATTTTCATATTTACATTTTCTTCTCAAACCTCTCTCATGGTTCTTTGATCCCAAAGGAAGCATCCATATAGACTCTCTTCCCATCTTCCCCAGCCATATCTCAGGTTCCTTGATCCTCTGGGAAAAATATGATTGATCTGACATGGATTTCATCATCCAGCTTGCTCAATTCTGCAGGATATGTTTGAATGCCAGGATCCTAACCTTGTAGTCCAATCATTTTGACCCTCGGGCGGATATCGGAATGAGAAGTCTCGTCCCAATTTCTGGGACTTCTTCTCTCCAGGCTTCCCTCTGTTGATCAAAGGAATGGCTCTATCTTCCCAGTACTGGGACTTCTTTCTTTAGAACTACTCTGCTGGTTTGGTAAGTGAGCTTAATCCTTCAAGGCCTGGAGCTCAGGGTTCATTGAGCTCACTCCCATATAGGATAGCAGAAAAAAAGGTAAAACAAAATGTATCCTCACATACTAGGGCTCCTACACTCTTGCCTGACATCATTACATTTCCATATCTCCTCTCATGGCCATATCAGGTGATGAAGCCATCTACATACATACTCCCACACATTTCATTATACTATTACCAGGGCTGGTAGCACCACCTCAGCATACTAGTACACATCATAGTAGTTACAGCATTATTAATTATTGGGGCATAAGTAATTATTTTTAACAGAGTGTTTAGGAAAAGGGGTAAGCAGATTGCACCTTGAAAGCAGGCATGGGCTTTTACACCTGTTCTATAGAGTGTGTAAATGTTTGCACATTGAGGGCAATTTTATGAGGAACTACATAAAGTTACATGGCATTGATGCATGTAAATCCTGGCATTATAGTGATTTCCACACATAACTGAGGTGGGTGCTAGTCTCAAAGTATTCACATCGGGCCGATGGCATGCACCATCACAGTAGGCATGCACATGGAAAGAATTTTGCCAGAGTATAGGTGGACCCTCATGTGCAAATTATACAATAGACTTGACATAGGTGCGTGAATACACCCATTAACTAGATGGGACTTTACGAAACTGCTATCCACAAGTATGCAGATATGCATGTAAATTTAAAATATTTTGTAATCCACAGGTGCAACTGCAAACTCCAGCTGTGCTCCTCCCAGACTACATCCCTGGCTATGCCTAGACAAATTACATGCGTTCATGCCAACACATATACTTTTACGTCGGTCAGTGGTTTATTACATACGTGCAAAAAAACAACTTTATAAAATGACTCTCTTATTGACCTTGTCATAAATATAGGAGGCAAGTTTATAACAGGTTTTTGCACATAAAGGCCTATTATAAAATTGCCCCGGGGTTACGCGCATAAAAGTAGATTTGGTGACAAGATGGTGCATACTTCGATGTGATCTTCATGTGGGCATGTTCTGGGGTAGATTTTGAGCAGTGCAGGGGCTGTTGTGATTTTATAAAATGCCCAGGTACATTTGTACTTTTAGCTTTAACATTGAAACCTGCTCCTGACGAGGAGGAAATGTTGATGCCTTCAGTCTAACTGAGATTTCAGCCACTTTGTCCCAAGTATTTTATAAAGACATATTGGTTTTTATAGAATAGGGTTACAGTAGAAGCCTACTTGGCCTTCACACAGGCAGCCTGTTATAAAATTACCCCCATAAAGAATTCCATTTGAGAAGACGTGGTCTCTATATTTTGGGAGCACATTTAAATGTATGCCTTTAGAGTCTAAGACTGAGATGGAAGGGGCCAAAGGAATATAGGGCTTCCAGTGGATCAGCATATCAACAAGTCTTTCAGGATTTTGCATATTTTGTGAAATATGTTTTGCATATTTTACTTAATATCGTGAAATGAGGCACCAATAGTTTCAGGCCTAAAATGGTCAGCATTTTGTTACTACATTGGTTATTGGGCTTCTAGTTCTTTGGTCAGATATACTTCTAGATTTCACATGGAACAAATGTCCCTCTAATAAGAAGAACTATTTAGCCTTTTATGTATTGTTAATGTTTCAGCGTTGTCTGTTTTTTGTTTTTTTTTAAATTTTCTGTAGTGTATTATGGAAAAGAATGGATCGGGTTTGTTCTGTTGATTGTCTTGCTTTCGTTCCATAATGTCAAGATCTCCTGTATAGCCTGTAAAGTACAAATCAATACTTAAACTCTCAATTGCTGTGGAACTGCTTTTGCATCCTAGACTAGGGTATGCCTTTTCATTTTAACTGAACCATGCAAATGACCTGAATCGATTTTTTTGAATGTGGGTGTTCTGTAGGAAACATTAAATGTATCCTACAATGAATGGTATTTCTGTTTATTAAACATTATATTTTCCTTAGACTAGGAATCGGACATTAAATAAAAAATTCAAAATCTAGATCTTTGATTGCGGACATTAGGAGCATGTTTACTAAAGAGCGGTACCTGAGTAGCGTAGGTTTAGCGTGCATTTTTTTTTTTGCAATGTGCTGCAAAGTAGCACAGGGCACTGCATTAAAAAAACTGCACTTCCAGGATAGCCTGTGTCTGGCCAGAGCCTGGGCAGGACGTAGACTTTCCCACCATGGTGCTGCTAGTCTAGGGTTGACAGATGTCCTGATTTTATCAGGATTGTACTGATTTTTGGAAATTTGCCCTGGTTTGAAAAATATGCTGATTTTGTCCTGAATTTTGGCGTTTTGTCATGACCTGTCCTGAATTTCAGTAAAATTTGGACAGGATGATTAAGATGAACATTATAATACAAATAAAGCTATTTTTACTCGCTTAGGGCCCGATTCCGATTCCAACATACATCTCCTTCGTATGTCTGGGCTGTCCCAGACGTACAAAGGAGATCGTGATTCTGATCCCGTGGGGCACGTCTAGCCCCGCAGAATCAGAATCGTGTACACTGCCCGGCTAACTCAACCAGGGCTTTTAAATGGAGCCATGGTGCCATGGCACCGTGGCTCCTTTTAAAAACTGCGATGCCAGCTGCCTGCTACAAAGGTTAATTCCCCTCAGCCCGACCCCCAATCCGGCCTCCTAAGGCCAGGGTTGGGCTGCGGGGAATTAACTTTGTCCCCCCCAGCCCCTCCTGTGCCCCGATGCAGATCCAAAGAATTGTCCAGGGAAGTTATTCCACCCCCAGGGGTGGAATAACTTCCCCAGACATTTTGCCGGCCCTGGACATAAAGGACCAACATCAGAATCAGCCCTGTATGTCCAGGGCCGGTGACTACCCAATGCCCGCCCACTCTCCACTCCCATGCCACCCCTTCCCTGCCCCTGTAAAACTTCTCCTCACAAACAGCGGGGAAGTTATACAGGGGCAGGAGACATCCATCCCCCCTATTCGTGCCTCAGAATGACCCCCTTATTGTACATAAAATGGAGAAATGAAACATTAATTATAAGTTTTTCTTTTTCAATGTGTGAGTGTGACTCAATGTTTTTGCCCAAAAACATTCCTTTTGGCGTTTGTTTGACAAAGGGGAAAATGTTTGGGTTGTTTCTCGAAAATGGGAAAGTTTGGGTTCCATTATCATAGCGAATTTAAGACATATGTAAGGAAGGGGAAAACATAAGTATTTTCCAGAAGTGCAAAGTCTTGATCATAGTTTATTAAAAATTTTCAGTTTTTGTCATCATAATAATGTTACTAATATACATTGATTTGCACTAGTTTTATCTCCTGTTTTTTCAGGCTAATTTGCTTGTTTAGTTTCCTAAATTGTCCAAAATTGGCGACAAAAAGAGAGAATCTTTACCAGGAAGAATATGAATCTTTACCGTGAAGAATATTCCAAGGATTTTGATGGTATTAAAAAGAGTAAAAAGGGAACAACTTTTGCGTTCTGTACTTATTGTTCATCGGACAGCGATATTGGTAGTACAGGTGCACCAGCTATTTCTAGACATTTCAGAACTAAACTTTATGAAGAAAATTTGAAAGCTAAAAGGTTGACTGCTGAAATAAACTATTCATTATCTTGTAGAGATATGTACAAAAAAGATTTTGGCTGACAAAAACCTGTAAAATCAAATATCTCCGAACAGTAAATACATGTAAATAGTATTTTATTGTGTTTGATGCCTAATAAAATGTTTTTATGAAAAGTGTTATTTTTCAAAAAGATGTCCTGATTTTGGATTAAAGGTATCTGACAACTCTATGCTAGCCGGGCCTGTTAGCACTTAGCGAGGGAGCAACTTCTGCCAGCATAATGGGTGGTGGTAGTTGCTCCCCACGGCGTTTTTAACATAGTGATCCGTGCTAAATTCAGGGGGATGGTTGTCCCTGCCCCCCTGCATCTAGTACAATGCCCCACGCTAGTAATGCAGCCCAATGTTACCAGCATGAGAATTAGAAACTTGCCCCTTAGTTAGGATGCTGGGCAAGACAAATATATTTTTGACAGCTAAGCCTCTCACTTTAGGGGTGCAATTTTATAACAGGACACGTATAAACATTTCCCAAAAAGGTGTCTGTTTTATTCCTATTTTATAAAAGCATCACTGCACTATAAATGTACAGCGTAAGAGTGGAAATATGTTTCTACATAGTCAACAAAAATTCCAGTCCTGCAAGAGCTCCTTCTCTTCAGTGCATTTCTCATAATCCTCTATCACACTACGTTTGTAATAAAGGGACCATCAGAACTCAGAGCACAGTGACAGCATCTATATTACTGTTGTATCTTTTAGTTCCCAACTTCAATCATCAGTCCCATTCTTTCTAACTTGATATTTTTAATTTCTTGTGCCACTAAAAGTGTCAGCTGAGGATATTCAGAAGGAAACTCTTAATACTAATGTTAGCACTTCAGTTTATTTTAATTCAGATTGATTTGGTTGTGAGAATGTTGGAAGTGTAAAAGAGAGACTATTTTATTTGCATGAAAAATTACAAATTACAAACAAGGGGAATGATGATAGACGTTAGGAGCTGTAATATACCGCAGTAATATAGTTGCTGTCATTGAGGACAGTAGTTACTAATATGTGTTAAGTGAATTCTGCACAGTATTTGCCTCAATGCACATTAAATGGCAAAATTGTGCATCATTTTACTGTAACGCATGAGCTTATTGTAATGTGCCTTACCTGAGGAGATGCAAATGCATGCAAGACACCTCATTATTATGCAAAATCAAATGAGGCAGCTTGCAGTAAACTTCATCCGTTGCATTATATTCATGGGAAAATAATACCAGCTTTGAGCTAGCATATTTCCCTCTAAGAGCTCCAGGTCACTTACACATGCCCCAGTGTTCCCAGGCACCATCTTAAAGGAGTTATACTACACAAAAGCTACATTTGTTGTGTTGTTGATGTTTTTATTATGGGTTTTATGTAGTTGTACACCACTTTGCATGTCTTAACAGATTAATGGTATATACTGTAAGAGCTTTTTAGGTAAAATAGGGTTAGGGAGAAACTCAGGGAAAGAAAGATAGCAAACATCATCCAAGGGGAGAGAGAGAGAGAGAGCTTCCCAAACATAATTGGGTGCTCAGCCAAGCCTGACTTTGATTGTCACTAGATCTGTTGTTCTTGGCTGTTTTCAAGCTATGCGCTACAAATCCAAGCAGTTTCACTTTTGCCATTTAAAGGTAAACAATAATCTGTCATAGATTTTATTCCCTGACCTCCATTTTGAGACTTTTGTTTGGATTCTATAAAACTCACAATCAAATGTTTAATTTATTAGCAAATCTTCCCTCCCCCAAGCGATTTTAGCTCTGTTAATGTTTCATGTGCGAAATAAATCTGATCAAGCAAGAATTCTTGCCTGTTTAGAGTAATTAAATCATTAGGATGGCAGTTACCATGCAGAAAATATCCATTTGCCCCATTATATTTAATTTGTGATATCTGTGGGCACTGATTAGCTGTTTTGCTCATTACGGAAGCAAACTTGTTGCATAAATCAGTTCCTTCAATCCTTAATGCACATGCTCCCTGAGCCATGTTTAACCTTTCTTTGTTTTCTGTCTAAAAGATAATCAGTTCCGTAGGACATAAGAATGCATAAAGGGTAAAGATAAGGGTAGAAGAATATTAAGGTTTCAAACTGATCAAAGCCATTTTGAGGAATTCATTCCACAAGCATTCTTATGGATTGTTGCCACATGGATAACATTTATTTTGTAGCTTTTCTGAAGTGTGGTCTTGTTTGTCTATTCATAAAGTTTTATGTTTTTTTAATTTTTTTTTGTCTCTTTTATGATTATCAATGGCTTTTATTCAGCCTTTAGAGACTGTTAGCTTAGTTTTTGAATTTTTCCATCTTGAGCTCATAAACAAATTTTATTTCTAGAAACTGAACCCAAATCTGCTAGAGTTCTGAATTTTGGTTCCCAAATACATTTTATTAATGGTTCTTTTCTTCCATTTCTATGCAAAACCAATACTTTGCAGATTATTATCACAGTTTTGTTTGATCCTCCTTAACCATTTCAGTAAGGTGCTATTTCAGACTCTTGAATCTTCCTTCAACACCGTGCTTGCACAGCTTCACTCCTGCATTCTTCCAGTTCAGCTACTTAACTGAGGGAATATTTTACTAAAGAGCACTAGCTGTCAGCCTGAGTCAGGAGAACGGTAAAGATGCACGTTGGACACTAACAATCTAAGGCGCATTCGGATTGAAAGCTAGAGGGTTGCTGGTGGAGAGTGGGCAGGGTATGTGCCACACAGGTAGCACACCTGTACGACAAGCTAGTAGCATGGGTACATTCATCACCACCTCCACAGCTGGCGTTGAGGGCACCTACACTCTTCTCGTGCCATGGCAGGGCTACATATACTGCAGTAATTGCAAGAACATGTCACCCTAATGCAGTGTGGATTTGCGTATTATGGGTGCGTTTGGTGCAACATCACAGCACCCTTTAATAAAAGGGCCCCTTAGTCTCAACAAGCTAGTTTATGAGTATGCATATTTGTTATTTTAAAATTCCTCACTCAATATTTCAGGATGTTCACAGTGAGAAAGGCCTTGTACAGCTTTTATGAAATAGTATAATATAATAAGAATTTCATTTCATACCAGCGCTAACATTTACACAGGACCTTTGTGGGACTAGAAGGTACAGGGGTGACAGCAGGGCCCGGTGCTCTAGGCAAACCTCATTCCAAACGCTGCCCCTGTTCCAACCCCTGTGCCTATTGCAACTGCTGCTGCCCTTCTCCAGGATGTGCAGGAGCAGGCAGTATAGGTACGTGGTGCTGGAAAGTTTGAGTTTAATATAACAAGCAACAAAATATACAAAACAATCAAGCAAACAAAACAGAACCAGGCCAAAACCCCCAACCCCCAACACAATCCCATAACAAAACAAAGCAAAAAGGCAAATAACACATACAGCACAAGAAAACAACCCACAACCACCAACCCACCAGCAAATCCCACATAACACCACCCCCAAAGCAAATATAAAAATATATACATCAAAAGCAAATATAGAACTAATGCGTGACAAATCAAAAGAAAGCATATTGTCCTTAAGTCGCAACATAGTCCCATCAAAATGCAAATGAAAGGGGGAAGGGGTACGCAAAAGAAAGCAAAACCCCAACACCCCCAGCAGCAAATACATAACTATAATAAATACATCAGGATAAAAACAAACAAGAGCAAATGCCCAAAACTCCCCAACATAATCCCATCGAACAATAAAGGGGGAAGGGGTATGCAAAACAAAACAAAGCAAACCACAACCCCCCCTACCCCCCAGCAGCAAATACATAAATACAATAAATAAAAAGGGAGAAAACAAACAATGGCAAATCGCTCAAACCCCCAACATAGCCCCAATAAACAGTAAATCAAAAAGAGGGGAAGGGAAAAGCAGAACAAATCAAACCCCCAACCCCTCAGCAATAAATAAATATACATATATATACAATAAACATAAAGGAGAGAACAAATGAAGGCAAATCCCCCAACACATCCCCTTCAAACAAAACTAAAGATAAAGGAGGAGAGTGAGTCAAATGAAAACAACCCCAAAGCCCCCTCAACACAAACATAGCCCAAAGCAATGGGGGAGGCCCTCTCACCAGCACCCCTACCAACCAATGATAAAGGAGGGTTCACACCCCCCCTACATCTCACAGCAACTCAATGGGAGGAACCAAGGGGGAGGGACCACCAGGGACTAATAGGGAAACTCACAAAACCCCCTTCAGGGCTCACAGAGGACAAAGGGTGAGGTGACGCCAGAGACGCTCCAAACGGTGGGCTTCAACCACCCCCCTCTCACATTGCGCCAACCGTAACATCTCCCCCAAGACATCCCGCACCACCTCGCCAAGGGGTAGGACCAACCCCCCGGGCTGAGACGTGACACCGGGCCTGCCACAGATGGTAACGAACCAGAGCCGTGATCAGAAAGAGGGTCTCGGTATCCTGCCTTGGGGGAAAGGACCAGGCCCCATAGACCCATTCTGCAGACTCCACCTTGAATTGCGCGGAAGCCTTCACAGGGGGCCCTGCCTCTGGCAGCAACCCCTCCTCCGCCTCTGCTGCATCCTGTGCCAAGAAGAGGAAGCGGTTGATATCCAACAGGGGCTCCATCTCCGACGGGGGAGTGGTAGCCTCTTCTTCTTGGCAGAGCATTTTCTGGGTGGAACCGTAGTCCATTCCTCAGGTGGTTCCACCCTTGCCCCACTAACCTGACCAGTGCCTTCCTCCTCCACCACATCGACCCACCCCCCCGGCCTATCCTGCTCCTCTAGCCTACCCAGTTCCCACCCTCAGGTGCCTTTATCAGCATAGTGACCTCAGCCTCACCTCTAGGGCTCCCAGGTTCCTCCTGAGGGGGAACGCCAACAGGATCCCTCCCCCACAGGGACCAGGGATGGAGCGAGAGCCTCCCCGCCCAGCACATTGTGGGACGCAGAGGGGAAGCATGCAAAGGGGTACCCCAACTCCCCACAAAGGTTGCAATGAATATCACCGCACCCAGACACACTATGTCCTTACCACCGCAACGAGTGAAAACCTGCACGGGACATGACATGCTCAGATGATGAAATGAGCCACACTGGTGACACTCCCGGGGTTGCCCAGGGTAGTGGCACAAGAAGCAATCATGACCGATGAAGCCCACAGATGGCACATGCTGTACCACATTTCCCACCTCTCGCAAGCGGACCCTTCCCTTGCACGACCCATCCCACACCCCAATGGAACGAAGCCCTTAGTCAGGGGTGTGAGAAGTTCAGTGTGGCGAGACAGACAAAAGCCACGTCCTGCCCTGGGAGTGATTCATTACAAACCAAGATGGTAACTGGTACCACCCCTGGTGAGATATGGGCACAACATGAAAGTTGACCCACCCAGCCTGCCCCCTCTGCTGCTGGTACTTCTCCCAAAAGACCTCCAGCCCCCTATGAACCACAAAACTCACATCATACTCGATTGATGTGCTCAGATGAATGAAGGCATAGAGGTCCCTTGGGAGAAACCCCAGCCCTAGGACCATCCAGAGGACCTCCTCCCTAGCAGGAGGGGACCCCTCCCCAGCCCACCGGAGCTGCACCACATTGCGGCACTGGATCTCACCCCCCGTCGTTATGAATCCCCCACCAAACCTCCCACCAGACCTCTACCACCACCTCTATCACCACCTCCACTACCAAAATCTGTAACTGGAAATCCTCGACCATCTGGTCCCCCGGAGGGCCCCCCCAGAACTTCTGCAAATGACCGATTAGGTGGGGCTTGCATTTGAGTCCCACCATCCCCAGTATTAACCGGCCCACTGACTGAAGGCTGCTGTTCCCCCTCCTGCACCAGACCCTCCTCATCCATCTCCCCCTCAGCCATCCCCCCCACCAACTGAGAGTCCGTGGGACTACGTATCACCACACCAAGCATCTGAGAGTCCGTCAGGCTCCCCCCTCCTACCCCATCCCCCCCTTCATCCTGCTGCAGGAGATCTTCCAGCATATCATGACGGGTGAGGGATGACACCTCTCCCACAGCCGTAGAAGTAGCATCCCCCTGTATCAAACAAGCAGCACCAGATGCAAGACTATCACCATTGTCACCAGTAACCTCCCCCAGAGCCCTGAGGCATGCAGAGAAAGGTCAGCCTGGGAAAATCCTGACTCAGGAAGTAGGGCAGTGCACTGATTATGCACGGCCTTCTGGGTGTTCTAGTCCCCTTCCACTCCCCAAGCAAGGAATAACTGTAGTCGAGTGGTTCAGGCAATATATGACAATGTTTTATTTCTCCTCCGGGTGGATTAATTGCCAATAAAATACAGAACAAAAAGGGCCATGCTTCTGGCATAAGAAAACAAAACTCAGGAACTAAACAAAACAGCTTCTTCCTCTTCAGCTTTAGACAATGCAGTGCTTCAACAAACTCAAAGAAACATTTCCTCTTAAACCCAAAAGAATCACTTTGCTTCTTTGCTGCTGTTCCAACAGCTTTGGTAACAGATATCAGCACAGGGATATGATATCACCTGCAAATGATAGCGTACAGTCCATTTGTTCCTCAGAGTCTTCTACAACAGACCCTGTCTGCATTTCCTCATCACTTTCAGCTGAGCAGGTTTGTACAAAATCATACGGAGTTTTAAACCACAGTCCCTCTCTATTTCCCAGAGGTTTCTCTTCAGAATGCTCTATAGAGCAGGGCTGATAACTGCCGTATACTTGGGAACTAGCACATGGAGAGTCTAACAGAGCTTGGCAATCACAGGGAAAACGTTCCTGCTTAGTTTTCTCCTTCAATGCTTTACACAGCCTACCTTCTGGCTTTTTCCTAGAAGACTTTCTCAGCATTGCTTCCTCAGTCATGCAAACGTCCTCTGGCCAATACCCTCCTCTCTCCAGAGTTTCTGAGCACTCCCAAACTGACCTCTCAGGCAGTCTCTCTCTCCAGCTGCCTTCATGATAGGGCTCTAATTGAGAGTAGCTCCCACCTGGCTTTTGGGCTTGGGCTCTCCGGGACTTTGTAGCTTTGAATTCTTGTGCTTTATCTCCTGTTTCTCTCTCTGCTGCTCTTGGAACTCCTACAGCTCCACCAGCTCCTCTTATTCCACCATCTCTGCTCTCCTGGTTCCTGCTCTCCTTGCTCTGCTCCGGGTTCTTCCCCTTGCTCTGCTCGTTGCTCCCCTTGCTCTGCTCCCTGAATCTCAGTGAGCAATTCTTATATCCCTGTTTTCTAGGGCTTAACTGTGCCCCGCCTCCACCCAGGTGTTTCCCCTTAAGACCGGGGCTCAGGGATACTCTGCAGCTTGGGCGTGTTTGCTGCACTCGTGACTCAAACTGTTTACGTAACCCATGGCAACCCTGGGCCATGTGCTTTGCTTGCCTGTCAGAAACTGAAACAGAATCTTCTGTTTCACCCAGCTCCATAGCCTCGGAAGGACCTTCTACATTACACCATCCCCTATTCCAGTATCCTCTAAGGTACCGCCACCAAGGGTAGCAACCACAATCCCCCCCAACCCCCTCCCCAACACCATCCAAATGTACTGGGGGCCCAGCACCAGGTACCCCTCCAGGGACCACATCCAACCCTCCCTCACCAGGGCTGATGCACCCATCATGGCAGTACCCCCAACAGTGGCTACAACCACCCCAGTACCAGTAATATCTGCATTCCCCTTCCCCACCTCCCTCACCTTTGGAATCAATGGCAGCTCACCATGCAATGGCCAACTCGGCCCCCCGGGACCCCAGGGGGCCCAACTCTGGAGGGATCCTCCAGGAGCACAGCCTTACCAGGGTCCACACCTTCATACCCTCCTCCACCCCCCCCATTCTAGAGAAACACCCCCACTTGTTCCCCGAGCCACCATCCCCATAGAAGTCAATGGGGAATGGCCGAACCCTGTAGCTCCGCCCCCTGAAGGTCCCGGGGGGTCCCCTTCACAGCGTCGAAGGGAGAGCATTGCCTTACTTGATCCCATACTTCCTACCCCCCTCCACCCTCCCCTTCCCGAAAAACACACCCAAATGTCTCCCCAGCCACCTTCCCCATAGGAGGCAATGGGGAACTAACGATCCCTCTAGCCCAACCCCCGAGGACCCCGGGGGTTCCCCTTCACAAATCTGTGGCAGGAGCATGGCCCCATCTAAACCCACCAACTGTGAACCCACCAACACCCCCCCCCCCAACGGAGAAGCACCTCCCATTGTTCCCTGCACAGAACCTCCCATAAGGAACAATGGGGGATCGTTAGACATTAAAGCCCATGCCTCCCCGCACTTCCCCAACCCTCCCCAGTAACAGAAAGGGAAGACAAATCCACAATATCCCCCCCAGACCTCCCACCAACCTTACCTCTATCCTCCAAATGCTTCCCCGAACCAGCAGACACCGTAGGCAATACAGACATTTCAGCAGGGTCAGCGGGGGCCCGGCAAACAGAGGATCGACTCGGCACTTTCGCGCCCCCCCCCCCCCCCCGCCGACACTGCTTATCGATCGGGACCGGCGTTGCACAGCCAGGGGGGACTCCTGCACCGCAGCCTCCAGTCGTCCCGTTAAATGTACAGGCGGCAGCACTACCCTTCCTCTGGGCTTCCTCGTGAGTTGGAGAGGCCCCTCTCATGGGGGAATCCCTCCGGACCCACGGGGACCTGCCTCCGCGATGAACCCAGCATCTGAACAAATTTACTGTCAGATATTACAGCCCTCTGCCCCCTCCGAACTCACCGCGGCAGACTTCAAAGCAAATTTAAACCCTCCCCCCATATCAGCAGAACTCTTACCTCCGCCGAACAGCTCCCCCGCTCCCAGCAGGAAACTCCAGAGACCGGTACTGCCGCTTGCCGTCAGCCGCGGCTCCAGCAGGGAGGGAACTCCCGCGAGCTGGGCCCCCATCAGATCCCCGCCGGGGCTGTTGTGCAGCCTGCTGGGGAGTAGCAGAGACAGCAAACAAACCTCCGGACAGACCGCACGCCAGCCCAGGCACAGCAGAAAAACAAACAGGAGCAGGAGGATGAAACTGCAAGTTTAAAGGGCCCGCCAAAGCAGGAACGGGCCCAGCCAATCCCTGGGGCTCCAGGCAGCTGTCAGTCCCTCGGAGGAGGGACTTCCCCAAACCGGAAGTCCCGCCCTGGAACGCCGAGGGGCTATTTTGAAAATCACTTGGCTTCTCACTCGGTAGCAGAGCAGCATCAGGCAGCAGTTCTCCCACCTCCTTCTCCTCTATGATGGATGGAACCACAGAAGCAGCAAAAGGACCATCACCACCAAAACCACCACCAAGGTAGGAGGCTGTCAATAAAGGATTACAACCACGGTTTTCTTAGTCTGTGTTCCTTGTACACTTCCAGGATCCCCTTCCACCAAGCATATCTCTGCTACCTCACCACCGGGGGTGCCCTTTTCAAATGAAGCAACAGAGGCCACTGGGGGGACCGGCATCTCTCTGTTCTGCTCTTTGGATGCCGCAGCACTCCTTACTGCCTCCATGAGTGAACCCCAGCAGTCCTGGTTGACATACACTTCAGATAAGCAACCATATCCAGAGCTTCTCAGAAACGCAATCCAATGATGTTTATTCTGGAGGACCCTCCGCAGCCTCTTCACCTCCCCACAGAGGCCAGGCAGAGCAACCACTGAAGAGGGATCTAGGCAGAGGCCCTCCAGGAGGCGAAGATTTCCAGCAACCCAGGGACCTCCTCCTCTTCCAGGCCTCTCAGCATTTGTACAGAGGCAATCACCTCCTCCGGCAAGACTGCAGGGGCCGGTAAGCTCTCCTCCAGCCCTCCTCCTTCCTCACTCTCTGAGGAGACATCCTCCAACATCCAAGGAGGGGGAACTGGGCCCACACTTCCTCCATGGAGGTACACAGGGGGCCCACACAAGGGCCTCCCCAGCCCTCCTTCCTCCCCCAGGAACAGTGGGACCCCAGGCAGCACCTCCATCGAGGTTCCTGGGTTAGGCAACCCCACACCTGGCCTCTCCAAGGAGGAGGCAGCCCCATGCAAGGAGCCACCTCAAGCCCCCACCACAGCACACCCCCCGCTCCCCCCCGCCGGGAAGCCTGCTTGAAGGCAGCCTGCACATCTAGATCTTGTGCAGGCAGGGGCCCACCCAGCCAGGTAGGCCCGAAAGCCTGGGCCTCTCCAGCCGCAGGAGGACCAGGTCCATGCAGTGAATCCAGGGCATGAAGGGGACCCCAGCCACCTCAGGAGAGCCTGCGAGCTGACCTCCTACACCTACGGTGGCTGAGGAGCTTCTGGTCACCCTTCCGCCCCCTTCCTGTTGAAAGAAGATGAATCGAGGTGGGGTGGAGAGAAAGTGCAAACAGCACCGTGAAGATAATTTCTGCACTACTGTGAAGGTAATTTCTGCACCGCAGTACCTCTTGCCGCCATTGCATGTCACAGAGGGGAGTGGCAATGAGTGTCCCCTGACCATTGGTACTCTGCACAACTGCCTAGTTAATTTCATGGTTGCGCCAGCCCTGGGTGGCAGGCACAGAGTGTTTGAACCCCTCTATGATATGATGGGTGGCTTGGCTCTTCTCTGATAGCATTCATGGCTAGTCTTCTGTGCAGGAACGGTCATGCCATTGAAGGAGAATCAGCTAGGCATGAAGATAATGTTGCATAACGTGGAGGAATTTACTTCCTCTGTTAGCATGGCTCGCTGGTCTTCCCTCTATGGTGTCCTGGTGCCCTGGCCCACCCATGCCTGTGTTTACTCTCTGTGTGACTTAGTGAAGTCATTTAAACTCCATATACCTCAGCCTTTTAATGAATAAAAAAAAAAGATGAATAACAATATTTAATTTTTCCATTACCTGAGCAATTGTGTGTTGTGTGACTGCTGAAAAATAAAGAAAACAGGCATGAAATGTAAATAAAAATGGTCTTAAAGTAATTCATTATTTTTAGGATTTTGCCTAGAACATTTGAGGGCAATGACAAATGGAAAATTATTTTAAGAAATTAAGGGACCAATTGAATTTCAGACCTTTTTTTGAATAGCATTAAATGGCAGTTTGTTTTTTCAAAGAGCAACTTTTGCTAAAGAGGTTTGACCATTATTCAGTGTGAATTCAAGCTTTCTGAAAGATAATCTGAATGACCTAAAACACAGATATTAATCCTGTGTAGGAGACCTAACTTACCTGTTCTCTCTAATAAAGGTTTGGCTTCACAGTATTTCACCACAAAACACTGATATACCCCAGTACTTGCATACCTTTTAGCCCAACATAACTTTTCATGCCAGATATAAATATATGAGCATAGGATCTATGAATAAAAGGAAGAAGAACTGAATTTAGTTTGGATGTGGTATCTCACCTATAAAAGTCCTCATACTATTAATATGTATGGCGTATTTTATGCTTAGAGCTTGCTTAAGTCTTTATTCCCTTATTTTGCTATTTGGCTACCTGAACAACTGGTCCCCTTTTGGGCGTGAATGCAAAATATATTTCTTTGCCAACTGGGCAACATAGCTAGTCATTCCAACCCTTTTTCTGCCTTGCTTTGGGTAAATCTAGCTTGGAATTTTGTTATAATTATGTAAACTTGTCTCCTGCCCTTATACAGTATATGGATTTTTATCTCCTCATATTATTATCTATCAAACAATTTATTTCCTAAAATCTGAAATTACTTTCACCTTTGGAACATAATGTTGTAGTTATTTTTTTCCAGCCAGAGACTTCAAGTCTTAAAACCGTTGCATGAATTTACTGGGGGAGGCAAAAATGGTGATTGCTATTTTATTTTTTTTCAATATGGAAATCAGAATTCACAACAGAATACTGTCTCTCTGCACTATGGCAGCACAGAGCTTAATAAAAGCTAAGGCTGGAAACAGCTGCCTCTGAATAGTTTAATGTTTCACTAGGCTTTGTAGTCAATCATTTTCCGAAAACGGAAGACGCTTCTGCTTCCTTTGTAAGCTCTCATTTTCTGCTCAACAGTATGTGACTTTGTTATCTTTGGTGCTTTATTATTTTATCCCGTCGATCATATTTTGCTTAGTTGAATAGTCATCATTTAAGCATGAGTTCAGATAACAGAGCTCTCTGTGAAAGTGTAATCCTTGGTAGTCTCAACTTATTTTGTGCTGTGGCTATACCCTGCACCTTACTCACAAACCTGATGAGCCCTGTTGCTTCAGTCTCCAACATCTAATATGTAAATCAATAGACGTTTGCCATCAGTCAGTAAGCGTGTCCATACCTTATCCAATTGAGATTAGGATATTCACTCTGACCTATTAACATTTCTCAGTTTAAATTATTTTTTGAACAGAAAAATCTCTCTTAGGCCCACTGTGCTCTCCCCTGAGGGGCGTGTGCATTAAAATGATGCCTTTAATTCAGCTTTGCAGTCATGGATTAGTACAAAATGCAAATGTACTGAAAAGACTCCCAGATGTCAGGCCGGTGGCACCACTACACAGATCCTGGGTCTCCCCACAGTACAGGCTTAAACATCTGCAGGATATATCAAGAGGGGGTGGGGGGGGTACAAGAGATTGAACTCTTTAGCAACCAATTAGCCACAGTTCCCTTCTCAGGCCCCTCCAGCACACTGTTTGATTGTATATAGTTATCCCCGGTTTACACCCAGTTACCTTCCCTGTTATCTGTAAACCTATGTCAGTTTTATATTGATAGGTACTTGTTGTTTAATGTAAACCGCACTGATGATGAATAATGCGGTATATAAAAACTGTAAATAAATAAAAAATAAAATAAATATGCCCTCCCATATGGCATTAAATCCAAACATATATTCTGCATCTACCGAATCCCGCCTCCTGGCCCATTCCCCAACAGTCTGTGCAGTGCAAAGCTAGAACCTTCCCCATAAAACTTACCTTACAAGAAAAATTCCCTCTCAATGCCATGCATATTGTGAATTAATCAGGGCCAGCCCTAGAGTTGATTCAAATTATTGGCGTCCAAAGCAAATCTTAACCCCTATGTTTCCTCTGGCTATCAGAATTTATTATTTAGCTTTGAATTCCCTACTCTCTGCTGCCCCCCAGAAGTGATTGGCGTGATGGTTGGGCCGGCCCTGGAATTAATACAAAAAAGTCATTCGGGACCAAGAAAAAATCTACCATGCTAGTACCTATTTCCAAAACACACACAAGGACCCTACGTAGGAAAAGGCAGCACCGTAAACATTGCAGCGGGCCCTAAAACATCAATAAACCCATTAGTAAAGCTGAATAAGCCCGATTACTGCACATTCTTAAACAGAAATTCAATGCTAACAGAATACCCAGTCGTGGTCACACACACACACACACTCACGTTACAGATAGGCCTTCACCAATAAGTGACCACAAAATATTTAGACAAAAATTAAGCTAAAACCTCAGAAAGCCAGGCACTGCATGCAGTGCAACACCAGAGCAACAGAAAGAAATGCATTTCCCTCTATATTATACCAAAGAAAAGACACCAGATGTCAGGATTGGCATTAAGAGGGAAGCAACCAGGGCAATTGCCCTGGGTCCCCAAGCCCTCATTCCCGCAATCTGTCTGAAAAAGGCACAGCTTGCTACTGGACTTTAGGGTCGCTTCTCAGATTTTTGCCTTGGGCTAGACCTCGGCCATGTCCGACACCAATCCTGACTCTTGGCAGATGTACTTTTCAAGGACCAACATTTCCCAGTTACAAAATAGAAAATAAAATTCTTTTTTCTACCTTTGTTTCGGGTCATTTTATTTTTATAATGATGTTGTTCACAGTCTCTAGTTTTATTTCCCTCTGTTTTCTCTTAGCTCTCTTAGCATGGTCTCCTCTCCATTTGGCATTTCTTCACTCTCCTCCTGTTTTCACTTCCTCCCTTATATCAGTTTTTAACACTGATCTCTTTTTTTTCTTCCATTTATTTTTCTGCTTCTCTATACTGATTTCACTCCTCCTTCTTATCAACCACTCCTCAATTTCACATTTTTTACTCTATCTAGCTATAACTTTCCCTCTCTTTCCCTCACCCCAACCCTCCCATTTCCCAGCTCTTTCTCCTTCCTCAGCCTCTTATTTCAGTCTTTCACTAACACTCCACCTCTCACCCACATGTCCAGTATCAACCCCTCTCCACATCCTGCTTCCCTTCCTCCATGTCCACTATCTTTTCTCTGTGTCTCCATTCCCCATGTCCAACATCTCCCTTCTTTGTCCATTCTTCCTCTCCTCTCCATGTCCAGCATTTTCCCTCTCTACCTATCCCCCCATGTCCAGCATCTCCTCATATGTATCTCTACCCCCATGTCCAGTATACCCCTTCTGTCCCTATGCCTCTCCCATGTTCAGCATCTCTACATATCTCTACCCCTATGTCCAGCATAGACCTTTTGCCCCATCATCACTTGTCCAATCTGGCCCTTCTGCCCCTATCACCCCCATGTCCAGCATAGCCCTTCTGCCGCTATCCCTCTATGGCCAGTATGTCCCCCCATGCCCAGCATACCCCTTGCCCCTATACCCCAATACCCGCATAGCCGTTCTGCCTGTTTCCCCCATGCCAGCATCTCCCCCATGCCCAGCATATCCCTTCTGACTTTATCCCTCCATGCCAGCATAGCCCTTCTGCCCCTATCATCTCATGCCCAGCATAGCCCTTCTGCCCCTATCATCTCATGCCCAGCATAGCCTTTCTGCCCCTTCCCCCATGTCAGCCTCTCCCCATGCCTAGCATAGCCCTTCTGCCCCTATATCCCCAATTCCCAGTATAGCCCTTCTGCCCTTATCCCCCAATGCCCAGCATAGTCATTTTGCTCCTATCTCCCCCATTCCCAGCAAAGCCCTTCTACCCCTATCCCCCAATGTCCAGCATAGTAAAAAGTGGCTGTTAGAATATATCTGTAAAGCTCTCTGATACACACAGTAAAGGGCGGTATAGCAAGTGACTAAAATCATAAAACCATAGTCCTTTTGCTCCTATCCCCCGCATGTCCATCATCTCCCCATCTTACCCCACCTCCTCATGTCCAGCTGATTCCCGCCATGGCCTGCTGCCACTTTTCCTGTTCCCTTGGTGGTGCTGGCAGCAGATCTCCAATAAAAAAAAAGCAGGTCTTTCCAACTCTGATCTTTGTTGCTTGAACCGATTCTTTCAATATCTTTTCAAGCACAATCTATCTGTTGCACACAAAGAGAATGTAAATAATTGTTGAAGTTGTTATGAACTGGATCCATGAAGAAATTGCCCCCATTTACTCCAGGGCAAAAAGAAGGTGTGTACTTTGATATGAGCGTTGTCACAAAGTGGTGCATAGGTTATAACATATTTGCGCACATGCATCAGATGCATATCTTACATCAGCTTCTGGACTACTACTACTATTACTAAGCATTTGTATAGCGCTACAAGTCATACGCAGCACTGCACAGACATGTAAGAGACAGTCCCTTCTCATTAGAGCTTACAATCTAGTCAAGACAGACAACACAGAAGGTGTAGGCAGGGATAAAACAAGGGGGAAAGAAAAAAGAGTAAAGTAGCCCAAATGCCCTCAAGTATGGAGCAGACTGAGCTTAACTATCCCAAATTACCCATGTCTAACAATAGCCAAATTAATATGAGTAAAATACATTCTCTAAAATGTTTGTATGCAAATGCTAGAAGTCTAAAAAATATGATGGGGGAGTTAGAATATATAGCACTAAATGAAAGGTTAGATATGATTGGAATATCAGAGACATGGTGGAAGGAGGACAACCAGTGGGACACTGTGATACCTGGGTGCAAACTATATCGTAATGATAGAGCTTATCAAATTGGTGGAGGGGTTGCTCTCTATGTTAGAGAGGGCATTGAGTCAGAAAGGATTAAAGTTTTGCAGGAAACAAAATCTGCTGTAGAATCTATATGGATTGAAATTCCATGTAAAAGGGGGAAGGCAATGGCAGTGGGGGTGTACTATCGAGCGCCTTGCCAGAATGACCAAATGGATGATGAAATGCTCAAAGAAATAAAGGAAGCTAACAAACGTTACAGTGCAATAATAATAATGGGTGATTTCAACTACCCCGGTATCAACTGGGTCAGTGTCACGTCAGGACATGCTAGGGAGATAAAGTTCCTAGATTAAATAAATGACTGCTTCTTGGAGCAGCTGGTTCATGAACCGACCAGAGGGGAAGCAATATTAGACCTAGTCCTTAGTGGAACACCAGATCTAGTGCAAGAGATAAGGTTGTTGGGGCCACTTGGCAATAGTGATCATAGCATGATCGCCTTTGATTTAATTAGTGGAGGAGGGATAGTACGGAAATCCACAGTACTACCTTTTAACTTTCGAAAGGGAGGCTATGATAAAATGAGGAAAACAGTTAAGAAAAAACTAAAAGGAACAGTTGCAAAGGTTAAAGAAGTACATCAGGCTTGGCTGTTGTTGAAAAATACTATCTTGGAAGCCCAGACCAGCTGTATTCCACGCTTTAAGAAAAGTGGAAGGAAGTCCAAAAAACTGCCAGCATGGTTTAAAGGTGAGGTCAGAGAGGCTGTTGTTGCCAAAAAAGCATCTTTCAGGAAATGGACAAAACAGCCAAACGTCGAAACCTGTAAACAGCACAAGCACTGGCAAGTCAAATGCAAGGCATTGATAAGGCAGGTAAAGGGAGAATTTGATAAGAAGCTTGCTGCGGAAGCAAAAGCGTGAAGTAAAAACCTTTTCAAGTACATTCGTAGCAAAAATCCCGTGAGAGTCAGTTGGTCCATTAGATGATAAAGGGGTTAAAGGAGCACTAAGAGGCGACAAGGCGATAGCGGAGAGATTGAATGAATTCTTTGCTTCAGTCTTCACTGAGGAAGATGTAGGGATGTTACCCATGACTGAAGTGGTATTTAAAGGTGCGGAAGAATTGAAGGAAACATCGATACATCGGGAAGATGTATTACAACTATTAGATAAACTGAAGAGTAGCAAATCACCTGGGCCGGATGGTATACATCCAAGGATGTTGAAAGAACTGAAATATGAGATTGCAGACCTGCTATTAGTAATCTGTGAACTATCATTAAAATCATCTCTAATACCTGAAGATTGGAGGATCGCCAATGTAACACCAATTTTTAAAAAGGGTTCCAGGGGTGATCCGGGAAACTACAGACCGGTGAGCCTGACATCAGTACTGGGAAAAATGGTAGAAACCATCATAAAGAATAAAATTACTCAGCATGTAGATAGTCATGACCTAATGGGAGACAGCCAACATGGCTTTAGACAAGGAAGATCTTGTTTTACTAATCTGTTATGTTTTTTTGAAGGAGTGAATAATCAGGTGGACAAAGGTGAGTCGGTTGATATGTGTATCTGGACTTTCAGAAAGCCTTTGACAAGGTCCCTCATCAGAGACTTTTGGCAAAACTAAAGAGTCATGGGATAGGAGGCAGTGTACTATTGTGGATCAGGAACTGGTTAAAAGATAGAAAGCAGAGGGTAGGGCTAAATGGCCAATTTTCACAATGGAGAAAGGTGAATAGTGGTCTACCCCAGGGATCTGTGCTGGGTCAGCTGCTTTTTAACATATTCATAAATGACCTGGAAAGTGGAATAACGAGTGAGGTTGTCAAATTTGCAGATGACACAAAACTATTTAAAGTTGTTAAAACCCAAGAGGATTGTGGAAAATTGCAAGAGGATCTTGATAAATTGGAAGACTGGGCATCAAAATGGCAGATGAAATTTAATGTGGACAAGTGCAAGGTTATGCACCTAGGGAAGAACAACCCAAACTATGGTTACACGATGCAAGGTTCCACATTAGGAACCACCACTCAGGAAAAAGATTTAGGCGTCATTGTGGATACCATGTTAAAACCCTCGGCCCAGTGTGCAGCGGTGGCCAAGAGAGCAAATAGAATGCTAGGTATGATAAGGAAAGGAATGGAAAATAATACAAAAGCTATTATAATGCCTCTATATCGTTCCTTGGTGAGACCGCACCTTGAATATTGTGTGCAATTCTGGTCGCCGTATCTTAAAAAGGATATAGCGATTTTAGAAAAGGTTCAGAGAAGAGCCACCAAAATGGTAAAGGGGATGGAAGGATACTCCTATGAAGAAAGGCTAAAAAGGTTAGGGCTCTTTAACCTGGAAAAGAGACGTCTGAGGGGAGATATGATAGAAGTCTATAAATTAATGAACGGAGTGGAACGGGTAAACGTAGATAGATTGTTTACCTTATCAGAATATAGAAAGACATGGGGACATGCAATGAAGCTATAGGGTAAACTATTTAAGACTAATAAAAGAAAATATTTTTTCACTCAACGTTTAATCAAACTCTGGAATTTTTTACCAGAGGATGTAGTAAAGGCTGTTAGTGTATCCATATTTTGAGATTGGTGTCTTCTTTGGGTGGGTTTAAGAGGAAAGAAGAAACAAGACCAGAACTGGCAGAAACCCCTCCACAGATTTTAGGGTTCCAATTGAGAAAGCCAACAGTGGTATCATCCTCTATTCTTCCAAGAGTGAAGAATCTGAAGGGGGGCGGAGCCTGATGTCCAGCGGGATGGTCGCATAACGCTGAGGCTCCCGAGAGGCCTACTCAGAATCCTGAATTAACACCTCACTAACTTAGAACTTCTACTCTGATCTTGCCGGGGCACATTGGTGAGATGGCGGGGACCAAACCAACGCGCCTGGAATTTGGATCTACAGCGGCTTCTCATGGCAAACGCTCCAAAACTGAACCTCCGTCCCCGCAGAAGGGGCCGGCCTTGTGTGAGGGCCCCGAAATGCAGCAGGAAATCCTCGTAGAGATTAGAGGGGTCAAAAACCTTGTGCAGGCAAACGGTGAAGCACTCCGCGCGCTGCGGGAAGATTTTGGTGTGCTGCAAAGCAAGCTAGAAGGGCTTTCTTCGCGTCAGGACAAAATGGAGAGCATATTGGACTCCCATGCGGCCCGGTTGTCCAAACTCGACAAAGTTGAACGTCAGGTGCGGGCCTTGCAGAAAGAGGTGGAAGATGGCAATAATAGAGCGTGCCGCAACAACATAAGACTCGTGGGCATACCGGAGGGAGCGGAATCGGGAGACATGAAAGAGTTTTTATGCAAAATCCTCCCTTCCCTACTCCAAATCACCTTTACCAAAGATTTGGAGATTGATCGCGCTCATCGTGTACCCACCAGCATAACGCTCAACAGGAAGACCCCGCGGCCTATCATTTTTCGACTATTGAGATATCAACACGTGGAGCAAATTCTAAGTGCCTCTCGGGCAAAGGGCCATATGGAGTTTGAGAGCCACAAGATCTCCTTCTATCCCGACTTGGCTAAACCCACGGTCGACCGTCGAAAGCGCTTTCTGGAATTCCGGCCGAGGCTTCAACACCTACAAGCACGCTATGGCCTGATGTACCCGGCCAAGCTCCGGGTCACGCTTCACAATCAGACAAGAACATTTGAGGACCCTGATCTACTAGCGGAGTTTTTGGATTCCAAAGAAGCCGACTTGATGCTCTGACTTCCAGAATATTCCTGCAAGTCTCCTCATATCCGCCATATCTGCCATATTGGATCTGTCGCAGCTTAGCAAAGAGTCTGGCGTAGGCAGTCTGTGGCCTTACTCTTGATGGTATCTGTGCCCGACTCCATCTATCCACCGCAGCCTTGATGAGTATCAGAGACAGTGTTATTATGGACTCTGGTGTTTCTTCTTTTTTTTATATTTCTTTCTATTCCCTCTCTAGGGCCTCCTCCCGCAGACTTCTGGTCGCCATATTCTTTGGGGGTTTGCTTCTTCTCTAAGATATGTTGGTACATACTTTTCAATATGGGCGTATTAGCCAGAATACGCGGTGATTATGACATTGTTGTACAGATTCTGCTTATGTTATATGTTATCAAGCACCCTTACCTAAAATATCTATTACCGATTGATGGCACCATGTAAGATTTTCTCATTGAACGTAAAAGGAATCAATAATCCGATAAAACGGAAGAAAACCCTAAGCTACCTCAGTCAGGACGCAGCGGCTCTGATTTTCTCCAAGAAACGCATTTAAATTTGAAGGAAACTCTTAAACTCAATATTAAACCTTACATGGTGGCCGCCTATTCCCCAGCCGTGTCTAAGAAATGTGGGTTGCCATACTGGTTCGGAAATCTTTGCATGCTACTGTTATTGCGACTAGCTCAGATTCAGAAGATAGATGGTCTAGAGTTCACCTCAAGATATGTAGCCTTGAAGTCACATGTATATGCCTTTACGCTCCTACTGTTGATGACCCTGCCTTTTTCTTTTTTTGCTATCATTGCTCCGGTTGCGTAGGCTTCTGCTAATACTTCCTTGATCATTGGGGGGATTTCAATTTAGTCCTTGATCCCCTGATTGACAAACAACCGCCTAGGACGAGTGGTCCCCCCAAGAGTCTTGCCACGCTTACCTCCCTGATCAAGGATTTTGCTTTAGTTGATCTATGGAGGTTACTACACCCCAATGAGCTTGACTTCACCTTCTTCTCCTTCCCTCATAAATCTCAGTCTCGCATAGACTTCTTTCTAATCTCAAAACTGCTAGTTCCTCAGGTGGACACTGCAAAGATTCACACCCCACATCTTTCAGATCATGCTGCCATTTCCTTTCAATTAAATACTATTGTACCCCAGGGAAACTCGGGAGCCTGGTTTTTTGATAGAGCCCTGTTAACTCAGCCAGATTTCCAACCAGAAATTCGAGTAGCCATACAGGATTACTTATAATATGCCAGGGTACAGACACGGACACTTTTAGAGCCCAACAAGCCTGGGAGCGCGAATTGCAAACCACTTTAACCCCTGTGCAATGGAGCGTTTTTTTGGAGTAAAGTAGTGCGGGCTTCCCGGTCTGCCTCTGTTACCCAAACTCTCTTCTTCTGTGCACACAGATGCTTTTATACCCCAGAAACATAGCCAAATGGAACCCAAATGCTAGGGACCTGTGTTAGTCTTGCCATACTGCTGTGGGAACCTTCGCTCATGTTATTTCTGAATGTCCTCAACTGCAGGTCTATTGGGGGCGGGTCTGGGGTCATTTTCAATCCATCTTACACTTTCATGAACCTCTCTCTTGGGAGGTCGTGGGACTCCGCTTCGTAGCGGAGGTTCCCTCTCTTCCTAAGAAGGGTCGCTTTCTCCTTGATCTCATGCTGGGTATAGCCATACGCTTAATCACGAGGAATTGGAAGGATAGCTCTCGACTTACTGTCAATGAATGGTGGAACCTCGTCTGCTTATATAGTAAATATGAGCAGATACCTCGGAGAGCTATTCCCCATGTCCAAACTCACTCTCGCTTGTCTAATGGCAGATGCTTAATGATTATGTACAATCTGCTTATTGCTCCAACATGCCTGTATAATGCGCACTCATCATGTTTTAGATCACCGTTAGGTTTTGTAACACAATAATGTAAGTACACACGCCCGCTTCGGGAATGCTTAGTTTTCTAGAGAAGAAGCAGGGGGGAGGGGGGTGGTAGGGGTTTACTTTGGTGTATGTATTACACGTTCTGTATCTGTCTTTTAGCTGTATGTCTTCCTTTTCCTTTTGTTATAAAACGAAAATAAAGAATCCAAGAGTGAAGAATCTACTACCACTCCTAAAGGTCCCAGAAGACATTGCATGTAAATCAGTTCCTTCAAAACAATCCTCCCTAATATATCTGGAAGCTTGCATATTGACTCCTATGCAGGGCCGGATTTACCTTGAGTGAGGCCCTACGCCAACAAAAATTGTGGGCCCCCAGCAGGGGCGGCCCAAGGGGGGTGCGGACCTCATTTGCATAAGGGGCCTCATTTGCATAAATATTTGCATAATGTTACCAACTTTTAGTAAACGTGCCTCTTAATGAGTGTATGGATAAAGAAAGACTAAAAGATTTCTACATTACTATAATCCAGTGCCAACTGCCAGACACATTAGGAACTACTACAAACACTGCCCATAGTAAACCCGCCGTATCCTAACAGCACTACCAGGACTCACAAAGCACCATACTCTACCAATCAAAAGGCAACACTGCAAATATTAAACCAATACATTTCAGAGAACAACAATACATGACCTACTGGGGAAAGAGAACAAGTGGCAATGTCAAATAGGAATTATATAAACAGAACACCTCAGCTCAGTTACACATGCAGAACATAGACCATCACCAAACAAGTAATCACAATTTAGAAATAGGAAGACAATAATTAAACTGGGAATCCCAAAAGCCAAACTTGGAATGTACAACACTGTAGAAATAAAACTATACATTAATTTGCTCTTGTACTAAACAAAGCGCAGATGTTAATGATGCACATTTACCAGAGCTGACATATTCCAATTAATAAATTCAAAATAAAGAGATATTTTTCTACCTTTTGTGCATTTTTTTCAGCTGCAATTGCTCCAGCCACTTTCTTCTGGTTTCTTCGTGTCTTCTGCTAACTCTCCATCGTCTGCTGTCCATTTGTCCTTTCTTCTCTCTTCTAGATTTTTTTCCATTCTCTCTCTACATCTGCTTTAACATACTAATCTTTCTCCTTTTGCTCTTTCCTCATTCCTATTTCATCCACTCAAATTTTACCCCTCCATCCTCAATCCCCACTTACTCTCCCAATACCCGGCCAATTGTAGATTTTTTATCCCTCCCACACAAAATATTTTTCCCTTCTCCATTTTACTCTTCCAGCCCCATCCCATTCTAATCCTCCCCCAACATCAGCTCCCTTCTAGTTCCAGCCTCACCCAGCATCCATTCCCTTCTAGTCCCTGCATCAGCCCATTTCCAGTCCTAGCCATCCATCAGCCCATTTCCAGTCCTAGCAACCCCCCAACCCAATACCAGTCCTAGCCCCCCCATCACCCCACTTACAGTCCTTAACCCCCCATCACCCCATTTTCAGTCCTTAACCCCCCATCACCCCATTTTCAGTTTAAGCCCCCCCTATAACCCATTACCAGTCCTAACCCCCCATCAGCCCACTTCCAGTCCTAACCCCATCAACCCATTTCCAGTCAGCCCCCCATAGCCCATTGCCAGTCCTAACCCCCCCCCATCAGCCCACAGCCCATTACCAGTCCTAACCCCATCATCCCACCTCCAGTTTTAACCCCCCAGCCCATTTCCAGTCCTAGCCCCCCATAGCCCATTACCAGACAACCCCCATCAGCCCACAGCCTATTACCAGTCTTAACCTCCCCAAAGCCCATTACCAGTTCTAACCCCCCCCAACAGCCCATTACCAGTCCTAACCCCATCAGCCCACCTCCAGTCTTAACCCCCCAGCCCATTTCCAGTCCTAGCCCCCCCCATAGCCCATTACCAGACAGCCCCCATCAGCCCACAGCCCATTACCAGTCTTAACCCCCCCCAAAGCCCATTGCCAGTTCTAAGCCCCCCCAACAGCCCACAGTCCATTACCAGTCCTAACTCCATCAGCCCACCTCTAGCCTTAACCCCCCCCCAGCCCAGCCCAGCCCAGCCCAGCCCATTTCCAGCCCCAGCCCCCCAATAGCCCATTACCAGTCCTACCCCCCCATAGCCCATTACCAGCCCTATCCCCCCAGTCCATTTCCAGCCCCAGCCCCCCCAATAGCCCATTACCAGTCCTACCCCCCCCCCCATAGCCCATTACCAGTCCTACCCCCCCCCCGGCATAAAGTAAAATTTAATTTAAAAAAAAAACCTGGTGGCTGCCGCCGCGGGGCCCCCTCTGCTGCCGCGGGGGCCCCGTCTACAAGCTGAAGCCGTTGGGTCGGGTCGGGTCTCTCTCCCTCCCTCGCTGCAGGCTGCAGGCTGCGAGAGACGCGAAGGGAGAGCGTCTCTCGCAGCCTGCAGCGAGGGAGGGAGGGAGAGAGACCCGACCCGACCCGACGGCTTCAGCTTGTAGACGGGGCCCCCGCGGCAGCAGAGGGGGCCCCGCGGCGGCAGCCACCAGGTTTTTTTTTTTAATTGTGTTTAAAAAAAATTACCTGGTTCTTTTTTTGTGGGCCCCTGCCGGCTGTGGGCCCTACGCCATGGCGTACATGGCGTATAGGTAAATCCGGCCCTGCTCCTATGGTTCCCTGAACTACTTCTGGAGTTGGAGTCTCAGGATTAAAGCTAACCAAGGTAGTGGGATTGAGGGGATGCAGTATGTGAGACCAGACTCAAAGATTTTCTGCCTCTAGATCTTTACTGAAGTTCAGAGATATAACAAATAAATCCAATGACCCCTGTATACTGATTGCTTTCCTTTCATGCTCACAAGGGCCAGATCAATAAGATTACATTATCTTAAACAGCTGTGCATCTATCTTCTTATCCTGTTTAAACTCCTTCATTGTAGATGGGTCTGAAGAGGCTCCAAAGGGGCCTGATACGGCCCTATGACCACACCCCTTTGTACATTCATCCATAGACATGTGACCATGGGCCTTGTACCACAGCACAGATGCAGATTTTAAGTCTGCTGGGTCTCAGAGGGTGACTCTGGGTGGGGGGGGGTCTGTCATCACAATGTCCACTTTCTCCTTCCTATTCCCTCTGGCACTGCAAGTACACACGGGCTGCTGTCTTCCTCTAGATTTTTTCAGTCTGATTCATTATGATTAAACAGGTTTCTCAATCAAAAGTACTATAATATAGGTTTCTAAATGCTTCATTCGGTGTTGCAACTGTAAGGGAAGATGGGACCTATGCAATCTTAGAAGACCATCAGTTACGTTCATGTAATGAAAGTCATCACAGTTTCTAAGCCTATTGAGGTTTTCTTCAAAACAACCTCAACTAGCAGAACTCTTCACTAAAGAATAGGGGCTAGGTTTATTAAAGCGTACTATGGCCCAAGCACACGCTAATGTGCATTAATGCTCGCTGTTTACTGCAGGTCAAAGTTTTTGCAGTGGGTCTTATTTACTAATAATTTGTGTTACTGGTATTAGTGTGGATTAACACGGTAGTGCACTTTAGTAAAAATAGTCCTATGGGCCTGGTTCACTAAGCTTTTTCCCTTTGAAACAGAATGGAGGGAAAACCTCAATAAATTAGAAACTAAAACCTGCAGATTTCAAGGTGATGTGGATGTAGATTTCTAGAGTTGTATATCCAAGTCATAAAGTGTATGGTCTCCTTTCAAATGAATAAACAAGAATCTTTCCTTGTATTAATGTTTCTTTCCATTTTTGTCTTAGTTCATTCTATGATGCTTCTAACTCAGGAGAAAATATCATTTGAATGCAGCTGTTCACACCCTGCTGACTCGGCACTTGTCTGTTCATTAACGTTTCTTAAAGGCACTAAAGAGCTTGAGATGTGGTTGGGCTAATAAAATTCTGTTGTTACTTTTAGAAGCACATCTGCTTTTTGCATTGTGGACTAAAATACAAACTTTTTCTATCACTGTTTTGTACAGCACTCTTGGCTTAATGCTGTGATTGGAGGCTACGAGCTGTGACTACAAGCATAAAAAGTTAATTTGCTTTTGAGGCACAGTGACATTTTACAGAGCTCAGGTCATGGCACTGTTTGGGCAAAAATACGGAATAATGTTCTTTACCTCAATAGATGTTTCCTTTGAATGATTTGAATGTTCTAGATTCCATGATATACATCACCTTACGCCTGGAACAAACTACCTCTGTCTGTACGCCAGGCACCTTCTCTAACCCTCTTTAAGTCCAGGTTGAAAGCTCACCTCTTCGCTGCTGCTTTTGGATCTTGACTCACCTGATCTCCTTTTCTCTCCCTTGTTCCACCCCTGCCTTCACCTTCCGTGTTTTGTGTGTTTTGTCTTGACTAGATTGTAAGCTCTGATGAGCAGGGATTGTCTCTTACATGTCTGTGTCTGTACAGCGCTGCGTACGACTGGTAGCGCTATATACATGCTAAGTGGTAGTAGTAATCTTTGGTTGCACAAGGTTATCTCATACGTTGTAGAATATTATGAGAATTAAACCTTTCTGGTCCGATATTTTGTACTTTTTTGAATCTGGAAGGACTCATCCAGAACTGTACCGAGCCCTGTGCGAGCGGTGTGGCCGCACAGGGCGCAAAAACATAAAGGGCGCATTTCGGCTCTGCCATTGCCTGCCGCCGCCGCCGCCACTTTTTCGGCGGCAGGCAGCAGCAGAGAGATGAAATGCGCCCCTTAAGTCTTTGCGCCGGCACACTAAGCAGGTCTGGTCTCTCCAAGAGGAACCAGACCTGTTTAGCGTGCCGGTGACTTGCAGATCGGGCGTGCGCCCCCCTCCCACACCCCCATAAAGTGTCTAAATGGAGGTGCGGGAGGGGGGGGGGTGCACGCCCGATCTGCAAGTCACACAGGGGGCATTTTAGTCTCGATACGGCCCTGGTCTCATCTGTATCCTTTGATGACCGATTATGTTTAAAGTAAATAGGAATGTCTTTTCATTGAGCACATCAGATCGATGAAAGTTATATGGAGATGCAGACTATTAGTGACATTTTCAGTGAGACACAATTTAGAGGATGCCCATATTGAATTTTAGTCATCTTTGCAAATTTAGCCAGCATGTGACAGCATCCTATGGTGGATGCTTTTCACAAGGATATGAGGATAAAATATGCAGCCTAGCGCTTTGTTTTAAAGAAAAAACCATAAAGAAACAGTGTTAACTATGGACGTCTTAACCCTTTTATCTGTTCACCAACATTTCCTCTAAAGCAGTGCACAGATATTTCACCCATATTGAGAATGAGCACAATATTCAAAAGATATTTTTGAACACGTTTACCCATGTGAAAATAATTGAAAATTCCCCCTATGCCTGTGTCAAACCATCCACCTCTCTCATTTTGTAAGGCAGTACATATTAGGGCCTTAATGCTTATATCATAGGACTTTGGTACATAATTTGCACCATGTTGGTAACCCTGTTCTGGATCTTCTCTTTGTATTTCTTTTTAGAGGTACATCCTTCACAAGTACACCCAATACTCCAGTTGAGGTTTTCACCAATGACGTGAATAGCATCATTATCATCTTTTTTTTTCTTGCTTGTTATACCTTTGCTCATAAATACTAACATTTCTCTGGTTCTATATACACCTTATCTTATTCCTTCACCAACTTGGGCCTTCAGGCAGAAAGCCAGTGCTAGAGCCCAGAGATAAAGCTCTAATGCAGGGTTTGCTAATGCAAATGTAATAAGTACTTGGATTTTTGAAGTTAGGATCAGTAGCACCATCCACTGTTGCTACTAAAAATTGTCAGAATTATACAAAATAAGGACTGGTACCTTCCAGAATCCTGGAAGGTTCCTTCTGCCGTTCACTTTAGGATGGCAGGAGACTCCCTGGAGAAGGAAAAGCCCACTTCCTATAAAAATCTCATCCAAAGGCCCTCAAGCCACTACACCAGGCATATCTGAGTGGGGGATTTGCCATTAGAGGCAAGTGCATCTAGCACCCAGCCAAGGTACTTCATCCACCAAGAAAGGAGATATGCTCCAGTCACCCTAACCAGCAACAAGAAAAAGAGACTTGGAACCTCTGCATAAGAACAAGGGGGGTGCTCAGCTTGAAGATACGGGTTCCTGAAAAGGTCTGCACTGATTATCCTCTGGTGGTGAAAGCCAACACCAAATAAGAAGCATCAACAAGGTAACATAGTATATGACGGCAGATAAAGACCAGTATGATCCATCTAGTCTGCCCAGCAAGGCAGCAAGAGCAGGTGCACCTGCTGCACCATGCAGGTCACCCCTCCGCATGCTTTTGTTTAGGAGTGTACCAACCGCTCCGTGTAGGTCACCTCTTATTTCTTGAAATAGTTAGTAATGTTTATTGTGTTGTTATCCTGTTGCTATAAAGGGATCCACAGTATCTGTCCCAATCCATTATGAATTCCGTCACTGTCTTTGCACCCACCACTTCCATCAGGAGGGTATTCCAAGCTTTCACTACCCTCTCAGTGAAAATGTATTTCCTGACATTGCCTCTCAGTTTACCCCCTTGCAGCTTCATGTTATGCCCTCTAGTTTTACAGCTTCCCTGTCTTTGGAAGAGATTTGTTTGTTCATTAATATTCTGTAAGTATTTAAAGGTCTGAATTATATCTCCCCTGTCCCTCCTCTGCTCCAGAGTGTAGATATTTAGGTCTTCAAGTCTCTTCTCATACGTCTTCTGATGCAGGCTCCAAATCATTTTGGTTGCCTTCCTCTGAACCCTTTCCAGTCTTTTTATATCCTTTGCGAGATACGGTCTCCAAAACTGAACACAATATTCCAAGTGAGGCCTCACCAGCGACTTGCACAGTGGCATTAGTACCACTTCTTTTCTGCTGGTAATTCCTCTTTGTATGCAATCCAGCATCCTTCTGGCTTTCACTACTGCCTTGTCACACTGTTTTGCCACCTTGAGATCCTCAGAAGAAATCACTCCAAGGTCCTTTTCCTAGTCCTTGCACACCAACCTCTCACTCCCTATCGCATACAATTCCCTTGTATTTCTGCTTCCAAAGTACAATAACACTGCACTTCTTCACATTAAATCTTAACTGCCAAGCATTAAACCATTCTTCCAGCCTTTGTAGATCTTTCCTCGTGTTCTCCACTCCCTCAGGGGAGTCCACTCTGTTGCAAATTTTCATGTCATCTGCAAAAAAACAGACTTTTCCGTTCAGTCCTTCTGCAATATCACTCACAAATACATCGAACAGTACCGGCCCCAGGACCAAACCCTGAGGCACACCGCTAATCATCTTTCTTTCATCCGAGTGAGTTCCGTTTACCATCACCTTCTGTCAGTCAACCAATTTATGATCCAGTTCACCGCCTTGGGACCCATCTCAAGGTATTGAGTTTATTGATAAGCCTCCTATGAGGAACAGTATCAAAGGCCTTGCTGAAATGTAGGTAGATCACATCCATTGCATGCCCTTGATCTAGTTCTCTGGTCACCCAGTCAAAAAACTCAATCAGATTTGTTTGGCAAGATCATCCTTTGGTAAAACCATGTTGTCTTGAGTCATGCAATCTGTTGGTTTCGATAAAGTCCATTATTCACTCTTTCAGGAGCACCTCCATTGCTTTTCCCGCCACTGAGGTAAGGCTTACTGGCCTGTAGTTTGTTACCTCTTCCTTATTACCACTTTTGTGAAGAGGTACCACATTGGCCCTTCTCCAGTCCTGTGGAACTCCTCCCGTCTCCAAGGATCTATTAAAAACATAATTTAACGGCCCTGCAAGAACCTCCCTGAGCTCTTTCAGTATCCTGGGATGTATCCCATCTGGTCCCACGGCCTTGTCCACCTTCAGTTTTGCAAGTTGTTCTAACACAGCATCTTCTGTGAATGGTGTAGTTCTAACACAACATCTAACACAACATCCTGTTGCTATAAAGGGATCCACAGTATCTGTCGCATGCCATTTTGAATTCCGTCACTGTCTTTGCCCCCACTACTTCCATCAGGAGGGCATTCCAAGCATCCACCACCCTTTCAGTGAAAAAGTATTTCCTGACATTGCCTCTCAGTTTACCCCCTTGCAGCTTCATTCAGCTGTGAATGGCAAGGGTTTACCCTCCATAGTACATCTTGGAGTGCACTGGGGCGAGGTTACTCTGCCTTATAAAGTAAAAATTGCTTTATATGACACACTCCCATGTTGCATCCTGGAATGCACAGCGCAGGATCAATTTTCCATATAAGGCAATTTTTGCTGCCTCCACTGGGAGGCTACTCCATGCATCCACCACCCATTCTATAAAGAAATACTTCCTCAGATTACTACTATTCTCTTTCACCTTCGTCTTATGACCCCTCATTCTGAATGATAATTGTCATGAAGATGTTATATAAAAGCTTTTAAAAAAACAAATTTTCCAGCACACTATATTTTCTATCATTCAGGAATTTTCTAATCTGTTCCATCAGCTTTGGGCTTAATATCAGGTTACTCAGTTTGTTTAAGAGTTTCTTGTGCCAGATAATAGGAAAAGCTTCACTGAAATCTGAGAAATCAATATGTAGCTAACTGCATAGAACCATAGGGTTGAAAAATTTGAGAAAGGATAACTTGTAGCTTTTGGCTAAACATCAAGAAGCTCATTGCCTTTAAGGTATTCCTTCTCTCCTGTTCTCTCTATACAATGGTGTAACAAAGGTGGGGAGGTGACTGTGGCCTGCCCCATGAGCCGGCCAGGAGGGTGTACACCCCCACCGAGTCCACATGGTGGAGCCAGTGCGATAAACCTAACTTAATGCTGTGGGTTGCCATGCTGCCTCCACTGCAGGCCCGGCAGCTCTTCCCTCCCAGCTGAAGTCTTGCAAATCAGATTTCAACCTAGGAGAGAAACTGAAGCAAAGGCAGCACAGTAAGCCACCCACAGCTTTAAGTTATGTTTGCCACATTGACTCTGCCATGTGGGGCTGGCAGGGTGGGATGCACAGCACCATGCTGCAAGGAGTGGCCCACTGCATGGACACGAGGCCTACTCTAGGTGCCCACAGGTCTTCGAATACTACTGCCTATACATGTTCTCATTCCTGCTCCATAGGTTGTTCATATCAGTATGAGGTGCTGCAAATTTCTTTATGTATCAATAACCTTTTTTTTTTTTAGGGCTTTTGATTTTTGATTTTAACCAATAAAGACTGACAAAACACTCTGATGCAAAAAAATAAATAAATAAATAAAAACCGCGCTTATTGGGTAAACATCAGAAAAATACTACTTCCCCGGTACTTTTTCACTCCTCTCTTGGCTTGTGTAGTATCCTCCACTCAATTTTTGTGTCTTTTCTGCTTTAGCAATTCCTACATGACACAAATGTACATGTTTGATTTCATGGAAAGATAGCCAGCAATAGTACCTGTTGCACAAAAAACTGATAAACACTGATTTTTTTGTACCCTCAAAAACCACCTAATAAGCTGGAAAATAAATGCTAGGAATAGAAGCCCTATTTATTTGATTTAATTTTATTTTGGAGAGAGTAAAGGTTGATAGCTTGTTTTATCCTTCCCCCAAAGATATGTCCTGCTTCCCTTCGTTTTTAATCTGTATATGAAAACACTCTGTAGGAAACTTATTAAAATGTGAATCTTTGGGAACTTTTACTTCTTTAACTATGCTTGGGTCTGGACTCAGTTGAGCCTTATTGCCTTGATTTGTATACTCTGCATCTGTGCTGCTGGCGTTTGACGTCAGGGCTGGACCCTTTAAGAGCATAGCCCTACCACGGGAGTTTGGAACTTTTACTTCTTGAACTCTGCTTGGGTCTGGACTCAGCGGAGGCTTATTGCCTAGATTTGTATACACTGCACCTGTGCTACTGGTGTTTGATGTTGGGGCTGGGCTAATTAAGAGCATAGCCCTACAGCGGGTTCATGGTCGCATGTTCGAAGGGGCATGTTCAAAGGGGCAGATCTGCCCCTTTGACACTCCTTCTACTCACGTGAGACAAGGTCTTTTAGGCGGAGGAGAGTCCAATACCCCCCTGGCTCCAAGACAGTGAAAGAAACTGGTCCAATGGATTTGCATGTTAATGTTTTAAGTACCATAGAGCCTTTGGATATAGCATTGGACCCAAATTCATCGGTCTCGTCATCAGGAGAGACTTCTGATGTTGGTGCCTCTTCTGCGTTGGGTTTTATTTCATCCAATCAGTGTTTCCCTTTAACATTGAGCTCCTCTTTGCCCCTTCATCAAGGTCCAACTGACGGGCCGATTGTTACTCCTAGTACCACTGTACTGACATATGGTAACGTTACAGCTACCTCTGTGGATAGACCTGTTTAGTTACCTGCTCCGTTTGAGTATGCTGAATCATCCCTGGATAGGCTTGTTCCAGCTAAGGAGGTTTCCTTGCGTGATATTTGGGATATAGTCTCCCGCACTGAAATCTGACTTCAATCATCTCTTAAACAATTTTCTCATTATTCTAAAGAAGTAGTGGCAAAATTGGCTGAACATAAGATCTTATTTCTTCTGTGGATTCTCATATTTCGAAATTAGAATCACAGGTCTCAATGCTTCAGTCAACGTCTGCTTCCTCCATGAGTAATTTTTTATTATTACATAGGAAGTGTGAATATTTAGAAAATTCAACACGAGTAAACAACTTGCTTTTTAAAAATTTTCCTCACATGCCTTACCTCTCCCCTCAGACTTTGTTCTATAAATATTTGAAGGAGGTTTTGCTTATTCCAGATTCAGAGTCAGTTAAACTCTCTAGGATTTATTATGCTCCAATCGGTGCTAAGTCTGTAGGGATAGATGGTGGTAGTGTTGCGTTGGGTGGTGATGTGAATAAAACAACCTTGGGTGCAAGTTTGGATTTGTCAGCCTTTTTAGAATCTACGGAGGACATTTCTTCAAGGGCCACCTTAATTGTTACTATTTTGTTATTGTCTGATAAGGCCATGGTTCTTTCTTTATATTTTACTAGGAAGTCTGAGAAATTTTGTGGTCAGACTATACACATTTTTCCAGATGTACCTAGATACACTCAATGGCGCAGGAAAACTCTTTTGGCTTTGAGACCTTGTGTCTTGGCCTTAGGGGCCTCTTTTCTGTTAAAGTATCTGTGCAAATGTTTAGTGACTCTGCAAGGGGTGTGGTATGGTTTTTTTTATACTGATCAATTGGAAGTTTTTCGTAGTGGTAAGGAGTATTTTAAATTTTCTTTTGTATTTGTCCAGTAATGTTTACTTTCTTCTCACTGGTTTTGTAAATGTGGATTATTAGTTTGTTTGCAGGGTTGTTATATGTTCTGCTTTGCTGATGTGGATTTGGTATAATTTATTATACATTTTCCTATTGTATTCCATTCGTTGAAAATAATAAAAAAGTGAATCTTAATACCATCTTTGTCTGGATAATTTGTAGGTTGATTTGGTTATTTATGGATAAAGAATAGTCTGCAATGGTCACATTGCTAAATTTCTGCCTGCAGGCTATTTCTCAGTGACTGCTTGATAGTAGATTAAAACTGAATAGAAGACAATCTAACATCTTGTGAATGGTTATTCTAATATTCCTGAGGGTATTCATATGTCTGTGATTGGCTTGGTTAGCTTTATTAAATCTGTAGTGAAGAACTTGATGGAACACCTGAATATAGTTTTATCAGTGGATTCATATTACTAACACAGCTGAGTAAGCCTTTGGAGAGCTAAAGCTTTTTCTTGGTTGGAAGACTTTGAATATTGCAATTCTCTCTTTCATATATATATATCTATATGTACTATGGAAATGCCATGTACTGCAGCCTTATTTTGGATTAGGCTTAAAATCATGAAGGCACATTTTAGATAGGACATGGAGATTGTATTTGAGAAATTGTTTGGAATTCTGATGGTATTTTAGAAACAGCTCTGCTAAACTTGGAGCCTTTTCTAAAGTATATAGAAGGAAGTGCAGGAACACACATGAAGTGTGAGGGGCCATTTCACAAATATATGGGAAAAACTGACAGAGGAAACTTTACAATTCACAAGATATACATCCCTGCTATTTGTGGCCCCTCCCGCCGGCATCTAGCTTCCCCACCAGTTGTATGGTGAAGCTAGATGGGGGCGGGAAATGGAGGATCGGGGGTTGGCGTTAGGGCAGCAGTGGGCGATCGCTGGCCCCAGACGTACAGGGCCGATTCTAATGTCGGCCCTGTACATCCGAGGCCTGTGACTTGAATGGGGAAGTTATTCCACCTCTGAGGTGGAATAACTTCCCTAGATGTCAGGGATCAGTGCGCCCAGGGCCGGAAAAGGGCGGGAGGGGGCAGAGGGGTTCGGGCCATGGGAAGTACACTTTTTGTTCCGGTGGTCGTGATCGCAGCTTTTAAAAGGAGCCGCGGTGCCATGGCAACTGGACGCCATGGTGCCACGGCTCAATTTAAAAGCCCTAACTGAGTTAGTCGGGCTTGTCTAGTACATGCAGGCCAGACTGAATCACAGTCCTGGCCTGCATGTACAGGACTGATCGCGATTGTGATCCTGCAGGGCTAGATATACCCAGCAGGATTAGAATTGCAACACCATCTGTATGTCCGGTTCAGACCAGACGTACAGAGGGCATCTACATCCGGAATGGAATAGGGCCTTAAGTTTCAATTGGAAATTTATTCTAAAATTTGTGTTCTTAAGTTTAGGTCTGCCATTTATTTGTCAATTTATGAGCCTAATTTAGGTACCTAGTGCTGAAAGTCAGTATTAAGCACTTGGCTTCTTTTCATCACCAATAAATACATCCCGATGTCACCTGCTTTTTATGCTTCTAAATTTACTAGGGGTTTTCAATGCAATGTGTGCCTTCAAGTCAGTCCTGACTCCTGGTGACCCAGAAGCTCCTGGGGTTTCTTGGCAGTGTCACTGGAAGTAGATTGCCAGGCCTTTTTTCTGAGGCAGTGGAGGGTTAAGTGACTTGTCCAAGGCCACAAGGAGTGCTAGTGGGAATCAAACCCTGGTTACCAAGCCAGTGTTCTAACCACTAGGCTACTCCTCCACTTCACTAGGGGTTTAGTGGAATTTTAAGAAAAAATTTAGGCACTCAGCCCTAGTAAATTTTTAAAGAGACCAATTTAGGAGTGTAATGAGAATTTGAATTGATTTATTAGAGTTTAATTTTGAACTCTGTTTTGATTAAAAGCTTAACAGTGTGTGACTTGCTTTCATTAGCATTGGAGTCCTTCAATCAGTGAAAGAAAGGTAAGGCTGACGGTATAAAACTTCCAGTGTAGTTAAAAGTGGAGTGGAGGAGTGGCCTAGTGGCTGGGGCAAGGTACTTCAGGCCAGAAGGTCAGTGGTTCAAATCCCACTAGAGGACAGCAACCTTGGGCCAGAAGGACTGGGGCTTCTAGTCTCACAGGTGCTCCTTGTGGTCTTGGGCAAGCCACTTAACCCTCCATAGCCCATGTTCCCTGTAAAATAGTTATCTCCAAGTTATAATGGCCTGTTCAATGTAATTTCAGTTTGTTCAATGTAAACCACACTGATGCAGAATAGCACAGTATATAAGAGAATGTAAATAAATAAAAGAAAAAACTTAAAAGTAAGCTGTTTTAAAACAGTGTACTGATCACAGGATTTATTAAATCCTGAAACCTATTGAACCTTTTCAGTGAGGAAGGGAGTGTATGTTTGAAAGAATGAAGGATTGAATGTGTTTTTGAAGTAAGAAAAAAAACATTGACTTATTTAAAGAATTAAATGTATGGGAAATTGGTATATTTTTCCTCAACTGATTGGTAGTTGTAAGGATTGATTCTGGCACATACCTAAAGAAAAAATGGTTTTTTCACAAAATGTTCTGTGGGAGGGAAAGATAGGAAACTTCATTATCTTTTATTTTTGGGAAAATTAAGTCTTACAAGTAACAGAAATAGAAAAAGAAGAAAAAATAGGAACACTTTCTAGTTACTGCACACACAGCTAAGGAGGTAGTTTATTTTGTTGATTTTTTTTAAGACAGGTAGTAGGTATCCTAACTGCAGCTGAATATCGCTTGAAAAGAGGGATCCTAAGGCATCTATCACCAAGAAAGCAGCAAGACCTGAAAAGACGATTTGAGATAAGTGACTGACACACCACAGTGACTTTTTTGGCAAAACACTAGTGCACTAGTAGTTGAATTTTTTTTTAAAGAAAAGGTATCTTTACCTGAATGATAATACACATTCTTCTGCAAAGATACAGATAAAAACGACAGTTGTAAAAGTGAACTTTCCTTCTACTAAGGAGTAAAGAAATCTTAAGCTTTAAACTGGTTAACTAATACTTGTCTGATTTTGAAAAAAACAATTTGTACCACTGTTGACTAGCATTGTAAAAATTGTTCACAGAAAAATATTTGACTATATTTATAAATATTGTTATTGTTTATAAAAATTGAATTGACGCTATTTTTTTAAATTAAAATGAGAAATTTTTACAAAAGTAAAACTTGTTCAAGTAGTTCCTTGTGAGACAGTTCTTACCCCTTTGGTAAATTCTGATTTTAATTTAAGGTTCAAGAAATTGTAAAGTGCATTGAGAAAAAATTAAAAAAATATATTTTTCTCTGAAAGCTAGGAGTTTCCATTGGTGGCTTACCTGAGGTAACTCAGCCACTCGTGAATGCATAACATCCAGGTAAAGTAGGGTAATCCCCCTGTGGATCCCCTGATTTACACGAATAAAACTGTCAAAGAAACATAAATCCTTTGACTATTAGGCCCTGGAGGATTAAGGGAAGTCAAAAGGAACACTTTTTAATGCTTATATATGTCAGAGAGCAAGTATAAATCCAGATGTGGACAATTTGGGGCTGAAACATGTAGGGCCCAATATTACAAGGCATTTACACGGTTTGCAAACATGTAAATCGTGTAAATGTCCCTAAGAGGGATATTCAGCATTCACAACTTGGTTAGTGCCACTATGTGCCCCAATGTTAACCGCTTAGCTTCGGGCCATGTTGGAGGTGTTCTGTGTCAGAGCAGATCGCAAACTAGCCAGCGGAGATATTGAATTGATGCCTGGTTTGTGATTGGTGCTAAAAACCAGTTGCAGGAAGCCTTGGCCTAACTTTCACCTTGTATCCCTAACCGGGCAATGGCTCAATATTGCTATTGCCTGGTTAGCGATGAGGCTCTGTGGCGACCACGGATATTCAATGCCTTGGCCGGATATGACCCCGTCATTGATAACATAGGCATTCACATTCACCATTCATTCACCCACATCAAACTCATACACCCACCTAACACTGGAATAACACTCCTTTGGAGAGGTGCTTGGCAAAATAATGGCCTCGGCTTTAATTAAACATCCAACTATTCAACAATAACATCACAGCAATTTGACATCAATCAATTTACCCACAGGGTCAGGCTAGATGGTGCCGTCCTAGCCCCCTTTCTCGATATTTCTGTACTCTCCTGCCCCGCTGCCCCCCCACTTCCCAACCTGTGGTGACACCAGCGCCTGTGGTATCAAACTTGGCTACCTTCTTTGCAGGCAGACACGATTCCATGTGGACCATATCAAGCTCTATGCCCAAGCATATAAGAGAGGTAATGGGTCCCGCCGTCTTCCGTCAATGGCACTCCCAAGCTCCGTGCAAACTGCTGGAATACCACCAGCAAGCGGACAGACTCTGGGGACCCTGCCAGAGCACTATGAGGAAATTATCCAAATAGTGGACTATGGCGTCTGACTGTGCCTCCCACTGAAATACCCAGTGCATGAAGGAAGAAAAGGCTTCATAATTGGCACATACCACCAAACACCCCATAGACATACACTTGTCAACATAATAGCCCACTCAGAAATGAAAGCCCAATAAATATAAACAGCTGGGATGAATAGAAAGCAAATAAAACGCTGACTCCACATCCACCTTGACCATCAACACCCCTTGCCCGACACTCTACAGAAGGACAGCAGTCAAATGACGAGAACTGCACCGAACGCAATGCTGGGTTAATAAAGTCATTCACATCCCATCCCACTGGATAGGACAAGTCGTGATTGAGCCAATACTTGCCTGGTTCCTTCTTTGGCACTACACCCAATGGGGACCAATCAGATTAGGAATAGATGGATACACAAAGGGGCCCGCAATCCTGTCCCGCTCCAGCTCCTTGCACAACTTAGAGGTGACAATGCCCTGTAGCTACTTCACTGAAGGGGCATTTCGGGCCTGGTGAACCAAAGGTGTCCTGAAAGCAGAATTACAAACCTCTCCCAGAAAACCTCAAGCAATAACCTGGTGGCCGCCGAATCTGGGTAACCTCGCAGCCAGCACTCCAAAACCTCCAACTTAATGGGCAATGACGCCTTAGCCAGGGACCATTGCTGAAGGCCCACCGATGGACCTGGGCTGTCCACATCTAACAGGGACCCCTCCCTGGATGAAACATTGGAAGGCTGGGTGTCCACCCCCACACATCGAGCATCTGTGCTTGAAACGACACCCCAGGAGATCACAATGTCCTGCATTGAATTGAAAATAGACACTGTCCATCCTGGAGCTTTGAAATCCACCCAACAGGGGAAAAAGGCTCCCCACCCCCACCCCACTCCACAGCTTCCCACCCTTCCCCCAAGCCTATCCACAACCAGACTCCTGGGACCAACCTTCCAGGGAAACACACCCAGATGGACCGGAAATACTCCCCCCACTAGGTCTTGCAAAAGGAGACCGGCACGGCATCATCTCAGCCAACCAAATATCTACATCCTGTCACCCCCAAGCTTCCAACTTGTCTTTGGCCAAGTGCTTCCGAATTCTCATCATAGTTGAGCCAAGCCCAACCTCAGTATGTCCGATGTGTCCGCAAGATCACATCCGAATAATGCAACAGTCCGCAGTAAAGGGACGGTTTAGCCCCACCCAAAATAATGGAAAAAACATGGAATGCCAACAACTAGTTACTAGTAGTCTTCGGAATCCAAGTCCGCCCTTTCTTACCCTCCTCCTTAGCCCCATCATCCTTCTTCTTATCCCCGATATCCTGAACGCAGGCCAACAGCGAAAAGATATCCACATACTGCCCCCACAAAACCTTTGCCACACGACACATGGCAATCCAGCGAAGCAATCTTGCTCATAGTGTGGCCACTCCCTACCCGTGAGTCCTCTCCAGACACTCCCACCCCATGCCCCATGGAACACAAACTCAACCACTCTGACAGGTGTGGAGCTTGCCATCCTCCTCCAACTCCGTGTCCTCCGAGGACGAAGTATCAGAAGAATCCAACAAATCCGAGGTATTCCACATGTGCACTGCCAACTCATCCCCTGAGCGACACAAACGCTTCTCACAATGCATGCGCCACACCACTCCTCAAGTTCTTCAAAAACTTTTTATCACACAATATCTGGTGAAGCAGCCCTCGTCCAACCAGGAATACGGACTTGCACTCCCTGACACGATATCCATCCGCTCTGGGCTCTCCGCAGTGGAACACAGCTGACCCACTGCTGGCTCCTCCTCCACACCGATCACCTGGTAGGCCATGACCTCTGAGTCTGGTTGCAGCCCTCACTGGTATTGCCCCGAACCGCCCTGTGCACCACCACGCTTTCCTCGACCAGGCTGCTGCCCTCCCCTCTGACCCTCCCTCTTACCCTTCCCCCTCCCCAACCCAGTGTTCTGCTGGGCTGGGCCAGCCCCGTCCTCGGCAATCAGGCATACTGGCGCCTTAGGCTGCCTCTGGGACAGCACACGCCCTGGCTGTCCAGCCACCCTACCCCTAATGCCCCTACAATACTCCTAACCTCACCCCGCAACCCCCCCCCTGTATGCACCACCACTTGCCTAACCCCAAAACCCCACCCCCCAAGCAAATTACCCCACTCAAAGGGTTGTTTTTTTAAAAAATAAATCCCAAACAAAACAATCTCCAAACCCTCAGGGCACTAGGACTTAGGTTGCGTCAGAAGGCTTTACTATCCATCCCTCCCTTATACAAGTTTAGATGCACTAAATCTAGAGTAATGCGCTACAGTGAGAGGTGAGATGTTAGTAGAACTATAGCCTATTTGGAAAACTGTAAAAACTTGTTGGTCACTGGCACCTAACCGCTTAGCAGCACCTAAAGGGGATATTAAGTGGCACTATACAGATAATGCCACGGAATAGCCTGTCTAACCACCTTGGCACTCTCTAGTGCCAGGGTAGTCCGGAGGTGGAGCATGGGCAGTCCTTATAGTTATCCATATAGTGAGAATTTTCAGCGCTGCTATACATTTAGCTATCCGAATAACTTAGGACAGTTATGTGGATTGACAATCCTAGGCCTTGACAAATTTTCTTGGAATCTAGGAGATGTCCTAAAAATCTAAGATCCGGCTGCTGAATCCTAGGTCACAATGCATGCCCCCACCCCCCTAAAGGTGTACTGCAGTTACATTTTCAGGTTTTAGGGCCTAATTTACTGAGACTGTTTTCCCATTTTGTATGGGAAAAAGCTTAATAAATCAGGCTCTTAATGGGTCTCTGTACAGTGCCAGTAGAAAGCAGTGGCCCCACATTTGCTCCTCCCTCTCCCACCATCCCCATTGACTGTTTAAGCTACACCTATGTGGGGCAGAGGTGGGATGCCTGGTGTGTGTGTGTGTAGTGCTGGGGTGGGGTGCCTTCATGTCTGTGTATGTGGTCCTGTGGATGGGGTGCTTGCACACATGTGTGTGTGAGAGCGTGGTGCTGGAGGTTGGGTGCCTCCATGTGTGTGGTGGGAGAGTAGTGCACCTTTTGCACATACATATTATACCCTTTTCTTCCCATACATTCATTGCATGATGGGACAGACAGAGCCGATCGTGGCCTTATACAGGACTTTTGTCCATGGGAGATGGGATCCCCATGGGCAGACACTGTCAGTCTGAGCCCCAGGACCATGTCTGACCTGGCGCCTGTAGTTTGTCAAGCCCTGGACTATCTGTATAGTTGCACTGACTATTATTGCTATCAGGATAATGCCGACACTGGTCACAGTGACCAGATATTCAGCACTGGCGTCTCTGAATACTAACACTGAACATCCAGTTTTTATTGAGCCACAGTCTCTGACTTATTTTGGTTGCCTGTGTTTGGTCCTTATTGCAGTGTCTCAGGGTTGTTCTAGTACTGAGTAGCTCACAGTGGCTGTTGTGAAATGATGTTAATGTTGACTGATGTTAGTTTGCATCACTGTTTTGTATGAGTATCTTTGGCATTTTTTAATTCATTTGATTGATATGCATTGCTGTTGTATCTGATATAGTTTTATTAGTTTGTATAGTTCATTGTTTTTGTGCAGGTCACTAAATTGAAATATGTACTTTATAAATCAATAAATTAAGTCTGTGGAAAGTAGCTCTATTTTTTCCTCAACATTTTTACTTTACGCATCTGTGACTCAACCATTGTGAGGGAAATTTCTGCAGGGCAGGCTAATGTGGTGACCCCCCCCCCCCCCTTAATTTATTATAGGAATATGCAACAAAGGAACTGGTATTAGTTACTGAGAAATACTGTTCATCTGCAGCAGCACAGTCCTGTAAGTGGTCAGCAGTTCATAAAGGTTAACTATCCAACATTGTGCAGATCTCTTCTGAAATATTTTATTGATTTAGTAATCACATGTCCTTTGAAACACGGAAACACGGAAAATATTCTTTTTTGCTAGAGTCTCTCATGATCTTGGCTGATAAATATATTTTGAAAATAGGACCCACTGGAGTGAATGTTCGGGTTTTATTTAGCAGAAAATACTGGACCAGCTTATGCTGAGAGTAAAATGATATAAGAAGTGCCTTGCTGGATCAGACCAATGGTTCAATGAGCACGGCATTCTGTCACCGACAGTGGTTGATTCATTTCACATTGCTTGCTCCCAAAAGAAAGAGGCAGTGAACCCCCAAAGACTGTCTTGCAAATAATTACTAATGGTCCTGTTCTTCAGGAACATATCCAAACCTTTTTTAAACCTATCTACAATACTAGCCTTGGAACAAATTCCAGAGGTTAATTGTGCATTGACTGCAAAAAATAATATCTTAAATTTTTCTTAAGTATGCTATGATTTATTTTTATGGAGTGTCCCTCTTCCCTATTCTATTTGAAGGGGTACGTATCTCTTCCTGATTTATCTGTTCCACACCGCTCATGAACATCTTTTATTAACTTTTACCCATCTGTGTCTTTTTCAACCAAGCAATTCATACAAGAGAAAACATATATGGCATGAACTTCTAGTGACCAACCAATAGCCATCTATGGTTTATGGGCCCGATATTCAAAATGCTTAATGCAGTGATCATTAGTGCTGCTAAATATCCCCCACCACTGAATGCCCTGATGCTAAGCAGCTAGAATTGGGGCATTCCAGGGGCGGAGCTGAAGTGGAACTCAAGGATAACTGGGCAACGGTGATATTCAGCTGCCAAATATCTCTTGGCGATGAAAGTTCAGTGCCTTCAAAAATTGGCCTAATTTTTGATGTCCAAATGGCAGATGAAATTTAATGTGGACAAGTGCAAAATTACGCACCTAGGAAAGAAGAGCCAAAACTACAGTTACACGATGCAAGGTTCTCCATGGACTAGCAGAATGCATCAGCCACACCTTTCTCAGCATGTGCCTAAGTTGGCGTACTGCTACATGGCTTAGTCTTGTTTCTCCTGCCCAGCCAGAAGGACTGAACATCAGCTCTCCTTTCAACTCCATATACACTACAGCTAATCCAAAATGACCAAGGACAGAAGAGAGAAAAATCAAACCTGGCTTTAAGAAGTGCCTCCGATATTGCACGGAGTCCGCTACCGCAGTTTAGTAAAAATACCCCTAAGACTGAGGAGCCTGCCACCAGGGGTACTGTGATGGCAATCTTCCAAAGTCTTTTAGATAAAGAGAGCGTCTTCTTAGCTTTCTTTAAGGAGAGGTTGACGCCTTTTCATGGACAAGTAATAAATATATTTCCTGACATTTCTGTCAAGACTCAATAAATTGCGAAGGCCTTCCTGGTTAAAGCCTGTCTTTGGGAATGACCTTCTTTCTGAAATATAGATGTTTTATAACGTTTTTGGGTAAAGATTATGAGGCACATTCCAAATAGGACGTCCAAGTGCAATCTGGGATGTCAAAGTCAGAACGTCTGAAAGGAAAGGCAGGCACGTGCAAGTTCAGGCACAATTCCAGAAATGTGGATGTGCCCTATATGCACATATATCAAATGTCTATATAGATGCCCCCAGGAGAGTATTTCAGAACTAAAATGTCTAATAGCATAATGGTTTGTGTAGTGGCTTAAGAGCTGCGTGGTCAGCGTTCAAATTCTCATGTGTGACTTTGCAGTCTAAGCTAGTCACTTAATTCTACTCTGGATGTTTTAAGGTGAAAACAACACTTTTCTGACACCTATTCTTGCCTGGAACAGAAATAAACATGCAAGTGCCCACGGACGGCTCTTTTGTTTCTGGGATTGAATGGGGATGTGTAAGTCCATTCCCCCTCCCCAGACATGCCTTTGACACATCCCCATGCCTACTTGAATGTCCCCATACTGGAGACATTCAGTGAACGGCATTTGTGGAATGGTTACGGAGGCGTGTCTGTGATTTTGACATTCTGGTGCATTTCTGCAGATTTCCAAACCATGACTAAGCCTTTTAGAATGCCCCTCTATATGTTTGTTGAGCCCTTTCAATTATCAGCACTTATTTTTGGTTCACAAGAGGCCTGTTTTGCTGCGCACTTAATATAGATCTCTGCTGGGTTGTTTTGATTGGGGTAGTCCGGTATGGGGTGCGTATAAGTGGCTGTGGGGCTTTTCTTGGATTTGCCTCTCAGCTTGGTATTTGTTTTATTTTGGACCCGCTTCTTCCATGTTTTTTTGGATTAGAGGGTATATATTTGTTTGATATGTTTGTTCATGTATTTGATTCCTTTTTTCTCTCTTTACCTGTAGTTGCTTCATGAATTGGCTATATATGACTTATTGTTTCTGTAATTTGAAGCAAAATCTAATAAATATTTAATATTAAAAAAAAGAAAATGCTTATTCCTAACAGATTTATGCTTTACATTACATGATTTCACAAAGTTTTAGTATTTATTTATTTATTTAGTATTACAGCTTGATCTATTGCAAATTCAAGGCAAAGCATAACAAGGCAGCTTATATAGTACACCTGGTGCCTAGGATTTGCTTCACTGCCCCCTTATTTTTTTTTAAATTGAATCACAGTAAAGATCCTTTCTGTTCTTCCCATGGGAGATCAGATACCCACAGTCTGTCTGCAGCATCTAAATCCCGATCGCAACAAAGATCCCTCCTGTTCTGCCTGCAGGAGATCGGATGCCCATGGGCAGGAGGGAAGCCCAAAGCTGCAATGGGTCCGCAGGGATTGAACATAAGAACATAAGATATGCCATACTGGGTCAGACCAAGGTCCATCAAGCCCAGTATCCTGTTTCCAACAGTGGCCAATCTAGGTCATATGTACCTAGCAGTTTCCCCAAGGGACACAGGTTCCACAATGCTTGTATTGGTTCAAGCATTGATATCCTGGGTCCCTTCTTAATAATGGCTTATGGACCTTTCCTCCAGGAACTTGGAGTCTTGAGAAACAAAAAAGACAGGGAGTGAGCAGCAAACATTTAAAGGGGCAGTACCTTAAAAATAGAAATAAGGAGGTAGGGGGAATGGAGGGCAGGGGTGAGAGTGCTGAGGGAAAGGAGAAGGGGAGAGAGTCCGGAAGGGGAACAATGAGTGGGGAGGAAGAGTACAAGGTGCAAGACAAAAATGACAATTTGTATATGCCAAAGGGTGTATCCCCTTTCCCCGAACATACACACAGCCACCCCACTCCCACAAAATAAACACACACACACATACACACCTCACCTCTGCACCACACACGGAGGCTCCCCAGCTCTGCAGCACACACACACACATGCACCACAACCCTGCACCTTCACGCCACATCCCACACTCAAAAAGGCATACTACCATTGCACTACACACCCACAGGGAAACATGTTATCTAAAGATGATGCATGGTGTAAGAACTCTGGCGCTGATCTCATGAGACCAGTGTGGGAGAACCAGAGGGGAGAGACAAAATCATCACAAGCACTGGCTCCTAAGATTTTGGCCTGACTTTTAAATCCGCACAAAATTTTTCAAGGCCTGATAGTTAACAAGTAAAGGAAAAAGATGGTAGAAGAAAGACAAAATCTTAAAGGATTGTCATCTGACCTGGTTCTATCAGCTGCTCCCTATCCAGGCTCAGCTACTCAGTTCACCAAAAATCCGTATGAACAAGTTCGTTTTCATGGCAGCATTAAACTTCAAAAGGGAAGGTTCTTCTAAGAGTGGTTGGAAGTACGTTCCAAAAGGACGGTCCATAAAATGAGAAAGAGGTGTGCCTAGTTAACTCAAGATGAAAGCAAGATGGTGGAGGGAAGAGTAAGAGATTGGTATGTTGTGATCTTTTCAGTCTTGGAGACTCAAATGGGATAAAGAAGTTAGAAAGATAAACAGTAAAACCAAAGTACTTTATGAGTTATCACTAAGACTTTAAATTGAATTTGAAGATTGGGAGCCCATGTGCATTGTTTAGTATAGGATGTGATGTGTTGGTTTGCTGTTGTATTTTAATGACAGAGTAAGTTTGGTGATACTTAAGAGGTTTACATTAATAGTTACTCCGGAACATGATCTTGCGATTGAGTGGACAGACAGTTTTTTGTTTTGCATACCCCCTGAGGAAGGCACAGGTGGCCAAAACACTGCTAGAACTGGGGTTACAATAAAGTCTGTTTCCACATTAAGAGGGCGTGTGAGGCTCCTTGCTCTTTGTGGAACCGTTGCTGGACTTGCAAGGGGGTGTGTTTCCTTTGGACTCCTCCCCGGCATTGTATATATAGATTGACCATACAGTAGCAAAGCTAACTGGGCAGCGGCAATATTCAGCCACTACCCAGTTAGCTTTGGTGGCGAAAGCAATGCCAATCTATACTGCGCCTGACTTTGACCATGCAGTGATAACCAGACAGCGGCTACTCGGTAATCACTAGATGTCACCCCCAGAATGCCTCTTGGCTAGCTACAGCAGCAGCACCCATGGATATTCAGTGGCACTGTCTTCGAGGAACAGCACATGTAGGATCTTCTTATGTTGAATGTTTTTCCCGTGTGAGTAGCTGTGAGATCCTTTGATATGTGTTGGTATAATTTGTAGCTTGGTATGGTGCAGGGACTTATGCCATTCTCAGGATTTTGCAACCCTGTTATAAGTCTGCTTCTCAATAATTTTTGTTTCAGGTTTGATGGTTGCCTAAAGACCAATATTGATGCAATAGGGAATATCTCTCTCACTAATTAGTCTTCCTGGAGTGGCGGTTGTAAGTTCTTTATAACTGTCATAAGTTTTTCCAGCTTTGGATTGTATGTCACTACATGGGGAATTCTTTTTGAGGTTGTCTTTGTCTGTATTGTAGTAAGTTGTCTCAGGGTGTTTTGAGAGAAGTGGCAATCTTCTTGGAGATGATTTTGGGACTGTAGCCTTTTTTGTTTGAAGGATTCGGCCAGGATGTAGAGGTGTTTATCCCTGTCTTGTAGGTCTCTTGATGTTCAGGCCCAGAACAACTAGATGCCTGTCCTCTTCTCTCTGTGATCTCTTCGAATTTCATGAAGGCTTCCCTCTTTTTCTTCACCTTTTCAGCTACCTCTTTTGAGAACCATAGAGGCCTCCTTTTCCTTTTATTGACCATTCTAAAAAAAAGGTTGGTTGCCCTTAAAATATCCCCATTTTCTACATTCCTCAGCTGTTCCCATCCCGCTAACGACTCCTTGAGGTATTGGCCCATCTTGGCAAAGTTAGTTTTCCTAAAGTCTAAGACCCTCACTTTTGAATGGATTTTAACAGCTCTGGTCCTAATATTGAACCACACCAACTGGTGATCACTGGATACAAGAAGATCTCCCACTATAACATCAGAAACACTTTCCGCATTTGTAAGCACCAAGTCCAGTATGGCCCCTTCCCATATGGGCTCTGTTACCAGTTTCCTGAATACTTCTTCCTGTAAAGAATCCAGGATCTCTATGCTTCTAGATGACACCACAACAGGGATGCACCAATCAACATCCAGCATACTGAAATCCCCTATCAGTAGTACTTCCCCTTTCCTGGCAATGCTGCATATGTCTTCTTTTAAATCTCCATCCATGTCTTCTCCCTGTGCTGAAAGTCTGTATAATCACTCCAATGCAAATGGTTCTTCTTTCTCTCTTTCTAGTTTAATCCACACTGCCTCCTCTCTTCCTTTTAAGCCCTGTATTTCTATAGCTTTAACATTACTTTTTACATATTGTGCCACTACTATCCTGTCCTTTCTGAATAACGTAGAGCCTGTATAGTTATATCCCAGTCATGGTTGTCCATGAACCATGTCTCTGTAACTACCACTAAATCCATGATCGCCTTTGATTTAATTAGTGGAGGAGGGATAGTAAGGAAATCCACAGTACTACCTTTTAACTTTCGAAAGGGAGACTATGATAAAATGAGGAAAATAGTTAAGAAAAAACTAAAAGGAGCAGTTGCAAAGGTTAAAGACTTATATCAAGCTTGGGTGTTGTTGAAAAATACTATCTTGGAAGCCCAGACCAGCTGTATTCCACGCTTTAAGAAAAGTGGAAGGAAGTCCAAAAAACTGCCAGCATGGTTTAAAAGTGAGGTCAGAGAGGCTGTTGTTGCCAAAAAAGCATCTTTCAGGAAATGGAAAAAAGAGACAAACGACGAAACCTGGAAACAGCACAAGCACTGGCAGGTAAAATGCAAGGCATTGATAAAGCAGGCAAAGGGAGAATTTGAGAAAAAGCTTGCTGCGGAAGCAACAACACAAAATAAAGATTTTTTCAAGTACATTCGTAGCAAAAAACCTGTGAGAGAGTCAGTTGGTCCATTAGATGATAGAGGAGTTAAAGGGGCACTAAGAGGTGACAAGGCGATAGCGGAGAGACTGAATGAATTCTTTGCTTCAGTCTTTACTGAGGAAGATGTAGGGATGTTACCCATGACTGAAGTGGTATTTAAAGGTGTGGAAGAATTGAAGGAAATATCGATACATCGGGAAGATGTATTACAACTATTAGAAAAACTGAAGAGTAGCAAATCACCTGGGCCGGATGGTATATATCCAAGGGTGTTGAAAGAACTGAAATATGAGATTGCAGACCTGCTATTAGTAATCTGTGAACTATCATTAAAATCATCTCTAATACCTGAAGATTGGAGGATCGCCAATGTAACACCAATTTTTAAAAAGGGTTCCAGGGGTGATCCGGGAAACTACAGACCGGTGAGCCTCACGTCAGTACCGGAAAAAATGGTAAAAACCATCATAAAGAATAAAATTACTCAGCATGTAGATAGTCATGGCCTAATGGGAGACAGCCAAAATGGCTTTAGACAAGGAAGATCTTGTCTTACTAATCTGTTATGTTTTTTTGAAAGTGTGAATAAACAGGTAGACAAAGGTGAGTCAGTTGATATAGTGTATCTAGACTTTCAGAAAGCCTTTGACAAGGTCCCTCATCAGAGACTTTTGGCAAAACTAAAGAGTCATGGGATAGGAGGCAGTGTACTACTGTGGATCAGGAACTGGTTAAAAGATAGAAAGCAGAGGGTTGGGCTAAATGGCCAATTTTCCCAATGGGGAAAGGTGAATAGTGGTGTACCCCAGGGATCTGTGCTGGGTCCGCTGCTTTTTGACATATTCATAAATGACCTGGAAAGAGGAATAACGAGTGAGGTTATCAAATTTGCAGATGACACAAAACTATTTAAAGCTGTTAAAACCCAAGAGGATTGTGGGAAATTGCAAGAGGATCTTGATAAACTGGAAGACTGGGCATCAAAATAGCAGATGAAATTTAATGTGAACAAGTACAAAGTTATGCACCTAGGAAAGAACAACCCAAACTATGGTTACACAATGCAAGGTTCCACATTAGGAATCACCACCCAGGAAAAAGATTTAGGCGTCATTGTGGATAACATGTTAAAACCCTCGGCCCAGTGTGCAGCGGCAGCCAAGAGAGCAAATAGAATGCTAGGTATCATAAGGAAAGGAATGGAAAATAAAACAAAATATATTATAATGCCTCTATACAGTTCCATGGTGAGACCGCACCTTGAATATTGTGTGTAATTCTGGTCGCCGTATCTTAAAAAGGATATAGCGTTATTAGAAAAGGTTCAGAGAAGAGCCACCAAAATGGTAAAGGGATGGAAGGATACTCCTATGAAGAAAGGCTAAAAAGGTTAGGGCTCTTTAACCTGGAAAAGAGACGGCTGAGGGGAGATATGATAGAAGTCTATAAATTAATGAACGGAGTGGAACGGGTAAACGTAGATTGATTGTTTACGTTATCAGAATATAGAAAGACTAGGGGACATACAATGAAGTTACAGGGTAAACTATTTAAGACTAATAAAATAAAATATGTTTTCACTCAACGTGTAATCAAACTCTGGAATTTGTTACCGGAGGATGTAGTAAAGGCTGTTAGTGTAGTTGGGTTTAAAAAAGGTTTGGACAAGTTCCTGGAGGAAAGGTCCATAAACCATTATTAAGAAGTGACCCAGGATATCAATGCTTGACCCAGTACAAGCATTGCGGAACCTGTGTCTTTTGGGGAAACTGCTAGGTACGTATGACCTAGATTGGCCACTATTGGAAACAGGATACTGGGCTTGATGGACCTTGGTCTGACCCAGTATTGCATATCTTATGTTCCAAGTCAGCCTTTCTCATTAAAGTCTAAACAACTGCGATCTTATTTCCCATGCAACGGGCATTTATAGGTACTGCTTTCAAGATGTTGCCCCTTTTACCTATTTCTATAAAGGTATTTAATGTTTCACTTACCTGAGGGCTTTCTTCACCCATTCTCAATTAATCTAGTTTAAAGTCTCCTTCCATAGGTTAGCCAGTCTGCTACTGAAGACATGTCAACCCTTCTTGGACAGATGGACGCAATCTCTGCTCTGCAGCCCTTGGAACATCATCCCATGATCCTGGAAACCAAAATGCTCTCAATGACACCGTCCATGCAACTATGCATTTATATCCAGGTTGCAAGCTTCTCTGTCCTGGCCTTTACCCTCAACAGGGAGGATTGAAGAGAACACCATCTGCGCCCCTATCTGCTTCATCCTCTGTCTCAGAGCCATGAAGTCACTCTTGATATGTTCAGAGGGATACCTGGCAGTATTATTTCTGCCAACATGGATGAGCAACATTGGACTGATATGGATGAGCAACATTGGATAATAGTCAGTAGGCTTGATGAGTCTCAGCAAACTCTCCATAACATCTTGGATTTTGGCACCTGGCAGACAGCATACCTCTCTGGACATTGTCTGGTCAGCAGATGAATGCCTCAGTACCCCTCAGAAGAGAGTCACCAACCACCACTATCCTTCGCTTCATAGTGTTCATTGATTCAGTTTCTAAAGTAAAGTCTTCCAATTTCCTGTGTGATTCACACACCCCTTGGTTTGATAGAGGGAGCCTTTCAAATTTCCCCTTTGATCTGTCACTTGCCCTTAACACTTATTTAAGACTTCACAGATCTTTTGCCTCCTAATTGGAAGGCCTCTTTGTAAAGGTCTCTGGAATCTAGTTTATTTCTTTCTACTCAAAGACTATTTATTCTACTTGTATGCTAAGCTATACTCTGATTTTGATTTAAATAAAAAAAGCTCTGTAGAAACAAATTTATTTCAGGGACTATTTACTCTATTTGATTTTCTGTGCGAAGCTATACTCTGATTTGATTTAAATGGAAAGCTCTCTGGTGGTACTAAGACCTGACTGATTCAGCAAAAACACTTGAGTTCTAAAATACAGTACAGAAATTTATCAGCTTTAATCCAAAGAATTCCCTTTTTCCCCAAGATTTAGAGTATATTCCAGAAGATAAATACTTACAAGTACTGATCTATTTCCAGCTGTAGTAGTCCCTTTTGGTGGTCCTTCATACATAGACTTCTATTGGGTGTGATTGATTTGGACATGATGGAAGTGATAGATAAAAGAGTTATTGTTAATAGACTGTTAAAACCCTTCTAGACCGTGAGGCATCTGTTGAAGATGGCCATTGCCAGTTTCTCCATAGACCATTGCTCTGTTCAGCTTGCTCATTCACCACCTTTTTCACATTGTTCATATGTTCACTAATGTCTCAATCCAAACAGGAGTGGAAGTGCTTCTCCTTTCCCAGAGTCATTGCAGACTATGCTGTCAAGGTGCTGTTGTTCAGATGCTCTTGTCCCAACACTACTAAGTGACCCGTATAAAGAGATGATGTACTGCTTTGACATGGGGTCAATAGTAAGGTTTCTGTTATTGGTCACTCCACACTAGACCATGGTGACTAACTCCATTGGCATATAGCTGGATTTATCTTACATAGACTATGGATGGTATTTAGACTTCTTCTAATGCCTTCTTCCAAAGAATAGGTCCATCTTACCTGGGCCTTCTGTGCAATTAGTACACCTCTGCCTTCCAAAAAATTACACTTATCATCCAAGGCGAATCATTTCATTTTATATTTACAATAATTCAGACAAATATTATCAGGCAGGAAGTATGACACAAGCAAAGTTCAAAAGTAAAGGTACCAATACTCCACTTGAAAGACGATGGCGACACTCACACTCTGAAGTTGACAGAGCTGTATATATCCAACATCTCACATCTCATCGCATGGCAGTTACTGAATCAATGAGATGTCACCATGCAGTCACTTTAAAAAGATCTCTGAACAAACCTCATGACCTGTTTGCCATAGTTAAGCGTTTGACAAATGAACCTGCCTCACAACTTAAATATGAAATCCACCCTCAAATATTTGCTAACTATCTACAATCCAAACTCTGCCAAATTGACAATAACTCGGCTCCTAACATAGTCCTAGATCCAGTAGATCAAACTCTACTCACTATCTTCTCAATACCATCTAAACGACAAATCGAAGACACCATTGCTTGCATAAACATGACCACCGCTCATACTGATCCTTGCCCTGCGTTCTGGATCAAAGATCTATGAGCTGATCTCAGTCCCATCATATCCAGACTCATGATTCAATCATTTACAACAGGAACTTTCCCTCGTACCCTTAAGCAAACATCCATAAGGCCATTACTAAAAAACAACAAACTTGACCCTCTTAAACCAGAATCATATAGACCTATTTCAAGTATTCCATTACTAGCAAAAATTTTGGAAAAAGAAGTACAAAAACAAATTCAGGATCATATAGATCTTAACGCCCCACTGGACTCATGCTAGCACGGTTTCAGAGAATTCCACAGTGTGGAAACGCTTCTAACTACTCTGTTCAGCAGCTTATTATCAGGAATTGATAACATCCGCCAAGGGTTCGTCCTTGTTTTTCTTGATATCGCAGCCGCTTTTGATTCTGTTAGCCATGAACGCCTCCTTGAGCGTCTCAAAGGGAAGGGAATTACTGATAAAGCACTTGAGTGGTGTAGATCCTACCTTTCTGACAGATGGCAACAAGTACGATCCAACGATACTTCATCAGATCAGTTTCATCAAAAACAAGGGGTCCCTCAAGGCTCATCCCTTTCCGCCCTTATGTTTAATATATACATGCAGCCTATCTGTAACCTGATTCGATCCTTTAGAGTTAACTGCATGATATACGCGGATGATGTACTTTTATATTTTCCTTTTACAACTGAGAACCCTGATCTCAATCCATTAACTAACTGCATAAATGAAGTATCCAACTGGCTACAATCCCAAAATCTAAGGATCCAACACAAGAAAACGGAGGTGTTATTTATTACACGTAACCAAAATTTCACTGCTCCATCCTTTTTGAAAGTGAATGATGCTAACCTCCAGACCAAGACCACCATCAGATACCTCGGTGTCACTTTAGACCAGAAATTAGATATGAAAGCACATATTAGTAATATTGTAAGAGCGGTATATCACAAAATACGCTCCCTTAGACACCTTCGATCCTTGCTAGAGCCAGACGATTTTAGAACCATCTATCAGGCGCTAATCATACCTCATTTTGATTATGCGAACTCAATTTTACAAGGTCTTCCACAAACCACCTTACACCCACTTCAAATGGCTATGAATGCTGCAGCTAGAGTCCTTCATGGAGCTTCCCGGAAAGACCATATCTCACCTATTCTAAAACATCTTCATTGGCTCCCAATTCAAAGTAGACTCACTTTCAAAATTTTACTAATTACATTCAAAGCCTTCAAAGAACTCTCATCTTCATCAATATCAGACTTGATCCAAACACCACCCCTCAATAGAGACAGAAGGTCAGTAACACTCAATACTCTGTTAGTCCCTAAATCAATATCACAGTGTACCAAAACTACTTCAGACAGGGCCTTTTTATTCTGTGCACCAAGGTGTTGGAATAGCCTTCCTCAAAACATCCGAGCAATACCAGACCTTTTGCAGTTTCGCAAAGCTTTGAAACACTACCTCTTCCTTTTATCTTATCCAGTAAACAATAAAGACATCTCAACCAACCCACAGACCTTCCACTCATACACATACAATACAGATACCCCACAGACCACATACACACAAAACTGAAGCCATGATGATATTATGACTATGTTTATTAATTATATACCATGTTATCCGAGTTATATTCTCCTGTTTTCTGTAAACACAAAGTACTGTTGAATTGTGTATCTCACTGTTTTTTGTGAACTGCGCTGATGCTTAATAGTGCGGTATATAAGAGTCTATAAATAAATAAATAATAAATAAATACTGTACAGAGCTGAATATGTCTAACTATCCCAAAGGATGGAGAAAAATATATGAGAAACAGATATGAGAAAATGATTTATTTGTATCTCATTTACAGATGGGTACAACTCTGAATGTTTGACCTTGGTTTGAGACTCTAAGCTACTGACCTGTTTTCTTTTCATGCTGTTATGCTATGATGTCCAGGCCCTCCGTGATCCCAAAGATTGTTTCTGGTCTCATGAAAGCACAGAGTATTTTCTTCAGCCTCTTCAGCTGACGATGAGAAGCACCTTTCCCTCCTGTCAGAAATTGCAATGACCTGGCTGCCTGCTTTCTGTTGGGGCGTCTAAAGTCATGGTGTTGATTTTATAATTGCTTGATGACCACGGGTGACATGTCTAAGTTGCTTTCTTGTGCTGCCAGACCTTTCCCAATGCTCTGCTTTGCAGCTAAGAACTTCCATGTTGAATCTTTGCCAAAGAGACTCAAATTATCTTGAACGTGTTCCAGGATTTTGTCATTCTCATCTTGGCTGTACTTGAGCATTCACAGATATGCCTTTGGCTCTGCACCACGGGTAATAACGCCTGCCTCATCCATCTCCTCCTGTTGTTCTTCTGCTGCAGGTCACTGCTGTGAGGCCTCGCTATAAAATGGCTCCCTGCTGGATCTTTCCAGGCCTTCTGTCATTCAAACCTTTCTCCGCTGCCGTCTTCCTCTTGCCTACTGTGATTTAGTGCTGGACTGTCCTCACCCTGCTACTTCATTACCTTATTTTTCCTTTTTATTGCCCATGGCTTTAGGCGAGTCATAGCATCAAAACAACTGTAGATACAATAGAAAAAAAATATAATTGATTATTTTGAAATTCAAACCACATAAAATACAGCATGATGGATACACATTTACTAGGGGTATGCATTTGTCAGCAGCATTCAATTTGTTAGCACACCTTAAAAGATTAAGAGGCCCTTTTACCAGTGTGCTAACCATGAGCGTAACCCATGGGAACAGGTACCGCACACTAAAAATAGCTGAAGTGCTAAAATTCCAATGCTAACTGCATATTATGTTATGGGGTAGGAATCAGGTGGTTATGGATGGAGGATGGGTGTAGTCTGCACATCTCATTAGTGTGTAATGCTTTACCATGCACTGTCACTTGTATTGATTGACTCTTGCAGCAGTACCATGAGATTATTACTAGGGGGTCGGATCCACCATTTAGAACCTGGGCAGCCAATTGAGCAGAAGCAAAGGGGGATTGCTCATGCTCTCACCCACTTGGTACCCACTTGGCAAGAGGAAGGGGGAGGGTTAGGATTTTGGACAAGGTGGTGGGGCCTTAGAAGCGAGGGTGTGTGTGTCATGTGGGTATCTCCCGGTGTCTTTGGGGTAAGGGATTCTGTGCCTGGGGGGTGGTTTCTTGGTAAGGGAGGGACTTCCTTAGTGTGGGAGGATCAAACTGTGCCACAATGGCACTTCTACTTTCAGCACTAGATGCCAAGGGCCTTAAAGAGATTTCTATGTGTGAACCTGGCAGTTGTCATGCTACTGAACTGCCAGTAGCGCATTTTGTGGCATTAAGTACAGATGCACTGCGCCCAATTCCATTGAAAACATACATCTCCTTTGTACGTCCGGGCTGACCCAGACGTACAAAGGAGATCGCGATTCTGATCCCGCGAGGCACGTCTAACCCCACGGGATCAGAATCGCAAACAGCACTGTACGTGCAGGCCCAGCCTGCACGTACAGCACTAACCTGGCTAACTCAGCCAGGGCTTTTAAATGGAGCTGCGGTGCCATGGCGTCCCATTGCCATGGCACCGCGGCTCCTTTTAAAAGCCGCGATGCCGGTCGCTGCCCCGCAAAGTTAATTCCCCACAGCCCAATCCCTGATCTGGCCTCCTAAGTCCAGGGTCAGGCTGCAGGGGATTAACTTTGTCGCCCCCAGCCCCTTCCGTGCCCTGCATTGGCAGAAAAAAGGTCAGGGAGGCTATTCCACCCCGGGGGGTAGAATAACCTCCCTGGCCAATTTGCCAACCCTGGATGTACATGGCCCACTGTTCCCTCTAAGCTGTGCGCGCGTGCGTGCGCACACACCTTGCCGAGCAAGCGCACATACTGATTCTGATAGAAAACAACACAGACATCTTAAAATTTAAAAGTTGTGATTGTAATTACTAGAAATTTTCCGCTTCATTTAGTAATCGTCTATTTTAATTTAATGTGATTAAAATCAATGTGGTGTACATACTGTATTCTGATGTGTAGTCAAATTTTAAAGTATATAACTCTGAGTGTCGTTATGTGGCGCACAAAAATTTAACCTTCCTTCAAAAGCTGCACAGCTGATATTTTATGCGCACACAGCCTACAGAAAATTAGAAGGAACATTGACATGGCCGACATTAGAATCTGCCCTGTGAGTCCAGGGCTGGCAACCGCCCACCCTCCACCCCCGGGCCGCCTCTTCCACGCCCCCAAATAACTTCCCCGCATAACTGGCGGGGAAATTATTTGGGGGCTTGCAGCCACACGAATAGCCCTCACTATCTACAGTTGTGAAAGCTAGCAGTCAGCGCCATCCCACATGCTAGCTGTCTCCATCTTCCATGCCCACTCTTTTTCCCAATCCCACCCAAACCTGTGTAAAGCATTTAGCAGGGGTTTTAACCCCAGTGATGTTTTACCGTGCAGTATCCTTTATTGGGGAGCCTGTGCTAATGGTCACTTTGTGCTTAGCATACTTTAGTAAGCAGGCCCCAAAATGCTGTCGGTGCTTTGGTCTAGTTGTTGGTGATGAGCAAGATAGTTCATGGTACTAAGTTGCACCATAGTCGTCCAGAAAATAGTTTAAAATGTTTCCAATTGTTGCAAAATATGACGTATACAAAAATAAGATTATGTTATGCCTATTTTGCAGGCATGGAATTTGCTTCCTATTAAATGGAGGATTGATTCTAAAGTTTTAATGATTGCATTTATGTGCTTTTATTTTAATTAACTGTCTTACCTGGGGATACAGACGGGCATTATGTACTACATAGACAATTGAGATCATGGGATCAGTTGTTATTAAAGATGCCTTCATTTTCTGAGCTATGAAAAAGTAGTACTAGGAATTTGGGATGTTGTTTTATGGAATTCTTTGCCTATGGAATTGTGAATAGACCAGGAATACTTGTTGTTTTGCAAGAAGGAAAAAGCTTGGTGTTTTGTTCAAGCATTTAGGTGATTTATCTGCTTATTTTTAGATCTTTTTTAGATGTTCTTATTTTTGGGCATTTTATTGTATTCATGTAACCCCCCTGTCCATGAGAGTAGGCAAGTCCTGCCAGGACCAGGGTACAGAGCAAATACCTCCCGGGCCCTCTCTCATTCATTCACTCAGCCAGCACACACTGTTATTGACGGGGGGAGCAGACTCTCCACAGGGGGAAAAGAAATCTCTTTAAGGCCCTTGGCACATAAATTAAAGAGGCTCTTGACTTTGAATTGGGTGCTCCAATTCTCTTTGCGGTGGTAAAATGTACAGCTTAAACAGTAACAGGCAATAAAGTTCAGTTCAGCAATTACACAGTCTTTGGCAACAGGGATAGCGTTCCTCTGTAGTATTCGTGTCTCTGATCTCAGTTTAGCTATTTATCTGTTCTGCCGCTGGCAAAAGGATCCTGGATTAGAGCTCTTGAGCACTTAGCAGATGACAATGCCATTTCTCTCTCTGCCCTGGGACCCTACTCCTTCCTTCCTTTCAGCATGTGAAAGCACCTTCTCACCATACCTTCTCTGGCAGGCAAAGTCCATTCTAGCATGGCGGACTCCTCACTTACTTCTACTACTTATCATTTATATAGCGCCACTAGGTGTACGCAGCACTACACACATACACGTAAGATATCATTCCCCTTCTACTCATCCTAATCCCTTCTTTAATTAACTTGTTTCGTTTATGAATAGTTGATATACTGCCACTCGTGTATTTAAAAAAAATGACAGCAAGGCAGTTTGCAATCAGTTTAAAAATCGGAGACAAGAGTAAAAAAAGAATCTGTTGGACTGACTTAGACAGACAGTAGGGGGAGTTTAGGAAATGATTATGAGAGGAGGGGGATGAATACCACAATCCCAACCTGCTATTACTATCCGAATAAACAAGAAAGATAAGGAAGCTAAAGGAAATGATGACCGAGTGGTATTCCCAATAAGGCTTTTGGAGATAATGTATTATTTAAGTGAGAGACCCTATGTACTCCAAGTAAGACATTTGGGACAACCAGGTTTTTACAAGTTCTCTTGGACATTTTGTTTGAAGTTTCCTTTTAGATATCAAGAGTGAAGGAATTCCAGAGGCTAGGGATCTGATATCAAAAAGAGACATCTCTTGTCCATACTAATTTGAATTTCCTAGGTGATATTTTTCCCTTGAAATAATGCGGTTTGCTGCAATCACCCTGAGCTGATTTATTCTTTAACTATGGGAGTGACTCCTACGGTAAATTAAGCAGTGGAACAATGTCATATTTTACCGCAGCTTAGTAACTACACCCTTAATGATTTAAGCCTTACAGGCACATTTTACAGAAGATGTGGAAGTCGGAATTGAGATGGGCAGGCCACCTCATTTAAAAATCTGAACGCATTTTAGAACCGGCTCTGCTAAACGTGAAGCCATTTCTAAAAATATATCTACATGCAGTGCATGGAGCGTTTCTACAAATGTACATGTTGGAAGATCTGATGGAGAAACCCCAGCAACTTTCCCATGTAAGTGCTGGCATTTCACAACCGACACTTGCAAATGTCAGAACTTACATGTGTATCTCAGCCATTTTGCAAACTGAGATGTGTACATGCTGCTAATTAACTACAGAGGACTCTGTCTTCAGCTCATTTCAATTTGGAGGGTGAAATTAAAAACTGGGGATTAGGGGGGATACCCTATAAAGGAATGACCAAAAGAAGTACTTTTGTAATTTATTTATATTCTATTATATACTGTGCTATTCTGCATCAGTGCGGTTTACATTGAACAAACTGAAATTACATTGAACAGGGCATTATAACTTGGAGATAACTATTTTACAGGGAACATGGGCTATGGAGGGTTAAGTGGCTTGCCCAAGACCACAAGCAGCACCTGTGGGACTAGAAACCCCAGTCCTTCTGGCCCAAGGTTGCTGTCCTCTAGTGGGATTTGAACCCCCGACCTTACGGCCTGAAGTACCTTGCCCCAACCACTAGGCCACTAATCCACTCCATAATATGTGTTCATGCTAGGGGCAGTTTAAATTAAAACATGGACAATTTTGAGCGTGTTGTGGACATGTAGATTTTTGTCCTGCCCAGGCCACTCCCTCCCCCAAAATCCTGAAATGCCTGCAGAATACCTCCAGGGCAAACATTTATAGATATTTATTTTATTTATTTATTTATTTCCAGTCTCTTCTATACCGCGCTATTCAACATCAGTGCGGTTTACAATAAACATAGAACTACACATTTCCTAGGGTACTCTGTGTTTACAATGAACAGGTGTTAAAACGTGGACAACATGGGGTAACTATTTACAATCGTGCAACTGAGTAGGGTTCGCTACCTTGAACTAGCCGTGAGAGTCTTGTGTGGTGTACGTGGCTGGGGCATTATCATCATTATCTACCGGGTAGTAGAGGAGGAAAAGGTGGTGCTTCAAGGCCTTCCTAAACTGGAATAGGTCGGAGATTGCATGGATGTTGGCTGGAGTGGAAACATGTACATTGTGATCTTTTCTAAATCACGTTTTAGACGTGGATGCAGCTTGCACGTTTTTCAGCCACCGCATCCACGTTTAAAAAACAAATAAGGCTTGTAAAGTAATCCCTTAATATTCCACTAACTTGTACAATATTCCGGTGTGTGCATGTTTAACATTTTTTGTCGCTGCCATTGTCTGCTCTGCATATCTAAGTGAAGAGCGCTGTACATGTGATTTTAGGATGCACACGAAAGAATGGAGGACCTCCATGTTAAAAATATTTTCAGTATAAACTTTTGTGAAGTGACCAAATAGTATGTAAAATGTTTCTAGGTAAGTTATTAGCAAAATGTTCTGTGTGTCTTTTACATGTTTTTCCTTATGTTTTCTGTTGGTATGGTGTGCATGTTTATATATATATATATATATATATATATATATATATATATATATATATATATATATATGAAATCCTGAGGTTCTCCCCTTTGAGCTCAAAATAAAATAAAGAGTTATAACAGTGAAAAGCCGATGGGCAAAAATTGATTCATAAATGAGAAGGTGGCATTCATCTCAACTCACTTATTGGAAACCTAAATCTCAGTAAATTTGCAGCCTAAGGATACAATGGGCTTAAAGGATTTCTGTCTCCGAAGAAAAATTAGAAGGCTGTTGTGGAAAGGTAAATGGAAAAGGTTGTTTGGGCAAATGTGGTACTCCAGTGCTATTAAATGTTAAGCACCATCAGGGGGTATCTCGGTCATTAGCAAGAGTGGCATGTGGGAAATTGTTTCAAGCAGGACAAGAGTTATGGATGACTCTGTGGAAGTGGCACAATGCCATAGGGAAATTCTGTCCAGAAAGAAAATTATGTAGTTTTTTTTTCTTTTAGTTATTGTTGGGGAAAAAGTGCACACCAAATGCCCTTTTCGATTCCTCTCCTTCTACCCCCTTAAAGACTAATATCTCGCTTAGAGCAACATGCTACTGGTCCTGGATTTTTAACCTCTTAACTTATGTCAAAGAACTGATCCAAGCAGTCAGCCTTTTGTAACATTCAGTGTTATGTTCTCCCCTAAAGAAGCAGCCATCACAATTTCTTTTTTATGTAAGTAGTTAACACTTGAATTGATTTGGAAATATTTTATACAAACTGCATGCTGATTAGCTGTAATTAATAGAATCCCAAGAGTCCTACTGTTCTTCCAAAAGTATGCATGTTAGAGCATTGCCATGCTGAGTACAAGTTTTTGTCAGTGAAGGGAGAAACATTTTGTGAGATTGCTCTTTGACCGCTTCCTGCTCTGACTGTGTCCTTGGAATGCCTCCGCAAGGGGTAGACATGCTGACTATGGCAGCCTTAGAATCAGGGATTCCAGTTATTTCATAACATCCCTACGTAACTTGTGCAGCCAGAATGTACATACAGGAAGTGGCACCATTTTTTGAAGGGATGCATTCCCTTTCAAAATCACCCCACTGAAAATAGTCACACACATTCACACCTGCTATTTATTACATTTGAGATAAACTTGCAAGCATATTTAGGAAAATCCAAAAACATGTACAGAAGTTCAGATCGCACCGTCTCCCCTGGGGAACACTATTCCTAGGAAAGTCCCTTCTCGCCGCATATAAATATATTGCACTGTGTCATTATCTACAGTACATATTTATCTGTGTAAGGTTTGGATGATTTTTTAACAAACCACTGTTTTGCATGCAGGAGTGGCTTTGGAAATGATTTATTAGAGTCCAGTTGCTGGGGGAGAGGAGCAGCTGTACCTGCGAGCCGATGCGGGTTTTCCACCAGCGCGGAGCAGTGCAGCGGTTAGCTGGAGGCTTGCTAAACATCCTGCAGGCACAGGGAGGAAGTTCCAAGGCTCTGGAGGATCCTTCCCCTGACCCTACAAAGCCCAGCAGGTCCTACATGCGACCGCATGTCGCGGCCTGTGTGGTCATGTCTGAAGGGGCAGCACATGCCCTTTTGGCGCCCCTTCGGTGCTCACGAGAAGCTCTCGAGGTCGTTGAGAAGTTGGAGTGTTGAGTCCATGGGTAAATGGAAGTCTAAGGTGGGAGTTAAATCTGGAGCGAGTGTGCAAGGAGGTAGGTGGTGGTCCCTATGGACAAACACTAGACGTCCCTGCTGCCTGCTATTCAGTCACTGGAAGGGGCTTCTTTGAGCCCTGAGTCTCGGTCTCCACCTCCCTTCCCTCAGCCAGCTTTTTTGTCTACTTTGTTGGAACTGTCCCCATATGTTTCAACCCTGCTCCTACAGCCTGTAGATCCGGCAGCTTCTGATGGTTTGGTCTCTACTCCTTTGGGTGAAGTGACTCTTGTAGACATATGGACTGCTATTAAAAAAATTGATATTTGATAGTCTTCTACTGTTTCCTCTTTTTGTAAATTTACTCATGATGTGGTTGGTAAAATGCAATTTATAGATAAGCAATTTGGTTCTTTTGCTAAGCTTGCTGTCCTGACTGATTCTCAGCTCCAGTCTTGTCGTGATAGTAATGCTGCCTTAGTTAGAGATTCTCTTACCTTTTCCTACCGGCCGGAGGCACATGAGAACAAGTCTCGGGCAAGAAACTTACGTTTCCTTAATTTTCCTACTACCCATTTGCTATCCTCGGATATTTTGTTACAAAAGTATTTTACGGAAATATTGCAGTTAAGAGGGAACTCAGAAGTAGTTCATATGTATTATCTTCCTGTTAGCTCTTCTTCTTTACCGAAGGCTGAGGGGTCTTCAGCTCCCTCAGATACCTTGTTTGGTCAGAATCTAACAGCTTTCTTGGAAGATTCTGAAGACATCATTTTCAAGCATTGCACTTTGGAGTCTAGTAAGTTAGGTGTGTTGAGAGCTTACTTTAAGCATAGAGAGGCTCTTTTCTGTGGTTATAAACTCCAAGTTTTTCCAGATGTGGGCCGGACTACCCAGTTTTGGCAGAAGCAGTTTCTGTAGTTAAAATCTCGAGTAGTGGCTATGGGGGCTTCTTTCTTTTTGAAATGTCCTTGTCGTTGTATTATAACCTTTGCGGGGCAAACATATATATATATATACGGATGTAACTCAGTTGCAAAAGTTTTTGAGTGAAAAAGAGGCAGTTGGGATTTAGTAGTTGCAATTGATTATACATTTTGCTCCCTATTGTGGAGTTTAAGTACTCCTTTTTTCCTATCCTTATTTCTTTATTTTAATAATTGGCTAGTTCCTCTCTCTTGATGTGGTCTCCTTATGTGGACATGATTTTGTTCTTGGATTTTTTGTATTATGTTTACTTTATTTCTTTAACATGTACTTTGTATTCAGGAAAACTTAAACGTATTAAAAAAAAGAGTCCAGCTGCTGCACATTTTTTATCAGGTTAAACTCAAAAACTGTGCATTGCTGTGATCCTCAATTGGAGGCTAGAATGCTAATGTAACCGTTACTGATTCAAAAAGAGCAATTTTGTAAATTAAAGCATATTTCTTGGTCGTAAAGAGGAAATTTCTCATAGGTCCCCTGGAGTCTGCAGTCCCCCCCCCCATCCCACCCCACCTCACCTCCAAATGTTTAATATCTACAGGACAGCAAGCTTATTTTTGCTGAGTTGCTCCTTGAAAATGTAGCTGTTACACACAATGAAGGTGATTTTATAGCAGGTCACCCAGGTTGAAAGTCCAAGTAGGCACCTATTTTGATGGTATTTTATTAAGACGCATAGGCACATGTACTTTTTTATAAAATAGACTTACAAAAACTACATAATTCTGGCTCAAAATACACCTGCAGGTAGACAAATGAAGCATGTGTCTAGGTATGTATTTTATAAGCTTACGCACATACCTCTGCCTGCACTCTGCTCAAACCACACCTCCAAACCACACTGATCTTCGGATCGCCTAAAAGTAATGATCTCGTGTCACTGCACTGCTTTTATATGCATAACCCATGGGCTAGTTTTATAAGATGCCTTTTACATCCCTAAAACAGGTGAAAAATCATTTATAAAATAGCCTTATTGTGAGAAAATTTATGCCCACGTGAAGGCACATGCAAAGTAAGCAAGTGAATGTATGTCTGGAGATTTGAAAATGAGATCTACATTGCACTTGCGTTCCCCAACATATCTTTATCTGTTTTTGTGCAGATAAAGGTAGGTGTGCTGTAAAATAGCACAACAGTTTTAACTGCATTAAGGTGGGTGATGCTATTCTTAAAAAACACGTTTGCATGGGTAAATATACAGTTACTTCTATGTATATCTTTGGGGCCCTTTTACTAAAGTGTCCTGTGTGGTTAATGTTGCATTTTAGCACACGATAACTGCTATCATGTTGACATAACAATTATTGTGTTCTAATTTCTATGGTAACCACACATCGCAAAATGGTGTAGGGACTGGGCAGTTAGGGGAAGAAAGTGACTATGGAGAAAACATTGTGGTTAGCATGGAAACAACTGCCACGTGCTGTCAGTGTTTCAATTACCGCAGATGCCTTTACCACCCACCTCCTCAATGGGTGGTGATAATTGCACATGAGTCCAATGCACATTATGGGACTTGTTCCTGTAATAACTGCTGGGAACATTCTGGTCATGACCCGAGTTATCATGGAGACTTTGCACGTACTCTGCTAAACACTGGCAAGTGCGGTACTTTGCCATGCTTTAATTAAAGGGTCCATTTGTTTGTTGTTGTTGTTAAATGCCATTGATTTGATGCCAACTACTGGCGACCCACTGGATAGTGGTCCTAAACTGTGTTCAGTCTTCAGTCTGTTGGCGAATTGTGGTATCCATAGCTGCTATTATTGTATTGATCCATCACATTGCTCTTTTAAGCTGACCTTCACCCTTGCCAATCACTTTGTCTTTCTCTAATGATCTTTCTCTTTGCATGATGTGTCCAATGTATGAAAGTTAAAGTCTTGTCATTTGAGCTTTTAAGGAAGGCTTAGGTTTGATCTTCTCTAGTACCAATTGATTTGTTCTTTGGGCAGTCAATGTTATACAGTGTTCTTTTTCCAGGAGCATAATTCATGTATTTGCTCATTCCCTCATAGTTATTAATAATCAAGAGAATATGAAGAGGCTTTTTTATTAAATTGCAGTAAAAATCTCCAGTTACATTACTAGTTTCCACAATTATAGTGCAGTAACTGCAAAACCTCTGTGTTACTTGTTGTGAGTATACGCAGCAATTGCCCGTGCAGCTAACATGAGACAATAATTTCCCATGCCTTAAGGGACCTATGCTATCTGCTGTAGTAACAGTGAACACACACTAAGGGGGTCATTTTAAAAGTCTTATTCATGATATGGACATCGCAAGACTTGCACGTCCAAATCATTGAGAAGTCAATGGCTTTTAAAGACATCACCAGTGTGGAGACATCCAAGCAGACTGGGGAGTGTGGTGAAGGCATGTCTAGGGAGGTGCAATGGACTTAGACATCCATGTTTAATTTCAGAAATGTCTGCAGGCACCTTTAGATCTGGTCCAGGCACGCATGGGCATTAGGAAAGTGCTCGTTTTTACCTTAATCAAAAAATCCAAAAAGGAAACCCTTATCCTCACAATACAATAATATTTATTTCTCGGACATGACATAAAATGGGTACCGATGTATACTCACAAGAATTCCCTTAACCATAATAGTCCTTTTTAAGAAACGTTTCACCTCATGTACAAAAGGTAAAGTCCACATATGTATCAAAACCCCCCACAAAACATTTATTTTAAAAAACTCACATAACTTGCCGGAGATCAGGACGTTTAAGGTTGATACAGCTCCACTAACTCATCCAACGTAGTCCAAAGCACGCCCTTACATTCTGATGTGAGACGGAAACATCTGCATCAGGGAAGGTCTAAAACTGGCACATTTCTTTACATCAAAACCTCAGACATCCCAGTGCCGATAAGGTATCTTCCTTCAAATTTTCAGTTGCTCAGACACTCAAAAGGATATCTTCCAAACACTCAGGCTGCAAAGCATCTTGGTGTAGGGCTCGATTATATCTGTACGCATGTCCAGTTAACATGACCCATATCTTCCAATCCAAAGGCAGAGGAAGGACCAGAGGGGTGGGCAAAATAACCGCTACTCAGTTGTAAGTATTCATGTCAACGTTGTTCAATCATGTCAATATTCAATCCCCTAGGGGAGACACAATCAAGATGGAAAATCCAAGCCTGTTCCTTATAATTCAGTAAAGTATCTAGATCACCACCACACCAGGAGCGATATATTCTTTCAAGCACCCTCCAAAGATCCTCTGGTGTAACATTGGGTTTCAGTGAATTACATGATTGGAGATCTGTATTGGAGGGTCCTTGAAAGAATAGATTGCTCCTGGCATGTGGGTGATCTAGATACTTAACTGAATTATAAGAAAGAAGCTTGGATTTTCTGTCTTGACTGTGTCACCCCTAGGGGCTTGAATATTGATATTGATTGCATGATATTGACATGAATACCTATGATTGAGTAGCAGTTATTTTTTATCATCCCTCTGGCCCTGCCTCTTTCTTTGACTTGAAGATAAGGGTCATGTGACCTGGACATGAGTTCAGATGTAATAAATATGTGCCTTCATGTGACCATGTGTTAACTGCAAGGTGCAGTCCACTGCCATTCTCCACCCCTTTCCATAGTCTGCTGTTACTGTATATAGAGAAAGCACTGGATTATTATTGCTTCTGACTGCATCCTCTAATGTCTTTTATTAAGATGCATAAGACAGTTATCATGGGAATTAGTATGCAGTAACTGTTAGAGCAGGCCCACGCTAACAGTTACCACACAGACATTGCAGTTACAGTGTGCTAATTCCAGCAGTAACTACACATCGCACGATCGGATGGGGAATGAGCGATTAAAGGGCAGGGAATGGGAGTAGGGAGCACATTGCAGTGGTGCATATCATGCACGAACTGTCACTATTGCAATCAGTGTGACTGCAGTTAACATCACCTCAATATGTGGCATTAAGTGCACCCATGTTAATTGCGAATGTCGCTGCAGTGTGCTAGAATACATTTAAGTATGGTAAGTGCTGGAACATTTTAGCCATGACTCCAACAGTGCACAACTGTTGTACTTACTGCAGGTTAACATTAACTCAAATCACACAGTACCATGCCTTAGTAAAAGGCCCCAAATTTAGTTAATCGGGAATGAAAGGGATTAATTCAAAGAAGCCTATCGGCAATGTCACATGATCAGCAAAAGCAAAGTCAAATGATTTTTATAAGCCTTCTCTTTTTCTCATTTTACCCTCAACTTGGCAGCTGTTATTGAAACATTTAACCAGTAGTTCCTAAGGTGGAGAGGCAGATCTTCATGGAGGACACATGGCTGTCTGTGGAATAATTTGGTGCCAGCATTTTTAACTGTGAAAGCCATTGAGTATAATGAAGCGAATATGAGAATCACCTGTGTGAAAGATTTAGCCTCCAACCCAGTAATTCCAATGGTGAATAAATAAATAATATAGTATAGTTTAATGTAATGTAACTACAGAAAGCTATGTTTCTTTTTTTCTTCTTGTTCAACTGCTTGAAGTTCTGGATTATTAACTACTTCTAATGACAGCATGGTTGTGTGAGAGTTAGAAAATCAACTGCAACTTGAAAAATCGTTCTGCACTGTCTCAGAATGGAAGTAAAATACCTTTGGATGTAGGGTTCAGGCTGTTGTACGTGTGCTCAACTATTTCAGATGTTTTTGTTGTAAAGTCTCCTCAGAAAGATCTTATGTTCCCTTTATGCATCGTATGTTCCAGTTTTCATTTTTATCCCATGGATCCATAATGAAATCCTAGATCGACTTAAAATATTAAGAAGAATATGTTTTAATGTTTCTTTGGACAGTCTGAAAAACAACTGTTAGTTATTACATTATGCAGCCTCCATATGGCTTGGTTCAATCAAACTGAAGGTGATAATTGAAAGAAAATGAAATAGCAACTGTTGTATGAGCAATGCTCAAGCAATGGCGTGAAAATATGTTTTGAAAATATATATCCAAAGAGTGTGTGAGGCGGTATCACTTACGTGCCTTCTATGCTCACCTACAGTACTACAGTACAGAGTCTCTCAGTCTCTTCTAAATGCTAATTCTTTCCCCAGCTTCATCCTTTCCCTCCATTTTTTCAAGACCCAAAGACAGAGAAGACTGATGAACATAAACACCTATTCACCTCTTCATTCTTTCATTCACAGACCTCTAACAATGGACAGACTGTGAAGGTATTTATAGTACAGAATGCTCTTTACTTTGCTCGTAGACATCCATTCACTCTCCACTAATTTTACTCCTGCTTCAGATTGGCATAAGACTGTGCTACCGTATTCTTACACGCATGCATGTCCCATTACTCACTGGTAGCAATTTCATGTATATTTTTTATGTTTTATAAAGGTGAATAAATTGAATAGATATATACAATTAATCTTTTTTTCAGGCTAGGGCAGGTCTTCCCCAAACTCTTTCTGGGAACCCCATAGCAGGTCTGGTTATCAGGATATCCACAGTGAATAGGAATGGAATATATTAACATATGTTATGTTTCCGAAGCATGGAATTTTATCACATGCATATTTACTATGAATATCCTGAAAACCCAATGGTCCTTGAGGGCCCTACTCTAAAATAGTCTTTGGGAAGCCCTACTCTAAATATAACACTTTTACAAAAGTTGGTAGATTTTGATTACAATTTACCATGGAAAAGCAGATTTTGAAAGTAAGGTGGACTGGGGATCATAGTTTTAGTGTTCTACAAATGATATTTAGCTGCCACAGCCAGCAGTTTGTTTTGTTTTTTAATGCTGGCATTAGTGGTTATATTTAATACGTGTGGAGGGGAATTTCAGAAGGAATATAGAGAGGGGACTTCCCATGTCCATCTCCAAATGTAGAGAATTAGGACATTATTTTACAAGAGAAACTGCCAAATGCAGAGTCCCTTGTAAAATAGCTGCAGGATTGCCTGGGTATGCCCCTGCACATCAGCAGGCGTACTGATTATAGGACGCTGCATGTGGGGAAAAAGGAAGTGGAAATCCCCCTCTCCCCCATACTTAGTCATAGGAACAGCCTCCTAAAATCGCTCCAAAAGAACAGAGAGCATACCTTTGCAGCACTACAAGTCTGGGCCCCTTCACCTGCATCGCCAACTTTACTCTATTGTTCGCTCCCTCTCTAATCTTCGATCTTCTGCTTCCACATCCTCCCTCCAGCCTACTCCAGATCCCGCCCCCCTTGCCTTGCATTTCGCTGATAAGGTTCTCACTCTGCGTTCCTCCTTCTCCTCCTGCCCCCCCCATCCCCTCCCTCTTCCACTCCCTCATCAGCCCCCTCCTCTCCTGTCCAGGCTTGCCAGATTTTCTCTCATTGCTGGTCCTCTTTTCATCCCGTCACCATCCCAGAGCTGACCAGGACCCTTGCCCGTAAGACAACCTGTCCCTCCGATCCCATCCCCTCTACTTGGCTCTCCGAGTCTTCCCTGGCCCTTATTCCCCTTATTCACTCTATGTTTAACTCTAGTCTTCTTTCCAGTTCCTTCCCCTCTCTCTGGAAGCACGCTTTGATTAGACCCATCCTTAAAAAGCCCACCTTGGACCCCTCCATCCCTGCCAACTGGCGTCCTATTTCCAACCTCCCATTTCTTTCCAAACTCCTGGAGAAATTGTTTTTTGTTCAGCTCTCCTCTCACCTTGACGCCACCCTTTCCCTTCACCCCCGTCAGTCTGGTTTCCTTCCTGGGCACAGTACGGAATCTATTCTCCTCTCTGTTATGAATGAACTTCACTCCGCACACGATCGTGGCTCTGTCTCTATTGCAGTCTCCCTCGACCTCTCTTCCGTGTTTGATCTTGTCGATCATCGCACCCTGCTCTCCCGTCTTTGCGACACTGGGATCTCTGGCACTGTTCTCCACTGGTTTCGCTCCTTCTTGACTAACAGATCATTCTCTGTCACTGCTGGTTCCTCTTCCTCTTCCTCTCCCACTCACCCACTTACCTGTGGGGTTCCTCAGGGTTCAGTTCTGGCCCCTCTTCTGTTTAATGTTTTCCTTGCTCCCCTCACTCTTTTGGTGCAGCAATCCGGTGTTTCAGCCTACTATTACGCAGATGATATTCTTCTTCTCTACCACACTTGCCCGCTCTCACCCGATCTCTCCCCTCTCAACTCCTGTTTATCCTCCATTGCTTCCTGGATGTCCTCTAACTTTCTTCACCTCAATCCCTCTAAGACCCAAGCCATCTGGTTCACCCTCGGTGGCACCATACCTTCGATTTCCCCTTTGCTCTCTTCCACTTCCATTCCTGTTGTCCCCTCCCTGCGCTACCTCGGGGTTGTCCTGGATTCAGCCCTCTCCTTCCTTGAACATCTGTCTCTTGTAGTCCAGCGTTCTTTTCTCTCTCTCAGTCAGTTGCGAGCGCTTCGCCCCTTTCTTCCTGTTTCTGCCCTGACCACCCTACTTCTTTCCCTCACTCTTTCCCACTTGGATTATTGCAACGTCTGCTTTGCCGGTCTCCCCCAACGCCAACTCCGAAGCCTACAGCTTATCCAAAACTCCGCTGCCCGGCTACTTACTAATGCTTCCTGTTATGATCACATTTCTCCCCTTCTTATTGGTCTCCATTGGCTTCCCATCTCCTACCGGATTCAATTTAAAATCCTCACTTTCGTTCATAAGGCAACACATACTGGTGTCCCGTGTTATCTTTCTAACTTGGTCTGTCTCCATGCCCCTCAATGCTCCCTGCGCTCCATCCATGCTAAACGTATGTTCCTTCCCCCCCGCCTCTGCTCATCTCAAATCCACCCATTCCTCTGCCTTTTTCTTCCTTGGTCCCAGGCTCTGGAACTCGCTCCCCCCTGTCCTGCGTCTTGAATTATCCTTTTGTAAATTTAAAGCCGGTCTGAAGACCCACCTTTTTTGTACTGCCTACGATCTTCCCTTTCCCTCCTCCATCCCTACAGACCCCTCATAGGTTGTCTCATTTTCCTCAGTTTGTTGGTCTGTCTATCTCTGACCTACTCTTCTGTTCTCTTTCCTTTCTCTACCTCTGTCCCTTTCCTATTGCACTAATGGAGTTCTGTTTCTTCTATCCTCTCTTTCTAGCAGCAATGTTATGCCCCTTATTTTAAGCTTGTTGTAAACTGCGCTGGTGTCTTTGGCATGTGCAGTATATCAAGAAACGAATAAAGATAAAGATAAAGATCCCAAACCCTAGTGAAACCCTTTGGCAGCACCTGAAGTGGCGTCCCTCCCTATATAGGGCCAATCCCCCTTCCAACTTCCTTCCATAGATAGAATCTGTTCCCCACTCCCCCCACCAAGGCAGTTGGAAGGCCCCATTTCCTTTGAAGAACTTAAGAAATGCCATACTGGGTCAGACCAAAAGTCCATCAAGCCCAGTATCCTGTTTCCAACAGTGGCCAATCCAGGTCACAAATATCTGTCAAGTTCCCAAAAAGCTATACAGATTCCATACTGCTTATCCCAGAAGTAGGTAGTGGATTTTTTTGGTCCTCTTTAATAATGGTTTATGGACTTTTCCTCCAGGAACTTGTCCAAAACCTTTTTTAAACCCAGCTATACTAACAGGTTTTGCTACATCCTCCAGTAACAAATTCCAAAGTTTGTTTACTTGTTGAGTGAAAATATATTTCTCCTATTAGTCTTAAATATGCTATATTGTAGCTTCATTGCATGTCCTCTAGTCTTTCTACATTTTTAAGCAGTAAACAACCAATCTACGTTTATCCATTCCACTCCATTCATTATTTTTTAGACCTCTATTATATCTCCCCTCAACCATCTTTTTGCCAAGTTAAAGAGTCGTAACCTTTTAAGCCTTTCTTCAAATGGGGTATCCCTCCATCCCCTTTACCATTTTGGTGGCTCTTCTCTGTACCTCTTCTAGTTCTGCTTTATCCTTTTTAAGATATGGTGACCAGAACTGCACAAAATATTCAAGGTGTGGTTGCACCATGGAACAATACAAAAGCATTATAATATCCTTTGTGTTATTCTCCATTCCTTTCCTTATGGTTCCTAGCATTCTATTCGCTTTCTTGACCACCACTGCACACTGGGCACAGGGTTCCAACGTATCATCCACAATGATGCCTAAATCCTTTTCCTGGGTAGTGTTTACTAATGTGGAACCTTGCATTGTGTAACCATAGTTTATGAATATGATAAAAAGCAGCAGGTTCAGCAGAGATCCCTGAGGTACTTCACCTTTCTCCACTGCTGAAATTGTCTGTTTAACCCTACTCTCTGTTTTCTGTCTTTTAATCAGCTTCCTATCCCATGAATTTTTAATTTTTCCAAGAATCTCTCATGAGGGACCTTGTCAAAAACTATCTGAAAATCCAGATATACTATATCAACTGGCTCACCTTTATCTGCCTGTTTATTCACACCCTCAAAAAAAATGTAAGAGAGTAGTGAGATATGACTTTCCTTTGGTAAATCCATGTTGGCTTTCTACTATTAAGCCATAACTACTTACATGTCAGTAAGTTTGCTCTTTATAATGGTTTCTACCATTTTGCCCAATGCAGACATCAAGCTCACTGGATTGTAGTTTCCCGGATCACCCCTGGAATCCTTTTTAAAACTCTGTGTTACATTTGCCATGCTCCAATCCTCAGGTATTACCTATCATTTTAATGATAGCTCACAGATGACTAAAAGTAGGTCTGCAATCTCATATTTCAGTTCTTTCTGCACCCTGGGATGTATGTTATCCAGCCCAGGTGATTTGCTGCTCTTTAATTTATCAAATAAATGTATTACATCTTTTCAAGATAGGTCCCTCCCCCCACCCCCGAGAACCACCTTCTGCCAGACTGGGCCATTTCCTCACCTCACACAATGATAATCCCAGGTTTAATGGGGTAGTTGGGATATAGTGGGATTCAGAATGAGGCCCATTCACTCCTACTCCTTATGAGATAGCATGGCAAAATTGTGAGATCATCACTATTTATGCCAAGCAGGAGGGCATGAGCCTCAATCTTTCTCCCACTATACCCCAATGACCCTGTTAAGACTGGGTTTATCAATCAGGTGGAGGGGGGAGAAGGAACGCCCCGGTCTGGTGTGGGGGAGGTTCTCGTGGGGAAGCAGCTGTTTATATGGTGCAGTTGCCTTCAAGGGAAGGGGATGCCTCATTGGAGGGAGGAGGATCTGCTTCTGGCAGCAGAGGGAGAGAGGTACATCAGCCTCTGGTTGTAGAAGGGAGGTTGAATGGGGGAACAGCCCTATTTATGGAGGGGGCCAAGGGTTGGAGCTGCTGGAGGGGTTTCTTGGGTTGGGGATGCAGGTGGGAAGGCCCCAGTGCTGGCATGGGCATCTGCCCCTGTCAGCTGGTACTTATTTGTGTAAATGATGATGTCCACATTTTCTTTTCCATTCATGGATTCCCTTTATAAATCAAGAATCCACGTATGCATGGTGGGCCCTGCTCATACCTCTCCCACTCTCTGCCTCAACCACTCCCCCTGATATGGTAGACAGGATGAGCATTCCCATGTCTACAACATGCATTATCTAAAATGGCACTGTGATGTCTATTTTGATCTACATGTCTCAAAGCCTTTTGGATGTGGGAATGCTTCTAAGATAACCCCCATATTCAACACCACTATCCAGATAGCAGATGCACTGAATTTATATATATATAATGGTCAGGGCCAGTCATATTCAGGCTACTATCTAAATAAGCTAGGACAGCCTTTTTGTTGTCTTAAAAATTACCGAGATGCCCATACTCCGACCTGTCACTATACAGACAGTGTTGCTGAAAATCAGCGGATAGACCCAGCCAGTAGCACTTATATGGATAAGAGCTTCTGAATATCAGGCCATGAAATTTAGCTGTTTATTTTCCAGTTATTATTGTGTGCATACTTATAAGTACACATATAGCCACACGATTTTAGGAAAAGCCCTTTTCCATGTCCAACGAAACTTGAGACATAGACCAGCCATACTAGATTGTCATCTTCAGTCTATCCAGAATTGCTATGGGTTGGATGCATCTGCACTAGCCTCTGTTTTTAACTACTGTAGCTGGCAGCTCGTTCCCGTTTCCTAAAGGACCTTTCCCCATTTTCCGTAGTTGAATACATTTTTTCTCGGCTAAGGGGGCCCTTTTGCTAACGTATGATGTGTTTGCACTTCCTGCACCTTAATTGGCAAAGTGCTAGACTAGGCGGTCACCTAGGGCCACAGATTCTGGGGCGGTAGCAGCAAAGAGCAGTAGCTTACAAAGCACAACAATATGTTCTGACAGCCACCCTTTATTTTCCCTGCAGGGAGAGCAAGCACTCACATACATACAAAGCAACATTTAAGATATAAAAGCCTGATGCTCCGTTCTACATTTTTACAGGACTGTTGTTGGAGGGCTGTTGTTCAGATGATCGTTATTATTGACCTTAAAATGATCAAAATCTTGAGGAGGGGGATTTCAAGCCAAAGGTTTACCTAGGGCTACTGTCTACTACTTTGCCCTATGCCAGTCGTGAATGCAGGGGGTGTGCTCAGCATCATCTCCCTGCGTTTACCCCACAGGGCAGATACTTAACGGAAGAGTTGCTGACATTTCTTTTTAAAAGAAAACAAAACCAGCTGTTTGTGTTTTTCTTTTATTTTAAAAGGGATGCACATTCCTGCTTTTCTGTATTTTGTCTGGCATTGCTCAGGAACAAATCACTTTTCAGCTTTCCATCTCCGTTACCTCGCTTGGTTTTAGCAAAGCGTTCTGAAGAGCAGATGTTTCAACTGTGAATGTGCTAAAATGAATGTCTCGGAAAAATCCTTTTCTTTAAACAGCTCCAAATATCCTTCAACTCAAGCAAATCAGCCAAACTTAATTAAATACAAGACTGATCCCATATCAGCAAAGCAGACTGTGTTTAATTCAGTTGTCCTCGAGGCATGGAGGATTTGAAATTCTAAAGCAAGGGCATGGGATCTGTAAAACAATTGCTGGGCTAGTGTGACATAGACAGCACAAACATGAGACACTAGGGCTTTTACTAAAGTGCACTATGTACTTATCATGTGATTTGGCGCATGTTAACTGTGTGCTCAGACCTGCAATAATAGCTACCCTCATGCCATTCGTGGGTTAGGGAACCAAATGGGCAGGTTGGGGGCAGAGAGTGATGAGATGAGCACATAACATTTAGTGCTGTCAATGTTGCAATTAGCGTGGGTTCACTTAATGCCATCTCAGTGGCTGGCATTAGGTGGACTTGTGATAATCGCACCATGCGTTGGGGGGATGCATCTGGCTGTTAACTCTCAGAAACATGCTGGTCAAGTCCCTGATGGTTGCTACAGTTTTTGTACTAACCACACCTTACTGTAAGTGCAAAAACCTCATGTACTTTAGTATAAGGGACCCTTAATGGAAATCTAGTATGCTTTTGCTAAAATATTTCAAAGCAAAAAGATATAGGGGATAACATCATTTCTTCATTGATTTTGCAAGTAGCCGAGGTACGTCGGACGCAGTGCGCCCGTTGCCATCCAACCCCCCCCAACTCCACTCTCGCCCCCCCCTTTCAATAACCACACTATCACCAAATTGGGAATTAAACTGGTCGCAGCTTTATTAAACTTTTAACAAAAGCCAACAACATTTCAATAACCCTCATCAGAAGCATAGAAACATGATGACAGAAAAAGACCACATGGCCTATCTAGTCTGTCCTTCCATATCAACAACTACAACAGTCCCTTTTTTACCTTTAGAGATCCTCTGTGTTTGTCCCATGCTTTTTTGAATTCAGTTACTGTCCTCATCTCTTCCACCTCCTCTGGGAGACTATTCCACGGATCCACTACACTTTCCGTAAAGAAATATTTCCGCATATCACTCCTCAATTTATCCCCTTTCACCCTCATCCCATGTCCCCTCGTAGCAGAACTTGCTTTCAATTTAAAGAGACTCTCTCCCTGAACATTTATGCCATGGAGGTATTTAAACATCTCAATCATATCACCTCTATCCCGCCTTTCCTCTAATGTGTACATATTAAGATCCTTCACTCTGTCCTCATATGCTTTATAATGAAAACCACTAGTCATTTTAGTTGCCACCCTCTGCACCGACTCCATCCTGTTCACATCCTTTTGAAGGTGCGGTCTCCAGAATTGCACACTATACTCCAAATGAGGTTGCACCAAAGACTTAAACAGAGGCATTATCACCTCCCTTTTTCTGCTAGCCATTCCTCTCCGTAAGCACCCAAGCATCCCTCTAGCTTTTGCCATCGCCTTTTCTACCTGTTTAGCTACTTTAAGATCATCAGATTTAACCACGCCTAGGTCCCGCTCTTCTTTGGTGGACAAAAGTACTTCACCCCCTATACTATATTGCTCCATTGAATTGCTGCAGCCCAAACGCATGACCTTACATTTTTTAACATTAAATCCCAGCTGCCAAATTCTAGACCATTCTTCAAGCTTAGCTAGATCCCTCCTCATATTATCTACACCTTCCTGGGTGTCTACTCTATTGCAGATTTTGGTATCATCTGCAAAGAGGCAGACCTTACCCGACAGCCCTTCCACTATATCACTAACAAAGATGTTAAAAAGAATCGGACCAAGGACAGATCCCTGGGGCACACCACTGGTAACATCCTTCTCCTCAGACTGAGCTCCATTTACTTGTACTCTTTGTCGCCTCCCATCCAACCAATTTCTAACCCAAGTAGTAACTTTAGGATCCATCCCTAGGGTGCTCAGTTTGTTTATATGTCGCCTATGAGGAACGGTGTTAAAGGCTTTACTGAAATCTAAATACACCACATCTAGGGCTCTCCCTCGGTCCAATTCCCTGGTCACCCAGTCAAAGAAATCAATCAGATTTGTCTGACAAGACCTGCCTCTGGTGAATCCATGCTGCCTCGGATCCTGTAATCCGCTGGACTCCAGAAACTTCACTATTTTCTCTTTCAGCAGCGTTTCCAATAATTTACTCACCACCGAAGTTAAACTAACTGGCCTGTAGTTTTCAACCACATCCTTACTTCCGCTTTGGTGTAAAGGCACCACATAAGCCTCTCTCCAGTCCTTTGGCACCACTCCCAACTCCAACGAGGCATTGAAAAGGTCAGTCAGTGGAGCTGCTAGAACGTCTCCAAGTTTCTTCAGTATTCTAGGGTGTATCCTGTCCGGTCCCATCACTTTGTCTACTTTAAGTTGAGCTAGTTTCTCACCAACACAGTCTTCTGAAAATTGTCCAAGATGTCCCTTGCTTCTCTTTCTGTTTGTTGGTGTTTTCTGAGGTCCTGCTCTTGGTTCTTCATCTGTGAACACAGAACAGAAATATTTGTCAAGCAATTACGCTTTATCCTTATCAGCTTCTACATATTCCCCCCTGCACCCTTGAGTCTGACCACTTTTACCCTTCCTCTTCTCACTAATATATCTGAAAAATGTCTTATCCCCCTATTTTATTGCATTGGCTATTTCCTCCTCCTTTTGAATCTTTGCCTTCCTGACTACTTTGCTAGCTTCTCTAACTTTTTCCAAATACAGATGCTTGTCTTCCTCTCTCTGTGACCTCTAGTATTTCATGAAGGCCTCCCTCTTTTTCTTCACTTTTTCAGCTACTTCTTTCGAAAACCATAGTGGTCTCCTTTTCCTTTTACCTTTATTTACCATTTTATCAAAAAGGTTGGTTGCCCTTAAAATATCCCCTTTCAGTTTTGCCCACTGTTTTTCTACATCCCCCAGCTGTTCCCATCCCACTAACGACTCTCTGAGGTATTGGCCCATCTTGGCAAAGTTAGTCTTCCTAAAGTCTAAGATCCTTACCTTTGAATGGATTCTAACAGCCCTAGTCCTAATACTGAACCTCACCATCTGGTGATCACTGGATGCAAAATGATCTCTCACTACAACATCAGAAACACTTTCACCATTGGTAAGCACCAAGTCCAGTATGGCCCTTTCATGTGTGGAGTCTGTTACCAATTGCCTGAATACTTCTCCCTGTAGAGAATCCAGGATCTCCTTACTTCTAGATGATACTGCAGCAGGAATGTGCCAATCAACATCTGGAATATTGAAATCTCCTATCAGTAGCACTTCCCCTTTCCTAGCAATGCTGCGTATGTCTTCAATTTAACTCTCTGTCCACCTCTTCCTCTTGTGAGGGAGGTCTGTATATCACACCAATGCAAATAGATTTATCTTTCCCTCTTTCTAGTTTAACCCACAATGCCTCCTTTCTCCCATTTAAGCTCTGTAATTCCAAAGCTTTAATAGTATTTTTTACATATAGTGCCACTCCTCCTCCTCTTCTTCCTACCCTGTACTTTCTGAATAAAGTATAGCCAGGTATAGTTGCATCCCAATCATGGTTTTCTTTGAACCATGTTTCTGTAACTGCCACTAAATCCAAGTCAGCCACTCCCACCAAAGCTTCAACATCAGGGATCTTATTTCCCATTCTACAGGCATTTATACACACTGCTTTCCAAATGTTACCCCTGTTACCCATTTCCATAAAGGTATTTAATGTATCACCTACCTGGGAGATTTCTCCTACCTGGGGTCTTTCTTCAACCATCCCCAATGAATCTAGTTTAAAGCCCTCTTTAGTAGATTAGCCAGTCTACTACCGAAGACGCGTTGACCTTTCTTGGACAGATAGATGCCATCTCTGCTCTGCAACCCTTGGAAAAACATCCCATGGTCTAGGAAACCAAAACGCTCTTGATGACACCATCCATGCATTCATCTCCAGGATGCGAGCCTCTCTGCCTTGGCCTTTACCCTCAACAGGGAGGATTGAAGAGAACATCACCTGTGCACCTAACTGCTTCACCCTCTGTCCCAGAGCCATGAAGTCACTTTTGATATGTTCCGAGGGATACCTGGCAGTATCATTTGTTCCAACATGGATTAGAAACATTGGGTAATAGTCAGTTGGCTTGATGAGTCTCGGCAAACTCTCTTTAACATCTTGGATTTTGGCACCAGGCAGACAGCATACCTCTCTGGACATCAAGTCTGGTCGGCAGATGGATGCCTCAGTACCCCTCAGAAGAGAGTCTCCAACCAGCACTACCCTTCGTTTCCTTGTGGTCACTGATTCTGCAACTTTGGGGTACTTGAGCTCTGGTTATTCCCTTTCCAGGGATGCTTTCACCTCCTCCACTTCCAGGGCTGCATAATGGTTCTTCAATTCAAGGGCTGGAGAATTTGGATTGGTGATTTTGCAGGCCCTGTTGACTTGTGTCCAGCCTTCGACATTCTGTTGGCACCCATCTTCTTCTCTGCTGGAGAGCTTGGTTGCTGCAAGAAGCATCTCATCAATGTAGTTCTCACTGTCTTGAATGCTCCTCAGCCTTGCCACCTCCTTTCTGAGTTCCACCACTTGTTTCCTCAGAGCATGCAGGCACCCTGCACATGGGTCCTTCAACTGGCTTTAGGACCTCTGTCTGGACCGAGGCAGAAGCTGTAATGGGGGCAACAGCTTTAGTGATATGATTTTTCCCAGCCATTGTTCTGCTAGTGGAGCTTAGGTATCTGTTAAAGCAAAAGAGACAGATCTACCAAGTACCAGCCTGTTTCCCAGCTGTCCTTTCAGAGAAAAAGCAGTTAAATCTCTTTAATTATATTCAAATGTGCTGGACCAATTCTCTGTGCTTTGTTAAATGGGGAGGTGCCCTATAAAGCCAGACTGCTCACTAGGGGTGGGTGGGAGTCGGGGTGGGTAGGGAGGGAACTAACACCTGATTAGGTGTTAGCAGTTCCCAAAGCTGAGGAGGTTACTAGAGTTCAACAACCTACTCTGCTCAAGGAAAGTTCCACTAAAGCACCAAAAAGAAAGTAACCTTGCTTTAAAAATATACAAAAACCCTTTTAAGAGCTCCCAGTCAGAGAGCTAGAAATTTAATAAAATAAACCCTCAAATCCTTACTGTTGGTTGATCTGCAGAGCCCCTGTTAGGAAAGCCTCAACAGGGCAGGGCACTGGAGCCTTTTATGCAGGCCTCAGCTTCTCTCAGGTAATCAGGCCCACTAACTCCTGATTAGGTGTTAGCAGTTCAAAAAGCTGAGGAGGTTACTAGAGTTCAACAACCTACTCTGCTCAAGGAAAGTTCCACTAAAGCACCAAAAAGAAAGTAACCTTGCTTTAAAAATATACAAAAACCCTTTTAAGATCTCCCAGTCAGAGACCTAGCAATTTAATAAAATAAACCCTCAAATCCTTACTGTTGGTTGATCTGTAGAGCCCCTGTTAGGAAAGCAGGGGCTCTACAGATCCAGTCAGTGGAATGAGGCCTCACCAGCCATGTGAGTAGCAAGGTGACTTAATTTCCGCTTCCGCCATGTAATGGCCCACTTCTATTTTCATACCCCCCTTTTCCGGCTTCTCCATATTATTAGCAAAAGCTCTGAGGGGTTGTCCGGGTTGGGGGTACCCCACCCCTGCCCTAAGTATTGCCTACGGCTCCGGACCCCGGAAACCTCCGGGATCCCGCTGCCCCCCCAGCTGCAACACCATATCACCTAATCCTCCCTGTCCCAAAAAGGGGTGGGAGGGTGGGATGCCAGCCACCTCTTCTGTTCTGTCTCTCCAGACGACTGCCGTCCCACCAGCCTTTGTCTCCCGAACCACCCACTTGCTACCTCCTGGCTCCTCATTGGCTCCCGCGCCCTCTATCAATCTGCGGGAGCCAATGCATTCAAAAGATGCCTCTTCTTCCTGCCGTCCTCCCTCGCAGTCCTCCTCTGCGCCGGGACCATGCACTGCGCCAACCACCTGATTAACGGCGGCCACCAGGTACGTGGCCCCGTGGCCTTCCAGTAACCAATGTATGTCAGACACAGTGCGCCCGTTGCCATCCTGCCCCCACACCCCCTTTCAATAACCACACTACCACCAAATTGGGAATTAAACTGGTCGCAGCTTTATTAAACTTTTAACAGCCAACAACATTTCAATAACCCTCATCATAACATTCCAGTCAGCGGAACGAGGCCTCACCAGCCATGTGAGTAGCAAGGTGACTTCATTTCCGCTTCTGCCATGTAATGGCCCAAGGCTATTTTCATATCCCCCCTCTTCCGGCTTCGCCATATTATTAGCAAAAGCCCCGAGGGGTTGTCTGGGTTGGGGGTACCCCATCCCCGCCCTAAATATTGCCTACGGCTCTGGACCCCGGAAACCTCCGGGATCCCGCCACCGGCTCAGGCGTCACTCGTCCCTGTGCCACCCCCCAGTACCAAGCTGCAACCTACTAACCTCCCCTTCAGTACATACTCCAAAGCCTCTTGCCAGTCATTCAGGAGCAAATCAACCCCCACCGGGGATAAGTGTACTCCATCCCGCCTATATAAAACCGCACACTCCACCTCCACCCAGGTATGCAAAATTTGGAACCCGCCGTGCTCACACACCCAGAGGCCAATTTGGCGACTGATTTTTGTCAACCCACGTGACCACCTCCATTGGTCCCAGCAAGCAGGCCTTGGAATTATATCTGACCATAACAAGTCTACGTCATTAAACATTAAGCACACTTCTGCCAAGTCCCTTTTTGCTGCTCTGATCAACTGCTTACAAGTCCATGACCCGAGGTCATTGCCTCCCAGATGTAGTAATAGAAAAGCCGGTGACCCCTTGTCGCGCTCGTGGTGCCGAAGCAAAGGCAAGAGCTGCATTCAGCGAAGACCACGCTCGACCAGCCATGATACGGTCACCTCCGAAGCCTCCAGTCCGATATTTGGCCCCACCGGCCATGTCACCACTCGTTGGCCAGCCCAATATACAATAGAGTGGCCGATTACCCAGCAGCCACATGGACTGTGTCCCACATCTGAAAGAAAATTGACAGTTAGCAGCAGTAGGGCGCTCTCCCCTTCATAGACGCACATAGCCCTGGAATGTCTGCGACCGCCACCTGCCTATCTGCTGTATCTCATGCTCAGGCAGCCCAGCCGCTGCTGCACTGGTAGCTGCACCAATTCGAAAGGAGCTCGGGGCAAACTTGCTAGGGTCCACGCCAATCTGCCGCAGCGACAGCCGCAAAACCGCTGAAAACTGAAACCGCCTCAGCAAGCGTGCATCTTCATGTAAAAAGTGACCGCCATCCCCTTTTGGCCTTACGCGCAAGTAGGCATTCAGGGATGCCACAGGACATGTCAAAGAACCACCAATCATCCTCAAAACCACCCAAGTTCCCCTTCCCCTCTTATCCGTCTTGGATCTTGCTAGCCTTATTCGAAGCTCATCCCCTGACACCTTCACCTGCTGCATTTGCAGGCCCCTTCCGAATTTAGTTCGACTGGACTCCGCTACCAACTCCCCCACTTAGAAAGCGCCAAAAAAGCCACACAAAAAACTGCCCGAAAAAGAGTGGCTTCGTACAGAGACTCTGCCACCCGGGGTAACGCTGAGCATAACCTCGCGAGCAACTCATGTGTGATAGGCTTCCTACAGTCGCCCTGCGGAGGGAGGGACCGCTCCCACCCCTGCAGCAGCCTGCAAGTCAAGAATCCCCCACATGGTGCGCCCAACCCACTGCCCTAGAGAAAAAAGCAAACCCAGCCAAATGCGTCCGCACCGTTGCCCTTGACACTCCCGCAGCCTTCGCTGTAATGACATATTGACCCATGAGCTGATCCAACACTGGTCCTTGCTGCCATCCCAGCGCCAATAGGAAGTCCACTACACTGCTGCAGCCTTGACGATACACCAATCACGTCGCTGTGGACACAGAACTCTGCAGCAGGTTCTTCATTTCCTGAGGCCAATTTGCCATAATCGCTCCGGGACCAACGCTCCCTCGGCGTCCACCTCTGGTGCCAATGTCCGAAACAGGTCCCATTTGAAACGGGAAAGAACATCAGCAATCTCATTAGTAATCCCTGGGATATGGTGGACCTTCACTGGCACATTCAATCGCAAGCAGGCTAGTACCACCTCCCTCATTAATGTCGCTACTCGTATGCATCGGGGCGCATAATGGTTAATCACACTGACCACCGCCGCATTGTCACACTACCAAACTACTTTGCGATTGCGCAGCCCGTCCGGCCACAATTCCAATACCACCAAAATTGGAAACAGCGCCAATCCGCGGGAGCCAATGCATTCAAAAGATGCCCCTTCTTCCTGCCATCCTCCCTCGCAGTCCTCTTCTGCACCGGGACCACGCACTGCACCAACCACCCGGTTAACAGCGGCCACCAGGTACGTCGCCCCACGGCCTTCCAGGACCTGAAGCTACTATGGTTATGCAGAGCCTACACATTTCCACTTTGTGTTTAGCTCTTTTGACTTATTCCCCCAGTTTTCTTGCTGTTTTTGAGTTTGTTTCACATATTTGTTTTAATCACTATTTTCATGTGCTCAAATTAATTCTGTGTGCATTAATCCAAGGGTTAAATTAATTCTACACTATTTGTAATTAGGTCCCATGCTATTTAGCAGGATCAGGTTACAAACAGCTCATGCTAACCATTAGCCCAGCTTAGTAAGCATGCCCCAAAAATTGTGATGGCTCATTAACAACATGAATGCATGCTAAGCAAGGCAAATCCATATAAAGGTAGTTTTAAGTGCATTCAGTTAGCCAGCTTGTTTGCTGAAAATAAAAATTTAATGAAATTTGTTATGCTGCTGTTGTGGAATTTTTTTTGCTATATTTGTCCCATAAATAAAATACTAAATAGAGAGAAAACACTTGCAGTCTAATTTAAAAAAAATAAAAAATAGTGGACCACATTTAGCAGCCAGGTTTGAATTAGCAGCCAGAGATGAACATGGGACTTTAACGTGTTACCCTTCTTTGATACTTGCTAACAGTGGACATAAATTTGGTAATCTGTGGACCTCCAGTGGAAACACATTTTTCAGCACAGACATGGGCCATCAGATTCCCTGGATTAAAACTAACCAAAAATTGAATCATGCAAAACTTGCTCTGTTTTTCATTTTTCAAGTCCATAGCAACACTGGGTCTTGCAATATTCAGCGTGCCCACTGGGACATGCCCACTTCTTCCCGTTAAAGAGGAATAGAAGTGTGAATTGCACACTGCAATTTGTTATGCCATTTTAGATTCTTAGTTATGCCATCTTAGATTGGTACAATGAAAGTCATCAGTGATATATTTTCCCCTCTGTGCATGCATTAAAACCAGTTGATGAAATCAATTTGTAGAATGTGAGTTCTTTCTCTGTGTCAGTTTTGCAAACTAATATTGTTTATGAGGCTCAACACTATTTTTAGTGCATAAATAAGAATGTTTATAAACTAATACATATGCACAGGGATGAAGAGAAGGTAAACAATTCCAATGAGAAGAGCAAGGATTGAAAAGAAATTACCAAAGAACATTTTGTAGTGCTAGCAATATTTTTGATGTGCGTTATTTCCAGCAATGAAGCTTACCTGTTATTATTTTAATTAGCCATTCTTAGACTAACATGATATTCCTTAACTCCATGAATTCTCTTTTTTTTTCTTTTCCCAAGGATCTCATTGCACACAAGGATGGAAAATTGAAAGCTAGAATGCTTGTGGCAAAATAATTGATGTCCCTTTAGGTTTTTCTCAAGGGAATGTTCACATATAATGGCCTAAATCCTCCTGAGCTAGATCTCTCTGTTTGACTTGTCAATATGTAATTATGATTTGAAAATAAAACAAATTGCAGTGCAGTTGTGATGTGGAGGCTGTCATGCAGAAGGAAAAGAGAAGTGGGTGAATAAAGGGAGATACATCCTCTTTCTAATTTATGTACCAAGTGGGAAATGTTGGAGCTGCAACTATAGAGATAGTACTAAATTAACAAACTGCGGTGAAATATATCAGAGATACATCTGGACTGAGTACATGTGTGTGTGTTGGGAGGGGTAATTTATAGCAGTGTATCTATTTGAAATGGCAACAAAATACCCATTTTATGCCTACTTTATATATTTTGTATAAAGATAAAACCCCATAACATAGAAATTTCCATTGATCTCCAATATAATTTGTTAATATAGTTTCCTATTCTTTGATTTTTCATGATTGTTTATAATTTTTTAACTTAATAAGCAATTTTTTTTGTGTGTATACATTTTTATGGAACAAAGAAGTAGTTTTACAACTCCCCTCAACAATAACAAATCTGGGGCTTACAGTAACATAAACAGCAATCCAGTAGGCCAAGTGCATTCATATAGAAACGTGCACATGAGATACGCTGACTCCTAAAGGAGTATAACCCAACTCTAACCGAAGAAACCACTAGCTTCCTCAAAAGACCACAATAGCCAAAACACCCCCTTATCCCTCCTCACCTCCAACCCCCACACTACCCTCAGAACCCCAGACAGGGAAGTGGCAAAGCCAGAAGGAAGAACACTCTCAGTACCATACATCAAAATTCTCCCTCAGGAAATGCGATGAACCTCAGTGCAATAACAACTGGAGGGAACTGAGTTCCAGCTCCATCTAATGGCTTGTACTTTTCTGCTAAAATATACCCAATCTTCCACCTTTTACTCCCCCCTATAGAAATTCCCCATCCCAGCCCCACCCAACCCCACCCTTCCCCTCCTCTAAAACTCCTTTATCACAAGCATACCATGAGGATATCAGTAGCATAGCATAAGCCCACCAAAAGCATTCCCTGAGCATACCATAATCATACCACGGGAGTAGCAATGGACGCAGCACATAGCCAGTTACACATTCGGCCAAAAGAAAAAGTGATAAAGGGGCAATGAAGACAATCATGCAAGAATGAAGCAAGTGAAGATGTGTCTTATCCAATAAGGGTCTGGGCCTCTGCTCGGAGAAGATCAGACCACAGTGTTCGCACCATTTCAGGTGCCTCTCCAAGATCCACCATGAGTTTTTACAGTCTATAAATGTTCCAGGCTTTAACTATCCATTCAGCAGGTGTGGGGGGTACAGCCTGCTTCCAATATTGAATGATGATGCTGCAGGCCACTGAGTAAGCAGCTGGAGAGGCAACATGGTCCCACTTCCAAGACATCGGGGGAAGGTACTCCAGCACACACTATTCGAGCAAGAATGGAAGCACAAGACCTATGACCTTATAAATTTGGGTGTGTACCTGAGACTAGAAGTCCTGGATCTTGGGAAAGAACCACCACATATTTTCCACATCTCCCCACTTCCTAGAGTTTCTCCAACATAGGGTGTTGTCCCCTTTTCCCCACTTGAAGAGATTAACTGGGATAACTGACATGTAATAAGATGCACGGTCGTGTGTTAATTAAGGATAGGGATATTGAGCAGGAGTGAGAATACTGACAAATCTCCTCCAGAAATCTTCAGGTCTGTCCCCTAATGTGGTATACCAGCCCACTCTATAGGTGAGGTATTGACTAGGGCATGGGGAGTCAGTGGCAAGAGCCCTATAGAGTTGGGCCAGAAAGGACTTCAGCCGAGTATTTTTGAAGAGGACTCACTCCCACTGTTTTGGTGAGTGCAGCATATCAGTTGCATAAGGGAGAATTCCGAAGCAATGTCGCAACTGGAAGTATTGGAAGAAATTCAGTGGAGTCCCCCACACCGCTTCCACTCAACATTTAGAGGCAAAAATGGAACCATCAAACAAAGATGATATTCTCAGGGCCTGTCCAAAGTTTGAGACACTTCCAGCAAAATCTCTAACACATGCGAAAGAGGACACTGGAGTGAAGGGGCCAACTGGAGAGACAGCTTCTGTCTTACAGAGTGCACGCCAGATCTTCCACACGGGCCCCAAAAAAGGGTGAGAAAGAACATGATGGACGTCTGTTGTCTCTTTTAGGAAGAGCAATGACTTAAGGGGAATGGGAGACATCCATACCCCTTCTTTTTTTAATTTTATTTATATTTATTACATTTTTAACAGTTGCAATAAGCAACCTATAAGAAAAGTAAATTAATTTAAAGTAATACAGGAAAAACCTCAAGAAACAATTAAACCAAGAATTTACACAAGCCCACATTACGAGAGACAATCAAGAGTACACAGAGGTCAAGTCAAAGAAAATAAATCATACATTCAACCCCTTATAATTATACCCAGTCAAATACAGAAAACATCTCAAAAGGAAAACTACTTATCCATAAGCAATCACTCAAGATGGGAACCTCAACAAATACATAACAGTTGCCAGAAAGTGTTACCAAACCCTTGCAAGAAACTTCAAATAAAACGTTCCTCCAAGAGCTAATGCCCTAGGTTTTAAACTGAAGAAAGGTTTTACGCCAGATATGAGTGATACGAGCAATATCAGGAAATATCATTAATGGCTGGCCACAAAAAGGACAACCTTCTTTAGGAAATACAATTTCATAATACCACTCTTAACCTGCTCTGAGAAAAAAGAAACTAATAAAGTACCTCTTTGGGATACATTACCCAACGAAGTCTCCAAAAATTGAGTTGATCCTAAATCATCAGGATTAACCGGCTCATCTGCATCTCCCACAGAGGTATATAATAAATAGAGGAGAGAGCAGACTCTGAAAAATCAAACATCCTTTAAGTACATTTTAAATAGCTCCATGGGAGAAAGCAGACGAGGCACAGGAAAATTAACCCTTCACCACACACGTGGGTTCATTTTGACCCCAAGCCTTCTGTTATGTCAAATTACTTACTTATTTATATCAGTCATGACTTAAAACTTCCGGTAGCTTCTCAATATTGACAGCCATTGAATTTTCCCTTAGAGTGTTATCATTTAATCGGAACAGTAATTTTATGTTAACATTTTTATGGTGTATATACCTATTATACACACCTAGGGTCAAATTGACCCCAGCTTAGCGAAACCAGTATTGTCAGAATTCCTGTTTCAGGTTCATGTTGTAGTTATTATTGTTAATGTAGCATTGCTAGGCTATTTCATCTGTAGGCTACTGTGATCTTCATGTGAAATTAAGGCGACATTTTTTAGCGTTTGAGTTCATACCAGGCATGTGTTCGTATAGACCTATTCATTGCTGTTATAGAAGTAATGGCGCTTTGCCGCCAACATTGTTTCTTTTTTCTGAGATATATTTGATTGGTAATAACAGTTATTTATTATGATTTCAGTTATTTTATTGTTTCAATGAACTTTTTTCATCACAGTTTGTCTTTTGTAAAGAGATCACACTAGTGAGTTATGTTCCAAAGAAAAACAAAACGGTCATTGTTTTGAGCAGCATGCATCATGACAAGGCGATAGACGACAAGAATGAAAAGAAGCCTGAGATGATTCTGCACTATAATGCTACTAAGTCTGGAGTAGACAATCTGGACAAGCTTGTGCGTACATATACATGCAAACGTGGCACTAGAAGATGGCCGTTCTGCCTGCCGATGAACATGTTTGATGTCGCTGGTGTGGCAGCTTACATAATTTGGGTGCAGCAAAAACCCGAATGGCAAACAGAGGTGTCCCACAAACGGCGACTGTTCCTAACAGAACTGGCAAAGGAGTTAGTTCTGCCACAGCAGACATTGCGATTGCAGAACCCAAGAACACTTCAGAAAGGGGTGCGAATCTGCATGCAACTACTTGGATTCAGCTTACCTGGTCCTACAGGCTGTGAATCCAGAGGGGCACGATCGCGCTGCCAGCTTTGCACCAGATCATCAGATAAGAAAACATCAAACTACTGCAAGCGATGTGGTACAGCCATATGCCCAGAGCATTGCCAGCTGTTATGCAATGAATGTGCTGACTAAAAGACGCCTAGATAGATGATTATACTAGGGGTGTCGAGACTTAATTACAATTAAGTGATAAGCTGAAGTTAATAGTTAGACTACTTTTATATCATAAACACTGAACATTTGTAAAAAGCAAAAACTGATAACTGTTTTTAATAAATGCATTAAAATACCAATCCTATGCGGATGAAATTGTTCATGGTTTCTGGTCATTTACTGATGGGGTAAATTTGACCCCAGGTGTGTAAAGTCGTCGGTAATTTAACGTGTGTGATGAAGGGTTAAGAACCCCAAGGTTCTTTTCTCTTGCAGCATTTCCAACAATTTATTATGCAGCAACATGTTATCTTTAGATAAAAAAATTACCCAACTGTTGCAAGCTGACAACATTAGCCTCCAACTGAGAGACCTTCCCAGCACAATCAGCAAACAAGGTCTCATATTGGCACAAAGTGTCAGCTGTGTCCTGAGAAAAATCACATAACTGCCCCGGCATACCCTGCAACACCCCATCCACTCTGCTGATTGCAGACCAAACATCATGGAGCAATACTTCCCCGGACCCAGTGCCCTCAAGTGGTAACTTGAAAAATTAACAGAAAAAGAAACCAGCACCGGGAACTTAGGTCCACAGTCTACAACTTTCTCCGTTACAGCAGTCACAACCAATGCTAAGGGAATAGAAGCAGATGGGGCTATATCCCCTACCTGGGAAGCTCCAATCATGCTGAAGACATACTGAGAATTTGGCTGGTGTAGAGCTTAATCCAAAAGTCAGCAAAGAATCCGAAGAGGAGATACTCACACCTGTCTGCAGGGGCAAAGAATTAAGTTTCCCAGTACTTACAACATGATGGTCCATTGGGCCTCTCGCCACCACCAACTCTTCTTTAGGGCTCTTCACCTTAGTTTTCCTCTAGCCCAGCGATGGCGAACCTATGGCACGCGTGCCAGCTGTGGCACGCGAAGGCCTTGCAGCTGGCACGCGGGAAGGTCCGCATTTAAAAGGTCCCAAATTTAAAAAAAAAAAAAACCAAACAAAGCGGCTGCTTCTGCCGCGGCAGCCTCAAGAGCTCTGCCGCGGCAGCCTCAAGAGCTCTGCCGCGGCAGCCTCAAGAGCTCTGCCGCGGGGCCCCCCCCCTGCCCGGCAGAGCCTCCCTGCATCATCTACCTTCAAGTCGCAAAACGCGGGCTTCTTTCAGAGCCGCGAGAGTTTCCTTTCTCGCGGCTCTCCCGCGAGAAAGGAAACTCTCGCGGCTCTGAAAGAAGCCCGCGTTTTGCGACTTGAAGGTAGATGATGCAGGGAGGCTCTGCCGGGCAGGGGGGGGGGCCCCGCGGCAGAGCTCTTGAGGCTGCCGCGGCAGAGCTCTTGAGGCTGCCGCGGCAGAGCTCTTGAGGCTGCCGCGGCAGAAGCAGCCGCTTTGTTTGGGTTTTTTTTTTTTAATTTGGGATGATAGGGGGGAAGGGGGTTTAGGACTGGTAATGGGCTATGGTGGGGAGGCTAAGACTGGAAATGGGCTGATGGGGGGGGGTTAGGACTGGTAATTGGCCATGGGGGGGGGGCTAAGACTGGAAAGGGGCTGATGGGCGGGTTAGGACAGGTAATTGGCCAGGGGGGGGGGTAGGACTGGTAATTGGCAGGGGGGGGGTAGGACGGGTAAATGGCCCGGGGGGGGGGGTATGACTGGAAATTGGCCAGGGGGGGGGGGTTAGGACTGGTAATTGGCCATGGGGGGGGGGCTAAGACTGGAAAGGGGCTGATGGGGGGGGTTAGGACTGGTAATTGGCCGGGGGGGGGGGTAGGACTGGTAATTGGCCAGGGGGGGGGGTTAGGACTGGTAATTGGCCGGGGTTAGGACTGGTAATTGGCCATGGGGGGAGCTAAGACTGGAAATGGGCTGATGGGGGGGGGTTAGGACTAGTAATGGGCCATGGGGGGTGCTAAGGCTGGAAGTGGGCTGGTGATGGTGATGGTGATGGTGATTTGGGGGGGGGGTAGGACTAGTAATGGGCTATGGGGGGGGCTAAGACTGGAAATGGGCTGATGGGGGGGTTAGGACTGGTAATGGGCTGATGGGGGGGTTAGGACATGTAATGGGCTATGGGGGGGCTAAGACTGGAAATGGGCTGAGTGGAAGGAGGGCTTGAACTGCAAATAGCTGATGGGATTGGGGCTTGGAATGGAAATGGGTTGTGAGGGGGAGGGAGCTAGGACTGGAAATGGGTGAGGGGGGGCTAGGACAGGAACTGGGCTGATGGAGGGGCTAGAATAGGACTGGAAATTGGCTGTTGGGGGGGTGCTAAGATTGGAAATGGGCTGTGGTGGGGGTTTGGATTGAAATGGACTCATGAAGGGGCTAGAACTGGAAGTAGGCTCATGGGGGGCTTGGATTGGAAATGGGCTGAGTGGAGGGGAGCTAGGAGTTGACATGGGCTGATGGTGGGGCTAGGAAAGGACTAGAAATGGGCTCATGGGGGGCTGGGTTTGGAAATGAGCTGATGGAGGGACTCGGATGGGACTGCAAATAGATGGGGGAGCTAGGACTGGAAATGGGCTTATGGGGGGTTAGGACTGGAAGTGGGTTGATGAGGGGGGGCTAGGACTGGTATTGGGTTGGGAGGTTGCTAGGACTGGAAATGGGTTGGGGGGCTGCTAGGACTGGAAATGGGCTGATGCAGGGACTAGAAGGGAATGGATGCTGGGTGAGGCTGGAACTAGAAGGGAGCTGGTGTTGGGGGAGGATTAGAATGGGATGGGGCTGGGAGAGTAAAATGGAGAGGGGAAAAATATTTTGTGTGGGAGGGATAAAAAATCTACAATTGGCCGGGTATTGGGAGAATAAGTGGGGATTGAGGATGGAGGGGTAAATTTTGAGTAGATGAAATAGGAATGAGGAAAGAGCAAAAGGAGAAAGATTAGTATGTTAAAGCAGATGTAGAGAGAGAATGGAAAAAAAAAACCAAGAAGACAGAAGAAAGGACAAATGGACAGCAGATGGAGAGTTAGGAGAAGACACGAAGAAACCAGAAGAAAGTGGCTGGAGCAATTGCAACTGAAAAAAAATGCACAAAAGGTAGAAAAATATCTCTTTAGTTTTGAATTTATTAACTGGAATATGTCAGCTCTGGGAAATGTGCATCATTAATTTTTGCGCTTTGTTTAGTACAAGAGGAAATTAATTTATAGTTTTATTTCTACAGTGTTGTTGTATATTCCAAGTTTGGCTTTTGGGGTTCCCAGTTTAATTATTGTCTTCCTGTTTTTAAATTGTGATTCCTTGTTTGGTGATGGTCTGTTCTGCATGTGTAACTGAGCTGAGGTATTCTGTTTATATAATTCCTATTTGACATTGCCACTTGTTCTTTCCCCAGTAGGTCATGTATTGTTGTTCTCTGAAATGTATTGGTTTAATATTTGCAGTGTTGCCTTTTGATAGTTAGGGTATGGTGCTTTGTGAGTCCTGGTAGTACTGTTAGGATACGGCGGGTTTGCTATGGGTTCTAAATGGGCAGCGTTTGTAGTAGTTCCTAATGTGCCTGGCGGTTGGTACTGGATTATAGTAATGTAGAAACCTTTTAGTCTTTCTTTATCCATATACTCATTAAGAGGCATGTTTACTAAAAGTTAGTGTATGGTAACATTATGCAAATATTTATGCAAATGAGGCACCTTATGCAAATGAGGCTTTAATGGACGTGCTGGCACTTTGAGGAAATTCTTTGGTTTTGTGCGGCAGTTTGGGCACTCGGGCTCAAAAAGGTTAGCCATCACTGCTCTAGCCCATAGCAAAAGATACTAACAACAGGGGAGAAAAAATCCCATCTTCCAGCATCCTCGGCGCTCCAAAAGGAGTCACAAGGGGCAAAAATAGCTGGTTAGAACACGCCCTTTTGTTCATGAACCCATGTCCGCTGCCCTTGGAGCAAGCAGGCTCTTTACCCCCCCACCCTCTCACAGGAAGGAGGAGCTGTAGTCAAAACAACTGATGGAAAAGCAAGCCTCTGGTGCTGGAATAACTCTCTTGGGTCTCCCATCCATGCACCTAAACAAACCCAGTTTCAGCCCGAGTTGGTCATCCAAAAGAATACTGCTCATAAACATGAGCACCAATAATATAGTTCTGGATTAGGGAAACCTAAGCCCCAATTTTCTTTAGGCCTCGTGAGGGTTATCCAACTGACATATGTTTTTTTACCCTGCCATACAAAAGCCGAAAACATCCTCCTGACCATCTTAAAGAAACTTTGCAGAACTTGAATTGGAGAATTGTATGAACAGGAATAAGAACTTTGGGAGGATTAGCATTAATGTGCCCTAGCCAGGTCACCATGGAGGACTGAATAGACTCATAGTAACATAGTAACATAGTAAGTGACGGCAGATAAAGACCAGCATGGTCCATCTAGTCTGCCCAGCAAGATGGCAAGAGTAGGTGCACCTGTCGCTCTGTGCAGGCCACTCCTCCCCATGTTTTTGTTTCTGTTTAGGGGTGAACCCACCACTCCATGTAGGACACCCTTATTTGTTCAGATGCTAGATAGTTCAGAAGTTAGATGGTACTGTTTATTTTGCTTTTATCCTGTTGCTGTAAAGGGATCCACTGTGTTTGTCCCATGCCGTTTTGAATTCCATCACCGTGTTTGCCCTCACCACTTCCATCGGGAGGGCATTCCAAGCATCCACCACCCTTTCAGTGAAGAAATATTTCCTGACATTGCCTTTCAATTTACCACCTTGCAGCTTCATGTTATGCCCTCTAGTTTTACAGCTTCCCCGTCTTTGGAAGAGGTTTGTTTGTTCATCATTTCTCTTTAAGTATTTAAAGGTCGGTACAGAGGGGAGGAGCAAGATGGCGGCAGTGTGACTCTACCGGCCGGATCACACTTTCTGTAGGGTCTGTTTGATGCTGCGCCGTGTCCCGAGGCTAATATGGGCCGGAGGAAGAGAAAGCAGGCTTACCTTCCCTCGGGGGAACCTGCGTCTAGTGCTGCGGCACAGAGGACTCTCCAGATGTGTGGTTTCTCGGGTCCGGTGGAGCGAGCGGCGTCCCCAGCAGGTCCGGAGGGATCTTCGGACCTGAGCACGGTATCCGGGGTGTTTCTTTCTCCGGAGCAGCGGGCCCCCCCCCCATGCCCCGGAAGCGCTCTGGCCATTAGTGGTGACTCTCCTGCTGGCGGGGTGACGAGCACGCCGTGACAGGAGAGTGTCGGGGGCCCTTCTAGTGTGGCGAATGCTCCGTGTGGGGACCCTGGAACCCGAGTTCGATCTGGAGCTGGCCCAGAGGTGCTGGGTAGCTCTCTCCGGGGAAGTGAGTCTCCACCTTTGCTATCAGGTGCTGGAGTGTTGGTGAAGCCTGCAGTAATTACAATGGAGGTGCTATGGGAGGCTCTTGCTACAATCAATGCTTCTTTGGAGAAGTTTGTGGTTTCGGTGAGTTCTGAATCTGTCTTTGTGAAGGGTCAAATTCAACAGTTCTCGTCGGTACAGAAGGAACAGGAGGGGAAACTGGTCCAGTTGGCTGCTGAAATGGAACATTTCCGCGACTTACACCAGGCCCACGTGAAAGATCGGAATGTGAATATGAGGAAGTTGGAGTACTTGGAGAACCAAGTCCGGAAGAACAATTTAAGACTGGTTAATTTTCCCAAGTCTCCTTTATGTTCCCCTCTGGAAATGGTTCGTAGATACTTCCGGGAGGTTTTAAAGATCCCTGAGGAGGCTCTGCCACCATTAACCAGAGTTCAATATTTACTGGTGGGTACTGGTAGTCAAGGGAATAATAATAATCTTTCCCGGGGGGCCTCTGGGGACCTCACGGGGTTCTTAGAGAGCTCGTTGGAGATAGTCACTGCCCGTACCACCCTCCTTATTACGCTTGCCCTCGAGTCTGATAAGGCATTAATTTTCCGTTTGTATTTTAGAAATTTCCAGGAACAGTTTTTGGGAGCAAATGTAAGGATTTTTCCTGATTTAGCACGGGGTACCCAGCTTAAGAGGAAGGAATTTCTGGGGTATAAATCCCGGGTACTTTCTCTGGGCGGGTCATTTTTGTTAAAGTTTCCTGCACGTTGTTGTGTTACATATGATGGGAAGTTATATGTATTTTGAGCCCTCTCAGCTCCTGGAATTTCTGGAAGCTAGGGAAGTGATTGATGTGAAAGTTTCCTCCCCTTTGGCTGACGCATAAGTCTTACATTGCTAATTTTTTGCTTCATATTTTCTTTTTTCCTGATTCCTCCCCTCTAATTTTGGGTCTAATATAGGGTATTCATAATGAAATTGTTTCCTGTATATATGGTGTAATATTACTTACCATTATTGTATTACCATTGTTTCCTGTCATTTGACTATTTGGTTGTTAAATGAGAAAATTTAATAAATATGAAAAAAGAGAAGTATTTAAAGGTCTGAATCATATCTCCCCTGTCCCTCCTCTCCTCCAAAGTGTACATATTTAGGTCTTCAAGTCTCTCCTCATAAGGCTTCTGACGCAGGCTCCAAATCATTTTGGTCGCCTTCTCTGAACAGTTTCCAGTCTTTTTACATCTTTTGCAAGATATGGCCTCCAAAACTGAACACAGTATTCCAAGTGAGGCCTCACCAGTGACTTGTACAGTAGCATAAGTACCTCTTCCTTTCTGCTGGTAATCCCTCTTTGAATGCAGCCCAACATCCTCCTGGCTTTTGCCACCGCCTTGTCGCACTGTTTTGCCACCTTGAGATCATCAGAGATAATCACACCAAGGTCTTTCTCCTGAACCGTGCATACCAACCTCTCACCCCCTATTGTGTACTTTTCCCTTGGATTTCTGCTACCCAAGTGCATGACACTGCACTTTTTCACATTAAATCGTAGTTGCCAAGCATTAGACCAGTCTTCCAGCTTTTGTAGATCTTTCCTCATGTTATCCACTCCCTCTGGGGAGTCCACTCTGTTGCAAATTTTTGTGTCATCTGCAAAAAGACAGACCTTTCCATTCAGTCCTTCAGCAATATCACTCACAAATATATTGAACAGTGCCGGGCCCAGGACCGAACCCTGAGGCACCCTGCTAATCACCTTCCTCTCATCCGAGTGAGCTCCATGTACCATCACCCTCTGTTGTCTGTCAGTCAACCAATTTCTAATCCAGTTTACTATCTTGGGACCCATCCCCAAGCTACTGAGTTTATTGACAAGCCTCCTATGAGGAACAGTATCAAAGGCTTTGCTGAAATCCAGATAGATGACATGCATTGCATGCCCCAGATCTAGTTCCTTGGTCACCCAATCAAAGAACTCAATCAGATTTGTTTGGCAAGACCGTCCTTCGGTGAAACCATGTTGCCTGGGATCTTGCAACCTGTTGGTTTTGAGAAAGTTCACTATTCGCTCTTTTAGGAGCGCCTCCATTACTTTTCCTGCCACCGAGGTAAGGCTCACGGGCCTGTAATTTGACACTTCTTCCCTGTCACCACTTTTGTGTAGAGGTACAACATTAGCCAGTTCTCTATTGTGTTGATCTATAAGTACCTGATAATTCAGTTGATAAAACTGGGAGAGATCGCGTGGGATATGGGTGCCAAGGTATTTCAAATGATCAACCTTGAGAAAGTCCCCAGGGAGAACATCTCTGCATGTGGTTAAACAAGAGAGTAGGGTAGATTTCTGTCTGTTTACCGAAAAGCTGGACACCCTAGAGAACTGTTCGATGATAGCCACAATTACAGGGGTCCTAGTAGCCTGATCCCAGAGATATATAAGGTTATCATTCGTGTATAAGGAGACGGCATGTACCCACCCACCAAGGCTAATGCCAGTCTCCTCTGCCCTTTTACATATACGACAAGCAAAGGGTTCAATAGTGAACGCAAAGAGTAGGGGTGAGAGCGGGCATCCCTGCTGGGCTCTATGCTCCAATCGGAAACTATTTGAGTGAAAGTCATGGACTAAAACCATGGCTAGCATACATGGCCTCTACCCAGCCACGCATATTTGGCCTGAACCCAAATTGTCCGAGCACTTCTAACAAGTATGGCCACTCAGCCTTGTAAAAAGACTTTTCGGTGTCAAACGATAGGATCGCACAATGTTCCATCCTTCTTCGGATCCCATGTAGTACATTAATCAACCGTCTGACGTTCTCAAACCCATGCTTTAGTTTCATAAATTCCATCTAGTGATAAATAAGATCCTGGAGTTTCAGCTCCAGATGGGCACAGAGTATTTTGGTGGAAGTTTTTTAAATTGATATTTAGCAGAGAAATCAATCTGTAGCTACCGTATATAGTGGGTCCTTTCCGTCTTTGGGGCGCACTGTGATGGAAGCCTGGTAGAAAGAGTGCAATAACCCTTTCTGTATTCAGATATCATTAAAGACACAGACCAAAACTAGGATGAAGAGCTCTGGCATGGTCTTATAAATTTCAGCCAGAAGCACATCCTGCCCTGGTGCTTTCATAGCTTTTAAACTGTGAATAGCTAATCACACTTCCACTAGTGAGAGAGAATGCTCCAATGCCGCCTGTACTTCTTGGGACAGGCGGGGAAGGTTTGCAGCCACCAACTAATCATGAATCTTTGCCCCTTATGCCGCTATGAAGAGTATAAATCTTTGTAAAACTTGGCAACCATCAGAACCATCTCTGAGGATCTACAGTATTTTATTTATTTATTAGAACTTATATACTGCCACTTCCAAAGATCAGTGGTGGTTTACAGAGAACACAACTGGAAATTTACATTATAACTTTGAAAAACTTATTTACAGAACAAATCGAGATAGTACAGCTTAACAATTTGCATAACTATGTACAATATGGAGATGTATAGCATATGTGAAGGTGCGTGAAAGGGAGGGGATGGAGAAGCAAGGGCTATCAAGGGGGGTGGGAGGTTTGGAGGAGATTGTAATTGGTGGAGGGACCATAGTACTCAACAAATAGGTGGGGTTTTGAGCTCTGTCCGGAAAGTTTGGAGGTCTTTGATGGCTCTGAGATTGTCTGGTATTGCATTCCAAATGGAAGTGGCTACATAAGAGAAGGCTCTATTGCTGACTGTTTTGTTGGCATTGCGGATGTGGGTGAGAATTATTAGTGTATTTTGGGAGCAGGTCCTCCTGGTTCTTGAGTTGTTGAGTGGGTTAAGGAGGGAGTTGAGGAAGGATGGGGAAATTTTATTATACAATTTGAAGGTAATTATGAGGTATTTGAATTTGGCCCTTATTGGAATGGGCAGCCAGTGGAGAGAGTGGAGAGAGTGGAGGAGCGGTGTGATGTGGTCGGAGTAGTTAGCCTTATGTATAATGCATGCGGCTAGGTATTGAGCTAATTTGAGTTGATGGATGGTGTTTTTGGGTAGGCCATACAGAATACTGTTGCAATGGTCAAGGTGGGGTGTTATCAGTGTTTTGAAGGACTGATCTAAAGTCTTGACTGTGTAGTAAGGAATGGAGATGCTGTAACATTTTTAGTTTGAGGTATATGGTTTTTGCGGTGGCTTTAATGTGAAGGACCATGGAAAGGGATTGATCTAGGATGATTCCTAGGTATTTGATTTCTTTTTTAACTTCCAGCTCTGAATTGCATAGGAGTAGTTTTGAGGGGGGGGGGGGTTTGAAGTTTTGATTCCGGGTGATGAATAAAACGTCTGTTTTCTTCATGTTGATTTTTAAGTTGTGTAAGTTGAGCTAGGTGGATAAGTCAGTCAGGCATTCTTGGATTTGAGGGCAGATGGGGTTGGTGATGTCTACTGGATGATACAGCATGATGTCATCTGCCTAGAGGTGATAGTGTACGTTGTGTTTTTTGAAAATGTGGCATATTGGTTGCATGTACATGTTGAATAGAAGTTAGGATAGGAAGGAGCCTTGGGGGACACCTTGGCTTTGTTTGAAAGCTGAGGAGGCTACTGTGCCTATTTGGACCTGTAGGGTGTGGTCAGAAAGATATGATTTGAACCATTCTAGGACAAAGCCTTGAAAGTCGAGTTGTTGTAGTCTGTATTCCATGCCCCCTCATGCTGAATGAAGGGTGTGGATTTTTCATTTTATCCTCTGCCTTTTCAGCTGTCAAATCAAAAATGTCCAAAGATCAGAAATGAAGGAAGGATAACCATCTAAATCGGAAACTTTGTTTTACAACATAAAATTAGGTGCTACGCATAGGCAATCACAGCCAGAGGGAGAAAAAAGGACTTCCGGCATGGTCAGACTGATACTACCTTCCAATGGATAGATGTTGAATCCAAGCATATGGATCTGTAGGTATATTTGGTGTCGTTCAGCTCCTGATGTGGATAGACTGGATGTTGGCTTTAGATGTTTGATGTGTGTTTTCTGCTGTGGGGTTACCTGACTTGTTTCCCATAGGGTGCCATTGCAGCAGATTGTGCAGTTAATGAGGATGTTAATTGAGAGGAGTAGTTGTTAAGAGTGCGGGGGTGCTGTATAGGGAATATTTATATGCATCTGTGGTGTTTGTTTGACTATATATCAATAAAGATCGCAGTAGGTGGGTGTGAGGCTTCTTGTTTGGCAAGTGGTTTTTTTTGCTTATATGTTATTTACAGAGTTTGGAATGCTGAGGATTTTGAGGAGAGGGTTGGGTGCTCAGGGTAGTGTGCTATAGTTGGATGTAATGCAATGACTGGGATGTTGATCGGCTTTTTGTTTTTGTTTCAGATCAGTGTTTAAAAATTAGCCAGCTTTTGAATAACTTGATGGAATTTTTCAAGTGTGTTTTGCCCCACTGATGAAGCTAAGACGAAATGCCATATAGGCATCTACAGTGACATTGGAGTTAAGAGTTAAGTAAAAATGCAATTTGTGCCTTGGAGTCAGTGCTGACTCCTGGTGACCCAGAAGCTCCTGGGTTTTCTTGGCAGTGTCACCAGAAGTAGATTGCCAGGCCTTTCTTCTGAGGCAATGGAGGGTTAAGTGACTTGCCCAAGGCCACAAGGAGTGCTAGTGGGAATTGAACCCTAGTTGCTTGGTTACCAAGCCAGTGTTCTAACCACTTGGCTACTCCTCCCCTCCATTGAGTTAAGTACTGGCTGATTATTACTATGTGTCACAAAGCCGATGTTATGAATTGCCTCCTATATATATGCTGCAGTGCTGATTTGCAAGTTCCGTCTGGTTAAAATGTGTTTGTGATATAAGTCCTGTGCCAAATAAGTTTGTTTAGAAGGAGTTTTTTTAAGGATCGCTGATGTTACTGAGCCTATCCTATGGTGACTGTTACAGACCTGGACTTGAGTGCTCTTTGGTTCTGAGATCCTTTTTTCTCTCTCTGGCTGTGATTGCCTATGCATAGCACCTAAGGTTATGTTGTAGGATAAAGTTTCTTCAACTGCCAAAGCAGCAGTTGATTCACCTTATTTCTATGTTCATAAAAGTGGCGCATAGTATTTAGCATGGCTGAGGCTATGGGCTCCGTATCCAGGGCCAATAATGCTCCTCTGTTTCATACCAGTTGCTGCCATACCGTGGATCTTCCCCTCTTACGATGCTGCTTTTCTAGCTCTCCAATAGCTTGAAGGAGTTCCTCACGCCTGTAACCCTCACCATTGACAAGGACATGCCCTGATATATTGCTGCAGAGCAGCTGTACAGAAGTTACTGCCCATTCACACTGGTACCTGGTGAAGCTGCGGTCAGCCCTACGGTCCACGTACTAGACAGGCATACATGCCCCCCTCCCCCCAGAGTTGAGGATCAGCACACCAGGGCCTCCCCTGCAAAACACACACACACACACTGCAAAAACCATGTCCTATACCGCTGGTAATAGATAATAGCAGGGTGTCTCAGGACCACACCTCAGCTAAACACGTTCCTGCTCCATACAAACCCACATACCATGTCTGCATCTATAGTACATTCCCATATCTCTGACCACAGGAATTGTTGGGTAGCCTAAAATAGCCCCTTTAGCACAAACAGCAAATGTCAGCATAGCCAGAATAAAGACTATTGCACTGCTTTATATTTCTGTGGGGGTGTTTTTATTGTTACTTCATCTTATAAGTGTCCCTCACCTGTGCATTCTATTCTTTACAACTGCATTTTGTGCCCTCCCAGACAGCAGACACACAAGTTCAATAGAGTCTTGTCACAGCCATTCATCTCTGTGGGATGCTACATGTCCCATAGAGATGAATGACATGAAGATCAGAGCAGAAAATCTTCTAAGTCCTGGCCTTATTCCACAGTGCTGCTGCTATTACGTAGCCAATCGTGGCATACACTCAGGATGTACATGGGCCTTTCCTGAATACGCTTTAGATGTCTCTGCGGCTTGCCACGCCCCTGTTCCACTCCTCCCTCCCACATTCTGGTATTCCTCTTTTTCGTGTCATGTATGTGCGGGGCTGCGTGGTTTCAGAATATGGTTCTAGATGTTTTCTCGAGAAAAACCTCTATCCCGCACATCCAGCTGGCCTATTTGTGTTTCGGAATGACCCCATGCTCAACGGGAGCTCCTATTTTCCATTCATTCAAAATGTTCTCTCGTGAGAAGGCTGATAAGATGTCATGCAGAGCTTTAGTAGGTTTGGAGTAGTCCACTGTTTCTCCCAGAGAGCGAAAAATCACTGTCTTAAAAGAAACTATAAAAAGCAGAGAATATCAAAGCAGCAAAGGAGGAATAACAAAAAATTGTTATTCAAACATTTCAGAAGCTTCAACAATGCTCAGCAGTCCTATCTAGAAGCAGTCACGCACAGTACCAGTGTATTTAAAATCACTCCTCAATGCCTAACATGTTTCGGTGATACACAGTGGCTGATACACAGTGTTTTCAAACACTGGACCACTTCGAGAGGCACCTGCTTCTTAAATAAGGAAAAGCCTCAAAAGTGCTGGACATACGTTTGCCCAACACTCAAAACTGATTAAAAATCCAGTATGACAGGACTATTAACCACAATAGTGCAGCCAAACCAAAAGAAGCTCACAAGGCAGGTGTGCATGTTAAAAACCTATAGAACTGGGACTCGGCAAGTCCAAGAGAGTCCAGTTTTATGCACACGTCTAGAAACTTTGCAGCAATATGCTCCCATTGGAAAGCCAGGGAAGATGAGGAAAGCTGCTGATGTAATTGCATATACGCAAATTGGTATTGGTGCAGTGAATACTCCTCCCCGCCAGTCCATTTTGCATAATTAGTTACTTACAATTGCTGTTAATATTGTGGCACGTTTCTGCCTCCTGTTTTTCTTTGTAATTTGCACCTAGTTAAATTTTCTAAAATGTTCATTGTAAAAATAATAATAATCTTTATTATTATAGTTTTTGTTATATGTAAACCCCCACTGATCTCTGGAAGAGGTGGTATAAAAAAAGTACAAATAAAAAAATAAATAAATAAATAATGATATTAAATCTCAAAATTCTTGATTTATCCACATTTTCCAACCAAAGTGCTTTTGATTGCGTTTAAGTTTGAAGCAAAACCACAAAAAAGCCGATAAGGCTTTGAATTATTTAGGCCGGGGATACGTAGGACTCCAACAATGGCAGCGCTTGATAGCTGCTCAATATTGGGAGCTATTTCTTAAGTCTGGAGGGGCATTTAATATCCAGAGAGTACTTCAAGGGGATAGGATGTAAAATGTCCATTTGAAACTGATATCGCCGCAATTTGTAACCATTGTTCTATCCAGTTATCCATTGACAGCATTGCCTCAACAAAGAGGCATTGTGATAAGTGAAAAAGAGCAAGTCCTCCTCACTCCTCTTCCAGCTTCAATGAAAGAAGGGAAATCCACAGTGTTTTGGAATGTCAGAAAAACAGTGTTTTGGAATGTCAGAAAAACAGTAATCAATCTGTCAACCTGTTTATAAGAAGTCTTTGAAGAAAGTATGGGAAACATGCCTAGCACATAATTGACAGAAGGAGCAATTATCATTTTAATAGCAGCTGCTCTTCCCCACCATGATAGGTGCAGGGCGGACCAGCTGCCATAGACCTCTTTGGCTTTGTTCAGCATTCCTTTTTATTAAGATTTTTATGCAATTTTTAGTGGTGTTCTGACATCTTAATCCCAAATATTTGATCCCCTAGTTACACCACTTAAATGGAATTTGTTCAAAATGACCTGGATGGCAATAAGAATTTAAAATACCAAACACAATTCCCAGAAATTGCAGGAAATCAATAATGCCATAAAATGTAGCCACCTTGCAGGTGAAAACACTTTCTTAAGGGGCCATCAAATCAATTCATAGAGAGCCTGTTATCACAGATAAACATGCTCAAATGATATCATCATCAGTCCCCAGGTAATTTGATTTTAAATAATGTTTTTGTATTTTCATTGAATTTAAATGCACAAATGGTACATTAAAATTCATACAAAGACTCATTCCTCAACGAAATCCTGTCACTGGCCCAAGCTGACCCAACTGATCTTGATTCTTTAATCACCAAATAGAATAATTGCATTTCATCCTATGCGGCCACGATTAACAACCCATGCCTCATCAAAAGATCTCACTGTGTCCCATGGTTCATACCTGATCTCAAGAATCTCAAGAATAAACTCAGACAGCTAAAACATAAATGGAGATGCTCCAAGGACCCAGACCACCACTCTGCACATATAACTGCTCAAAGTGAATACTGCTCAATTACCTGCACCTCAAAAAAAGGAGAATTACACCAAACTAATCAGAACTTTCCTAAACTGTCCCAGAGAACTTTACAACATAATACTGAACCTACTAAACCCTCTCTTTAACAAATCTGATGACACCTTATTCCCATCCAATATGGCACAATTCTTCCAATCTAAGCTTACTCCCTCTAACAGAATTATCGTGCAGACCCTTAACCTTACCATTGACCCCACCAACCAAACTTTAGCAAAATTCAATACCTTATCTGCAGAACAACTAGAAACATAAGAACATAAGAACATAAGATATGCCATACTGGGTCAGACCAAGGTCCATCAAGCCCAGTATCCTGTTTCCAACAGTGGCCAATCTAGTTCATACATACCTAGCAGTTTCCCCAAAAGACACAGGTTCCGCAATGCTTGTACTGGGTCAAGCATTGATATCCTGGGTCCCTTCTTAATAATGGTTTATGGACCTTTCCTCCAGGAACTTGTCCAAATCTTTTTTAAACCCAGCTACACTAACAGCCTTTACTACATCCTCCGGTAACAAATTCCAGAGTTTGATTACACGTTGAGTGAAGAAATATTTTCTTTTATTAGTTTTAAATAGTTTACCCTGTAGCTTCATTGCATGTCCCCTAGTCTTTCTATATTCTGATAATGTAAACAATCGATCTACGTTTACCCGTTCCACTCCGTTCATTAATTTATAGACTTCTATCATATCTCCCCTCAGCCGTCTCTTTTCCAGGTTAAAGAGCCCTAACCTTTTTAGCCTTTCTTCATAGGGTTATCCTTCCATCCCCTTTACCATTTTGGTGGCTCTTCTCTGAACCTTTTCTAATATTGCTATATCCTTTTTAAGATACGGTGACCAGAATTGCACACAATATTCAAGGTGCGGTCTCACCATGGAACGATATAGAGGCATTTTGTTTTATTTTCCATTCCTTTCCTTATGATACCTAGCATTCTATTTTGAATTCATGATGAACCTCAACACCACTACCTCCCCATTCAACCCTATACTGGTCTCCTCAATCAAGCTCACTAAACACAAACTCATTCCAAGCCTACTATGGATAGTACAAACATCCTTATCACTTGGCTATGGGACTGATTCTGACAGGCGACTTGCAGGGCTGCATGTCCTGGTGGGACATGCAGCCCTCCTGCCTGTATTCCCTCTCCGACTCTCTCTGCATGGCCAGAGCAGCAGTACAGGGAGAGACGGCAGGGGGCGGAATGAGAGTGGAGGCAAGACGTACAGAGCTGATTGAGGTCATGGCCCTGTAAGTCCTGTGGGTTCATGGGGATCGTGCTGCTTATTCCACCTCGAAGGTGGAATAGGCAGTTTGAACCGGGCAATCGGGGCTGGAAATCCCCTGGCCCCTGCAGGGAGGACATTCCCATGGTGCAGATTTGGTCCAAATGGCCCATCCTGCTCTGAGCCATCCAGTCAGCCAAGATGTGCCCCTTAGGGAATCATGCTCTATATGCCTAAGAACCTCAAGCATTCATCCATTAGACCTTTAATAAAAAAAAAATCCTACAGCCGACCCAATGTTACCGCCTTCATACAGACCCATCTCTAGCTTTCCCTGCCTTGTCAAAATCATTGAAAAAGCAGTACAACTTCAGATGCAGGACCACGTCAACTTTCATGCCTCCCTTGATCAGCAACAGCATGGATTCAAACCATTTCACAGTACTGATACTCTACTGACCTCCCTCCTAGGCACTCTAATCAAAGGAACTGAATAGATTGCCTGAGGTTTTGTACTTATCTTCCTCGATGTCACCACTGCCTTTGATTCAATTAGCCATGAACACCTCTTATTACGTATCCACTCAATTGGATTTAGAGAAAAACTCTACAGTGGTTCCAGTCCTACCTGGAGGACCATTGTCAACAGATCAAAGTAGAATTAAATAATTCACCCCCTTTCAAACAATGCCAAGGATTACCACAAAGCTCCGCCCTAGACTCCCTACTATTTAATATTTTCATATAACCACTATGCCACAATATCCACAACCATAACATCTACCACCTTTACGCTGATGACATCATAATCTATACACCTTTCTCCACCAACAACCCAGATTACTCCATGATAGGAAGATGCTTTGAATCTATTATCCAATGGCTCCACCACCACAACATATCCATCAACCCCAACAAAACAGAAGTACTCCACATAATGAAGAACCTTGCATTACCCCTCTCCCCCCATCCACTATAAACCTGGCTAACATAACTCTCCATTTCAAGAATGAGGTCAAATACTTGGGCGTAATCCTTGACCAGAGGACAAACCTTCACTCTCACATCAAGCAAGTCACAAGGTCTGCATACTTCAAAATGAAAACCGAACAAAACATCCATCCCCTACTTGAATAAAATGATTTTAGGGATGTATGTCAAGCCCTCATCACTCCACTATTTGAATATGGAAACATCATTTATCAAGGTCTCCCAAAGGCTACTTTACTCCCTTTACAACTTGCTCAGAATACAGCAGCTAGAATTATCAGAGGCACCTCTCGATGATCACACATCATCCTTGTACTGAAGCAGTTTCACTGGATCCCTATTCACATGAGAATCAAATATAAATCCTCTCTAAACATTCTTAAAATTCTCCATGACCTCTCTGCAGACATCTTGTGAACACTCATTCGCAAACCCTTTGACAACAGGACAAGGAGAAAAGCTAGCCAAAATGTACCAACTGTCCCACCTTCGATCTCTTGAACCAACCACTCCACCTTGAACATAACTTTGTTCCTTTACGTAGCGGGATGGGAATAGCTGGGGGATGTAGAAAAACAGTGGGCAAAACTGAAAGGGGATATTTTAAGGGCAACCAACCATATGTTGAAATGGTAAACAAAGGTAAAAGGAAAAGAAGACCTCTATGGCTTATGAAATACAAGAGATCACAGAGAGAGGAAGACAGGCATCTATATTTGGAAAAACTTAGAGAAGCTAGCAAAGCAGCAGGAAAGCAAAGATTCAAAAAGAGGAGGAAATAGCCAATGCAATAAAATGGGGGGATAAGACATTTTTCAGATATGTTAGTGAGAAGAGGAAGGGCAAAAGTGGTATTGTCAGACTCAAGTGTGAAGGGGAGGAATATGTAGAAGCTGATGAGGATAAAGCAGAATTATTTAACAAATATTTCTGTTCTGTGTTCACAGATGAAGAATCAGGAGCAGGACCTCAGAAAACACCCACAAACAGGAACAGAAGTGAGGGATATCTTGAACAATTTTCAGAAGACTGTGTTTGTGAGAAACTAGCTCAACTTAAAGTAGACAAAGCAATGGAACTGGATGGGATGCACCCTAGAATACTGAGGGAACTTGGAGACGTTCTAGCAGCTCCACTGACTGACCTTTTCAATGCCTTGTTGGAGTCTGGAGTGGTGCCAAAGGACTGGAGAGAGGCTCATGTGGTGCCTTTACACAAAAGCGGAAGTAAGGATGTGGTTGAAAACTACAGGCCAGTTAGTTTAACTTTGGTGGTGAGTAAATTATTGGAAACACTGCTGAAAGAGAAAATAGTGAGGTTTCTGGAGTCCAGCGGATTACAGGATCTGAGGCAGCATGGATTCACCAGAGGCAGGTCTTGTCAGACAAATCTGATTGATTTCTTTGACTGGGCGACCAGAGAGTTGGACCGAGGGGAGAGCCCTAGATGTGGTATATTTAGATTTCAGTAAAGCCTTTGACACTTTTTCCTCACAGGCAACTTATAAACAAACTGAGCACCCTAGGGATGGACCCTAAAGTTACTGCTTGGGTTAGAAATTGGTTGGGTAGGAGGCGACAAAGAGTACAGGTAAATGGAGCTCACTCTGAGGAGAAGGATGCTACCAGTGGTGTGCCCCAGGGATCTGTCCTTCGTCCGATTCTTTTTAACATCTTTGTTAGTGATATAACGGAAGGGCTGTTGGGTAAGGTTTGCCTCTTTGCGGATGATACCAAAATCTGCAATAGAGTAGACACCCAAGAAGGTGTAGATAACATGAGGAGGGATCTAGCTAAGCTTGAAAAATGCTCTAGAATTTGGCAACTGGAATTTAATGTTAAAAAATGTAAGGTCATGCATTTGGGCTGCAGCAAGCCAAGGGAATGATATAGTATACGGGGTGAAGTACTTTTGTCCATTAAAGAAGAGCAGGACCTAGGTGTGGTTGTGTCTGATGATCTTAAAGTAGCTAAACAGGTAGAAAAGGTGACAGCAAAAGCTAGAAGGATGTTTGGGTGCATAGGGAGAGGAATGGCTAGCAGAAAAATGGAGGTGATAGTGCCTCTGTATAAGTCTGTGGTGCGACCTCATTTGGAGTATAGTGTGCAATTTTGGAGACCACACCTTCAAAAGGATATAAACAGAATGGAGTCAGTACAGAGGGTGGCTACTAAAATGTTTAGTGGTCTTCATTATAAAGCATATGAGGACAGACTTAAGGATCTTAATATATACACCTTAGAGGAAAGGCGGAATAGAGGTGATGTGATTGAAATGTTTAAATACCTCTTTCAATTGAAAGCAAGTTCTTCTACGAGGGGACATGGGATGAGGGTGAAGGGGGATAGATTCAGGAGTGATATGCGGAAATATTTCTTTACGGAAAGAGTGGTGGATCCTTGGAATAGCCTCCCAGTGGAGATGAGGACAGTATCTGAATTCAAAAAAGCATGTGACAAACACAGAGGATCTCTAAAGGAAAAAAGGGGACTGTTGTAGTTGTTGATATGGAAGGACAGACTAGAAAGGCCATGTGGTCTTTTTCTGTCATCACATTTCTATGTTTCTGTTGTCGTCAACCCCCTTGCCTTCCAGTGCTTATCTCCTCAAGCACAGGCAGGGTGTTAAGCCTAGGCCCAGCCCAGAGCCTTGCTTGGCCCTCTGGGATATGTAGTATTTTTATAGGCCAGTTCAAAGAATCAGTTGTGGCAACGAGGTAAGGCTTAAATAGATTTTATTCCCCTTCCGAGAGGATTCTCTTGGTGGGTGAAACAAAAAGTACACAGCTCCACTTGGGCAAAAGCAAAGTGACAAAAATGAGAACAAAAATTGCTTATCTTCAGCTTCTAACAGGTAAATGAAAAGTATTGAAAACAGTTCTTTCCAGCATACAAAGACCTTTTCCTTTGTGGCTTTCAAGCTTTGTAAATCACAACTTGTTTATCTCAAAGAAAATACATTATCCGAAACTGTGAGCATGCAGTCCATGTAATCATTACATACAGTGTCTCCCTGCGCCTCACATTGCATCTCTTCGGGTTCTGCCGTTAAGGATTCTTCCCTTGCACAATACGGTACGTTACTGAACAGTCTCTCCTTACTATACAGGAACTCTCTCTCTCTCTGTGAGAATGTTTGCTATGCTGCTACCATATTCATTAGAGTATTTACTTTGGGAGCCTCTTAAATGCGGTGGAAGATAGGGGAAATTACCAGTTTCACTTTTCCCTCTATTAGAAACAATTGGGCTACCTTTAAGCAGTCTTTGACTCGGGCTTCTCTCTGCTGCTACAGACGCCGTAGTAAAATCCAGTAAAAGCTTTTCACGGCTCTGGCCTTCTTCTAGACACAGGATTATCCTCAGGTATAACAGCTTTACTCTTTCTATGCCAATTGTTTGTATAAAGACTTTCTTCAGGCTTCCTCCAGCTAGCTTCCCAATTAAATGCTTTGTTACCTTTCTGATAACTTCTGCTGAGCTCTGACGCTTCCGTGCTCTGCCTTTCACCACAGGCACCTGGATTCTCACTCTCTCCTTTGGAATAGGACTTTTTGGCTTTCACAGCTCTGTCCTCAGCTTCCTTCCAACTAGGGTTTCTCTCATTACGTCCTTGGCTTTAAGAATCACAACTGCCTGCTCCCGTGCTCCTGCTCTTGCTCTCGCTCTTACTCTGTCTAACTCCATGTGCACTGAGCTTTTCTACATGCGTGTCAGCTCCACCCACTCCCAGCTGGCTTTTATTAGTTCCTGATTTCCTAGCCTTTCTGCTGCTTGGGCGTGTTTCCCTCGCACGTGAACTGTTTTGTTTGGGTTGCCTATGGCAACATTCTGACCTGTGCTCTTCTGAACTGTCAGAATCTGTCTCACTGCCTGCGTTTCTGCTTATTTCCATGGGCTCTGCTGCATCTCCCTTGTGACATATTCCCCTCCTTAAAATATTACGGGCTGCCACATTTTCAGGCGGACAGCACGTAATCCTTGAGCGAGCATCCGCATTCCCGTGCAATCTCCCTGCTCTGTGCTGCATAACAAAATTGAAGGACTGCAATGCGAGATGCCACCTGGTCAGCCCCGCATTATTGTTTCTCATCTCATTGAGCCATTTTAGCGGTGCGTGGTCCATTATCAGAAGAAAGTTTCTCCCTGTGAGGTAAAATCGCAAAGCTTCAATGGCCCATTTTATTGCCAGGCATTCTCTCTCGATTGTGGCATAATTTCTCTCTGCCTTTGTGAGTTTCCTACTAAGGTAGGCCACGGGATGTTGCACCCCCTCGAATTCTTGGGCCATCACCGCCCCCAACCCCGTTTCAGACGCATCAGTTTGGACAATGAAGGGCAAACTGAAATCTATACCACGTAATACCGTGGTACTGCAGAGTTTCTCTTTTAGGGCCACAAATGCCACCTCAGCCTCGGGGGTCCATTTTACATGGTTAGGTGCGTTCTTTTTCAGCATCTCTGTAAAGAGAATACTTTCCTCTGCGAACCGAGGAATAAATCGGCGATAATAGCCGAGTAATCCCAGGAAGCTTCGTACCTGCTTCTTAGTCACGGGGCTGGGGAAATCCCTCACGCTCTCTATTTTGCTGGCCAATGGCTTTACAAGACCCCTTCCTACCATATGGCCCAAATATTTGGCCTCTTCAGTAGCAAACAAACATTTCTATGGATTGAGCGTAAGGCCAGCCCTCCGCAATGCTCTGAGTACCGCTTCCACCCTAGCAATATGTTGTGCCCAGGTTGTACTATAGATCACCACATCATCCATATACGCTAAAGCGTATTCATGGTGGAGCCCTAACACTTGATCTACGAGGCGCTGACACGTTGCAGCCGACCCATGTAAGCCAAACGGCATTCGCCGGAATTGGAATAATCCAATTGGCGTACTAAACGCCGTTTTGGGCTTTGAATCGCGTGTCAACGGGATTTGCCAATATCCCTTACTCAAATCTACGGTGGTCAGATATTTTGCTTGTCCTAAGCGATCTAAAAGATCATCTATGTGGGGCATAGGATAGGCGTCAAATTGCGAAATATCGTTGATTTGCTGAAAATCGATACAGAACCAGAGAGTTCCGTCCGGTTTCGGCACTAGCACTATCGGGCTCGACCACGGGCTCCGTGACTCTTCTATTATCCATGTGGCCAGCATTTCCTTAACCTGCTCGATGACTTCCCGCTTTCTGGTCTCAGGCATTCTATAAGGACGCTGCCTGATCACCTGCCCGGGTGCCGTAATTATCTCGTGAGCGACTAGGTGGGTTTCACCCGGCCTAGTCGTCAATACATCTGAAAATTTTTCCAACATCTGGATCAACTCCTTCTGTTGTTGGGGTGATAGCCCGGTACCTATCCTGGGGATGGGCTGTTTCTTCCAATCCGCTATCTGAGGGCCGAGATCTTCCTCGCTCCTCTCCTCACTCAAGGCTGTCAGGTTCCTAACTTCTCTTTCCCCTGTGGAGCCAAATCCACCCGTCCCTCATTTTGTGGGTGGCAATGAGGGTACCTCTTCCACCGTGGGGAACCCTACACGCTCACAAATGAGTTGTACAATACGGTCGCCTACGCGCACCTTAAAATCCCTATCCCCGAAATTGAATAGTAGGACTTTTATCAAACCCCGATAATCTGGCTCAATGACCCCTGCTCCTACATCTAAGGAGTATTTCACGGCCAACCCTGACCTTGGCGCTATGCGCCCATAACATCCGTCCGGGATCTTCACTTGGATACCCGTGTCCACTAGCGCTTTCCCCCCTTTTAAAACTATAGTGTCCTCCACACTAAAAAGATCATACCCTGCAGCTGCCGCTGAGGCTCTTTTTGGACCCTTGGTTTGCTCAGTGGTTCTACAGAATTGGAGTATGAACTTATGTTTTTCGTGCGGTATTTCTTTAACGTGTGGTTGAGATCGGGATCCTGTTCTAGGGACTTTCCCAAACAGAGGGCTGGGGATTCGTGCCCCTAACACTTCTGCCTTCACTGGCTGACTTTATGCGGGCCTGAGGGCTAACTCATTCCTGAGACCTCTCTCCATTTCCTGACAGAAGGGAGCCCAATCCTGCCCAAGGACAACTGCATATGGTAGTTTAGGAACCACGGCCACTGATACTCGTCGAGCGGTCCCTAAACCTTTTATGGCTACCTCATATAGGGGATAGTGGGAAGATGCCCCATGCACACACCGTATGCGTACCTGACCTTCTACTTGACTCGGGATCGACGACCGATGGTGTTCGATGGTTTCCCAAAATTTCTGAGAAACCGAGTCAAGCAGTGCCAGGGTATCCACTCCCTCCACCTGAACCTGTTGGAGGAATCCCTCGGGGACTTGCTTCCCATCGCCCGATACGAGGACTGTACGTGCCTTACAGTCTCGCTGGAAGTGACCTGTCCTTCCGCAACCATAACATTTTCCTCTATAAGGAGATGAGACATCATTATTAGTATTATCATACTTGTGCACTTTAGACATTTTAACTCTATCAAACTGTCTCATGCTATCAGGATTTGCAATTCCAGCCACCTTTAAAATCCCAATTCCCGAGGTATCAGCCTTTTTTGCCTCATAAAACCTATCGGCCATGTTGGCTGCCTCCTCTGTGCTGTGGCAATCCTGTAGGGTGAGATATGTTTTCAACTCAGGAGATACAGCTTGTAAAAACTGCTCTAAAATAATTTCATCCAAAATGGAATCAAGCGACCTTCTCTCTGGGGTAAGCCACTTGTACGCTAGACTCTTAAGCCTCTGGTACAGAGCTCTAGGAGTTTCCTTATGGTTAATCTTTGCTTCCCTAAACATACGTTTATAGTGCCTAGAGGTAAGACCTAACCTGTCCTTCACTGCCTTCTTTATTTCTGCATAATCGGCAGCAAAACTAGCAGGCATGGCCTTAAATGCGGATAGAGCCTCTCCTGTAAGGGTCATTGCGAATCTAATCGCCCATTGCTCTATCGGCCATTTAAGGGTCTCTGCTATTCTTTCGAAAGCATCGATATAGTCGTCAAGATTGTCCTGTTGCGTTAACTGTCCTAAGGAAAATGCATGGTAACTGTCCATTCCTGCTTGGGGAAACATATGAAAACCTGTTGCTCCTGTTGTCTGCGACTTCTTCAAGAGGGCTTCCATAGTCTCTAGCAGAGGCCGTTGCTGCTCCCTCAGTATTTCCGCTTGCCGGGTTTGGAGTTGTTGAACAAGCTCCGCCTGTTTGTCCCATTGCGTTTGCATCCACATCATTACGTCGCGTGGCTCCATCTCTCCTCTGGAGTCTACTGCACCTGTGGAAGAAAGAAAAGAAAGACCCACCAAGTGCGGTACTTTTTTAAAAAAATCCCTGACTGTGAGCACAGTACCCCTTTCTTACTTAGTATCCTACCCTTCCGCCCAGGCTACCTTTACCTCAGGCTTCAGGTAGATTCCAGCATGTGAGAAAGGTCTTTTCCTCCTCCCTGGCCGACCTGCCAGCGAATGTTCCGCTCAACAGCACTCCTTGTAACAGCAGTCTTCCAGATATCTTCTCTTTACTTTGCCTTCCTTTGTTTTTCAGAAAAACCACACACCCCCAAAAAAATCCTCAATTCTACGCCATCTGTCATCAACCCCCTTGCCTTCCAGTGCTTATCTCCTCAAGCACAGGCAGGGTGTTAAGCCTAGGCCCAGCCCAGAGCCTTGCTTGGCCCTCTGGGATATGTAGTATTTTTATAGGCCAGTTCAAAGAATCAGTTGTGGCAATGAGGTAAGGCTTAAATAGGTTTTATTCCCCTTCCGAGAGGATTCTCATGGTGGGTGAAACAAAAAGTACACAGCTCCACTTGGGCAAAAGCAAAGTGACAAAAATGAGAACAAAAATTGCTTATCTTCAGCTTCTAACAGGTAAATGAAAAGTATTCAAAACAGTTCTTTCCAGCATACAAAGACCTTTTCCTTTGTGGCTTTCAAGTTTGGTAAATCACAACTTGTTTATCTCAAAGAAAATACATTATACGAAACTGTGAGCGTGCAGTCCATGTAATCATTACATAAAGTGTCTCCCTACGCCTCACATTGCATCTCTTCGGGTTCTGCCGTTAAGGATTATTCCCTTGCACAATACGGTACGTTACTGAACAGTCTCTCCTTACTATTCAGGAACTCTCTCTCTCTCTCTGTGAGAATGTTTGCTATGCTGCTACCATATTCATTAGAGTATTTATTTTGGGAGCCTCTTAAATGCGGTGAAAGATAGGGGAAATTACCAGTTTCACTTTTCCCTCTATTAGAAACAATTGGGCTACCTTTAAGCAGTCTTTGACTCGGGCTTCTCTCTGCTGCTACAGACGCCGTAGTAAAATCCAGTAAAAGCTTTTCACGGCTCTGGCCTTCTTCTAGACACAGGATTATCCTCAGGTATAACAGCTTTACTCTTTCTATGCCAATTGTTTGTATAAAGACTTTCTTCAGGCTTCCTCCAGCTAGCTTCCCAATTAAATGCTTTGTTACCTTTCTGATAACTTCTGCTGAGCTCTGACGCTTCCGTGCTCTGCCTTTCACCACAGGCACCTGGGTTCTCACTCTCTCCTTTGGAATAGGACTTTTTGGCTTTCACAGCTCTTCCCTCAGCTTCCTTCCAACTAGGGTTTCTCTCATTACGTCCTTGGCTTTCAGAATCACAACTGCCTGCTCCCGTGCTCCTGCTCTTGCTCTCGCTCTTACTCTGTCTAACTCCATGTGCACTGAGCTTTTCTACGTGCATGTCAGCTCCACCCACTCCCAGCTGGCTTTCATTAGTTCCTGATTTCCTAGCCTTTCTGCTGCTTGGGCGTGTTTCCCTCGCACGTGAACTGTTTTGTTTGGGTTGCCTATGGCAACATTCTGACCTGTGCTCTTCTGAACTGTCAGAATCTGTCTCACTGCCTGCGTTTCTGCTTATTTCCATGGGCTCTACTGCATCTACCTTGTGACACTGTGTACCCTCTATATGGAATTTCATCCCACCGGACATCCAATCATCATCTATCATAGGCAAATTCCTTTGTAGGCTGAAGACCTATCTTTTCCTTGAATATTTCAGCCCTGACACCTAAAAGTAATTGTTCATTGTTCCACTACTGTTGACCTCCCCAGATATAATCTACACCATGTTTATACCATTATAGACCATACCTTGCTCACCCACTGTTATAAACTATGAGGAACTAATTCAAAGGTGGCAACATGCCGCTATCCTTCCCAATTCAAAAGGCCAATAAAGCTGTCTCCATTTTCTTCAATGAAACTCATGCAGCAGGGCACTCGAACAAGCTGTTGGGTATTGCGACACAAGCCGTTGTCTTGTGCTTTTGAATCAGGAAGGATAACGGCATGTTGCCACCTTTGAATTAGTTCATCATAGGCTAAGACTCTCCAATGACTTTATCAGATGAGTATTTCCATCTTTTGAGCAATACTAACATCATGTCTGGATATGTGAAACTATGTTCTGATTGACCTGGTATTAAAAATAAGTTCGCTGTGGCTGGGTTAGAGTACCACATAGCCTCACGTGGTTTCCGCCTGGTTGGCCTTTTAAATTTGATTAAGATGGAGGGTCTGTAGCAATAGTATGTTTTTGCATCCTCAAAACAGACGATCCGACAAAAAATATAAATATATAAAGAGATAGTCCTGTCTGTTAGACTACGGAAATTTATAGTTGGTAAGTTAATGATTGAATGTTGTGCACCTTCTTAGATGATATATTATAGCGGTCACACTGTTTGGGTTTTTGAATTGAAAGTTACTTAAATATGTAAGCATATTATTATGCTTAGGATAATTAAGCTCCTACACGCTGAGGGATAATATTTGCATAGAAACTCCCATCAGGTGGGAGTCAACAGAAGACCGCAGAAGATGCATGAAACTGAAATCTCCAGAACTCCTCTCTAATCAAACTGAACAGTATACTGTAGCTTATGAAGGTTCCGTAGCCTGATGAGAAAAAAAACCCAAAAAGAAAATAAATAGCCCATTGACCGCTAATAACAGAACATAGAACAAAACACCAGCACTATGGAGTCAAAAGACCATAAGAGGAAATTAAGGGAAGACCAGAAGAACCCGCCAGATATCCCTTCCCTCCCAGCTATGCACACCTGAGACATACTCAGCCATCTTCATTCATCCAAAACATGTTCTCTCAACTGTCGACCATCTGTGCACACCACATCCATCCATAATCCAGATCCACTCTTGGCTGTTAGATACTGTATATTCCTGGTCAGACACTTGTAATCAAACAAGGCCCACAATTAGTGTGCCAACCACATAAACGAAAGCTACTATCAGAATGATAGCCACTATACCACATGTCCAGGGGAAGCACCTCCTTACAAGTGCTAGCACCACACAGAATACTTAAAATGAAAAGCAAGAAGCACAAAGAATGGCAAAAATAGTTGAAAAAAATCCAGATGGTGGCCTCAGACTGCAGTCTATTTTCCTAAGGAGAATGTTGTCAATAAGATTCCCATGTCTCTAATGCACTAGGTAATGTGCTGAAATTTGTCCACAGCAAATACCATCCATTATGAAACACCGATGACCATCCTTGAAAAGATACTCCAATCTCAGTACTTCTCACTTCCATCAGGTGTTGTCCATGGAGCGCTACTCAGTTCCTTTGAAAATGGTTCCATTTGCTGTGGGTCCTAGCATTATTGCTAGTAACTTTCATCCCTGCTGGAAAGACCAAGCCATATTTAACTCACAGAGCCTTCAAATGGGGACACAAAGAGATCATTTTTTCCCATTAGTCTGCTGTTGATTTGGAAAGGCTAGCCGTAATCAGCAGCTGATGGCCTTCCCAGTAAATCTCCAGCATTGATTTTTACCTTACACAGTTCTTCCATTACAGCCCCAAGGGAGGCCTGACAACTTGCTTGGAGTTTGCTTCTCAGGGATCAATGGATGTTGCTTGGATCATTTAGCTCAAGGCATAATTTAGAATGTATCCATCTTTCCCAACTTTTGCAATGTTATCATGAAGAAATTTATGTGGTGCAGGATTATGGTTGATAGCTTTAAAAGGTGGGAGAGCGATCTGACTATCAGGCTGACTGCGTTTTAACTGGTTGGCAAGTCTGCTAATTGGTTAAACATTTCCATCATCCTCAAACTCTGTTTAAATTGAAGGAAGTTTACAGATATCTGATCAAATTGGGAGAAAAATCCCTGTATTTGACCCAGTGGAGGCTGCTGCATACTCAGGATAATATGCACCTACTTTTACATGATCTGCTTGAGGGCATCCCTGATGATATAGAATATACAGTATCTAACAGCCAAGAGTGGATCTGGATTATGGATGGATGTGGTGTGCTCAGATGGTCAACAGTTGGGAGAACATGTTTTGGATGAATGAAAGATGGCTCCACTATTGGAGGTGGTTCTGGGAATGTATTTAATAAAGGCTCATAGGCAGGGTGGAAGGGGAGAAGAGAGGGCTACTGGTTAGAGATTGTAGAAGTGAGTGCAAGGGAGAGGAAGAGGGAGCGTGCAAGGGGAAGGGGAGAGAAGGTGAGTGGATTGAGTGCAAGGGGGAGGATGAGGGGGAGAGTGCAATGGAGAGGGGAAGATTACAAAGGAGTTGGGAGAGGGGGGAGACAACTGTGATATACTAAGAGCCATAGAAACATATCCTTCACATCTCCCAAACATCTAATTCCTCAGTCTCCACGTATACATACCTACAAATCTGCACGCTATACTATTCAACTTATTTGATTTTTTTTTCTTACTGAAGTCTTCCTCACCGACTCTGATCTGCTTACTCTCCTATTCACCTCCTATGCATCTCTTTACCATTCCTCCATATCAGTGGTTCTCCAAACAGTCCTCAGAACACGCCTAGACAGTTAGTTTTTCTGGATAGCCACAATGAGTATGCATGAGATAGATTTGCATACAGATCTACATTATCTTATGCATATTCATTTTGGTTATCCTGAAAACCTGACTGGCTAGGTGTGTCACGAGGACGAGGTTGAGAACTTCTGTTGTAGATGTAGCCTTGTCCTCAGCTGTTCCTTTCTCTGTCTTAACTAGACTGTAAGCTCCGATGAGCAATGTCTGTCTCATACATGTTCCTGTACAGCACTATGTGCACCATGTAGCGCTATGTAAATGATTAGTAGTAGTAAGAGTACCTGTTCTTTATATGAGAACTTGATATGTACCTCTTCTAATGATTGTATTTCTTTTTTTTTTGTAATTAGCTTTTTGGTATCATCTTTGTTGGGCTTACACCTTTTTTTATTTTACAGTTTAAGGTGTTTGTGTTTGTTAAATTGTTTTTGAAATCTTATAAATAAAAAATAGAAAAAAATAAAGTCAGACTGTTAAAACAGGCAACACATGAAGAAAGATCTGCATACGTTTTCTATAATATATTCTCAAAAGATAAAGCATTGACTAAATTCCTTTCATCCTCAAGTGCTTCTGTATTCTTATACGGAAATGTTTGCTTATAAATAAGAGTATGGCTCATTGAATCACAGAGTTCCTATTAATTTTAATATCATTTTTAATATATGCATTTGAATCACTTGAAATGACCCTAAAGAAAGGTGGATGATGTACTTTAGCATGCGTTTCATTTAAGGGCTTTTGTTTTCCAGATTCAACCAAGAAATATTGATTGAACAACCCAATACAAATATTAATTTGGAAAATATGATAAACTGTCCCATCCCAGTACTCTTTCAGCCTCCCCCCCCCCCTTTTTTTTCTCATGTTATTGAGATGGGCAGAATGGATAGGCCACATGATCTTTATCTGGCATAATTTTTCTCTGTTTCTACGTTTTTGTCTCATTCCCGCTTTGATGGTTGCGCTTCTATTCGCAACCCACTGCCATTATCCCTCCCATACAGCTGTTGCTGCTGCCGCCGCCACTCCTGACTTCGCACAACTCTCCATGAATTATCATAAGGAATTATTGTAAAGAAAATGTGGTCTTCCTTCTTTCTCATTTTCCTTGCGATATTTCAACTTGTATGGACACTACGGATATAATTTTATAAAGGCACTAATGTGCCAATGTGACAGTTTACACTTGGTAATGACTTCTTATAAAATCCTGCCCAGGGTAAATGTATGTACACTGACATGGAAGTCCATTCTTTGCTGGTGTTCCTAGCCAGGGCATGGTCTGGGTAGAGTGCGGGCAATTTTAGCAAGTTTGTGTGTTGAATACAAAGCACCTTGTATACATGCAGACTTTATAGCACAATCCCTACTACTTACACTAGTATTTAATAAGGGCAAGTAGGTGCCTACTTGTCTTTATAAAATAAGCTTAAAATAGGTGTGTTTCGACTGCCTCAGCCTAGATGTCCTGTTATAAATTTACCCTCTGTATGGCTTAAACTCACTAAGAAACACAGAGAAGCGGACATGGTAGTACGGTAGCTGTACTGGTGGTGGTGTGGTTAGTAGGAATGGGAGATCGAAAAGTGAAGTCTGAGAAGAAGTAGGAAGATGGTAAATTGCTTTTGTAAATAAAGTTAAATATTTAGGACCAGCATTCAAGGATACTTATCTGTACAGTGGCATTCACTATGAAGGTACTTTTTTAAATTTCTGCATCATTAACATGTATTTTTATGTACGAATTTCAACTTGCTTTGACTGTAAAATATTAGTGTGTACTTGACTCTATAAAATGCTAATGTAAATGACTGAAAACACATGTTAACTTAAAGCACAATCATTTACACCAGCTCTAGGGCTAGTGCCTAAATATGTATGGAAGTTCTAGTATTTTATAATTTATGCATGCTGTATTCAAACTCTGCCCCTGTGCACACCCACAGTGAAAATACATATGGTCAAATGTGCACACATGCGTACAGGATAATCGTTGCCTCATGTGCATAAGTAGCCACTTATGCACATTATATATTAAAATACCTAGATCAATGCAAGTTGTTCACAAGTAGATTCTATATGGAGCATCTGTTCACGAACATGTAACACCGATTTTCAAAGCCCTGCACCGACTGTCCATCATCAGCCGCTCTAAATACAAGGCTCTGTTCACTATATTCCACAACCTCTCCTCAGATTACTTACAATCATTCATTCTAAGGACACCAGATGACAGACCAAGGAGAGCTAACATGCAAATCACCCTAGCCATTCCTCTCAAACAGGAAGAGCACACACTTGACATCAAACAAGAGCATTTTCACTATATGCTCCAAAGATTTTGGAAAGCGCTTCCTGATAGCATCCAGTCAATGCGTGACCTCGAATAATTCAGTAGAAGCTTAAAATTACTCGTATATGGATAAAGCGCCTGATTTATCAATGTTCAGCAGCAGTATCCATGTGAAGCGGGATTCCATAATGTGTACGTCCAGCTCGTGGACAAGTCAAATGAAAAACGGGTGCTGTTTGATCCTAATTCCACATGTGCAGGCCTGGCCGTGCTTGTGAGTCCGCAATAGGGGCAGAGATGTTTGGCGTGGCACATCCAAAGCCCGGGACATGGGTATGCATAGCAAGCAGCGTGGATGTCCCTGCCCTCGGTGAATTCCGAAAAGATATACTGCTCCATTGCTGCCAGTCTCCATGTCTCCTCAGTTAAAATGTGCATCCCCGAAGCTGCTCTTCACACTGGCAGTGTGGTGCCCATGCCGAATACCCATGAAAATGGATGAGACAGATGTGCTGATACAAAACAGACCGTATAAGCTAGTCCTTTATTTATTTATTTTATTTATTTAACAATTTTTCTATATCACCTTTTCGTTCGATCAAGGCGGTTTACAGTAAACGTCAACTTATACAAAGAACTTGCTAATATCAACTGTAACATTATAACTTCAAAAACCTGAATAGTCTCTTGTAACATCATCTAAACTATATACATCTTATTCAGACTAATGGGATGTTTGTATGTTGGATGTTTGGATGTTTCCATGACCAGGACACTGAAAAGTGATCACTGCGCACTCAGAGATGTTACAACAGCAAGTAGAAAGTGATATGAGTATCCTGACATACCTTGCAACACCACATACATAGCAGTAGGTGTACATTTCAGTTGTGCTTGTTGGTCATCTCTCACAACGATCTGTACAATGCTGTGTATGGACCAGAAGAATTAGACGTGGTCCTCCACAGCTAAATGTCAGAGTATATCCCTGACATTAATAGGGACCCTCAAATTGAGTGCATGCACCAGCACAAACAGCACCACTAGATGCCCAAGGGCACCAGCATCTGTCTGTACAAATGTGAATATTTGCGAGACCAATGATGGTGCAGTGCCCTGTTGCATGCCCTCACTATGAGAGTCCCTTATCACTGAAAGGGATATGCTTTGATATTTAGCTATAGAGACCGCAGTCTGCTGTATCCTGGCCGATCATGACTGGTCATGCTGCAGTCAGCCCTATGTACCAGCTACTGGCCAGGAACTGATGTCTCCCCAAAATTGTAGCTGCACACCTGGTCCCCCCATACATCCCTCTAACCACGCACACATACACACTCTCACTTGCAGTCACTCAAAACCTACATCTGCAGTACAGATGCCCCGCCCCTCTAGAAAACAACTGGTATAGCATGATGGGATGGGGTCCCAGGACTACTCATCTGATCTGTGTTTCTCACCAACACATGCATCCATTCTATACTCACCCACATACAATCCCTATATCAACAGTCCCACTTCTTGAATGACAGGGATTATTAGGGTGCCCTAGATCACCTTCTCTATCTCACACAGCAATTGTCAGCATAGCCGGAATAATCACCATTGTACCTCCGAATATTTCTGTAGGGGTGTTTAGCAATGTGTCATAACCATACAACCTTTCTCTACTTCTGCATCTTGTTCTTTACAACTTCATCTTGTGGTCTTCCAGACTGCAGACACACAGGTTCACAACATCTTTGTCACAACCATTCAACTCTATGGGACGCATTGCAGAGCAGAGCAGAACAGATTCTAAGTCCTAGCCTTATTCCAGTTTTCTGCTGGTATAATGTGGACATCCGCAGGACAGTCACAGAACATACACGGACCATTCCTGAATATGCATTGCATGTCTCCACTGCTGAGCACACCCCAGTTCTGCCCCCTCCCACCCACATTCTTCAATCGCCATGCTAGCGCTGTGTACGTGGAAGGACATGGGTGTATCAGAATACGATCGTAGGCGTTTTTGCTAGAAAAATATCTATGATGCACGTCAAGGGTTTATTTCTGTCCCAGAAGGGCCTCATAATGGGTAATTTTATACATTTTCAGAAGTGTAAAAGACTTCATAAATGTACATGCGCAAGTATGTGCAGCAACAAGAATATGCATACTGATATGTGACCCGCGTGCAGGTGTGTTCTTAGGCATTGTTTGGGAGGAGTGACTAGGGAATATTTCTGCTCCATTGCCACTTATGCATCTCGTTGTTGGGATAATATGGATCTAGATGAAGGGAAGGCTTTTGGGGCTTCCATTTTTTTAATTTTGGCACTGCAAAAAATGCAATGCAATGTGTGCCTTTTGATTGAAGGCTGACTCATGGCGACCAGCAGCTCTTGGGTTTTCTTGGCAGTGTGAGCAGAAGTAGATTGCCAGGCCTTTCTTCTGAGGCAATGGGGGGTTAAGTGATTTGACCAAGGCCACAAGGAGTGCCAGTGGGAAGCAAACCCTGATCTCTTGGTTACAAAACCATAGCTGTAACCACTAGTCTCTTCCTGAACTGTGTTTTTTAGTAGCGTGGAGACTGAAACCTGGGCTGGTGGCTGCTTTATTAAAAATGAAATGGAAATGGAAAAAAACATTGTTTTGTTTTCAAAATGAATAAAAATAGGAAATGTGATTTAAAAAATCACATTTTATATCGAATGAAAAGTCATCCCAAGAACCAATCCAAATAACAGTTGTCAAACATTGGATTGTTTATGGATTCATTTAGGGGTCGCTTAATTTTCTTAAAGAAAAAAAGTCTTCCTTGTCTGTTTTATAGTGTCAAAGGAGCATGTTTACTAGACTACGCCAATGGTTAGTGTGGGGTTTACCACACACCAAGACCACTGCGGTAACTGTTAGTATGAGGTTGGGAGCAGGGACTGGATGGGTTAGGGCTAGTATGAGGTTGGGAGCAGGGACTGGATGGGTTAGGGCTAGTGTGTGGGTAATGACTGCACATTGCCATTAACGTGGGTATTGTTGGTATCCACCAATCACTATTGCTGCAATTAGCATGGGTGCGCTTACCACCACCTCAATGGATGGCTGAAACTGCACCTGTGATAATTGCAACAAAAGGCCTTGGCAGGGATGGTGCTGGCTGTGCATTAACTGCATGGGAAGCATGCCATGCATGCCCCCATTTATTAGTGTAGTCCCACAGCACTCCCTGCGCTGTTTAGGGCTTGAACGTGTGGCAGATTACTACGTTTTAGTAAACATACCTTAAAATGTCTATCTTAGTTCAGAAATATTTCGATAAGGTTGTTCGTGCTTTCTAGACTTAGGGGGTCTGTTTACTAAGTGGCGCTAGAGGCTTCTGTGCAAAATTGGAGCCGTGGCCCCGTTTTATTCAATGGGGCTGTGGCATCAATATGGAAGCCGTTAGCGCTACTTAGGGGCTTGTTTACAAAGCTGCGGTAGCGGCTTCCGCCCGATATCGGAGCCGCGGCCCCATTGAATTCAATAGGGCCGCGGCTCCGATATCAGGCAGAAACCGCTACCGCAGCTTTGTAAACAAGCCCCTTAGTAAACAGACCCGTTAGTTATTCCCAAACATTCTTCTGCTGTTTTCTGGAATATATATATACACACATCATGTTTGCTGTCTGATTAAAGGATTTTGTAAGTGTTTAGTATTATAACATTGTGTTCATTTTAACATTTACTGCTTTACTTTTGGCAGGAGTGATTGATTCATACCTCACTGGATGCTTAAGAGGGTCCTTACCATTCCCTCTAGATGTATCCCATGTCTACAGCTACTCCGTTGTCTGTCTTGACTAAATTGTAAGCTCTGATGAGCAGGGACTGTCTTTTACATGTGTCTGTGCAGCGTTGTGTACGTCTTGTAGTGCTACACAAATGTTCTGTAGTAGTAGTAGTCGTCAATTCAGCCAAAAAAGTAAAAAACTCCATTTATGCAGAATTATAGCAAAGGATTCTCAGCACAGGAAGTAACAAATGTCTTAATTATTTATTAAGATCTAACAAACCTTATTTTCCACTTTATTGAATCTATTTATCCTCCTAGCATTCAAGATAAAGCACCTAGTGGTTATGCAATTGGAAGTATGCATGAAGCCTTTTATAAGAAAGTAAAACATCTGTGCACTAAGTACTGCTTCTAAAAAGCTGTACATTTCTTCAGGATCAACGGGTAGCCCAGGAGTGGCTCTTAAAGGGGAATTACTTCATCTTAAGTATTATAATTAGCTGCAAAATATGCCACTAAAAACTGCAGATTCCCAGGAGAACATACATGGAGTGGTGCTTATCACTACACATGATTTTTTTTTTTTTTTGTGCCATCAAGTCAGTGTTGACTCATAGTGACCCAGCTACCTCTGGGTTTTCTTGGCAATATATCACTGGAAGTAGATTGCCAGCCTTTTCTTTGAAGGCAATGGAGGGTAAAGTGACTTGCCCAAAGTTGCAAGGAGTGCCAGCGGGAATCAAACCCTTGATTTTCTGGGTACTAGGCAGTTGCTCTAACCACCAGGCTACTCCTTCACTCCTACACATGTAATCATCGGCAAATACAGTGATGGAATTCAAAATGGCATGGGACAGATACAGTGGATCCCTTTATAGCAAGAGAATGAAATCAAAGCAAACTTAAATATCTTTTATATTTCAATAAATAGAGGGGGCTGACTTGCACAGAGCAGCAGGTACAACCCTAAACGTAGGTATAGAGGGGGATGACCTGCATGGAGTTGCAGTTACTACTCTAGCCACCTTACTGGGCAGAGTAGATGGATCATACTAGTCTTTATCTGCTGTCATATACTATGTAAATTAGCTTTAGTCACGGTTGGGTTGACCATGGATCCACAAAATATCTGGATTTTACTGGTAGTCTAAGAAAGCTGTGTTTTCATGTGTAAAAGGTGTTCTCCATAGATAGCTTGACTGGACAGGTATGCAAATGAGTGACATCTTCCGATGGCATCAAGATGGAACAGCTCTCTGAGCTCAGAACTACACGTAAAGTTCAGAGTATGCATGGCCCTTCCCATGTGCAGTAGTATCCTCAGCTTCAAAGCTCAAGAATTAAGGCCAGTCTTGGGGAGGCGAGAGGGATAATGTGCTAGATTTGTCCTGCTGTTTGCTGAAAACACCTATTAGAGGTGTGCAACAATATGTTTTCCGTTGACAAGCAGGACTGAGTCAGGCACACAAGTGAACAATTCCCAAACTTTGGGCTATTCATGTTTTTCAGATTGTCTCATATTAGCAGCCCACGCTGAAAAGTTGTGTGAGATCATGTGGAATGATTGATCGGCAAAGCTTAACCAAAGGCACTGTGCTTTATAGTGGCTTGATCTTAGCCAGCATGCAAAGTAAATGTATGAAGTGAGGACCAGACTGCTGCTTCACAAAGCAGACTTTGGAGAGCAGAGCAGAGTAGAGGCGGCGGCTGATGTGATAAAGAGATAGTATTTAGAGGAGTACTGTTTATTCTTAAGAGAATTGTATGCAGTATGCTAGCAATTATTTGTAAGTTGTGATTGGCTGTCAGTTGCAGTTATGGATGAGGAAGAGGAACAGGATAAAGAAGGGGTTTTAGTAGATTGTATTTGGGACAGGATTTTATTAGTAAGTCAGAAAGAAAGAAAATCATATGTACAGAAATTTAGCAAAAGTGTGTGTGATCATTGCCCTTCTAGATTGATAAATTTGTCTAAGATCGGAATGGGCTGTTCTACAGTGTTTTGTAAATGAAAGTTTATAATGTTTCCTAAAATAGCTGGATAACACCCCTTTTCTAATCAACAAATTTTAAAGGTGGAGATGGAAAATGTGACAAACTGTACTAATTATAGGCCTGTTGCAAATTTGATGGAGGTAGTAGTGGTAACTCAATTAAAATTGCACTTATGAACTGTTAGATCCCTCTCAGTCAAGATTTAGAAGTGGATATAGAACTGAAATGGTACTACTGGGACTTATAAATGAACTAAGAGGATAAAGGGAAGCAGCATTACTCATACAGCTGGATTTTTCAGACACTTTTGGTCTGATTGATCATGAAATGATGTTCAGAAAATTAAGTGAAACAGGAACATCAGGAAGAGTGTTGAAATGATTTCAGGAATTTTTGAGAAATAGCAACAACAAATCAGAACTATTTGGAAAGCTGGCAAATGGGTTGGGGGTCCTGCAAGGATCACCATTACTTTTCAGTGGGTTTCTTTGAACCTTGCATTTGTTATGAAGAAGTATGGGAGTAACTCCTTTTTCGTTTGCTGATGACTTAACGGATAACATTTCTACTTAGAGGATCTTTGCCTACTTCATTTGAATTTTGAGGAAAATATTTTCAAGGAGTTCAAGATTGCATAATAAGGAATTGGCTCAAGATAAATTCTTATTATTTAACAGGTTTTTTTATACCACTTTATCATCTAGTCAAAGCAGTTTAGGTTGTAACTTAAACAAGGGGCATTGATATCCTGGATTTTTTCTGGGGCAATGGAGGGTTAAGGGTTAAGTGATTTGCCCAAGGCCACAAGGAGTGCTAATGAGAATCAAACGCTAGTGGTTCCCAAGCCAGTGCTCTAACCATTGCCCTACTCCTCCACTCCATGCAGTCTGGGGGAGAAAACAAAACAAAAACATTTTTGTTATGGATGGGGTCTGAAGGAATCAATTATGTATACAAAAAAACAAGGTTACAACACTCATAAGATATACGAAAAACACAAAGTTACTTTATCTTTAGAAAAAAGTTAAAACCTTGTTTTTTAAAATAATTTTTCAAATATGTACTGTATTGCAGAGATTTCCAATTTTATGTGGATCCCTTCTTAACCTCAAAAAAACTGAGGGATCCCTGGTTCATTTCCACCACTTTTCTTGGACTCCTTCCCCTCAGCACCAAGCCTGTCCTGAGTATCAATCTTTCTCTCTCTTCCCCTTCCTGTCTCCACCATTGTCTCACTTTCCCTCCAGTCAGTCCCAAACAGCCTCAGTCTGTTTCTCTTTCTTTCTTCTTCCCCTCCAGTGATTTCCATCTATTCTCTCTCTCTCTCTCTTTTCCTCTCCACCCCCTCCCCCACCAGAAATTCACCCTCTCTCTCCTTTTCCATTTATATGTTCTGTCGACCCCCTGGAATGGTCTCAAAGACTCCAGGAGCCCATGGACCACAGATTGGGAACCACTGATCCTATTGGAAGGGGGGAGGGGTATGGATTGAGAAATTATTTTATGTATTTTGTATGAGAGATGGGGTGGGTTTCATTTTATCCTGAATTATAGAGTTGAGAATGTATTTCATTTCTATATTTTTGTTTATTAAAATTTGATATACCGCCCTTCATGATTATAACAAGGCAATTTGCAATACAAACATTTACAATGAGGATTGGAACTGGAAAAAAACTACATCAATAAGATAGGAGAATAAGACCAATTATACTAGAATGAGCAGAGGAGGCCAGACAGAGGAAAAAGGGAAAGTCCGCACACTATGGGCAGTGGATGGTGTCAGCTAATAGGTAGATTGAAAGCTTTGAGAAACAGAAGTGTTTTAAATTGGGGTTTGAATTTAGTGTAACTATAGTTCTAAATGAAGGTGGGAAGGTAGATTTTTCCAGAGACTGGGACCAAGAAAGTAGATATCTGAGTAGCGGGTTGATTCGAGCCTGGCTTGTGTAGAAATGGGAAGACGGAGGTGGTTAGAATGAAGCAAGCAGAGTACACAATGAGGAGTATGGAGAATGATGAGGGAAGAAAGATAGGATAGGGTACCTGTGTGTAAGATCTTATGAACCAAAATGAGCAATTTATACTGAATGTGATATTGTATGGGGAGCCAGTGATGCAGGTAGTGAATGAATAAAGGAGTGATATGGCCGAATCGAGAGGCATGGGCCAGTAGTCAGATGGCTGTATTTTGGATGATTATAATCTCTGGATCTGGTAAATGGAAAGACCGGCAAAATGACATTGCTATAATCTAGTCATGTCATGACAAGGGAGAGAAGAAGGGTGGTCAATGATGAGGTAGACAGGTATGGACGGGCGGCTGTGATCTGACAAAGAGAGTGAAAGGAGCAGCATACAACTGTACTAAAGTGGTAGTAGAATGTCAAGGATGAGTCAAACGTGACACCAAGATAATGGAATGCGAGCAGTAGAGGGATGGGGGTACTGATCAGAAGGGGGTGATAGTGATGGTGGTGGGACGGGGCCTGTCAGCCATGTAGCTGATGTCTTACTGGAACTGGGACAGAGAAGAACTTTCTGTCAATGAGAGGGAAAGATACCAGAAGTCAAGCTGTTATTGATAATCAGGGCAGGCCCAGCTACTAGGCAAACTAAGAGATCGCCTAGGGCCTTTGGAGGTCATCAAAAGCAGGACATTCAAAGCTAAATAACAGATTGTGACAGCCAAAGGGGGTGTAAAGCTTGAGGTTTGTCTAGGGCGCCAACACTTTGGACCAACTTTAGAGTCGGCCCTGTTGAGAAAGAGCAGATGGGAGAAGTGCAAGTGAATCAGCAGAAAGCCAGGCAGAAGGAACAGAGTCCAAAGGATGTGGCAATGAGTTTTACAGAGTGGTGAGTGGGATTGCATTGAAAGAACTCCAGGTGTGTAGGGAAGATGAGGAGGAAGAATCTAGCATCTTGGGAAATAGAATATGTGGATTACTAGAGATGTCAGATCGAAGGTTGACTACTTTCTCATGGAAAGAGAGAGCAAACTGGTCCGAGGATGGAGGGATTCTTAAAGGATTGGGTGGAGATGGTGGGTGAAGTAGGAGAGAAAGAACAAAATAAAGCATCTTAGAATGATTAGCAGAGGAACTAATGAGATTTGACTAATAGTCCTTCTTAGCAGACATAATCATAGACCTGTTACAGGGATTGTTTATTTGAAGTGGCCAGGACCTTGATAGTACATAGTTTGCACCAATGTTGTTCAGCGTGGCACAAGTATGAACAATGGATGTAGAGTTCAGAATGGTACCAAGGGTGTTGGTGCTTATTCAGCGGATGGGATTGGCAAAAAGGGGCAATGCAATCAATGGCAGTGCTAAGTTGTGAATGCCAGGTCTGGACCTGGTCATCCACAGAGACAGTATGAAAGTCAGCAGGGAGAATCGTCAGATGACGGAAAATTAGAGTGTCTGAATTAATTTTTTGGGTCAGGGTACCCATAGAGATGGATGTGTGAGCACTGATTGCAGGGCTGAATGAATGAAGGTTGAAAATAAAAGAGAATGCAGAAATGGTCAGTCCAGGGGAAAGGGTGAAGGGAGACTGGTAAAAGAAAAGGAGGGGGGTTATAAATAGAGTGATAGGGTATAATGAGATCAAAGAGTATGTCCAGCGACATGAGTGTGAAAGTGGATATGCTGGGTGAGGCCAAGATCAGAAAGATAAGCGGAAAAAAGGCATTGTGAGATATGAGGGGCTGTTCAAAGTGGACACTGAAATCTCCTAGAACGAAGAGATCAAGATAATGGATAGAGGCTTCTGAGATCGTGGGAAGTAGGGATTCCCACAAAAAGGAACTGAGGAAGGAGGGGAGTAAAGAAGAAGGAACTGAACAAGTGGTTTGTATTACCTATTATTAGCATAATTTACTTATGGTTCAAAGTGGAATAAAAATATAATAATAAATTAAATTATATTTGCTAGAGTTCTTCTGGTGATTGGCATACCAGTTCTGTTGGGTTAAAAGAGTTTGATTCGTGATTGATTCACTTGCAGTCCAGTATTTAAGAGCTTGCTCATGTGAATTCCAAAGTACTTTTGAACAGAATATAGGAAGCATTAATTTCTCAGATATAGAAAGTGTTACAGCATTGGGTAAAAACTTATGATAAGTGCAAAGAATTACTTTATTATGATGAAACTGTAAAAATAGTTTTTAGGCAACCAGAACTTGGAGTTCATTTATTCTTCTAGCTGAGGCAACAGCTATTAAGAAGAGTATTTTCCATATCAGATGTTCTAGTAAATTAGACTCCAGTGGTTCAAACAGCATCCTCATAGGAAAAGTTAAAACAACATTAATATCCTTAGGTACAGGAACTTCTGCGCTGGCAACTTAAAATGGAGAAGTCCTTTCATGAAATGTAAAATGATGGGATATTGAGAAGGTGGTAGATTATTCACTGAAAACTGACAGATGGAGAGAACACCTAGACGTACTCTAATGTTTGAAGTATGTTCGGAGTCCTAAAGTGCTATCGATACTGAAGTGGTGGTAGGTACGTTTTTGTAATTATCAATATATATTTGGTAGAGGTGAAACTTTTCTTTTTTAGAGAAAACCAATTCTGTCAAGTCCAGTGCAACATGATGTGAAGCATGGTATTCAGACGGAGTTGAGAATTTGTGCAGGACTTTTGCTATGCTTAGTAAGGGGGGGGGGGGGCATACACATAAAAAAAGAGGCCAAGTCTTGGGAATTGTCAGTGCATCTGGGGCTATATAGTTGGAGGGCTGAAAGATTGAGCATTATAAACCCCGTCTTGCTGCTAGTGAAGAATCTGGAGGTGTCCACAAATTCTGAAGATTATTTGCAAGGCTGCTACATCTAGAATTTACTCACATGGCTGTAGATCGAAATACGCAGAAACTGCTGCAATATGAAAGTAAGCATCCAGAATCCGCCTCCATCATCAAACTTGGACAAGTGTTCTGACAACTAGAAGGAATGAGTGAGAATCCACAAGCACACACAGGGAAGGAAGCAAGAGAATTTGCAAAACAAGCGAAAAAGCTCTTCAAAGAATTAGATCAGCAAACAAGGAAAGACAAGTGGAAAATTTACAACACAGAGAGAAATACAAAGTGTTAACCCAGGAACCCTGTTTTGACAGTGGACAGATGAATGGTTAAGGAGAGGTGAACTGAAACTGAAGGACGATAAATAGTTGCAGCCCCGGACAGTGGATTACAGACGAGATGATTTATTTATTTAACACTTTTTAATATCGCTTTTCTATGAGTCAAAAGTGTTTACGATAAACTCTGCAAGTTAGACAACACATGGAACACATGATCAGTCTTACTTAAAACTAAAGATAACTAGAACAAGTACAATTGTAACAGGAAACAGAACTGGACAAGCTCAGCTACATAACTTATTTACAGGTTGGCTATTAACTGATATTCTGAGTAAATTCTATACAAGCTGGCTAAAACTATTTACACAGTGCGTGAGCTTTGGAAAAACTGCCAAAACAGACATATGTAGATTCTGTAAGAAAGAGCTGGAAACAGTGACTCACCCCAAAGTAAAAGTGAAAACATACCTTTTCACTGAATATTTTGGTGACCCAAACAACCGCACTATTTCACAAGGTACATAAAGAACGAGCAAATAATGCCATCCATTAACCCAGACTCTTAAAATTATGTAGTACCCTTAGGGTAAATAACTTTGTACAATATGGTTGCTTAGGTTATCTGTATATACTTATGGAATGTTTTATGTATATAGTTACATTGTTCATTGTAAAAATTGTTATGGTGTTCTATGTAAACCGCCCCTGATCTCAGGAAGGGGCAGTATATAAAACTTTGCTAAATGAAAAAAAAAGAAAAAAAAAAGCTGGCTACAAAGTTCTGATGCCAGGCAATTTCTATACAGAAAGGCACAATAAAGTTGCACATCTCATCCAATGAAAAATCTGTAAACATTACGGGCCCTAGATTCGAAAGGCATTTACATGATTTACAGCCCAGTAAACCATTTAAATGCCTTTAATCAGGATATTCAACGGCACTTACACGGTTAAGGCCATTGAATATCCTAACCCCGCTCCATGCCTTGATGCTAAGCGGTTAACTTGGGGGCGTGTTGGGGACGTTCTGGGGCAGAGCGGAGGCAGAGACTGTTGCTAACCAGGCGGAAGCGATATTGCATGCTGCCCGGTTAACGACCTGCACCTAAAAGATAGGTGGCGAAAACCCTCACCTATCTTTAAGGCGTAGCAGCTAACAGGGTAGCATGCAATGTCGCCGCTGCCTGGTTAGCTACTGCGGCAATCCCTGGATCTTCAATGCTGGGGCCACATATGACCTCAGCATTGAATATGCGGGGTTAAGTGTCGGCAGGCAGGGCTATGTGCTGTAGGAGCGCATAGCCTGCCCGTGTCAATATTGGGTCCTAAAACATTACTGTGCCAACATGGACCATAAAGTGACTGACTGTTAGAAACTGGTTGAGTGGGAGGCAACAGGGGGTATTAGTACATTGAGTCACTTTATGGTCCATGACACGGGCACTTAGTTCACTTAAAGGTCACCAATGAGGAACAGTGTCAAAAGCCTTGCTGAAATCTAAGTATACCACATATAACACTCTCCCCTGATCCAATTCTCCGGTCACCCAGTCAATGAAATTGATCAGATTTGTCTGATAAGACTTAATCTAATAAATCCATGGTATCTGGGATCCTGTAATCCCTTGGATTCAAGAAAACACACTATCCTATAAGATGGGGCGCATAAACAGAGAAAGCTTTCTAGCAAATATATTGAAGTGGAATTGAAGCAGGAAGTGTTCAAATGATAACTGAGACCAATGCAGCTGTCTCTGGGGGGAGTAAGCAATCAAACATGTTGCAAAATATTAACGTTTACCATAATTTATTGTCTGAAAAAACAATAACAGGACCTTAAACTTTATTCTCTTTCCTGCGGCACCCAATGCAGCTGTCTCAGGATTTGGCATGGAGCTTGGAAAAAATGTCCAGATACAATTTTAGAAAGCTGCTATTTGGTTATGTTTATCCATGGGAGTAGAGATTTAAAAGACAAATAGCAGAGAGTGGCAGCGGTGGGGAGGGGGGGGGGGGCGTGTTTTGGCCAGGCTCCAACAGTTTACAATGGGAAGCCATATCTCGATTTTAAAAAATGCATGTTGGCTTGTGCACTTGCTCCAGGCAGATGTAAGCTCTAGCTCACAGTTAAGATCTGGGGTTTCAAGCACAGGGTAGGTGCAAAAGCTGACGGCACTCTCCTTGGTTCCTCTCCTATGATGGCCCTGACTGTGGGAATGCAAAGGGTTACAATGGGGGCACTCTTTGCTTCAGCAACTCCAATTGTAAAATCGCTGTTCGTGTTGGCACTGGAAATGGATGTGGGACGTGCCGGAAAGCAGAAGTGCGCTCCTGTACGTCCTTTTAGATATTTTAGAAAATGCAACACATTCAGCAGAGCTTTTGTAAACTACAGTTGGGGGGAGGGGGGCTGAGTATGCCCCGAGCCAGACATTTCACTTCTCCTCTCCAAACCCCATCTAAAATGGGCATTGTTATTGAATGTTACCTGTTCATGCCGGAGCGGTGAGTAAATACCATAATTTCATAGTGAACACCTTCATGGTTTGTATGCACCAAATATTTAAAACACTTGTGATCTTATCCTGCACACCTTCTGATACAAGAGCAAAGCTAGCAGCTCGAGATGAAAAATTCCAATTGTGTCTCTCATTTGGCTTCACAGTAGTGACATGTGTAAGTTGACAGTTTAATGTGATGTGCAATACATGAGTGTATGACACTTTTGATTAAATTGCCTGTTCGGCAAGGTACTACGCCTATAGACAACAAATGACTTTAAACTACCATAATGCCATCATGAAATATTATGACAAGATGACAGTCATTATACGCATCTATTTTATCATCAAGCAATGCTGCCCAAACCAATATTATTAAGTAATAACAAGCAGATATTAAATCTGGACTAGTGTTTTAAGGTAACATTTAAATAAAATGATTTCTCTGTTTTCATTACATTTCAATAGGGCTTTTATGCCTTGTTTTGTCGGTGCATGTTAAATGAAAGTAATGTGCGGATCAGTGTATTTGGCTTCCTTGCATTTAAGACTGATAGTGCCAATTTTGTATTATTTAGAATGGAGGCTCACTGAATTTGCTGGAGTTTCATCAAAAGCTCTCGAGTGTATACAGCAGAAATGTGCCCTATAAGAAAACGTTTATCATCATAATAGCCTAGCTGTCACCGGGCCGTCACTGAAATCCAGCCGACTTTTCTCTAGCTGTCCCTTTTGGCATGTCTTTTTGAGGTTGTCACTAGATTTCTGATCCAGCGGGGAGTGAAAGTCATGCAAAATGAAGGATCCTTAACTGGAAAATAGAAAATAATCTCTCCCATTTCTGTACAGAATCAGTTATTAAAGTTTGCATTTAAAGTCTGACTGCAGGCTATCGGTGGTGGGGTAATCTACCTGGTGTGTTTGATAGTAGCATATAATGGACAGCGTCAAAATTCTTCACAATTCTCAAGATATAAATAATTTCGTTTGGGTTTTGATATTAGTATCTGTTGTAGCCTTAACATGATTTCTTCTTCTAAAATACTCTTTAAGTAGTCATCATAACTGTCTAATACCTTTAGATGATTTCTTATGCTGAATACAGTAGACAATCTTATTGTATATCGCAAGTATGACAGTCAGATATGGAACATATCATTATTTTTACAGATGCTTAGGAATAGTAAATTTAGGAGTTCTTTGAAGGCACTAAAAATGGCGAGCTTGATATTCAACAGCTAGCGGTCACCACTAAACTGAAGATCAGGGTAATCAATACCAGGGTCATAGCTGGCCAACGGCATTTTTTTGGGAAGAGCCTGCTTTGCGCTTACATCAAACAGGTAATACAACTTGGAATGATAACAGGGGAAACTATATACAGACTATATACAATGTGGGCAGGAAGTCACTATGCAGTTGTAGCAACATGGCTTGCCCTGAGAGCTATGTACAGGGGTGTAATGTATTTATTGGGTTGACTGTTCTTTGTGATGATCACTGCTGCTCAAATGGGCTTCTACATGGACATTTGACACACTATCTCCATTGGTGAGTACTAATTCCAGTATCAAACTTTACCTGGTTGTCTGAGCAATGCTTCTTGGAAGGCATCCACAATCTTTTTACTTCTTTCCAGATTTGCAGAAGGAATACTCCAGTCCACTTCTGGTAGATTAAAGTCACCCAATATGATCACTTCTCCCTTCAGAGCTACCTTTGTACTATCAATGATCAAGTCCCTATCCATTTCCTCAGTTTGAGTTGGAGGCTTGTAGACTACACCAGTCTGAATGATAGTGCCATCTCCTCTTTCCAACACAATCCACAGCACTTCTCCTTTTCCCCACATCCCCTACATTTCAGCAGCTTATGACATATAGGGCTCCTCCTCCTCCTCATTTTCTGACTTCTCTATCTCTTCTAAATAAATTGTTACCCACTATAAACTGTTATCCCATTCATGTAACTCGTTAAACCATGTTTCTGTAATTGTCACAAAGTCCAAATCCATTTCCACCATCAGGGCTTCCAGGTCAGGAACATTGTTGACTAGATTTGAGCATTTGTGCTGATTGCATTTCAGCAATTGTTGTTTGGCTTGCTTGTATTTTGGACAGATGTTGTTCCAGACTCCTCTTCCCTCTTGTCATTGATGTGTAAACTAATACTGTGTGATGACTACCATATTTCCCAGATTAGAAGTCACCCCTGTGTATAAGTCGCAGTGCCTCAGTTTGGTGTTTTCACATGTAAATTACTAGTATAAGTTGCCCCTGTGTATAAATCATAATTACAAAAGATAAAGCGCAAGACAACATTGCTGTTTCTTAAAACCGGATTTATTCTGTTTCACCTTCACTTTACAATAACCCTCGTTCCACATCAGATTTATTTTGTTTCACTCTCGGGAAAGCCGTTGAAGTCCTCATCTTCAGTGTCACTGCAAAATAGTTCTGCAATTTCTGGTGCCAGTTTGTGGCTCATTATTGTCATCTTCTTTGTCTTCATCATCTTCATCTTCACGGTTATCGGGGATCTTTAGGATCTCAGCCTTCACAAAACCTGATTGATTATTTTATCACCAACACCCCTCCATCATGCTGTCTCGTCCTACCTGGTAACTTCTGTAAATGTGACATGGCACATTCAGCCGGTAGCCATGAAACTGTGTTTTCCGTGGCGCTTCCAGTTTTTCTATAGGTGACACAACATAGCTTTGAATCTTCTGTTGACGGAAATGTCAAGAGGTTGAAGCATTTTTGTCATATCACCAATTATAACAACTGGGACAGTGTTCAGAGATTTTATTTTCTACTTTGTGTCTTCAGTGAAATGGACTCTCATGCTAAAAAGAAGATTGATTTCCAGTTGCAATAGAAGATTCTTGCTCTACTCTGAAATCAGGGCTACCTTAGAAGGAAGGTTATATTGAGGCAGCAGCCTGAGGCCCTAGGATTTGGAAGACTCTGCAGCTCTCCTCGCCAACACACTTCCTTTTTATGAATAGCTTTGAGCCAAGTATCACAGTGGTCTGTGTGGTAGCTACAGATACTGCTAGTGCTATGACAGAAAACACACAGAGGGCCACCTCCTTCAATCTGTGAAGAGGGAAGAACACAACCTTGTAATTCTAGGGTTGACACCCTCCCTTCCTACAGACCCTGCTGTTCCAATCCCTTACCAGGGTCAATCCTAACTGGAATATACATAATGGAAAAAAAAGAAACAAATGGGGTTATTTTAGAATCTCTGTTCTTGCTTTGGACAACTGAAAATGGCCATAGAAATGTCCAAAGCATGAAGATGTCTCCAGAGGCATTTTAGAAGTTGGATTTGTGGATGTCGACAGTGTGAGGTGTCAAAGTCTGAATAGGGGCATCGTGGAGGTGTGGCTGGATGTTACTGTCTGATCTAATGATTAACCAGAGTCGTATCTAAGGTTATACCTCTTCCAGGCATGAATAGGCATCAGGAAAGTGCTTGTTTTGGCTGTAAAACATTCAGAGGATATAGAAAAGATGGAACTCCACCATCCCCAATACTCTGCACAATCACAATGATAGCAGCAGTGGGATTTGAACTCTGGTTTCCCTGGTCCTAGCTCACTGCGTTATCCATTAAGTTAGTTGTATTTGCCAATTGTCTGGAATACTATGCTGGGGATGTCTATGTAGACACTCCCGCAGACGTTCATATCAGACATGTCCACCCCTACGAAAGTTTTTCACATTTTGTTGTATTAGTGTATTGCACATGCATGCATTTAAATGAATAATTTTCTACTCAGCACACCATACTCCACACCTTTCAGGGAGAAAATATTTTACTAGGAAGCAAAGCATAAGCCCAAAAAACAAAAGTTAAATGGAACAGCTGGATAAATCTCCACTTCTGTTTAGCAAATGCTTGGTGGAAGCACCTTTGGCAACAATTACAGCTGTGACTCTGTTGGGATAGGTTTTCAGCAACTTCCATTATTAGATTTGTCAATATTAGACCATTCTTCTTTATAAAACTTTATAGGCCTTGATTATATTTCACCTCAACCATCTTACGTCTAAGCTGAAGGGCCCTAACCTTACAGGAGAGTAGGTCCATCCCCTTCACAGTTTTTGTTGCCCTTCTCTGCACCCTTCTATTTCCACTACATCTTTTTAGAGATGCGGCAACCAGACTTGCACACAATACTCAAGGTGCGGTCACATCATTGAATGATACAGATGCATTATGATATTCGGGTTTTTTCTCTGTTCTTTTCCTAATAATTCCTAGCATTCTATTTGCCTTTTTTTTTTTTGCCACTGCTACCCACTGAGCGGGAGATTTCAACATAGTAAGAAGTTTAGGGTCCCTTTTACCAGCTGGTTAATAAGTGTTTTAGCCGAGAACACTAATGCGCATGCATGCCAGATAGAAGCAACTAAAATGCATGGTAAGTGGCCATCGTATGCTAGGAAGGAAGGGGTGGAAGTCTGGGCTTGGAGAGTACATAGCCACTAGCATGAGGGCAATTACTATTTGCTCAGCAGCAATGTGGTAATTAGCATGCGTGCATATAATGATAGCTCTGTGAGTGTATTGTATTGTATTCTAGTGCTGGATCATGTGCTAACTGCCAGGTAGTTGCTGGGCATGCCCACGACAGGTAGTGCGTGACAGTTGCATTTAGCACATGTTAATTTTATCATTAATCGCGCGGTAAGTGCAACCCTTTAGTAAAATATTCAATTGACTTCCTTTTGATCCATTCGTCAAAGCAGTTTACAATACATTGTAAATGAATATAACTAACAGACATATGAACATATACAGGCACAGAGAAATAAAGGAACGAGAGATGTACGATACAGAAACCCACAAAACAAAAAATGCTGAAAGATAATCACCAATTAACAAACAAGCATTAACCTCATCCTGAATTGGCTAAACTTCTTATTCCTGATCTGTGCCAACAACTTAGGAGCTTCTTTACTAAGCAGTGGTAGTGGCTTCCAACCGATATCAGACCCGCAGCCCCATTGAATTCAGAGGGGCTGCGGCTCCGATATCGGTGGGAAGCCGCTACCGCTGCTTAGTAAACAAGCCCCTAAGATTTAACCTCTAATTTAAATTTAGGGAAAGAGGTCTCAGCCCCATTGAATTCAGAGGGGCTGCGGCTCCGATATTGGTGGAAAGCCGCTACCACTGCTTAGTAAACAAGCCCCTAAGATTTAACCTCTAATTTAAATTTAGGGAAAGAGGCCTCAGTCTTAGGATCCAAACCAAAGGCACGGAATTCTACACTATTGGTGCTTGATATGCAAATACTGAACAGCATGCATCTTCTAACCATACTTTTGGAATTTTCAGTAGGTTTCCTTCAGGGCACATTCTCCAAATGGGGGTGTTTTGCACATACTATTATAGTTATGAACATCACTTCTAAGCCAGGTTATGCGGCATATGATCTCAGTTTCTCAAAATTGCTGCTAATGCTTGGTGTAATACTTGCATTGTGCCAAAGACAGACTCCTTTTGGAGTTTATAAGATGTTACATGTATGGGTAATTTGTCAAGGTGTGCTTGGAAATTCCTCTTAATTAAGCCTGTGACACCCAACACGATAGGAAATAATTCGGTATCTTTCTGCCATGTTTTCTTGGTCTCCAACTGCATTTCTTGGTACTTGAAGATTTTCTCCCTCTCAATGCAATTCACAGAATAGTTGCTTGGATCTGACACCTCTATTATCAATGCCTTTTTTTTTTCCCTCTTCACCACTATATCCAGCTTCCTCACATCAAGCTTTTTATCGGTCAGAATGGGAGTATCCCAGGTGATCATAACCTCTTCATTCTCAGTAATTCCTTTAGGGTTATGATCCCAGTGCTTTTCTTGCCCAGCAATGTTGTAATGTTTACATAGTTTCCAATGAATGAGGCGTGCTACTTTATTGTGCCTTTCTGTATAGAAATTTTCTGCCAGCAGAACCTTTTAGTTAGTTATGAGGTGAGTCACTGTTTCCAGCTCTTTCCCACACAATCGACTCATCCTTACTTGAGACAAACTCAGAGATCTTGTTGGTACATATGGCAAGACTAAATGAGCAAGAGAAATAGATGTACTGTATTACTGTAAAGACTCTATATACCTGCATAAATATTTTAAATGTAATTCTGCACAAAAATGGGAACCATTGGAGCCTGCTCAATAGAGGACAGACATAATTAGACCTCCCAGCTTCAAAGAATAATTTAGCAGTCATGTTTTATATCTCTTCAAGATATTTTAATGCATTATCTATAAAGCCACACAATTTAAGAATTATCCTGACCATGCGTCAAAGGATAGCCAAGGATTTTGCTTGCCTTTTATACTCATCTCCTTTTCACAGCCTTTTCCTGGAGTTCATTTGCGAACAACTTGATGCTATGGGATTGGTCTTTGTACTACCCAGCAGAGGAAACCAGCAGGAACTGCTGAATTTATCCTGCTGTCATGTAAAATCAGTACAGTTTAACGCAGCCAGGACCAGTTAACATGGTGTGTGATTTTGAGAGTAATTGGTTAGACCAGCACTTAAAATACTGTTTTAATGCATTTTGTTTCCAGGCTAGGGAGGAACAAAAGGTAAACAGATTGGAATGGTACATAGACTTTCTATAGCCACTGTAGATGTTTCCATCATTTGCTACTCCTTTTCAGTCATATGCATTATTAAAGAAAAAAATAAGGGTTGGGCTATCCAATGGAATATAGTGTGTGAAAAAAATGGAACAAAGAGGGGTCTCAAAATCCCTAATGAAATGCAGACCCAAGCAATAGTATGGGCCGTATTTGTTTTTTGTTTGGATTCCTCTCTACTGTATCGTCATTCTAAGCTCTGAACATTTTTAGCTGTGCTGGAAAGGATGCTGTGATTAAAACTACTAAGTGGGTGTTATTTTCGAAAAGATTGTTAATAGGAGGAAATGTAATCCAAGGGAAGCAGGGGGAGGATTTCTGCCTTGATTGCATTTCATCCAGTTCTGTGTTTAGATGAAGCTCTGGGTAGAAAATGTGCTACAAAGATCTGTTTAGGACCTGAGTAATTATTCCATCATTTTTCCAGTCAAATGCACTCTCAGATGCTTTTGGATAGCTATTGTTAAGCTACAATTGATGGATATAAATAAGAACCTAATATTCTATGGAAATGTGAGCATAAGAAATAAGAAGGTTTTTCACTAACCTACATTTGCTTTCACTTTACTTACATTCTCAAGTTCTGCATTGGAAAACCTTTTTGAATCAGAGTTAAGAATCCAGGGCAAAGTTTACTTCTGTTGTCTTTGGATGGAACTGAGGTGGGGAGACACAGAAAGATATCTAATAGCTGAATGTGCGTGCCGCTGCAGCTTGCTAAGGTGCCCTTTTGCAAAATTGCATTAAACCTTTGCAGTTACTGAGCATGAATGGTCAATATGAAGATGCGGTAACTGCAAAGCCATTGAATGAACTGTTGAGGATATGATCAGCATTCTCCCTGCACTGCAGATGCACTTAATGCCACCTCAATAGATGACATACATTGTGCTGTTTTATCTGTTGTGTTGTTAATATGTTGTACCATACGCACCTTAAGGGGTCATTTTAGAAGCCCTATTAGTACTTTGGACATAGAGACGTCTCCAGAGGCATTTTGGAAGAGCTCTTTTTGGCTGAAAGCATCCAGAGGGTGTAGAGCACTCCATCATCCCCAGTAATGATAACAGCAGTGGGATGTGAACCCTAGCTGTTCTGTTTTTAGCCCACCACTCTAACCATTAGGCTATTTCTAGACACCCAGGTTTTGAAATACCTGGGTGTCTAGAAATGTCTATGTAGATGCCCCTGCAAACGTCCATATAGGACATGGCCACGTTTTTGAAATCAAGGCTGCATCATGACATGCCTCCTTTTTTTTAGATGTTCTAGCTTAGACTTCCCAGATTGCACTTGGATGCCCCTTCTAAAATTCCCCTCCACGTGTAACACGCAAGCCTTAGTCATTTCCTATTCCATTACACGTTTGTCAGTGAAGGCAGGTAGTAGCATACACTAAGAAGATAATGTTGTAAAGTCGGTGTCATGCATAAATAAGCTCGTATACAATACCCATTGGTGTAAAAGTATGTGCTTAGGTATCAAGGCCCATATTTAGCCAGTGGGTGTGCACATACATGGGCAGAGTTTGGGCAGACTGTGGGTGCGGCATGCTAGCATATACATGGATTATAAAGTTCTATAATTGATGTGGTGTGTATATGAAAGGTATAGGCTTTAGGGCTGGTGTAAATTTCCATGCCTGAAATATAGTAGATGTGCACTATGACATATGCACTACTACTTTACAAAGGTGCCTATTTTGGTTTATAAAATAGTGCCTACCTAGACTCCTCTGTTGGCGTCCACCCATGTGCTCTATGATAAAATTACCCTCAGAGTAATTTTATAATCTGGCATCTAGTATAAGGTAGCTAAAATGGGCCTATATTAAGCCTATTTTATAAAAAAAAGTAGGTGCTTGCTTTTCTGTATCATATACTAGCATAAATGGCCACATATGTGCCTTAAGTTAGGGTGCAATCACTTAGTTCAGCCCTAGAGGTGATGTAAATGCCGGCACTAGATTTATGAAGATCTTGCCTAAAATGATAAGATTTTATAATTTTTCTATGTACTTGTGTGTTCTGCGATCTGCACAAACTCTACCCATGTCTACATCCATCGCATGTACCATTGAATCTATGTGCGTACCTATAAAATAGCATCCAGCATAAAAAAGGTCATTTACGCGAGTAAGTGGCCACTTACATGTGTAAATGACTAAAATACAGCAATTTATCTCATTCTTGCTCGCTAAATCCAGGCAGCTCCTTATGAAATTACCCACCTAAGTGTATCCCACTGCATTAACTTAGGAGCCCTTTTACTAAAGGTTAACGGTCATTCATGAAGTTAATATGCACTAAGCGTTATTGTGCACATAGCAGTACAAGGGCCATGGGCACAAGGCACATTAACTTCATTACCCTGCATTAAAACTTTTAGTAAAAGTTCCCCTTATTGTAGGCATGGGATAATGGCATTTCTGAGTTGACCGTTTAACGCTCTTTAGTAACAGAGTTCCTAAATGTTTTAGTTTATTAAAATAATGTTCAGTAAAAGGATATTAAATATTTCTTCAGTATGTGCATTGTTTATGAAATGCAATGCAGGAATATTAAACAGACTTCTGGGATCCAACAAAAGGTTACCCTACAGATAAAAGATTGCCTAATATCCCCTAGCTTTGCATTAAATGAAGGCAAGAAATAAACATAGAATGTAGGATTAACACTGCTAACGGTATGGCATCATTCCAGTTCTGGGCACAGATTCAAATATAGCACTTGGATAGTGTAAAGGTATAAAGGTAAATATGTCACATTATTTAAAGGCTTAGTTAGAGTTTACATGATCACTTTAAAAGCTATTTAGGGAACTAAAACTTTCTGACTGTGGTGAGTTTCTGAGTATGGATACATGGATTTGATTCACCTGAGCTCCAACCAATCAGATTTCAGCCTGGCTTAAATTCAGAGAATTCATAGAATTACCAAGGACCATAGCAAACATGTTTCTGATAGCAGGGGTGGTACTGACCCTCCTTCCTCAGTGTTATCCTCCACAGAGCATATCGTATAACAAACCATAGACCCTTTTTTATTAAAGTGCATTAGGTTTTTGCACTTAACTAATGTGCGTTAACTGCAAAGCCTCCACGGTAACTGTCAGGGACATGGCCAGTATGTTTCCGACAATTAATGCATGGCGCTATTACCTTGGGTACACACACTTCCACCTATTGAGGTGGTATTCGGTGAACCCGCACTAATGACAACATTGACAGTTATTGCGGGATATATACCCCGGCATGTGCGTCATGTGCTCACAAGCTCACTCTCTGCCTGTAATGCCCCCCCTCCCCCATTCAGCACCCTAACACACAATTGGCAGCTAGTACAAAAATTAGTGTGCGTTAACTGTCAAGTCCCCACAGTAACTGTTACCATGGGCCCGAGCGCTCAGTTAATGTACACCAAATTATGTTTGAATTGAATACTGCACTGATTTCTGGCATCCTAGGCTGATCTGATGTTGCATCTCCTCTGATGCTGCCCCACTGGGTGGCCCTGGGGTAGTTGGCACTACATCCCCTTCCCTATTATTCAAAATGGCGGCTTTCTTACTGGCATGGTGGTGGGCCTTGAAGCATGCATGTGTGTGTGCACTCAAGGCCTGCTGCTCCTGCCCCTTCGAACAGGAAGTTGCTTCAAAGGCCACTGTAGTGCCAAAGTGTGCTACTCTGAAGAATGGATAAGGGATCATGGCGCCACACACCGGGATCTGCTACGCTAGGTGTCTGCCTAGTCTGTATAGTGGACGGCTGGCCCTGCCCCCATATTTATTGTAATGGCCATATTAGGTGATGTGAGCTGAGATCTAAGGGGGTCTTTTACTACAACAGCACCCGGTGATCGACCTAACATGCCAGTAGCTCCAAAATCATGGCGTGTTAGGTGCAACACCGCTGCATTAACTGTTGGGGGTGTGGAAAGCATTTTACCAGCAGATAACATGGAGTCCTATCCTCTGATGCAAGCTACATTAGTGTGGGTGCATTTATCGCGGTGGCGTTAGGTAAACCTGCACTAATTGTGCAGGCAGCAGAAAGCGCATGGTGTGTACCCTGCACTAACTTCACAGAGCTCACCATGCTCACTCTGCCTACTAATGTCCCTAATGCGGGATGCACAGTTAGCGTGGTAACAGCCCTTTAGTAAAAGACCCCCTAAATGTTTGACCCCCTAAATGAAGTGCTGCCATTGAGGACTGACAAGTTGCTGATCAACCTAGGATAAGTGAGGACACTAGACACAGCCAAATGATGTGACCCCTGTCTGGCTTCTCCCCATTTCTTATCCTCCAGGCACAAATATCCCGTCAACACATACTTTCTACTTGCAACTCATTTGAATTGGTGCATTGCCTGTCGCTATTACTATGCACAGCTCCATATTTAGTCAAGCCATTTCTAAAATAATTTGCATTATTTGAGGTCATTTTATAATTGCGGCAGTGTTGAAAAATAAAGGCACACTTTTTGTTCCACAAAATTTGCTGAACTTTCTAAGGAAAAGTACCCACATACTTTCACTTTGAAAATTATCTCTGGAAAAATACCTGCAAGTCAAATCGTATGTGTATAGATTTAAAACCTACCCAATTCCTGCTTGGCTAAAAGTACTCATAAAAACCTCAACTGACTTGATGTTCTTTACGATTGGTTAGTTTCTTTGCCTTTCATTTTGTTCCTGACTGTTGATATGTAGATCCTTTCATAAAAAAGAAAAAACAATCTCTCACTAATTAAATGGAAGTGAAAAAGAAGACAAATCTATTGAGGGTTTGAGCAGTTGGTGTTGAAGGGCAGACTGGGTAGGACATATTGTCTTAATCGGCTATAATTTAACACAAGACAAACAGCCAGTAAACATATAGGGCCCGATATTCCAAAGGCATTTACACAGTTCACAGCCCAGTAAACCGTGTAAATGCCTTTAATCGGGATGTTCAACAGCACTTAGTGTCATTGAATATCCCCTTTCTAACCCCACTACGCGCCCTGATACAATGCGGTTAACATTGGGGTGTCATGGGGTGTTCCAGAGCGGAGCAGAGGTGGAGAATGTCTCTAACTGGGCAGTGGAGATAGTGCATGCTACCCAGTTAGCGACCTGTACCTAAAAGGCGAGGAAAATCTTTGCTTATCTTTAAGGCGCAGGAGCTAACCGGGCAGCATGCAATATCACTGCTGCTCCATTAGCTACCACAGCATCTGCATGTGTGACAATTCCTAGATATTCAATGCTGGTGCCCAGGACCGTACTAGCCCTGTGCGAGCGGTGCGGCCGCACAGGGCGCAAAGGCTTAAGGGGCGCATTTTAGCTGTCTGCCGTTGCCTGCTGCTGCCACTTTTTCTTCTCTCAGTGGCAGCAGGCAATGGAAGACAGCTAAAATGCGCCCCTTAAGCTAAGCAGATCTGTTCCTCCCTGCTCTGCAGGGAGGAACAGATCTGCTTAGAATGCCGGCGACTTGAACATCAGGCATGCCTCTTCTCTCCCGCCGCGGGGGGCATGCCTAATGTGCAAGTTGCACAGGGCGTGATTCACACTCGGTACAACCCTGCTGGTGCCGCATATGACCCCAGCATTGAATATCTGGCATTAAGGGTCGGTGGACAGGGCTATGCCCCGTAGCGGCACATAGCCTGCCCAACTCAATATCAGGCCTCTAGATCTTAAAATTCTATGTGCATAGTGGTGGTTTGTAAATACATCTAATTGCCCTGAAGTTTCCGTAAACAGAAGGGGCGAAAGGTAGGCGGCATGAGGGAAGGATTATCAGTACAGTGGCAATATTGAGCTGCTCTATGGATACCATGCATTTAGATAAAACTAAATGGATTGTGGTGTAAATACAGTACTGACAGAACTATGAGCATTATTTTAGAAACCGTATTCTCAATGTACTTGTGTATAAGCAGGCATATACACATGTAAATCACATCCATTTTTAAATAGCCATTTTAGAAAAGGTCCACTTTCCATATGGATATCCTTAGTACATGGAAGTTTCAAGGGGATGTGGCCTAGGTGGATAAAAGGTGTTAATAAACAAATAGAAACATTGGCCTAAAAAAACCCCAACAACAATTGCAAGAACTGCAAGAAGTGCTATCAGAAAAAAAACACCTAATGGCATATCAAGAGAGAATAAGAATAGTTCAACATGGCACATTCATCATTAATACTAGTAAAAAAGAGAATGGCCCAAAAAATTGTTTTATAATTTACTTACATAGCAACAAAATCAGGGCTATAAACTAAAAATGCAATCATGCCTAAAAAGGTTAATAAGAACAATATTTGATAAACAAAATGCCGTAAAAATAGGTCATTTACATAACTAACACAGGGAGAGAATACCACAAGCATAAATACTTAAAAACAAAAGACATCATGATAATCAAATTAAAAATGCATGCGGAAAGGAGCGGGAAATAGCAGCAGCCACATGACATAACTTGCAACAGTGCTAAAGTTAAAAGAGTAAGGTCAGTTCCAGAAAAATATTTCGTTCACCTTAGCAATGAATTTGTCAACTAAAAGTTTACCGAAGAATGGCTGTGGTAACAACATTGGATTTAAAGGGGCAGCTCCACCCATTGAGGGATTAACACTTGGCAGTGGCTACAAAAAACGGCAACTTAGACAATTATATAAATATAAGGAAAGATAAATTATTATGAAAATACAAAAATAAGCAGTGAACAAGTGGAATTAATAGTAAAACCCTATATAAGAAACGCAACCAAAACTTTGTGTGTGTGTGTATAGAGAGAGAGAGAGAGGGAGAAAGGTGTGTAATTCCATGAACTAATGTGTATATGAAAATTAAAGCAGAAAACAAAGGAACAGGAAGGACAGAAAAAATATAGTAGAGGGAGAAAGAAGCCAGGAAGGAGAAAAGGGGGAAGGGGGGAATGGAAAAAGGAACAATTTTTAGCTCTTCACGTTGTGTGCCTGATGTGGCGATGTGCTTAGGGAAGAGCAGAGATTTATTTAGAGATTTAACACTGCACACCCTGAGGTTTAAATCGAGATGTGGATTTCAGAGTTTTTCTGTGATTTGTCGTCTTTTCGTCCTCCTCCTCTGTTTCGCTTCTTCTTTTCCTTCCCTTCCTCCTTTGCTTCCCGTCCGTGCCCTTCACCACTTTGTGCATTCCCTCCCCCTTGTCTTTCTCCTGTCCCATTGCTTTCTTTTCTCTTAGCTACTAAGGTTGTGCACGTGGGGGTTATGTTTACTAAGCTCATCCCAGCAATGCGCATATAGGCCGTCACCAGTGCGGGCGGCCCGTTCTATCTTCAGGAGCAGTGTGCGTCCATCCTCCTGTAATTAGCATGGGCGCAAGATACAGCACCATGCAAGCCGGCATGCAAAGTTACTTAATGCCACCCATTGAGATGACCTTAAGTGCATGAACATCAAGGTCAGCACTTGCTGTTAGCACAGCATATGAATGCCCATGCTAGCAATGACTTGCTGTCAATGCCTCCATACCATCCCTAGTTCACCCAGTCCCTGTTCCATTGTGTGCAAGCCAAGTAACAAGGGATATTTAGCGCAGTGGCCAGTGTTACATTGACTGAGTACATTTATTTATTTGTGTGCTTTTCTATACCGCCTCTTCCAGAGATCAGGGGCGGTTTACAAGGAACTTAAAACAACAATATAGCAATAACAGTGCAATATTGCATTACATTAAACATTAGGTGAACATAAAACTAGATTACATAAGAACTAGGTTACATGGAAAACAATGTGTGGGTTATTAATATAAAAGGAAACATAAAACTATGTTACAAAGAACCAAAAAGTAGCTTTACATGGTTAGCAAGAGATTATAATAGTGTGAGGTGAGGTGCAGTTAAAGAGGGTACATCTGACAATACCCATAGAGATGAACTGGCACGCTGACAGTAATTGAATGTTAATGTTCTCTCTATGCCCACACTCTTCCCCCAACCTGCCCACTGTCCACATTAGTGCGTCAGTGCCGGATAATGTGCCTTTCTGTCGCTGGTAGTTAACATGTCCATTCGTTAGCATTCATCGTAGCCAGTTTCCTTATGCTAAACTGCACATTTAGCTGTGCTTAATAAAAGAGCACCTAAGGTTTTATATTTTAACATTTAGAAGAATTCTTTATGTTTGTAAAGCCGTGACCATTATTTTCCACAGCCAGGTTTCCTGTGTTGGGTGTTGATGCATTTCAATATGGTTTTGGGAGTGATATAACATGTTTTTTAAGTGCTGATGTCAAAGGATAGCAAGAAGGTTCTGACTGCCTGAACTGCAAATTGTATTTATTAATGTTCCATCTTATTGTTTCAGCATAGCTTTCGGTTTAATTTTGCTATTACTCTCTCTGGCTTTGTTTTTAAAGCACACATTTTTTTAGAAAATCATTTTGTCTTTCTTGCATGTTTTTAAATAGTGGCATCCACTATTATCCAGTTTTTACCTAGCAAACTCCATCATCAATAAAATAATTAGCAGTAGGTCACTGTGCCTGAAGCTTTTTTTTGCCAAACTCCTTCCAGCACAAAAGACCAATAATTATGGATGGATTAGTATAGGTTTATTTTAGCAAGCTGAACATAATTTCTGTGAGGGATTTTTGTTGACTTTGAGAGCATTTAAGCTAGCTAAAAATGGAAAGGAAGCATGTCCTTGCTAGAATTTGCCATCACTTTTCTTATGACAAACATGATAAAAAGGATTATTTTTTAAGCCGGCTTGAGGAGAATTATTAATGAGGATAAGGGTATTTACTCATCGCTCTGTTATAAACAGCTCCGAGGTTTTTTTGAATTCAGAGGTTAAAGCTCATTTTCCTGAAAATTTCCCACCATCTCCATTGTCTGCACCTAATATCTTTAAAGGGTCTATGAATTAAACTGCATTAGGTGTAATATAAGCCTAAAATGTGTCCCTTGCTTTCCCTGTTATATAAAGAGGGTAGAGGGCAACATGACTCATTGATTGGTCTGTTTAAGATAGTAGCTTGTCTCTACCACTGCTAGAAATGCAGACACCCTAATGGTAAGGGACTTCATACCCTTTAGTACTGTAGAATTAAATTCACAGATAATGTTTTTTGATAACACAGTTTAGTTAACCAGTGTGCTTACCCAGCTTAGTACATTGAGACCTTATGGGTATGTCTACTAAACTGGTTTAGCAGCTACTGCGGGAGCTAACACAGGATTGATGCCCTAGGGTAGCAGCTAACCCATGAAAAAAATCTGAAATCACAGGCAATTTCCCATGGTATCTGATGGTGCAGCTCCCTCGGGGTAGGATCAGGGCGAGATTGGAGTGGGGAGTGGGGGTGGCCATGGTTGTCAGCCCCATGCGAAAAAGATTTAATGTGGTGGCTTCCAAAATTGGACCTGATTGTGGTGCAGATAACGCCACCTCAAGAGGTAGCATTATCTGCCAGGAGGCTCGATAACGTGGGCTGTGCCGTGGAAGTGGTCTTCCTAATGCCACTATTGGGTATCCCCCCCCCCACTATTGTTGGTGATGCAATGTTGTGTTCCATGGTGCTGACAATATACAAAAGTAAAGAGTGTGCTGCCTTTAAGCACTGATCCTGCCTGGGCAGCTTCCGATCCCAGTTGGAAGCTTCCCAAGGGGATTGGTGCAACCCCTGATGAATAAAATGTCCTGGCTAGACCAGTTGGGAAATCTCCCTCCCCTCTCCCAATGCAGATTTAAAGGGTGAGGCCCACAGACCCCCTCCCTCTCCTACCTTTCCTTACAAAAATGTCCCAGCTAGCCAACCGACAAGGGGAGGCCCACTGCCGACCTCCCTGCCGCCCCCTCCCCGCACCACACTTACCTTAAAATCCATGGTGGTCTAGGATAAGAACAGGGTAGGAGCAATCCTATATACTCCTGCCCCATTTAGAGGCCAAATCAAAATGTCCAACATCATGAGGTGCTGCCCTCTAACTTCTTGCTAGAAAGCAGCACTATGAGATCGTGGCCATCTTTGATGGGCCCTATGAGAAGAGCAGGAGAGAAGAGCACTATGGAGCAATACAGAGGCATTACAGAAACATAGAAACATAGAAATATGACGACAGAAAAAACCTACATGGCCTATCTAGTCTGTCCTTCCATATCAACAACTACAACAGTCCCCTTTTTTCCTTTAGAGATCCTCTATGTTTGTCCCATGCTTTTTTGAATTCAGTTACTGTCCTCATCTCTACCACCTCCACTGGGAGACTATTCCATGGATCCACTACTCTTTCCGTAAAGAAATATTTCCGCAAATCACTCCTGAATCTATCCCCCTTCACCCTCATCCCATGTCCCCTCGTAGCAGAACTTGCTTTCAATTGAAAGAGGCTCTCCCCCTGAACATTTATGCCACGGAGGTATTTAAACATCTCAATCATATCACCTCTATCCTGCCTTTCCTCTAATGTGTACATATTAAGATCCTTAGGTCTGTCCTCATATGCTTTATAATGAAGACCACTAACCATTTTAGTAGCCACCCTCTGCACCGACTCCATCCTGTTCGCATCCTTTTGAAGGTGCGGTCTCCAGAATTGCACACTATACGCCAAATGAGGTCGCACCAAAGACTTATACAGAGGCATTATCACCTCCTTTTTTCTGCTAGCCATTCCTCTCCGTATGCACCCAAGCATCCTTCTAGCTTTTGCCGTCACCTTTTCTACCTGTTTAGCTACTTTAAGATCATCAGACACAACCACGCCTAGGTCCCGCTCTTCTTTAGTGGACATAAGTACTTCATCCCCTATACTATATTGCTCCCTTGGATTGATGCAGCCCAAATGCATGAACTTACATTTTTTAACATTAAATCCCAGCTGCCAGATTCTAGACCATTTTTCAAGCTTAGCTAGATCCCTCCTCATGTTATCTACACCTTCCTGGGTGTCTACTCTATTGCAGATTTTGGTATCATCCGCAAAAAGGCAAACCTTACCCGACAGCCCTTCCGCTATATCACTTGGTTTTATTCTCCTTTCCTTGGTTTTATTCTCCTTTCCTTTCTTTATAATTCCTAGCATTCTATTTGCTTTGTTGCCTTCCACTGCACACTGGGCAGAGGGTTTCAATATATTATTCACAATGACACCTAGATTTTTTTCCTGTGTGTTGATTCCTAATGTGGAATCTTGCATCTTGTAGCTATAGTTTGAGTTGTTCTTCCCTAAATGCATATCTTTGCACTTGCCCATGTTAAATTTCATTTGCCATTTGGAAACCCAGTCTCCCAATTTCCATTTTCAAATCATTTATAAAAAGCAGTGGGCCCAGCTTAGATCTCTGGAGTGCTCCACTATTTACCTTTCTCCATTGACCATTTATTCCTACCCTCTCTTTTCATTTAACCAGTTCCTAATCCACAGTAGGACACTGCCTCCTATCCTATGATTTTTTAAATTTCCTCAATAGTCACTCATGAGCGACTTTGTCAAACGTTTTCTGAAATATCCAGATATGATGCATCTACCAGCTCACCTTTATCTACCTGTTTGTTTACACTTTCAAAAGAATAGCACATTGGTGAGGTAAAACCTCTCTTGGCTAAGTCCATGTTGGTTTGGTCCCATTAAACCATGACTGTCATGGGAGTCTTTTTAGAAGCTCTGTTTTTGATTTGCATATCTGAAAACAAACATGCAGATAATGAGTGACGGACACTGGATTCATTTTTTTTAAAGTGGTGGTGGCTAGACGCTTTACCCACTGTTGCATATCAGCCCCTAAGTTTCTGCCTGAGGTAGTGGAGAGTTAAGTTACTTATCCAAGGGCATAATGAGTAACAATAGGATTTAAACTGGGCTTATCTGGTTCTCAGCCTGCTGTTCTAACCATTAGGCCACTCCTCCATGCCTGACAGAATGGGACTATAACTTTTTTGCTTGCCCTTCTTTCCCACTTCCTGGACTAGACAACTTTGCCCTGCCCCTGACCCAGGCTTTATTGCATTTCTGTTTATGTCTGGCACTCCAAAATGGCAGCTAACAGGAAAACCTCGCCAACATAAGCAGCAAAACTCCTCAGCAAGAGAAAAGAAATAGGCGCACTGCAGGAAGGCATTTGTAGAGTTGGTAAAACAGTTTTCTAGGCTTTGAAAACATTCAGCTAACTGTAGTCGAGTGAAATGAGAAATTCTGCAGCTTTAGGGCATGCTGTTCTGGGCTTATGTGTCATATCACAGGGACCACTTTTATCAGTAATGTATAGACAAAATCTCTCTCTTTTTTTGCAATGTTCAACTTTGGGCTTTGCGCTTCAAATGCAGACCGATAGATGGATTTACAGTATTAAGCATTTGCTCAGGTTTTGATCCCATGAAAAAATTGCCAACTGCCTGCAGGGCCGGCCCATCCATTGAGCAAGAATGTTGTTGGCACAGAGCCCCGCGCTTCAAGCGCCAACAACATTCTGCACGCTGTCAGCTCACCTCCTTTAGCAGCTCGCGGCAGGCTCAGCAACAGCTCGTTACAGCCGCCGAAGTGAAGAGCGTTATTTCCTTCACTTCGGCAGCTGTATTGTAATGAAGATTGCAGGCGCGCTGAGAGCCGGGACACAGGAAATGTCCTTTGACCTCCAGTGCACCTGCGATCTTCATTACAATACAGCTGCCGAAGTGAAGGAAATAACACTCTTCACTTCGGCAGCTGTAATAAGCTGTTGCTGAGCCTGCCGGGAGCTGTGAGCCGGGGCCTCTAAAGCCTGCCGTGAAGCTCTTCGGGGGGAGGGAGAGGGAGGGGGGCTTGGGCTTGAAATGGGCTGAGTAAGGGCAGGGGGCTAAGATTCAAAATGGGCTGGGGGGGCTAGGATTGGAAATGGGCTGAGTCGGGGGAGGCTAGGAATGGAAATGGGCTGAGTGGGGGGGGGCTTGGAATGGAAAAGGGCTGAGTGGGGGGGGGGGGGGTGGCTAGGACTGCAAATAAGCTGATGGGGAGGACTAGGACTGGAAATGGGCTTTTGGGGGGTAGGATTGGAAATGGACTGATGTGGTTCTGGAATAGGACTGGAAATGAGCTGACGGGGGGCTCAGACTGGAAATGGACTGAGTGTGGGGGAGCTTGGACTGGAAATGGGCTGAAGCTCCCACACACTCGGCCCAATTTCCATTCCAAGCCCCCCCCCCCCATTAGCTCATTGGAAAAGGATTGGAATTAGTTTATGGGGGGGCTTGTATTGGAAATGGCTGATGGGGGGCTAGGATTGCAAATGGGCTGATGGGGGAGCTTGGACTCGAAATGGGATGATGGGGGGTGGAATAGGACTGGAAATGGGCTGATGCGGGGGGGGGATGCAATTAGAAGGGAGCGGATGCTGAGTGGGGCTGTAACTAGAAGGGAGCTGATTTTGGAGAGGACTAGAAGGGGATGGGACTGGGGGAATGAGGATGGAGGGGGAAAAGATATTTTGTGTGGGAGGGAAGGAAAATCTATGAGTTGCTGGGTATGTGGGGATTGAGGATGGAAGGGTGAAATTTGAGTGGATGTTAAAGGAATAAAAAAGAAATTGGAGAATGAGCAAAAGGGGAAAGATGAGTATGTTAAAGCAGATGTAGAAGATAGAATGGAAAAAATCTAGAAGAGAGAAGAAAAGACAAATGGACAGCAGACAATGGAGAATTAGCAGAAGACAGAAGAAACCAGAAGAAAGTGACTGGAGCAATTGCAATTGAAAAATAAAATGCCCAAACAACAAAAGGTAGAAAAATACTTTTTTATTTTGAATTTATTAACTGGAATATGTCAGCTCTGGAAAAATGTGTATCACTAACGTCTTTGCATTTTTGTTTAGTACAAAAGGAAATTAATTTATAGTGTTGCTGTACATTCCAAGTTTGGCTTTAGGGGTTCCCAATTTAATTATTGTCTTCCGATTTCTAAATTGTGATTCCTTGTTCTTTGTTTGGTGACGGTCTATGTTCTGCATGTGTAACCGAGCTGAGGTATTCTATTCTTGTAGTTCTGTTTGACAGTGCCACTTGTTCTCTTTCCCCAGTAGGAGATGTATTAGTATCTCTGAGATGTATTGATTTAATATTTGCAGTGTTGCCTTTTTAATAGGTAGGGTTTGATGCTTTTTGAGTCCTGGTAGTGCTGTTATGATTCGGTGGGTTTGCTATAGGTTCTAAATGGGCAGTGTTTGTAGTTCTTCCTAATGTGCCTGGCGGTTGGCACTAGAGTATAGTAATGTAGAAATCTAGTAGTCTTTCATTATCCGGACACTCATTAAGAGGCATGTTAACATTATGCTGATATTTATGCAAATGAGGCTTATTATGCAAATGAGGCCCCGCAATGAGCCTCCGTGCATGGCCCCGCACACCACTTGGGCCGTCCCTGACTGCCTGTGTAATGTGTCCAAACAATGGGAAGATCTGAGTTTACATTGACCCCTTAGAGCTTGCAAGTTGTGCACTCTTTATCATCAATAGCAACACTTGTCTCATGTTTGAAAACCTTGACTGCATGCACTGAAAGGGGTTAAGCTGCACTGTCCACCATGCTGTTAGGGCAAGCACTTTAGAAAAGCCTATATATAAATATCTATTAGCACACAATATCATTTGTATGCATTATTTTACCCCGGTCCCTTTTTATGCAATGGAACCTAGTTACTAATAGCGTGTGTTAATAGCATTAACACATAGTAACACAGTAGCCCATGATAGCAAGTCTATCTGGAATGTAACCACCTGTGATTGCTGGTATTAGAAACATACCCAATGGATTTACAGATCTCTTTCCCATTACCCTCGTATTTGGCAGTAATGAAATAAGCTACTGAGAAACACTGGAAAGGTAAGGTTTCTTGCAGCAGTAACTCGTCTAATTGAAGCTGCCCACTTCACGCTGTATGGTGACAAATTAAGTTGCGTACTGAAGTACTTGCAAACATCTGCTAAACAAAGTCAAAGTTAATGAAAAGCTAATGAGTATTCTTTTGTGGTTGATTTTTATTCATGTCTACCTAGCAATAAAAGAGCCGTCAAACAAAGCTAATTACTATTTGGTGGTCTGTTCAGAATATAGTACTTGGAAAAGAATTGCTGTATAACATCAGTAGAGTATTCCATGCTGTTTTTCTATCTGCTGCTCTCAACCTACTTACTATGTTTTAGGAAAAAATCAAATCCCTGCCCTACAGACTGCCATCTTTAACTACCAGTGACTTACCCATTCTCTCTCTGAGATGTCTCCGTACCAATCGAGCAACACAGTGAATGATGGCATTTAAAGACCAGCATGGGCCATTTAATCTGCCCAGTAAGATGACTAGGACTGTAGAGTTGTGCTTGCTTCTCTGAGCAGGTTACCCCTCTCTATTTATGAAGTTCTTTACATTTGTTTTGATTCCATCCTCTTGCTATATAGTGATCCTCTGAGTCTGTCCCATGTTTTTTTGAATTCCGTCACTGATTTTGTACTGACCACCTCTATCAAGAGGACATTGCAGGCATTCACCATCCTTTCTGTGAAAAAGTATTTCCTGATGTTGCTTTTAAGTTTAACTCCTTTCAGCTTCATTTCATGTCCTCTAGTTCTACAGCTTTGCTGTCTTTGCAAAAAGTTTGTTCATTAATACCCTTTAAGTAATTAAACGTCTGCATCATATCCCCCTTGTCTCTTCATTGTTCTGCAGCACTCTGTGAAACTTAGCACCTTAATAGTTTCCCATCTTGTGTGCCTTTTGGAGTTGGGTTTAGTTCATGCCTTTCTCAGAAGTTCAAGGCAAGTTGCAACCAGGCACAGCAGGTATTATCCAGTTCCCATAGCGCTTTCCCTTACAATCTAACAGGCCAATGCAGAAACACTAGTGCGCCCTTTGCATGTGGGTAGTGCAGCATATACTCACAACTCCTGCAGGCGAGCGATGCAGAGAAAAGATTGGCATGTGCATTTTCTGCACAGAAGGTGGTGCACACAAAGCAGCATCATATCACATGTACTTAAATGATACCCAAATGAGCTGCGCCTATTGAAATGAGTTGCTAATGAAGTCAACACCCGTCGCAGAGAAATGCATAGAAGATCAGAGCGCAAAGCTCAGTAGTGCTGCTGTTTATTCGCCTCATCAGAGTTGATGGAAAAATCAGGTGCATGCAGGACAAGACAGTTTTAGCATGTGTACCACTGGACAGTCATTCCTTCAGCATGAAGAAACGGCATGTAGGAAGAATTGCCCTTTGCTTCTTACTCTTTAATGGCTTTGCCTCTTGCATGAGCTAGAGCTGCACACAAAAAAGATGGGTAAAACAACAGAGAACTGGTCAACAGAGACTTGGAGAATGCGTCACATGATGTCATCTCATGGGTATACCACTGTGCTGCCATTAGCATGTGAAATCTATGTATATGCATGCAGTACTGATGGTAGCATGTCTATCGTCTGTGCATGCATTGCCCTGCTCCCTTTACACTGACGTTTTGTGCATACCTCCTTGCATATGCTTTCCTTGCTGATACTCATGCACAGTGAAATCATGTGCATGGTTAATAGCATGCGACTTCAACGCCAGATTTCTGCATTGACTTGAAAGTCTGTCCCTGAGACTCTAACCATTAGGCTACTACTCCTCTCCCAGCATATATGGGCAGTGACATCTCTTTATCACTTGAGGAGCAGATATCCCCAAAGCCATTGGGAGACTCGACACCCTCTGATTGATCTAGAGGCTCCTCGCATCTTTGTGTGCTACTGGATTTCCCGACAGATGGCAGACATCTGGGTTGAATATAGTGGATGAGCAAACACCATGGGAATAGCAGCAAGCTGGATGTGCTTTGGCCAGGGGAAACAGAGAAGCAGTGATGGGGGGGTAAGGCTTCTCCCTATGCCTGGGATGGGAGTCTTCCTCCTCTTTCTATGCTGGCCAGGCCACATGTAAGTTCGACTTCTTATTACCCTTCTTTTATTCTGGTGAGATAGGCAACATTTACTTTGGAGGCCATATGAAATGCCATTTCTAAGTTGGGGGACATGCTGGTTCCTCAGTTGCAGACGTTAACACAGCAGATCCAAATACATGCCTTGTTTATTGTTAGGAATACAGAGTAGATTTCTACTATTAAGTCTTCTCTGTTGGAAGTTAATAATATCCATAGACTAGAGGGGTGTAATGAAGCTCTCATTAAGGCTATATCTCTGGTTAAGTCAAAATTGAAGTTCTAGATAAGTATTTTATTTATTTATTTAGCCGTGCTTATATACCATTTTTCACCGGGTCAAGTATTCACATTCGTATGATCTCTGTTTGATTAATTTCACAATGGGACATCCAAGTGCAATCTGGGACATCAAAGCCAGAATATCTGAAAAAAAAAGCAGGCAGGTGCAAGAACAGAGAGGCAAAACACTAGGGAGCGGAGAAACAGACTCCCACAAAGACTCTTCCTGCTTAATTCCTGAAGGCAAGAGGCAAGGGCAACTGAGAAGACATTGGAGAAGGCAGTAGCAGGTGCTTGGAAAGGGGGAGAGGAAATGAATGCTGGAGAAGGAGATGGGGCAGATGCTGGGTAAGAGAGGGAGAGGTAATGGATGCTGAGGAAGGAGTTGGGGCAGATGGGCAGATAAGAGGGAGAGAAATAGACAGATGCTAGAAAAGTATTAGAAGAAGAGGGATGGATGCTGAGAAAAGAGGCAGATGGGAGGATTTGGGGGAAAGGGGCTCGGATCCAGGAGAGCAGATAGAATTGATATGGGGACTAAGAGAGAGCAGGGACTTGACATTGAGTGGAGATGGAGGAATTGGGTGGGAGAGTGGATGAATCCAGAGTTGGAGTGACTGGGATTGGTAGAATGTGGGGACTCAGGGTTTGGATGGTGATTGAGTAGTGTGGGAGACTGGGGACTGGGATTAGATGAGGGGACTCTGGTATTAGGGAACAGTGGGAGGGGTATGAATAGGAATGTATTACATAAGAACATAAGATATGCCATAAAGGGTCAGACCAAAGTCTATCGAGCGCAGTACCTGTCAGGTTCCCAAAAGGTAGAGAGATTTCATGCTGTTTATCCCAGAAGTAAGCAGTGAATTTGCCCGTCGACTTCATTAATGGCTTATGGTTTAGCTGTAGTTTATTAGTTTATGGTTTAGATGTACTGTGCGGTATGACACAATTTAAAGAAACACTGGGAGATATCTGACGAACCTAGAGGGAAAGGGAGGGGTCGAGAGGCAATAGAAAGGAACGGGGGGCTGTGAAGAGGATTGAGAGGCAGAGGAAGGGGTCTTTGATGGGTCATTTCTAGCGAGAGAGATAGGAGAGGAAGGGAAGAAGGCAGGGGGAGAGAGAGAGGAAAAAAAACAGAAAATGGAAAAGCTCATGGAAAAGGACTTAGGAAAAGACTGAAGGGGAAAGCAGAGTCCAGGACCAGCCCGATTAGGAATATATAGACTCTGCATTTCTTATATGTTTGTATTTTGCTCAGTATAGGAGGAGATGCCTTTCTGTTTTTATTCCTACTGTGTTGCATTGCCTGTTATATGATAGCATGTACTGTAAATTCTCTGTAGGAATTGGTCACTCTTTGGCTTCTTGAGGTTTTCAGTTCAGATTTCACCTGCATGCCTCTGTTTATAATGTGTGGTCCCTTATTCTGTATTAGTGAGAGTCTGCCTATGTCTGCAGTGAAGTATTGTGCTAGCATTTAGTTTCTGTGCAGGAATCTGTCACAGTCTGACTTGTTCTGTTTTCCCAGTAGGAGATATATTGGTGAGCTAGGGCCCAGTACATATGCAGTGCTTGGTGAATCCTGGAAGTTAATGTTGTTCTAGTATGGCACATTTTCTATAGAGGAGATGAATGTTTTTGCAGTTTTTCGGTAATTATTTTGGTTGTATTAGCCAATAGGCCTATATGAAATTGGAAATACCATTTGAATAAAGTAAATATGCAACTGATAGAGTCTGATATGTCATAATGGGGAGCACCAGGTCAGTGAGTCACACAGGGAGCAATTATAGCTTCATGGCACCCGGTCTGGCCAAATACAGGCCACGCTGACTGAAAAATGGCCAGATGGCAAACCTAACCTAAGGAATTCCATACAAACCTCATTCTGAAGTCTGACAACAAACCCCATGAACTCTATGAAATAGTAAAGACCCTCACCAAAGAGACCTATAACAGAAATGAGCAGCAAATAGACCCACAGACCTTCGCAGACCACCTCAAGAACAAATTCACTGCCCCACCTAAGAACAACATAGAGATCGTCAACAACAGGACCTCTACACCAAAACAAGACTGGGGCAAATTCAACATCCCTTCGAATGACCAGCTCTCCAAAATAATCACTGACCTCAACACCAGCACCGCCCCTAGAGACCCATGCCCAGTATCCTGGATTAAAGCAGCTAAAGAAAACCTCATACAAGTCATCTGTAAGATAATACATAATTCTCTCACCAAAGGAATAATGCCAAATGTTCTGAAGCTAGCCACAATACGCCCCATCCTCAAGAAAACCATCCTAGCCAAGACCGACCCCACCGCCTACAGACCCATCTCAAGCCTTCCCTTCCTATCCAAGATCATCGAGAGAGTGGTTCAACATCAACTTCAACAACACATTGACATCCACACTCCCCTGGACCCCAATCTCCTGGTACCCTCAGCGCTTACAGAGAAAAAACTTTTGACTCGTTACAAAGGTCAATTCCAATGTGGGAGATGTTCTATTTGTTTGAATGTTTTACCTGTTAGAAATATGTTTACTCACCCGACTACACAAAAGAAGATCCCCATTAATGATTTTGCCAACTGTGACACACACAATGTGATCTATGTGATACAGTGCCCCTGCAGGTTATTATATGTAGGAAAAACCACCCGTAAAATTAAAGTTAGAATTATAGAACACATGAGCTGCATCAGGAAGAAAGTAGAAGATAAACCTTTGGTTTCCCACTGGCAAGCGTTACAACATAAAGTCACTGATTTAAAATTTTTTGTTATAAAGCAAGTAAAACCCAATTGGCGAGGAGGTGATATTAATAAAACTATTCTTAGGTTAGAACAGAGATATATATTCTTACTAGACACTCTAGCTCCCAATGGTCTTAATTTGGACCAAGATTTTTCTGTTTTTTTATGAATGATCCTGATACTTTTTTGTTTTATTTATTTATTTATTTATCCATATTTTTTATAATTTTTATCTATTTATTCTCTCCAGTTGGTGGTTCATGAACTGTCTTTTAGTAGCCTTGCTTGTACCTCTGGGTTCGTGTGTTCTCATCTCTCTGTACTTCCCGATGTGTACACTGCACTTGTTATTTCCAAGGGATTCTCTCCAAGACATTCTACTGATAACTGGAGATATTCACCTATTTATTGTTTTATTGTTTGAGATTTTCTTTTAGATGCAATATAAAAGGTAGTTCAGTTTATTGTATACATATGCATTACCAATGATAGAAGGACTAGACTCTGCCTCCGTTACACCCCTCAGCTTCCCGCTCAATACGCTAACTACTATCTCTGCGCATGTGTCGGCGTTTCTTAGAAATTTCTTTTCAGTGTGCCGGGCGACTCACTGCTTGGTTTTGAAAGCTGAATTTAGACAGCTACTGACTTCGGTAAGTGCGCTTTACTATATTGCTGGTTTCTGGTATATCCAGATTCTTTCATTTTAATATCAGTAGCTTACACTATTTTAGTTTCACTTTATTATTAAATCCTCTGGGGTCCTCTCCATATGCTCTGCCAACCACATTTGATTAAAAATATACATGTCCGGTCTAATAAGAACCACAATTAGAGCGAGTTGCTTTTACTTTCAGTTTTTTCCTATGCACTGGACTTTGTACCGCATAGTTTGGAAAGAGAGAATTTGAGTTAGCTACTGAATTTGGTAAGCACGATCAGATTTACTATACTTTGTTTCTCTCGATGAGTTCTATTGGTAGTCCACACTTTTGTGGATTTTCTTTTAAAGACAATTTTCACGCAGTTTCTTTCCACCTTTTTAGTTTTACCAATTTTAAATGTTAGTGTCCGGTTCAATATTAGTTTTAACTCAGTTTCAGTTGGTATAATTTTTACATTTAAATTATTGTAGTTCATCCAAGGTTTCTTAACAAAAAGATATTTAATATTCACAATTGCCAACGGTCAAGATACGTTTATTTCTAAGTAGCTCTGCTGGTACCCACGGGTTGCAGTTTTGACCTCCTCCCTCCCTGGCTTCCGGATATGGACAGTGTACACGCTGCCTTTCTTAGGCGGTTCGTTTTCCAAGATATTTTAAATATTTTTAGCTATTTATTTATTTATTGTTTTAATGTTTGAGATGGTTTGGATTATTGTTTTCAATGTATACATGTGCCTAATCTCGTTTTCTTTGTTCCAGCTCTGTTATCTTCAACTGAGTGTTGTATGGTCATTAAACTAAGGTATCCTAGAGAAAGCTATGTTGCTTGTTACACCCCCTAATGTGTTTATAGTTTTAATTAATTTTATTTAATTTTATATTGTTCTAGTTATGAGTTATTGTTTGTTTGTAACTATTTTATTGATATTGCGTATCCACACTTTTTAGTGCCCTCATTGTTTTATTATTTATAAGATTGATCTTAATGTGTTTATGTGTATTTTAATCACCATTTTATTGGTATTGCGTATCCACACTTTTTAGTGTTTATAGAGTTACATTATAATTTTTGTTTTTATGTATTATTTATAAGATGATGTACATTCCGTTCACGATTCCCAACTTACCGATGCAAACTCTGTCAGATTGCTTCAATGAAGTCACATCCTGGCTAAATACCCACAATCTCCAAATAAATCACTCCAAAACTGAAGTGCTAATCGTCACCAAAAACCAATCCTATACTCCACCTACACACATAACACTTCAAAACCAAGAAATTAAATAAAAAATGAAGTAAGATATCTAGGTGTTATTCTAGATAAACACCTTACATTAGACACCCACATTAGAAACACCACAAAGAAAATCTATTTCAAACTCAAAATCCTTAAACAACTAAGACCCCTTGTATACATACATGATTTCATCAGCATAATTCAAGCCATCATAACCCCCCACTTTGACTTCGCTAACCTAATTTTATTGGGTATAACAAAACAAAACATTAAAAGAATTCAACTTGCCCAGAATGCAGCAGCTCGGATAATAACGAAAGTACACGTACATCAACATATAACACCAATACTAGAATCCCTTCACTGGCTGCCTATACAAAGTAGGATAGTATACAAAACATTGATAACCACATTTAAAACTCTAAACGACATGGCCCCAGTCACCCTAAGTAACCTAATCAGCAAAGAGCACTCAAAATCTACTCAAAGAAAAGGACAAACAAATAAACTAAAAACTCCCAAAGACTTCATAAAAGCAAATAAACTCACAAACAATAGAGCTTTTCTCATGCAGCTCCAACAATCTGGAATTCCCTCCCAGATGATCTAAGATTGCTAACCGAGATCATCGAATTCCGCAAAAAAGTGAAAACCTATCTCTTTTCTAAACATTACAACAACTCAGATCATCCCTCAATAGACTTAGATAATGGCTAACCAGATTTTATCTAACAAATCCCAAATGACCTACACATACAATTCTTCATAGCTGATACTGTACTTTGAATAACGCTTAAGCCCCACATAATGTGTATTTGTACATAATGTATATAGTTTACACTGTTCTATACTGTTCTGTATTAACACTAGTTGTTTATCTTATTGTTATTTAGTCATATGATGTTTTATGTAATACAAACTCCGATTTGTTAACTGTTGTTTATTGTGAACCGCAACTGAACTATGGAAGATGCGGTATATAAATCATTGTTAAATAAATAAATAAATAAAATAAATAAGATTAATCTCAATGGGTTTACATGTATTTTAATTAGCATTTTGTTCTTTCCCATTTTGTTTCACTTAAAATTATTTATTTTGTATGTTTTTATGTTTCTAGTACCTACTTCAACAACCCCTGATGAAGGTTTTCGAAACACGGCCTGTGTCGGGTTGTATAATAGGTCTTAGAGTAATATATTAATAAATTGTTTTTCCACTCAAATCACGTTTTGGACTGTGCTCATGATCTTCTTAGACATTTCATCAGCATTTGACACTGTCACACAACCTTATTACACAAGACTATAGTTCACTTCAATAGAGCAAAATAACTGTTGAGCTGTAAGTGTAGGATATTGCTCCAATATTATCACTAGAACTTCAATTTAATGCAAGTTCCCATCCATTCAATACTCAATTTAATCAGTAATTTAAAGCAACGGGTCTCAGACTTCTAAGAGCTACGGTCTTCATATGACATCGACCAAATGCTCTATTTTGCATCAATGACCAATATCGTTGCTGACCTTAATCGGCTTATGACTTGAAAAGGTAAAGGATATGTGCTTATCTTAAATATGCCCAATGCCAGTCTCAGCGCTGCTACGTTTCACTGCCAAGCTGTTTCATCAGGGGTTTGGTTTCCCGAACACATCCTCGATCTACTTCTTCAAAGCTCTTCTCAAAAATTTTCATGTATTTAGCGCTGTATAAAGGGAATAATATACTAGTTCTCTGTTATCTAAATTAAATGCAAATTTCCATATCAGTTATGCAACAATGTATCCAAAAGAGTTTTACCATGAACTTCACTTCAGGTTTCTTACAACTTCAAACCGTTGATTCTTTCAATGCCGCACATGCGAACTGCCTATGGGGTGGGCCTTATATCGAGTTCAGACGTCCCGCTGTTAAATGTGATGATCCGGAACTAAACGCATAGGTTCCAATCTATTTGTGTGTTAAGCCCCCCTGGTCTCACTGACTGTAAAGTAAAGATCCATCTTTGTTCTTTTATTATCAATGATTGATCTCTCGATTTACCCTCCGATCCCGTCATAATTCTGTCTATACCAAAACATCTCAGATCTTCAAATCTATGGTTTTCTTGGAGACAATGCTCAACTATTGGGGCCCGCCAATGTCTTACACTTCAACTTACAGTGAAACGTAGCAGCGCTGAGACTGGCATTGGGCATATTTAAGATAAGCACATATCCTTTACCTTTTCAAGTCATAAGCCGATTAAGGTCAGCAATGATATTGGTCATTGATGCAAAATAGAGCATTTGGTCGATGTCATATGAAGACCGTAGCTCTTAGAAGTCTGAGACCTGTTGCTTTAAATTACTGATTAAATTGAGTATTGAATGGATGGGAACACGCATTAAATTGAAGTTCTAGTGATAATATTGGAGCAATATCCTACACTTACAACACAACCTTATTAAACAGACTACAAGAGGCAGGACTACACAGCACCAACTTGAGCTGGTTCACCAACAGACAGCTACAAGTCAAATGTGGTGCAGACACCTCTCAACCTCTGAAAGCCACACAGTGCATCCCACAAGGCTCAGCACTCTCCGCCCTGCTCTTCAAACTATACATACAACCCATATGCGCCATCATCAAGGCGCACAAGATTCAGTACACCATATACGCAGATGACATAATGATATTCACACCAATCAAATTGGACAACCCAGACTACTCCAACATAGCCAACTGCTTCCAACAAATGGCAACTTGGCTTCAGGAAAACAATCTTTCAATAAACTACAACAAAACTGAAGCTCTATTCATCACAAGGAACCCCACTTTTTCACCTTCAACAACCATCAAACTGAATCACATCACAATACCAGTAAGACAAGAAGTAAACTACCTGGGGGTAATGTTCGACAAGGACCTTAGCCTTCAATCCCACATTTCCAAAACCACAAAGAGTGCCTACATCAAAATGAGAACCATCAGAAGGCTCAAACCCATCCTCTCTCAGGAGCATTTTCGAACAGTCTGTCAAGCCCTTATCATTCCCATACTAGACTACTGTAACTATCAGGGGCTACCAAAACAGACTCTAAGACCTCTACAGCTAGCATAGAACATCGCCGCATGCATCATAACAGACTGCACAGGTCACAACCACATTACTCCCATACTGTACCACCTGCACTGGCTCCCAATCAGCTCTCGAATCCGCTTCAAAGTACTTATAAACATTTTTAAAATAATACACAACCTCTCAGCTAACAGCCTACAACCAATCATTAAAACCGACCATAGCACAAGACCAAGAAGAAAAGGAACCTCGGACCCCATCAGCACACCAAAGGAATTCGCCAAAACAAATCAGACCACATCAAGAAGGGCACTTTCTCTGGCAGTGCCCGCACTATGGAACTCTCTCCCTGACCACCTAAGATCAACCAAAGACCTAAGGACTTCAGAAAGCTACTTAAAACAACTCTATTTACAGAATACTATAAGGACTTCACCTGAACTGACTCCTAGGTGCAGTATCTACAACACTATACAGGCCTGGATCTTAGACTGCCTTTACACATGGCTCTAATCTTGTATATATGTATATTGTTCACTTTGTATATAGCTCACCGATAAAATCTAGCACTCTGCACCCCACATCACTGTTCTTGATCTCCCACTGCATGCTACTGACCACACAATTACCTCGATTGTTTGATGTGCTAAACCGCTTTGATTTAATGATAAAGCGGTATACTAAATCCGTCTAAATAAATAAAATAAGCAGAGCAAGATCTCCCTAATCCATCCTCTCTCTTCCTGGTGCTGCTCCTGTTCCTGCTCCTTGCCTGCCCCCCCTCCCCCCAATTCCACAGTTCCACAGAGATAGCAAGTCATGCACATTGTGAGTGCAATGCATGCAATTGGATAGGATTGCATCCATACACACAAAGATCCCCTTCTCTCACACATTCTGCTCCTGCTGCATACAGAAACTCCAGACACCACAGAGCCAGCAACTACAAATCACACTAATGTAACCTTCTACAAGTGTCTTCATTTCTTGGCCCTCTTCAGCAGGGCAGGCCTACCTACGCTTTTTGACCCGCCTCTTAAGGCACTGACTTTTGGCCTGACATTGGGCTGTTACTTCAAAACCATTTGTGTAAAAATTTGGAAATTCCTGCAAAACAGCAGCAGCCAATGAAAAGGACTAGAGGGTGAGGACAGGAGTGGCATCAGTAAGTGAGGCAGATCAGTAGTTGTGGTGGCTTTTGTGGGAAGAGTGGTTAGAGTGAGGAGGTAAGTGTTAAGGATTGTGGCCCTGGATCTAGAAGAACATGAAAGCGGAAGGTCCAAAACTTGAGAAAGGGAGAAAAGTACCGATAGTGATGATCGTGGGATGGAGACAGCTGCAAGGGATTTGTAGGATGGCAGGAATACTGCCTTTGCTGCCACCAGTTCTCATTGGTTTGCCATCATGCATACATCAGGGAATCATTGCTCGTAGCCTCTCGCCTTCAATCAGATTCCTAGTACGCTTTTTTGTATGTGTGAGGCATGAACTATAGCACCTTCCTGTGCTTGAGAGTAGGATGCAGACCCGTCTATCCCTTGGGGCCTACCTATGTTGCGTGATTCTTTTTTTTTAATTTTTTTTTATTTATAACTTTTCATAGAACTTACAAAAGCAAGCACAAAAGAAAATCGAGAGCATTTACATCGGACTCTCACAACACAAAGATGTTGCATGATTCTAAGTGTGATTACGTTGCACTATGCCCCATTGGTAGGAATGCTGGTGCTTCAAGATTCTTAGTGGGAACGTTGACCGAGGAGGACCTGCGCACCATGGAATTGGAGATGCTCCAATACGAGGCACCTCCTAAGGAAACCTTTATGGTATGGGTGCCCCCGATCCTCGACTGCCTCTTCCTCCCAATATGGGAAACATCGGCATCAATTCCAATCTTTCGTAGGTGCCTTGACGCCATGTATCGGGTACGCTGAAGCCCTGGGTTTCAAAAGACCCAGCTTCCCCACAACACCATGGTCGTAGAGTCGGCAATGCACCAGGATAAGAGGCAAAAAAAAAAAAATTGTTAGTGCCACCTGGCAAGAAGGCCTGAACCCTTGATGCCCTCGGCTGGAAGGCCGATTAGGGCTTGATGCTAATGTGCCAGATCCAGTCCTATCAGCTCTACATCAGCATGTATCTGAGGGAACTGTCAAAGGAGCTTGGTGGATTCTCAGCAGGCCTCAATGGGGAACCCCTACAGAGGTTCAAGATCCTGACCTCGGCAGTAAAAGAATGCTCGATTTTTGTCCCCTATAATGGCTTTGAGTCATCGGCCAGGGTGGCCACCTCAGGCATCGGAACACGACGCCAGACATGGTTGCAGTCATCCGACTGGAAGAAAGGGTTCAAGACAAACTGATAGATGTCCCCTGCATAGGAGAGAACCTATTCAGAAATCCCATGGCCGATAAGGAAGCGGAGATAGAGACTGAGTATGTGACAAGAACCAGGCTCTCAAAGAAGGCCTCGGTGCAACCCTGGAAGAAAGCCCCGGGGGCAACAGCCCTTCTTCCCAAGGAAGAAAGGGGGCTTTAGCATTACTCCACACTTCCAGGCCTTATCAGCCCCTCAACAGGGCCAGCAACAAAAAGGACAGGGAAATGGTCCCAGAAAAAAAAGGCCCCGAAGTCTCAGGTGCTGGCTTCAGCCCAGCATGGAGGGAGGTTTTGACTGCCTGGGCATGACCTCTCTGCCCACAGGGGGTCCTCTGCTGCCCACAGAGGGGTGCCTAGCCCTGTTTGCCCACAGGTGGATAGCCATCACCATCAATACCTGTGTGCTACAAGTGGCCAAGGAGAGCTACCTCCTCCACCTACACCGGGCGCACAGACCTAATCAACAACAAAGCACTGGGGCCAGTGCTGAAACATCTCTGGAGCACAGGCTTCTACTCCTGGTTCTACAAGAACAGGGTGGTGCACCGCACACACCCCAAGTTTCTGCTGAAGGTGGTGTCCCCATTCCACCACAACCAGGAGGTGGTACTTCTTTCTGAGGCCTCATGCCGGTAGGACGGACACCATTCTCCACAATCTCAATTGTAAGAGAGCCCTTCCCTTTTACCTGCAACGGACTCAGGACCACCACAAAGCACCTCAGTTTTTCATATGTTATGACCCTAGTCATCTGAGGCTCCCAGTGACTAAGCAAACTCTGTCCACTTGGTTGGTAGACTGCACTACCCTTGCAGGGATCTCATTAGACAGAGGATCACAGCACACCGTGTCAGGGCCATGGCTACATCCGTGGCAAATGTGCATTCCATCCCCATAATGGAAATCTGCTGGGCTGCCAACTGGTCTTCACTCCATACCTTTGCAGCTCACATCTACCTGGAGAGGGAGTCCCAATGGGACTGTACCTTTGGCCAGGCCATACTCCATAATCTCTTCAGGGTGTAGGCAACTCCTGCACTCTGACCCTTCTGTGTTCAGGCTACCGGAGTGCTGGTTCTCTGCCAGACACTTGGGTCTTGTGAGAGTCTTCAGTAGGGACTCAACTGCTGCTGATCACAGCTCACCCCTTACAGGTAGCCAAGACATTTTTGTCTTACAGTTTCTCGGTAGCCTGTAGCTGGGGAGTCCCATATGTGAGGACTGATTTCTTGCTTGTACCCGGAGAAAGTGTAGTTACTCATCTGTAACAGGTGCTCTCCAGGGACAGCAGGAATCAGTCCTCACAACCCTCCCTCCTCCTCTTGGACTTGCTTCTTTACCATGTTTTGTTTTTTCCTTGGCTGCCTTATCTATGTCATTAGACTGAGGCAAGATGGCACCCTTGAGTGGGAAGTGTACCATGCATGCCCAGTGCATCTCCCAAAAGCGTGTATAGGAATGTAAGTGTCCCCAATCTTCACTAATCCATGCCAATCTGGAAAGGAGAGAAGAGAAGTTCACTGCCCCCCAATATAACCTCTCTACCCCCTTACCTCCCTCAAATTAAAGAGCATGGCACATCTATAAAAAAGAAAACTGCATTATGTATTTTACTTTTCTATAACTTCTTCCCATTTTAATATATTTTCCAACAGCACCAACAGAAAGCACACTGGGAATTATTAGTATGGAGAACATATATTTTCCAAGTTAACAGAAAATCTCTCTTAAGCGATGGGTTCTGTTGCTTCAAATATTTCAAGTCGTTCTGAGATCACTTGTGCCATCAGAACTACAGATAAGTGCTGATTTACTAAGGCTTTTCTGCCATGTGACTTAATCCATTAATACACACTGTTAGTAACTAGGTCCCATTGCATAAAATGGGAGCCACAGTAAAACAGCGGCTGCGAACGACGATGGCACACTGGTGCAGTAGCGCACTTTGGTAGCTCTCACTAGAATTCACATTAAAATGTGGTCAGGACTTAAAAATTCACCTGCCGACTTTGCAAATGAAGGTCATCAGTCAAGTTCTGAAAATGCCCCAAATCCTCTTTACTTTGTCAGTTGCACATCTTGTCAGATATTTTCCAATGTTAAAAGCCAGTTGAGAAAAAAATCCCAGGTATATTAATTATGAGTATCTATCAGAGTGTAGCAAACATGCATTCAGCGGGTAACATGATGGCACTGGTAACAGACTCAGATAGCAGAAAAAATATTATTCTTGTTTTTCATTAAATGAGTTCCTCTTCTCTTATTGTTAGACATTTTTTGAAATCATCTCAGTTGCTTTGTATGCTAGAGGCTCCTTCATAGTCCCTGTGAGGGACCACAGACTCTATTGTTCTTTAACTGATACTTTATTACTGTATAAGTTAAAGGACCACTGGGTAATATCTTTTCTAACAATATTGTTCAAGGCTCAGTGTTTTCCTTCAAGGGGTTTTAATTTGGAAGAGTTACTGAGCTACTGGTGAAGAGGAATTTCAAATAAGCCCTATACTTGGTATATTGTCTACACTATATCTTCGCTGCAGGTATCCAAACCCAGCATCATTAATATCTACAGAACTGTTTCTGAGGCCGTCTGGTCTTTGTGACAGGTGATATATGGGGCAAGCGGGGACTGCTGTTTTAACTATAATTCAGGATTGATTATGATTAAAAATAGGACTGGGCAATCAATACATTCAAAATAATTTCATTTTCATTTTATGGCATATGGCGTTTCCAGATGAAATTTAGCATAATGGTGTCCTCCTAGGTAATTGCAGTGGCAGAGGGGAAGAAATGTTATTCTTTCTATAATTCTTCAGGAGGTATATAGAGCTAATTGTACTGGATTATTTGGGTGTTAATCAAGGCTAATAATAAATGAGCCTCTGTTCAGTGTCACATAAGATTCATGGGTGTAATAATAGAGCTTTTCAACGAGTTAAGCAGATGCAACACCAAAAAAAACTTATGGAAGGATGCAAAGGGTTGTGAAAGAAGCAACCTACAGATCTGAAATGTTTTTTGAGCTGCTACTTGTCCGTATACAGTACCTGTAGCTGCTGTACAGATGAGTCCCCTATCTCTGAATTTTCAGTGGAGCTGTCTAAATAGTGTAACAGAAAATTCTTATAGACCCCCCAGCCCTATCCAGGTAATGCCATGGTGGGAGCGTGGGCATTCTACCTAATTCTAAAGATTGCCAATGAATATCAATGGCTATCGGTATAGCTCTGGAATTTAATTTAGGACAACAAAAAGCCTGTCCTAAATTAAGGGGGTCATTTTAGAAGCTCTGTTCATGATTTGCATGTCTGAAAACACCCATTCAGACATGCCAATCAATCCATGCCCCTAGAGCCATTTTAGAAAGGACTGTATTTACATGCATCCAATGTGGTCATGTTTATGTCGTATGGGTGTATGATGGAGGCATGTCCAGAGCGGTGATAAAAAGATCCACAGAGCCAGTATGAACTGAACTGATCGAGCATTGCTGCTGCTTTGACTACACTACCAGGGACCCTGATAAGATTCAGGGGGGGGAGGGGATTGTGGTTGGAGGGGGGAAGGGTCTGTTGGGGGGGGTGAATGTCAGGGAGATGGGGAGTCTGGATGTCAGGGATATCATGAGGTGAGGGGGATTAATGATAGCGGGTCATTGGGAAAGGATATTGATGTCAGCGGTTCAGCGGGGGGAGGGGGATCAGGAAGGCTAATGTTGAAGGTGATTTGGGGAGGTGTGACTCGTACTACTGGTGCGTGGCATGTGGATATCGGAAGGAACAATTTGAAAAGCTGCTCCCATACACATTGGCGAGAAAGTAGGATGCATTTTTTCCCCACATGTAGCTTTTTTAAATTGCCACTCCTGCAATTTGGCAGAACCTTTGTAAAATATTTAACATGTATTTAATTTAACATTTCTTATATACCGCCTTTCAAGATATATAAAATACAGTGACTACAGCCATACCTAGAACAAGAACTACCTGAAGTGCAAGCAGAGTTCAGGAAAGGGCGAGACATCATTGCGGATGTGAGATGGATCCTTGAAAAGGCTAAAGAATACCAAAAGGATATCTATTTGTGCTTTATTGACTATAGTAAGGCTTTTGACTGTGTAAACCATGAGAAACTCTGGGCCACATTAAGAAGCATGGGTATACCAGAACACCTGATTGTACTCTTGCGCAATCTGTACATTGATCAAGAAGCAACAGTTCGAACGGAACAAGGAGAAACAGAATGGTTTTAAAATAAGCAAAGGTGTAAGACAAGGCTGCATACTTTCCCCCTACCTGTTTAATTTATATGCAGAACAAATCATCAGAGAAGCAGGACTGTATGAAGACAACAGAGGTGTGAAGATTGGTGGAAGACTCATCAACAACCTTCGCTATGCTGATGATACCACATTACTGGCTGAAAGTGAAGATGATCTGAAATATTTGCTTCTCACAATCAAAGAACATAGTCTCAAAATGGGCCTGCACCTTAATGTAAAGAAGACAAAGATCATGACAACTGGCATAATCAACAGCTTCATCGTTGAAGGAGAAGAAATTGAAATCGTGAACAACTTTAACCTACTTGGATCAACTATCAATAAAGAAGCAACAAGCAGTCAAGAAATCAGACGACGCATTGCTCTTGGCAGAATGGCTATGAAAGACCTAGATAAGATTCTCAAGAGCAGAGATATCTCTCTCCATACAAAGATTCGACTTGTTCAAGCCATGGTATTTTCAATAACATCATATGGATGTGAAAGCTGGACAGTGAAAAAGACAGACAGGAAAAAAATTGATGCCTTTAAATTATGGTGCTGGCGGCGAATACTGTGTATACCATGGACTGCCCGAAGAACAAACCAGTCGGTACTAGAAGAGATCAAACCTAAGCTTTCTTTAGAAGCTCAGATGACAAGACTTCGACTTTCATATTTCGGACACATCATGCGAAGAGAGAGATCATTAGAGAAAGATATCATGCTTGGCAAGATAGAAGGTCAACGCAAAAGAGGAAGACCAGCAATGAGATGGATCGCTACAATAACAGCAGCTACGGGTACCAGTCTGTCAACAATGAGCCGCTTGACTGAAGACCGAACACAATTTAGGATAGCTATCCAGAGGGTCGCCATGAGTCGACTCTGACTCAACGGCACTTAACAACAACATATACCGCCTTTTAAGATATATAAAATACAGTGGGAATTTTCTAAACCCCAATCTGAACATCTAAGTTTCCTTCTCCATGACCTCTCTAAAACTGGCCTCCACATCTACAGTCAAACCTCAGTTTTCGTTTGCCCCAGTTTTCATACGCTTTGGTTTTCGACGTCTTTTTTGACTGAGATTTTGTCCCGGTTGTTGTACATCGCCTCGGTTTTCGTAAAATACAGTCCTGTAAATACATCCACCCTCGCACTGCACACCAGTCTGTATACACTGCCGGAACGCCCGCCCGGTCCCGGCAGTGCTGCCCCCCGGACTCACCGATCGCCAGCATGATGAGAAGCGAAAGCCAGCTGAGCACGTAAATGAAACACATCCTCGAGCCTGGTCAGAGTCAGAGAGGCAAGGATTGTGCAGAGAGGAAGGCCCCGATCTCGTCCACCGCCTGCCCGTTCTCTGGAGCGCCCCCTCAGGCTCGGAGGTAGCAGGTAAGAAAAGCTGTCAACGTAAGCAGGAGATGTTGCATGAATGTGGGAGGCAGTTCTTTCTCTTGCAGGGTACGTCTGAAGCTATATCATTAAGATTTTCTGCCATTCTGAAGCATTGAGCAGATAATGTAAAGGTATTTTAATGGGCTGAATCCAATGTGATTCCGAAGAGAGCTGGGCACAGCAGCTTGTCAGGGGTGGCTAAGGCCAGATGTTAACATACTGTACTGTACAGTACTGTACTTAGCTTGCTTTCAGTGATGTTAAATGTTCATTTATCCATTTCATTAGTCATTTATATTTATTTCTCATTGTTTTCTGCATGTAAAAATATAGTTATTCTCTATAAAATGTATTTTTTGTGAATACTTTTGGGTGTCTGGAACGGATTAATTGGATTTACATTATTTCTTATGGGAAATATTGCTTCAGTTTTCATACGTTTCGGTTTTAGTCAGACTTTTTCGAACGGATTAATCATGAAAACCGAGGTTTGACTGTACTACTGACTAAACAGGGAAAACATAAACCCACACAGAATATCACTTGCATACTTTAGAAGATGTGATGGAAGACACCAAGGAGGATAAGACAAAACTTTAGAGGTTTGCACAAAGGAGTCTTGCATACAGGGTCATACAACAAGATGTGTGGTTACACCCATATGAATAAATATCTGCTCACAGATTATACTGCAGGATTGACCAGATTTTGCAGTCATTTAACCCTGCCACACAGCTTTATTTTTGTACCCATGCATACATAGCTGCATGCACTTTTAGTGAATTGGCATAAAAGTGTAATTATATGTCTGCATAAATCTCCCACATTAAAAAAAATAGTTTTACAGGCTCCTGCACAACTGTAGTGAGCTGGTCCCTAAATACCACTGTAGTTTTGTAAATGTGGTGGCATCCTGCGGTAAGCAAGACTTTGCTATACTGAGCCCTTAAAATGCTGCACTTGCTGTAGGGTAAGATTTTCAGTATCATGGATGATATTGGGGTCTGCAAGTTTCTTTATAACTTCCTGCTACATAGTTTAGAGCAGGGATGGGCTGTACAGTCCTGGAGTGCTACCAAACAGTGGTTTGGCTATTAAGGATTACCCAGAGGAATGTGAATAAGATAAATTTGAATGCATTGTGCATATTCATTAGGGTCATCTGGAAAACCTGGCTGACTAATTCCCATTACTGGTTTAGAGACTGTGATTGCAGAGCTTCCAGAAATGCTGTGAAGTGGTTCGTGCATTGCATGAAAAGGGTAGGCGTGTACTGATATTGCATTCTCTGTACAGTTATATACTTGATCTTTACACCATGTGACTATACTGACTGGGAATAAATAACTTTTACTGGGACTTAAAAAAAAATGCTTCTGGTAGTACACGGCGAGCGACTGCTTTTCACCTGAAAGCATTGTCCTAGAGCAGATCAATGGTTTGATTGGACTGCTGTTTTTCATCTGCAGCCATTGTTACAGCTCGGATCGATAGTTTGATTATCCATAACTCCATCCTTTAAGCATTCCATTCTTACAAAGTTCAGTGTTTCTACTGTTCAGAAAAATCAAACATTTTTGATTCTAAGTAGGTAACTTTGTTCCTTATCCCTTCTCACCAGTGAATTCTATTTAACCACTGTTTGAAATAGCCCAGTGTTTTTTTTTTTTTTAGAATGGGGGGGGGGGCTATGTTTAATTCTGAAATAGTAGACAAATGCAATCTATCTAAATAAGAAATGTGAGCACCAGTCGACTGATATATGGTAACTGTTCCAACTAAAGGGATTCGGGGCTGGCAGAAACCAAAGGGCACTGTTATACTCGTACATAGTACTGTCTCTATTTTCTTTCATGTTTAGATCTTTGTTTTTAAGTTTCAAACTTGCCATAAAAGTCCTATTTAACCCATGAATCTCTCGTGCTTTTAATAAAGTTAGGTTAAAAGTTCTGACCCCAGTAATTGTATTGATTGTGATTGGTTCACTCTCCAATCATGTTATATTGTAATCATTTCTAATGTTATAATGTGATATTTTTTCCTGTCCATTGTAAACCGCTTTGATTACATGAAAGGCGGTATGGAAAGCTCTTGAATAAAATAAATAAATAATAGCAGTCTATTACTCAACACCCAAGGTTAATTTTCCCTATGCAACATAATGTGCCACTCTGTAGAAGGCTGCAATGTTACTGGGCTCCCAAATTAGTAAAATGCCTGTTGTCTCAGAAAGCCTGGATCCTGGCATCAACTGATGTTTCGGCCATGCTTTCATCAGGGGATAAATGGAAAGATGAGTGCACTGAATTGTATGAAATTGAATTGAAGATCGGTCATTATTGTGTTCACATTTCTAAGGACTTAAAATCAGAATGCAGTAAATAACAGTGTTTACTTTCTGATAACCTGGTTTTCTTTAGTTGTAGTAGTCACCATACCGCAGTCATGTTATGCTCGCATTCTTGATTTTTGAACTGGGGTTTATCTATTGTAATTCTGAAACAGTGACAGCATCGTAGCCTTTTCTATTACTTGTCAATCATGCAGCACTGCTCTGCCTGATTTGATATAATTGGATGTGAAAACAAATATTAGATCTGATGAGATGGAAAGGGTTCTTACAAGTGTATGCATATGTCTATCCATCTCAATATATTCTGAGCTAAAAAATTAGCATTTTCACGGAGTTTGCTTTAATTACTTGGCTTGCATTCTGTGTACAGACACTTTCCTTTTGCTTGCAATACGAATTTGAAATGACTATCTCCTTTCTGAAGAACTGCAATTAAAAGATAGTGAAGGGAGTCAACAAAATATTTTACAGTTCTGATACAGAATTCTTCATTTGTTTCCTCTTTTTTCTTATATTCTAAGGTCAGAGGACCCAACTATGAAAACAACTGGATGAGGAGATTAAAAAAGCTGTCTGCAATTCACACCTAAGTCATTTGGGCATATAGACACTAAAATAGCATGATTTGTATGCATGAACATACGTAAAAAAGTGCCTTATAAAATTACTCTCTAAAAGGCACATTTTACAATGGGACGTCCAGGTGCAATCTGAGACGTCAAAGCATCCTTCTGTCACCTTTACTACCTATTTAGCCACATTAATATCATGAGAAACAATCACCCCTAAATCCATCTCTCCTTTCATGGACAGAAGTACTTCACCACCTATAGTATACTGAGTCCTTGGATTTTTTTTTAGTCCAAAAGCATGACCCTGTGTTTTTTTAGCTGCCAAATTCCTGACCATTCTTCAAGCTTCGCTGGATTCATTCTCATGTTATCTGCATCTTTCTGGGTGTCTACCCTATTATGATCTGCACAGAGGCAAAACCTTACCCAACAGCTCTTCTGTAATATCATCTAAAAATGGGACCAAGGACAGAACTCTGTGGTACACCACTGGTAATGTCCTTCTCCTCAGAGTGAGCTCCATTTACCTGTATCCTTTGTTGCTTTATAATCAACTAGTTTCTATCCCAATCAGTCATCTTAGGGCCCATCCCTAGGGTGCTTAATTTATTTATAAGTCACCTGTGTGGAACAGTGTTAAAGACTTTACTAAAATCTAAGTACCCCACATTTAGTGCTCTCCCTCGTTCCAACTCCCTCATCCAGGCAAATAAATTTGCAAAAGTTTATGCAGCGATGTAAATAAATACAATTCCTAGGAATAGGATAAACAAGACTGAACACCTGAGTGACAACTTATTGAAAAAAAGTTCTAAAAGGCAAAAAACCCCCAAATGATCAGCATCATACAAAATATCTGAGAAAATAAAAAGGTCTTCAATTTTTGTTTATGAAAAGCAAGTTCATAATAAATAATATTCAAGATGAAGATCAAGAGGCAATGAACTCCAGCCACAGAGAATGCCTGACCTTGGACCATAACCTTTCTAAAGAACAAGACAGGTGATAACATAAAATTGCAAAAAGTAAAATAAAAATGGTAAAAAGAATGTGAAAAAGTAGTGGAAAGAATTTGAAACTCTGAGGCGCTGTACCTATGTGAGTCACTAGCGCATGGAAATGTGATGTTTAATATGTGTATTTACTGCTGAGGTCAATGAGATTCAAATAATGCATATGTTGCGACAGACGGTATTGTAAAATCCATGAGTTAAAGTGTAGGCATCGATGTAGATGACAAAGCAAAACTACATCTTCCCAAGGTTGTTAATTTTTTTGTATTAATGCGCCTGTGCTACATTTTACACAATTTAAACATATGCAGTTTTTCACCATGCTAATCAGCAAAGTTATTTTTCATATTTTTGAATCCTGTTACCTAATTAGCATTGATTTTGCATTACCACAAATGCAAAGCAATTTGATGATTAACGGTGCTATTAACACACATTAAGAGAGTAATTTTATAAAGTTGAGTCTAGTTAACATGAGTTAGTATGCGCATAGTTTACATCTAGTTTACAAAGTCGGGCCAAGATGCCATCGGATTAAGATGCTGTATGCTGTACGTACCTTGCTCTTCTTTGTTCTTTGTTGGCCCTCTTCCACCTCAGCATGATTCCAAGGAAATGGAAGCAGAAGAGTCATGCCTCGGGATCTTCTGTAGCATCGACATTGAGTCAGAAAACTTTGGAGCAAGCGGGGTTCTAGAATGCAGTCATTCCAATGGCAATGTTGGGTCTGGGATGTTCCCTGTCAGATCCGAGCAGTGAAGGATTTTACTTAGCCTCGATGTGCACATGACCCCTGTTCAACCCAGAAGTGTTTGCTGTGATGCAAGGCAGCTCCCCACACCGAGTTGTAGAAGGATGCCATCAGGTTTTAGAGCTGAAGAATTCTCCTCTGAGAGATCTGATATCTCTGCAGCTGGGGGAGAAGGAATACTGGGTCCACCCATCTTAGGTCAACTCATTGATGGTATTAAGACTGGACTTCCAGATCTTCGGCGTATGGTATTGAGTAGGTGTTCAAAAGCTGTGCAGGTAACTTTGGATAGCTTGTGGGACGTTATAGCCAGCCTTAATGATTCTTTGGTCTCTGCTTTGACGAATATGAATTCAGAGTTGGTTGTAATTAAATCTCTTGTCCGGAAGATCTCTCAAGAGTAGATTCAGCCGATAGCAATGATGTCTCATCTTGAAACCTGCCTCAGTGAGCTTCCTTGTCTGTTTTGCCCTGGAGATGGACCAGGGGCTGCAAGATTCAAGTATTTCCTGATATTTCTCATGACAGTCACAAAAGGAGGAAGGACTATTTAAACGTTCATCTGCGCTCTGGCATTAGGAGCTGTTCTCCATTTAAAATTTTCTTGTAAATGTTTTTTGCTGTATTAATCTAAACAGTTTCTTTTCTTTGACCTTCAGCAACTGTCAGAATTGTTGTTTGCTAAAGAAAATGTATCTGAGGGTTGAGATTGATTTATCCCATACCAGCAGCTGTGATTTGATATTTGCTCTGAGGTTAACTTTTGTTTTCCCCTTCAGGCACTTTAATTTGTTTGATTGTTATTTTCCTTTCTTGGTCTATATTGTGGGCTCAAAATGATCGTTATTTATTTCCTGATATTTTTTGTTTCTTTTCTTTTCTCTGATTTTTCTTTTATATCTGTTTGTCTATAAATATTGCAAATGCTTACTAAAAATAAAATTAAAAAAAAATGCATGACTAGTTGACTTTATAAATAAGGTGTAAATGCAAAAGTATGAACATACATTAAGGTGCCATCACTTACACCTGCTCTAAAGCTGGTGTAAATGATTGTGCCCGCTCTTTGCAAGAACGCGTGTAAATTAAAGAATTTTATCCTCTACCATGTGAACGTTCGCACCGCCTATGCTCCACCCAAACTCTGCCCCTGTGCAAACTATATGTATATTTTCATACTAGTTTATGAACCCATTTATGCGTTTAAGTTACTACTTACATGTCTAAGTGACTAAAATACTGTACTTCTTTATCTTTTATCTTTATTCAGCTTTTAATATACCGCCCACACATGAGCATCAGAGCGGTTTACAATAAAACTCTAAATGCTGCTAGGCAAGGAAACAGAACACATTTAGACACATGGCGGGTAATTCTGTAATCCCCTGTGCTGACAATTAGCAGTTCACCTATTTTGTAAAGCAACTTATAAAATATGAGCATATGTATGCACTGGAGTCTAGATGTGGCCGCACACGCTGGCTCCTCAAGAGTGGTGTAAATCATAGAGTTTTATAATTTATGTGTGTTGGCAAAGGCTGCACCTATGGTCCGTCCAAGCTCCGCCTTCAGTCATGGCTCACCTGAAGATACACGTGATGGGCATTTACACACATGCTTATAGAATAGCTCCCAAGCAAAGCATGCATGTAAGTGCTCGCTCATGTGTATAAATCCAGAAAATAAGGACTTATGTATGTACAATATAATTCATGTGTAACTTTATATGCTGTCCCCTATCGAATCAGCTTCACAGTTCACACATAAATCTAAGTGGCTCCGTATCATATTGCCCCATCTGCTTGCAATAGTTAACGTAGGCATTTAATGCTTGTGTTATTGTGAATGTGGTTTAGTATGTTGGCCCTTAAGTTTCATAGTTAAGGTGTTCCGGAGAGTGCTAGGAGCATATGCAATTGCTATTCTTTGACTTGCACGAATGCTATATTACTACCATATGTAGTATGTCCACAACCTCTATGCTATACCAATACCTTGAAATCTAGATTAAGTATTCATTGGATTAGGATAGAAGTTCCCCATTATGCATCAGTCTTGAGGAATCATAGAATAGTAGCACTGTGCTTGATTTACACATGCCTATCGGGGTTCTGAGGAATATTATTGCAGATCATGCTGGTCCCAAGAGCCTATACTGGGAACTCTTTGTGTCAGCATGAAGGCACAACCACTGGGACATCAACCAGTCTTTCCTCCAGAAGTATTTTTAACAAAAATAAGTTGAAAATTGAAAAATCCAGGGCAAGATGCAAGAATTGCTTTTGCAGAGAAATGCAACATTTCTATCCATACAGTGATATTAATGATCAACAGTTCTGAGATTTAACATGCATTATTTAGAAGCAAATTACCAGAAGCAGTGATTTACCTAAGTTTTTTTCTCATTTTTAATGCTTCTAAGAAAGGTTTGATAAATGAAGTCCAATGCTCTTGAACTATAAAGCTGAACCATTTATGAAATAAAGGCTTATCTTGTTTAACCCTGGAATTACCTAGATTTTTTGCACACACTAAATACCGTTGGGGTCATAAATGACCCCACGATGAATTTTAATTGTTAACCATGAAAAATTTAAACTAAACAGACAAAATATTTTTCCAAATTAATTTGTTATATGAAGGTTAAATGTTTTGAAATTGAATGCTTTATCATAAAATTACATGAAGAAGAGTTGCCATGAAAGCAGTTTTTGCATGCACTTGATGAACACAGTAAAGTACTACAGTCATTTGCATGAGACACAGACAATTTCTGAATGTTCTTTGCAAACATTGCACTTGCAGGAGGTGCAAACTATGTTGCTTTTCTTGTCTTTTTTTCTGGAACAGCAGTGACACCTTGCCCTTTTCTTTGGGATCCCGACATTGCAAACAGCATCAGTGGCTTCTTCAATGCTGGAAGAAGTCTCGCTGCAATTACTCTGAAGCAGCTGCTTTTCTAATTCCAAGAAGAATAAACAACATCTGTGCTTTGACTTGGACTGCCATTCTGGATTTAGTGACATCCAAACGATGAAGGCGTTTGAAAGCACTGATGTCCAACATGTTGTAGAAGATTGTCACTGGCCAGTGTCTTGTCATTCGTTTTGTGATATACGTGTGCAACATTTGATATGCCGTATCTACTCCACCTTTACTAGAATTATAGTCCAAGATCATGCATGGTTTTTTGTCTGGACATGTGTTATTTAATTCTTCTTGATCATGCAAACTACTGAGAAGAACAACCACTTTTCCTTTCTTCGGGCAATAGGAAGCCATCATTATAAAATCATCGTCATTGCGAAAGGCAAACAGTGAAGTGAATACCTCTCGGCCCTTTGCTGTTACAAATTCTGGAGGTAATTCTTTTCTGTTCTTTCGAATTGTCCCCAAAAGTGTCATTTGTTTTTCTAGCAATTTCTGTGACAGGTATAAACTGCAGAAGAAATTGTCAACAGTAACATTTCTGCCAGATCGCGTCAATCCTTCAGTGTGTTGCAGCACAACTCTTTCACCCTGATTCTCTTCCCTGTTTTGTCCGAGTTCCCTTCCTGTATATACTTGAAGATGCAGAACATATGACGTTGGACTGTCACACAACATCCATAGCTTTATGCCATATTTCCCAGGTTTGCTGTGAATATATTGTCTGAACGGAACACGGCCATGAAATATAAGCAGTTGCTCATCCACGGTAACATTTTCACCAGGAACAAAGGTGTCACTTAGAGTTGCTTCCCACGTATCAAAAACATGTCTGATTGGAGCAAGCTTTTCCATGCCTCATTGTTCATGTCTGTTGGTTGCATCATCAAATCTGAGAGCACAAGAAATTTGCTGAAAATGGTTACGGGCTATATTTTTGCCAAAAACAGAATGACCATCTTCAAGGTTCCACAACTGAACTATGGATTAATTTCGTGACTTGTTCACGCCTGAGAGGATCAGGAGTCCAAGAAAACGTTGAAATTCTCCGTCTGTCAAATCTTTCCAGGTGTCGTCATAAATGTGTCTTCCTTGTTTGCTCGTCCACATCATGATTTCATTCAATAAGTTCTTCCTCATGCACAAGTGGAATGCTGCGAGAGGGCCATCAACATTTTGTACAGCATACCTTGTAGGACCTTGTTGTACGGGCATGACATTAGCTCTGGCGTATCTTCCAGCAGCTTGCTTTATAGGTTTCCTGTTCCATGATGTGGCATCCTTAGATACATAGGCTTCAATGGCAACATTTGTGCTTATAGTTGATAACCTCTTAGCTCCTCTACGACCACAACTAAGATTCCTCACAGATGATACTGACACCGAGGACTCCTGCCTTCTTCCCCGTCTAGCACAGCCTCGACTTTTGCCTCGACCTGTAACTTGACTCTTTGCTGCAGGCGATGTTACCGGCTCAACATCAGTCTTACATTCACTTGGCGACCAATTGCTGTCGCCATCTGAATCATGACTGTCATCATCAGATTTATCGCCCGAACTTGGCTGATATGCTTCTTCGCTTGCTGAATATGCTGCATCATCAGATGACTCAGAGCCGTCACTATCAGTATCTCGTTGCAATATTTCTCCTACTTGGGCAGCTGAATACTTTCATTTTGACATCATAAAGAATAACCTAAAATAAATAAACAAAGATAAAGTTGAATAAAACGCAAAGCAGTTTTACTATAGGTGTACAATAATCGTGATGAATGAGCTGAAAGCCTTTAGATTTCATCAGAAATAATGACAGAACGTATGAAATTAATTACAGAAAATGTATAATTTTCATAAAATAAGAGTACAAAAAATAAAGGTACATAATTAATGATAAATACCTTTGTCAGATCAAAAAATTCACAAAACTGCAAATTGTATCACGATCCAAGCTGGACGTAAGCAACTGTGGTCAAAAATGACCCTACTTGTACTCTGTTCTGCAATTCATCACTAGCGTCACCTAGCGGATGAAAATTATTCCTCTCATGGCACAATATAAAGAGAATATTGACATGTGAAAAGTTTTAAAAATATGGCATTCTTGAACAACTAGTTTCCGAGATACGCGTTGTGAAACTTGCAATGGGGTCACGTTTGACCCCATCGGTACTCCCAGGGTTAAACCCTTGCAGGGAATGTTTAAATGCATTAGGTCTCTTTCTTGTTTGTTCTTGAAAAGAAATGTGCCTTAACCTTGAAAGTCAAAATCTTTCTTTTTCTCATTCGTTCAGAAAGTCACAATCCTCTACTAAAGCATCATAAAAATAGAGGAAGTGTGTGGCCTGCAGTCTGCTTCACCTAGAAGCTCCCAGTGTCAGTATTGAAAAAAATGAAAAAAGTTATCCTTCCCTCAAACATCTTTCCTCTATTTAGCTACTTCATGTTTAGGGGCCTATTTACTAATGGGGTCATTTTAGTAGTTCTATTGGTGAGTTGCATATCTGAAAATGGATAACTAAACCTCCAAATCATAGAAACATCCCTGGAGTCATTTCAGAAAGTTAGGTATATAAATGTCCTTGGTACGAGAACATCCATGTAGCACGGGGGCATGCGGAGACACAGCCTGGACAGAGTAAGGGAATTGTATATCGCAGTGCAATTTCATTACTCCACAAGCATATCAGGCCCTGGAGACGCCCATGCCTATACCTGCTCCTGATCACTAATAAGGTACAAAAAAGTGTTCATTTCGTGGCTGAAACACGTCAAGGAGGAAGAGCAAAATGTACTTAAATTGCAACAATTAATATTTGCTGGCTGACAAAACCTGCCCATAATACATACTCCAAACATTGCTGGCCCATCACCGCATGTCCGAGTATCTGAAAGATATCCCAAATAAACCAGAGACAAAAAGTCCCGGTGATGACAGCAAACAAGTGAAAACATTTTTTAAACTCTTTTTGTCGGAACAAAAAAGTGGGATAAGGAATTACCACCAACTCGATGTGAGTGTTCCTTTTACTTATAATATTAAAGTGTTGAAAATGAAAAAGTACTTAGCTTTTCCAGAAATATCATATATTACAACGTGTCACGTTTCGGGTCGAGGGGAACATACAATACCACATTGCCTTGCTTCTAACGGTCACGTCACAGATGATCTGACCTGTAAATTATTCAGGGTTTGTCGGCTCTGCCTTTTCAAGCAATTGAACTTGGGAGCAGTGGAGGGATGTGGCCACAGACGTTTTTCTCCTTAGGTTTTAAAAAATGGTTTAAATTTAATTGTAGCTTCAGTGCTGGCATTGAGAGAATGAGAAATCAAGCTCTGGTGCTGAAGGGACCGTAGGAAGACAAAGTAATTTCCTAAAAAATGAATAGAGTGGAGGTTAGGATGACCTTCTAACTACCTACTTAGTTAATTAGTTATATTTAATATGACTCATATTAAACTGCCTGAGCTTGATTTTCATAATATTTCCAGGAACTGTTTTCCTGGTATGAGCATATTTTGCTGAAACTACATTAGGGAGGGGGATTTCCAAAGCCATTTCCGTGGTTACAATAGTAGACTACGCACAGAAATGAGCTCTTACAAAATTGCCCATCCTATATTCGGGTAACAGAATGTATATATTGACGTGTTACAGGAACTTTTACCTGGTGTGGGGAGACGGACAATGCCTGGGGAGGAAGTTGGGGAAGGATTTGGAATTACATGCATTCTTCTGCATTTTGAAAGGCATGCCTCTTTTGTTTAGTTGAAACATATATCTTCACAAATTATCAAGTGTAACGTGTATGGGCATTTTTCCTAGGATATTTTTCAGAGTGAAAGGATGTGCATCATTTTTCCTTTTGAAAGTCTGCAGAGTGAAAATTGTGCATGTACTTTTCCTCAACGTCTATAGTGATAAAATTGCATGCTAAGGGGGTAATTTTGTAACAGGGCACCTACGGTAGTAAGGCAGAAGGTGCCTGTTTTTAGCCTACTTTATAGAGGAGCATAAATCCTGCAGAAATCAAGTCTAGATTGAAGGTGTGGGTGTTACACCCTTTATTTATTTATCTGATGTTTACAGGAGCTGAGACCCTCGGCAGCCAGGTTTAAATCTCACTGTTGCGCCTTGTGATCTTGGGCAAGTCACTTACCCATCCTTTCCTTCTTCTACAAACATATTGGAAGTTCTTTAGGAATAGTAAAAGACCTACAATACATGAATGTAACTCACTGAATTTCTATGAAAGGCATAAGCTCATTCAAATCAAATTCCCTTTCCATTTATGTTGTAACCAGGTAAGGCGGACGTGGCCCTCGCCCCTTCAATCCCGACATACCCCCCCCCCCTTATCCCCTTCACATAACCACCACAGAATCGCTTATTGGCAAATTAACTGATCGCAGCTTTATTAACCAAACACAACATAACATTACAACCATAACTGTTTGACTTACGGTTCCGGCAGCGGGACAATCCCTCACCAGCCATATGGGTAGCAAAGTGAGTTCCTTCCCGCCTCTGCCGAGAACCGTTCCAGGCAATTCCATCCCCCTCTTCCGGCTTCGCCATATTACTAGCAAAAGCCGAGGGCTTCTCCGGGTCAGGGGTACCCCCACCCCCGCCCTGCATATTGCCATGCCTCCGGACCCCGGACACCTCCGGGATCCCGCCCCCCCCCTCCAGCTGCAACCCCCCGTCTTCCAAGCCCCGAACTCCACCAAAAAATGGAGGGAGGGTGGGGACGCCCGTCCTTCACCTCGGCTCCGGAGGACTGGCGTCTGACCGCTTGCTCCCTTCCGCTCCCCGTCGCGCCCTTCAACCTCATTGGCTCCTGCAGCCGCCAGGGCCCGCGGGAGCCAATGAATTCAAAGAAAAACTCACCGCGGGCACGCGCCTCACCCCGCCGCCGGGGACCCGTGCCACTTCGCCCCCCCGGTTACACGCGGCCGACGGGCACGTGAGCCCGCGGCCTCCGATTAACCAGGTAAGGCAGACGTGGCCCTCGCCCCTTCAATCCCGACATACCCCCCCCCTTTTCCCCTTCAAATAACCACCACAGAATCGCTTATTGGCAAATTAACTGATCGCAGCTTTATTAACCAAACACAACATAACATTACAACCATAACTGTTTGACTTACGGTTCCGGCAGCGGGACAATCCCTCACCAGCCATATGGGTAGCAAAGTGAGTTCCTTCCCGCCTCCGACGAGAACCGTTCCAGGCAATTCCATCTCCCTCTTCCGGCTTCGCCATATTACTAGCAAAAGCCGAGGGCTTCTCCGGGTCGGGGGTACCCCCACCCCTGCCCTGCATATTGCCATGCCTCCGGACCCCGGACACCTCCGGGATCCCGCCACGGGCTCAGCGACACCCGTCCCTGAGCCCCCCCCCCACAAGGATAAAAGCTGCAACCAGCCATCCCGCCCGACATGGCCAACTCCAAGGCCTCCTGCCAATCATTCAGGAGTAAATCTATCCCAACCGGGGAAAGATGTACTCCATCTGAATGATAAAGGCCTGCGCATTCCACCTCAACCCAAGAATGCAGAATCTGGAAGCCCCCGTGTGCCACTACCCAATGGCCAATTTGCCGATTAACTTTAACCAAACCACGAGACCACCGCCGGTGGCCCCAGCAGGCAGGCCTGGGAATTAGGTCGGACCAGAGCAATACAACACCTTGGAACATTAAGAACACTTCCCCCAAATCCCGCTGAGCCACCCGAATCAGCTGCTTCACAGTCCAAGACCCCAAATCATTGCCGCCGAGATGCAGCAACAAGCACTCCGGGGATCCTCTGACGCGCTGATGGTGCCGCAGCAAAGGCAAGAGCTGCAGCCAGCGAAGGCCGCGCTCGCCCAGCCATGATAATGCCACCTCTTCAGCCTTCAGTCCAAGGTTTTCCCCGAGCGGCCGTAAGGCTGCCTGACGCCCGGCCCAATACACAAAAGAATGGCCGATCATCCATCAGGCATACGGCGTCCGACTCCCATCTAAAAGAAAAAACACAGTTAGCACCCAATACACATACCGGCAGTCTCACAAACGTACATATCCCATGAATGCATTCGAACGCCAGCGGCCGATCCACTGAATCTCTGCCCCCGGCAAACCTGCCATCGCCGCACTAGTAGCGGCCCCAATCTGGAAGGAATGCGGGGCGAAATCTCCAGGTGCTAAGCCGACCTGCCGCACTACCATCTGCAGCACCGCCGAGAACTGGAAACGCGTCAAGCACCGCGCATCTGCATGCACAAAGAGCAGCTCACCCCCCGGAGGACGTACCCGCAAGTAAGCCGCCATCGCCGCTACTGGACAGATATTGGAAGCCGCAAGCGGTCTTAAATGCACCCACACACCCCGCCCTCTCTGATCGGTCTTAGACCTAGCCAACCATATGCTCAGCTGCCTCTGTGTCAACCGCACATGCCGCAGTTGCATAGCCGCACCCCCAGAAACCCGACTGGACGCCACCAATTCCCCCGACCTGAAGGCCCCAAAGAAGGCCACACAAAATACGGCCTGGAACAGCATGGTCTCGTAGTCGGACTCCACCACCGCCGGCAAAGAAGCGCTCATTCGCACCAACAGATCAGGGGTAATTGGGCGCCGCTTATCTACCTGGGGGGGGGGGCTAGCGCGCTTCCACCCTAGCAAGAGCCGACGAGAAAAAAAAACCCAACTGTGTACACCCCACCCAACTGCCTTAGAGAAAAAGGCAAAACCGGCAAGGCGAGACCGCACCGTTGATTTAGCAACCCCCGCAGCCTTTTCTGCCACGATGTATGCGCCAATGAGGTGATCAGGCACCGGGCCCTGCCGCCATCCGCGCGTCACCAAGAAGTCCACCACACTGTCACAGCCCTTGCAGTAAGAGCGCCATGTCGCCACCGACACAGAGGACCTCAGCATGCTCAGGATACCTGGAGACCAAGACGCCATAAACGCTCGGGGACCGACCGTCCCACGGAGTCCGCCTCCGGTGCCAAGTGCCGAAACAAATCCCACTTGAAAGGAGAAAGAGCATCAGCGACCTGGTTAGCATATCCTGGCACATGCCGATCCCTCACCACCACATTCAACTGCAAACAGACAAAAATCACCTCCCTCATCTGAGCCGCCACTCGCGGGCAACGTGGAGCATAGCGATTGATAATATGGACCACCGCCTCGTTGTCACACCACCACAACAGCTGCCGATTCCATAGCCTATCCGGCCAGAGCTCCAAAACCACCAAAATGGGGAACAGCTCAAGGAACGTTATACTGTCGGTCAATCCCGCCTCCCTCCAGGTCAACGGCCACGGTTCGGCGCACCATGCTCCCCCGAAATAGACGCCTAGTCCGAAACTGCCCGCCGCGTCCGTGAAAATCTGCAAATCGAACGTAGATACCTCCTTCGCGAGGAGTACCGTAACCCCATTAAAGTCCCGCAAGAACTGGTCCCAAACCCCCAGATCCAATCTCATGCTGCGGGAAACCCGGATGCGATGATGCGGACGCCGCACTCCCGCTGTAGCCGCCGCCAGCCATTGCAGGAACACCCGTCCCATAGGGATAACCCTGCAAGCAAAGTTAAGGGAGCCTAACAAGGCCTGCATCTCTCGCAATGTTACTTTCACCGACGCCAACACGTTCGCCACTAACACCCGCAAGCGCACTACCTTGCCAGGAGGCAGGCGCGCTACCATGTCAACCGAATCTAATTCCATTCCCAGAAACGTGAGGCGCGTGGAAGGGCCCTCAGTCTTGCCCGCCGCCAGAGGCACCCCCCAATCTCGCGCCAGCCGCGCAAAACCATCCAGCAGCTCCTGACAGAGCCCAGACTGCGCCGAACCAACGAATAGAAAGTCGTCCAGATAGTGGACCACGTTCCGAGAGCTGACAGACACCTCCAGAGCCCAGTGCATGAAGGAACTAAACATCTTGAAATAACAGCAAGAGACCGAGCAGCTCATCGGTAGGCACTTGTCAAAGTAATAGTGGCCCTCAAACACAAAACCTAATAAATGGAAGGAATCGGGATGCACCGGCAGCAGGCGAAAAGCGGACTCAATATCCACCTTTGCTAGCAAACACCGGTGCCCACACTCGCGCACCAACCCCACTGCCTCATCAAACGATGCGTACCGCACCAAACACAATTCCTTCGGGATAAGGTCATTCACCAACGCCCCCTCTGGGAAAGACAAGTTGTGAATGAGCCGGAATTTACCAGGCTCCTTCTTCGGGACAATGCCCAACGGAGAAACCACAAAATTCCGGCACGGCTGTTCCACAAAGGGCCCAGCAATCCTCCCCAGTGCCAGCTCGGTGGCCAGCTTACCCCGAACGACCTGCGCCAGACGCTTCACCGATGGCGCATTGTGTGCCATCTCTGGACCCCCATCCCCCACCACTGGTATAGGGAACCCATACTGGAAACCTCCCTCCAACACCCGCCGAGCCCTAACCCTCCGATACCATCGCAACCAAGGCCTGAGTGCTGCTAAACTAATAGGGGTCGGGGCCAACTCCATCATTCCGTCATTGCTTCGTGGCAGGGGGTGTGAGCACTTTCTTGCCGCACCGGAGCACTGAGTGCCCTCCCCCACAGACGGAGCAACTATGCCGGAACTTACAGTCCTTAAAGGTGCAAGACGACTTATTAAAGCGCCAACAGACGTCCCCGACCCCCTCACTTGCGCCTTTTTGCAACCCAGGAGCCGGGCCGCTCCGAAAGGGCCGCCCTGCACTTGCCAGCATACTGGAGCCCCCTTTTTGCCCCCCCGCACCAGCCCCCCCTTTCGCCGACATCTGCGTCAACCAGAGACTGATGTCCTGGGTCCCCCATGACAAGGCTCGATTCTCCTCCATTTTGTCCCGAAACTTCTCATCATAGCTGAGCCATGCCCAACCATCATGAGTCTGCGCCGCCTCAAGAATCGAGTCGGCGCCGCCTCAAGAATCGAGTCGGCGTAGGCAAGTAACATCCCGTATTGCCCCGGGTAACGCTGCCCCCACACGCTAGCTAACCGCAGGAAAGCCCTCGTCCAGTTGATGACATTCCAATAAGCCCTCTTGACCCTGCCCGCTTTCTCGTCCGCCTTCCGTTTCCGCCTGCTGTCCCCCTAACGCTTCCTACCCTCCAGTAGGCGGAATATATCTATATATTTCCGCTTCCATATCTTACGCCTAAGCTTACGCGGAACCCCCTCCCAAAGCTCCGAAAACGAAGCCAGCATAGCACCCCCGCCCCCCCCACCCCCGACGGGCTGATCGCCAACTCCACCGCTCGACGAAGACGACGAAGACGAAGATGAAGATGAATCCCCCCTCCGACGTCGCTTCCGCGAGTGACGGCTCTTCTTCTTTGCCTTGCCTCCACCTCCCCCAGCCTGGCTAACCGCGACACTCCGCTCAACCAGATTTCCTTGTAACTCACCATCAGCCACACTCCGTGGTTGGACGAGATATGACAGGTCAGACGAAGACTCCGGGAGCACCTCCTGCAGCTCCTCTGGCTGCGCACTGGGCACCTCAGCAGCCGCCGGTCCTGCCCTCTGCACCGGAACCTCGCTGATCTGCGCCGGCCCCCTCCCGTCACCGGTCTGCACCTGTGGAGACACCGGGAAAAAGGAAGGGGAACCTGACAAACCCCAAGGAAGCTGCCAAGGCTCCATCCAATCTACCGTGGAGGAGCCCTGGTCCCCTCCCCGCCAATGTTCCCAGCTCGGAAAACACCCACCCCCCGGAACCATAGACCAACCCCATGGCCCCCCCCAACCCACCCATCCTGCCCCCCGGCTGGTCCCGGCCACCCAGGCGGCCACTGCGGTGCCCCCAACACCCCTGAGGGGTCCGCTACCAGTTGGGGGGGGGGCGCGGCAAAGCCTGCTGCTCCCCCTATCGAACTTGCCCCTATGCCTTCGCCCTGTGCCGGCCCACCTAGGGCCTCCCGTGCCATCTCCCTGTCATGGCCTCCCCTACCCCCCCGGGGCCTCCCAGTACTGACAGGGGGCACGAAAGCACCACCCCTGCCTGGGTCCCTGTGCCAACCGGCCGTGGCACCCCTTTCTTCCCACGAGCCTGCCCTCCTGAGCCCCGAGGAGCCCGACCCGAGGGGCGCCTACCGCCCCTCATTCCCCAGCCCCCCTTGTCCCTGCCCCGGCATCACCAAGTCAAGCTGCACAGAATGTTGGCCGTAAACCCCAGCTGCAAGTGAAGCTGCTACCCTCCCCCCCCCCCACAGGTACCGGCAGCTGCAGGCTGAAGAAGAATCCCCCAGGAACCCCCCCAGTTCCCCACCCCAGCACCTGAGAAGGCAGTCGCAGCTCTAGCAGAAGCTGTCCGCTCACGGGCCTGCCCTTCCGGTCCACCGCACTGCTCTTCTTACTGGAGCCCCTTCGGCCCTGCACTGTCGGTGCTCTGCCACACTGACCGCCGCCGGCGCTGAAATCCTCCTCCACCAAGCTTGCCTCAGCACCCGCTGACCGCTCACGGACCCGCACCACCAACGAAACAACCGGCCAACAGAGCAGCAGCCAGACGCCCGTCCTTCACCTCGGCTCCGGAGGACTGGCGTCTGACAGCTCGCTCCCTTCCGCTCCCCGTCGTGCCCTTCAACCTCATTGGCTCCCGCAGCCGCCAGGGCCCGCGGGAGCCAATGAATTCAAAGAAAAACTCGCCACGGGCACGCGCCTCACCCCGCCGCCAGGGTCCTGTGCCACTCCGCCCCCCCCCCGGTTACACGCGGCCGATGGGCACGTGGGCCCGCGGTCTCCGATATACGTCACCTACTTTCAAGGACTTACACACATGGATGATCACTAACGGGTGTATTTTAGCCAGTCGCTCTTCTGTAAGTACGTGCATAAGCCCAATCATGTGTCCTTTCCATGTAGGTGGGTACAGGGGAGGAGCATGGGATGAGCACGGATTAATGTGTGTAAGTTATAAAATACTACAACTTGAGTGTGTGCGAGGGCATGTACACCTGCCATGGGGCAGGCATAAGTTGTCTTGCCTAGTTTGTGCACACATGTACACCACTTATACTCCTATTTTATAAATAAATGTGCATGCCTACTTCACTTTATAAAATGGGCCTTGAATACATGCGCAACTAATAATGCAGACTCCATGGGAGCTTATTTATTTTATTTATTTATTACATTCTCTTATATACCGTGCTATTCTGCATCAGTGCGGTTTATAAATTATAAATTCGGAGCATTTCTAAAGATTGCTTCCTCCTCCCTAAGCACTAAAGCAGGGCGTTCTTGTGTATTTTATAAAATATAAGCTTAAATAGCAGCTCCACCCACGCTCCAACAAACTCCGCCCCTGAGCACACCTACTCTACAGGTTTGCACCATGCATGCTTTTAGGTCTGACCTAATTTCTTAAGTCTTTTTATGTGCCTAAAACAGTTTTTGATGCAAGAAAAATACGTGTACAATTACCCTCTAACAGCATAATTCTATAAGGGGGTGCCTAGTTCAAGAGGCAAGTAGGCGTCTACTTAGGTACTATTTTATAAAGACAGATAGGTACCTATGTGTCTTTATAAATTACTAGTATAAGAAGCAGAGATCATACCTTAAAGGAAGATATGAATATTTATAGCTGCTTGAGAGCAGATGTAAATGAACACAGATAAGGTATGCATACATGCACATAGATGAAGGTATTTCAGAAACGATGTCCATGCTCCATTCTGCCTGGACCCCACCTATGCCTACTGAGGAAGTACATGCCTTCATGTTAATGTGCGTACTTTTACGCTGGTCACTATTTTGTAAGAGGCCACATATGTGCAAAAATGACTTTCTAACATTACCCCCCAAAAAGGATAATTTAATAACACTTTGCCTAGTTTGAGAATGAAAGTGAGTGCCTATTTGGAGGGTATTTTATGAAGGTAAATAAGTACCTATGTGTCTTTGTAAAATAGCTCCACAAAACCTGTCAGTCGCATAAATATTTATCTTCTCGGAAGCAGGTGAAAATGTATGTGGCTGAAGTCCAGGTGTTGGTTCAGGAGGAACTACCCGAAAGCTCACAAACAATACACTGATAGCGACACATGAAAGAACTAAATTCAACCAGCAAGCCTGCAACTGCGCATTTAACCTATATGCACCTTCCTTATGGAATTCTCTCCCATCTAAAATCTGATGCATCAAGGAGCTTTCAACAATTAGAAGATGGCTAAAAACCCACTTATTCAGAGAACATAGAAACATAGAAATATGATGACAGAAAAAGACACATGGCCTATCTAATCTGTCCTTCCATATCTGGGATCCGAGCAGAATATCACCCATTGAAACCGAGACTGGGAACAAAAATTGAGAAATACTGGACAAACGGGATTGTAAATATATTAGATAGGTAAACCAATGCTTTACCCCTCCCCCTATCTATGTCACTCTTTATCTATATGTTGTAAACCACTTTGTTGAACTGTAAACTGCTTTGACCAGATGAAAAGCGGTATATAAGCACAGCTAAATAAATAACTAAATAAATAGGTGCATGTTTTAAAACCTATCTGCATACTTTTTGATTCCACCCAAGCCGTACCCCTGAACATGCCTATGTATATAGGTCTTGTAAAAGTATGCATACATTTAGATGCATATACCGTGGGCTAGTTTCATAAGAGGTAATTTTCTAAGGGTTGCTTTGTTTAATGTGTGCTGTCACATGGGTATTTTGTGCCTGTTTTATAAAGCAACGTAAGCACATAGTTTACTTTAGAAAATAGGGGTGTAAGTGGTAAGACACATTTATTTTATTTATTTAGCAGTTTTTTATATGCCTCCTTTGTTCCAAGATGGTTTATAATGAACAACAGCACATGATCTCATGAGATTTGTTTTACATTAAACAAAGGGGTAAACAACTTGGAATTAAATATGGGGTTAAACACGGGGGTTGCGATTGAGTTAATAAATCAGAGGGGGATATTGCATGTCTAGTTATGCAATGTCTTTAGGCCCAAAGTGTTCTATGAATAGGTGTGTTTTAAGTAGTTTCTTCATATCTTGAGAAGATTGAGCAGATCTGATGGTTTCGGGTAGGGACTTCCAGATCATGGAGGCATAAAGCAAGAAAGCCCTATTGCTTGTCTGTTGTGTACATTTGGTCTTAAGAGGAGGAATGGTCAGGAGATTCTGGTTTGCAGGCCTTCTTGGTCTCATCGTGGATGCTCTTGTGATTTGATCATTGAGGCTAGGGAGCGGAGAGGTTATGATGGATATTGAATGTGGATTTGTGTTTAGTCCATTGAGCAATTGGAAGCCAGTGTAAACGTTTTAGGATTGGAGTTGTGTCATCAATTTTTTCTGCCTGTTAGAATTCTGGCGGCAGTGTTTTGTACTAGCTGGAGTGGGTATGGAGCCTGTTTTGACAGCCCTTGATAGATGATGTTACCATAATCGAGGTAAGATGTAATGATGGCTTGAAGGACAGATCTGAAGTTGTTGTCTTGTAGCAGACGGTGTAGTGGATTGAGAAGTTTAAGTTCCCTGTATGCTGAATTTGCTGCATTTTTGATGTGAACAATCATATTGAGGCTGCTGTCAATAGTTATACCAAAATATTTGATTTCCTTTTTTATTGTTATTTCAGCGTTATATATTGTGAGGTTGTCTGGAGGTTTGAAGTTTTGGTCCCTGAATATTAGTAGTGCTTCAGTTTTGTTTTTGTTCACTGTAAGATTAAGATCAGCAAGGAGGTTTGTGACAGCGGAGAAGACATCAGATATGATTGTGAAGTCGGGATTGAGGGTATTGAATGGCATATAAAACATGATGTCATCTGCGTAGAGGTGAAAGTGCATGTCCCATTTTCTTAATAGATTACAGATAGGCAGTATGTTGATGTTAAATAGTAAGCCGAACAGGGCCAAGCCTTGAGGGATACCTTTTGATAAATGCTTTGGAGTTGGTGAGACCAACTTTTGCTTGCGTGGTTCGGTCTGAGAGCTAGGATGTGAACCATTTTAAGGTGATGTTGGTCAAACCTTTGTTGCTGAGTCTGTCTAGCATGGTGTGATGCTGAGTCAAATGCTGCACTGATGTCGAGGAAGATCATAACAAATCCTTGGCAAGGCTTGTCCAGGCCTATGATAAGCCAGTTGAAGAAATCTGTGAAGAGTGTGTCAATGCCATGGTGACGGCGGAAGCCATGCTGTTGGGGGTCCAATGGAGTATGAGAATTGACATGGTCTTGGAGTTGTTTTTGTATAGATTTCCCGATTTTAGCCAGAAATGGGATGCTGGCAATTGGCCTGCATGAGCTGGGGTGTGTTGTGTCTAATGAAGAACTTCATGTACCAAATCTAGGCGCAACCACATACAGCAGCCCTAGACTCCATCTAAATGCCCGTGACATCCAGTTTTCTAACTTTTGGCCTAATTTTGGGCTCTGCCTATGCTCCATCCCTGTGTTCCCATGCTCTAAAAGCACAAGTCATTGCCCTAACGTGTACTTACAAAATAATACCCACCTAAACTACGTGCATAAGTGCCCATTCCCATGTGCTAGCCATTGAAAACAGGTGATGTATGTGCATTCTTGGTGCTTAGCTTTCCACAGTGCATTATAAAATTACCGCCTAAAAGCATAACAATTTTAAAAAGTGTCTAACAGTACATTAATTTGCCTGAGAATGTACGTGATAGTGAGGCAATTATGCTTTTTAGGCAATTAAACATTTTATGTCTTTATTCTCGGTTTCTTATGAGGTGTCACTATACATTTGTTCTCTTACTATGAATGAATCCTGAAATCACGCACCATAAGAGGCTCTGCCTTTTACAATGGCATGTGTTAAAATATCTTCTTCTTAAATCTTTATTATTTTTTACCATGACGCTTGGAGTTAATTCCATCAGAACTCTCAAGGTGAGAATTTGGTGGGTGATGATGCTACAGCAATACACATTTGCTCGTGATGCGACTGTGATCTCGCTGTAGTATCTGCTTTTATGGAGGAATAGCAGCAGCTAAGTTTCAATTATCACAATATCACATAAAAATGTTAAAAGACTGATTTTTGAAAAGTGCTGCCTTATAGGGTAAGTGATCACTGTTTATTGTTCTTCTCTAAAAAGATAGCTGTCATGGACCTGCTTTAAATCATGAGAAAATCCTGCTACATGCAACCTTGCTACACATCATTCTTCACAAAACTGCAAGAACTCTATATTATATTGCATTATAAAATTACATTTCTGGCTTGTATATCTATGACATCATTCTTATTCTTTTTGAACTAAAACAATTTGCTAGATGACAAAAGATTTCCTCAGGTAGGTAGCTGTTTCCGCACAAGCTTAGTGACTGTACACTGCAGTGTGTAATAATACCTGGGCCTAGCTTTTGTCCACCAGTCTGGCCAGGGCTGGGGATAGGGCGAGTTCAATAGTCATAGTCCATGTGAGAAGAGGGTTTTAGGTATGATTCAGTAGCGACACCTATTAGCTGGACTCAGGCTGCATATGCATTTCATTCTAGAGAGCACCATGGTCTGTGACCCCTGGTGAAGAACTGTCATTACAATATCTGGACTAGGTGGGTAATTAAAAAACAGAAAAATCTTTTGCAGTTGCAGATAGTCTTATGGTTCTGAACAGAGATAAAACCTGAAGGCGGAAGAGGGAGAGCTCAGAATGCTTTAATAGAGTTGCCATTGAGTGTTCATGAAGTTTCTTGAAAGGTTTTGACGGTGTGAATAAACAGATAGACAAAGATGAGCCAGTCGATATAGTGTATCTGGGTTTTCAGAAAACCTTTGACAAAAGTCCCTCATTAGAGACTCTTGGTGAAATTAAAATGTCATAGGATAGGAGGCAGTGTTAAAAGAATGTGCAATGGAGAAAAGTGAATAGCGGTGTACCCCATGGATCTGTGCTGGGCCCACTGCTTTTTAACAACTTCATAAATGACCTGGAAATAGGAATAACGAGTAAGGTGGTCAAATTTGCAGATGACACAAAATTATTCAAAGTTATTAAAACTCAAGAAGATTGTGAAAAATTGCAAGAGAACCTTGATAAATTGGAAAAATGGACTTCCAAATGGCAGATGAAATTTAATGTGGACAAGTGCAAAGTTATGCACTTAGGGAAGAATAACCCAAACTATGGTTACGTGATGCAACATATCATCTTAGAAACCGCCACCCAGGAAAAAGATTTAGGTGTCATTGTGAATGATACATTGAAACCCTCCACCCAGTGTTCAGCGGCCGCCAAGAAAGAAAATAGTATGCTAGGAATCATAAGGAAAGGAATGGAGAACAAAGCCATGGATATTATATCATTCAATGGTTCGACTGTATCTTATTTATTATTTATTTATTTAACTGGTTTTCTATACCACCTTTCAGAATGTCAAGGTGGTTTACAAGGAACAGATGAACATAAGTAACCGAGGCACCCGGATGCCCTTCTCTGTCAGCATTACACAACCTCCCCCCCCCTCCCGTGCTTACAGTGCCCAAACAAAACTCGCAGACACATGAAATTGGAAACAAGTGCTTGGTCGCAGCTTTATTAACATTATTAAAATGATTAAACACCGGCCCAACCAGGGCCAACTCAACAAATTTGAAATGCAAAGAATATAATTACCCCCTCCCCCACCCCAGTCCGGATGATGCCCCCCACCAGCCATTTTTAGCAAAGTGGAGCACCATCCACCCCCCCATATTCCCCCTACCGCCAGCCTCGCCATATTATTAGCAAAGGCCGGCTACGCTGCCTTCCACCGGGCAGAGACTCCAGCCGGAGTCTCTCCCATTCCAGGAGCACTGCCGCTCCCCAATGAAGCGGCACCCGCCTCAATGCCCCCCACTGGGTCAGCGAGCACCACTAACCTTGTGCCGCCCCCCCCCCACTGAAAGCTGCGACCAGCACCAACCCTCTAAAGCTTCCTGCCAGTCATTCAGCAAAAGATCCTGCCCCACCGGGGCAAGATGCACCCCATCCAGGCGATAAAGCCCTGAGCACCACACATCAGCCCAAGGGTGCAGCACCTGCAAACCTCCAGTCTCCTGCACCCAGTGACCGATCTGCCTGTTGATTTTAACCAGTCCGCGCGACCAGCGCCGCTGATCCCAGCATGCCGGGCGCAGAATAATGTCAGACCAGATGATGGCCACACCCGGAATTAACTCCCGCACAGTAGCAAGGTCCCTCAGTACGGCCCGGATGAGCTGCCTACAGGACCAATTCTGTAAATCATTGCCACCCAGGTGAAGTAACAACCCGACTGGTTGCCGCCGCTGGCCGAGATTCGCCCGAACAGATGCCAGAAGTTGCCACCATCGCATGCCGCGTTGCCCCATCCAGCAGAGCCGCACACCATAAGCAGCCAGTCCAAGGTGGATGCCAAGCGGCCGCACCGCCGCACGCCGCTCCGCCCAGTAGACGAAGGAATGGCCAACGATCCACCACTCTCCAACACCATCACCATCTGGAAGGAGAAGATTGGACTGCCACCAGGAAGCAACTCTGAAAGGCGAAGGGAGATGTTAAATAGCCCCCCCCAACCACGCCCACCCACCCCCGCCACTTCAGCATCCCACCCCACTGAGTCACAACGGGCGAACATACCCTTTGCACGCCCCAGAGTCACTACGGGCGAACAAACCCTTTGAACGCCCCAGACTGCCACCTGCCTATCCGCTGGATGACCCGGGCATCGAGCCCAGCGGCCGCCGCACTTGTGGCCGCCCCAATCCGAAAAGAATGCGAAGCGAAACTCCGGGGATCGTAACCCAGGGAACGCAACGCCAAGCGCAACACCGCAGTAAACTGAAACTGGGTGACTGTCCTGCCGTCAGCGTGAATGAAAAACTTACCGTGCCCCCCCGCCCGCAACGCCATGAAGGCATGCAGAGCTTGAACAGGGCAGGACAACAAGGGAAAGATGGCGCGAAGGATCACCCAACAACCCTTGCCTTCCTGATCTGTTTTGGAGCACGAAATGTAAAGGCGCACCGAGGATGCCTCCAAACGGACATGGGCATAATCGATTCCACCAAACGCCCCCGCACGCGCCGAACGGGGCACCAGCTCGCACACCCGAAATGCCCCAAAAAATGCTGTAGCAAACAATGCATGAAACAACACAGACTCGTAATGCGATGCCGCCATGCGTGGTAACTCTTCACAAATCTTCAGCAAAATCTCATGAGACACGGGCAGCCTCCAATCCCGCGCCCGTGGGGACCTTTTGGCTCAACCAGCCAAAAGGCGCTTAACCAAAAAGGACATCCGGGGATTACCCCAACCAGCCGTCTTGCAGAAGAAGGAAAACCCCGCCAAAGTCACCCCCACCGCCGACCGAGCCCAACCTCCCTTCTTTGCCCACAAAATAAACTGACCAACAAGCCTATCAGGCACACGACCCCCGGACCAACCACACGCACCAAGGAACGTACTCACCTGAGCATATCCACGCCTGTACGCCGTCCAAGTGCCCCGGGCCACGGACGCAGCTAATAGGGACATCACGTCGGCGTCCCAACTCTCCAAAGATGCTCCGGCATCGGTGAGGCCCGCTCTTCCGCCTCAGGGGCCAATCGCCGAAACTGCACCCAATGGAAGCGGGATAAAGCATCAGCAATGGAATTAGAGGAGCCCAGAACATGATGGGCCCGAACAGTGACATTTAACCGCAAACAAGCCAACACCAACACCCGCATCAAGGCAGTCACTCTAGGGCACCGCAGCGCCTGGCGATTAATGACCTCGACTACCGCCGCGTTATCACACCAAAACACCACCCTCCAATCACGCAGATGCTCGGGCCAGACCCACAAAGCCACCACAACAGGGAAAAGCTCCAAAAGCGCAATGTTACGGGTCAAGCCAGAACGCACCCAGTCCTGCGGCCAAGGCTCCGCACACCACGCCCCCTGGCAATACGCTTCAAAACCGGAGCCACCCGCAGCGTCCATAAACAAGTTCAAATCCCGATTGGACAGCTCCGGCTGCTGCAACACCGAACAACCATTGAAAACGACTAAGAAGGCATCCTAAACCCGCAAATCTTCCCGCATACCCGCTGTGACGCGGATACGATGATGCGGAAGGCGTATCCCCGCAGTGGCCAACAACAATTGCCGTGCAAAGGGGCGCCCCATAGGCAATGCCCTACAAGCAAAATTAAGGTGCCCCACTAAGGACTGCAGAACCCGAAGAGTGACCTTGTTGGAAGACCCCACTACAGCCACAAGCTCCTGAAGCCGGACCACCTTGTCCACCGGCAAACGCGCCACCATGGCCGCAGTGTCAATCTCGATACCCAGAAAAGTGAGGCACGTAACCGGACCCAAGGTCTTGCCCGCTGCAATGGAAATGCCAAATTCACCTGCCGTGGCCAAAAAGGCCTCAAGCAAGGCAGCGCAGGTACCCACGCGCCCAGGCCCCACGAAAAGGAAATCATCCAGGTAATGCACAATCATACGCACCCCCGATTTTTGCTCCAACAACCAGTGCAAGAACGTTCTGAAAGCCTCGAAATAGGAGCAGGAAATCGCACAGCCCATAGGCATGCACTTATCAAAATAAAAACTAGATTCAAAACAGAAGCCCAGGAATGGAAAAGCTGAAGGGTGGACGGGCAACAACCGGAAGGCCGATTCAATGTCGACCTTAGCCAGCAAAGCCCCCCACCCACACTGACCTACCAAGGCGACGGCCGCATCAAAGGAGGCATAGCGCACAGAGCAACACTCCCGAGGAATGCGGTCATTCACAGAATCTCCAGGTGGGCAAGAAAGGTTATGAATCAACCGAAACTTGCCCGGCTCCTTCTTAGGAACCACCCCCAACGGAGAAACCGTGAATGGAGAAAAAGGAGGCTCGCGAAAGGGCCCTGCCACTCTGCTGAGGCCACACTCCTTGGCGAGCTTCCTGCGCACCACCTCACCCTGGGCCCTCACCGAACTGGCATTACGCATCCCACCAACCGCCGGCGCACCCTGCAACGGAATCTGAAAGCCTTCAGGAAAAACCTGCCAAAAGCAACTGCCAAGCCCCACCCCGCCGACACCTCCCATACTGCTGTAGCCACGGTCGCATCGCTTCCACTCGCACGGGTGTGGGAGCCAACTCCCAGCAATCCCCATCACTTGCCCCCGCCAGGGGCTCCCGTTGCTCCCTTCCGGCTACACTTAATGGCCGCGTGGCCACTCCCACACAGGGAGCAGGCGTGCCTAAATTTGCAGTCGGGAAATGGGCACGATGCCTTGTTGAAACGCCAACAGACATCGCCCCCCGCGGAACCCGCTTTTGGTTGGGACACCGCAAGGACCGGCGCACGAAAGGAACGCAGACCGGCCGCCGTCGCAGGCGGCACTACCTTCCCTCCCACTCCGACCGCCCCACCCCACACGACTCTTCGCAGACATCTGCATCAACCATAGGTTGATGTCCTTCATCCCCCATGACAACAGCAAATTCTCCTCCATCCGGTCGTGAAACTCCTCGTCATAATTCAACCAGGCCCAGCCGTCGTGAGCCTGGGACGCCGCGAGGATGGAATCCGCATAGGCAAGCAGCGCCCCATACTGCTCGGGGAAATAATGACCCCAAACACTGGCTAAACGCAAAAAGGCACGAGTCCAATTAAGGGTATTGCGGGAGGCCTTCCGCACCCTCCCCACTTTCTCATCCTCCTTGCGTTTTTTACGACTGTCCCCCGAACGCTTCCTGCCCTCGAGCAAATGGAAGATGTCAATATACCGGCGGCGCTTAATTCGATGACGCAGATTACGCGGAACGCCCTCCCACAATTCTGCACAGCTCACCACGGTAGCAGCCCCACCCTCACCTTTTTGCCCCGCCCCTGGCCCAGATGCACCCGACGAAACCGTTGCCGATGAGGAGGACGAAGAAGAGGACAAAGAAGACCCCCGCCGACCGCGGCGACCCCGCTTGCGCTTAGAACGTCCTTTCCGCCCCTCAGCAACACCAGCACTCACGGTCTGCGCCGCACCCTCCACCCCCCGCCCATACTCACCGGTACCCCTGGGAGGCTCCGCCGGAACGATGGACTGCACTGGAACGATGGACTGCACTTGCTCCACTGCACTGTGTTGCGCTGCCGAGGAACCCGTAGGACCACCCACCGTTAGGCCACTCGAGTCCGCTATCCCAGTCCTGGAAGATGAGGGGAACGGGGCCTGCAGGGGAAAAGAAACAGGAATGCCAGCAGCAACAGTCCCTGGATGGGTGGATCCCCCACCCGGACCAACCCCCCAGCCCCAAGATGAGGAACCTAGCCCGCCAGCGTCCCAAGCGGCAGTGCCCCTGCCCAAGCCAGTCCCAACCCCTCCGAAGCCAGCCCCCCCCAGCCAGCCCCAAACCAGTCACCCCATCCCCCCCCATGGCCCTACCCCCCCCAAGGATCTGCACCGCACATCCAAGGACCCAAGGGCCCAACGAGACCTGGGTTCATCAAGCGGCCTGGCGCTGCAGAAGGCCCCACCGAAGGCCCTCCCACCGAGGCCCCCACCTGTGGGTCAGCTGCACGTTCCAAGGACGCCTCTGCCTCCACAGTACCGGCTGGAGCCACGGCGCCATCTCCCCCTGCCGCTCCTTCGGCTCCCACACCACCCCCAGACAGCACATCTGGACCTGACTCACCGCGCCCTGAACCCTCTGCCAAACCCCTCCTAGACCGGAGCGAACGCGGCCCTCCCGACACCGCACCTGACCCAAAGCCCCGGGATTTTACTGGGAACCTGACAGGTACTTATGACATGGATTGGCCACTGTTGGAAACAGGATATTGAATTGGACGGACATTAGTTAGGCTGCGGGGAATATCTTATGTTCTTATGGTCTCAAACGTCCATAATGAAAGGCCCATGAATCAAATGTTAATGAAATCAAACAAAAAGTAAGATCAGTCAATCACAATAGGACTCATAATGATCCTGAGAACAGTCTTATATCACAAAATGAATCGTTAATCACCTCAAATGGTCCATTGCATCCTTAATACTTTCTGCAATTATTCTCCCTCTCAGTGGGAGTCCCTTCTCTCCTTCCAGTTACTCCTCTGAGGAGAGATATTCATTGCTGTTATTGTTCAAAAGTAGTCAAAGCTTTTAGGGCTTTTTTTGACAATTCTCTCAAGAGATTTCCGAGAACTTCCAACTTTTGTTACTGGGTAAGATATGCCTAATAACTAAAGTGCTGATTATATTTTTCAGCCAGTCCTGTTCTATTTAATTTACGTGAATAGATCTGACACTTTGATACACAGTTCAGGTCAAATTTAATTTGAAGCAGAAATTGCTGTTCGCCAAAGTAACATTGCTTTGTCATGTGTTTCAGCTGAGCTGCAGAATGTTTTGCAAACATGATGTGATACATGGAGGGCTTCTTCTCTCTCATACCACCTCCAATGTTCAGTAGCATGTCTTCAGTGTTTATTCACATTTACAGGTTAACTGTGCATCTTTTGTATTTGATTTCTTCTCCCTTTAGATTGAAGGAAACAGGGAATTGTTTAATGAGAGAAAATTAAATGTATATATTTAAGATTCCTTTCTGCTCTCATCAATGGTTTCCTTTTCATTTCTTCTGTGAGAGCGTCACCTTGAGTAGAGCACGCTTCACTGTGTCTAAGAAGCATACATGTCTTATGTTTAAAAAAATCATCTCATAGGGCCGGTGGTCTACTCTACTCCTTTGCAGCAGTATAAAAGTAGATTTGCCTGGCAGCAGAAAAATCTGATAACCAAATTCTGCCCAAGCAGCCCCTGCGATACAGGGGACCGCCAAGGACGAAGGGGGACCACTTGCAGATTCTTCTGTATCTTTTGAAGTGGACTCATGGGGAGGCCTTTCAAAATTGTTGCATGGAGCCCCGTTATTTGAATTTCTGCCACTGCCAAGAGCCGTATCTACTGAAGTACACTAAGCAATCAGTGTGGGAATTAGAGTGTGCAAATTCTCACATTAATTGCCAAACATGGAAGGGGTCAAGGAATGGGTAGGGACTGCACATTATAATTAATGTGAGAGCAATTGTTCTGCGTTAACTGTTAACAAAGCAAGTAATGTAGAACACTAAATGCCACCTCAATAAGTGATGGTAACGGTATCTTGCATAGTTAACATGCATTTGCATGCATGTTATTTATGCCAATTTTAGAAAGTCAAGTCCACGTGTACTTGACTTTATAAAATACTCATGTAAGTGACAGAGAACACACCTTAGGTTAAGGCACAATGACTTGCATTATCCCTAGTGCCAGTGTAAACGGCTGTGCTTACCTTTTGCAAGTATGCAAGTAAATCCAGGAGTTCTCAACTCAGTCTTTGGGACACAACTAGCCAGTCAGGTTTTCAGGATGATTACAGTAAATATGCATGAGAGAAATTTGCATTTTTGTCTTCATCGAATGAAAATCTCTCTCATGCATATTCATTGTGGTTATCCTGAAAACCTGACAGGCTAGGCTTTGCCCAAGGACTGGGTTGAGAACCCCTAGTGTAAATGATTGTATTCTACAATCTACATGTCTACTTGCTCACAGCACTCACATTCTGACCAAACCTAACCTGAGCTCATCCTATGATGTACCCACAGTGAAAGAACACCGATGCAAACAATGCATGTGCTGGGTAGTATTTTATAAGAGACTAGAATACCAACATCAACATGCATTGTTGATGCCTAAAACTAAGCTCCTCCTTATAAAATTACCCCTAATGGTGTCATTCTGTGCCACGAATAGTAGGGATGGAAGTCCCAACAGGATATCCATCCCGGCTATTCGTGCCTTCTCCTGGACATGACTAACTTCCCTGCTGGTTGTTTGGGGAAGTTAGACGGGGGCGAGGAAGGGGCGGCTCGGGGGTGATGACAGGGCCGGCGACATGTGTGGGAAAGTTATTCCACCTCTGAGGTGGAATAACTTTCCTGGACGTTTTTAAAGTGTGTGCCCAGGGCGCGGATGGGGCAGGGGGGGGGGCCAGAGGACATTCCCCCACAGCCTGACCCTGGCCTTAGGAGGCCAAATTGGGTGTCAGGCTGTGGGGAATAAGCAGTTTTTGCCGGCGGCCGGCATCACGGCTTTTAAATGGAGCTGCGGTGCTATGGCAACCGGACACCATGGCACCTAAAAGCCCTGACTGAGTAAGCTGGACTTTTCATATACATGCAGGCTGGACTGAATCACAGTCCCGGCCTGCAAGTACATGCCTATTCGCGATTCTGATCTTGCGAGGTTAAATGTGCCCGCGAGATCAGAATCGCGATCCCTCTGTAAATCTGCCTCAGATTGGATGTACAGAGGGGATCTATGTGTGGGACGAATCGGGCCTTAAGCGTATTGTCTGCATTACCAGTATGGGAACATGTCCCCAACAATTAACACAGAGGTCAGGTAGTTACTGCACATTAATATTGACAATTTACGTGCAGTAATTGCAGAATCTTACCATACTTTAATAAATGGGGGCCCAAATAACTGAAATGGTCCCAGAATTTGAATCTGGGCTTTTTCTCTGGTTCTATAAAAGGAAAAAAGGGTCCTACATATTGCCAAGTTAATCCTTTATATCTTTTGAAGATGTCTTCCACACAGTAATGTGCCATCTTTGAAAGTGAAAACCATAGCAGAATAGCAAATGTGTTGTTCTTGTGGAGGCCAATTCAAATTGGGGTACATCTGAGCTGTATGGATGGCTGAAAAATGGATGGCCTAAACTTGTATTCGATTCTGCAACCATGGGAGCTAGATCTTCCCGTGGTTGCAGAATCGGGCACTTAGACGGCCCAGACGTGCCCCGATTCTGCCATGAGAGATTTCCTTCCCCCTGGCTGGTCAGCCTGCCCCATGCTACTGCTGGAATGCCGGTGCCATAGCGTCCTGTCACCATGGCACCGGCACACCCAGCCAGGAGCACAGTAGCACAACACTGGTCCCGCTTCTCTGTCACCACTGCCCAACCCTTGACGGGAGCAGCCAGGGCCGGGATCGAGCAGCGGGGCCTTCACTGCTGCTCCTGTGACACTTTGGGGGTCTGCATGCCCTGATCGCCACAGCCCCTGGGACTTATTCCACCTCTGAGGAAAACATCTCGCCGGATGTACAGGGCAGTGACCTGAATAGGCCCTGTATGTCTGCGTTCGTGGGCCTGCCTCCATTCCACCCACTCTCTTCCTCCGGCACTCCTCCTCCTACCCCATCCAACGCTCCCCGCACAAGCCTTCTGTATGTGCAGGGAACTGAGGGGAACAGAATACGGTGCTGGAACAGAAGGGGGGTTGGGCATCCAACCCAAACGTCCAACTCTGCTATTTGGGGGTCAGAATGACCACTATATTGTTTAAAGTGAAATAGTAAATCAAATCCAATACTGAAAACTTTTGGTGCGCTCATATACCACGCTCAAATATTGAAATCTGTTAGCCAAAGCAAACTTGGCAAAGAAAATATATCCATTGATTTGGGAGTGTAGAGGGCAAATGAGTTACAGTAACATTTATTTTCTAGAGCGGAAAAATTTCCATATCCTCACATGTGAAACTAAGGTCTCTAGTCAGTAAGCTGCGCTTAGAGGTTAATGTGGGTTACTGCATATTAACATGCATTCATTTAGTTTAAGTGCATAGTTGGTCAATAGGCCCCTTTGAGAATAATGAGGCTTGTAGTTAATATTTATTAATGTTCATTATTTCTTGTTAATGCAACTTTGCAAATAGAGTCTTACATTTTTTGCGGCTATAAAAGTTAGTTTCATAGCCCAATTTATAAGGAAAAACAGCGTTTTGGATGTTAATTTTCCCCTTGACCTTTTGGAGATCTTGCAATTTTTCAGCAGGAAAAGATTATACATCCCAGTCCTCTGATTGGTTAATATTCAGGCTTTGTTATACAGTAGTTTCTTGCTCTAGAGACAGACAGAACTAGATGAGCACCGAGTATCCTGTTGTGGGGGAATAAGGAAAAATTTGTAGTGCCCTTCAGATAATGACTGTTTCCTCTGATGAACATCCCAAAAGACTGCCTCCGAACCTTGCCATTCTCTCAGTGACTGATAGTTCTGTACATGAAAATCTAGCAGTGTGCCCTGATAGATAAGAGGAACTCAAAGAGGATTGAACCTAAATAGCAAACACTGTGCTGAGGCTGTGTCCTGGGGCTTAAAAATGTCCTTTTATATGGAAGAAAAATGGGAAATCCCTTCACAAATTACAGAAAAAAAGGGGGGAAAATCTATATGTCACGTTCTAAAAGTGAGCAGAATCTCTCTACTTTTAAATAATCCCTTTTGCTTGATAAGAAAGACTCAACTGTAGGCTATGATAATAATAAGCAAAAATGTGTGGACTTCGAGGCAGAGGTGTTAGTTGCTGTGTGTTCTCTGACATGACACTTGTTGTCTTGCCTTGTCTGCAATTAGATGTGCCTGCACAGAATATTTCATTATCGCGGTTTCCTACATTTCCTGTCAGCCTGGAAGCTCCTGCTCATTACAGACATATCTCAGGCATTTTTAAAGCCCAATTCTTGTGTCTTGTTAAACTAGGGGGATCATCCAGAATGAGATGCACCTTGTTACTCAGGCTGCGTACTGCTTAAACTAACACAGCAAATTGCGGAGAAGCCCTGCTGTCGCTCGCTTCCTGTAGCCTGTCAGAATCTTGCACCACGGAATGACTTGAGGTTGCAAATCACAAATATTTCACCCTGTAATGCCAAGAGGAATGCTGAAACGTTGGTAATTGTGAAGCATCCAGCATCACACATAGACTTTTTCTTTCAGGGGCTAACAATGTATGCATTTTCTCTTTCTTTTTTTTGTTGTTTTAATTATTGCAGCAAGGTTTTTTTGCCGCTTCTTGCCATTCCGTCTCTTTGAAGAAGAAGAAGGAGAGCAGAGACACAGAAGCTGGCTGAATTGGCAGGGAGCGGGAGTGGAGCATTTGCATTGTCAGTTCTCCTGTGGTTCGAATGGAAAAGCTTCATTTACGTCCACCTTTGTCTCTCACCTAGACAGGCAGGGTGACTCTAATGAATATGAGCAACCCGCTCATTCTGCTGCATGTCGTACAAAACTATCAACGCCTTTGTCAGGCTGAAGAAATAATGATAAAGAGAGGAGAAGATTAGCCCTTTGACAATACCAATTCACTATAAAAGGCTGCACGGGTACTGAAAAGTGTTTAAAGTAAAGCTATACTGGATAGCATTTACCTTTAAGATAAAACAGAATAAAGAAAGCAAAAGCCTTGGCTTGCTGGATTTTCTTTTTTTTTTTTTTTCCTGCTTGACTTTAGTATTGCAATACAGCACGAGACCCAGTGGAGGCTGCCGTGTGAAGCCTTCATTGTTATTCAGTTTGTTAACATGACAATGATCAAACTTATGATGGGGCTAAAGCGCTCATTTATTTCAATTAAAGGAACTGCTCCTATCACTTATAGGTTAATCTTTACAGTCTGTGTACCTAGGAAAGGAATAATTGGTTTGGAAAATATGAGAGCCGGAGAGGCGTAATGTCTCTGCTACCAATGGCACTGCAGTGTCCGTGAATTTCAAACGCAAGGCTCTTTGTGTTTGACCTCTGCCGCAATTGTGGCCCTTTGCTGAGAGGTGGATTGGCGCTTGGCCAAGTGGCTTGATATTATATTTATCATTAGTGTTGAGAAACAGAGAGCAAGGGAAATTGCATTAAACCTTGCGTTTCCTATGCATTCTTCGCTGTCCCCCTCATTACAGTAAAGTACACATGCATACGTTTCAGTGGGATAGTTCTACCGATTAATTTCAATCCGAATCAACTCAGTGCTATATTGATTTTTTTTTTTTTGCATGTTTTCTTTGCCTGATGATGGACTGCAAATTATGTGTGTTTAATTTAAATTACCTGACCTTTTCAGATTGCAAAATAATTAATCTTTCCCATAAAAATCTCTCATATACAGGCAGCACAGAAATAACAATATTAACTGACAGGTATAAAAAGAACAGTTATAAAAAAGGACCACTTCAGTCATGAGCATACCCCTCGGTGCTAATCCAGGTCTTGTATATGGCCTTCCTGCAGCATAGCTTAACAAGATTAGAACTTTACACACTAACCAGCATTAAAACCATTATTTTAACAAGAGCTGGCTGTCAGTTTTAATACCAGCACTGGGTGCTAATGCCCAGTGTAAATGTAAATGCAGATGCTCGACTTTTGACCAATGTATCTCATTTTGCTCATGTCACCTTTTGTTTATTGAAGCTAACTCTGGCTCTCTGTGCGCTGGTGGGATAAATTTAAGATTCTGTCATTGATTCAATGGGCTTTATATGGGGAGGTTCCAATCGATATAAATACTGTTTTGAAAAAATATATATATCTGCCAGGACACTCATTTGAGACTCAGCAGTAATACCTTCCGTCTATGAGACAGTGCTGTTTAACCAAGATGCGTAGATCTATGCTTACAATTTCAGGAGCAAGGGAGAGTAACAACTTGCCGGCTAAGATGTGATTGATCATTTCAGAACACATTTTTTAAAAGAAATGGATAACATTACTATTTCGTCAAGCTGTCCCAGTTGGAGGGTGATTGTATAAGGGTCACCTAGTTTAACGTGTGTTGTGATGTGTGTATTCTGCAGCTGGTCCATAGAGTAAAGAACATAAGAACATAAGATATGCCATACTGGTTCAGACCAAGGTCCATCATGCCCAGTATCCTGTTTCCAACATTGACAATTTAGGTCATACGTACCTAGCAGTTTCCCCAAGAGACACAGGTTCCACAATGCTTGTACTGGGTCAAGCATTGATATCCTGGGTCCCTTCTTAATAATGGTTTATGGACCTTTCCTCCAGGAACTTGTCCAAACCTTTTTTTAAACCCAGCTACACTAACAGCCTTTACTACATCCTCTGGTAACAAATTCCAGAGTTTGATTACACGTTGAGTGAAAAAATATTTTCTTTTATTAGTCTTAAATAGTTTACCCTGTAGCTTCATTGCATGTCCCCTAGTCTTTCTATATTCTGATAACGTAAACAATCGATCTACGTTTACCCGTTCCACTCCGTTCATTAATTTATAGACTTCTGTCATATCTCCCCTCAGCCGTCTCTTTTTGAGGTTAAAGAGCCCTAATCTTTTTAGCCTTTCTTCATAGGAGTATCCTTCCACCCCCTTTACCATTTTGGTGGCTCTTCTCTGAACCTTCTCTGCACGTACTTTATGGAACAGGAGCGTAAATATGTGCCTTTACCTAGTCACCACAATTATATCTGCTCTAAAGCAGGTGTAAATGCCCAAGCCTAGATTTGTGAATAAGCGTGCATAAGTTATGATATTTAATACTATGCATGTAAATTTAGGCTATGCCTATGCTCTGCCCAAGCTCGTCCCTTGTGCTCATGCACTCTGAATGTACGTGCAATAGGATGTATGTGTACACTTACAAAATAGTGATCACCTAAAACGTACATAACTGCCCATTCACATGCATAAGCCCTTTAAAATATGGACTCACACATGTTCTTAACGCACAGCTTTCCATGTGTACCTTATAGAATCAGCTCCCTAGTTACTACTCAGGCTTTATTATGCAAGGATTTATCAGGTATTTTACAAGGTGTCTGACTGGACGATTCTATTGATGGTCTGTAGTAAGGCCCGAGCTGGGGCCTGGGTCGGGTGGTGGGGACCCCCCCACACCAGGCCCCGGCCCCTGGAGGAGATCCGCAAGCTCGATCGCTGGGTCGGTGCTGCTTAATAAGCAGCACACACTCTTTGACCTGGCAGGACATATAGGACTGTGACCTGAATCAGCCCAATATATCCTGCTGGGCTGGCCTGCCCCTGCTCCGCCCAGATCCCGCTCCCTGATGGCTTTCCCCATCCTGCTGCCCCGGACGCACGGGGAGAGCCAGAGAGGGTATCAGGCCCAGACAGCTGAGACCCACATCTCAGAATTGGGCCCATAAGTACCAATGTGTCTGTGTAAAATTCTAGGGGTAAATAGGCAGAAATCATAAATGTTGTCACACAAAGTAGATATGTATGAGCATATTTTATAAAATAAGGGCCCAATATTGAAAGCAGTTAACAAAGTCACTGTTTGCTAATCTTGATGACCGGGCTATTCAGTGACACCAATGCAGTTAATGCTGCTGAATTTCACTGGGTACAGCTGCTGAATGTGCGGAATCTAGCCCGCTAACATTGTGGCATTCCAGGGCGTAGAGCAGAGATGGCTGTCATTGAGAGTACTATCCTAAATGACAGCCAGTAAGCCTATTCATAGAGATCCTATGTTATATATTATCCCTGTGCGCTTCAACTGATATAAGACACATTGAACATTCTCAGCCCCCTGAGGAAGGCGTTTGCCAAAACGCGTTGGGGCATTTGTTTAATAATAAAGCGCAGTGACCACATTACCTCTTGCTTTGTGTGTTTTCCTTGGCTTTTTGCAAGTAGGTGCTTCTTTTTTCGTTTATGTACAGAGTAGAAAATGCACTACTGTTGGGATATGCCAGGCACTTGTGACCTGGATTTGCCACTTTTAAAGAGAGGATTTGATGGACCTTTGGTCTGACCCATTATGGCATTTCTTATGTTCTTATAGATACTATCTTTCTACATGCATACTTTTTAGGAAGGTATACCTCTATATAATTTTATGAAGCCATTCTCCATATGTAAAACATACTATACATGTAGAAAATGTTTCATAATTTACTCCCAAAATGTCAGCATTACCATAGCTATTACGATTACAGTATATCCATCAAGAATGCTGGTGGGTAGCAAATGCATAACTCACCTATCTGTAGATTTTCATGAAGTGTTCAGTTAGTATTGGGCCATTTAAATCACTAAACAGTCAAATATTTGCCATATAATAATGGGCCAGTTTAGGGAGGGGTGATGGAGGTGCAACAAAATTATACATTTAGCTGTGATATTCCGCTGCTAAATGGATACGTTTTGCTGCAGTCATTGCTGAATGCATGATCTCTGTCTATATGGATGGCCATGATGATGTAATTCACATTTTGCAAAAGAGATCGTTGTACTAAGCAGTCCAAAGAGAAGGGATCACTAAGTGCAGGGAAATCTCATTCCAAAAATAGTGCAATCAATCCCTTTCAATCCTAGAAGTTGTTGAGGCCTTTGTGGTCCCCATAGAATGCACTTTCTCCACAGAAGATATTTAGACCTTTGCTTACTCAGGTCCAGTGATATAGCTAGACTGCATTTTTCGTGGGGAATTAAGCTGAATAGGGGTAAGTACTAGGTAGTGCCTCCAGTTTGCCTATCATTGGTCTGTACTGCTGCTACTGATGGAGTGGGCCTGAATTCAAAGTGTGTATGTTGGGGGGGGGGGGGGGATTAGCGCCATGGCCCTCTCAGTCCCACCTGTGGCTTTCCTTGTTCAGGTCAGAGTGTCTGCAGCATCATTTTTTAGATGCTACTGCAGCACATCAATTTCTTCCTGCCCAGCTTACATCTCATCTCTTAACCAGCTCCTTTCTGACTGCAAAGATTCAGATGTATGTGAGGAATGAAGAGTGGTTGAAAGCTATGAAGTACTGAGCATCTTCCAAAGGAAGGCCACAAAGGCCTGGTTATCTTCTAAGAATGAGTTACAGAGTGCCAAATGTCTTTCATACATTTCAAACCATGCCACCATCACTAAAGGTACGTACAAGTACAGTTAACTTTCCTGCATAACAGGTCCATGTTAGACTACAGAGTACAAAAATAGGGCCTTCTGCTGCACAGAACCTAAATCCTGCAATGATCTATCTAAAGAAGTTAAGCTGCTAAGTGATCTACTCTTTAGGAAGTCAGTCATGATAACTGTTTTGGGTAGATATGTTTTTTTTACAGAAAGGAGGAATACAAATTATATGATAAATGGTTTCCACTAGCTTTTAGCTAGCAGTCTTGACTGTGTGGGCTCTTTTTATTGTCCTCAATGCAGTGTTTCTTTTGGTATTATAACATGCTTTAGAGGGTAATAGACATGATTATAGAGGGAAGAGTGAATAGTTTGTGGGTGATAAGTATGTGATTTTAATTGTGTTTACAATGGATATAATTATTAATGTGGTTTAGTCTTGTTCTTTGTATTTGGTTTTAGTGGAGTAATGGTTTTGTCTTGGTGAAAAGAATAAAGCAGGGGATATGGGGACATGGCCGAGTTTTGGCACTATCGTTCTGAATTAGGGGTTAATTCAAGCATAAAATGTGTCCGTGTAGGAAATTCTACATTGGTAAAACTACACGCCCTTTGAGGGTGAGACTGTTTTAATGTAAATATTGCCTTATGAAACAAATGAAGGATGCCCCTATGGTGGCTCATTGTCAGGAGGTTCCTAACGACTTTTTTGATTTTTGATGTTCAGTGATTGACCGTATTCCTTCAAGTGGTCGAGGTGGCAATCGTGGTCAATTACTGCTACAATGTGAACAGCCTTGGATTTTTATGTTGAAGACTGTTTAACCAGAAGGACTTAATTCTTTCATAGATTGGGGGAAAGGGGTGTTCTTTTGAGCCATGCTCTTGGCCCTTTAAGTTTTAGAAACATCCCCTCCTTGTCACTTTGTTCTTTGATTGGTTCAGAAAGGGGTATCAAATTAAGATTGACATCAGATGCCACAGATGAAGTAAAAAATCAGTTAAGCATAAGCCGCCGATGAAGCGGCTTGTCCACGAAATGAGATCTTCATCGGGCATGATTGAAATGTTTTCCAGGAGGTATCTTTAAAGCTAAGTAATAGATTCTGTCTGTCCTGTGAATTATGTTATTTTCAATAACATCATATGTATGCGAAAGTTGGACAGTGAGATAGACAGGAAGAAAACTGATGCCTTTGAATTATGGTAATGGTGATGATTACTGTGTGTATCATGGACTGCCCGAAGAATAAACCAGTCAGTACTAGAGGAGATCAAACCTAAGCTTTTCTTAGAAGCTCAGATGACAAGACTTCAACTTTCATTATTTGGACACATAATGCAAAGAGAGAGATTGTTGGAGAAAGACATAATGTTTGGCAAGGTAGAAGATCACTGTATAAGAAAGAGGCTAGCAATGAGATAGATCGATACAATAACAGCAGCTATGGATACCACTCTATCATCAATGAGCTGCTTGGCTGAAGACCGAACAAAGTTTAGGTTAACTATCCAGAGGGTCGCCAGGAGTCAACACCGACTTGATGCAACAACATATATATTAGGGTTCCTTAGTTGCCAGTTAGTGTAAATAGAATATTGTGAGTGATATATATGTTGGTGAACACTATTTAAGGTTATTGTGTAGTTATTAATGAAAAGTTTGTGTGTGTTGGGAAATGTAAAAGGAGGAGTTCTTTAGACCAGTGATGATATACTGAGGCAATTCTTCTTTAGGCAATAAATGACTACCACATAGAGGGAAAGGTTTGTTTACTGAGGTCTTTTCTCCTCTGTTTTATATATCTTCTGTAAGAAGTGTTGTTGCATTACAAAGTAGTTAACTATAATATTGAGGCTTATGTGTTTGGTATAGATTGGTAGGGCCTCAGTGAGTGCTTCTGTTGGTTTTCTATGCAATACGCTAAAAAATGTAGTGTAAGATCATTTTGTGTTTGATGATGTCTTATGCAAGAAGACCTTATCAGACATGCTAAAGAGTTCTTCAGCATTGTATGCAAATTAAAGATTCATGAGTTAATGCTAAATAGTTTAGTATGTTTACTTTTCATACTATTTAGCAAGAATTCAATGAATGAGCAATATTTGTTGCCTGCTTAAATTCGATATCAATTTTCTAGCTATTTACTGAGGGCAAATCATAGAGATTGATAGAAAGGTTTAAATCGTTGCTTTTACAAAAGTATCTAGAGATAACAGAGTCTAAGAGACACTAAGTACATACTCCTCTCTCCGCCCCCCCCCCCCTCCTGATCTTTGTGGTCCTTTATGTTGAGGACTGACAGACAGAACAGAAACCTAAAGTTAAAAGTCATACTGTGTGGATCATGAGAGCCAAAAATAGTTAAAAAGTCAAGGAGTTGACTCCATATAAAATATAGAGGATTATGTATTTGAAGTGTGTCTATTTATTGCCATGTTGTAAGAGACAAGATAAATATATGCAAGATAGAAAAACTAATTTTGTAGAGGTCAGGGTTGGTCTTAAGTTATAAAGCTATGTTAAATAAAATAGATCCTTGCTCTGTTGACCTTTTGCAATGCAAAGGTCTTATGGAGCAAGCACAAATGTAAATAAACCATTGACCACCCGAAGATAAGGACTGACATCAGTATGTACTACCATAAAGGGGTCAGAATAACAAGGAAAACTGCATATGGTCTGTCATGTAAGAATAAGGAATTATGTTAAATAAAGGGGATGAGCAGAAACCCACGTGTGCTGCCTGAGCGCAATAGATAGGTCAATAACACTATATTAGTTAGCCAATAAGATACTGGGGGTAGGGGCCTGTAGATTTGACAAAGGTATAAATGTCACTGAGATATGTAAAGGGGTGTGTCTTTCCTTGGACACCCGTTGCTGCAGAAACAAATAATAATAATGAAGAGCTCTTATACTGCTTCACAATATTCCTCTCTGAGTCTCATTGGCCAGGTTGGCCACAGGTAAATAGGCTACAGGTAAAGGTGTTTATAACAAGATGAGAAATGTTGTGAAGTGTCTTCAGCTAAAAAAAAAAGAAAGAAAGAAAGAAAGAAAAGTGGTATGTATTGTATTATATTATGAAAATGAGCATATTCTCTTTTTTCTTGGTTCTTCTAGCTGGCTTCCAAAAGCTATATAACTAAAAAACAGCACATGGGGTCAGCTTGTCTTTGCAGGGGGGAAGAAGTAGGCGGCTTACTATCTCCCATGATTAGAAGTCAAAATACAACTGTGACAGAGAATGTGACTGGGGATAGAAGGATGCATGCCAGGCAGGACACAGGAAGGACTCTAGCTGCAGTGAATCAGAAGGGTCCTTGCAACTGATTATTGCTCCATCTGTCATCACACTGTTAGACACACTGCAGTGGCCAAATCACTGCCACTAAGCTCACAGACATGAGTCCTGAACTGATGCCCAAACAATTGGGAAGCTCCAAAGGTTTTGAGCCTTTAACAGCTCTTGAGTCTCAAGGCCCTGAGTGCATACTCTGGTATTCGGTTACATGAACAATGTTAATGACAGCAAATAACTTTGCCCTCTGGGAACATATTGCTTGGAAATATATTTCCCTTGTGTAAAGAAAGGTGGATTTAGTTTTGAAGTGCCAGAGTCTTTGTCATTGTGCTGCCTCTCTCTTCCTCTGTCTGACTAGGTATTATTCCCATCTTCTCCTCCAGCTGGTGTCCTGCAAAAGCTGTCTTTATAAATTTAGGGGAGGGGAAGAGAAGTAGTGGGTAGACCTCCTGACTGGTTTCTTGCCTCTCTGTGGAAAGTGGGCCTGCTCCCCACTCTTTCCAAAAAAAGGCGATCATGAAAAGAGATTTACATGTCAGCGGAGGACAAGTAGGAAGGAAGTGCTTCTTGCCAGACTCAGCTGCCATTTCTTTTGTTACTAATTCTCTTTTCATAACCAAGTATTCCCCATGATTATCCCAAGTATTGAAGAGGGCATGGAATAAGGTCAGAGAATTGTCAATTGCAAGAAAAGCAAAGCGATAAGAAAAGAATTGGCAAGAGGAGGTATATGGCAGGGTATACGTTCTCACTTATCTTCTACTGTTGACATTTATTGGCCCAATATTTAGCCAACACAGTGACCATATTAACATGACGCTTAAATTAGTATGTATATTCAGTACCTCTATCAGCATAGGTATTGGCTTTCAATATATATTTAGTACAGTCACCATTTTGGTATTTTCCATTTCGGTTAGGCCTGCTTTCAGTAAGCCTAACCTAAACATAGAACGTAACTATATAGAAGCTAAATATCACCACTTTGCAGATATTTTTTTGGTTGCCCTTTTTATTCAATAATATTAGGCCATGACATGATACTCTATATATTTTTAAAAATGTATGGATAGGGGAGCTCTGCATTGGTCACCTGGTGGCTCATGCATAACTCTTGCTGATTATCAGGCACTACAAATCTTTTCCAAAACAGCCTTTTTGGCGGGAGGCGGGCAATAGAGGTGGGTCTTTATGTCTGCTCTTGAGCAGACTTAACTGCTCCAACTCGATTGAGGCATATCTTTGTGTCCCTACTTCATAAAGTAAAGTATGTGTGCACTTTAGTTTATAAAATAGACCCCCCAAAAAGCATGCTATAACATGTATTAACTGCACTTTTTCCTGCCCCCATCTCAGCAAGCAGTTACCATGTGAATTAGCAAAAGGTCAGTTTTGCAATCTTGAAATAACTGTTTCCATGCACTAGTTCATAAAGTAACTGCATCCCCCACTTTAGTAAACAGGACCCCTAATATCTAAAAGCCTCAAATGTAAGTATTGATCTCTATATGCAAAGATCTGCTTGCAAATAAACAAATGGTAGGTGTTGCAGAGAGATCCTAAATAATATATAGAGCCTACTGGCCCCTATTTACTAAAGTTAGTGAATGATAATGGCTTTATCATGGGCCACAAAGCCCATTTTACTCAACTGGACTTAATAGTGTTATTGTGTTTTATATGCCTTATTGTATGCTAAAAATTAATATATGGGGTAATAGAATTTATTGATAATCAAAAGTGCATGCAAATAATTTTTGTAAACTACATAAGAGAAACAAAACTATATGAAAATAACTTGCTTTATTATTTCCCAGTTTTTGTATGGCTAGGGCAGGGGTTCTCTACCAGTCCTCGGTACACATCCATCCAGTCAGGTTTCAGGATAGCCACAATAGATATACATAAGAGATCTGCATACAGTGGAGGCAGGGCATGCAAATCTCTTATGCATATTGTCACACCTACTCATCCAGGCGGAAGCTAGGAGCAGGTGAACATGCCTGTCTTACTCTCTACAATTACTGTCCAAGATGGCCGCCAAGGAAGGCTGCTGGGTAATGTAGTTTTTAGAGCAAGGAGTGTGACCACACGGTAAACAGGCAAAACAGAGAATTTTATTTCGGGGTTTCCCCTCCGCATTGAATTCAAAACCTCAACTAAAATTGGATAAACTCTCCAATAAGGCAAACAAGAATGTGAAAACAGGTTGAACACAGAAATACAGGATTTCCTTTTAAAACATCAGCTTTCCACTTCCCGTGAGGAACAAGCTTCTAAAGCTAAATCTGTTCTCCAGATTAGCTTCTTGTTGTTCAGTTTCAAACAGGATTTTTACTTTGTACAAGTTGGAAGACCAACACTTGTCATTCTTTTCAACAGCTTCCTTTCTCCAAGCCATGCACAGCACAAGTCCTTAAATGGCTTTCCTGATACAGTCTTTTACATAGGCAAAGAATCAGCAGCTATTCATGTTCTTGGCCAGACACAGAGAACACTGCATTTCTTCTATATCTGAACCATTAGGATCCTCCAGCAAATCTATATCCATTTCATTTCCAGATTCACTGTGTCTATCCTGAATATCAGCTGACTGGTTATTCTCCTGCCTTATCAGCTCCTGCAATCTTAACAACAGCTGTTCCCTATGGTCTCCAGCCACAGGCTCTTGCAACGGAGTTTCTCTTCCTTTCAACAAGTTAGCAAGCTCTGTTAGAGTGGAGGTTTGGCAGTCACTGGCATAAGTTCTAGGCTTAATAAAGGTTTGCTTTCCAGAGTTCAGGGGCACACAGCGTTTAGCACTGTCTCTTAATTCTTTAACAATGCCTTCAGCCTGGCTTTGGTTAGGAATTAAAGAAAAGACATTTTCATTACCTTCAGGGTTTAAATGCTGTCTTGAACTACTTCCCCACCTGGAAACACTTCTTTGTCCTGGAAACTGTTGCCTGCCCTGGGTTCCAGACACCCTCTGTTTCTCCTTTACTCTTGCATGTGAATCAGCCAGGTCTCTTCCTGAAGCTCCTCTTTTCAATGGAACTAAAGTACCTGCTTCAAAACCCAGCAAGCTTCTGATTCCAGGCTTGTTCCCTTCAGAATCAGCTCCTCTTACTTGAACTGCTTCTGGAACTCCACGGACTCCAAACACTGCCTGCTCATCTTGCTGTTGCTTCGTTCCTGTTCCTTTCTGCTGGGTTTCTCTCTGCTGTGCTTCTCTTTGTTCTAAAACTGAAACACTTTTAAACTGCTGCTTTTCAGGCACCACGCCTTTCTTCCTGCCCATGTGCAGCTCATCAGTGCTCAACCTAGCCCTGACGTCACCAGGTGGGCGGGGTTTAGCACTCAGAATACTCTGCCCTGGAGGCTTGTGGTTTCTATGGGAACTGCTTTTCTCTCTAGATTTAAAGGAACAGGGCTCCTCTCCCTGCCATTCCATTTCCTCTGCAGCGTCCTCCTCACCACAATATGCATTGTGACTATCATGAAAACCTGACTGACAAGGGGTATCCCAAGGACCTGGTTGAAAGCCCTGGTCTAGGGTTACCTGTTTTGCATATTGTATTTTACAAAGTAAGGCCTTATCTTCATGTTTCACAATACTTGTTCAAGTAATTAGTTTTATTTATTTTATTTACATTCTCTTATATACCACACTGTTCTGCATCAGTGCGGTTTACATTGAACAAACTGAAATTACATTGAACAGGGCATTATAACTTGGAGATAACTATTTTACAGGGAACATGGGCTATGGAGGGTTAAGTGGCTTGCCCAAGACCACAAGGAGCACCTGTGAGACTAGAAACCCCAATCCTTCTGGCCCAAGGTTGCTGTCCTCTAGTGGGATTTGAACCCCCGACCTTCCAGCCTGAAGTACCTTGCCCCAACCACTAGGCCACTCCTCCACTCCAGTTTACCAGATTATTTTTCTCATAAAATGCAAAACATAATTGCCCTCGTTTATTCCTCTCATATAGTTGATATATTTTTAGTGGTTCATTTGAAAAAAAAATTAACATTTAAAAATAAGAAGGGAACGCATGGTAGCAAAATCCATTTGCAGGCACATCATTCCCAAGTTTCCTTGCAGGTTATGCTGCCACTCTGAAGTAAGGGCTGGTAGACATACTGACTATCTGAACGCCAGGCAAAGGAAGAGGCGCAATGACACTAATTGTTTGGTATATAATTTGATACAGATAAAGATGAAACCTTATCAATGGAAAACTAAAGCTGTCAACAAAGAGAACAGTGTAATATCGCACACCACTCCTCTCTGCTGTTGCTGTTGTTTCTGCTTGATGTAAAATGGTGCAATTGCTCCAAAATAATATATTTGCTCATTATTCATAATGATGTCATGATTATGTTAACAATGTCTTGGATAAGAAGAGGAGGAGGTCTGGCTATAGCAGACCTGAGTGGGATTTTGGGCACAATCAAATCAAACTAAATGTAGAACAGTGAAATGATTAAATTGCTTGGAAGTCTGAAAATGGGCACTTAGATATATAAAGCATGGAGACATCCCTGGGGCCATTTTAGAAGTTGGGTATATAGAGATCCCCTGCACGAGACAGTCCATTTACCAAGGGGGCGCGGCCTGGTGGAACAAGGGAGTTGCATGTTGTGGTAAGATTTCAGAATGGCTCGAGCACATCTGGCCCTGGTTGGTGAGATGTCCACGTCTAAATCTGCTTCCGATCACAAATAAGGTGAAAAAAGTGCTTGTTTCCTGGATGTAATGCTTCCAGGGGCCAGGGAGGGAGCACATAGTACGTTTGCATTGCCATAATTATTATTTCCTGCCTGAAGAAGCCTGAGTATAAATACATACTCCAAACATTTAATTGGCCCACCACCGCACTCTGAGTATCTAAAATAACAGGCTGGGGACCTGCAAGTCTCATACCACTGACACCCCTCTTCTGGGATACCCCTGCCGGTACATCCAAACACCTAGTTCTGAAGCAGTGCAAGTCGGGGACATTCATATTTCTGAAATGGCCTACACTCGTGCTCGTACTGAGTCTTGCATCCTGCATGGGGCCTGTCTCTATAACCAGTTACGGGGATGTTAATTTTTGGGGGTGGAGACATTACTACCACTCCCCCAGTTTTTGAACGTTGTACTCGATGTCCCAGATTCAAACTAGATGTCCCTTCTAAACTACCACTTTAGATGTCCATGTGCTCTATTTTTTTAGTTTTGTAATAAAGGTGACTAGCTTCACCTCTAACGAGTGACTTGTCATGTTTCTCAGAGTGATGTAAGTAGTTCCGTTATTGCTGGTGCTATAACTTAAGACTGCTATCAACTGCTTTCCAGTTTAAGCTTGATTAAATACATCTGCTAGACAAAGTACACTAGAAGGACATTAGCCATTTAGCACATTGAGGGGCATGCTTACGAATGTGCACTAAACGTTAGCATGGCACGCTTACTGCGCAGCAAGTCCCACATTAGCAATTAGTGCTCACTGGGTAGCGCATGATTGGGAGGGTTCAAGAAGAATGTGGGTGTTGATGGCACATCGTGGTTAGCACGGTCATTCTGGGGACGTGCTAGCTGTGAATGTTGTCTTTAGCCTGGGTGTACTTAACACTACCTCAATCTAGTTAGCGTATAGTGTGGTGCATTAGCAACACATTAATAGCAGTGAGCAAGACGCACATGCACTCTAAACTTAGCACGGGCTTCTGCGCTCGTTTCATGGCTCAACTATGTACTACCAGCACAGCCTTAGTAAATATGTGCCTGCGTGACATGTCATATCATTATCTTCAGGGTCTAGAAGTTCTACCAGAACGCCATAAGTAGTGATAGATAAAATATAAGCAGAGAAGCAATAGAGCCAAGAAATACCCAAATTTATATTTTAGGAAAGACAGAGTACTGCTGTTTTAATCATTAGTTTTAAGTCTGGAATTAAATATGGAGTTTCAGATTACTGTGCATTAATCTAGTAAGAGTCAAAAGATGACCTTGAAATACTGAATAAAACAGTTGCAGTTAAAATATTGAAGCTCCCAGGTTTGATCAGAGTTTTAAACATGCATTATAAACTGTGTACACAGTAACAGATGTTCCTATTAAACCAACACAAGTACATATACAAAAAAAGAACTGGCGGTTTAATGCCATATGTGAACATCGGGTAATATTGTGAACAGGGATTGAAAGAAAGACTAATGACTTATTCTCCAGTGCCTGCAGTCTGGCTCACAAAAGCTCAGTTCTGGAAGCCAACTCCTTGGTTGGAAGCCTATTAAAGCCAAGTTACTAATATAGCTATAGTGAAGAAAAGCATCTATTTGTTGTGGAACAAGTTAGATACCCCCAACAAAATATTGCACCTCTTACATACTATATAATAAGAACAATATCTGAAAGGAAACATATTCGATGTGGAACCATTGAAGATGGATCGTGTTTTAGGTCTCTACTGTGATGTCCGTTATCGGGGCTGTTCTGGTTGCATTTTAATGAATTTGGAATAGGGGGCACATTTATTAAAGTGTGTTAATGGTTATCGGGGATTTCCCACATGCTAAGCATGCCATGGTAAGAGTTACCATGTGCTGAAATTGCTGGCGTGGTAAAAACCTTGCACTAAGTGCCAAGCACGCAACGGGGCTGAGAGTGGATATTGCGTGCACTTTGCAGTTAGCACTGACGTAGTAAACACATGCTAAGTCTCAATGCTGTAGTTAGCATAGGGGTATGTTCTGCCACTTTGATGTGTGGCAGTGAGTGTGTCCATGTTAGCTGTGCACACTGGGGTCCTTCTCACCAGGCTTCCTGCCGGGGAACATGCCTGACATACCCCCAACAGTTAACATAGGCCCATCGCCACCTCATGCTAATTTTCCACTCCTAATGTGTTTAAAATATCTGGCACATTTTCCAGGATGTCATTCAATTATAAGTAAAATCAATAAGTGTAAACAAATTAGCAGTTCTCTAGATTTCTCCAATATATCAATTTGAGTTTTATTTGACCCTTTTGTTTTCTCTATAAATTATTCTAATATACTATGCATGTAATTTTACATTTTTTATAAAACATTGTGTGTATTTTCTTGTATCCACATGTCCTTTCCCATGGTTGCTCCTCAGCTGTTCATACTGAATTTATATTACACATGTAATCCTGCATGGGACACTTATGAGCAAGTGGTGCCTGACATACAAAGACATGGCAAAAGTTGCCAAGTAGAAAGTCATTTCAGTTTTTTTCAAGACTCATTTATCTTCAGAAATGAAATAAAACGTAAAATGTGGCAAAGCAATGTGTCAAGTCGTTTTCCGGATATATCAGTGAAATGAGAAAGTGTAGGTATGAGATTGTATAACAGAAAGGTTAACAGGAGGAATGTGTGGAGGGTGACATAGAAATGCTGAACACATATTTTTGTTTAGTGTTCAGTGATGAAGTGGTTGGAAAATGGTCAATGGTAGATGAAATGCCTACATATGGTAATGATATAGATGTCATTCCAATTGCAGAGCGCAGTATTTGAATGGAAGTGACAAAACTAAAAAGGAGCAAAGCTGTCGGACTTGATGGGATACATCATATAATATTAAGGGAGCTCAAAAAAGGTCTGGTGCATCCATTAATGAATTTCTTTAGGGGGTTATTTTAGAAGCTTTCTTCATGTTTTACACATGCATGTCCCAGAATATATACATGCAAATAGCCATTTTAGAAAGGGTTCGATTTACATATGGATGCTCCATTTACATGCAAGTCACATGGGGGTGTGTCTGGGACATGCTTTGGGAGTGGCCAGTATGGATCAAAAATCTACATATGTATTCCCCATTTCAGATAGAGGGCATATATGTGTATGACTACATTTGTACACATTGCAGTTTACATCTGCTCCCTATCACGTTTTGGTTTTTTAAAATGGCTCATTTCACCAAGCCCTTTACAGGCAGGATTAAGGGGGTTATCCACCTTAATCTCATCTAGTTTGTTTGTAAACTATTTAGATTAAAATAGTAGCCTCTATAATTAAGTAACAGCAACTACACATCTATGTTTGCGAAATGGCTTCACTGTACGTGTCACCAATCAGTTATAAAAGCAGAACCAGTGTATTCAGTTATCACATTAAACCAAAATAACTGGAGCAATGATAATTGCCATTGTTAATTGAGGGGAAAATAAGGGACCCGTTTTACTAGCACAGCTCGAGCTATCTGCCTCACAGCTCATAGGAATAAAATGGGACATGTAGCAGATAGCTTGAGCTAAGTGTTAGTAAAAGGGCCCAAAGACCTCAGATTGTGTCTACCATATACAATTTAACCATGAGTCATCCCTGCTGGGGTTATCTAAGGTTATCAGGACTGCTTCCTCACGGGTCCAATCCCCCCCCCCTTTTTTTAAACGTTTGTTTTCATCGCTATTTAGACTATCAATTGCTTTTTTATCTTTTTTTGTAGGTATGCCTGGTGGAATGCATGATATTTTATTTTTTATTTATTTAACAAGACTTATATCCCACCTTCTCATTTAATCAAGGCGGTATACACAGCAACCAATTGAATTATATTGATATTTGTGTTATCATGCAGTGTTATACAGTGTGTGTGTGTAAGTATTTTATTTATTTATTTACATTTCTTATATACCGCACTATTTGCGATCAGCGCGGTTTACATAAAACAAAAAGGTAACCGACAATGAACAAAAGTCAGGTCATTACATTGAACAGGAACAAGTAACTTGGAAAACAGGGTAAACTATATACATATGCATAGTAGGCGTTGATTCGTTGTGGGCTATTTACAGCATGAGCTACATTACATTGTTATGTACATGAGTGATAAAGGGTGGGGGGCCGGTCTTATTCCAGGGGCTGTCGGGCACTATTATGTGCTGTCACTGTAATGCTCGATGAAGAGCGTTGTCTTGAGTTGTTTTCGAAATTCGTTAATGTCTTCTGTCGATCGTAGTTCGTCAGGGAGGGCGTTCCATATTGCAGGTGCTGCTATCGATAGAGCTCTTCTTGTGGTGCTCTCGCAAGCCTTTGTGAAGTCCTTTGGTGTGTTGATGGTGCCAGAGATGCCTCTCCTCCTTGGTCTTGTGTGGGAGTCTGGTTGCATGAGTGGTTGTAGGCTGAGTGCTGAGGTCCGGTGTTTGAATTTGAATATGTTTAGGACTGTCTTGTACCTGATGCGGGAGCTGATGGGAGCCAGTGGAGGTCTTGGTAGTTACTTGGTACTGGGTGTATGTTGTAACTTTATATTAAAGCTTCTATATGTAGAAAAAAGCAAAAAAGCAATGGATGGCCTAAATACTGATGAAAACAAGCGTTTAAAAAACAGGGGGTGACCCATGCATACATTCTGAGTGGTAGATGCAATCTGTTTTCCTTTGCTTAACAATGGTAGGAATCATTATTACAATGATTTTGGTTATATATCCACTGTATGTGTGCCAATATTTACACATGCAGGTTGTGAAATGCTGGCACTTGCACATATAAGTTGCCAGGTTTCCCCCATCAAGTCCTTTCGCAGCACTTGTATGTCAGTCCCCATGCCTTTCTGCACCTCCTTATTCGTATTTTAGTTAAGGCTAGATGTTTAGCAGAGCCGTTTGTAACATTCCATCAGATTTGTAAATATCATGGCCTCAATGTCTTAAATCAGATCTGCACATACTATCTTAGATGTGCCTTTTAATTAATCTTTAATTATGGGCATGGTTTCACAGGGCTGAGGAAGGGTAGAAGTTATTATTCATAAGATTGGTAATAGGGAGGATGGTGGAGATTACAGCGAGATTAACCTTACTTTAGTGATGGGAATGCTAATAGAGACTTGACTAAAGGAAAGGATAATGAAATATAGAGAATCATGTGGCATGCAAGATCTAAGGCAATAAATGGCTGCTTCTTGGAGAATCTGGTTCATGAACTGACAAGAGGGGAAGCTATTTTGATATAGTCCTAAGTGGAACACAGGATCTGGTGCAAGAGATCAGGGTGTTAGTGCCACTTGGCAATAGTGATCATAACATGCTTGCATTTGATTTAATAAATAGAGGAAGGATGGCAAGGAAATCCACAGTACTACTTTTTAACTTTCAAAAGGGAGACTACGTAAAATGAGGAAAATAGTTAAAAAGAAACTAAAAATAATAAAGGTAAAGATTTACATCAAGCATAGGCGTTGTTTAAAATACTATCTTAGAAGCCCAGATCTGATGTATTCCACACTTTAAGAAATGTGGAGGGAAGGCCAAAAAACTGCCAGCATGGCTTAAAGGTGAGGTCAGAGAAGCTGTTGTAGCCAAAAAAAGCATCTTTCAGGAAATGGAAAAAGGAGCCAAATGATGAAAACGGGAAGCAACATAAGCACTGGCATGTTAGATGCAAGGCATTGATAAGGCAGACAAAGAGATAATTTGAAAAAAAAACTTGTCATGGAAGCAAAACTGTATAATAAAAGCATATTTAAGTGCATTTCATAGCAAAAAACCTGTGAGTCAGTTGGACCATTATATTATAGAGGGGTTAAAGAAGCGCTAATGGAGGACAAGGCTATAGCTGAGAGACTGACTGAATTCTTTGCTTTGGTCTTTGCTGAAGAAGATGTAGGGAAGTTACCCATTTCTGAAATGGTATTTAAAGGTAATGTATCAGAAGAATTGAAAGAAATATCAATAAACCAGGGAAATGTAAAACAACTATTTGATAATCTGAAGAGTAGCAAATCACCTGGTTCGGATAGTATACATCCGAGGATGTTGAGAGAACAGAAATATGAGATTGCAGACCTACTATTAGTAATCTGTGAACTATCATTAAAATCATCTGTAGTGCCTGAAGATTGGAGAATGGCCAATGTAATACCAATTTTTAAAAAGGGTTCCAGAGGTGATCTAAGAAACTACAGACTGATGAGCCTGACATCAGTACCATGGAAAATGGTAGAAACCATTATAAAGAATAAAATTACTGAACATGTAGATAGTCATGATTTAATGGGAGAAAGCCAACATGGATTTAGCCAAGGAAAGTCTTGTCTAAACAGTTATATTATTTTGAAGGTATGATTAAACAGGTAGACAAAGGCAAGCTGGTTGATATAGAGGCATATTCTAAGATGTGCGTCCCAGGCCTCTGTGCATCCGGTTGGAACTGGACACACAGAGGTAGACAAGATTCTGATCCTGCAGGACACGTCTAGCCCCCACGGGATCAGAATCCTGTCTAGGCCTATATGTGCAGGCCGGAACCCGATTCTGGTAGGCCTGCACGTACAGGCCTCTGTCTGGCTAACTCAGTCAAGATTCCTGAATGGAGCCGCAGTGCCATGGCATCCTGTTGCCATGGCAACTTGGCTCCATTTAGGAGCCACAATCCCCAGCCACCGACCACTTCTTTCATTCCCTGCAGTCCGGCCTCCGATCTGGCCACCCCTGGGAGGCTGTGGCTCTCAGTGGGAGGTTACAAACCCAGCAGGTTGCCGGAGGGAAAGGTCTGGCAAGCCTTGTGAAGGAAGGAGCTTTAAATGGGGCTGGAGGAAGGGCCAGGAGAACCAGGCTGTGAACAGCTGGGATAGAATAAAGCTTACATTGTTTACCTGAAGGCTGTGAAGGTTTAACAGCTGGGATAGAATAAAGTTGGCATTGTTTCTTGAATCCTGCCTGTTCTGTCTTTTAACAAAACCTCCTTTTCACCGCACGCCACACTACCATAGGGACTAGTTGATGTGTAAGGGCATGGAGAAGAGTGCTCACTGCCATGCTGATAGTCTCCTTACTTTATAACTAATTTATTATTTTTGCAGTGTGATTGTTTGTTGGTCATTATGCGAAAAAGATCCGATATCAACAGTAATTTTGCTGAGCAATATGATATTTTCATTTGAATTTTAATGTCTTCTCTGGCTTGAGCTTTTTGCGACCTTTGTCATTGCACAGTATGATCAAAGCCCTCCACTGCTCTTCTTCAACTTGACACTTCTGTGTATAGAATTAACTCCCTCCTCTAAACTGACTTCATTCCCATAACTTTCTGCTGCAAAGTGTTAAGTACCTTTTTACCTTGAGCAGCGAGTATTCTACCAGTCAAAATTCCACACCTAAGCTGGGTACTTTCTTGAAGACAGGTCTTAAGCAGAATGACTCTTTCAGTCTACTCTGTGGTTCTGGGTCTAAGGATCTTTCAACATGACAAGTTAATGGAAAATGAAATTAATGCTGATAGAATGCATTTGAATCTTCTGACTCCAAAGATTTACTAGAATATCTTCCTGCAAAAGTTTATTTGTAAGCTGTATTGTTTACTCTGCAGTTTGCTTTTTTAGAAGCAGGTAAAAATCATGATTTTTTTAAAATCATGCAAAAATAATTAAAATGCATAAGCTAAGCTATTGTATTTACAATTAAATGGACATTTGTGAAGTACAAAAAGAGAAAGAGGATGGCTTAAACTGGGTGGTCCTATAAATAAGCAACTGTGTTTTTCACACATAGTTCTCTTTTTCTGCCCTGCTTTTTAGCTCCTGCTGACTTATGCAAATGAGAGTTGCAGTAAGTCTCTCTGCACATGACTCTGCATCCCTCCACATCACACATAGACTGTTCCTCAATGGCCCTTCACAAAAAATAGAAAAGCAAAGAGAGCGAAAGAAGCCAAAAAGACCAGTGTTAAATTGTAAAGCCAAGGATTTTCATAGAAACAAAAAACATTATATCATTATATAAATACAATAAATATTCATAACACATTCAACATGGCCATGTTTTAGCGCCTTATCTTCATCAATAATAAGAATGTAAAATTCATTAAGAAAGGCAAAACATTCCTCTTTCACGCTAAGCTTTGGAGCTTATGGAACACATGGACCACTGACAAAAGTTTCTGACAGTACTAATCCCCCTCCATCCTTGGATGTTAAAGCCAAGTGATCAGGTGAAATCGTGCAGTTCCATTAGGAGAAGGCAGGCTTTGGCAGCCATGTCAAAAGGGGTTTTACATGTCCAGGATCCCTATTCAACAATATCTTGGCTGTATGGGGTGACAGTTGGTCAGGAAAGTAGTGCATATGTGTAGAATACAATTACAGTATCGTGATTTTCTTATTGGATTATCGAAAAATCATCTTTGTCATAGCTTGTGCAGAATACCATGGCTTATTTGCTAATAACTACATTTCGCTCATTGTGAAACATTTTCATTCACTCCCAGTCTTCTTTAGGGTTTCTTTTAACTTTTACTTTTAAGTCACTGTTATCTGGCTGTGCGGGATCACTTGAGAGTTTATTTGCATAAAAGAACTTCCATTCTTCACAAGAACTCTGAGTTTGGATTTACTTCCTCCTCTTTCAATTAAGTTAGAAGAAACTGGGAAGAAGACTTTTTCCTTATCCTGTTCTGCCTTTGGAACTCTTTATCTGTGACGTTGAGTAGAAGTATAATTATCTTTTTTTTTAGGAAGCGCTGTAAGGCATGATTGTTCAAGGCTACTTTAAATTATTTAATGTTTCTATTTGAGTTACTGTTATGAGATTGATCTTTTTTATTGCTTTTTATCATTTATGTTTTATGCATTTTATTTCTATTGTATCAAATTTTATTGGCTTTTGCATTTTGGAATTTGTTTTCATTAGTTTTATTTTACTTGTGAACTGCGGTAAGCTGTTTCTCAGAAAAGCCCTTCAAAATCAGTTAAAAATAAATAAATTTAAGTAATTCTCAAGACAGATTATCCAGAGCTATCAGTGGCATAAGTTATTTTAATTGTGCCAGTTCTATAGTTCAGCACTTAGAGGTCTATGGCACTGGAAAAGGTATTGATATTTTGTTTTCCAACGTATTCAGGTCTTCAACACTATAAAATAATTCATTCATACTTTGTTTTAGTAGAAAGAAATTCTGACTCTCCAATGGGTTTTTTCACGTGGGCTCTAATTTTAACAACTTCTCATTTTCCAATTCTACCAACTGGTGAATTAAGCTGCTAACATAAATGAATGTTCATTTAATAGACTAAATAGGAAGGATATGCATCTGTGCGTGTATGTGTCCTTATCTATATTTACATTAATATCTATCTACAGTATCTGTCTATAAATAGGAATTGGTTGAGTGGGAGGTGCCAAAGTGTACAAGTAAATGGAGCTCACTCTGAGGAGAAGGATGTTGCCAGTGGTGTGCACAGGGATCTGTCCTTGGTCCAATGATATTGCGGAAGGGCTGTTGGGTAAGGTTTGCCTCTTTGTGGATGATACCAAATCTGCAATTATGTAGACCCTCAGCAAAGAGTAGATAACATGAGGAGGGATCTAGCTAAGCTTGAAGAATGGTCGAGAATGTGGCAGCTGAGATTTTAAAATGCAGGGTCATGCATTTGGGCTGAAAAAATTCAAGGAAGCAGTACAGTGTAGGGGTGAAGTACTTTTATCCACAAAAGAAGTGTGGAATCTGGGCGTGATTGTTTCTGATTATCTTAAAGTGGTTAAACAGGTAGAAAAGGCATGGCAAAAGCTAGAAGAATACTTGGGTACACAGGGAGAGGAATGGCCATGCAGAAGAAAGGAGGTGATAGAGCCTCTGTATAAGTCTTTGGTGTGCCTCATGTGGAGTACTGTGTACAATTCTGGAGACCGTACCTTCAAAAGGATATAAATAGGATGGAGTCGGTGCAAAGGCTGGCTACTAAAATGATTAGTGGTCTTCATTGTGAAGCATATGGGGACAGACGTAAAGATTTATTTATTTAATTTACATTCTCTTATATACCGCGCTATTCTGCATCAGTGCGGTTTACATTGAACAAACTGAAATTACATTGAACAGGGCATTATAACTTGGAGATAACTATTTTACAGGGAACATGGGCTATGGAGGGTTAAGTGGCTTGCCCAAGACCACAAGGAGCACCTGTGGGACTAGAAACCCCAGTCCTTCCGGCCCAAGGTTGCTGTCCTCTAGTGGGATTTGAACCCCCGACCTTCCGGCCTGAAGTACCTTGCCCCAACCACTAGGCCACTCCTCCACTCCACTCCTACACTCTAATGTATACATATTAAGATCTTAATATGTATACATTAGAGGAAAGAAACAAATTAAGAAGGAGAATCAAGCACAGCATGGGTGCCAGCAGTTTTATTGAAAAACCAAATCCCCAACGTGTTTCGGCTTGTGAGCCTTCTTCAAGGGGATGAGCCTCAAAAACATACATAAACAATCAGTCTTCACTCAGATTTAGATAATTTGTGAGGGTACTGGAGAAGAGTTCCTCCTCACTTCGATTTATATTTTTTTAATAGATTATTTCCTGTCTTCATAATATAGTTTTGGATGCATATTCTCTTAATTGTATATTGCATGATTTTTTTATGATAGTTCATATATGCTTTTAATAAATTTATGTCACAATGTGCAGTATCCCTGACTCTTTGTTTTATATGTCATTAATGATTTTGCTTTTTAAGTTATTTCAGCAAACTCAAGAGATATATATGTGATGATTTTTATTACATATAGATTGGGTTTTTTTGTCTTTTAATGATGTTTTATATGTATATAGATATTGTAGTTCTTTATTTTTGACTAATAGTTTATGTTTGCTGTTGGAGGCTCTTTGCCCTGAAGAACGCTTACCAGCTGAAATGCGTTGGGGATTTGTTTTTTCAATAAAGCTGCTTACACCCTTGCCGTGCTTGACTCTCCTGCTTGGTTTGTTTCCTTCACTCCCGTGTGGGAGTTTTTGCTCTCTTTGGTTTCTTCTCTTTTTCTTCTGCGTTAGAGGAAAGGCAGGATAGAGGAGATATGATAAAGACATTTAAATAATTCCATGACATAAATGCACAAGAGGAGAGCTTCCTTCGATTGAAAGCAAGCTCTGTAACAAAGGGACATAGGATGAGGGTGAAAGGGGAAAGACTCAGGAGTAATATGCAGAAATATTTCTTTACGGAAAGAGTGGTAGATGCGTGGAATAGTCTCCCAGTGGAAGAAGTATAGACAAAGATGGTATTTGAATTCAAGAAAGCATGGGATAAATACAGAAGATCTCTTAAGGAAAAAAGGGGACTATAGTAGTTGATTTGGAAGGGCAGACTGGATAGGCCATATGGTCTTTTTCTGCTGTCATGTTTCTATGTTTCCATATAGGTATACTGTATATCTATATCTATCTATATATGTATGTATATATAAGCATATAGTAGGCTGCGTGACCACCTGATATGCCAGTAAAGTATATATGTATGGCCATATGCATGCATTTTTACCTGCCTTAAGTGGAGGCATTCTTGGGAAGGGCGTTAGGCACATGCAGTCCAAATTAATATAGAACATCTAGGTTGGAAATTAGGTCCATGCATACATACAAAACCACTAGAGTAGTTTATCAGATACTTTTATATATATATATATATATATATATATATATATATATATATATATATATATATATAAAATGCACCCCCTAAAAATATCAGTATTTGGGAGCTCACATAAGAGGAATAACCATTTTATAAATACATTAAAAAAAGAACAGCATTACTTAAGTAGCATAACTTACACACATAAGTGTTGATTTGGCTGGCGCATGTGTTTGGTCTTACAAACCTGCACATATAAGGGAATCCAATTAAGAAGCCAGTCTCTGAAATGTAAGCTTTGAGAATTTTCAAGGGATTTTGAACACCTGAGAGATAAGCATAATCCAAGTTCTCCTTGGAAGAACAGGTGTAAATGAGAAGGAGGTGTAAATGCCTACATCGAAATTTCCCTAAGTATATGTATATTGTCATTCTAAAATACAGAATGCATGCATACTTTGAAAGACCTCCCAAACCACACCCTCAATATGCCTCCTTGATTTTGTGCATGTTGCCATCAGATAGGCTTAAGTGGTACCCTTAAATTTTAAAATAACACGAGTTTCTGCTTACAGAGGTATTTGTCATCAATAAGAAAGAAGCAAGAAAAGTGAATGGGCGATCCCCAAAAATAGGTCCCCCCCCCCCCACACAAATTCAGGGATAGCTAGGATGGGCTGCTGTAACAGCCATGTTCCCTGCCCAAACCAAGGACACAGAACCAGAGGAACTCCAAAGAACACAGAGCATTCACCAAAGAGAAGAAAGACAAGAGAAAAGCCAAGCCCAACTGGAATTATGTTTATGTTTATTATTTTTGCTTAACCACCTTACAGAGGGCCCAGCAAGGTAGTATACAATTAAAACAGTATAAATAAAATGAGAAGAGGAAAAGAACTCCATAAAATCATAGGACAGAAAAGGCAGCATACAAGGAGTCATGTAACAAAAAAATGGGAAATAAGGGGACACTAGGGAATAGATAATTCAAAGGCAGCATTGAAGAGATGGGTCTTTAGAAGTGATTTGAATTGGTGCAGGATCAATAATGTTAAACACGATGAAACAGGATCCGACATGTAACAGGGAGCCAAAGCACACAGTGACACCGAGGTGCAGACCAAGCTGTGGCAAGGTAGTCTAGCCAGAGCTGGGTTTATATGCAGATCCTAGACAGGAACAAGATCTCTGAAAGTAACAGGTATAGAACAGGCTAATATGGCTAATCAGTAGAGTGGAATCTGCTGACACCTGCTAGTTGGATATCAGAGGTTCATCTTGGTAAGGTTCCTCCAGGAACTGAACCACTTGCAGGCTGGCAGCATAACCTTACATACAGAGGCTGAAAAGAAAACAAATAATATTGCAATTCAAAATGCACTGGAAATAAGAAAGACAATCCAATAATCTGCTTTGTTAGATTGCAATATTGGGGGTTGGGATGGAGAGAAGAAAATGAGGAGAATACATAATGGAAAAATACAGTTCCAAAATCAAGAAAAAGGCATTAGGCGAGATACCCTCCTGAAAATAACAAATGTTATCAACCTCCATCCTGTTGATCTGAGAAGGTGGTGACCCCCAGCTTCTTAACATCTAATCTGCTCACCGCTTTGACCCGGTGAAAGGCGGTATATAAATACAGCTAAATAAATAAAGTTGTATATAATCCCAGAATTTAAATTATACATTTACATAGGTAGTGAAAAAGGAAAGTAGCACCAAGAGCATGTCTCTTCTGATATAGCAACATGCATTTTACATATGTCTAGGCTAGGTCATTCCTGGCCATATTAAGAAAAACCCAGATTATTTACCCCATAAAAGCAACTTGTGAGTTCTGGAACTAAAAGTATTGTACATCAACATGTTAAAGTCCATTCAAACCATTAATGTTGCTCTTTATTGAACTTCTATTGTTGGTGACTCGAAAAAAGCTGAAATATCCAAACTTCTAATTTCTTTCTCAGAGGCCTTCTGCCTTTCACCAGAGAGAAAATGTACTTTGTTTACAGATGGCATTGTGGAAGCTGAGATATGTAACACTTCCATGTTGTTCATGAGGAACACTGGCTCTAGTCACTGTCAACAACCCAATGGCCACCAGTCACCTCCCCTGGCACTGCCATCTCTGATGGATTTCTATCTTGCCTGGCATTCTAAATCTGGATGAGCGCTCATGTATATCCAATATAGCCATCATTGCATCATCTCTGGGACGTTGCCATTATGACAAGAACTGCCTAGTACTGGCCATAGCCCAGCATGGTAAGAATTACTCTGTGTTTATTTATGCTACATAGCCACGTAACAGGCATAAACAACTAAAATATTGGCATTTAAGTGTATTGCTGTTGCCTAAAAATAGAATTATCCTTGTGGAGCCCCATTCCAAACGGAGCATGTCCGGGTCATCGGCCCATCCAAAAATGGGCCAGGCCGAATGTGTACCTAATTCTGTACCTGCATCCCGCCACTGCTACCGCTCTTCATTCCCCTGCTACACGGCCCTCTGTGTGTGTGTGGGGGGGGGGGGGGTAGCCACAGCCAGGATCGGGCAGCAGGGGTGCTCCTGCAGCTGCTCCTCCATTTTGGTGGGGCCACCCAGGCTGATTCCCTCTGGCAATGAGACTTTTTCCACCTATGAGGTGGAATAAGTCCCCTCCATGGTCCTTGATGGTCCATTGGTGCGACTCCATATGGCAAATCTTATGTTTTAACTGTTTTCAGTGCACATTTGTGATATTATTTTAAAAATGTAATTATTATTATGATAAATTGTAACTCACTTAAAGACTCGTGTTTTGATTGAGTAAATATTTAAATATATAAATAGATAAATCCACCTTATAAGAACATAAGATATGCCATACTGGGTCAGACCAAGGTACATCAAGCCCAGTATCCTGTTTCCAACAATGGCCAATCCAAGCCACAAGTACATGACAGGTTCTCAAAAAGACACACAGGTTCCACAGTGCTTGTAAGGGGGCAAGTAGTGGATTTCCTGGGTCATCTTTAATAATGGTTTATGGACCTTTCCTCCAGGAACTTATCCAAACCTTTTTTAAACCCAGCTACACTAACAGCTTTCACTACAACCTCCGATAACGAATTCCAGAGTGAAAACATATGTTCTCTTATTAGTCTTAAATAGGTTACACTGTAGCTTCATTGCATCTCCCCTAGTCTTTCTATATTTTGGTGGCATAAACAATCGATCTACGTTTACCCGTTCAACTCCATTCATTATTTATTTAATTTATTTACATTCTGTTATATACCGTGCTATTCTGCATCAGTGCGGTTTACATTGAACAAACTGAAATTACATTGAACAGGGCATTATAACTTGGAGATAACTATTTTACAGGGAACATGGGCTATGGAGGGTTAAGTGGCTTGCCCAAAACCACAAGGAGCACCTGTGGGACTAGAAACCCCAGTCCTTGCGGCCCAAGGTTGCTGTCCTCTAGTGGGATTTGAACCCCTGACCTTCTGGCCTTAAGTACCTTGCCCCAACCACAAGGCCACTCCTCCACTCCAGACCTCTATCATATCTTCCCTCAGCCATCTCTTGTCCAGGTTGAAGAGCCGTAACCTTTTTAGCCTTTCCTCATAGGGGTATCCTTCCATCCCCTTTACTATATTGGTGGCTCTTTTTAATTCCACTATATCCTTTTTAAGATACGGTGACCATAATTGCAAAAATATTCAAGCTACGGCTGCAGCATGATACAATACAGAGGCATTATAATATTCCTTGTTTTATTCTCCATTCCTTTCTTTATGATTCCTAGCATTCTATTTGCCTTCTTGGCCGCTGTTGCACACTGGGAGGAGGGTTTCAACGTGTTATCCACGATGATGCCTAAATCTTTTTTTGGGGTGGTGGTACCTAATGTGGAACCTTGCATCCTCAGTATAGAAAATTCAATCATCTGTGCATAAATGACTAAACATGCAGGCATAAATTTAAATGCATAGTTTTCTTGTACATCACTTTCAAAATGAAAGTACATGTGTACGCTACAGGCAATCTGTCTTACTTTGAAAATCTGGCAAAATTCATGCAGAAAAAAGTATGGGCTACGTGCTAGTAGTTAAAGTAGAGTTTGTGTCGCCTGCAGTAACTGTTACCATGCGTTAAAAGTGCTGCTGTGCTAAGGACCCCAAGCTAAATGCTTTGCATTGTTTGGAGTGGAGACTGGGTAGGTTGGGAGCATTACAATTAGCCTGGGCATCAATAGCATGTTTACTCTCCATTTGTGTTTAGTGTGGTTATCATTACCTGTGAGTACAGTTGCTGCTACCTCAATAAGTGGTGGCAGCTGCGTCGGTGGTACTTAGGGCAATTGGATAAGTTCAGGGGTGGCATTGGAGCCATGTTAAATGCATGGGGATTTGACGTGCACACCCCATCTATTAGCATGGATCTGGCACCACCCCTGTGCTAAATGTTTGGGACTGAGTCTGTGGTAAACTATCACATTTTACTCAACATACCCTCATGTGCTTACTTTTCACCTGTGAGCACAGTAACCGAGGCAGGCGGACCTGGTACATCGGGCCCGTTTCCACCTTCCCCCCATCCCCCCCAATCTCCCTACCCAACAAAAGACAACACACCAACATTTCATGGAACGCAACTGGTCGCAGCTTGCTCCCGCGCGGCTGCCACCGCTGGGAGCCAATCACTTCAAACTGCCCGCAGCTGTGCGCAGGGCCCGCGCACCGGCTGCGCGCCCGGTTACAGTCGGCCGCCGGGACCCTGCCCGCGGCCTCCTCATTTATCAGATTGCCTCTCATCTGCATAAAGACTGAAAGAGGGTAGTCATTGTACTTGATAAATATTATATTTGTGTATATTTGTACGATTTGTGTCAGTGAGATTGAGGGCGACCTTTACTAAAGGCTTGATAGAAATAATATGTTACTTCCTGCATTAGCTGACCGAGAATGGGGTGAAGAAAGGGCAGGGACTGCACCTTACACTTCACTTGCAATAGTGTGCATTAACTATTGACAGAGAAGATAATGCAGAAGATTTGGTAGGTGTATATTCTCTGCATTAACTGCATGGCTAAATGCTGGGAATGTTCCTAACAGTTGACAAAGAAGCTTCATGGTTTATGGAGACTAATTTTGGCATTCACTGCATAGTAACGGCAAAACTTTGATACACTTTAGAAAGAGCCCTAGAGTGTGTGTCCTTTTGCTATAATTTCCCTTCCTCTGTTTACCGATCTGATTTGGGTCACTGTAATGATAAGGGACCTTCTCTCTTCAGTTATTGGTCAGCTGCCATGCTATATGTAAGCACCAAGTCTGGTCAGGGCCAGCACAACCATTAAGCAAACTAGGCAGTCTCCTAGGGTGGCAACTTCTGAGGTGTGCAAAGAGCAGAGCATTCAAAGATAAATGATAGATTCTAGCAGCCGGGGGGGGGGGGGGAATGGGGGGGGGGTGGGGGGGGGCATTAAGCTCAAGGTTTACCTAGGATATAAAAACCTTGAAGCATCTCTGGGGTCAGCCCTGAGACTTTTTGAAATAGCAAGTCGAAGACAATATTCAAAGGAAGGTGAATTTAAATGCACATATTTTAAGTTTTATTTTCTTTACTGGAAATACCATACAGCTAAAATATATAGCTCCCTGGATTCATGTTTTCCTGATTTATAGTTTGTTTTATTGCATTTTGTGACATATGAGGTTATACAGCAGATGCCTCCTCACTTGTCAAGGACAATAGAAAGAAGTAAACGTAATAACCGAGGGCAATCTGTCTATTATGATATTACATTGAGGCACTAGAAAAAAATTAAATCAAATGGCTGTCTAATCTCAGAGAAACATACTTCAACTAACTTGGATGCTATTTATGATGTTTTTATGTCCTCTGTTAAAAAAAAACCCTCACACATCTTAACTCACCAATCTCTGTCCCCATCTCTTTGTCTTAACTGTTCAAGGCTGAGGGTTTATTATGTTTAGTGTGATGTTACAGAATATAAAGGCAGATATATTGTAATGTAAAATGTAAACATAGTTTTGTACAGAGTAAAATGTCTTTTTTTGATTTGCATAGATTCTACATAGAAAATTGAATTTTAAAGCATTTCCTCAGGTAGATATAGGCTACTATACAATTGTCCCCTCCCTCTCTAATATGTGCATAAACTTAAGTGCCTATTGTCTGTATCCATATAAGTTTATCTGGAGTGAGCAGAGGGCTTCTTGGGAAGCAGTGATGGGGTTAGCATTTCCGTGTGTGCTTTATAAAACACGCGTCTGTGCGTGCAACAGAAGCTGGGATATATGTGCACGCCAAAGAGCTGCGCAACTATATGCACATAAATTCCCTGTGGTAATTTAAAAAGCAAAAATGTGTGCTTTCATTTAGGAAAAGCTCCTAGTACCTGCACAGGGAGCCATATATGTGTACTATTTATACATGCCCACAGTTATAACATTATGGCCTCAGAAGATATTTTCAAGGCCTTTTTGATGGGTAAAACAGTGCTTTACTTACAAAAATGGACTTTTAGAAAAGTCCATGGTCCCTTCCCCCACATGCATAAAGTTACGTGCCTAATGCTTCTATGTGCATAAGTTTGCCTGCACTGAGAAGAAACATTCCTAGGGCAGCATTTTTTTTTTGTGGGGGGGGGGGGTTGCGTTTCTGCAGATACTTAGGGCATCTTTTACTATCATAGCACTTAGCTCCTATGAGCTGTGTGTCAGATAAGTCAAGTTCTTAAACATTTTCAAAATATGCATGAACTGCTCCTCAGGAACACTATCGGCTCAAACTAGTTAGTGTGTCGCTAGTTTTCCAAGAGTTCAAAATAAACTATGAGTGGTACTTCACTCTGAATGTTAGTGTTAAGGTCATGGGTTAAAAATAACTGCAGACTTTATACTTCTGCAGATAGTTACAAACTGACCCAAGAGGGGAAGGCGAGGTGTTTCATAGCAAGGCGCATGTAACTTTTCCAAACCACAAAGGCAACATAGGTGCGTACGTTTTTTATAAAAACGTTCCTAGAACCAGTTCCATTAGTGCATACATCCTCTTGCGCTTGTTCGAATATACTCTGAGGCAGGCGCAAATAAGTTGCTGTAATTTTGCACACACAATTCACGATTCTGTGTCAATAGGTCTGAATTATGCAAAATGTTCAATGCTTTGTCAAAATAACAAAGCATATTGTTTTTGAGTGATACTTAATTTAAAATACACTGCAAAAAAAATCACAAAAAGGCCAACATTTTGAATCATTGCGTGCAGAGTTCCAGCGGGAGTAATAAGGGTATGTACGCCAATATTTTACAAAGTTTGAGGGTGCATTCCATCTCAGTCCTTGCTCCACTCAGGCTATGCCCCCAGGAAGGCTTATGCATATATCGAATAAAAGTGGTGGCTAGGTGGCTAGGTGCCCACTTTTCACACAATTATATAAGAGCCACTCGCCTTCCTCAGGGGTGTAATGGCACCAATATTGTAGCGTTCTAATCTTGAAATGAAATAAGTCTTAGCCATTATGCTGTCGGAAGGTGAAGTACACTATTGAGAGAGTGCATAGAAGATCCTTAGTGTGTTTCACTGTTAGAATGCTACAATATTGGTACCCTCAGGAAGGTTAGTGCCGAAACACGGCCTGTGTTAAGTGTGGCTTCAGTGTACCCGTTAATAAAGAATTTGATGGTCTTTGTGAGCCTCGCTCCTTGGTGTCTGCATAAACCATTTTAAGCCATGGCTTCCCCAGCTCTGTCTTATTACTGGGAGTAAGTGGTATGGAATCTTGCTACTTTTTGGGATCCTGCCAGGTACTTGTGACCTGGATTGGCCACTGTTGGAGATAGTATACTGGGCTTGATGGACCTTGGGTCTGACCTGGTACGGGAGTTCTTACATTCTCTTCCCCCACCCAGTGGGATAACAATATGCCTGCTATGAAACAACACATGTGCTTTTAAAGCCAGGGAATGGAGGCAGGGTAAAGTTGAAGAGCAAATGTATATGGGGTGATTTAAGTTTCAAATTAGCATGCGACATTTCTGGCGTGTACTTTGCATCTGCTGTGAGGCAGCTGCAAAATTAATGGAAACTTTTCTACCTATGGTGTGCATGCTGGTTGAATTTCTGTTGGCACCTGACTTGCAAGTTGCCTAGGAACTTTAAAAATGGTCTTTATGGGGGGGCGGAGCCTGTTGTCCAGCGGGATAGTCGCATAGCGCTGAGGCTCCCGAGAGGCCTACCAAGACTCCTGAATTTTGAACCGTTTTAATTCTGAATATTGCTTTGACTCTACCGGGGTACCTTGGGGTGATGGCGGGGACCAAACCAGCATGTCTAGATTTCGGGACCCCAACGAATTCCCATGGTAAACGCTCCAAAACCGAGCCCCCGTCCCCGCAGAAGCAGCCTGCACCTCGGGAAGGTCCCGAGATGCAGCAGGAGATCCTCACTGAAATACGAGGGGTAAAAGACCTTGTGCAATCCAACGGGGAGTCACTCCGAGCGCTGCGTGAAGATTTCGGCGTGCTGCAAAGCAAACTTGAAGGGCTTTCCCTACGACAAGACAAAATGGAAGGCATACTGGACTCACACACGCTCCGGTTGGCGAAACTTGACAAAGTAGAGCGCCAGATACGGGCCCTTCAGAAAGAAGTGGAAGATGGCAACAATCGGGCCCGCCGCAATAACATACGGCTCGTGGGCATACCGGAGGGAGCTGAGTCTGGAGACATGAAGGAGTTTCTTTGCAAGGCGCTTCCTTCCCTACTTCGGATCACATTTGCAAAAGACCTGGAGATTGACCGGGCTCATCGAGTGCCCTCAAATATGGCGCTCAATCGGAAGACCCCGCGGCCTATTATCTTTCGTCTCTTAAGATACCAACATGTTGAGCAAATTCTGAATGCCGCTCGCGCAAAAGGCCCCATCGAGTTTGAGGGCCACCGGATATCCTTCTTTCCTGATTTGGCTAAGCCCACGGTTGATCGTAGAAAGCGATTCCTGGAATTTCGACCGAGGCTACAACAACTGCAAGCTCGCTATGGCCTGATGTACCCGGCTAAACTCAGGGTAACGCTGCACAACCAGACCAGAACATTTGATGATCCTGAATTACTTGCGGAATTTTTGGAGTCCAAAGAGGCAGATCAGATGCGTTGATCCAAGGAACACTTAGCTAATTGACCTTATATTGGTAAAACCCGCCATATTGTTTTCGGACGCTCTCTACCTTAGAGACTGCCATGGCAATTCACAGCCTTGGCTTTCACTAGCCTTGATGGCCCTGCTCTATCATGCCCACAGCTCCTTCGGTGGAGACCGGAGACCAATAACAGAAAGGTTCGAATGCTACAATCGCACTCTCTTGGGCCTCCTCCCGCAGACATATGGTCGCCATTTATATTTGGGGTTATGCTTCTTCTCTGGGGCACTTCGGTGCTTGTTTTCTCATATGGGGTGTATCTGGTATCTTAATTGATGTGTATGAAATAGATGTACAGATGTGGTATATATTCCATACTTGCCTGCGCTTTTACTACAAATGTATGACAATGTCTTATGGCCCTATGTAAGGTTTTTTCATTGAACGTAAAGGGAATCAACAACCCGATTAAAAGAAAGAAAATCCTTAGTTATTTAAGTCATGAAAAGGCGGATCTGGTTTTTCTTCAGGAAACGCACTTAAATTCTACCGAAACTCTGAAACTCAATATTAAACCTTACATGGTAGCTGCCTACTCTCCGGCTGTTTCTAAGAAATGTGGGGTAGCTATTCTGGTGAGGAAATCCTTGCCTGTCACCATTATTGCCACTAGCTCTGACACGGAGGGCCGATGGTCCCGCGTCCATCTTAAAATTGGACACCTTGAACTAACATGTATATGTATATATGCCCCCAATGTGGATAATCCTGCCTTTTTTGCTACCATTGCTCAGGTTGCGCAGGCCTCTGCTTGCACCTCACTGATAATAGGTGGCGACTTTAATCAAGTCGTCGATCCTCTGATAGACAGGCAACCGCCTAGAACGAGTGGCCTGCCCAAGAGCTCCCTCACACTCACCTCCTTGATCAAAGATCTCGCTTTAGTGGATCTTTGGAGATTGTTGCATCCTGCTGAACTGGAATTTACTTTCTATTCTCCCCCCCATCTATCACAGTCCAGAATAGATTTTTTCCTAATATCTAAAGTGCTGGTATCTCAGGTAGACACAGCGATGATTCACCCATTACATATCTCAGACCATGCTGCCATTTCCTTCCAGTTGCACGCTAACCTGCCCAGGGGGAATCCGGGAAATTGGTTTTTTGATAGGACCCTGCTAGAGCAACAAGAGTTTCAGTTAGACATTCGGGCCGCCATTCAGGACTATTTCCATTTTAACTTACCACATGATACCATGGGCTGGGCTTGGTGGGAGGGCTTTAAAGCTGCCATTCGTGCAACCATTACTAGCTATCAAATTCGCTTGGGGAAACAGCGTAAGCAACAGTTATTAATATTAGAGCAACAAATTAAAGCTGGGGAACGGGTTCTTACTTCCCGCACTGATCCTTGTGTGTTGTTACGATTGCAACGCCTACGCTTTCAATATAACTCAATCCTGTCTGCCGCAGCTTCTAAAAATATCGCATCGCAGCAAGGGATGTACTATCGGGAAAGCAACCGTGCTGGTAGACTCTTAGCTAATGCCTTGAAAGGTCAAAAAGAAGCCAAGCGGGTAGCGGCTCTCCGAAACCCGGTAGGAGGGGACATAGTGACAAATAATACAGAGATAGTAGAGCTCTTCCGGGATTTTTATACTCGTCTTTATAAATCAGAATGTGACTTCACGTCAGAGGCTTTTGAGCGATTATTATCCGGAATCCAACGGCCGACCCTCTCTGAAGAGGATAGGGTTGCGATGGATAAACCCTTCTCTACTAATGAAATTCACTCTGCCCTTAAACGTGTGGCCTCGGGACGCGCCGCAGGCCCTGACGGTCTTCCGGCCGAATTTTATAAAACGTTCAGTGCTGATCTAGCCCCCCACCTAAAACACTATTTCACTGCTCTGGCTGAAGACACATCTTGCTTGGGATCCTTTTCGGCGGCGAATGTGGTAGTATTTGAAAAAGAAGGGAGGGATCCGCTGTTAACAGCTAACTACCGCCCCAATCTCCCTTCTTAACGCAGACTATAAAATTTTTGCGACTATCTTAGCCTCTCGACTATCTGACCACATGTCTACACTAATCCACCCTGATCAATGTGGTTTTATACCCGGAAGATCCACTGCCGACAACGCTAGGACTTTATGTCATGTTTTGACTAATGCTGCAAGCCTAGATCTACCACTAGTTGGCCTCTCCCTAGACGCCGAGAAAGCCTTCGACCGTCTCGAATGGCCCTTCTTGTTTGCTGTTCTCCGTTGGTACGGCTTTGGGGAGGGCTTTCTCCGGTTTCTTCAAGTCATGTATGCCGAACCCACAGCCAGTATATGTGTGAATGCTATCAAATCTCAGCCATTCAGCCTGCAAAGAGGTACACGCCAAGGGTGCCCCCTATCTCCTCTGCTCTTTGACTTAGCGCTCGAACCTCTAGCCCTGTTACTTAGGCAGTCCGCAGACATCCGAGGTGCCCCCTTTAGACACAGAGAGATCAAACTCTCCGCTTATGCAGATGATCTTATGCTTTTTATAACTCTGGACTCGGTCCCAGTAGTCTTAGAATTACTAGACAGGTATTCGCAGCTCTCGGGCTATAAGATCAACTGGACCAAATCGGTTGCTTTCCCACTTAACCACCGGGTCCATGCGGCCGACATGCAAGCCTTTCCCTTTCTCTGGCAGCATAGTATGGTGAAATATCTCGGGGTCTATTATTGCTATCCTTTAGAGGACACTATTAGTTTCAACGCCAAGGCGATAATCTCCAAAGTCCGTGAACTTACCAATCGGTGGTCTCCACTAACCCTTACATGGTGGGGCCGCTTGGAAACAGTGAAAATGATGATAGTTCCTAAAGTGAACTACATTCTCGAAATGCTACCATGTTTACTGCCCCGACACATCTACAAAGATATAGAAGGCCTTCTTATCCGTTATTTATGGCAGGGTAAAACACCCAGGATAGCTAAACAACACTTGCAATCTGATAAAGCGAGAGGAGGAGCCAGATTTCCAGATTTTCTCAAATATCATCAAGCCTTCCTCTTAAAGCAAGGTGCCCGTTGGTTGGATACCCCGGCAGCAGGCTGCCCGGTGTGGCTAGATATTGAAGAAGAGCTTAGTGGACCAGTTCCGCTGGCATACTTCCCCGGAATGTGCCATCATTCAGACTCCCGCCATTCACCAATGGTTGTAGACACTCTAGTGGCCTTTAATGCCCTCATTCAATCTCTGGGTCCGCAGGCGTGCCCCCCGGACCATCTCCCGATATGGCATAACTCTCGATTTCAAATTAACAAAAAAACGATAGCATGGAGACCCTGGTACTCCAGGGGGATTTGGACACCTAAGCAGCTGTTCGCTGGGGATCGCTGGAAAACCTTTAATGCTTTACAAACGGAATTTGGTCTACCAGCGAAATATTACTTTCAATGGGTGCAGCTCCAACATTGCCTTAAAGGCGCTCGGGTCATTCCGCGCTCTGATACTAGCGAGGAAGGGCTGTCAGAGGTGATTCGTTGTATCGGGAGTCTACCAGGGGTGGCATCTAACTTTTATAAAATACTCACTCATAGTCCAGGCAGGGACACCCCTAGGGCCCAGCAGGCATGGGAGCGCGAACTGCACATCACTTTAACTTCCCAGCAATGGAAGATAATCTGGAGCAAAGTGGTGCGGGTCTCCAGATCCGCCTCTGTCACTCAAACGCTCTTCTATTTTGCCCACAGATGCTTTTATACTCCTGAGAAGATGGCCAAATGGAATGTCAATACAAGCTATCGATGTTGGTCATGCCATACAGCGGTGGGTACCTTCGCCCATGTTATCTATGAATGTCCAGCACTACAGCAATATTGGGGGCGGGTTTGGGACCGGATACAAAGTATCCTACACTTCCGGGAGCCCCTTTCTTGGAAGATTGTGGGACTCTGCTCTGTGGCGGGGATCCCCTCTCTTCCCAGGACAGGTCGCTTCCTCCTAGATTTTATGTTAGGTATGGCTGTATGCTTAGTCACGAGAAATTGGAAGAATGGCTCCCGCCTAACTTTTACCGAATGGTGGAATTCTGTCTGCTTATATAGTACATATGAGCAGATACCTCGTCGGATGGCATTCCAGGTTCAGGACTGCTCTCATGTGTCTAAGTGGCAGATGCTTAATGACTATGTTCAGATTGCCAGATGCTCCAATATAGCCGTATAGCTACACTCATCATGTTGCAGATAATTATATTATTTCGAAAGATAATAATGTGTATATACACCCGATACTGGTTTGTTACGTATCCCAGAGAAGAAGCAGGGGGGGAGGGGGGTGGTGGGGGTTTACTGTCCGTGATTGTATAATATTATTTGTTCATGTCTTCTATTCTGTATGTCCTTTTGTTTCGATGTTCTAAAATGAAAATAAAAGTTTAAAAAAAAAAATGGTCTTTATAAGTGATTATAAACATATGAAGATAACAGAATTCACCTTAGACAAGTCATTCCTGTTTCAGAATTTGAAAAGGACACTACCAAAGCTGCTAAGTCTATCATAGTAGAGTAAATACAATAAGTAATAGGCATTTGAAAAGGAACATTTTGGTAGATGTTCCAAAAAAACATTTAGCTGATCTACAGATGAAATTTATATCTGTGCACTGTTACCTGCCTACAAAGCTATCTTCAGGTACTGTACACGTTTTAGTATGGGCTATTTCAAAGCATACATTAAAATGAAATGGCAGAAAATTAAAAAAGATAAAGATAAAATGAAATCTTCTGCTGCATCTCCTTTAATCACTTTTGTATATAATCAGTGTTTCCAAAATTCACTTGTCCATGTCTGAGGAGAGTCAATTTTGATTGCTGGTAATGCTTGTTTAATGCTTATTTGCATAACCATGTGCAACAATCTCCCCATGCCAGTGAAAGGGCAGGAGGAGTACAGTAGAGTCAGACCATGTCTACAGTGAACACCTCCACCATTGAAGAAGACGAGAAGAAAGCTTGCAGAGCTAGACCATTTTAATGGTGAGCACCCTTGTCATCAGAGAAGAGGAGGAAGAGGTACAACAACTAACACAGCTTCTCAATCTCAAAGTAGAAAAGGAGTTGGCATAGCACCAGGCTGCCGTAGCAACTAACATGTCTTCATATTTGTTTGTTCTTGTGAGTGAATGAGCAGGAAGCACAGGACTGGAATCACATCAGTAGCAAAAACCCATCTCCACTGCTGAGGTGGAGCAGGGGTGTCTGTAGCCCATCCATGCCACTGGTTTCATACCTTATGGTAAAGAGGGCTCCGCAACCAGAGCAGCTGAGGGGTAGAAGTGGCAAGCAGAAAGAGCCAGAGGTGGAGCTATGTCATTGTCTGTGGGGAGGGAGAGGTAAAGACAGCATGTGGCTTTGATGGTGGAGGGAGAATAGGGTTACCAATTTTCAGAGACTGTCCCCATATTTACATGGTGGTCCCCGATCATTTCTGCTCCGTAGATGCATAGAAACAAAGAAACATGATGGCAGAAAAAAAACACACAGCCCATCTAGTCTGCCTTTCCATATCAACCAGTACAATGGTCCCCTTTTTTCCTTTAGAGATCCTCTGTATTTGTCCCATGCCTTTTTGAATTCAGACACTGTCCTCATCTCTACCACCTCCACTAGGAGACTATTCCACGGATCTACCACTCTTTCCTTGAAGAACAATTTCTGCATATTACTCCTGAATCTTCCCCTTTCATCCTCATCCTATGTCCCTCATAGCAGAGTTTGCTTTCAATCGAAAGAGGCTGTCCCCCTGAACATTTATGCCACGGAGGTATTAAAACAACTCAATCATATCGCCTCTATCCCACCTTTCCTCAAAAGTATACATATTAAGATCCTTAAATCTGTCCTCATATGCTATATAATGAAGACCACTTACCATTTTAGTAGCCATCCTCTGTACCATTTCCAACCTATTTATATCCTTTGGAAGGTGTGGTCTCCAGAATTGCACACCATACTCCAAATGAGGTCGCACCAAAGACACATACAGAGGCACTATCACCTCCTTTCTTCTGCTGGCCATTCCTCTCCCTATGCACCCAAGCATCCTTCTAGCTTTTGCCATTTCCTTTTCTACCTGTTTAGCTACTTTAAGATCATCAGACACAACCACACCCAAGTCCCGTTCTTCTTTTGTGGATAAAAGTACTTCACCCCCTATACTATATCGCTCCTTTGGATTGCTGCAGCCCAAATGCATGACCTTGCATTTTTTAACATTAAATCTCAGCTGCCAAATTCTAGACCATTCTTCAAAGCTTAGCTAGATCCCTCCTCATGTTATCTACACTTTTCTGGGTGTCTACTCTATTGCAGATTTTTGTATCATCCGCAAAGAGGCAAACCTTATTTGACAGCCTTTCTGCAATATCACTAACAAAGATGTTAAAAAGAATCGGACAGATCCCTGAGCCACACCACTGGTAACCTCCTTCTCTTCCATTTGCCTGTACACTTTGTCACCTCCCTCTCAACCAATTTCTAACCCTAGCAGTAATGCCTACAGTATTCAGTTTGTTTATAAGTCACCTGTGCAGAACGGTGTCAAAGACTTTACTGAAATCTAAATACACCACATTTAGGTCACCCAGTCAAAGAAATCAATCAGATTTGTCTGACAAGACCTGCCTCTGGTGAATCCATGCTGCCTCAGATCCGGAAATCTGTTGGACTCCAGAAACCTCACTATTTTAGTTTTCAGCAGCGCTTCCAATAATTTACTTGCCACCGAGGTTAAACTAATCGACCTGTAGTTTTCAATGATATCCTTACCAAAACCATATCTAGCCCTGTGCGAGCGGTGTGGCTGCACAAGGTGCAAAGGCTTAAGGGGCGCATTTCAGCTGTCTGCCACTGCCTACCGCTGCCACTTTTTCTTCTCTCAGCGGTGATAGGCAACGGCAGACAACTGAAATGCACCCCTTAAGCCTTCTCATGGCATGCTAAGCAAGTCTGGTCTCTTCCTCCCTCCTCAGACGCGATGTCAGAGCAGGGAGGGACAGATCTGCTTAGCGCTCCGGCATCTTGCACATTGGGCATGCCTGTTCTCTCCCGCCACCCTTCAGAAAGTGGCTGGATGGAGGTGTGAGGGGGGGGAGCTCCCGATGTGCAAGTCGCACAGAGCGTGATTAATGCTCGGTACGGCCTTGATCCTTACTTACGCTTTTTTGAAAATGGGACCACATGTGCCTCTCTCCAGTCCTCTGACACCATTCCTGACTCCAACGAGGCATTGAAAAGGTCAGTGAGTGGAGCAGCTAGAATGTCCTCAAGTTCCCTCAGTATACTTGGGTGTATCCCATCTGGTCCCATCGCTTTGTATACTTTAAGTTTAGCTAGCTTCTCATGAACACAGTCTCATGAAAATTGTTCAAGGTGCCTCTTGCTTTTGTTCCCGTTTGCAGGCATTTTCTGAGGTCCTGCTCCTGGTTCTTCATCTGTGAACACAGAACAGAAATATTTGTTAAGCAATTCCGCTTTATCCTCATCAGCTTCTACATATTCCTCCCCTTCACCCTTGAGTCTGACAACACCACTTTTGCCCTCCCTCTTCTCACTAAGATATCCAAAAAATGTCTTATCCATGTATTTTATTACATTGGCTATTTCCTCCTCTTTTTGAATCTTTGCTAGCTTCTCTAAGTTTTTCCAAATATAGATGCCTGTCTTCCTCTCTCTGTGATCTCTTGTACTGCATGAAGGCCTCCCTCTTTTTCTTCACGTTTTCAACTACTTCTTTTGAAAACCATAGCGATCTCCTTTTCCTTTTACCTTTATTTCCATTTTAACAAAAAGGTTGGTTGCGGGGGGCGGAGCCTGATGTCCAGCGGGTAGGACGCTTTGCGTTGAAGCTCCCGAGAGGCCTACTTAGAATCCTGACTTAATACCTATACAAATTTACTATTTCGCTCCGAGCTGACCGGGGCACATCGGGGGGGATGGCGGCCCATAAACCAGCGCGCTTGGACTTCGGGTCTCCTTCTTCTTCTCACGGAAAACGCTCCAAAACAGAGGTGTCCTCCCCACAGAAGATGGTCCCATTTCGTGAAAACCCCGAAATGCACCTGGAGATTTTGGAGGAAATACGCGGCGTGAAGGAATTGGTGCAGTCCAATGGAGAAGCGCTTCGAGCCATGCGAGAAGACTTTGGAGTGCTCCAGGACCGACTTGAAAGTCTTTCATTACGGCAGGACAACATGGCGGGGGTCCTCGACTCGCACGAGGTGCGCTTGGGCAAACTGGACAAGGCTGAGCGCCAGATACAGAATCTTCAAAAGGAGTTAGAAGATAGCAATAATCGAGCCCGTCGCAACAATGTGAGGCTCCTCGGAATGCCGGAGGGGGTGGAAGCAGGAGATATAAGAGAATTCTTGCTCAAAACTCTTCCCTCCTTGCTGAAGACCACTTTTCACAGAGAACTGGAAATCGATCGAGCACACCGTGTTCCTGCCCACATGGCGCTCAACCGCACGACCCCCCGGCCTATTATCTTTAGCTTGCTACGATATCAACAAGTGGAACAAATTTTACATGCTGCCCGAGCGAATCATCATTTGGAATTTGAAGGTCGTAAGGTCTCCTTCTTTCCTGATCTGGCAAAGCCTACCGTTGACCGTCGGAAGAAACTCCTTGCTTTTCGCCCTCGACTTCAACAGCTACAGGCTCGCTTTGGCCTGTTGTATCCAGCGAAGCTCCGAGTGACTCTCCACAACCAAACCAGGACGTTCGAAGATCCTGATCTACTATCAACATTTTTAGACTCCAAAGAAGCAGAGCAGATGCGCTAATCCCAAATCTTGGACTCTTATCTGCCGGCTCTATCCGCCATTTTGAAGGGCCCGATGCGGCGGTCATAGCCAAGCACAGAAATAGCCTGGACTTTCTTTCTTTCTCTATATGACTTTTGTTTTTTTGGTCTCCTATCCCTTCATGATGTGTGCCTCGGTCGGATTCGGAGCACGCACAGTCCTACAGGTTATGTGTTTTTTCAATTTCGGCCTTCTCTGGGGTTTCTCCCCGCAGACACATGGTCGCCAGTAATTTTGGGGTTTTGCTTCTCCTCTACCGTACTGCGGTTTTCTTTGTTAATGTGGGGCGCTTCATTGTATTATATTAGCTTATTTTTCCTATGTCATGTGTACAGCCAGATACAGTCAGTTTGAGGGATATAGTGAAATTATGTGTGCTATCATGCTCAGAATTTTTAACTTTTCTGAATGGCCTTATGTAAAATCTTATCATTCACCGTCAAAGGCATTAATGGTCCACTCAAAGGAAAGAAAATCCTTAGCTATCTTAGCCATGTGCATGTTGATTTAGTGTTTCTTCAGGAAACGCATTTAAACTCTGCTGAAACACTGAAACTCAATGCTAAGCCTCACATGGTAGCTGCCTATTCTCCCACCGTTTCCAAATGGTACGGGATAACCATTCTGGTTAAGAAGTCTTTGCATGCTACTGTACCTGATATTAGCGCTGACAAGGAGGGTAGATGGGCCCGTGTACACCTTGAGGTTGGAGATAGTGAATTCACGTGTATTTGCATTATGCCCCGAATGTGGACAACCCTGCTTACTATGCAAGTATTGCGCAGTTGGCCTTGGCCTCTGCCAATGCTCCATTAATACTTGGTGGCGATTTTACTCAAGTGTTCCCTCAATCTTTTCTTCTCAAACAAGGTGCTCGTTGGTTGGAAGATCCAGTACCGAGTAGACCTGTGTGGCTAGATATAGAAGCGGGCCTTTGCAAACCGATTCCTCTTACCTTTCTCCCTGGTATGACTCTCCCATCAGACTCCTACTATCTACCAATGCTTTTAGACACTTTAGGTGCCTTTAATACTCTTATGCAATCTTTAGACTCCCGACTCTGGTCAGTGCAACTTCAGCATCGCCTTCGGAGCACTAGAGTACACCCGCCATCGGCATTCCCTACATAAGGTTGATTGGAAACTTTCCGATCTCTCGGTAGTTCACCGGGTGTAGCATCCAATTTTACTAAACCTTATGTAATGCTATAACTAGAGATACCCCTATAGCGCAGAAAGTATGGGAGAGAGAATTGCATGTGACTTTGACCTCGGAGCAATGGAGCCTTATCTGGAGTAGAGGGACACGGGTTCCCGATCCGCCTCACTCACTCAGACCCTCTTCTTTCTAGCCCACCGGTGTTTTTACACTTCTCACAGATTAGACAAATGGAACACTACTCAGGGCAATGGTTGCTGGACACGTCCTGCGGCCATTGGTTCATTGCCTCATGTTATGCATGAATATCCCGCACTACAGTATTACTGGCGTCGGGTCTGGGGTCGTATTTAGTCTATCTCGCACTCTCAGGAGCCCCTTTCTTGGAGGATAGTGGGACTTCGCCCAATTGCGGGGATCCCCTCTCTCCCAAAAATGGCTTATCTCCTTTCGAACTTTATGCTTGGCATTGCTATTTCCCTAATTAAGTAATACTGGAAAATTAGCTCCCATCTGAGCCCCAATGAATGGTGGAATCATGCCTGTCTTTACAGTAAATATGAACAAATACCTCGTCTGTTCGCTTCCTCCGTTCAGACTCCTTCTCATTGGTCTCAATGGAAGCTGCTCAATGACTATGTACATTTTGCTAAATGCTCTCATCTGACTGTCTAACTTTGTATATATCTCTGTCCCATGATCATGCTGTATTGTAGATACTCTTTTGATCGTTTGATGTATAATCACTGTTAATTGGAAGCGCTCACATGCTGATATAATCGGGTAGAGAAGAAGCATCGGGGTGGGGGGTAATGGGTTTACTTTTCCTTATTGTATACCTGTTTTGTCTCTTTTGGTGTGTTGTTTCTTTTGTTTGTTGCAAAATGAAAATAAAAGTTAAAAAAAAAAAAAAAAAGGTTGGTTGCCCTTAAAATATCCCCTTTCAGTTTTGCCCACTGTTTTTCTACATCCCCTAGCTGTGCCCATCCCGCTAACGACTCCCTGAGATATTGGCCCATCTTGGCAAAGTTAGTTTTCCTAAAGTCTAAGATCCTCGCTTTTGAATAGATTTTAGCAGCCCTAGTCCTATTACTGAACCACACCATCTGGTGATCACTGGATGCAAAATGATCTCCCACTATAACATCAGAAACACGTTCACCTTTGGTAAGCACCAAGTCCAGCGTGGCCCCTTCACGTGTGGGTTCTTTTACCAGTTGCCTGAATAGTTCTCCCTGTAAAGAATCCATTTTCTCCTTACTTCTAGATGATACTGCAGCCAGAATGTGCCAATCAACATCTGCTATATAGAAATCCCCTACTGGTAGCACTTCCCCTTTCCTGGCAATGCTGTGTACGCCTTCAATTAACTCTCCAGCCACCTCTTCCTCCTGTGAGGGAGGTCTGTATATCATGCCAATGCAAATAGATTTCTCTTTCCCTCTTTCTAGTTTAAACCACAGTGCCTCCTCTCTATCTTTTAAGCCCTGTAGTTCCATAGCTTTAATATTATATTTTACATATAGTGCCACTCCTCCTCCCCTTCTTCCTACCCTGTCCTTCCTGAAAAAAGTATAGCCTGGTATAGTTACATCCCAGTCATGATTGTCCATGAACCATGTCTCTGTTACTGCCACTAAATGCAAGTCAGCCACTGCCATTAAAGCTTCAACACCTGGGATCTTATTTCCCATGCTATGGGCATTTATACACACTGCTTTCCATATGTTGCCCATTTTACCCATTTCCATGAAAGGTATTTAATGCTTCATTTACCTGGATGCTTTCTTCACACAAGATACACAGGGCTGGCCCGATCCACTGTGCAAACTGTGCATGTGCATGGGGCAGCGGCCTCAGGAGGGCAGAACGGTTGGCATAGTGAGTCGACAAGGTCCTGGCATAAGGCAGGCAAGCAGTGATCCACAGGTAGCATGATGACGGGCAGCAAATGGCAACTTACCTGTATTACAAATCAGCACGGGGCTTTGAAGCCCATGTGCGCTGCACTTCAGATGCACAGCACATGCATGGACTCCATAGCCCCGTGATGATTTTCAGGAGAGTTGTGGCATTTGCTAAGTGATTGGCTCTCTGAATAGTGGAGCTGCATGGGGCAGGAAGTTTGTATTCCTTCTCTGTGCAGCTCCACCGTTCAGAGAGCTTAGCAAATGCCAAAACTCTCCTGAAAATCATCGCTGGGCTTTGGAGTCCATACACATGCCACGTGTCTGATGTGCAATGCATGTATGGGCTTCAAAGCCCCATACTTCTTTGTAATGCCTGCAGGTTACAGTCTGCTGCCCGATCACGGTACGGGTAACTGCTCAACCGTGGTATCCTACAGCACAGGATAATCAATGAAAGCGGTGGTGGCGGTGACGGTGTGAGAGAGAGAATCATGCTGGGGGGTTTTGAGAGAGAAGCTTCCTGGGTCAGGCGATAAGAGAGAGAGAGAGAGACAGATAGACTGACAGAAGGGGATGGGGTATAAAAGAGAGATAGTGTGGGGGTGGGTCATAAGAGAGTGAGAGAGAAACAGCCTGGAGGAAGCCTGAGAGGGGAGATCATGAGAGAGAGAGACACACATAGCCCATGACACTCACCATGACAGACCCACACAGGGGAAAATTGCCACTGACAACCTTGATGCTTTGGATGCACTGTGTAAGACGGCATGGCAGACTCCATGGGGACTCATCTCAGAGATGATGGTGAATCAGATGTAGTTTTTTGTTTGCTTAGCCTGTTTACCAAGAGATGTTAGCTAGTTCTGTTTACTGGGGAAAGCTCTGAGAAATGCAATACACTTTGAATCTGTGGAAGCCTTTTGGTATAACTTCTGAACTAGTTGATGATGAGAGACTATGGGCCTGATATTGAGTTCAGACGGCTAGATGCGAGTACAGCATCTAGCCGTCAGCGCCATCCTCTAACTCTGGATATTCAATGCCGGGGTCATATGCGGCTTTGAATATTTGGGGTCGCCGCACATACCTGGAAGCTGCAGAGGCTAACCAGGTATCAGGCAATATTGCACTGCTGCTCGGTTATCTTCTATGGGTAAAGTTAGGCCAGCTTTTGCAACGCCTATCTTTTGCCTGCAGAAGCTAACTGGGTAGTGGTGCAATATTCCTGCTATCTGGTTAGCCTTTGTCGCCACCATGACATGCCCCGGAATGCCCACCTCACACCCCAATGCCAAGTGGTTAGCATTGAGGCATATTGGGGTGGCATGTTAGTGCCATTGAATATCCACCTGAGCAGCATTTACACGATTTACAGGGCTGTTAACCATGTAAGTGCCTTTCACATATCGGTCCCTATATCATTTGAGAATCTGGGTATGAAGTGTGTAAGTGCAGTGTCAACATTTAAATGCAAGTTGCACAGATAGGACAAGCTTCAGGAATCTACTTTTGTCATAGGAAACTACTCCTGTCATATGGATGGGGGAGGGAACAGAGAGAGAGAGGTGGAGATACTAAGCTATGAGGGATAACAGGGAGAGAGATGGTGGTCTCTGAGGGGTGGATGGAGAGGGCATGTTGAGCTCTTAGGTGTGGACAGATGGAGAAATTTGAGTGGATAGAGAGGGAATAAAGAAAGACATGGAGGGAGGAGCTGAAAGGGAAAGAACAATATATTGAAGGCAGATAGAGAGGGAATAAAGAAAGACATGGAGGGAGGAGCTGAAAGGGAAAGATCAGTATATTGAAGGCAGATAGAGAGGGAATAAAGAAATACATGGAGGGAGGAGCTGAAAGGGAAAAATCAATATATTGAAGGCAGATAGAGAGGGAATAAAGAAATACATGGAGGGAGGAGTTGAAAGGGAAAGATCAATATATTGAAGGCAGATAGAGAGGGAATAGAGGAAGACAGAAGGATCAAGGAGAAATGGCAAATGGAGAGCAGACACTGGAAAGAGGGTTAAGAGAAAACAGAGCATAGCAGAAGAAAGACTGGAATCTCTGTGACTGAAAAAAATAAAATGTCCAGACAACAAAGGTAATCGCTTTTAAATGTATGATAGTTCCTTAAGGTCTATGTGTAGACCCTACTATGTGTGCTGTGTATTACCCCTGTTCTCTCTATCTATGCCCCAAATTTTCTGTCTTGATTTTGTGACATATCCCAAAATTATAATCAAACCGCTTCTGATCGCTGGAAGTAGCGGTATATAAGTGTTTGCTAAATAAATAAAATAAATAAATAAAGGTACAAAACAAGGTATTTTATTTTGAATTTATTAACTGGAATATGTTAGCTTCGGGAAATGTGCATTGCTGATGTCTGTGTTTTTGTTCACTTTTAGAAGAGATGCCTTTCTATTTGTATTTCTTTAATGTTGCCATCAGAGCGGAGTTTGACTTCTCCCGGTTCCTCGTTTAATTATTATCTATTTCTAATTTGTAGTCCTTTCGTTTTATATTTGGTGAGGGTTTGTCTGTGTTTTGTGTGAGTGACGAGGGTGTGATATTTTGTTAGCTTGCAGTTTCTGTGTAGAGATCTCTAGCAATCCCACAGTAGGAAAGGTATTGTTCTTTAAGATGTATTGTTTTCATATTTGTGGTACTGTTTTTTCATAGATAGGATTGGTGCTACATGAGTCCTGGTAATGCTATGTTATGGCGGGTTTGCTATGAGCTCCGACTAATCTTTTTGCAGGATTTTATAGTATTTCCTCATGTATATGGTAGTTGGTGCCGGAAGGAAGTCATGTAGAAATCTGGTAGCCTCTCTCTAACCCCACTGCACATGTAAATGATGTTCAGGCACTCCTACAGTTATTAAGTTATTGCTGGGACAAAAATTACAGTCATGTGGCATCTTATAGACCAATTTATTGAGCCCTCAGTAAACGCGTTGGTCTATAAGGTGTAACCTATAAGGTACCACCTTCCTCTGTCATTTTTGCTACTCCAGAGTAACACAGCTACCTCTCAGAAACTTTTTCTCATGTTGGGAGAAAAGAGAGGCTTGCAAAGGGCTCCACTGAAATGCAATGGGTCAGGGGGTGCAGCAAAGTACTCCCTTGCAGAGGGCAGCAAAAAAGGTAGCACCAGCTCTGAAGATATTTCTTATTTCTTTTCTTTCTCTCTACACATTTGCAGCAGGCAGCAGTTTGGCATGAAACATCTACTTCATGCTGTCTGTCTGCTCAACAGTGAGATAGAAATGAGAGCTCTTGTTTAGCACTATTGGCTCCAGCAAATAGCTTCCTTGCATGCCAACCCAGCACAACCCTGATCCAACCAGACCAAGGTCCAAGGCCCATCAGGAGGAGACAAGCCTGAACCTGAGCCAGATATTGCTCAAGTGAGAGTCCGGCAGGACTTATGGCACCACTCCAGCTGCAGTAGAGGACCATCGACCATTCAGGGGACAGTTCTGTGCTACATCCTGGAGCCTTGGGTAGTAACTGTCATGGAAACAGAATCTTGATTACCCCTCTAACGAAGCATGTGCTCCTGATCCTGCCTCTGAAGCACGCTGTAGCCTCCAGAATATGTAGGTTTTGGAAACCTTGTCAGTAGAGACACTGAGCAGTACCTATGTCTGCTAACCTGATGCCAGTTTATTTATTTATTTGAAAATTTTATACCACATTTTCCAGCAGATAAAATGTGGTTTACATGGAACAAAGATTTGAATCATACAATAAATGTTACATATTCATAAAATGTTTGGAACTATATACATTAACATTGTCAGACAGTGGAGTGTCATCAACATTAGAACTATATACAGGGTTGCCATTTAATCTAGCAATTTGGTCTAAGTGGGTTAGCTAAAAGGGGGGATGCCTTTTGTTTGTAGGCATGTGTTGGAAGGGTTATGTATTAGGATGGGAGGGATCAGTACTGTTAGGGTCATTTGGGTTTCGAAAGTGAAGTATAAATAGTGGGGTTTGACTTTTTTGTGGAAGGTGGGAAGCTCATTTATGTCTCTCAGGTAGCCTGGGAGGGTATTCCATAGATGAGGGGTTATGTGGGAGAACACTTTATTGTTTGTTGTCTTTCTTGATTTCTTGAAGTTAATTGGGATTGTAAGCTTGTTTCTATTATAACCTCATTGTGTGTGAATGTGAGCTACCTTGGTAATAAGCGTGGTGAGGTATGAAGGGGCAATATTATTGATTAGTTTGAAAGTGGTAACGGGTATATTATAGTTGATATGGCTCTGAATTTGAAGCCAGTGCAGTTCATACAAAATTGGAGTGATGTGTTCCACTGGGTTGATATTCACAGTTATCCTTGCTGCAACATTTTGTGCTATTTGGAGTTGTCTTAGGGTTTGTTTTAAGGCCTTGTAGGATAGTGTTACTGAAATCGAAGTGGGGTATAATGATTGCATTGATGACAGATTTGATGTGTGGTGGTGAAGCAGAAGCTGAGTAGTTTTAACATTCTGAGCTTGTAAAAGATCTGTTTTGTTGTTTGTCTTATGTGTGCTGTCATATTGAGTGTGTGGTCAAGGACTACTCCGAGGTATTTTACCTCATTTTTGATAGAGATATTTGCGTCTTGGATTCTAATAGATGTTGGAAGGGTGAAATTCTAGTTCCTTGTTACATATAGAGCTTTGGTTTTGTTAAAGTTGATTCTAAGGTTGTGAGTTGATAGCCATTCTGTTATCTCAATGAAGCAATCTGTAATTTAATGGTTTGATGGGTTGGAGATGTTTAACGGGAGATATATCATTATATCATCCGCGTATATATGACAGTTTACCTGGAATTTTTTGAAGATTCAGTAATTGTTAAAGAGCAAGGCTGAGTGCAGAACCTTGTGGTAGTCCTTGTTCTTGTTTGTAGGGTTCAGATAATTGCTGTTCTATTCTTACCTGTTGTGTTCTGACTGTTTGCTTTAGCCTGGAGAGCATAATGTGATGGTTTATGCGATCAAAAACTGCTGTGATGTCAAGAAATAGAGGAGGAATACTTGTTTGGTGTTATCTATACCACATGTGAGTTGATCGAAAAGGAAAAGCTGCGTTTCGACTCCATGGAATGGACAAAAGCCATATTGGTGTTCGTCCAGCGGAGCAAAGGTGTCAATATAGCCCTGGAGTTTGGTTTGAACTATTTTTTTCTATCAGTTTAGCCATGAATGGAAGGCTCGAAATCGGTCTGGTTGATATGGGGGCACTTTTATCCAAGGAGTTGTTTTTCAGAATAGGACGTATTAAAGCATGTTTTAATGAGGGGGGTAGAAGGCCCTGTTGAAGAGAGATGTTGATTATGGGTAGAATGAATGAAACGAGTTCCACTTTTGTAGCTTTTATCTAGCTAACTGGACAGGGGTCAAGGTCCTAATTCGTCTTTAGTTGGGGTGAGAAGATTTACCAGAGGGAGTTCTGTGTGATGTTCGGTTTGTTTAGATTATTTATGGGTAAATATTGATGTTTTAGCTCTTCCTTGTAGTAATTAGCTAGAGTTTTGGGTGCTATTATAGGATAGGTTGTGTCTTTGTTGGTGGTGTTATTGGTTAGTGATTTCACTATTTCAAATAGCTCCCTTGGGCGAATGAGTGATTTTGATAAAATTTAACATCTCTTATATACCGCACTATTGTCATCAGCGCGGTTTACATGAAACTAAACATATACATACAGAGTAACTGTAGTGCATTTACAAGTAGTTGTCCTTTTTACTTGCGTTGATGGTTTCCCTGTATTGTTTGAGAATAGCCAAAGAAGGAGCCACTAATGATCATGCTGCTACAGTTGCTGAGTGGCAAAGCCATGAGCACCGTTCTTCAGATAGAGACTCTTAGTCCATTGCTACCTGCAGCCTCCGGGGGGTGGAAGATGTAAGAAAGACCTGCGATCAAAGTGGCCTAGTGATGGAGGAAAACAGGCAGTGAGTTTTTTTGCCCTTTGGGGTGGGGGGGGGGGGGGTTGCTGTTATTCAGTCAAGGCAAGGGGACATACTAGATTGGAACAAGGGATCCTCCCCCCAAATCCAGCATGCCTCCTTGTTTCAGACGGTAGCACAAAAAAAACCCCAAAATGCTTAAAAGCAGCTCTCTATGCCTGCATGTCCTCCTCACCCCCTCCCAATCTGGCATCACTCCTTACTTCAGCAGGCAGAACAAAAAAATAAGCAAATACAAAAGAGCATTTTATGTTTATGCTTTTGAGCTGCCAATTTGCTGGAGTGGAGGAGTGGCCTAGTGGTTGGGGCAAGGTACTTCAGGCTGGAAGGTCAGGGGTTCAAATCCCACTAGAGGACAGCAACCTTGGGCTGGAAGGACTGGGGTTTCTAGTCCTACAGGTGCTCCTTGTGGTCTTGGGCAAGCCACTTAACCCTCCATAGCCCATGTTCCCTGTAAAATAGTTATCTCCAAGTTATAATGCCCTGTTCACTGTAATTTCAGTTTGTTCAATGTAATCTGCTTTGATATCATGAAAGGTGGTATATAAGAAATGTTAAATAAATAAATAAAATAATGAAAGGGGACATGCTGGATTGGGAGGAGGCAAGGGGAGAATGCCATGTTGTTGTTTTTTGTGTTTTATTGTGCAATGGAAACATGCTGATTGTGGGGGGGGCGTGAGCAAGAGGGAAGACGGTCAGCTGTGGTAGGGAAGGGGCAAGAAAAGCAAGGGAGATGGGTGCTGGGCACTAATGTTCCTGAGAGGGAGAAGACTCCTCCCGTGTCCCGCCACTTCTATCACATGCCCTGCCCACATGTTCCAGATTTGCGAACCACAAATCTGGTAACCTGAGGGGAAAGGAAAGATGGCATGCTGTGAAGGAGGGAATATAGCATTGCTTGGGTGGCAGAAGAGTTCAGAAGAAAAAGGGCAGCTGAAAGGAGAGAGAATGCATGGCAAGAGATATTGCATAGGATAAAAAAAATAAAAGGGCTTGATACATGAAGATCTGCAGAAGACATAGTAAAGCTAAGTGTTTGAGAGCTGTGGCGCTTGTTATGAGCGAATTGTTTCTAGCTTATTGCTTTACTTTGTTTTAGGCTCCTGGGAGTAGCTGGGGCCACAGCAATGAGAGATATGGAGAGGTTGTCCTAATTCTGCTAGTGGTGTGGTTTAGAAATGTTTGAATATAAAATGAAAAGTTGAATTAAATAAAAATGAAAGGAGAGGAGTTTTTCTGACCCATGATGGCGATTGTTGGCAGCTCCCCTTGAGGCGGTTCACAGCCGCTGCGTAGGGGGAAAGCACACGCTACTGAGGTCTTTTCTCCTCCTTGTAGTATTTAAAAGTAATTTGTGTGATCTGTTGGAGGATCTTCCAAGGGTAGAATTAAGGTAAAACGAATTAAGTGCTGAGGTTTTGTGAGGTATATTTGATATTCCTTGGCAAGACAATTTTGTTTGGTTGTACGGAAAGGAGAAACATAAGTGTGAGGAAGAAAGGCGAAATAGAGAAGGACGAGGCATGATTGCTGACTGAAAGAAGAAGAAATAAGTGCAAACTTAAGTCTATGATCGATAATTCTCCAAATATGATTTCTGTGTTCTTTATAGTAATAGGAAACCAGATGGTTCTGGATGAATAAGCTACTCACTGAACAAGACTGGCCAGGCTCATGTATACTGTATATGTGATTTTTAAGGCAGTGCTTCTCAAGCATCCTCTGTACCCTTACCAGTGCTTGAGGATCACCACAATAAATCAACATGAGACAGATTTATAGTGGGTCTCTTCTGTATGCAAATTGTGTGTGCTGTTTTTCTGCTGGTGGGGTGCTGTTTTTGTTCCTGCAAATTTATCTCATGCATATTCATTGTGGCAATCCTGAAATCTGACTGGCTAGATCTGCCTCCAGGGGAAGGTTGAGAAACAATGTTTTACAGTACATAGAAAATGATGGCAATTAAAGACAATATAGCCTATCCAATTCTCCCTTCCAATCTGCCCTTTCCCTACCTCATAGATCCATGATTTCTTGAATCTAGATCTAGTTCTTATCTCTCTACCTCCACTGGGAGGCTATTCCATGCATCCACACCCTTTCTGAACACACTACTAAAACCCTTATCTACTCTCGCACTTCTTGTCTAGACTTTTGCAACCTGCTCCTCACAGGCTTCTTCTTCAAAACTTAGCTGCACAGCTAATCTTGTGCCTGCTTCGCTATGCTTATGTACTGACTCTTCTCAAGTGATTTCACTGCTTCCCTCCATTTCTGCATTCTGTTCAGGCTTCTCCTACTGACATACAAGTGCATTAATTCTGCAGCTCCTCTCTACTTTTCTTCTCTTGTATCACCCTACACCCCTCCTCGGGAACTCTGCTCCTCTGGCAGATCCCTTTTATCTGTGCCTTTCTCTGCCACAGACAACTCCAGACTTTGTTCATTCTGCTTCACTGCTTCATATGCCTGTAACAAACTACCCGAGTCAGTATGTCTTCTCCAGCCCTATTTAAATCCAGGATAACAACACATCTTCAAGACTGCTTTTGGATCACGATCCTCTCCCTGTCCTGTCCACCACATCTCTATTAGATTGAAAGCTCTGACGGGCAGGGATTGTCTCTTAAATCTGTATGTACAGAGCTGTGTACACTTTGTAGTGTTATACAAATGATTAACAGTAGTGGTAATAATAGTACTATTTCCTCAGATGACTACTGAATCTATCCTCTTTCATCTTCATTCTATGAGCTCTTGTACCAGTGCTCCGTTTCAACTGGAAGAAAGCTACCTCCTGTGCAGTTGTTCATACTACCGAGGTATTTACATGTCTCCATTATATCCCTCCTCTTTTGCCTTTCCTACAAAGTATACATAGTGAGATCTTTGTCTATCCCCATATGCCTTATGACAAAGGTCAATGACCATGTTAGTAGCTACTCTCTGGTCTGACCCTAGCTTGTTTATATCCTTTTGATGGTGTAGTTTCCAGAATTGTACACAGTACTCCAAATGAGACTTATTAAGGTGGCCAAAGAGAAAAAGCCAAGGAATGGACAGGAGGAAAAAGGAGGTGGAAGTGCCTTTGCATATCATCCGATACAGTCACCCACCTTGGTCCCGCTCTTCTTTCATACAGTCTTCACACTTGGTTTTTTGCAGCCCGAAAGCATATTTTTAGCATAGAGTCTTAGCTGCCAAATTCTCAACCAAGCTTTGCTAGATCCTTCCACACATTGTCTGCATCTTTCAGGCTGCCTACCCTGTTGCAGAATTGTCTTTATAAAAGAGGGGCAGAAGTGTCTAAAAAACGTACATTAAATCTAGGCATGATCACTTGTCCAGCACCTCGATTTCTAAAGAATGCTCCTAAATATAGCCTTTTATAACATTCTGTGTAAATCTGAGCTCCTCCCAAGCACAATCCATGTAGATGCCCACAATGAAAGTACATGGGATCGGTCTTATGCACGCACTTACAGAATGGCGACTGGCTAAAGCACACGTGTAAATGCGCATTCCTCATGTAAGTCTGTGAAAATAGGTGACTATAACTATTATGCTATTAGAAGTCCGTGTTCTGAGATATTATTCTTTATGGATGTCTATATCAGGCATGTCCACGTTACTGAAATCATGACTGCACTTGGTTACCCGGAACACAACTGGTATCGATTAGCCTAATTTTATATTTCAGTTTTTATTTAGATGTCTACACTTCTGTTTTTTTCAATTTTACTTCAGCTCACATGCTCCCTGCACTATTTTATGCCACTGTATGAGAGCCCCTAGTGTTACATATCACCACACCATGTATTGGTCCCCTTTTTAGAGTTTTTCCTTTTGTGCATTGCTTTTATGAGAACAAATGATTATTTACTGCCGCTTATATATCTCATTTACTAACCCTTGCCAACTCTCACTGTGGGGCTGCCCATTTAGATACGATATGGTTTCAATTTAATATGTACTTGGATCCTGATAGGTTGTTACATCCTGTAAAGTTTTTTTTTAAGCTCCTTTGATGGCCATATAGCATGTCCATGGACTTGGTACTATATTTATGTAACCCAACTATATTTCTCCGGTCACCCAATATAGGTCTGCGATATGGTGTTATCTGTTTACTTAGAGTGATTGTCTTTCTGGCCTCTCTATAGATAGGTGGTGCCCTTACAGAGTGTGTTATTACCTTTAAGTAAGTGGCTTCTGTATTAGTAGGATCCTGACTCCATATTGGTGATAACACTGCTTCACCACAATTGCTACTTTATCACTGTACATTGTGTTTTTGTTATGCCATTAGAAGTATATGATGTTTTATATATCTATATTCTTATGTTTTCTATTATACACAGTCCTACACTTTTCTCTTAACAAGATTGTCTTGGTTATTTATTATTTTACTACCACTATTCCCCTACTACTGTACATTGTTTTTATTATGTCCTTAAGAGTATATGATTGTCTTACATATCTGTGGTTTTATGTTTTCAGTTGTGTACAGTCCTACACCTTTCTTTTATCAAGATTGTCCTGGTTATTTATTAGGGGCCCGATTTTGATCTGAGCAGTGCTATGCGTCGCTTTGGTGCATTGCCCATCCCTCCCGCTTAACCCGAAAATCCGGTTATTGCTGCACAGCTAGGAGGCCACAGGAGCTATCCGTGTAGCAACGATTTTCAATGCTATATGGTTAGCCCTGGTGCCTTTAAGGTGCAGAGAGCTAACCATGTAGCATCGAAAATCGTTGCTACATGGGTAGCGCCATGGTCCACCTCTGCACCGCCCTGGAACGCCCTGACACGCACCGATGCTAAGCGCATGGCATTGGGGCATGTAAGAGACAAACCAGGGAATTTTCAAGGGCACTACCTGTGTAGGTGCCTTTGAAAATTCCCTGTTAAGGCATTTACATGGGTAATTAGGGCAGTTACCTGCGTAAATGCCTTAAAATATTGGGCCCTATATTTATTATTTTGAACTATGATTTGAGCTCTTTATCTAACATTGTGATTTTCCTTTGTATTAGAAATAACAGAATGTTTATTAGCATCTTTGTACTGACTTATATAACATTTTTATATTGTCTATTATGATTTTGAATGGTTGTATTTGCTATAGATGATGTGTATGCCTCTCTATTTATGTTGTTTTGTTCTGTATTCTTGTTTTTAATGTTGAGCGTGTTGTGTTTTTAATTAAAGTCCTGAGCCCCTGATGAAGGTCTTGTTGCCAAAACATGTATGTGTAGGGACAGACCTCTAGACACTCCAATAAGGTCTAATACAATAGTTCCATGATGTGATGCGTTATCTGCTCTTTTATGCCTTTGTGCTACTTTGCGGGTCTGTGTGCTTTGTTTGGACTGTTGTGCTCCTTTCTAAAATGGCCATTGACATAAGGATGTGATTTATACAGTCATATGTCTGATTATGCACACATAAATCAGGAATAGGGTTTCTAAAATAACCCTCATTGTGTCTGTTGTTAAACATTTTGCTGTTATTTTGTTCTGCATAGTTATATCTTTTAATTTGTAATTTATTGTTTTAATCTGTTCTAATTTATAGTCTGTTATTGGAAAGTACTCCATGGTGTGACTAGGCAACATGCGGTATAACAAATGCTGTAATAAGCTAAACTAACCTAAACTAGGCCGCTCCCACGCTCTGAATTCTTGTGTGATTCTGCTGATGAGGTTACTAAAATTTGAACAGATGCTCCTAAATGAAGGATAGATACATGCAAATACAGACAGACATTAGAATCTACCTTGAACTACTACTGGAAAGGTGTGAGCTAAATAAAGAAACAAACTTTGCATGGTCCCATAGTCTTGCAGGATCCATCAGTACCATTGTTTCAAACTTCATAGAGAAGTCAGCAAAGGAGCAGGTAGACAAAGGTAAGAAGTGTAATTGCTGTTCTTCTCCTGCTGGTGGGAGAGGACAAATGTCAGTTGTGGGCAAGGGTACTAGGCGCCCTAGGGGAATCTTCAGCTCTGCACCTCCTCTCAATGAACTTTTAGACCCATAAAACCCTCTCCAAGATTTTGATAACTAATTAAACTCAAGTCATAATCATCTCAGCACCATTCCTCCCAGAACAATTCTATAAAAAACACATATTTGGATACCATACTTCTAAATGTAAATGTATACATGATGAGGGAGATTTCCAGTAGTCGCTTACAAAGGTAAAGGTATGCACTGATTAGTCATAAGAACATAAGATATGCCATACTGGGTCAGACCAAGGTCCATCAAGCCCAGTATTCTGTTTCCAACAGTGGCCAATCTAGGTCATATGTACCTAGCAGTTTCCTAGTCGTTGAATATGTGTGGCTGTTAGGCTCCACTATTTTATTTTGATTGTAGCTGCTCCTCGCTGCCCTAGACAACTGCCTAATGGATGGCACCAGCCCTGGATATGGGGTCGTGATGTAGAAGGGGAGTGGTGGAAGTACCTACAGATCTTGTGCCTTGGAGCATGTGCGATGTAAATCTAGTCCTGTGTACTTTCAAGCTGTCAAGCATCAGGAAACATTCTCATGTACAATCTGTTGTGCAATTTCTCTGCAGCTGAGAGCAAGATCATGTTTTTCAGCGGGCATCTCTCTCACCTCCAAATCTCATTGCCAAGCTTAGATCCAATCCTTTTAGTTTTGATTGCAAATCCTCTGCCAATCTTTGTCTGGCTTAATATTTTTTGCAAGGATATTTAATAATACACATTTTAACAGGAATATAAATCCCTACTTCGATGACCTTTTGAAGGAAAAGCGAGCAATGTTATGGAAGTCCCAGTTTAATTTACTTGGTAACACTTTTTTTTCTCCCTTGCAGAGATAAATATACCAGTGGTGCATTAACTCCATAAAGCTACAAGATATGACACTAAAGTTGCAAGGATTGGTTCATAAATCTCAGCTGAAAGTATGAAGGCCTGATTAACTAACATGGAATTTTCTAGTGAATAAAGTCTCTATATTCAAATACAGAGTTTGTGGCATAATAGTAACAGTACATTATCTCCTTTTTATCTTCAGGCGTCTACCTAAAGGTTTTTAGTCGTATTAACTATTTCATTAATTGCTCTGGTTTATTGCTTGCTCTTGTGGGTTAATGAATATGTTTGCCATGCTGTACCAGGGAGGTGATCTTCTCCTGAATATTTTGCACTATTGCTGCCATCAGTTTTAGCGAGGGCGGGCACAAGGATATCTGATACTCTATGTGAACGTTCAGCCATGGTGCCAAGGCCGTAACAAGGGATGTGCAAGCGGCGCAGCCGCACAGGGCACAAGTACAAAAGGGGCACTGATGTCCTCACTGAGCTCCCAGAAAGCCCAACAAAACAGTTGGGTGTGGGGGGGGGGGGGATCAGGTTTGTGAGTAGCATTGGGCACATTTCTAGCTTGGTACGGTCCTGCATAGTGCCTCTGCCACCTGCCCCCCCCCCCCAGCATTCATTACCTCAGCCTCTCACCAATCCCCAGCATCCATTCCCATGCCTCATCCCACAGTCCCTTCTCCACTTCCCTAACATCCTTCTCAGATATCCATTTACCGTGCCTCAACATCCATTGCTCTGTGTCTACATCTTCACCTTCTTTATTTATTTTTATTTATTTATTTAACAATCATTTATATACCGCATCTTCCATTTATATACCACATCTTCCATTTATATACCGCACATTCTGCTGCATATGCCCTTACTTCTCCCTCCCCAAGCGCATCTATCTTTCTCTTCCTACTCAGTCCTCCAGCATATCCTCTTCTCCCATCCCTATCCCCTGCATCAGCCTCAGCTCCTTCTCTCACCTGCCCACTTGTCAGCCCCTGTCTCCAGCCCCTTCTCCCTTGTCAAACATTAGACACCTTCTCCAATACCCATCTCTTAACATCTACCCTTTTTTCCTATCCCCAGTCTGCATGTTAGCTTTGAGGCTCCTCCATCGAGACCTAGTATCACCCCTTTCTCCCACCTTCTCCACACATCACCACTACCATCTGCCAATGTGAGCCCCCTTCTGCTATTCCCAGCCTCAAATCAGGCCCCAGCCCCTGCCCCTGACCCTGCATCAACCCCCACCTCCATCCGCTGCATCAGCTTCCTAGCTCCCTTCTCCCAGCCCCAGCATCAGACCCTTTCACCCACCCTACCATCAGCCGGTCAGCCTCCTGATCTTCCTCCCCCCAGGAAGAGAGTCAAAGTGGATCCTTAGCACTATGCCTCACCCAGAACATTAAAGTGTTAGTAAACTGAACACTTGCAAGACAAATTCTGGATGTTTTCCTTGCCTTGCAAGACATCTCTGTACTGAAATTATAGATGGGAGGTGATGGGGAAGATAAACTGATAGTCTCGTAAAACCATGTTATGCCAGTAGATGATAAACATAATGATATGATCACAATAAATATAACTCCAGAGCTTTTTGGAAACATCTGTACTACAGCTACTATTTTCTCACAGTGTATTCTGTACTTTGTATTGACTTACCAGATCTCCTTTATCAGCAGCCTTAAAAGCACAGGCGATGCAGGAACAAACTATACTTCAGTGAGTTTCACAGAAAGTGAAGCAGACAGAAGATGCCCAGAGCTATATGTACATTAGTCCTCATATGGATCAGGACTGGCGGTATTCCTGATGATACCACGTTTGGCAGAATGAAGCTCTTACCTCAAAGGCAGTGCGAATGTTTTGTGTCAGACTCCTATCAGTAAATCCTCATTTATCTTTGTGTGTGAGACAGATAAACCCTGATTAGCCCCTGCTTATGGTTCCTGCACTAGTAGAGGATAAAAGTGTAGGAAACTCATTGAAGAACAATTCGGCAAGCTGTTTTGATGGTTAGTGTTGTCTTTTACAGAATTTCAGAAGATGAGCTTGCAAATAAATTCAGGAGGATAGCAGCAAACTTCCATAAGATTTTCTCTTACTAATGCGATAGGGCTTGAAAGGGGTGAAGGTGATAGCAGGGGGAAGAGAATTGCCAACAGAAAAACTTAACAAGAACAGCAGATGTCTCTAACAAAGCTGTGTGTATGTATAAAAAAAGAGAAACTGCAAGGAAATGTTTCATGCTCTGCTGAATTGTTCTGACTTAGGAAGGAGCTAATTTAGCATTCAGGGCACGATGTGCTATTTAACTGGATGAAACATCTTATTTGTTCCTTGTTGGACAGTTGGTGGGAGGAACAAGCCAGAGACATATTACTAATAAAAAACACATAAAACCTTCTAATATTGATTTGGTGGTTGGCCACTATAATGATGTATTGATTTGTGTAATTGAACAAATATTCAGTTTTCTAAATCCCTTGCTCATTGGTATACTCCATGGCCGAGCATGAGTGTAGTTGCAAGAACTGGTGATTGTATCACTTTTTGCCTGCCTAGCCAAAATTTTTTAAGCAAATGGGACAGGTTAGAGTGCAGGAGGAGAATGTTAGAGAAGTTTAAAAGTAGATTTTCTGGTCCATGTGAGCTACCTCTCTTTCCCTATCTTTCCTCTGGAAATTTGCTAGTAAGTTTTTTTAATGAAGGCAATAGGAAATAACAAACAGATATGGATTAATAAGTGGTAGGGGACCCCCCCTCCCCCCCAAAAAAAAATCAAGTCTTAGAGTCTAGAAATATGAAAAATGAAATGAAAATGAAATTGCAGACCTACTAGTAATAATTAATAACCTCTAGTTAAAATCAGCTACGGTACTTGAAAATTGGAGGGTGGCCAATGTAATGCCAGTTAAAAAAGGGGTGTTATGATAAACTACAGAATACTGAGCCTGATGTCATTGCCAGGAAAAATGCTTATTATAAACACATATAGATAGTCATGGTTAATTGGATAAAGAGACAAGGAAAATCTTGCTGTACCAATTTGCCTGATTTATTGAAGGTGCGAATAAACACGTAGATAGATGTGAGTCAGTTGATATAGTATATTTGGATTTTCAAAAGCATTTGATAACATCCAACATGAGAAATTCCTGAGGACATTAAAAAGTCATGGGATACGAGGCAATATCCTGCTATGGACTGGGAACTGGTTAAATGATGGCTAAGAAAGGATAGGATTAAATGGTCAATTTTCTCAGTGGAGAAATGTGAATAGCGAAGTACCACAGGGATCTGTACTGTGACTAGTGCTTTCTAATATATTTATAAATAATCTGAAAATGGGAGAAACAAGGAAGGTGACCAAATTTGCAGATGATGAAAAATTGTTCTAAGCCATTAAATCACAGGAAGATTGTGAGAATTTGTAGCAGGACACTACAAGACTGGGAGAATGGGCATCCAAGTGGCAGGAGGTTTTTGCACTGGATGCACATATACAACTTCTCCCCAGCAATACCAGTATTGATACATGTGGCATTTAGCACAAAACACTGGATAGACACCATCATGTTGCTTGGATAATGCCCACATTTGTTATCTTCTAACTGAAAAATGATTGTACTTGGCCAATTAATTTGAATGCCAATATAACCTGGAGTAATATGGGATTCAGCAAACACAAGAGTTATAACTTTGACACAGAAGGAATAATGCCTTGCTAATTTCCCATCTATTCATCTCAGACACCTTCTTCCATCAACACAAGCGGTGACTGTACACATCGATTTCACCCAAAGAATTGTACAAAAATCAAATTGACTACATCTGTGGAAGTCAACGATGAGAAAGCTCAATAACATCAACAAAGACAAAATCTGGTGCTGACGGCGGTTCAGATAACCAACTAATAGTATGCAAACTCAAGCTAAAGCTGAAAAAGAGCAAGCCGCTCATGAATGTAGCAAAATATGACCTTGAGAATTTAAAGACTGCCTGTGAAATCAACTTGCTGCTTTGGATATAAATGACAGAGCACCAGAAGATTTATGTGATGACATCAAGAAAGTTGAGCTCAGAGGAAGTGAGAAGCCTCTACAAAAGGTGAAAAAGCAAAAAATGGCCAAAATGGATGACTAAGGAAACTCTGAAAATTGCCCAGAATTGCAGAGAAGCTAAAGCCAGAGGAAAAAGAGAGGCAATCATAGAACTCAACAGAGATTTCTGTGATTGCCTCTCTTTCATCAAAACAAGTCCAGGAGAAGTGCTACAATAACATGCAAGGAAATAGTATCAGAAACTCTTAGAGGAAGAACAAGCTATGAGAGTTTAAGAGAAAATTCCTGCTTCAAATTGGAATGCTACAAGATGCTCAAGGATCCATGTTGAATGATGCTGAGAATTTCAGAAAGAGAAGGCAAGAATATGTAGATTCATTATATCTTAAAGATCAAGTGGACCAACAGCCGTTTCAACCTGTACCATATGATCTGGAACCATTGGTGATGAAAGAAAAAGTTGAAGCAGCATTAAAAGCAGTATCAAAGAACAAACAACAGACATGGATGGCATTCATATTGAAGTACTGGGATGTGGCTGTTAGCATATTTACAAGGCTCTGTCAGGAAAGTTAGACGACAACATCATGGCCAACTGATTGGAAAAAAATGTGTTTATACCAATACTGAAGAAAGGTGATCCAACTGATTGTGGAAATTATCACACTCTGATCCCACATTTCAGCAAGATTCTATTCAAGGTCATTCAGCAGAGACTACAACCATACCTGGAACGAGAACTGCCTGAAATGCAAGCATGGTTCAGGAAAGTGCAAGACACAAGAGACATTATTGTGGATGTGAGATGGTTCTTTGAAAAGACAAAAGAATAGCAAAAGGATATCCATATGTATAGACTGTGTAAACCACGAGAAACTCTGGGCCACATTAAGAAGCACAACCTTTACATTGATCAAGAAGCAACAGTTTGAATGGAGCAAGGAGAAACAGAATGATTTAAAGTCAGCAACAATGTAAACAAAGCTGCATACCTTCCCCCTTTCATGTTTAATTTACATGCAGAACAAATCATCTGAGAAGCAGGACTATATGAAGACAACCAAGGTGTGAAGACTGGTGGAAGATTCATCAACAGCCTTCGCTATGGTGATGACATAACAATACTGGATGAAAGTGAAGACGATCCGAAACATTTATGTCTCAAGATCAAGGAACATCATCTTAAAATTGGCCTGCATCTTAATGTAAACAAGACAAATATCCTGATGACTGGTAAAATCAATAAGTTCATCATTGATGGAGAAGAAATTGAAATAGTGAACAACTTTAATGTGCTTGGATCAATAATCAATAAAGAAATGACAAGCAGTCACAAAATCTGACAACACGTTGCTCTTGGCAGAATGGCTATGAAGAACCTAGATAAGATTTTCAATAGCAATGATTCGACTTATCCAAACCATGGTATTTTCAATAATGTCATATGGATGGGAAAACTGAATAGTGGAAAAGATAGACAGAAAGAAAATTGATGCCTTTGAATTATGGTGCTGGCGAAGAATATTATGTATTCCATGAACTGCCCGATGAACAAACCAGTCAGTACTAGAGGAGATCAAACCTAAGCTTTCTTTAGAAGCTGAGATGACAAGACTCTGACTTTTATACTTTGAGCACATCATGTGAAGAGAGAAATCATTAGAGAAAGACATCATGCATGGCAAGGTTGAAGGTCAATGCTGAAGAGGAAGGCCAGCAATGAGATGGATTGATACAATAACAGCTGCTGTGAAAGTAACCTGACTGAAGACAGAACAGAACTTAGGACAACTATCCAAAGAGTCACCATAAGTTGATACTGACTCAATACAGGGGCGGCCTAAGGGGGGGGGGGGCCATGGGCCATGTGTGGAGGATCATTGCGGGGCCTCATTTGCATACATATTTGCGTAATGTTAACGTGCACTAACCTTTAGTAAACATGCCAGCCCTGACTCAATGAGGGTCTGGATAAAGAAAGACTACCAGATTTCTACATTACTATAATCCAGTGCCAACCACTAGGCACATTAAAAGCAGGCATATTAGGAAGCACAGCAAACACAACCCATTTAGAACCCATAGCAAACACGCTGTATCATAACAGCACTACCAGGACTCACAAAGCATCCACCTCTCCTATCCTTACTCCTCCTCCCCCTACCCTTTCCCATCCAAGAACCACTCAGATACAGCAACTCTCTAAATGCACATAATTACACTGTTTTGTTATAATTAGTTTCATATCTGTTCCATGTAAAATATTTACCATTTTATGCAAAACCGTTTCGTGTAATGTTATGTTATGTTCTCTGTAAACCACACTGATCCTCGGAAGCCCAGTATATAATTAATTAATCAATCAATAAATAAATAAATACCCTACCTATCAAACGGCAACACTGCAAATATTAAACCAATACATCTCAGAGAATACCAATACATTGCCAAAGAGATTGTCTGTCTGACTGGCTTCAGAGGGAGCCAGAGAGACCCTGGCTCACCTCTTTACAGCCGCCAAAGTAAAGAGTTCCATTTTTCTTCACTTTGACAGCTATGTTCTAGTGTAGGCCGCTGGTGCACTGAGTGTTGGGAAACAGGAAATGCCCTTTAACCTTGGCGTGCCAGCAGCCTACACTAAAACACAGCCGCTGAAGTGAAGAAAAACAGCGCTCTTCACTTTAGCGGCTGTACAGAGGTGATACAGGGCCTTCCCAGTTCCCTCTGAAGCAGTCTCTGCTGGGAGCCGAACAGCATGTACAGGATGTTGTTGGTGTGGGGCCCTGTGAGAACAACATTCTTGCACAATGGCACGGGCTGGCCCTGACTCAATGGCACTTAAAAACAAAAACAACTTCCCTTCAAAAGTTATAAGTGTATATAAAAGAGACAAGAACTGGGGTGGGTAGACTTGGAGTAAAGTAGGTGAAAATTTAAAAAAAAAAAAACACAAAAAACTACTGCTTATGTATCCCCTTTTCACCTGCATAGCAGAATTTTGGGCCATATTCAGGAAAGAGGGTGCAGAGTCATTCCCCATGCTTCCTAGGGTTCTTCATGCATGGGAAACACATCAGTATTTTGGGGTTCTAGGATTCTGAACTTTTCAGCACAAGTCACCGATTAGCATTTAAAATTCGCAATTCACCTGGTTAAGGTTATTCAAAACAAAGCAGTAGGGAAGTGTGGAAAGTTATACATTATTAACATGCTTACATTCCTATTATAAAGGACTTATGCATGAGAATGGACATGTATGCATGCAGTTGTGTAAGCCCTTGTGTAAGACTCATTATGCACACATTTAATTAGGGTGAACATAGGGGCAAAGTATGGAAGAAGCATAGACAGGGCTTAAATTTACGCACATAAGTTATAGAATATTATAACTTGTGCATGTTGTTTCCAAACCAGGCACAAACATTTACACTCTAGAGCAGGTGTAATTGTTGCCCCTAGCTGTAGGCGTCTTGGTATGCCCTATTTTATAAAGTAAACTATGCACGTACTTTATAGAATAGACCCAACAAATGCATGTGGCAATGCTCGTTAACTGTGTGAAAGTTTATAGAAGTACCCTCTTATTGTGCACCTTAATGCAAGAAGGAAATATCTGTACATGTAGTGCTGCCTGGGCCAGCCCAATGTCTAGATGGTCGCCTAGGACAGCGACCTCTGGAGGGCAGTAAAAGCAGCCAGAGGGGATGTAAATCTTGAGGTTTGCCTAGGGCTCCAACACTTTGGAGCAACTCTACGGCCGACCTTTAGTGCTGCTGGCCCTTATGCATGTCCGGTGCAAAATAGAACAGGATTATATTGTTCAGCAATCCAAATACAGAAATTTTGAGCAGAACTCGCAGTACAATAAACACAGTAGGCAGAATCTACCCACCAGAGACTGGAGACTTCCTTCTATAGCTTTTGAGGTAATTTTTACTTTCACTTTCTCAGTAGATGCCAAAGACATACCTGAGAAGCACTTTTTGAGCTTTCAACTACTGGCTCTTGGAATATATATGCAATTGCTGACTGCCGAAACTTGGCAAGTTGGGTCTGTACCTTTCAAGGTTTTACAAAATAAAAGGTTTCTTTGTTTTAAAGAGGTGTGGCCGTGTCCTCCCTGCGCTGTTCTAGTGACTTCTGTGTTTACAATTCTAATATCAAACACAAAAATACATAAAATTAATATAAAAATATATAAATATGAAAGACTTAAAATAATAAACAGTAGCAGTAACAGTACAGATATAAAACAAAATACCAAACTTGAAAAAAAGTGAAACTGCTCAGGAACAAGAAATTGAAAAAGTGCCTTAAAGAGCACTACAAGAAAAAATACACCAATTTAAAAACTTTAAAAACCTTATAAAAATAGCCAGCATGAGGAGAAGGGGGTGGGGGAGGAGGAAGGGGGAAAGGAGAAAGGAGAAAGAGAAGGAAGAGAGAGGAGAAAAGGAGGAAAAGGAAATAAGGGGAGAGGAAGAGGAAAGGGGGTGGGGAAAGCATATTCTAGAAAATCATGAATGTTTCAGAGAGAAAGGATTGCTCATAGCATATAGCTGTGATAAAAATTAGAAAGACATGCTAGTTCCATCAGCATTACCAGATGACCAAAAATCTTGGTATTTCCTAAAGGACATTATAAATGTGGAAAATACTCGATATGTTCCGTTACATTGGAATTGTATCTTTTATACATTCATTTAGGAAAGAAAAAGATAATTTATACCACTGTAATAGTACTGATGTTATTTACATTATTATATGCCTGTCTCAGCTGTTATATGTAGGGAAGACTATTCGCCCCCTATGGATAAGACTTAGCAAGCACAAAAGTTGCATTAAAAGAAATATACAGACTGTTGCACTTGTGGAACATTGTAGTAGACTGAAACATAAGTTTGAAGAGTTGTGAGGTTTTGCTACTAGTACTCTTTCAGGAGAAGGATGTTACCAGTGGTGTGCCCCAGGGATCTGTTCTTGGTCTGATTCTTTTTAACATCTTTGTTAATGATATAGCGGAAGGGCTGTCGGGTAAGGTTTGTCTCTTTGCGGATGATACCAAAATCTGCAATAGAGTAGACACCCAGGAAGGTGTAGATAACATGAGGAGGGATCTAGCTAAGCTTGAAGAATGGTCTAGAATTTGGCAGCTGGGATTTAGGGGCATGTTTACTAAGCAGTCTTAATGTGCGCCCGGTGATAGTGTGCAGGCTGCCATAAAAGGAGTGGGCGTGTTGGTCTTAATGTAGCAAAATGGGATTATCGCACGATAACGCGCACCGCGCACATTATCGGGTGAGACGCCGCTAAGCACGTTAATGCGTGGTAATCTTACGTAGGCGTGCAGACATGCAAACACAGAAACAGAGGTGTAGCACAATGCTTAATACACTGACTGATGGTACAGGGGTCATGAGTTCGGTCCCCCAGTGTGCCTAATGCATATGGCTGGCTGAGACATTAGCTGTTATGTGTAAGTATTGCTTTTTGAGGCATGTTATGTATATTTTAATTAGTGCTGCCAGCAAACACACCCTCACGTGCCGTAACCGAAGGTGCCGCATAAGGCACTCTAGAAGGCACTCCATAGGGCAGATTATAAAGTGCATTGTCTGCCAAGGCACCCTATAATGTCCCCTATGGGGCACCCTATAAGGCTCTTTATAGGACACCTTATAAGGCACCGTAGAAGGCGCCTTATAAGGTGCCTTTTGGGGTGCCTTATGAAGCACCTTATGGCTACAGTACTCCGAGGGTGTTTTTGCTGGCAGCACTAATGTACATTAAACATAGGCAATGCCTTGGACAGCCCTATCAAATAACCCCACTGTGGGTGTGAACCCATGACCTCTGGCTCCACAGGCAGTGAAGTATCCAGTGGGCTACAGCTCTATAGCTGCTAACAAACCCCTGGCTGGCCTCAGAAGGACTGCAGGTCACCACACAAACTGTCTGCTGTGGTTACCAGGATAGGGTTAACCCACCCGTACCCATGATGCACTGCACATGCACATCAGCAGTCTACAGATGATCACAAGATGGGGTATGCACCCCCACAGCATCTTGGCCTGGTAGGGGGAACGGACCGTGTGCACCCCCACAGCACCTCAGCCTGGTAGGGGGTACAGACCGTGTGTGTTACTGGCACAGAGTAGCTACAGACCATCACATTGTGCGGGTACTGTGCTCACCCTGAGGGTGAGGGGGGGCGCCCAGCACCAGGTCCACAGCACCTTTCATGGCTGATATACGCCATGCTGCAGGTCCCCATCAGTGCTAGTGTATGTGTGATAGGTAGTTCCTGCAGACACACCTAGGATACATCTGTATATCTCAGTCATGTCTAGCCCTTATGGGCTATGATGCACCCAGAATAGTGCATATCCTGTCTTGGTGCCATGGTCACATGATGTAGATGAAGGGGGGTGTTTGGACCCATAGACAGATCATGTACCACCACCCAATCCACCCTCTGTGGCTCAGGGTGGGAAACAGGATCTCCCACCAACAGATCCACACTCTACCTCCCTGCAATGGTGGCAGTAGAGAGGACCATCAACCCCAGTCCTGCTGGGGAACAGACACCCTACAGGGCAGTCAGTGCCAATCTGTACACATCCATAAGGCAAGGCAGACAGACAGTAGGCCTGGAAACGTTCAGCTGCCCCCCCCCACCACTATCTGACATTCTCCAGCAGCAAGCCTCCAGCCGCTGCACTCTGCAAGGTGATCCAGCCAGACACATACTAACTGCAGACAGTCTGCTAGCTAGTCCATAGTGCATGTTCCTGGTGGAGATGCATGTACCCAGAACTGGGATGTCAGCATACACACCAAGCCGATAAGTCAGTGATTGGGCCCCAAAAGAGAGCCCATAAATATCACATGAAAGAAATACTATATAGCACTATGGGGGAACCTAGCCATGCCATGGTCACTGCTCAGTCAGGGTGAAAGTGACCTCCCAGCAGGACATGCTGTGGCCACCCTGTCCGTGCAGGTGGTGGCCAGGCACTACAATGTCTGAGCCGTTGCCCTATGCCCTGTGTAGATGCAGCCAGGCTATTCCCATAGTACCTTGCTCCACATTATGCACATTGGCAGGCCAATTCTGGCAACAGTGCTAGCAGTGTGGGCTGTGGAGGGTGTTGGCCGCCAACACACGCTGGATAGACAGACACACACTCCACACACCTATGCCAGCATTGTGCAACTATAGAGGTGTTTGGCAGCCCTGGCCACCACACCAGTCCTGGGCACAGTGCATGCATGGCTATGGTACGCAATACTGTTGGGGTCACTCTGTCAGACACCAGACCTGAGGCACACTCCACAGACATCAGAAAGGTTGCTATGATGCAGCTCAATCAGCCAATTGTGCTTAACGTAGGAATTGCTATCTGCCAGTTATCATAGCGACCTTTTGATAGCTGTGTACAGTTTTCCCATGTTTAGGGTGGCATTGCTAAGGTATGCAAGTGCTAGTATGGGGAGATGCACACAGGGCCCAACATCCTGCCTCTCCAGGAGGCTATGGATAATGGAGCCTGTGGGTGCGGGTGTGTCTGCCCCTGTTGGCCGCTGCTCTAGGGCAGAGGTTCCCAACTCCAGTCCTGGAGGGCCAAACACTGTTCGGATTTTCATGCTGTCCCTAATGAATATGCATGAGATAATCTGCATACCATGGGGGCGGTGCATAGAAATGCAGCACAGCCACATTTATAAGAGGCAGCATGGAACCTGAAAGGTGTTTGGACCTCCAGGACTGCATTTGGGAGACTCTGCTCTAGGTAATGCACATGTTTATGGTGTCTGTGCTCTGTAGCGTAAAATGTAGGTGTTTTGGGCATGTCTACGTCATCTGCACTAAAGATTCTGTCTGTATTAGCACATTTTAGTAGTGGGTAAAATATGGGGGCTGGGTTGGCAGTAACCACAGCTGGGACTTGAACCTGTGACCTTCTGTTCCTGAACACACTGGCTGTGTGCACTGCACCACCGTGTTGCCACAGTGATGGTGCATTCCCTGGGGATACCATGACTGTTCGTCAGACAGGGCCTGTCTGTTGCAGTGCATGGCACCCACCTACACAGGGCTAGGCCACAGTCTGCTCTGGGCAGCTGCCACTGCCCCCTCCACCACCAGTACCCCTCTGCCACCCTGCTGACATGCCCTTCTGCTGGTGGTGCTGGTGGAGCACAGTCTCATGCCATCCAGTGCGGGTTATGGGATAGGGGTGCCTGCATAGATGTCCATGCTTCCCCCCAGCACCGCCTGCCAATGTTCTGTGCCCTTGGGGGTACCTGCTGGGTACTATCCCCGGTGACACTGTGGGAAGCACACTCATGCCCATGCTGGGCCCTCATCAGTTGCTGTCTGGCTGCTCTACTGTTTCAGCATTCCTAAGGGCCACCTAGGCATCACCCTAGTCCGCACTGTGGCCCAGCTGCATCACAGCATGTGCCGTCTGCAGCCCTCTGTGTCCCCTTTCCCAGCATCTGTCCAGTTGCCCATTCCGACATGCCCGCCCTGCTGTTGTGGAACATGTGCACGCCATAGGAAACCTGTCCAATGGAGAGGGAAACCCTGATCAGTGCTATTTCACTGTGGTATCATTCACCTTGTATGGGGACGGAGCGTAGACCCTTCCAAAATTCATATCTTTTTTTTGTAGCTTTCTTGGGAGTGTTTTTTTGATGTTTCCCATTAATATCACTATTTCCCAGCTTGGTTATGTTTTTTTTATATTTTGTTGGGGTCATTTTCAATGTTTATTTGCACTTTTGTTCCTTGCACATGTATCACACTTATCACTTTTTTATAGGTTTCCCTGGTTTTGCTGTACATTGCTGACAGAAATGGTTTCTCTTCCCTTTAAATCAGCTCTAACACCAAGGTTTCACTGGCGTTAGTTTTCAGCCTCGGATTTCACAGCGTTAGTGTGCAGAGAGCCTCTCCCCTCCCACTCTCCGCCCATTGACCCCCTCTCTCCACCCCTGGGGAGCCTTCCTCCGGCCTCTGGGAGCTTTTCTCCGCCCTGAACGCTCATTTGCGCTGCTACGCACGTTATTGTGCACTAAGGTACCTCTGTGCCCGATAAAGTGCCATTATTGTGTGATAAGGTACCTTATCGCGCGATAACGTGGCAGAGCGCACATTAAGACGGCTTAGTAAACATACCCCTTAATGTTAAAAAAATGTAAGGTAGCGTAACGGCAAGCAAAAGGCTCCCCCCTCCCCCGCCCGCAGAGCCTGTACCTGCCAGTGAGGGACCCATGTATCGTTTCATTTGACTAACAGAGCAGCAGCGTGGGGAGATTCGAGCGGGCTTGACGTCGCCGGCTGAGGTGTTTTCGGTGATATCTGCTCTTGATGTTTCTCTCTCCCCTAATTGGCGTGAGCCGCCTTCTGCTCCGACCCTCCTGGTCACTCCTCCAGTGAGAGGAGGTGAAGTCCTTCCCAATGAGGTGGGAGTGGATCCTCGTGAGCGGGCTTTGCTCGGGGAGAGGCACAGTGAGCAGCCTAGGAAATCGGGGACTGCGGATGTGGTCGACGTTCAATCTGTGGAGGCGGCTCAGGTCCATCAGGGAGTTAATGAGGCTGTTGGAAGGAAAGTCCATCTGTCTATAACTTCGATGTCTGAGTTGCCAAAAGGTTTTTCTTTGAAACGCCTGATGAAGATTTCCCTGGAGAGCATTTGGGAGGCGATTTCTCAACTATCTAGTGTTGTCAGTCAACAGTTGGTTTTGACTATGACATGTCTGGATAAACTGGAGGATTCCTTCTCTGGTTTAAAGTTGGAATTGACTGAAGTTAAAGTAAATGTGGATACTGGGGTACAGAAATTGTCTTGAGTCTCGGAGGTATCTGTTTCTTTATTAAAAGTTAATGTGGTTATTAAAATGAAAATGGAATCCTCAAAAAATATTGTCAGGGCTTCTAATATTTGATTACTTAATTTTTCAGTAGTGCCAATGATTACTCCTTTGGAGTTGTTTAAAAAGTATATTCAGGAGGTTTTATTGGTAGCACCTGACCTAGTCCCTCTGGTTTCTAAAGCTTATTTTTTGCCAACTGGTAAGAAAGAAGGGAAGATGGCTGTTGGGATGTTAGAAATGGATATTTTAGATGTTTCAGCCCTTCTTCAAACACCTAAGGAAGAGGAACTAACTGTGTCCACTATGTTAGTGACTTTTGCAATTCCATTGGACAGAGAATGGATCCTCACGCTTTATTTCAAAAAACATACCAGCTTATTTATGGGGAAGAGAATTTTGATTTTCCCGGATGTGGCCAGAGAGACTCAAAGAAAGCATAAAGCTTTTCTTTTATTACGTCCTGGGGCTACTCAGATTGGTGCTTCATTTCTATTAAGGTTTCCTTGCAAATGTATAATTGTATTTAAATTGCATAAGTATTAGAAGGCCGCGGGCAAGGTCCCGGAGGACGCCAGTAACCGGCGGTCCCATCCAGGTGCGGGCCCCGGTCTCATAGGCCATTGGGGGGGGGGGTGGCGAGGAGGCCAGCATTGCTTAAACTGATTGGTTGCTGGCGTCGGGAGCGAGCCAGCAGCCAATCAGATGTGGGATCGCGCCATGTGCTTCAGCGGCGTGGCCGCGCGCTGAGCACATGGTGGAGGAGCGGGGAGCCGGCGGCATCCCGCCCTCCCACCCTGAGTTGAGGGTTGGTTTCGGGAACGTTTGGTGGTGTTGCAGCTGGGGGGGGGGGGGAGGGGGGCGGGATCCTGGAGGTTTCCGGGGTCTGGAGACATAAGCTACTTGGGGCGGGGGCAGGGTGCCCACGACCCGGAGAACCCTGAGCTTACTTTTGCTAGTGACATGGCGAAGTTGAGCAGGGGTGGTACGAGCTGGACCGGTGGTTGACCGGATCAGGGGCGGAAGCGAGGTCACCTTGCTATTAGTACGGCTGGTGACGTATCGCTCTGCCGGGGGGGGGGGGGAATTATTCACTGAGTTGTTTGGTTGTTAAAATGTTAAATTGTTTTTGGGCAATAAAGCTGCGACCTGGTTTTTCCCAAGCAATGTGTGTCTGTGCATTCTGTGGGTATAGGCAAGGAAAGGGGGTCCTGGAGTTGTTGGGGGAGAGTGGGAGCGCCTGGTATGGATCCCCGGTTACTGTTTTTTCAACCAGAGGACTTGTCCTCCTTTATCAGTTCTCATATTGTGACATCTTCTCCTTTGTGAGTGAGACCCCATAATAATTTGAATGCTCTGCTCTCTGTCCCTACTTGCTTTTTTCTAACTTGGGTTTATTTCTTCTGTGTGATGAATACTGGGGAGACACCTATCCCTGGTATTTCTTTTACTTTCTACTCCACCTCATTATTATGGTGGACTACTGACACTCTTGTTGTAATGTTTTTTGTAAAAATGTTCTCTGTATTTTGATTGAACAAGTTGTGTCTTTTTCTGAACAAGCGTGTTGCTTGATTATAATTATAAATTTGCATAAATAAAAATTTTTAAAAAAAATGTAAGGTCATGCATTTGGGCTGCAGCAATCCAAGGGAGCAATATAGTATGGGGTGAAATACTTTTGTCCACTAAAGAAGAGCGGAACCTAGGCGTGGTTGTGTCTGATGATCTTAAAGTAGCTAAACAGGTAGAAAAGGCGATGGCAAAAGCTAGAAGGATGCTTGGGTGCATACGGAGAGGAATGGCTAGCAGAAAAAAGGAGGTGATAATGTCTTTGTATAAGTCTTTGGTGCTACCTCATTTGGAGTATAGTGTGCAATTCTGGAGACCGCACCTTCAAAAGCATGTGAACAGGATGGAGTCGGTGCAGAGGGTGGCTACTAAAATGATTAGTGGTTTTCATTATAAAGCATATGAGGACAGACTGAAGGATCTTAATATGTACACCTTAGAGGAAAGGTGGGATAGAGGTGATATGATTGAGATGTTTAAATACCTCCATTGCATAAATGTTCAGGGAGAGAGCCTCTTTCAATTGAAAGCAAGTTCTTCTACGAGAGGACATGGGATGAGGGTGAAGGGAGATAGATTCAGGAATGATATGCGGAAATATTTCTTTACGGAAAGAGTAGTGGATCCGTGGAATAGTCTCCCAGTGGAGGTGGTAGAGATGAGGACAGTAACTGAATTCAAAAAAGCATGGGACAAACACAAAGGATCTCTAAAGGGAAAAAGGGGACTGTTGTAGTTGTTGATATAGAAGGACAGACTAGATAGGCCATGTGGTCTTTTTCTGTCGTCATATTTCTATGTTTCTATGTAAAAAACTGGAGAGGTGGGGATATAAATAAGTCACTGCTCCGTTTGGAACAACAATTTAATTATAAATTTAATACAGTAACTCCCTTTGGACCCAATCAAGATTACAGATTATCAGGGTTTTTTTGTGAGATTTGCTTCTTTCTTTCTCCTTTTTTGTTTTTCTCCTTTTCCCATCCCTTTCTTCCATTTCCCTCCTTCCTTCTGGTTCTTTTCTTCCCCTTCCCTTTGCCTCCTCCCCCCTTTTTTTTCTCACGCCTCTTCTCCCCTTTCCCTTCTCCCTCCCCTTTTCATCGTGCTCTCTTTCCTTCCCCCTGGCTCTTCCCTTCTACCCTCCTTTTCTTCCCCTTTCCACCTCCCCTCCTTCTGTCTTTTACTCTCTTATTATTTTTTATTTTTTATATTTTATTTATTATTTTTATGTTTTATTTTTATCCACATTTGTAGATATGTATGAATTGCTCCTCTAGAGAGTTTATTAAGTAAATATACACATTTTCTTTTCCTTTCCCTCTTATTTTTCTTTCCTCTCCTCCTTCCCTCCCTTTACTTTTCCCTTTCCCCTTCCCCCTGCCCCTTCCCCTTCCCTTTCTCTGCCATTCTTTTCCCTTATCCCTTCTCATCCACCCTTTTTCCTTCCTTCCCCTCTCCCCACCCCCTCCCATATATTATATTATTTTAATATTTTGTATTTCATTTTTTTATTTTATCCTTTTTAGTATTACTTTTATCCTTTGATACTGGTTTTATTTTTATTATCTATGTTTGCAGAAATTTAAGAATTGCTCCGCTAGAGAGTCCATTAAGGACATATTTCTTTCCTGTCCTTTTACTTTTTTTCCCTTGTTCTTCCCTCTTCCTCTGCCTCCTCCTTCCCCCACTACCTTTCCCCCCTCTCCACCTTTCCCTCCCTCTCCCTCTCCCTTTCTCCTTCTTTTCTTTTTCTCTCCCCACCTCCCCTTTTTATTCACTATTTTTTTGTGAATTGTAGTGGCTTTTACTTATATTTTCTTATGAGTGTAGCATATTATTCCACAGTGATTTTATGCCATATATATGTTGATTCTAAAGCATTTTTGAAGTGGGGAACTGTTTTGTGTGACCTTCGTGGTTAATGTAACAATCCCATATATATAGTTGTTTTTGGACATGTATATGTTAATTTTTATATTTCTCATTTTATAATTTAAGAAAGTGCAAATTGTTATCACAATTGGTGTTTTTATCTGCTTCTTCCCCTTTCTTTTCCCCCTGTCCTTCCCCTTTTCCTCTTCCTCCCTCCTTATTTCCTTTTCCTTCTTTTATCCTTTTCTCTTCCACCTTTCCATCCCTTTCCCCATCCTCCCTCCCCCCTTCATGCTTTTTTAGTTTGTTTTGTAGACTACTTTTTAAAAAGTCTTTAAAGGTTTTACATTTTTTGTATTTTTTTCTTGTAGTGCTCTTTAAGACACATTTTCAATTTCTTGCTCCTGAGAGATTTAGCTTTTTTACAAGTTTGGTATGCTGTTTTATATCTGTATGTGCTCCTGTTTAATATTTCAAGTCTTTTATATTTCTATATTCTTATATTCATTTTATGTATTTTTGTTTTTGATGTTATAATTGTAGACTCCTGATGAATGATTTGATTGCTGAAACTTGGTTGAGTCAGGCTTTTTATTAAAGATTTTTCCTTCCTATAGTCTCCTGTGCTGACCAAAATCAGTTCCACACAGCTATATACAGTATGTAATTCAGTAAAACCAATCCCAGCTAAGTCAGGGGGCAATCCTACTTTAAATGCAGATGTCCCTGCGTATAGAGAGATAGTTTCTATTCTGTTGTAAAAAAAAAAGTAGGCGGAGTCACTTATCTGCTGGCGTTTAATGTGATCAAAATCTCACCGCTGCCTACTGACACATACATCTGCTAATCATATACTATTTGAAAGCAAAGGTGAGGCAAAATCTCATTCTTTTATTTTAGAAATGCTAACTCCATCTCCTTTTTATTTCTTTGAGTAAAGTTTATGGCATAACAGTTATGGATTGTGATAATAATGTCCCTTGAAAATAGAGGGGGGGGGGGGGTGACCCGGTACCGTTCCTGTAGAAATAATAGAGCTAAAAAATAGGTAAGCCATATATCTTTCAGCCTTTTCTTCTGGGGGGGGGGGGGACATATTCAAAACAATTAATGGCATTAATCATGCTGAGCAGGACATTCTGTGCCACAAAATTGTTTTAGCTGCTCGCTGGTTAAACTAAATTGGTGACTTAACTTTAGCCTGTTTAGCTGACTGGGCAGCAGCTGAATACCCCACTGCCCAGATAGCTAAAATGTTAATGGGGCACGCTGGATATTCAGTGCTGGATATGACCCCAGGATTGAATATCGGGTCAGAATTTAAAGCAGCAATGGTCAGCCGCTTTAAATGTGCTGGACCCTGCCTCTGAATATTGGCCCCATCATCTTCCTTTTAAGACTGGTCGCAAATGCATTTGTGTTCTTCATCATTAGTTTTCATAGAAGACCCAATTATAATTGTTTTTTGTTACAATAACCAGACCTGCTGTACCTTGCTGGTGTGTTAATGCTTATACCTCCTGAAGGCAAACTCTAAAAATGCTGACTTTGTGTCATCAGGAGAAAGTGTGGTTGTGACTCATTTTCAGCCATTATATCTTGTTTCTAAATTCTAACTAAAGCATCTTCGTAAGGCAATGGGGCATTTGTCAATGTGGAAGTGTTAGAAGGGATTCTGCATTAGTGAGTTATTTTTACAAAGCCTTTGCTATTGTTAAGCAATAGGGCAAGTCACTGTGACAGTGATAGCTCAGCTCTCCCCTTATTAGCAGAGCTAATAAGGTCACATTCAAAGGTTACTCCAAAATGTAAACATTCAGAAGGACACAAACAGACCCAATTAGTACTCATAGCATGAACCAAAAAGTTGCTGCTGACAGCTCCGAGCCACTTTATAATGCCTTGAGTTGAAAATCTAGAGAGCTTTAGCAATCCTGCAGTGGCCACACTGCTGTCTTTAATGGCTTTCTGGTACATGATGGTATGTATTGCCTAGATCTGCTTAGATTTTGTACATCTTCTATACAACTTTCTAGATGCCGGCATAGAGCCGTTTCTTTTGTGATAAATTATTGCTCTTTCTTTATCTGATTAAATCTAATCATCTAGGAGCGCCAAATTTTCATCAGCCTTTTGTTTTCTTTTCTGATTGAAAGCCACCTCATTTATCATGTTAATTAGAATAGATACACAGATTAAGAAAGTCTAGTAATCGGTTTGCAAACGCAAAGTTCTCGCCACAGAAACTTTGATGAAACATATCTTAATGGTGTCAGGGTGTATTGCCTTCTGTTTTCTCAGCAAATATGATTGTTATAGCAAGCTCATATACTATGTTACTGTGTTTAAGTGAGGAATCAAAATTATGCCTGAAGAAATGATGCATTTCAAATCTTCTTATACCTGTCAGTATTTGCGGAGTTATTAACTTCATCTTTTTTCTGCCTTGCAAAATCTGACACAAATTTGTCCCACGTTCCCCAGCAGCCTTTCTGTGCAATTAGCCATTGGATTCACTGAGTAATTACTTCATTTTTCACACAAAATGCACTTGATTTATGATGTACTTGGGAGGGAATAGTAGAGACGGGTCAACAGCAGTTAGAGGAGATTAGTAGAGATATTCTGTGCTACCCTGGAATCAATCAATTCTCCTGGGAATCTGAGAAATAGCATAAGCCGTGCCAAGCGAGTCTTAGCCGTGATATGCTGTGGAACTGGTCTGAGTGATTCCAGGGAGACACAAGAGAGAGGACATGATAACTTTCAGAAATGGGTGCCTCTGCTTTCAGTACAGCTCGTGAGATGCTAGTTCTTACAACACCCAGCTGGCGAAGGGGGGGGGGGGGGGAACCATTAGAGAGAAGCCTTAGCAGTTTGAGAAACTTTTTAATTTTCTTATTCTATTTTGTGCTTTTTATTTAGTTCTGCAGAGAGACAGAGAGAGGGCGCTGTTGTCTGAATACAGCTTGAGCAACTTTGAATTGACCACGTGGTTCAGCCCCCACCCCCGTATTGTTAAGAGTTGGAGCCAAAGGTTTATGGACTCTTTTTTTATTTGTATTGTCAGTGTTTTGTTGACGGAATCTTGTTCTCCAGACAGCTTGAAGGAGGCAGCTATTTGGCCTATTTTGAGAAAAGAGATGTCTCGAAAGTGGCATATTTAGGCAAACTGATTGAACGGTGTTCTTTTAATCGCTTACATCAGTTTCCGGGTGAGTAGAAAACGTTAGACCCGAAACAAGCAGGATTCAAAATGGGTCACGGTTCTGAGACATCTTTGTTCATCCTTTCAGATGAGGTCCTTTAGACAGGGACAGAGGAGAAGATGCTGTGTTAATCCTCTTGGATTCTATAGTGGTTTTCAATACAGTAGATCATGATATTTTACTGTGCAGTTTCGGGTCGCTTGGAATTGATAATAAGGTCAATTTATGCTTTGATTACCTATTGCATAGAAGGCAGGAAGTCTGTTGTTAAGGATTGATATCTGACCAATGAAATGTAAGTTGTGGTTTGCCTCAAGGCATCATTTTATCACCACCCCCGGGCAAAGTGACACATAAGGTAGGGTTGAAGTCTTTCTTTTATGCTGATTATATACAGCGCTTGTCAAGGGAAGTGAAAATCAATTGGCCAAAGTTCAAAGGGGCCTCAAAATACTTAGCCAATGAATGCTGGTAAATATTGGAGGAGCGGAGGAGTGGCCTAGTGGTTGATGCAAGGTACTTCAGGCCAGAAGGTTGGGAGTTCAAATCCCACTAGAAGACATCAACCTTGGGCCAGAAGGACTGGGGTTTCTAGTCCCACAGGTGCTCCTTGTGGTCTTGGGCAAGCCACTTAACCCTCCATAGCCCATGTGCCCTGTAAAATAGTTATCTCCAAGTTATAATGCCCTGTTCAATGTAATTTCAATTTGTTCAATGTAAACCACACTGATGCAGAATAGCGCGGTATATAAGAGAATGTAAATAAAATAAATAAGTCCATGCTGAAGACCTATCTTTTCAAGCAAACTTTTGGTCCAGTTGATCCCGAGGCTGCAATTGCATCCTTTCTTTCTTTTAAATTTTTATTCTGTATTTTAATTAGGTGGAGCCTGATTCAGTAACAGCTGCGTCTGGCTTGTGGCCATGTACAAAATGGAGACGGGGTTGATATTAACCTGATTCCAAAACCGTGGGTATAGACACACTCGCTGTTTCGGAATCAGGGAGATAGACGTCCCTGTGTGCAGTTTATTTAGAGAAATTAGATGTTGCAGAAGCTCCCTGTCTCCATACGGCCACGCCTCTGCCTGTGGTACGTGTAGCTCCTAGGCTGATGGCCACATTATTATTATTATTATTATTAAAGACTTATAAAGCACCGCAACATACGAAGCGCTGTACAAACATAGAAGAGAGACAGCCCCTGCTCATCAGAGCTCACAATCTAATAAGACAGAAAACAAAATAAGTTACATAATACAAATAACAAAAATTTACAGGACAAGGTAAGCAAATGTTGATAGAGGGGTAAGACAGGAATGGAAAGCAATAGTGAAGAGGTGGGATTTTAGTCTGGACTTGAAAATGGCCAGGGAGGTCGCCTGGTGCACAGAGATACGAAGACTATTCCAAGCAAAGGGTGCTGCCAGTTGGAAGGAGCGAAGTCTGGAATTGGCAATACAAGTAAAGGGCACAGATAAACGAAGACTATTAGAAGAGCGAAGCAACCGAGAGGGGGTGTAAGGAGAGATGAGAGATGAAAGGTACTGGGGGGCAGAAGAGTGAATACATTTATAGGTCAGGAGGAGAAGTTTAAAGCAGATGTTGGCATAGCCGGCACAGTGTTGTGTTCCTGTGGGGGCGGTTTTACAGGTTTGGACACAGAAATATGTCCCTCACCTCTGGAATCCGTCATGCACATCTGCATCTTTTTCTCTCCATGACAGCACGCACACCATCTTACTACTGTCCTGACACATCTATTCTCCATAAGGCAACCAATGGAGGGCAGAGCTGAATCTTCTCTAAGTCCTGCTCTTATTCGCCGCTCTGGCAGGAATAATGTGGACGTCAATGGGGACATCGAGGGACGCTCAGGGGTCTTTCCTGAATACCCATTCTGCATCTCAGCAGCTAACCATGTCCCTGATCTGCCTCTCCCTATACACGTTCTATGATCCCAATACTTGTGCCGTATATGTGCAGGGCCACGGGGCTACAGAAAATGGTGGTGCACATTTTCGGGGGGGTGGACATCTATCCCACGTGTTTAACTGCCCTATTTGCCTTTCGGAATGACCTCCTATACCTTTTACTGTATGTTTTGGGATTGAGTGGTTCCTGCTGCATACGGTCTTTTTGTTTTCTGTCTTATCGAATATTGTAATTACTTTCTCTCTCCTTCCAATTTTATGTATGTTATTTTTATTTTTTGTAAACCGCTCTGTACACCCCTCAAAGGGAGGTATATTAAATCAGAATGAAACATAAACATAAAAATTTGGGTGAAGAGGCCTTCTGTGATACTGGAGGAGACTTTACTGAATTTGGAAGAATAGCAACTGGAGATGAAGTCAGAAGTCAAGATTTTGGGAGAGATGTTTGATTATACTCTTACTATGCAGTTACACATTGAGGCTATGGTTAAAATTTCATTTTCTTAGCTAAGGAAAGTTAGGAATTTGAGGACCTCTTTGTTGAGATCTTTTGAGAAATGCTATTTTGCAACCTGCCCCCTATCTTTAATACTGAAAGATTACTGCTAGAGGTTGCCACCACCATTTTGAACCTGGGATCACCAGCAGCAGAAATGGGGATTGTTTCTGCTCTGCTAAACGTCAGGGACGGCACTCCCTCAGTAAGGCCGTGGATGAGACATGGGGGTAGGGGCGGAAGGGTTATGTGGGGAGGCTTCCATGGAGGTTATTCTTCCCATGGGGGGGGTTCTTGAGGAGGAGGATCTGATGTAAGGGGTGATACACTGACATAAGGGAGGCTTGAGAGGGGTAATTGCAGTTGTGATCAGTGTTGTGGAGAGGGGACTAGTACTGTAGGATCAAGTGCCCACCTACAACAGGAGCAACTCTTCTAAAAAGCTGCTCCCACATTATATATATGTGAGGGTATTTCTACATTCCCCACCCCCCTCCTCCCACACACACACAGCTTTTTAGAATTGTTGCTCCCACTGGACATGAGGAGACATACACGTGCAGTTCTGCACCGATTTTACAAGAGGCTTGTTTCTTACAGTGTCTTGTAAAATATTTTGAGAATTCTCCACATCCTGATCTGGGCATATGAATGCCCCTCTCCACATCCTATCTAAAATCTGCCTTCACATTTAGCAAGTATTTACCCCTACGTTATGGAATTTAGGACAGCATAACTGAAATGATGCATCAAATTTACTGAGATAATAAGATTTATTTTTTTTAGATATGTTTAAATGCCAATTTTACCAATGTTAATAGGGTTCTTTCAATTTAAATTCAAAATATTGTATTAAAGTAGATGTTAGGTATATCCAACAGTATAGAAGATAGAAAATGAATTATGCCACTCTTCCACATGAAATTTCAGCCTCGGTGAGATTCAAGCATGTTAGTCTTTTGTGCCTAATTGTAATAGGAGAGCAGATGTAGCTTTGAGAATTTATCATGAGAAACATTGCAGCATATTGTGATGTTTCTCATGATGGCACTTTTGTCATCTAGGGCAGACTCTGGTCCTAGTGCACCACCATCCAGCCTGGTTTTCAGGATGCTCCTAATGAATATTCATGAGGTATATTTGCATACATTGCCTCCCATTGTATGCAAATATATTTCATGAATATTCATTAGAGACATCCTGAAAACCAGGCTGGATCGTGGTGCACTTGGACCGGAGTTGGCCACCCTTGATCTAGGGTTTACTGTAACAAAAATACAGCATTTCTAAAATAGTTTTAAACAAATTGAAGACAGAGGGACTGAATCCAACTTGTTAATGGAAAACATGATGGTGGACTATGCTAAGGCAATAGGAGCAGAACAGCAGCAAGTAACAAACCACACTATGGAGTTCTTCTATGACTTTATTGAAATGTCTTAGAGGTCCAGACATATATTTCTTTATCAATTACTGGACCAAAACAATTGAAGTGATATTTTAGAGAGGATGTCTGGAAAGAACCTGGGACATCCAGAGGAGTGGTGCCTTCTGAAATTGCTCTGCCTCTGCCTCAAAAAATGAACATCCCAGTTACCAGTTCTAGAGACAGGGCCATGCAGATAGCAAGACCAGGTACATGCATGGATGTAGGCCATTTTACAAATGTGGATGTCCCCGAAGTCGATGCCCACAGAAGCAGATACCCTGATGCCTTGGCCTGTGTAGGTTAGAAGGGAGGGATATATGTTATGAGATTATCATGTTCTTCTCTGCCATTTCAGATACTCAGGCGTGTGATGGTGAGTCAGTTTGGAATATAAATTTATTAGGAGGTTTCTTTGGCTGGGAAATAGCAATTGCAGCAATGTACACACCTTTTCCTCTTTCCCCGGAAATACTGCAGCCATGAAGCAAGCACTTTTTATCCTAATCATGGTTAGGAGCAAGTATAGGCATGGACGCCTCAACAACCAGGGCCAGACGTGCTTGTGCCATTCTGAAATTGCACTGTGACGTGCAACTCCCTTGATCCACCCAGGGTACAACTCCACCACATCCCTGGGCTACGTGAACGTTCTCGCGTGGAAACATCTATAGATCCGGCTTTCTAAAATGGCTCCAGGGACATCTCCATGATTTGTCCATCTAAGTGTCTTTTCTCAGATGCCCAGCTTACAAATAGGGCTTCTAAAATACCCACCATAATGTTCTACCACCAAACAAGTAACTTTCTCTTTAGTAGAAGGGTAGCATGGTAGAAGACTAATGCGGCCAAGAATTCTCTATTCCTCAGCTCGACGTTGTTTCTTATTCAGCTCTGAATAGATTGATCTCGCTGTAGTATCAGGGAAGCTACAATGTATTGAAAACAGAGATGACCATTTCCTGTTCACATTTCATTAGTTTTTCAAAGAAAGCCTCAAAGAATTTGCAAGAGTGCAAACAAGGAAACTAGAGGGGCAGGTTCACTAAAGTGCAGTAAACACGCTGAGTTTTAATTTGCACTGTTAGCATGGGTCTGGGCTAATGGTTACTACTTTCTGAAAACATTACAATGGTAGAAAATACATGTTAAGTGTTTATTGCGGGAATGGGTGGGAACTGAGTGGGTTCTGGGCAGACAGCGTGTATAACTGCTACAGACAGAATGTGGTAGTACTGCTAGGAGTGAATCTGCCATATAGGAATGCATTGTCCATTGTTTTATATATCGCCTTGATGCGTCGAAAGGCAGTATATAAAACTAGTTAAATAAATAAATACATATAGTCACCATTTTGGACCCCAGTGGCTCTAGAGTGGGAGCAGAGGGGGCTGTTCTCACCCTTGTCTCCTAGATTTCCAGGGAGAACCCTAGGTAAATCCCTAGAGGATCAGGAATAGGGGAGGGTTGGGAAATGTTGATGGGGGTGCTTCTGCTGGGAGGGGATTTCCTGTTGGGTGAACTTTTGCTTAGGGGTGGGTTTCCAGTAAAAGGGAGGGGGTCTGATCATGGAGAGAGCAGATCCATGGGGGAGGGCTTGTTGGGGGTGATTGGATCACGGAAGGGCATGTTTGTGGATATTGGATTGGGTGAGATGAGTGAGATTGGAGGATCAGATTAGGTGGGTTATGTGCAGGGGTTTGGGTTGTGGTCCGCAGGAATTGCTTTTTTATTTTTTATTTTTATAACCAAGGCCTACATTATACACCTACTGAACTATGCAATATGGGTACATGCAATGAGTGCTGTGTGGAGCTTGCCATGCCCCCTGAATTTACTCCACAGGCTTTGCATTTATCATACTTTAGGAAACATGCCCCATATATTCAGGTCTATATTTAACACTAGAAGCCCCAAAGTGCGTCAATTGACGCAAATGCATTTTCAAAGTTGTATACCAGCGCCACTGCTAGAACCATGTCAGTCATGTTCCATGACTTTGTTAGCAAGGTCAAGATGTTCAAATATGTGCATCGAAAATTAATGACAGATGCACCACCTAGTGGGAAAATGAATTTATACTAAGAAGCCCCAAAGTACGTCAATTGATGCATTCAATTGTCTTGGATGCGTCAATTGACGTACTTTGGGTCTTCTAGGTATAAATTCATGTTCCCATTAGGTGGGGCATCTCAATCACTGTTTACAGTTTTACTCCAACATTACAAACAATAAGCACATGATGACATCATATAATGATATCACATACTGCACGAATTTAACAAATAAGTAACTTCACATTAATTCACATCTGCATTTCATGCTAAACGCAGTCATTGTGATAATGCGTCAATTGACACACTTTCAGGTTTCTAGGTAAAATTCCTTTTGGGGCTTCTAGTGTTAAAAAACACAGTTGACATTTTTTAAAACATGAGCTGTGGCACTTAAAAATTTGACATACTGTATATTCAGCCCTGTTATCCGCAGAACTGGTGATATTGCAGATATGCATAGAGTGGTGAGTGGCGATATTCAGCCCACTAGCTATCTGAATAAATTTAGGACAACATTTTTGCAGGATAGCTATCCAGATAGTGGAGTGAATATCGCTGCTGTCTGTATAATTAGGCGGAACGCCGTTGCTCTCCTCTCATTCCACCACGGCACTACCCGATTATGTTGTGGCAGCCCGTCCTAATTTTCAATGGCGCTATCCAGATAATGCTTCCGAAAATCGACGGGTAATGCACTTATCTAGATAGCGGCCACCACTAACTGGAGAACCGCTTTTGAATATTAACTCGATTATTTTTCAACTTATGACATCTTCCTTTTACTAAAGCAATTTACAGATTTCCCCTTTGAAGGGAAAATATTTTGATAATGATGAGAGGAAATAGATAAAGCACATCATGGAGCCTCAGCTCATAAATGAAGGCCGAGAGGGGGAGGGAGGGAGGGGGTTTAGGCTTTGTGAGTAGTCAAGATGTTCAAATAAATCCCACTACACTAACTTATAGTACTGTGGGAGTAATTACAATTCATACAGGATTCACAGACTTAAACAACAGAAGTTCAGTGTAATCACACAGTTCCCCATGGATTGTCTTTACTAAGTAGCAGTTTTGTCTGAAAGGCTTTGTTGAGGATTAGTGGGTGTCAATGCTAACATACTGACATAATGTCGTCCTGTCTTGGACTGAGCAAAGACCTTGTATAACCATATTTTAGCTCATCTCCCATTCTCCGTGTTCTGTATCTTCTTTATATTCAAGGAACGTGTGTAAATAGTGAGGGGTACCAATTTTAATGAGACAGGCTAAATGCATAGTTTTGCTTTTTATCGGAGGGGTCGATATGTAAAATTGAGGTCTGCTTCCCCCCTCCCTGTCAGCCACCACTTTAGCACTGACTAAGCCCATTTCATTTTTATTTCTTGTTTCATTATTCCTAGACCTGGGAAAATATCAGGGTCCATTGACTTGTGGTTCAAAACCCAAGGCACATAAGAACTCTAAAGCAACAATCTGCCATAGTTAATGTAAGAACTGAGTTCAGAGTAAGACAGAAATCAAAAGGTAAACACGAGGGCCAGCCGGAAACCTAAGCACTTCTGTGGTTGATTCCTGACCAAAGGCAAAATAAAATATGTATTATCCATCATAAACTGCTGCTCTCAAAGATGTCAAAATCACTATATATAGCAGAGAGAAAAGCACTCACACTGAGTTACCTTTAAAAAAAAGGAGTTATGTTGGGCCAGGATTTGACAATAGGCAGAAACCTCAAACAGTTGAAAAGTCACATCCTGCAAGCTTCAAGCAAACAGTATAATTTTATTATTCTTTCTAACGCAATGGGTGTAAAAAGGAATTAGATAAAAGGGATTGAGAATGTCCATTTGTTGCTCTGTCTTCCTGTCTGGGGGCAAAAAAACTCTATGAAAAATTAACAGAATGGGTTAAAACTTGGTATTTGGGAAAAACAGATAAAAAGACACATTAAAAATGGACCAAATGGGACTAGGGATTCCTGAGAAGAAAGCCCCTCTCCTTAAAAAATGTCCCAGTGCATTGTTATATACAGTGAATCATATCTGTTATGGAATTCCTCCTTTCAAAATCCTTCTTGTTCTCTACTTATACAACCCTGTAAACTGCTCCCCCCACCCCCCCAAAAGAAATGCCTCCCACAAGTGTCCTAGCACCTCACACACTACCCCACCCCAAAATATTACTCACTCATAGGGTTAACCTACTAATCTTCTAAATGCCCCATCCCCCACAAAATACTCCCATATAACTTCCTCATCACCACACAAACTGCCACACCTCCAAAACAACCCCACAAATGTCTTACCACATCACTATCTGTCCCCACCCCTAAAAACAACCTGTTGAAACTGCCTCAGCACCTTATAAACTGTCCTAACCCAAAATACTACACTACTGCAACTGCCTCACCATTCTACAAACTTCCCAACTCCCAAAAATACCTCCCCACAACTTTCCTACCAGCTCACAAACTGCCCTACCTGTAAAACCTAACCCTCCAGCTACACTCTTCCCCACCCTCAAAATCTACACACCCTCAAAATCTACACACACACCACCCTCAAAATCTACACACCCCACTTTGACAACTGCACCCATTTACACCAACATCCCGCAAACTGACCCACCACAAAAATCTACTGCCCTATAATTGCCCCACCAGACTTCCACCTGACTAACCACAAGAACTACCCCTCACCACCATGCCACCTTGCAAATTTCCCCACCCCCAAAAATATCACTCTGTAACTGTCCTATTCTTAATACTCCCCCCATGCAAGTGCCCCATCCCCCAAAATTCCCCACTGCAATAGCCACACCATCTTTAAAGTTATTTCCACCTGACAACTACTTCCCTGCATCTTCTTTCCCCATCCCACAAAACTATGTAATCTAGCAATTCCCCATTACTGGCAGCTACCCTCTTCCCCCAGACATAATACATGAACAATACACACATCAGAGGTACAGACACATGTACGCATGCACACACACACACACACACACACACATGTATTTCAAATAATTATCTACCTATGATGTACTATCTTTTCAATTATTCATATGTATGTTTCATTTTATTTGCTGTTTATGTACTGACAGCTAATTTTGTTGCTATGAGTAGGGTTAAATACAGTAACAGCTACAGTCTATTCAGCTTGATATAGTGCCTATAGCAAGGCAACTAGGCAGTTTATAAATAAATAGCAGGGGAAACAAACAAAACAGAATATGGTATGAGAGTAAAAAAAAGATGAGAAGACAAAGGAGGAAGAGGGAAGGAAGACTTAAGTTACAAAGTAGTTGCGAGTGCAAGTAACATAGAACACAAGAGGAGAGAGGGGGGAAGGACAGAATACATGGCTGGAGCTGCTAGGAAGGGTTAAGAGGGAAGGAGGGGGTAACGAGTACTACAGTAGACAAACGAGAATCAAGAAAGAGTGGCTGCAGGAAAAGCCAAGAAAGGAGAGATGAGTTTTTAATTGGAATTTGAAACAAATGAACGAGAGCAGAGGGCGACAGGTAGTGAATTCCAAAGGGTGAAAGCAACAACACAGAAGGAGGAGGAGCAGTCCAGTGAAGTGTGGACCAAGCGGGGACCAGGGACTTCTAAAAGACTTCGAGAAGTGGATCAGAGAGCACATAGAGGAGTATAAGCAGAGAGGAGCTGAGAGAGGAAAGAGGGGTTATGGTGAGAAGGGCACAATGCATAAGAATGAGAACCTTATATTGGGTACAAAAAGATACAGGAAGCCAGTGACAAGTGAGGAAAAGGTGGGATGATGTGATCATATTTGCGAGCTTCGTGAAGGAGTTTGAGAACAGTATTTTCAATTAAACGACGGATGTGACACTGAGGAAGAACTGAAAAGAGGGAGTTGGCATAATCGAGGTGGGAAATGACCAGAGTGAGCAAGAGTAAACGGATGGAAGATTGGTCAGGAAGCCTGGAGATGGAACGGATCTGATAGAGGGCAGTGAAGCAATGCCGAACAATGGAGGAAATGTGAAGTGAGAAAGAAAGCCGAGAAAGGAAACACTCAGAATTTCGACCGAGGTTTGTAAGGGAAGCAGGGTACCATGAACAGAGGGAGGTGCACAAAGGGAGAGGGGGCTGTGATAGTGAATAGAAAGGAAGCAGACTTGGAAGTGTTAAGTTTCAGACCATAGTTGAAAAGCCATTCAGCGATGGTGTAAGCTTACAAGAAATCTGGGAGATAACAGAGGCAGAATGGGCAGGGAAATGAAAAAAGAAACGATGTCCTCTGCATAAGTGAAAAATGCAATGCTCAAGGATGCAATGAGAAAAGCTAAAGGGGCTAGAAAGACACTGAAGAGAATGGGACTGAGTATAGAGCCCTGGAGAACACCACACTGAAGGATATGAGGGGCAGACAGCTCGGAAGACCAATATACCTTGTTGGAACAGTTAAGCAAATATGAACGGAACTAGTCAAGAGCAGAATCAGTGTTACCAATAGAGGTGAGTTGAGAGTAAAGGAGAGGGTAGTTGACCAAGTCAAAAGCTGCGGTGAGGTCGAGGGAGACGATGAGAATCAGTTGGTGGGAGTCCAAGGCTGTGCGGAGTTAGTCAGTGATGGCAAGCAAGGAGTGCTAAGTCGACAGAAGGGATGAAAACCCATCTGAGAAGGGTGGAGAACATGAGAAGAAAGAAGGAAATCCTGTAGGGTAAGAGGGAAATATTTGAGTGGGTCGGAAGGGTCCTTGGTGTTATGCTTAAGGATAGAGAGAACCACAGCCTCTTTCCAGGAAGAGGGAAAGACACTGGATGAGAAAGATGATGCAGTGATAGAAAGGATTTGAGAAAGGAAGGAGTTGTTGAGTGACTTGAAAAGCTGTGAGGGCACTGGGTCAGATGAAGTGATAGTGGATGGGAAGAAGCAATAATGCAGGACAGCTCAGAGAAAATAGGAGGGGTGAGCGTGGAGAGACTGGCAACAGAGGGAGAGGAGACAGGAATGGAGGGTAGAGTAACAGTAGTAGGTGTCAAGGAAGACTGAAGAGTAATGAGCATCTGGTGGAAAGCAGTGGCAAGACCTGAAGCTGGATAGACGAAGCAGCAGAGGGACGGGAGAATCAGCCAAAGAGTGCAGTAAATGGAATAAGCAGGAGAAGAAGGTTTCTTGGTGTACCAGGGCGGAGCAATCAAGATAATAACAAGCTTGGAGATTACCTAAAGTCCAGAGTTTAGGGGGACCCTGTTAGATATGCTCTGTACTCAGGAGGTTAGGATTGACTACTGTTTTGATTTTTTTTTTTAGGATTCTACTGAATTTTAAATTAATGCCTAGAAGCTGGAAGGATGGTTAAGATATCTGGACATTTTTCAGAGTTTAAATCCTCTATCCTCAGTTCTCTAATCCTTTCCTCTGTGAGTGAACCTGCCTTTTCTGCTTCCAATATAACAGCAGAGACTGTGCGTTGGAGCCAGCCAAAGGGAAGGCTGTGGAGAGGCAGAGCATTGAAATGCTGTTCTAATCACAGGAAAGGAGGAGGTGAGCTGGGGGAAATCACTGTACTGTACAAGCTTCTGCTTGTAGTGGGAGAAGGAAGAGAAATTTAAAAACATGTCTTCAAGGATCATTATGGACTGACGTAATGGCAATCACCATATGGTCATACACCATACACCATTAAATACACCTGTGATAGGATAACTAATTGCTGTAATACTCCAAGTTAAGCCTCCCATAATGAAAGTTACACTGTTAGCATCCAAGTTATACTCCCTGTTATGATGTATGTTACATGTGAGTTGAAATGTAAACCCCTTTGAATTTATGATAAGGCGGTATAAAAAAAACCTCAATAAATAAATGAAGCTCTCTCCTGCAAACCCCCCCCCTCCCTAAAAAAAATGCCTCAGTCCATTTCAATAGGAAAACCTGACACAATTCCATAATCATTGTTACGGACAAGTGGGGGGCGGGAGTAGGTAAAGTTGCCTAGCAATCATTTAGAAATTTTCTAAAAAGTGACTGTTCTTAGTGCGCAGTTGTAGACTGGGCATTGGGAGGGCAGGAGGCAGCTGTTGGGAGCTGCTGCCAAAGAGGAAAATTTAAGATTGAATAGAAACAAGTTGAAACGTGCACACATACAGGGCCAGCCCGTCCATTATGCAGGAATGTTGCCCGCAGCTGACCGGCTGTAGAGGGAGCCAGGGAGTCCCGAAGCCCTGGCTGACCTCTGATCAGCCACGGGAATAAAGAGCGGTGTTTGACTTCTCTCCCATGGCTATGATAAAAGAAACCCCCTCCCTGCCTCTCAGTCGCTCTCTAGCCTTTATTCCTGGCCTCTGCCTGCAGGAGAATGGATCCCTTCAGGCAGACACAATTATTCTTTGCTGCAGTCATGGCCTATGTTGTTTCTTCTGCCAACAGGAGATTCGGTCCCCGCTGGGATACTCTGCCCTTCTTCAATGCAGTCATGACCTCTCTCCCTTCTTCAACCGGCTGGGGGGAGGGGGGTCCCCATTGGCAAGTTAACCAGTGCCAAGCCTATGTGTATGGATGGAGGGACAGACAGATGGAAGAGCTCTTCCCAAAAGGTGATATCACTAGAGTGAGAAGCATCTAAAAATGTTTCAAATAGAGCAGTGACATTGGGGGGGCAGAACCAGGTCTGGAAATGGAGCGGACCAGGGAATTGAAGTGGGGCGTTTTCAGAGTGATGTGAAAGGGAGTGAGAGTGATTGGGAAACATTCATAAAGCGTAGGCCAAGGCAGGTGAGAGAAAGAAAGTATGAGTATATTCATCTTAATTCAAGAGCAGACAGAGGAAAATATTGTGGTCTAGGCATGAATGTGAGATGTGTGCAGAGAATACTTAAGAACAAACACTTTTCTATCAGAAATTTAAAAAAAAAGAAAATCTCCAGACTAAAAACCGAATTGGCTTACTAGTCAAATGTCTGAAACGGAATTACTGGCAGTGTTTTAAAGCTGATAAACGGCAGGAGGGGAGCTCTAACCGGAGACTTCCAAAGAGATTAAGGGGTATGTTAGGGTGCATTTAGCCGTGAAACTAGGGTAGGAGCCTGCGCTAACTTAAGGCGGCATGTGCACCGGTCCCCTGGTGTTTGTGTATTGCTAATGTGCCACAGCATGATAACAGGCACGTGGGTGTCCCTTGAGGTGGCGTTATGTGTGCCTGCACTAATGGCAACATTCGTGGCTGGCATAGGCCCATATTATCCATGCTGGTCTTGATGTGCCATCAATGCCCACATTCCGCTCCTACTGTGCCCAGTGCAAAAAGGCTGTCCAAAATTAAACCTTATAGTTGTGTCGATAGCAGCTGAATTATCACTGCTATCTGTATAACCGGCACTGTCAGCGGTCTGTGCTTATAACCGGCAGCGCTTGCCATATGGATAACAGCACTGAGTCTACATGTTTTTTAAAGCCACTTTCCACACTGGCTGAATATTCACCGGAAAGTCACAATATAGTGTTTGTATTCCTCTGATTGAGACCTGTGCTTATATTGTCCTGCAAATGACCGGAAGGGAAGAGTAGTTCGTCTTTCTTGTTTTTTTTATTGAGTGTGTTAAGATTCCGCAGAGTTTAAGTTCTGAGATGTTTCTGAGAAGTGAAAGGAAGAACTGACCCCAGCAACGATAAATAATTTCACAGCAAGCTAATTTTTATTTTTATATTACTGACCAGAGGCACAAATAGAGACAGAGACAGAAAGAGAAAGAAAATTTCCCAGTTTAAGGACAAAGAGGACACCTGGATAAAGGCGCATTGTGCAGAATATACTTATCGTCTGTCGTCATTTGGAGGAACACCCACTCCTGAAATGATTATGCAGAGCTGTTGCTTCTGGAAAACAAAGACAAGGAACAGTTTTCAAAAAGGTCGCTCTCTTAGAACCCTTATTCATGATTTTCATGAGTATAAAGGGCTGAATTTAGATTTGGATGTGCTTACTACATAGGTGTGTCCGGGACATGACTAGGGAGTGGTCTGAGCAGGTAAAGAAATCAACAAGTGTATTCCACATTTCATATAGAGAATAGACATGTATGATGAGAACTATAAACACTGGGATTTCCACGTGTTCCCTGGCACATTTAGCTTGTACAAAAGTGCTCAGTTTGACCTGCCTTTTACAGGAGGAATTGGAGGGCATACACTCCCTAATTTCCCATTGTTTATTCCCCCTCACATTTTAAATAGAGATAGCAACATCTGTAGCTAATTGGCAGCATTTATACATATAGACTTGCAAAATAGCTGCTGTACACATATAAGTTGTGAAATCCAGCACTCACACACGTGTGGCGGCCATGTTTACCGTGTTGATTTTTCCTATGTGTGCTCTTGCAAAATAGCTCCTTTGGTTCTGTGTATCGGCACGTATGTGTACTCCTGCATCTTCTTCTTCTGCATGAGGGATGGGGGGGGGGGGCTGATAAGTCTCTGGCCTTGTAACGAAACAGAAAGCTACCAAATAAAATTAAACTGCAGAGAGATCATTTGGACTTCTGGAACTGAAGTGTGCCCGTAACTTTCTGTTTCGATACAATGGCAGAGACTTATCAGCCCCCCTCATATTTCAGAAAGGGTTCCACATTAATAATATCACCAGAATTGTGAATGTCACAGCCTCGACATCTCAATTCCAATCATCATAACTTTTCTAAATTATGCCTTCATGTGTCAAGTTCTGATTAGCATTATTTAATAAGCAAACGGTTGATATTTGGAGAAAGATACATATTTGATAATCATCTGATCAAAGCTTGAAAGGTATTCTCCAAAAATTGTAAACAAGTTAGATACTGCAGTAAAGAATATAAATGGATAAAAATTAAGAAGTGCAAAATAACTATCTTATACATCTGAGTAAAAAATAAGAAATGATGTGAAAAAATATGTTTTTTGAATAGGGAAGTAAAAAACTGAATAAGGCAAATTGAATAAGGAGAGAGATGTGTACATTTATTTGAATGATTTTACTTCTTTATAAATAAAAACGGTTATATTATATTTCTAGAATGTGAATTTACTCTGCAATTATTTAATTTACTTTCAATTGAAATTGCTATTTACCTTTCCTTTAGTTTTCCCTCTCAGTTTCCTAGATATGAGTCTGGATGGATTATGAGCCACATTATTTAAAGAATGCTGTAGGAAAACGTGGTGTTTGCACTGTCACTTCTCCAGGGTTTATCACCTGTGGAGAACCGCTACCATCTTTTCCAGCTATTGAGAGTGAAGAGGGCACCAGACCTGGAGTGGTTTGCATATACAAAGCAGTTTATTCAGGTGAGGTTCATCCACATTTGCTGGGAGGCGACTAGAGAATGGATAAGGGTCTTAGTAAGATGTTCAGAAAGGAAGGGAACAATTTTGCTTATAGAGAAAGAATCAACAGATTTTTACTATCTGTTGGATGTGTGTAGAGAAGGAGAGGGAGGAGTCAAAGATGATCCCAAGGTTGTGAAGCAATGAAACAGGGAAGAGTAGAGTGTTATCCACAGAAAAAGAGAAAGGAGGAAGGGGATGGTGAGTTTAAGGGGAAAGATAAGAAGCTTGGTTTGGGACAATTTCACACGGTGGTGAGATATCCAGGCACCAATGTCAGATAAGCAGGCAGAGATTCCGGCCTGGATTCCTAGAGAGATTGCAGGTGTAGAGAGGTAGATCTCTCATCAATGTACAAATGGTACTGAAAACCATGGGAAGAGATGAGTGTAGAGAGAGAAAAGGACAGGCCCCAAGACAGAGACCTGGGGTATACCAAGTGAAAGCAGGATAGCAGTAGAGAAGGATCCACCAGAACATACATTAAAAATGCTATAGGAGAGATAAGAAGAAAACCAGGACAGAACAGAACCCCTAAATCCAAGTAAAAAAAGGATATCAAGGAGAAGGTAGTGATCAACAGTGTCAAAAGCAGCAGAAAGAAAAGATTGAGGAACAAGTCATCGGAGATGTTGATAAGAGCTGTTTCAGTAGAATGTAGAGGATGAAAGCCAGGTTTGCAACAATTGCAGTGGAAATCAATATCTGGAGAATATGACAGATGGAAGGGATACCAGTGGAGGAGATTGAGCATAGTAGATGGATGGGAATGGGATCAGAGGAGAAGTTTGTAAGTTTGGAGGAGCAAGAAGATGTGTAGTTTCTTCTTCGATGATTTTAGAATAAAAGAAAGGCTGACAGAAGTTGAGAGAAGTATTTGGGAGTGAAGAGGGGGAAGGGCATCTGGAGATGACTCCCGTGGAGAATTCAAGAGTAATCTTGTGAACCTTGTCATGGAAGTAGTCAACCACAGTCTAGGTGGAAAGGGAAGGAGGGTTCAGAAGTGGAGGCACTTTGAGGAGAGAGTTGAGAGTTGTAAAGGCCAGAGGTAAAAGATTTAATCAGGTGGACATAGTAGTCTTTCTTGGCGTGTGCTATGATTGGAAGGGGGCTAGAATGAATTTGAAATGTAGGAAGTCCTCAATGGTCCAGGATTTGAGCCAAATGTGCTCAGCTAAACAGACAAAGGAACATAGATAGCCAGTTTTAGAGGACAGGGAATGGAATAGGAAGAGCAAGAATATCCAGAGCAGAGGAGAGGACAGTGTTATAGGAAGATAATACCCCATCAACAGACTCAGATAACATAGTGGAGGAAAGAGGTGATGAGATAGCAGTGGAGAGAACTGATGGATCGATAGTGTGAAGATTCCTAAAGATGTTAGAGGAGACTGGGTGAGACTGAGGTGGGGGGTGATGAAGAGTGAAGTTTAGTAGGTGATGGTCAGATAAGGGAAGAACTGAAGTGCAGATGTTTGAGGGCAAACAGTTGGAGAAAAAGACAAGGTAGAGGCAGTGGCTTTGCTGATGAGTGGTGCAGAAGAGCACAGCTGTAGTTTGAATGTGATGATAGGGAAAAGGAGCTTTAAGGCATGAAGGCCTGAGGGGTTGTCAATATAAATGTTGAAATCCCCAAGAATAAGGGAGGGGAAAGATGCATCCAAAACGAGGGAAAGCCACAAATCAGAATCAGTGAGAAAGGTAGAGGTGGACATATTGGGGGGGTCGATAAATGACAGCTATCCAGAGAGATGGTGGAGCAAAAAGGTGGATGGAGTGGACAAAGGAAGTGGGTGGAATGAGACTGAGGCAGAAGAGTGGTTGAAATTAGCAGGAATGAAAGAATAATGACCCAATACTACCACCACAGCCAATGGGGCAAGCCATATGGAAAATTGGAAGCCCTCATGACAGAGGGTAGCAGCTGAAGTAGAGTCTTCAGGGAGAAGCCAGCTCTGTTAGAGCAAGAAGATGCAGAGTATTAGAGATAAAGAGGTCATGAATGAAGACAAGCTTATTAGAGATGGAATGTGAGTTCCACAAGAAGCATGAGAAAGGGATAGGAGTGGAAAGAAGAGTGATATGAATACGATTTGAGGGATTGCAAGTGGATCTGCCCTGGGAGTGTGAAAAATATTTAGTGGGGCCAGAGTTGGGACTGATATCCTCAGATGAGAGAATAAGGAGCAAGAGAGTGTGGGGGAGAGAGCAGGTGACACAACGGTAATGAGGGTAAGATTCAGAGAGAGAAGAGATGGCTGAAAAAGAGGAAGAAAATGGTGAAGCTGAAGAGCAGATGACAGGGTAGAAGACTAAATGGCAGGAGAGGTGAGGAAGGTAAGGAGGAGATGATGAGGAGTTGAGGCTAGAAGTCATTGGAATGAGGGGAGAAGATTAGGATGTGTCAACAATAGGAAGAAAAAGTGAAGTGGAGTGATAGGAATGAGATGGTGGGGGGGGGAGGGGTAGAAGTTGGAGGAGATACATGATGGATAGGCAGGACAGAGATCCCAGAGGCCTAGAGAAGCAAGGAACAGCCAGCAGAAGATGGCAGAAAGCTCGACAATATTACGAAATGCAGATAAGAAACACAGTGACAATAAATACATAAATAAATATACAGACAGGCAAAAAACTCTGACCAAACGAGAATGCTAGGGCAAAGGCTTGCAGTGAAGTTGCTGTCAGTGAAGCAGAGAACCAACAGAGGGCTCAGCACACGTTCACAGAGGGGAAAAGTTATGATGAAGGAAGAAACAAAGGATTCTATCTTCTTGATATATTTTAATGTTTCTTTCCTAAGTAGGGTATCCACTGATGAAACCACAGAAAAGAAGTCACCCTCTCACCATGTCCCTGCCCTGCTGGCCTGCCAATATTCTGTCCATTCTACTAAGCCCCCCAAAACTGAGATAAAGCTGAAGTAGAGGAGGGGGAAATGGAGAAATCAGGGAAGTATATATTAGAGAGGAATCATATGAAATAGGGAAGATGTGGGATATGGGAAATGGGGGTGAACAAGGAGAAGGAGGGGAGAAACAAAGAGAATCCAGAGCAGGAGGAAATGAAGAGGACCCTGGAAAGGAACATGTGGACATGTGAGTTGGAGAAAGAAGGGGAGATACTCTAGTGATATGAAGGGAAATTTAAGGAGGATGGGAGAATGGGGGTACCTGGGGGGAGGGAAAGGGAGACAGAGAGAAACCTGGAGGGCAGGTAGAGAGAAATGGAAGGGCATAGGTAGAGGAATCTATGGGGGAATAGAGAGAAACTCAGGAGGAGCAGAAATGAAGGGAAGTAAGAGTCGGGTCTGACCCTGGAAATGGGGGAGGAAGTTTGAGAGGTGGGGTTTGAGCATGCAAGCTGCTGAGGAGGGTTACAGCATCATTGATGGCAATGACAGAGGTATGACTGATAGTGAGAAGGGGAGGGGGAAGCTGGACACCAGACAGAGGAAGTGAAGGGGAGGTTAGATGCTTGGGACATGGAGAAGTGTAGGGAAGATATTGGACGCTTAGGGGGGGTAGGGAAAAGGAAGGGAGATGCTAGACACTTGAGGGACATCGAAGGGAAAGGGTGATGCTCGATACAGGAGAAAGACCTTGAACTGTGGGGCAGGAGAAACATAAGGTTTGCCTAGGGTGTCAGATGGGGGGGGGGGGGAGATGCCCGCACAGCTGAAGATTAACCTAGGACATCAGATACCTTTGGGCCATTTCTATTAAGAGGATAAGGGAATATGAATCTGAGGGGTGATCATGCCCTCCCTCCTTTATAAAATTATTTTTCCCATGTGGCCAAATTCCAAAACATTGTGTATTCTATTCTTACTTAGCAGGGCATTAGTCATTTTCTTGAAAAAAAAAAAAGGAACCCCTGGTTACCTTATTCCTAAGCAACAAGTAAGATGTTCACATCTTTTAAAATAGGAATACAATCAAAAAGTATATTTTTTTGTATTGAATTCTAGAGTAAATCCAAGCAAAGTTTACCCTGTTTTAAGTTAGACTGGGTGTAAATCACTTGTCTAAGACCTGTATTGAATCTTATGTATGAGTACTTAGAAATGGTGCACTTAGCTGGCAGAAATTCGAAAGAAATGGTAATTTCATGTGCTGCTTTTTGTATCTCTGATCTAAAAATAAGAACAAAACTTCACATGTCCCTGACTTCAAGGAAGAACGGATTCAATCATCCCATCAATTTGTGATTTCTTGTGCCCAAGAACTATACTTTGAGATACTAACACATAAATAATGTACAAATGATAGGTCATACCATGCGTTTGTATCTAACACATATTTGCAGTCTAAAAGTATAACTTGTTTACCTACTGCTGGAAAAGATTTGAATTTATAATATTTACATATAAGGAATACCCATATTCCAGGAAATTAGCATAATAAATTGAGCATTTCTCATGCCATTTATAATAATTTTTGAAGATACTTCATATGCTTATACAAAAGATATGCACGGAAAAAAATATTCAGTTTACTTTGGGCAATGTTCTGTCTTTTTCCCTAATTTTTGGCAATTGTTTTGGTTCATTTCACATATTCAGTTCAATAAAAAATGTTTAATGCACATTAAAACTTTTTAATACATGAAAATCGATTGTACATGCATTAATTCAGATGTTAATGCATATAACATAAGCACTCACACCGTTTTCCTTTCTTAATTCAAATTTTAATTATGAATTACATAAAAAAGAAATGCAATAAAAACACCAGACCCGAAGTCTGTGTCAACAAGGCCACTGTTTTATTAACCCAGCCATCGCATAACTCAAACAACCATGAATACATAAAATATCACTCACGATCAGCATCCCACACCTCGACTAGATGGTGACATCCTAGTCATGTGGTTAGTCAAGAAAATGCTGAATTTCACTTTAGCTGAGAACCTGTGGCAACACCAAGCTGAAAGGTGGCATTGTACAAGTTAAGTATCTCCCAATCTTCCTCCCACCCTGGGTCACAGTGGTGACACCCATGTCCCCTCATACCGTAAAACCTTATCCCACCAAACATACACAATGGCATAAGAATATAAAAACATAAACATAAGAACATAAGATATGCCATACTGGGTCAGATCAAGGTCCATCAAGCCCAGTATCCTGTTTCCAGCAGTGGCCAATCTAGGTTATAAGTACCTAGCAGTTTCCCTAAAAGGCAGGTTCCACAATGCTTGTACTGGGGCAAACAGTACAAGCATTGTGGAAGTGGAGGAGTAGCCTAGTGATTGGGGCAAGGTACTTCAGGCTGGAAGGTTGGGGGTTCAAATCCCACTAGAGGACAGCAACCTTGGGCCAGAAGGACTGGGGTTTCTAGTCCCACAGGTGCTCCTTGTGGTCTTGGGCAAGCCACTTAACCCTCCATAGCCCATGTTCCCTGTAAAATAGTTATCTTCAAGTTATAATACCCTGTTCAATGTAATTTCAGTTTGTTCAATGTAAACCGCACTGATGCAGAATAACACGGTATATAAGAGAATATAAATAAAAACAGTGGATATCCCGGGTTCCCTTTAATAATGGTTTATGGACCTTTCCTTCAGGAACTTGTCCAAAACATTTTTAAACCCTGCTACACTAACAGCTTTTATAACATCCTCCGGTAATGAATTCCAGAGTTTGATTCCACGTTGAGTCGTAATAGTCTTAAATAGGTTACCCTGTAGCTTCATTATTTGAGAGGAAGAAGGTTGACTGGACAGCCCAAAACTTTCACACCCACCCAATCTTGCTGCTACTACAGACTCAACTGAGGTAAGCAGCTAAATGAATCACTTTCCCACCCATCCTCTTCCTGCTCTCCTCACAACCTAGTCTTCCCCACTCCCCAGCCAATCACCTAACAGACCAATAGTTATGTTAAGTGCCCCCCTGCCTCCTTTTACACATTGCAGGACAATGGGGGTGGGCTCTCATTAAATTAATTTTTTGCACACTAAACATCATGCATACTATCGCACCAAATGCATGCTAATAAGCACATCTTTAGCATGTATCGTAAGCAAAAATGTCATCCAGAACTATGAACTAGAGTATAACGAATACTGAAGAAGAATTTTGCTTTGATTTTACTATATTGAACCAGATGTTTAGAAATGATACACCCACTGGGCTAGATTTATTAAAGCTGTTAGAAAATAGGTACATGGCATTTTACGGGTGCCTTGATGACGAATGCATGTTAATGTGGATGCACCTTTAAGTAAATCCAGCCCATTGTGTTCGGGGAAACTGGTCAACATATTCAGCCCAACATATCTTGTATTTTTACATGCCTTTTATAAACACAATTCTTGGAGGCAGACCACTCATTTTAGAGCATTTACTGTAACAGGTATATCATCCAAGTTAGCATATTCTGTTTCATTTCATTTCTACACAAGGATTTATACTTTCACAAAACAAGGGATTTGACATCCATCACATTCTTACGTTGCCCTCCTTGGAGAAGAGGTTCCATCAGGGCAGTTAAGAAAGAATCTTGCTTCACTGAGGCTATTTTGATACTTTAATCAAACTACTTTTAAAGAATTTTCTGTTTGATTCCTTTTATGTGGGACTTTATATTTTCATCACAATTGATGTCAAATTGATTAGTCTGTAATAACAGGGTACATTCCTTAACTATCTTTGCCTAAATAATAATGATGGGTTAGGTACTTTAGCGTCCTTGAAGATTCTTTCCTGAAATGAAAGCTCTTATAAAACTATCTAACGTATCTATCCCTTTCTTTTTTATGCTTTCTTTCTTTTACAGTATTAGAGAATCATTTACATTCCTTTTGTATACAAAGCGATTTATAAATGTTAAATTAAATTAAACTAGAAAAATGATTAACTCTTTCTAGGACCTAATAAATTAGGTCTTGTTTTTGGGCATAATGTCAAGGAGTCCAACCTGGAGCTATGTTTTTCTCTTAGGAGCTCATTTTGGAAGACCTAAAACGAGCATAGAGATGGCCAAAGCACAGAGACTTCTCCAGAGCTATTTTAGAAGCTGGGTCTGTGGACACTCCAGAATGAGGACGTCTAAGTCTGAATGGAGGCATGGTTGAGCCGTGGCTGGGGTGTTTCCAGGATTCTGGACGTCCCCACCTAATCTTAGAAATGTCTTGGACATCCAGAACAGTGTCTGAGTTTTCACCTACTATGGGTACCTGAAAGGTGCTCATTTTGGCTGAAAAACATCCATAGGGTGTAGAGAAAAAAGCATTCCTTTATCCCCAATATAGTACAATTTCAATGATAGCTGCAGAAATGAAATGAAACGGAATATGCTAACTTAGATGATATACCTGTTACAGTAAATGCCTTAAAATTAGTGGTCTGCCTCCAAGGATTGTGTTTATAAAAGGCGTGTGATACTCTTTTTTTTTTATTGATATAGAAGGAAAATACAAGATATGTTGGGCTGGATATGTTAACCAGTTTCCCCTAAGACACAATGGGCTGAATGTACTTAAAGATGCGTCCGCATTAACATGCATTACTCATTAAGATACTGTCAGGGGGCCAGTGCCCCCAACACCGACCCCCCTCCACCCCAAAGACACTAAATCCCTGGTGGCTCAGCGCCCTCGATTTCTCCCACCCATCCATCCAATAAAAAACAATCCCTGGTGGCCCAACAGCTCGATTCCCCCAATACACCCATTAAAAACAAAACAAAAGAAAACCTGGTGGCCCAGTGGCTTCAATCCCACACCCACCCACACCCTAAAAAAAACAAACCCTGGTAGCCCAGAACTCCAATCCCTCTACCCACCCAATTAAAAAAAATCCTGGTGACCCAGCAGCCCCAATCCCGCCCACTCACCCAATTAAAAAAAACCCTGGGGGCCCAGTGGCTCCAAACCCCACCTCCCACACTTCCTCCTGGTACCTTTAAGATGGAGCAGGAGTATTGCCTATGCCCTCCCACTCCTGTGCCACCATCTTGAAAAATGGCAGTGCTTGGCCCCACACGGTGTATCCTGGGATGCACTGAGCAGGGTTAGACTGCCATATATGGTAGAAAGTTGATAATGTGACATGTCCATGAGGTGTGCCAAAGGGAGAAATAAAGCTGTATGCTTGTGCTGTTGCTCCCACCGCTCTTATTCTAGCTCCAGCATTGCTACCGGCACTGCAGGACGATCTGAAAAATTAAATTCTTTCCTCTTCAAAGTAATTGCTCTAGCTGCTTTTGAATCCTTTCTCTTAGAGCTAGAAAACTCACTTCTTTGAGACTGCATTTGGATCCTGATCCCCTAGTCTCCTATTCAAATCCTGTGAGTTTCCTTACCATTCCCCTAGCCATATCTAGTCCCCGGTTGTGTTGTCTGTCTTGACTAGATTGTACACTCTTATGAGGAGGGACTGTGTCTCTATACAGTGGTGTGTACGCCTTGTAGTGCCTTACAAATGATAAGTAATAGTAGTAGCAGTAAATAGTAGTAGTAGGATTTGAATCCTGACTTCTCTGTTCCTAACCCACTATAACCATTAGACTATTCCTAAACATCCAGGTTCTGAAATACTAGTCTGGGGATGTCTATATTGACATTCCCACAGTCAACCATATCAGGCACATCCATATTTGTGAAATCGTCTGCACCTGGACGTGCCTGATTTTGTTTTTTCTGATGGGTGTGGCTTACATATCCCAGGTTGCACTTTGACATCCCTTCTAACATTCCCCTTGACACTGTTCAACTTACTTTCCAAATGAAAGGAGATTTATGCGATCATCCTATCTGGGTGTGAGGATCTCTCTGCCTCACCCCCCCCCCCCCGCAGTAATGTTTGCATTTGGTGGATAATTTTATAAAGAGTCACCTAGGTGGTGAGGGCAAGTAGACACCTATTACTAGCTTATTTTATAACGCAGTGCTGTGTCAAGCTTACCATGCCCACTCTCCCTCTAACCCGCTTGTGCCTCTAATCCGGCGTTGTCATGGCCCCGTGATACCTGGCAACGCGCATCCCAGTGTGCCTTTAGTGCACATCAGAACATTTGCTGCCAGATAACACCCATTAGTAAAAGATTCTCCTAGCCGGGCATTTAAAAAGAACACTAACCACGGAGTTTAAATATCGGCCCATGTGATGTTTTGTAAAGAAAATCGCAAATTTCTTTGTGGGGTATGTTTCCATAGAAGAAAATGAGTTGTTTTTGGTTTATTTTGTTATGACTGTGATTTGTGTAAGATTATTTATTTAAAGATTGTATATTGTTGGAACATGCAATGCGTTGCTATAACTAAAATGTGATTCAACTGAGTTTTATATTTGAATTTTTCAATGAATGGAACACTTACTACCAAGCCGATGCAGAAAACTGGCGCTAGACAAGCAATGAGAGATGACAATGTGGCGCGACAATGCATATTTTTTTTAATGCCTGATTCAGCAAAGATAGGGCATGCAAATGACCCCCGCATTAACTGTATGCTTGCAAATGAGCCCTCTCAGCATTAAACAGGGAGAGCAAGCCAAACACATGCGCACAAAAAGTCTGAGCTAATTTGGCTTGCTCATCGGGCACCACTTAGCTATTTTCCATAGCAGCTCCTACAGTATTTTGATGGCATTGAGGGATGATCGTGACATTGGGAAAAGCCCCTGATGCCATCAAAATACTGTCGGTGGTGGGATCGAGGCCACTGGACCACCAGGGATAATTTTATTGTCGAGCATAGCTCCTGACAGTATTTTCATGGCATCGGGAAGTTTTCCCGATGCCTGATCATCTGAGGAGGAGATGATCTAGGCATCGGGGGAAGCACCCAGTGCCATCAAAATACTGTTGAGGGCACGCGCTAGAGGTTTAAGTCTACTCAGACCCTGAAGTAAAAATTTTGGGGCTGTGGCTGATTGCAAAATCCTCCACGCCTGTCTCTGCATCGGGCGTAGCTATGACTTGCATCCAGCCCAGCTGATTATAATAGATTTAATTAATTAAAGTTCATTTAAATACATGTGGCATCGGTTGGGCGCTAGTTTTTCCGCTGGCGTTTACATGTTTCCTGCATTTGCAGGATCGTTAAAAGTGCTTAAACATGGTGTTAGCTCATAAAGCCTGCGCTAAGCTTTCTGCAATGGCCTGTAAATTTGAATTTTTGAATTTAATGTAGATGGGATACCATTAAGGGAGTAATTTAATTAACAGCCTCCTATGCATGAATCTAGGTATTTTAGTCATTCATGTTCATAAGAGAATAAATGCTATGGCTGTGATTCTATAGTTATATTCACATATCAAATCATGTGGACTTTCAGTGTGGGTGTGCATAAGGAAAGAGTTTGGGCACAGCGGAAGGTTATGTGCATGTAGTAGAAAATATTATAATTTATGCCTGTTCCTTACAAATTTAGGTGCAGGCATTTACTGCAGTGCTGGTATCAGTGATCTTGCCTTAAATTAATGCATATTTTTGGCCATTGATGCTAGTATTTTATAAAGTGCATATGTACTTGACTTTATAAAATTGATGTGAAATATGTGCATAAAACTTTCATTAATTATGCAGGACTTTAAAGAATTACCCTCCCCATGGGGTTTTCAAAAACTAGAATTTATACTGTTGCTACTCTTGAATATACCAATCTATAAATTGAGGTTTTGTGATTTGTATGCATTCACTGTAATCCTCATTTGGAAAGGTGTGAGATCAGCAATTACACTGAATTGAATTAAATTAAATAAAATATACAAACAAAAGTTTGATGTAGCACAAGTTTGAGACTTATCAGCAATAGGACCTATCAACCAAGTTTAGACTTGAGTGAAAGGGTCAGTGAACTTAAATTCATGGATGTATCTCTGTAGGCATCCAGCATTTGTAAAAGTCCAAAGTTAAAATATACCATATTGTATATGTAAGTGACCGATGACTATTTAGTCATAGAGAAACATTCCAGAAGGATTAGGGGCTCCTACCATGAAATATTTGACCAGGACCATAATCAGTCTTTCTTTTCCCTGTAGTCACACTCTGTTAGCTTAGCTAATTGGCTGCCTGCCAGGTGCAAAGACAAGAGAGAGCAATTTTTTTAAGGATTAGGTTTTGTTTTAATTGTGTCTGGAAAATGAGGGACACATGCAGAGATGCCTTGGAGCATAATAGGAAATAAGTTTAGATTTTAATTTTGTTAATGAGCTCAGTATTCTGTGTTCATAGCACTAACATGCAGGGATGTGCATGTGTCTGGAAATGAAACAAAAATCTCAGTGAAATAGGGTGTTTGGTTTTGATTGGCAATTAAATAAAATAAACCTGCAAATGAAAAATGTTCCTATCTTATGTATTTCCTTTGTTATTAAGGCCTACGAGGGAAGCTATTTTATGGGGAAGCAGCATAAGCAAAGCATATTTTATTTAACCAAGAGAGCTTGGTGCCAGTGGGGGATGGGAAAAGACCAATCATTTGCAAGTACTTGCACTTGGGATGCTGAAATCCAAGGGAATTGTATGCGATAGGTGGCGAGAGGTTGGTGGGCATAGACCAGGAGAAGGACCTCGGAGTGATTGTTTCTGTGGATCTCAAGGTGGCAAAACAGTGTGCCAAGGAGGTGACCAAAGCCAGAAGGATGCTGGGTTGCATACAGAGTGGAATAACCAGGGTATCCCGGAGGCCCTTCTCCTCACCCTGAATGTAACTCCCTCATATCTCCCCCCCCAACCTTCATCCTGCCCCCTCCCCCTCAAACCCTTCTCATAACAAAAGAGACATACGCCAAATTCTGGAATAACCTTGGTCGCAGCTTTATTATCCAGATATAAACACCGGCCCGCAACCCGGGCCCAAACATTGATAATCATTTTCAACATAACCCCCGCCCCCGATTCCGTAAGATGCCCCCCACCGGCAGTATTATTATCAAGGTGGTGCATCATCCTCCCTCCAACCCTACCGCCTGCCTTGCCATGTTAGTAGCAAAGGCCGGCCCTCCACTACCCTAGACCGGGTCAAGACCGCAAACCAAGATGTCTCGCCCCACCCTGGGGAGCCCTTCACTTCCCCCAATGTGCCTTAATCAGTTTAAGCCCCACCATCTCGGTGAGCGCTAGCTTTATACCCCGCCACCGGCACAAGGTAGCCTGCCTATCCTTGTGCCGCCCCCACCAACAAAGCTGCGACCAACCAACTCCAATGCTTCCTGCCAGTCATTTAACAGTAAATCTTGTCCCACTGGAGAAAGGTGCACTCCATCCGTGCGATATAAGCCCGCACAACGAACGTCCATCCACGGGTGCTGCACCTGCACACCGCCGGTCTGCTGCACCCATCACCCAATCTGCCTGTTGATCTTAACCAGGCCACGAGTCTAGCGACGCTGAGATTGGCAAGCCAGGCGGGGAACAATGTCAGACCAGACTATTGCCACTCCCAGCAATAGCTCCCGCAGCAAACCAATGTCCCTCTGTACTGCACAAATCAGCTGTCTGCAAGACCAGCCAGAGAGATCATTGCCTCCCAGGTGAATCAGCAGCCCCACCGGGCACTGTCGCTGTCCGGCCCTCTGCTGCACAAACAGAAGGAGCTGCCACCATTGCATACCACCATCGCCCATCCAAGTCAGCCTCATGTTGCAAGTTGCCAGGCCGAGGTGGACTTCCAGGGGACGTGAGAAGGCACGGCGCTTTGCCCAGTACACGAAAGAATGACCTATGATCCACCAGTCGCTCCCATGGATGCAGATGCCTCCTGCCACCCCACTCCTTGGACTGCCACCCGCTGGAGATCCTGCATAATAAAGACAAGCATTAACACCCCCCCCCAAACATTTCAAACACAAAACCCACCCCCCAACCAGCCCAATTCAGAACTTTTCTGGGCGAACATAACCCACATATGCCCCTGAACGCCACCTACCAATATGCTGAATCACGTTCCCCCCAAGCCCAGCCGCCGCCGCCGCACTAGTAGCAGCCCCAATACGGAAAGAATGTGATGTAAACTGCCTCTCATCACATCCAATCCACCAGACAGCCATACGAAGCACCGCCATAAACTGGAACTGAGTCACGGGCATACCATCATTGTGCACAAAAAAAAATAGCCCGGGACCCTCGGCCGCTGGCTCAAGTACAAGGCCAAATTCTGCACCAGGCAGGAGCACAACGCAGGTATGGCATTTAGCACCACCCATCCCCCTTTCCCCAACTGTTCCGTTTTGGACCGCGGGAGAAAGAACCACACTTGAGTCGCCATTAGCACCACCTGCTTGAGCTCCAAGCCCCCAAAAGCCTCCCATTTTTTTGGATCAGGGCACCAACTTGCAAACACGAAATGCCTCAAAAAAGGTAGTGATGAACAATGCCCTAAACAACACGGACTCAAAATCCGAAACCACCACTCCCGGCATCACCTCCCAGATCCGCACCAGCAATTCATGCAACACTGGGCGATGCCAATCTTGCACCTTAGGGCGCTCTTTCGCCCACCCCATCAACAGGCGCCGTACTAAAAATGAAACCCTGGGATTGCCCCAACCTGCATCCTTACAGAAGAATGAGAAGCCAGCTAACGCCGACAGGACTACCGACCTAGACCAGCCTACAACCTTTGACTCACACAACAAACAAACACAGCATCCTATCTTCCACTCTCCTCCCCAACCCCTCCCCTCCAAAAACTCACACACCTTGGCGTATTCCCGCAGATACAATGTCCATGTCCCTTGCGCCACAGATGACCGCAACAACGCCATCACTCCAGGATCCCAAGATGCCAAAGATTCTCCGGCACCGCCGAGGCTTTGTTTTCTGCCCCCCGGGGCCAACAGACAAAACTGTGACCACTGAAAATGGGACACAGCATCCACAATTGAGTTCTGACTGCCTGGCACATGATGCGCCCCTGCCATCACATTAAGACGCAAACATGCCAATATGAAAACTCTCATCAGCATCGCCACCCATGGGCATTTGGGCAAGTGTCTATTAATTACTTCCACCACAGCCGCATTGTCGCACCAAAACACAACCCTCCTATTCCGCAATCGCTCAGGCCATACCCAAAGGGCAACCATGATAGGAAACAACTCCAAAAAGGCTATATTATGGGTCAACCCAGAACTTGCCCATGCAGATGGCCAAGCGTCCGCACACCACGACCCTTGACAATATAGACCAAAACCAGAACTACCCGCTGCATCAGAAAACAACTGTAAATCCACATTTGACACTTTGGGTAACTGCACCACCGTGCAGCTGTTGAACTCCGCTAAGAACGAATGCCAAACCCGCAAGTCCTCTCGCATCCCAACCGATACACGAATACGATGATAAGGCCGCCTAGCCCCCGCCATGGCTAATGACAATCGCCGTGCAAAGGGATGCCCCATTGAGATAACCCTATAGGCAAAATTAAGATGACCAATCAGGACTGCAAGTTTCTGAGCGTGACCTTAGAAGAAGACCCCACCGCCTCCACTAAACCTTTTAACCATTCAATTTTTCCTCAGGCAAACGCACCACCATACCCAATGATTCTATCTCTATCCCCAAGAAGGAGAGGCACGTCACTGGCCCTACCGTTTTCTCCTCTGCTAACGGAATGCCGAATTCATTGGCCATCTCATGAAAGGATGCCAGCAAGGTAGCACATGTCTCTACCTGCCCAGGACCCACAAACAAGAAATCATCCAAATAATGAACTATGGAACAGGACCCCGTCCGCTGGCTCAACACCCAATGCAAAAAAGAGCTAAATGCCTCGAAGTAGGCACACAAAATCGCACAGCCCATCGGTAACACATATCAAAATAGAATTGAGAATGAAACTGAAAACCCAATAACGGAAATGCCGACGGGTGAACTGGCAACAGCCAGAAAGCAGATTCAATATCTACCTTCGCCATCAGCGCACCCTCCCCACAACGACGCACCAACTTCACTGCAGTGTCAAACGACGCGTAACGCACCGTGCACAATTCATGCGGGATATGGTCATTAACTGACTGCCCTGGCAGGAATGATAAATTATGTATTAGCTTGAAACACCCCGGCTCTTTTTTAGGAACCACTCCCAAAGGTGAGACAATAAAAGGAGAGAAAGGTGGCACGCCAAAAGGCCCAGCTATTCTGCCCAACGCACATTCTGCCTCAATCTTCCGGCAAACCACCTCCCCCAAGCTCCGCACCAAACTATTATTATTGGCAAAGACATCAGTCACCTCACCCACAAAAGGTATCTGAAAACCCTGCAAGAAACCCGACAATAATATCTTCCAGGCCTTACCCTGGCGACTCCCCCCAAAATGAATCAACTGCGGGCTCAGCGCCTCCACCCTGATAGGGGTAGGCGCCAAAACCAAACTACAGCCCTCACTTGCCCCCAGCTAAAGCCCCCACCACCATTTCCTACTACACTTCGTGGCAGGGTGCCCCGCCCCGCAGAGGGAAGAGGCATGCCGAAACTTACAGTCCGGGTAGGGGCAAGAGGACTTGTTGAAGTGCCAACACAAGTCCCCCCCCCCCCCACTGGCCCTCCCTTTGCCAGTGCAGACACACTCGCTGGCACATGAAAGGACCTAAGGCCCACTGTTGCTACTTGCGAGACTGCCTTAGCCGTACCGAATGCTCCTCTCCCCACCCCCTTTTTGGCTGACATTTGCGTAAGCCACAAATTAATGTCTTTTGTCCCCCATGACAGCTGTGTATTTTCCTCCATCATATCGCGGAACTCTTCATCATAGTTTAACCAGGCCCACCCTTCGTGAGCCTTAGATGCCGCTAATATAGCATCCGTATACGCCAACAATGCGCCATATTGGCTAGGGTCATGATGACCCCATACGCTCGCTAGTCTTAAAAAGGCCCGCGTCCAGTTTAATGTATTGCGTGAGACCTTCCGCACCCTACCCGCCTTCTCGTCCTCTTTTCGCTTCTTCCTGCTGTCACCAGATCGCTTCTGCCCATCAAGCAGTCAAAATATATCTATGTACTGACGCTTCCTGATCCGTCGCTTCAACTTCCACAGAATGCCTTCCCACAACTCGGCACAACGAACTACTGAGGAAGCAGTGCAATCCCCCTTTTCAACCATCACCCTTGCCGATCCCACAGAGGAGCTCCCAGAAGACGATGACGAGGACGATGAAGACGAATTGCGATGACATCGACGCCCGTATTTGTGCTTCGACTTGGCCTTGCGACACGCCGCAAGCCCGGCCCCTGAGGGCGACTCCACCACCCCAAAACTATCTCCTTCCTCCACACACTCACCATCCGCTGCATTGCCAGCCTCACGCTCCCGAGCAAACTGCGCCTCCGCAACCTGATTGGATTGACCCGGCATCTGTAACATCGAGGCCACACCGCCACTCTGATTAGGGTCGGATATACTGACCCTCGCACTCCCATCCGCTGGCACCTGTGTAGGGGGAGAAATACAAACATCAGCAGCAACAGCTCCAGAACTGCTATGCCCCCTGTCCCCTCCCCCGCCCCAACTCAAAAATGATGGGCCCATCCCCCCAGCCGCCCCCCCACCTCCCCATCATGGGAGACTGCCCAACACCAGTGGGCCCCACCCATAACCCCATGGCCCAGCTCCCCCTTGCTGACCACCCCCAGACCAATTCCCCAGGACCCCACTAGCCGCTGGAGACCCAAAATGCCCACCAGAACACCACGGGATACAGCTACCCTGAAAAATTGAAGGGATAGGAACCCCAGCCACATTGAAACCTGTTAACTCAGGGCCCATGCCTACCAGGGTTTCCCAAGAACCCCCCAACCCCCTCCCATCAAGACCCTGCTGCGGCTGCCTGCTGAACTGGCCAGGAACCACTTGCCGCGGTTCCCAGTAGGCTCCGCTGGCCCCGTGCCCCACAGCCAACCAATGAAATCACCCCAATCATACCACATGGGGTGATTTCAAAGGATGTCAATCTCCCTACACCCCCCCCCCCCCGCCCCATGCGCCGAGCACGAGGCCGAGGACCGGGCCCCAGGAACCCGGTTATTCATAGCATGATCATTTACCAGCAGAAAGGAAGAGGTACTAATTCCACTGTACAGGTCACTGGTGAGGCCTCACTTGGAATATTGTGTTCAGTTTTGGAGACCGTATCTTGCAAAGGATATAAAAAGACTGGAAATGGTTCAAAGAAAGGTGACCAAAATGATTTGGAGCCTGTGCCAGTAGACGTATGAGAAAAGATTTGAAGATCTAAAATATGTACACTCTAGAGGAGAGGAGGAACAGGGGAGATATAAGGAGTATTAATGAACAAACAAACCTTTTTCAAAGACAAAAACGCTGTAAAACTAGAGGCCATAACATGAAACTGCAAGGGGCTAAAATGAAAGGCAAAGTTAGGAAATACTTTTTCACTGAAAGGGTGGTGGATGCTTGGAATGCCCTCCTGATGGAAGTAGTGGGGACAAATACAGTGACAATTCAAAATAGCATGGGAGAGGCACAGTGGATCCCTTTATAATAACAGGATACAATCAAAATAAATGTAACTGTCTCTGATATCTCAACAAATAGAGGTGACCTGCACGTAGCGGTGGATACACCCCTAAACAAAAGTATGGGGAGGGGAGGGGTGACTTGCATGGAGTGGCAAACACACCTAATCTTTCCACCTTGCTGGGCCAACTTGAAGGACCATGCTATTCTTTATCTATCACCATATACTATGTTACTATGTAAGTAGTTTTTCAGCAGTGTACTTGCTATGCCTGATTTTTTTTTTAACCAGGCCCTCAAACTCTAAATAAAATAAAATGCATTTTGACTTATTTATATATTTGAAACATTTTTAAAACTACCTATGCACTATTGTTATCAACAATATCCAATTTTGCATAAAAAATAACAATGTCAATCTAAACATACATGAAACATCTTATAAAATTGCCCCACCCAATTCCTCACTTAAACCAAACTCATTAGCCTTCCATAACTGTTCTTCTTTATTCCTCGGTCTAAACACTTTCTCTGAATAAAATGTTTTAAGTTGCTTCTGGAACCTCTGAATAGTTTCTGCAAGGTACACCTTGAGTGATAATGCATTTCACTTTATTAATTTAGCAAAAGTCAGCACCCTGACTTGGGTCTTGGCCAAATAGTATTCTTTTCCCATAGGCATCACTAGAAGTTTTGCATTAGAGGACATGTGGAGGGCACTTTTATAAACGCCTGTGCAGGCTATACATGTTTCCACGTGTGTACAGGGACCCATTTTATTAAGTGAAATCCGTGCATGTTTTTATCTGCATATGGATGTGCCTCAACCTAGGTGCAGCAGTTACACCAGTCTGAGAGCAAGCATATCTAGCCACACCTAGATCAGTGCAGACACGCTCATAGGTCATTGTATTCTATAACCTATGCTTGTTCATTGCAGCCCCATCCCCATGCATACCTCAACTGAAAGTGTGCACTAAGGGGCTTAAGTACACACTTACAGAATAGTAGTCGCCCAAAGCACATGCGCGGAAGTGTCCGTTCATGCACATGTACATAAATAGTACATAATTTTCCATGCAGCCCTTATAAAATAAGCCCCTAAATGTCAAGAGGGGACATATGGTTTAAATACTTGTTGCAAAAAAAAGGGGTGCTTCTCACGGCAATGCTTTACAAACCCAGGCCACCACTTTACATTTATTCATCGCAACATTAGCAGCAGAGCATTCCTTAAAAGATTCATTGTCTATTTCCTATAACAACTCACGCAGCATGAGGCACATTTCACAATGGGACGTCCAAATGCAAAACCAGAACGTCTGAGGAAAAAAGCAGGCACATGCAAGTTCAGGCACGATTTCGGAAACGTGGACATGCTTGATATGCAGATGTATCAAACATCTATATAGACGTCCATGGGATAGCATTTCAGGACCAAAATGTTTAATAGCAGTATGGCTAGAGTAGTGGTTTAAGAACAGAGTGGTCAGGGTTCAAATCCCAGTATGGGCCTTTGTGACCTAAGGCTGGTTGCTTAATTCTCCATCTTCTCTGGTTTATTTCCCATGCAAAATAATCCTTTCCATAGTGCAGACGCCGGAGTTTTCATAGTTGGTTAATCAGTTTTAGAAAGCTCCTCTTCCATTCCGCTGATTCCTTCTTGGTTTTGCGTTTCCTCTTGTTCAATATAGGATATCATACAGTGAGATATCATCCGGTATGTCTATCCTCTTTTCTTAGTGATACAGATTGAATTGAACACACAATAGCACACAAAGGCGTGTTTTTTCAGCCATTTTTAGTCACACCTTTGCTGATTTTATTTTATGATCTAGATGTTTGGTCGTTTAGATATATTAATAATGATTTTATAAATTATTTCTATCAGGTTATTATCTAATACACCGACTTTAATATGTGCTGTACATAAATTAATTTTTATAAGTGTATTTATTATATATGAATGTTTTTATAAGTGTATTAATTTATTACATGGGCAATAGTTGTTGATTTTCAGCTTATGGTGCTCATATTTGTGTTTTTAATTATTTCATATTTGTGTATTTTATTATTTATTACATGTTTTTATGCGTTGTATCCTCAGCCAAGTAAGCCGTTGATGAAGGCATAACGAGACACGGCCTGTGTCGGGCCATTGGCTAAAAGTGTTCAATAAAAATATTCTTCCTCTGCTATCCACGTTTTGGACTGGGGCAGGTATAAATATTGACATACCTGCAAATGTTTCTGAGATTGAATAGAGACATGTAAATACATTGCCACTTCCTGAACACCACCTCTGCCACACCCCCATGCCTGCTTGGATGTCCCTGCACCTGAGACGTCTATGAATATCATTTGCGGAATGGCTATGGAGATGTGTCCGTGATTTCATTGTGCATGTCTTCCATCCAAATCACAAATAAGCCTTTGAAAATGATCCTCCATATGTTTAATATCCTACCATATTGCCTCAAAATAGGAATCCAAGGGACATGAAGAAGCTTGTGTTTTGTTCAAACGTTTGTCCCCCTTCCTCTCCCGAGACAGGTCATATATTGATAAATATATAAATATGTTTTGGGAAGCTCTTTTCTAGTGACATGGACTGCTTATCTCAGCTGTGATTTCATCCGCATGCTGTGCATGCTTGGAATTCCATCCCGTGGGATAACCTCAGTGCCTGGAATCCTCTCTTGCAAGAGATTGCTTTAATAAGATGATTAGAAAGTAAGTATTCTTTCATTCCTGTCCTACTCTGGCAATAGCAATATGCATTTCTTGCTGGATTTATTTTTTCTTTTAGCCTTTCCTTGGTTATGTATGCATGAACATTGAAATATGATTAAGCAGATCATTTGTTCCTATCACTTGAAAATAAGCAATCTTGGTCTGCAAAGAAGCAGCTTTAATGTGATTCCCATTTATAGAAATTATACAAAATTAAAGTCTACTCAAAAGCTCTTAAAAGTGAGCAGTGTTATTACAGCTGGCCTAGAAATTAGGGAAAAAAAGGGGCGGCAGATAGTACAGGGTAGTGAATAGAATACTGCTAATCAGCTAAAGAAACGAATTGGAAAGTGCATGTGGAGGGTAATTGCGTAACAAGGCAACTAGGCAGGATAGGCACATAGGCAAATTTGTTAAACCTGCTTTATAAAGGCAACATATGGGCCTATATGCACTAGTCTTTCACTCAGGGAAATGTTTGCATTTGGTGACTGAAATATGACCAGTTTTTGATCATGACCATGCAAGACAAGAAAGGAGCAAAGAAAGGACAAGAACAGAGAATCAAGAGAGTAATCCTTTGGGCAGAAATTCACTGAAAACCACCTATACCCCTTTCCTCAAGAACCTCTTCCCCATATGATGCAAGCCTAGTGGGATTATCTGGTGCTAAACTACTTCTTAGGGCTGGCTTGGAAACCGGGGAAAGATGCGGATGAGGATATTTCCTACAGCTGTCCAGGTGGGTTATTGTACCAGTTGGCTCCTAGCTGAGGCAGAGGAGGACAAATGGAGGAAATTTGAACCAGCTTCTCATATTGCACAAGTAATAAACTATTGAAGATACCTATGCAAACCCAACTGGAATTTGGGGAGAAGGCAGGACACTACCCTGGCCCATCTATTGACTTGGTTCTTTTGGCCAGGAATTTATCAGCTTGTTACGGATTACTGTGTGCCAATGCTGTAATATCAATATTCCCCTGTAGGAATTTATTTGTTTATTTCTTTAAAATATTTGATATAGTACCATTTTATCATGTCTTCATGGCAATTTATGGCTGGAAAAATGGTAAACATTACATCACCGCTTTGACCCGGTGAAAAGCGGGATATAAATACAGATAAATAAATAAATAAATAAATAATAAATGAAATCATACAAAAATACCCCATACAATAACAGCTCAATCAAAGATTAATTGGGAGAGGGTAATGAGTAGGACAATATAGTATTAGCAAGACACATTGAGGGTCATTCTGAGGCACAAATAGCGGGGATGGACGTCCCAACGGGACATCCATTCCTGCTATTCATGTCGGCTCCTGCCCCTGTATGACTTCCCCGCCGGTTGTGCAGCAATAGTCCCTAACCGGGAAAACCCTCTTTGTCTTTTAGCTGCAGAAACTAACTGGGCAGCATGCAATATCTCTGCTGCCTGATTAGCTATTGCGGCTTCCGGGCATGTGCGGTAAACATTGATGATCCGGAGTTAAGAGTGGGCGGGTATGGCTATGCACCATAGTAGTGCATAGCCTGCCCAAATGAATATCGAGTCCTATGTTTTTGGACCCTTACTGAATTTTTTTTATAAGAGCACTTGGGATGTAAATCAAGGCATTCCATAAGTATGGGGCCTTGAAAGCAAAAGTACTGTTACAAGTCCAGTCTAAAGTATCTGCTTGAAATGAGGGAGCCTGGGACAATCTCAGTTGTCAACAAGGGTTATATGGTATGAGAAATGGAGAGAGAGATAACGGATAACCTATATAGAATGTACAATGGATAATCATAAATATCTGATATTTAATTCCCTTTATAATTAGGATTTATTACTATTCTCTAAACAAAGGGGTTACCTGATCAGAACGTTCTGCTACGAGGGGACATGGGATGAGGGTGAAGGGGGATAGATTCAGGAGTGATTTGAGGAAATATTTCTTTACGGAAAGAGTGGTGGATCCATGGAATAGTCACCCAGTGGAGGTGGTAGAGATGAGGACAGTAACTGAATTCAAAAAATCATGGGACAAACACAGAGGATCTCTAAAGGAAAAAAGGGGACTGTTGTAGTTGTTGATATGGAAGGACAGACTAGATAGGCCATGTGGTCTTTTTCTGTCGTCATGTTTCTATGTTTCTATAAATGACCTTGACTGCTGTATTCTGAATCGATTGGAATGTCCTAATAGAATATGATGGAACACCTGCTAGTAAGGTATTACAATAATCTAAATGGCTTAAATGAAAATATGAATTAATTTTTTTAATGCTTTAGCATTTAAGTAATACTTAATGGACCTGATCAATATTAGAAAGAAAAAAGGATGACATATTTGATACCTCTGACAGTAAAGGATGTTCCTTCAGGAAAACAGGAGTTGATTTAGCTCCTACAGCAGATCAGTCAACAACTGAGTACTCCCATGCTGTGATGGTGTCAGACTACCACCCAGTACCATAAGTCATCCACTCTGCTCCTTGTCATGAAATCTGCTGCCACAGGGATGCTGTCACTCTTAGGTTAGGTAGGAATCATGGGAGATCCATATGGTTATGGATATTCCTTTCATAATAATATTGACACAAGTACTTTGAAAACCAGCTAAGAATCAAGTCCATTCAGTTATTGATATCCCATTTACAGAAAGATGGTCTTCTGGTGAGGTTGAAGGGATACCGAAGAGCATGTCTAGTGACAAATGACACTAGCATATTGGGAGTGCCCTAAGCCTCACTAGGCTGTTTGCCCTTCACTTTGGTTTATGACTATATGCCATAGGATATCCTGGTTATTTCTTATAAATACCAACAAGTTTTTGGCACCCAAAGCCAATGGAGTGACTCATGCTTTCAATAAATTCTAGGTTTGACTGTTACTCCATGCACATTGGGCTGGCTTTACAATTTTTGTCTTTCATAGGCAAGAGCAAGGCAGAGAAATGGGGTTGGTGGGGTGAGTTCAGAGATCGCAAAGATTGGAGAACCAGAAAGGCCATAGTAGTGCTCATTTGAAGCAGCATATTCACCTGGCTTTAAAGCAAGCAGAAGCAGGTTTCTTTCTGGCCTGGGTATTTGGTAATTTCAAAATTGGGGACTAGGCAGTGGCCTATGTCTAAATTCATGGCCTGCATGCCCCTTTTTGAGAACTTAGCAATTAATTTTGACACTGCAGCTAACGATATTGGTTTCCACTGGCCATGTATCGTGCACAGTGTTTGCCACCTTATCAGGACTATCAGGTCAGAATGATGTTCTTTTGAAATTCATGGGGCTGCAGCTAGCTTCCAGCAGCTCATGGGCATGATCTTGTAGTTTCAGTAGGACTATGCTGCCACCTACATTGACAAACGTGGCATATGCAGTGTAGATAGGCCAAGCCACCTCTGGCGGCTATCCCTCATTCACTGATCTCTTGAAGCAGTGGAGGTTAATGACCAACTTGGCCAGAGGTTTTTTTTTTTAAATTGTATTTATCTTAGAATATTTTAGTAGTTATTTTAGAAGCTCTGTATGTGATTTGGATGTCTGAAAATGGGCATGCAGACATCAAAATCATGGAGATGTCCCTGGAGCCATTTTACACCCTGTAAGATGGGGTGCATGATGGAGGTGTTTCAGGGGCATTCTTTCAAACTAGATATGTACACTCGATTTCAGAAACCTCAGACACATCACCACCCTTATCCACATCTAGACCTGCTGTAGGGCACATATTGCATCGGGAAAAATGTTCCTTTAGCCAGCAAACCATCTGGAGGGCATACAGGAGATGGACCTCTCAGTTGACCTGTACTGTCCAGAACTGAAAAGAGAACTTCTAGAAAATGCAGGCACATGTGGTGTTATTTTCACACTTCTAGACATACCCACCTGAAGAATGGCTGCCAGGGATGCATCCCCAGTCTACAATCCCGTTGTGGGGATATCTATGTAGATATCCCTGATGACGTCCATATCATGGACGTCCACATTTCTGAAATCGTGCCCGATCTTGTACAGTCTTTTCAGGCTAGGCTTCACCTGGGTGTCTCCAATAGCACCTGGATGTCCTTTCTAAAGTAGGCCATTTTATATATATTCCAAGAGAAAGGAAAATAATGATTATTGTAATAGACAAAACCGCCTATGGAAAATAAAGAAGAAAATTAAAATATGTATCTCTTCCCATTCCAGTCCATAACAAGAAGGGATAGGAGGCAAAGACACAATTCCAGGAAAATTAAGTATGCATATAGCACACAATATAAAAAAAAGCTAAGCACATAGGGGCCTGGAAGCTGGGGAATCATGGCATATGAAAGCCCTAGGTGTTGATAAGGTGCGTTGAGAGTTCAGAGTGATGGACCTGGAGGTCCTAAGTTTGAGTTGATGTGATCTGATGCTGTGCATTAATGCTGTCCATCAACTTGAAAGTTAGCTACAGGTTCTACATACGTAGTATACATAGTAGATGACAGCAGATAAAAACAAAAAGTCCATTCATACTGCCCGTAAGATGTTTAGGGTTGTAATTAGATATTTGCATGACTGGAGGCCCGTTCTGGTGCTGTGCTGCCCTTCCTGCCCCGAGCCCCTTCCCTAGCCGGCCTCTACGAAGCGGCATGATTCTGTGCAGAATTTCATTGTTCTCAAGCCTCCACCCTCCTTGCCTGAGTCTTCCGATCCACACAGCGTGTATCGCAGCAGCGCCTGGTACTCAATCCTCCTCCACGTGTCCGGACAGACTCCTGCAGGCTCCGACTTCTGCTGACGCGTCGCACACACCGCCCGAGCAGTCCGCTATCAGGCCGTCTTCCCAGCTGGCTCCTTCCAACTCCTGCCACTCTCCACTGCTCTGGCCAAAACCCCTCACCGAATCGGCAGCTCACGATTGCCAGCTACCTTCCTCTCCTGCTCTCCGGCAATGTCTTCGCTCCCGCCACTCTCCACTTCAAACCCCTTCCCTCCTGAAGCCCTCCCCAACTCCTGATTGGCTACCGCCACTGCCACTCACCCGTGGCAGCCAATCATTTTAAATATTGCCCTACACAGCCTCACGCGATGCCTTCTCACCTCCCAGCCCTGCTGAACCTCCGGACCGCGCAATGCGCTGCCGGCCTGGTTACCCGCGGCCGTGAGGTACGTGGCCCCGCGGCCTTGTTTATTTTCACAGTGATTGTGTGCCAACTGCATGCACAAATTGCATGCACACGCACATACCTCTGAATTTATGCACATACTATGAATATACATACACAGAAGTAATTTGTGCATGCACTTAAAATTTAGGTGTGTAAATTAATGGTCAAATGAGCCCGAGATTCACACCACAAGTTATAATTACTCTCTCTTGCATCCCCCCTCCTTCCTTCAATTTAGTTCACTTTGCTGCTGTAAGTGGTCCATATTAATCCATTTAGGTATTAATGCTGGATAGTATGCCTAGTTTTAATAGTTGATAATTATAATGAGCCCATGATCGCTCTTTATTTGTTTTCCATTTGCATGTATGGGTTAGTTGCATAGGCAGAGCCTAAATTTACATGTGTAAATTAAAATATAACTTTCATGCATTTCTGAGGAATCCAGCTGCAGGTATTTACATCTGCTCTAGAGCAGGTAACTGCCAAAACTAGATTGAGGCGCGTATTTATGCATTATAAAATAAAGTTTGATACTTCACTTTATAAAATAGTTCCCAAATATGTGCGCCACAGTGCGCATTAATTATGAGGGAGTTTATAAAATTACCATTTTAGAAGCCTTAATCACGATTTATGTGTGTAAATATGATTACGTACATATGCAAATTGCATCCTGGTATAAATAGTCATTTTAGAAATGGCTCCTTTTACACCTGAATGTCCATATCACTTCGAAATTTCAGGGAGGCATATTAAAGGTGTGGTCAGGGCAGGACAGAAATCTACATCTATTTCATATAGGGAATACACTTATAAGCACAAAATCACCCATGTCCGGATTTACACCTGCTCTCAGAAATAAATAGATATTTAAGAAGTGATCGTTTTGGCCATTCCTTTACAGGAGATATCCCCTTAGTCCCTCAAAGTTTATTTCACTCTGTAATTTGAAGTGAGGTACAGATAAAGTCCTACGTAGTAAATTAAGAACATCTGCAAAATGGGTCAGATACACATGCAAAAGCCTTCATTTACATGTGTACGTTGTGAAGTGATGGCATTGACACGTGCAATTTGCTTGGGTTCCCTCCATTGATTTTTTCCCACTGCACATGGATAGACATTCCAGCTTATTCCTGTGTGGTGTGTGCTGTCTGTGGAATGGTGTCTTACAGGGTTCCTACTATTATTTTTTATTTTTTTGCAAATTTCTCTTTGAAGTTTTCTTTTCGTCCATTTTTTCTTCAGATTAGACAATTGTCAAGAAGTTAGAAAGAATTCATAGGTGCTATTTCTGTCAGTGGCTCATGTTGCTGTAGCTTTGACTTAGGTTTTTGTAGCTGTAGACCATGATTTACGTCTGTTTACATTGCAGTAGGATCTTCTTAGGAGATGTAATTTTCTGGGGATTAATGTTGGGGTTAATGGGGTAGCACCTTTTCATTTGAAGCACTCAGTTTCTATTGGGTCTTGTTTATCCCTGTTTTTTTGTATCAGGGTAAATATATCTTGTTATTAGGATTTGCTGTTTATAATGGACTTTGTTATATTTGAGGAGTGAAAACTGGAACTCTGAAGGTAGCTGCCTCTCTCGTTCGATAGAAATTATTTCATCTATCCATTTTAATTGAGATTTTGAGGTCCCAAAAATAATTCTTTCCACAAAGTAGTCTAATTTGAATCTGATTAAAGAATGGAATGCATTAAGCGAGCGGCTTTTAATATCCTGGATTGTGTGCAAAGCAAAAGGGCTATTTTTGCCTGCAGATATTGTTCCAGTCCTCTATGGGAAACAAGCCACTGTATGCACATTAAGGGGAAAATTTACTACACCACACTAATGGTTAGCATGGGGTTTACTGCATGCTAAGCCCAGTATGGTAGCCATTACCACACACCAATGCATCTGTGGTAAACGTCCAGCACTAACTACTTAGTGTTGGTTGGGGAGGAGGCGGGGCAAGTTAGATTGGAGGCTGGGCAAGTTAGGGATGGAGTGTAGGTGTTGACTGCACATTGCGGTTAGAGTGGGCATCTTTAATGCATGCTCATCATCGAAGTTACAGTTAGCATGAGTACGCTTACTGTCCCTGCAGTAATCATAGCAAATGGCTCAGCACGGGGGGTAGTGCTGGACCCGTGCTAAGTGCACGAGGACATGCCATTTATGCCCCAATAGGTTGGCGCAGATCCAACACCAACTATGCATTCTTTTGGGGCTGAACACATGGTAAACTACTGCATTTTAGTAGAGATACCCCTATGGGGATAATGCTTGTTTTACATGCAGAACAGGCATTTTATAAAATTGTGTGAAGGGGTACGTGTGTATGAACATGCGCGGCAAGACCATGGCAGTATCTCAAAGTAATACTGTATCTTTGGCAGAGCAGGGGCAGAATTGTGATGTACTTGTGTAGAAAAGGCATTTTATAAACCCGTGTAAAGGTGTACGTGCATATAAGCATGTGCAGCAAGAAGATTGCAGTATCTCAGAGTCATGTCTTGGATAGAGCAAGGGAAGAGCTGTGATGTATGTGTGTGGTCTATAAAATATGCAAGTACCTCCTTAGAACACATGCACACATTTTCTCCATCTTGGGAGCAGGCGCAAACATGAATCAGCATGGTTTTGGATGCTTATTGTATAAAGGCACATGGAGGCCAATTCAGGAAAGGATGGCTAGCCCCGGCGAAAACATGCACATCAGAAATGGGCATCTCCTGGGGGCAATACCACAGGCACTTGTTTGTAAACATCTACACCTATGGAATCACCCCAAAGACATATCCGCACCTACTGTATATCGGACCCTATTGGGTGTGACCATCCTGCATGTGTCAACACCAAAAAGTGACACCCTGTCACCTGTCAAAACTGCCCCTATGGTGTATGTGCGCCATCTGTCTATGCCCGCACCCGTGTCCGGTGAGTTTGCCTTCCATGTGTAACACCAAAAACATGCTGCCTGCACTGTGGTGCACGTGCAATAGGAAACAGGATGGAGTGGTGCCCCCCACTCACCACAGGGAAATCAAGACCATAGAGAAGAAACAATGGCAACAAGACAGACAAATTTGTCAGAGCAAGAGACCTGCCTGCTCTGCAGACTTATTCTGCAGGAGGAGGAGATGCTGCTTCCTACGGGGCATAGAAGGCCAGCCTATGCTGCAGCACACAGGGGCTGGGAAAGGATCAAAGCCACCCTAGCTTAGTAAGTAGAAATAGCTGTAAGGCTGGCAGACATGGATAGATGAAAACAGGCAATCACAAAATGAGGGACAAAGAGAGAGCACGAAAGGGAGGGACCAGCTATGTGCAAGATGAATGAATGTAGAGGAACAGCAAAAGGGTAGAGAGTAAGGAATGCAGCACCACTAAACAACCCAAATGTGAGTGACAGGATGCAAAGACCCAGTGTGTCTGGGGACCCAAGAAGCGGGTACACAGTGAGATCACAGCACAAAATGTATGAACACCCAAAACAGGGCTCTGAATAGGGAAACAGGAAGCAGCGTTCCCCTGCCAAATATCATGTGGGCAGAGCAGTGACCACTGAAACCACCACACGGTTAGAAACAGGGAACTAAAAACATACCTTCTCAGAGAATACTATGGGGACAATATTGAGGCCCAAGGACCAAGAAGACCCACACTAGCTACACACAATCACATACTATCTCCACTCTCTCCTAAAATGTATATAGTTAAGCTGCATTACCCACCAACATGTATTCAGCAAATGCAGCTTCATCCCTGTGTTATGAGTTCACGTTTTATGACACTCTGTGTAATGTAAAACTCAGTTGTGTTGTCTGTAAACTGCTCTGACCTGAGGAAGAGCGGTATAAAAGAATGGACAAATAAATAAAAATATATAAAGATTACTCAAAACAGAAAAAATGTGGGAGGTAAAGCAACATGGCTGGAAAAACATGGGGAGCAAGTGAGAGTTGAACCCAGACCCCCAGGCACCAAGCCGGTATGAGAACCAACATGCTACAACATGATGTCTGCACAGTGTGTGCAATCCTGGTTGCTACTCAGCATACATGATGGGAAGGGTAACCATCACATGTATGGGGAACATGTATAACATGTGCAAGGGGTGTGACACATCCCCAACATACCTAACAGCACCCCACTCTACCATGCTGAGGACCCAGGTGAGATACAATAATGCTCCCAAAGTCATGATTGCATAAGAACACATGAATGGGCAGCTATATGTCTTATCCAGATAATCCCCTGAGGTCCACTGACATGTGGTGAACACACAGCCCAAGTGCCCAATAGGAAATGTATGACTTTAAGCAGACCCATGAGTCAAATTTGATGGAGGTCAAATTGAGGAGGGCAAGAGCACAAAAGACACCTGTGGAAATCCGTCCCAACAGTTTGCCATGTACTGACAACTGTTACGTATGGAACTGGTGTGTCACATCACTGTATCCCAGTGGGAGAGTAGTCCAGTGGCTAGAGTCATGTCCTGCAACCCAGGTGAGCTGGGTCTGAGTCCCACATGCAGGCTATGTGGGCTGGGGCAAGTCATTGCACACCCCAAGGCTGCCAATCAACTACCACTGATCCTGGTTGGAAGACCCAGGAGCTGTTGGGCTCCCAGGAGTCAGCAGAAAAAAAGGAGGAAATAGTTAAGTCAATGTGCTGTATATGTAATGGAAACAGAAAATATGGGCATTGTGACCCTGGAATTCCCAGAGGCAAGGGAAAGGATGTGAGATGCCCATATGGAGTGACAGTTGTAATTGAACCCTGTTCCCATGCCAGTGCCAGGACCACAAGGCCACCCCACCCAACCCCACTACAGTCATAGACAACAATCACCATTTGTGTGCAGTTTTGTTATATGTAGGGTTTTTTCTGTGACTGGTTGTGATTTATCCCCGTGCAGTGGTGGTACCTTTTAGGTATCAGCACTTTTCATGCATAGAGTCATCAGGTCAGTGCTGACTCCTGGTGACCTTGCAGCCTCTGTATGTCCTTGGCACTGTGTGAGTAGGGGGTCATGTGCAAGTGGGATTCAAGCCTATGATTTATTAGTTCCTGGGCAGATATGTTCCTTACTTGGCTACACCATCACTTCAATATTGGGCTGGCAGGAATGAGTCCCACTGTCTATGGTGCTTTTTCTGCTCATGAGCCCCACAAGTGCTTTCTACCCTTGCCCCAGCAACACCATTGTCCCGCCCCCTGCATATCCATCCACACTTGCCAATAGGGGACACTGCTGGCCTGCAACACCACAGTCTCCCATGTTTATGTGATCTCCAAGACAGGTCTGTGTGAGCATGCAAGGTGCAATCTCTGTGTCCCATTACCTAGTAGCCAGCCACCACAGATGGCTCAACCCTCAAAGGTGGCATGTATCCCAAACTGGCTGAGTAGGAGTCATGGCAGGATCCTGGGTTACGTGCCACAACATCTGTGATTTCAGCCTATGCATTACAGATGACCTGCATATTCATGGAGTGGTATGCCTTCCTTTTACGGTATGTGGCCTTGGCTGTCATAGCCCAAAGGACTGATGGAAATCCAGCCACCTTGTGGAACTGCACCATCACCTGTTGCCTCTGCTGTGGTGTTTGCGCTAGGGCGATATAGTTTGCAGTATATCCCACAAAGGTACCCAGGAACTGTGTGATGCATCTTGACACAGTTGCCTGGCTGAGACCTGCTGCTTTTGCCAGCACTGATTGAAACAAACCTGTTCCCAGGAAGCCAAGGGCTGTGAGCACCTTCACATGTTCAGGCACAGCTTCTTTTCTATGGGTGAGGGCAGCAAGGTGGGGCTCAAGCTCCTGGCAGAGGTCATGGATGGCTGCACGGTCAAACCGGTACCTTGTCACACACAGATCATTAGTCAGGTGCAGTTACTGACTCCTCAGCCTGGGCACTCTTGGATATGGGCGCCTATATGATGCCCTCCGCCATTCCCAGTCAGCGCCCTGCTGCAGGGCCATAGCAAACCATGAGTTCATCTCCTCCATGCTCATGTCCTCTACAGGGCACTACAGCCACTCCCACCTGCAGGGAATTTTGCAAAAACATTGTGTGAGGGTGGATGTATGGATGTGCACATCAGCAACCATGACCATGCTCTTGTGCAGACACCAGCATCACCAGCCAGGCACGTGTACAGACATGCACATCACCGGCCGTCACCGCCTAGGTATTTTCTTAAGCCCCTATTTACCAGTGCTCAGCATGCAATAACAGGGGTGTCTTGCGTTGTCCACCACAAAGCTGATTGCATAACATGTAGCAGGTATCCATTCTGGAAATTCAGATCCATTGTCTTCTAGCTGATCTAATGATTTTTTTTATAGTGAAAAGGAGCAGAAAACATTAAATTGCTGAAAAGTAAAATCCACAAAAAGCAGTGTCAGAAAAAAGTAAGACTACATAAATATTTGGCAAAAATCCTCAAAGTGCAAGAATCAAACTAAACTAATGCCACTCAAGTGTCCTCGTATGGGGGAAAATCATAGTACACGAGATGATGCAGGTGTATAAAATCACATTAAGTACCTCAAAATCTTAATCAACACTTTGGGGGAAGTATTTGTTATTCTTATGAGCGTCTAGAGCTTTTTTATAGCAGTCATCTGGATAGATTTTTCTGTCCTGCTCAGCAAAGCATTATGCTGGATTTGTTTGAAAACATTCCTCAGAAGTGGTGTCCCCTTAGACAGATTTTCTTATGAGTTGAAACATGACTGTATGAGAATTGCAGTTTCTGCCATATGGGATTCTCTACTTTGATAAATGACAGTAAAAATGTTGGCGGGTCTCCCTGTTCAGAGTAGCTACATTTTATTGTTTTATTTGAATCATACACAGTTTATTGACAGTTGCTTTTTGGCCAGAGGTCTACAATCAAGATTTTGAGGTATTTATGCTTTTAAATACAATCACAGTGCTACTAGGAAAGTCCTGTGAGACTCTTTGGAGACGTTTCTTTCATTTTCAGTTTTCCATACTTTTGCAACTAACACTGGGCATTAGTGGAGTTAGTGTCGTGTTAGCTCCAAAACCCCCACAGTAGCATTTCCCCAGCAGATATTGTGGTGAAACTGCAGGGATCATGGTCAGGCAGCAGCGTTGATGCAGCTATTGCTAGCTATTGAGATGTCATTAGGTGCACCTGCGGTTTCTGCAATTTTACCGATCACGACACAGTGTTGACATTTGTGGTAACTGTGCGTTGCAGGCATGCCCATTTCCATCCCAGGTCTGCAGCTACCACATGAAATGCAGACTGTAGAAAATCACTGTGCTGTCTGCATTTGGCCGGTAAAAGCTGCTACCGTGGCTCAATTTTCCTGCGTTATCACCATGTTAGCAGCTAACACATTTTAGTAAACATACTCCTTAGGGTGCCTTGAATGTTTCCACTGTTTTTAGTTTCCAGAATTTTACTGTTCTTATATGTTTTATCTCTTTAATCATTGTTATAAGGACCGACTTAAGGATCTTAATATGTATACTTTGGAAGAAAACTGGGATAGAGGAGATACGATTGAGATGTTTTAATACCTCCATGGCATAAATGCACAGGAGTAGAGCCTCTTTCGATTGAAAACAAGCTCTGCTACGAGTTGACATAGGATGAGGGTGAAAGGAGAAAGACTCAGGAGTAATATGTGGAAATATTTCTTTACAAAAAGAGTGGTGGATCCGTGGAATAGTCTCCCGGTGGAAGTGGTAGAGATGAGGACAGTATCTGAATTTAAAAAAGCATGGGACAAACACAGAGGATCTCTGTAGGAAAAGAGGGGACTGTTGTACTTGTTGATATGGAAGGGCAGACTAGATAGAACATGTGGTCTTTTTCTGCCATCATGTTTCTATGTTTCTCTGTTTCTATAAACATGTAAACAATATTAGATTTAAGGGAAAATTAAGAAAAAAAAGAGTAGATTACTTTTCATATCTCTTTAACTGAGAACACGGGGGGGGGGGGGGGCAATATAGTAAGCTGCACTATCCCTTAGTGCAGTGGTTTAGTCCCAATTTTCCAGCGCCAAAATCAGTGGTAAAACCACTGCACTGAAGGGTAGCATGGGAAGCAATGAAAAAAACATAAAAAGGCTGAAATTTAATTGCTCCAGATGCTGTATAAAAACCTATGGGGACATGTTCAGCAGCAGCAGCAGCTAAGTTAGTGAAATGCACCTAGCCACCATTTTAAATAAAACCATATATTCAGTGGTGGAAAATATTTGATTTCCACCGCTGAGTATCTCAGCTCGATGGACATCAGCATTGTTATCTAGTTAACAGCGATATTCAGCTGCTAATCGAATAGTGAAAAAATAGCTAAAGTTATTACAGCTATTCAGTTGCCAAAACTTTAGCCAATTTGTCTATCCAGGTTTACTGTCAATGCCTATTCCAGGTATCCCCTAATAGTTATTCCACCATTCATTTAGGGGATGCTATTCATTTAGGGAAGTATTTTAGAAGCTCTGTTTATGAGCTGGCCATCGGAAGACAGGCACATAGATGAGCAAATCACGGAGGCATCCCTAGATCCATTTCAGAAAGCTGGGTATGTAGACATCCCTGGTGCGAGAACATCCAGGTAGCATGGGGGCATGGTGGAGGAGTGCCCTGGATGGACCAAAGGAGTTGCACATCGTGGTGCAATTTTAGAATGGCAGAAGTACATCAAGCACTGTTGCTGAGGCATCCATGTCTATCCTGCTCCTGATCACGTGGCCTTGCTATCTCTGTGGGTACAGTCTCCAGAATCGGTTACTGGTACATTCATTTTTAGGGATGGAGACAGAGTGATTTCAGAAGGCACGGCTGCCACCCCTCCAGTTTTTGGACGTTCTGCTCTGGAATCCCAGATTTTCCCTAGACGTCCCTTCTAAAGTGCCACTTTATGTATGGATTTAGAATAGTCTTTGCATATTTAATTGAATTAGGTTGTTGACAATAGCTTAGTTGGATGTTTTAGGGAGAGAGACATGCATGTCTTTGTTAGTTAAAAACAGAGGGGGTCATTCCAATTTGTGCTTAGTGGGGATATATGTCCTGGTTGGACCTATTTCCCCATTAAACACCAGGGTGCTGATTCCACTCACAGAGCTCCCCCCACATACTGCAGAGATATGCAGGGAGCTCTGAACGGGGGCGGGAGGGAGCGAGCCGGAGGAGGAGTGAGGGCGGGGTGTAGGCAGACCCTGACCCTGGATGTACAGGGCCGATTCCAGTGTCAGTCTTGTATGTCTGGGGTCAGCGATCTAGATGGGGGACTTATTCCATCTTCGAGGCAGAGAACATTTATGCTGAGGCCCTGAGACATTTATGCTGTGGCCCTGGTGGTGGGTTCACTGCAGTCTGATCCCAGCCCCGGAAAACCAGATTTGGGGTCGAGCAGCGGGGAAAGAAGCAATTTGGAGCTGTGTGGGTGATCTGGGCTCCTGCATGGAGCCACAGTGCCATAGCAATGGGGCACCATGGCTCCATGCAGGAACCTGTCTGGGCTAGCCAAGGAAGTGCCTGGACATCCGGAGGATGGAATCGGGGCATGTCTGGGACATCCTTGCCCTATGTCCATATTCTGCTCCCGCGGGGTGGTCTAGTTCCCGAGGATTAAAATCGGGTGCATATCCGGCCATCCAGATTTCTGGACATCCAGACGGCCCGGACGTGCCCCATCAGAATTGGCCTCAGAGTGGGTATACTGTTAAAGCAAAAATGGTGCTTAACATATAATCACCTTAAATTTATTTGGTTAAGAATATTCTCTGTGGACAAGCAGGAATGAGTCCTTACATGTGGGTGATGTCCCTAATGGAGTCTCATGTGGGAATGCTCCTCAGCTTCTTTTGGAAGCTTTGGGAGGCTCCTCCATGCCTGCATGCCTCCTTCCCACCTGCCACTGTAGTGCCATAATGCCTCAGTCTTTCATTTTCCGCAGAGCCCCACAGACACATTCCAGTCTTCCTCTGCTTGGTAAACACTCCTTCTCCCCTGCAGAGATGTTTTGTGCTTGACTTTTGTCCATTTCGACTTTTTACCTTCCCTTTGCCTGCCAGTTACAGTTTCTCTATTCCCTTTGATTTTTTCTTCTGCCTCATTCATTTATGTCCTTGACACAGCTTCCCAGCCTTCTTGGCACTAGTACCCTGGTTGGGCCTCTTCAACATTGAGCCCTTTGACTTGGCCACAGCTATGTTTATGGATATCATGTCCCAGAAGTCCACCAGTGGGTTTAAGAATTGTTCCAAGTGCTCTAGGACCATATCCACCACAGATACTCATAGCTGGTGCCTACAGTGGCTGTGACCTGATCATCAGCCCTCTTTTGTAATTTGTGTTTGCAGATGACAGGAAGGGGATTCAAGGGTCAAGAGAAGCAGCACAAATTACATTTTGGCGCTCAAAAGATAGATCCATCACCTTCGGCATGGACAACATCAGTCTCGATGGATTCAAAGGCTGTATCAGATGCTGGTGCTGCATCGACATTGAGGAGCTCTCAAGTTCAATCAGAACTGAGCACCCTTAGTGCCCTGGAGCATCAGCCATCTATTAAGCTCCACCTGACGATGAGGAAGGATTCGGCTTCATCTTCTCTGACATCGAGGGCTGAACATGTTGAACATCAGGTGAAGACCCTGGTACATTGGGGCCCTTTGAGACAAGGCATCAAGAGTTATGGGGGTTTGCATGAGTGCTCCCTCAAAGGTGCCCTGAAGGGAGGAGAGCTCATCCTCCATGACAGTGGAGGGGCACCGAAGCCTACTGACGGCTGAGAACCAGCCCCCGATACACCTGTACACATACCGGGTACATCAGTTGAAGTTGCTGAGGCCTCGCAGCCTTTGGAATTGGCAGTCCTGGAGAAGTGCCTTTTGCAGGTACTCAAGGAATGCATCACGGTACTGTTGGTGAGGCAGCATGCCTGAGTCCAGTGTCATCTACATTGGCATCGGCAGCCATACAACCATTTCTGGAGACACAAATACTGCAGGAGAGACTTCAACATTGGGGCTTTGAAGGACTCCTACATTGGTGCCTGATCACCTGATATCCCTCTCTAGTGTTTCAGGCTCTGATGTGCCTTTGAAGCCTATAGGGGCATTGGTGCATCATCACTCCCGAAGGAGCTCCCGATCCCCTGAAAGCAAGAGGGAGATTCAGTAAGAGACTGAGAGGTACTTTGACTTCCTATCTGAGTCTGACTCAGAGGGCTTTGGTCACCATCCTGGAATCAGAGGATTTATCAAAGGGCAGATCCCCAGAGCTCTCATTGGATCCTTCCCCGCCTGAGCGGCGCAAGTCCCCTCCTGAGGACATGACTTTCCAAGAGTCTGTAAAGGATATGGCCAAGACCATCCCATTCTCTTTGGAGACTGAGGATGAGCCCAAGGCAGAGGAGTTGGAATTCTACTACTACTACTACTAGTAAGCATTTATAAAGCGCTACCAGGTGCACGCAGCGCTGTACAATGAAAACACAAAAAGACAGTCCCTGCTCAAATGAGCTTACAAGCTAAAAAGACAAAGCAAGAAAAGGAGTAGAAAAAAGATAAGAACAAGGGCAAAGAGACAAGAGCAGGAGAGACAGGACAAAGGAAAGAGGTAAGAACAAGTGCAAGAGGAAGAAAGAAAGGTGAAATAAAAGAGAGGAAGGAGAACAGCAAAATCAAGAGCCAAAGGCAAAGGCGAAAAGATGAGCTTTTAACTTGAGTTTGAAGAGGGGCAAAAAAGATGCCTGATGTATAGACAAAGGAAGTTTATTCCAAGCGTAAGGAGCAGCAAGGTGAAAAGAGTGGAATCTGGAGTTGGTAATAGAGGAGAAGGGCATAGCAAGAAGCAACTGGGAAGAAGAACGGAGTACACGAGGGGGGAAATAGGGAGAAATGAGAGAAGAAAAGTACTGAGGAGCCACAGAGTGAATGCACTTATAGGGTCAGAAGGAGAAGCTTAAAGTGAATACGAAATGGATAGTGAGCCAGTGAAGAGATCTGAGGAGAGGTGTGATGTGGTCAAAATGAAACTGATGGAAAATCAAATGGGCAGTGGAGTGCTGAATAGACTAAAGAGGGAAGAGATGAGACTGAGGGAGACCAGCAAGAAGGAGGTTACAATAATCAAGGCGGGAGGTGATTAGGGAATGGATGAGGGTTTTAGTAGTGAGCTCAGAGAGAAAGCGGCAGATTTTGCCAATGTTGAAGAGAAAGAAGCGACAGGTCTTAGCGATGTGTTGGATATGAGAGGAGAAAGAGAGCAAAGAGTCAAAAATAACACCAAAATTGCGAGCAGATGAAACAGGTTGGAGAAAAGAGCCATCAACACAGACTGAAAAAGAAGAAGGAGAAAGGGAAATTTTAGGAGAAAAAATGAGAAGTTCAGTCTTGGCCATGTTCAATTTCAGGCAATGATGGAACATCCAGGCAGCAATGGCAGAGAGACAGCAAGAGATCCGGTACTGGAAAGCAGAAGAAAGATCAGGAGTAGAGAGATAGATTTGGGAGTCATCAGCATAGAGATGGTACTGAAAACCATGAGAGGAAATAAGCGCACCAAGGGATTGGGTATAGAGAGAAAAAAGAAGGGGACCCAAGCAATGTTCCCTCTAATTTTCTGTAGGCTGTGTGTGCATAAAATATCAGCTGTGCAGCTTTTGAAGGAAGGCTAAATTTTTGTGCGGCACATAACGACACTCAGAGTTCTATACTTTAAAATTTCACTACACGTCAGAATACAGTATGTACACCACATTGATTGCACTAGATAATATTGTAGAACTTGTGAAAACTGTAAATACACAACAACTTTTAAATTTTAAGATGTCTGTGTTGTTTTCTATCAGAATCAGAACCGTAATTTTTGTGCGCTCTGTTATACAGTATGTGCGCTCGCTCGGCGAGGTGTGTGCGCGCGCACATGCGCACAGCTTAGAGGGAACAGTGGACCCAAGACAGAACCCTGGGGGACACCAACCGAGAGCGGGGTAACAGAGGAGGAGGAGCCACCAGAACATACACTAAAGGAGCGATGGGAGAGATATGAGGAGAACCAGGAGAGAACAAAGTCCCTAAAGCCAAGTGAGGACAAAGTGTCAAGGAGAAGATCATGGTCAACAGTGTCAAAGGCAGCAGAAAGGTCAAGGAGGATAAGGACAGAGTAAAGGCCTTTAGATTTAGCCAGGAACAAGTCACTGGAGACTTTGACAAGAGCAGTTTCAGTAGAGTGCAAAGGACTCTATAGTACTCTTCAGTTCCTAAGGAAGCAGTGACAGTGCCCATGCACCGTATCCTGCTGAGAGTGCAGACAAGAATGTGGGAGAACCCCCTCACTGTGCCTGCCATTAGCAGATGGCTGGACTTGCTGTTCAGAGTTCAAAAGGCTCCTGGGCTTTAGAAGCATCAGCTTCCTCACCATTCTCTGGTGGTTGAGTCTCTCCCTGAAGAGAATCAGGGAGAGAGGCTCAGACTTTGGATTCTTTCAGGAGGCAGTGTTTCCAGAGGTCTATGCTTATCACCCAAGTGGCCTCTTACCAGCTTTACATAGGCATGTTCTTGATAGATATCATTTGTGACCTAGCTGACCTGGCACAATTTCTGCCCCTATAGAAATTGGAGCATTATTGTGCCCTAGTGGCCCATGGCAAGGACTGTTCCAAGTTCATGATATGGGCTACCTATGACATACTTGAGATAGTATCCAGGAATGCTGCAGTAGGCATTGGTGCCTGTGGACCTACCTGGCTACAGTTATCGGACCTGTAGAAGTCATGCAGAACAAGCTGGAGAACATCCTGTGCTGGGTGGAAAATCTCTGGTGACCAGGTCGAGGAGAAGGCTGGCTTCATAGAGAAGCAGCACATCACTCTTACCAGGCTCTTCAGGCATACATCAGAGCATGCCTTCTTCTGGAGGAGATACCAGGTTGCAGCCTAAAAGAAGTCCTACTACCCGTGTAGGCATAGGTACTATCCTTCTACCCCAGATCTCCCAGCCCAAGCAGGACCCTTACTAGCAGCAGTGACAAGAAAAGCCCCGGGAGCAGGGTTTTGACTGGTTCTTTTGGAGCATGGCCACTCTTCCATCAACCAAGACTAGGAACCATCTGGTTGGAGGACAGCTCACTCTGTTTGCCCACAAATGGCCCATCATAGCCTCAGACTCATGAGTCCTGCAGATTGTTCAGAGTGTTTAAAAATTACACCTTTTGGAACTGCCACCAAACTGCCTCCTGAGGGTGCATCAGGCCAACCCTCTGCATCAGGAATTGCTTCAGAGACAGAACACCACCATCTTATCAGATCTCAGATCAAGCTCGTCCTGTCAGAGCAAAGAGGCCAGGGGTTTTATTCCAAGTATTTCCTGGGTCCCAAGAAAATAGGAGAATGCCATCCCATCCTAGACATCAGATATCTGAACACGTTCTTGGCGAGATAAAAGTTCAAAATGATTTCTCTGGGCACCCTGCTTCCTTACCTGCAAAAAGGAGATTTGCTGGAAATAAAGGACGTGTATACCCACATACAGATACATCCTGCTCACAGAAAGTATCTCAGATTCATCCTGGATGGGTAACGCTTCCAGTACTGAGTACTACTGTTTGGCCTGACAGACACTGGGGGTGTTAATAATAGTAGTAGTATTAATAGTAGTAGTTTGTCTTCCCCTGTCTGGATGATTGACTGATCAAGAGTACCACGGCAAATCAAGAGTGGACCACCAAGAACCAGGCCTACATGCAGGTGTGGTAATATGCAAACACAGTTTATTACAAGACCCAACTAAAATGTTTCGGCCTGAGGCCATCTTCAGGGGTCGCAAGCAGAAGCAACAAAGTTTTGTTTTGTTTTTCCCGCGCATAGCAATGACGCTGATTGAGGAGAGCTTTTTGCCTCTTTGCAAGTTGTTGCTTCTGCTTGCGACCCCTGAAGAAGGCCTCAGGCCGAAACATTTTAGTTGGGTCTTGTAATAAACTGTGTTTGCATATTACCACACCTGCGTGTAGGCCTGGTTCTTGGTGGTTCGCTCTTGATTTGCCTTGTCCTTGCGGATACCTTCTTCTCCTGTGGTTTTTGATCAAGAGTACCACACCAAGAGGAGTCCAAGAATCAACACAATTGACCATTCAGGTGTTAGAACTACTGGGGTTCATTATAAATTGCCGGAAATCACATCTTCAGCCTGCCCATCAGTTGGAGTTCACAGGGGCTCTATTCAACAGGAGAGCGCCTTCCTGCTCCATGACTGACTTCTCAGATTGACGGCTCTGGTGCAGGAGACCCAAGTGAGACAGAAAGTTGACTGTGCTAGACCACATGTCCTCCATGATGCATGACACATTGGCATTCCTCCAGATGAGGCAAGCTCAGTGGACTCTGAGGACTCAAATGGCCCAGGCTACAGGTTGTCTCAGGGATCATCTGTGCATCACCGCCCCTCTTGTACAGTCAGTGCACTGGTGGACAGTCCACCACAATTTTCTCAAAGGTCTTTCTTTCCAGATTGCTCCACCCCAAAAGGTTCAAACAATGGATGCTTCCAAGCTGGGGTAAGGGGTCTCATCTTGATGGGTTGCATACCTAGGGTGATTGGTCCATCCAAGCGAACCTTCATCAGATCAACTTCTTGAAGTTGTGAGCAATGGCAAATGCCTTACAGGCTTTCCAAGATTGTCTAGCCAACCAAATTGTTCTGTTTAGATTGACAATCAGGTCACCATGTTCTATATCAACAAGCAGGGAGGAATGCGCTCGTACCTCCTGTGTTGAGAAGTTGTCAGCTTATGGAAGTTCGCTTTCACACATGGGAATGGACTTGAGAGCCATGTACCTGCAAGGCAAGCAAAACACTCTGGCACATAGACTGAGTTGGGTTCTCCAGCCATACAAGTAAACACTGCACAGGGGAGTTGTAACTCGCATCTTTCAAAAGCGGGACACTCCCTCAATAGATCTGTTTTCCACCCCATAGAATGCCCGAGTGGATCAGTTATGCTCCAGAATAGGATTACACAGCAGATTGGTTTTCCTCCTTCATTGGGGGGAGGGTCTTCTGAACACTTATCCACCAATACCACTCATTGCGAAGACCCTCCTGAAGCTCAGAACAGGCAGTGACATGATGATTTTCATTGGCCTCTATTGGCCCAGACAGCCTTGTTTTGCCCTACTGCTGCAACTCTCCAGTCTAGAACCACTACGGCTTGACCATGCACCTGATCTAATAACACAGGACAGGGCAATGTTGCACCTCAACATACGGTTCTTGACCCTCATGCCATGGATGTTGAGAGGCTAATGTTGTCTCAGCTTAACCTGCTAGATGGTGTAACCAAAGTCCATTTGGCCTCCAGGTGGGCCTCTATGAGAAAGTCTTACTCTTGCAAATAGAAGAGATTTGATGTCTGGTGTGGAGGTCAGGCCCTAGATCCTTTCATCTGCTTCACTCAAAAGCTGCTTGAGTATCTTCTACACCTCTCTGAGCCTGGACTTAGTCCAACTCCGTCAGGATCCACCTCAGTGCGATTGTTGCTTACCATCAAGGTGTGGAAGGCAAACTCATCTTTGTATAACCTTTAGTTGTTTGCTTTTTGTGAGACTTGCTTCTCTTGAAGCCTTCCTATTAGTTTTCTGCAGTGTCTTGGGATCTCAATGTGGATCTTGCACAACTCATGAAAGCTCCCTTTGAACCACTCAGTTCCTGTCCTCTGAAGTTCTTGACCTGGAAGGTGTTGTTTCTGGTGGCAGTCACTTCATGCATAGTAAGCGAGCTTTGGGCCCTACTGGTTCATCCACCTTACACAAAATTCCACCATAATAGAGTAGTCCCTCACTCTTCCTAAGTTCCTTCTGAAAATGGTATCAGATTTCTACCTTAATCAGTCAATTGTTCTTCAAAAAGTTTCCCATGACCTCATGCACACAGAGGGAAACTGCTGCACATTTTGGACTGCAAGTGAGCCTTGGCCTTCTACAGTGGACAAAGGCCCATAGAAAGTCCATCCAACTTTTGTTTTTTTTTTACCCCAATAAGCTAAGAGCCGCCATTTCCAAATGCTCTCTTTCAATTTGGCTGGCAGACTACATTTCTTTCTCTTATGCCCAGGCAGGCTTGAGCCTGGTTGGTCATGTCACAGTTAACTGTCAGAGCTATGGCTGCTTAAGTGGCCAACTTACGCTCGGTCTCCATGGAAGAGATCTGTAGAGCTACAAAGTGGTCTTCAGTCCACTCATTCATATCTTACTACTGCCTAGATGGGGATTCCGGATGTGACAGCAACTTCAGCCAATCTGTATCCGGAATCTGTTTGGTGATTAGAATCCAACTCCATCTTCCCTAGGCCCATTCTTTTCTGTCCAGGCTAACAAAAACAACAACAAAAAAGAACAAGAAAAAGGGAAGAGAGAAATTCTCTAATTTTGTACATAATTGGTGGTTGAGTTGTTCTGAGCTCTCGTCATTTTGCAGTTAAGCTGCCCCTGTTGGGCTTCTTGGTGGCCTCCTCATTTTTCAGTAACCTGTAGCTTGGGAGTCCCATACATGAGGACTCATTCCTGCTTGTCCACAGAGAAAAGGTACTTATTCATCTGTAGCAGATATTCTCCATGGATAGCAAGAATATGTTCTCACAACTTTCCCACCTCCCTGAGGTGTTGTCTTCTGCTACAGCTATGTTATCAGACTAAGGCATTATGGTGCCACGATTGCAGGAGGGACAGAGACTCACAGGCGCAGTGGAGACTCCCAAACGCTTCCAATAGAAGCTTGGGAGTGGGCCTCCATCAGGGACGTCACCCCTACATGAGGATATATTTATTTATTTAAAAGGATGTATATTCCTCACAATCACCGAGGCGAGTTACAAAATACATATACAGTAAGTCATCATGTATAACAAGGACAAATACTAGTAGAAACATTCTGCTATCTATAGAGAACACCTGCTACAGGTGAGTAACTACCATTTATTGTAAATTAATGTTCTAATTGTTTACCAAAGTAGCTGTGAATTTGCAACTATCTGCTATATGAGATCAATTCTCCTTCTTTTTTAACATTTTTCAACTAGCGATTTCTAATTGCTTCTAGATTTGGCTCCTGATATTGCTGCAGTAATACAGCTCCATATGTTGCCGGATAAATTACATGCATGCAATAACATCAGATGACAGGTTTGTGCTTTCCCAGGGCCATGCTAATATATATATATATGAAAAAAGGGCTGACTGTAGAAACAAGTGCTGCTGTCCATAATTAGTGATCACAGTGTTTATGCTTAGGAATATTTGTAAGAAAATATTTGTCGTAGTCACCTTCTAAGGGACTAATGACAGCCACAGCAGATAACATGGCTATTACTCTGACTTTATATTGTTTTAATTTATTTATTTTATGATTATAAGTGGCAATGATATTATGCTGGATTTGTTTTGAAATATTCTACAGAAGTGGAGTCTTAGATAGATTTTCTTATGAGTTGAAACATGACTATCAGAATTGCAGTCCTCTCCTTTGTAAAGGACAGTGAAAGTGTTGGCGGGTCCCCATGATCAAAGTAATTACATTCTATTGTTTGATTTGAATCATAGTAACATAGTAACATAGTAAGTGAACGCAGATAAAGACCAGCATGGTCCATCTAGTCTGCCCAGCAAGATGGCAAGAGTAGGTGCACCTGTCGCTCTGTGCAGGCCACCCCTCCCCATGTCTTTGTTTTTGTTTAGGGGTGAACCCACCACTCCATGTAGGACACCCGTATTTGTTGAGACGCTAGAAAGTTCAGAAGTTAGATGGTACCGTTTATTTGCTTTTATCCTGTTGCTGTAAAGGGATCCACTGTGTTTGTCCCATGCCGTTTTGAATTCCATTACCGTGTTTGCCCCCCCCACTTCCATCAGGAATCACACCTTGCTTATTGACAGCTGCTTTTTGGCCAGAGATCTATCAAGATTTTGAGGATTCTAGGAAACTTCTGTGAGACCAGCATTGTACCTAGCCCTGTGCGAAAGATGCAGCCACAAAGGGTGCAAAATAATAAGGGCACATTTGGGACTGCTGGCCTCAGCTCCCCTTCACGCTGACTGACCTTGTCCTGCCACCACCGCTTTTAGTGTTGCCTTTGGCAGCGGCAGTTGCGTTGGCAGCAGCGACATCCAACTTTAAAAAAATGGCAAGTCTTTCCGACTCCGCGCTTGCATGTTGGCCTGATCCTCACCTCTGCCATATGCTCGCGTCAGAGGAGGGAGGAACCAGACAAGCCATTCGCGCGCGCAGTTGCAAAGACTTGCGTTTGAATGACTGGTCTGGTCCCTCCCTCCTCTGACTCGCGCATACATCAAAGTAGGGAAGATCAGGCCTGCATGCAGGCGCAGAGTCGGAAAGACCCGCAATTCTTTTTTCAATTGGAAGTCGTTGCTGCACCGCTGCCGCCAAGGTGGTGGTGGCTGGGCAAAGGCAGGCAGTGTGGGGGAGAGTCGGCTGGATATGGGGATAAGATGGGGAGATGCATATGGCAAGTAACAAACCTGTGATTGTTGGGCGAGGGGGCACACCATATGTGCAAGTCGCACAGAACACATTTATAGCTTGGTATGGCCCTGTGTGAGACTCATCGGATACACTTCTTTTATTTTCAGTTTCCCCTACATCTAGCGTGCCTTGAAAGTTTCCAGTGTTTTTCATTTCCAAATCTTATAAGTGGATATGATATTTTTTGAATGGCGGCATAGGAAATGCTGTAATAAACATAAAGATGCATCTTTAGGGGCCCTGTTACTAAAGCTCACTAGGTGGTTAACACGTGTTTTAGCATGTGTTTGCAGTGACTCCCAATGTGTAGTAATGACAGCGAGTGATCACTAAGATATGTGTGAATTGACCATCATGTGCTAGGATGGCAAGTGGGTGGGTTAGGGGTGGAGTGTGGCCATAGAGAGCACTTTATTATTAGTGCTAGGGTAATTGCCTCAGTGTTAATTAGAGCTGCTGCTCCTAACAATGCCTATATAGTTAACTGTGGTGCACGTTAGAATGCACATCCATGTATTAACTACCAGGAACCATCTAGTCACATCCTTGACAGTGCACAACCTTAATGCGCATTCGTAGAAGTTCCATAGGTTTGTGGTAAGGGGAGCTCATCCAGTAGCTGCAGTATATACAGATATATAGATATGCGAGTCCCATTAGCATAGGTAAAGCCTTTCTTTTCAATCTTGTTTGCGAATGTCAAGCAAGGTTCCCATGAGCAACTGTTTGCACACCACTGGGGAAAATGGTGGATCTTGGTCAGGGTAGCACAGGCTAAGAGATCCATTCCATTCTTGCCTTGGTCCATTTCCTTTCTAAATGCTCAAGAGCAGAAACGATAGGAAAATCTGCAGAAAATGTTTCTGAAGGAACCTTTCCATCTGCTAATGTTATGCAACATACGGAAACTGAGTGAGCAGGATTCAGATGAAGGGCAAAAAAACTTAAATACACGCCTCCATCTAATTAAGAACTGATTGTCCCTTAATCTTTGGAAAAGGTACCCAAGCTTTTATCCAAATGAAATAGAATCAGTTGGCTCCCAACACTATTTTGCTGTGCTGAATTTATGCTTCTGTGCAATGTTTAAGTTTTGGTGTAATGTTGACATTCAGAAACATTAATGAAATATTCTGCTTCATGAGCTGCTGTTTGGGGAACAATGCATGTCTGTGCATTCAATTTCTTTAGATTGAAACAGCTATCTTATGCTAAAAAGGGAAGGAATGGCCTAGTGGTTGGGGCAAGTTACCTTGCACCAGAGTCCCAGGGGTTCAAATCCCACTAGAGGACAGCAACCTTGGGCTGGAAGGACTGGGGTTTCTAGTCCCACAGGTGCTCCTTCTGTCCTTGGGCAAGCCACTTAACCCTCCATTGCCTCAGGTACAAAAACAGATTGTGAGCTCTTTGGGGAGAAGGGGAAATATATATATACAGTACCTGAATGTACACTGCTTTGACTGATAGAAAAGCAGTATATAAGCCTAGTTAAATAAATAAAATGGGTAAAAATTGTCTTCAGATGCACACAGCTTAACAAATAATTTTTCTAGTCTTGGTTTGGTGGGGATAAGTCAAATAAGGATGTTTCTCTTATGCAATAGTGCATTTCCATCTTTGAGGACAAGGGGTTGGTCAATAAACCAGAAAAACCTACAACTGACCACAGAGAATTGAGGAATCCAACTTTTAATCACTTCAGCCTCTCCCTCATAATCCTTGGTGCCAAATTTAAAAGAGAAGCTAAAATACAAATCAAAGAAATAAAGAAAAAGGGGCATTCTATAAATGCAAATCATTTTGCCGAGCGTCTGTTTGTAAAGGATTTGATAAAATACAACAGAAAAAATGCCAAATCTAAAGAAAAGGGCAACAGAGCACAGTACGGTATGAGAAAGAACATTTTAAAACTTGAATCTCGGGGTCTGGTTTGAGGCATTATACAATGTATTACCTGGTAAGCAGAAAGCGTCTAGGGACAAAAGCTATCTTCTTAGACTTCTGTTTTGGCAGAAAAGGACAAACTAAGTAATGGAATTCCTATGTCAGTCAAAAAACATGTATTTGGTGTAAAACTTAGGCTGTGGCAATTTGAAAGCAGATATCTCGTTCTAATGGGGCTGCCACCTTTCAGTCACATGAAGAAAAAAAGGTTAGGCACCTCTAAATACCTGCCACGCTGTCCAGCAGAAGAAATACTCTGATGTTAGCTTTTCCGGTTGCCATTAACAACACCAGCAAAATGCCTGATGAATAGAAAGCTGACACTGATTTGAAAAAATGATCTGTAGCATAATCAGCCTCGCTAGCAAAGCTGGAGCAGATGCAGGTCTTATTAATAAAGCATAAAACAGAGCAAGGAAGGATGGAGTAATTCTGAGTGCAAGCAGTGGCTGAGGATCTGCTCCTCTTCTTGTAGAATTATCACTGTGTTTTTGAGTGAAACATGCACAGAAGCGTGGGCTAAAAGCACAGTCAAATCCTCAACTAAGCACATAGAAATGGGGAAATTATAGCTTTTATCAAACAAATATCTGACCCTTACAACAAAAACATGTGCTCTCTATTGCCCCTAGTCTTTGTGTTCACAGTTCACTTGGCAATTGAAAGAACAAGGATAGCATTTTAAATGAGAAGGGGATTGTATATTCATATGTTGATAGCAATGCCTTGCATTTGTCAATTGTGATTTCAGAAAAGCCTGAAAATGATTGTATATGCATAATTGCGGTAGAAGGCTATGTGCATCTTCTATTCAATAATGATAATGAGGATGCAGTTACAGGGGGTACTTTTCAAAAATAGCCGATGAATATTTTTACTCAAGATCCTTGTGGCAGTTCTCAAACGGAAAGCACAAACATGCCCATCTGTGTTGGAAGGCCTTCCCAAAACTATGTACACTCTTCCTACTTATATGTTCTCAACCAATGTATATTGCGCAATTAATGCCAACCTCCCCCCTCCCCAGTTATCATAACAGTTTTCTCATGGTTGAAAATAAATCTTTTTCACACTTCTTGTTTGTATACCAACCCAGTGGATTTCTTTCATGGGGTACTTGGGAATGTTTTGGTAAGGGCTATGGAAGGTGGAAGTATGGGGTTGCGTTGGGGTGTAAATATATTTATGAAATGTGTTGTGTGATGGGATCTGTGTGGCAGGGTGAGTTGGCATGGGATGGTGAGAGTATAGGTACAGATGGTTGGGTAGGTACGGTTTATGTTTATGTGGAAAAAGTGTGTATGTGTATTTGTGTCAGAGTTATATAAGCATGAGTTTGAGGGTTACGGAAAGGGGGTGTATAGGATGGGGATGGGAATAGATAAGGGTGAATGTATTTATGAGCATGTAGTGCATGAGATATTGGGGTTTGTGGAGGGATGAGTTTGGGAGAGTGGAAGTTGCATGTGAATGGATGAATGGGGTGAGGGTTGTATGCGAGCAGGGTTGTGTGAGGTAGTGTAGATATGTATGTACATATGTATGGATATAATGGGGCAGGTTTTTGTGTGAAGTAAGAGTATGAACACATGTGGGGTTGAGGAGGTGGGTGCATGATTATGTGCAGGAAGTTTGTAAGGCAATTAAATTTGTTTATGCATTTATGGGCATGTATGGAATTAGGATTTGCATAGGTGGTGTAGGGGTATAAAGAAGCATATATTAGAACTCCTCAGCCCTCCTTAAAAACTGACTCACCCTAAGGGGAAGACAACAGGGAATTGGGACTGGCAGGCAGGGCCTCAAAGGAACATCAAAAACTCAAACCCAGAGCAGGGAGAGAAAGCCCCAAAACAGGAGGAAAGGCTAGTAGAGAACAGGTCTAAGTAGAGCATGTGGAAGTTAATCTGCAGCTAGAATATTAGGGTTTTCCATTTAGAAGAAATAAGAGTTTTATTTCTTTGCACTAAAAAGCAGTGACTTTTTTATTGGGCCAAGGACCTCCCTCAATGGGCAGCATTATGTGCATCCATAGTGCTGCCAGGGAACGCTCTCTGCAATTTTGGAATGATGTGCTGGGGAAATTCTGTGCATGCTCACAATAGACAATGCACAGCTTCTGCAGCTAAACCATGCTAGCTGCGCTTTCTGCCACATTAGCTGCAAAAGCCTAACATGCTTTAGTAAACAGATTCACTTAGAGTGCTGCTCTTTTTCGGATAGGCTCCTCTGCGCGTTTTGGAACTTGATACTGTTATGGTATGGTAGATTTTCTCTATAGGTCCTGAGTAATTTTTGCAAGGGTTTATATTACCTCACAATATGTCCATGACTGGCAAAGGTCTATATTGCTGATACTGAGATGACACCAGAATCAGAAATTATTTTATGTATTCTGGCAGTGTTCTCCCCAGGATCTTTTGAATGGGTTTGCCACCCTGCTGATTTTACTGACATCCAGCTAACGTAATCATGTCAAAATAATGAACAGGAATAGAAAAAGTAAAGATGACGAATTATGTTGTCTGCTGCCAGCCAGTTTATAATGTGACCCACTCAGCTACCCTTTCATATTGCCTGACTGGCAAACATTTCTGGGGAGAATACTGATTGAGTTACATGGGGAAATGTCCTCTGCACTCGTTACTGGGAAAAGGGTTTCTTTGGATGTAGAATCTATATTAAAAGATAAAAAGCGAGAAGCACAGCACCGTTTATAAAACCAAAATAAAATTAGCTGTGATTATAGCTTTTTCATTTTGCTCCTCAGTTTGTGATCACCTGGTATCTTCTTTGTTTTTGCAGACTGTATAGTTACATTTAAAAGCATGCCAATCCACTGAGCAATGTCAGGGGTCGATATATTTTACATTAGATTCGCAGGCTATATAATTAATCTGCTACATTTTTTTCTGCATAAAAACAACATGATAAAGTTAAAACAACCATAAAACATATATAACCTGGGAATATTTTGCTTTCTTTATTCGTAAGAAAGCACCTGACTGGTGTTGAGTAGGGGAGGGGTTCCTGACTAGGGCTCTGGGGAATCCCCTTCATTTTGGCTGGAAGGGCGCCAGCTTATCTCTCACCTCAAGCAGCACATTGTCTTGAGCCGCCCCTGAGTGCAAGGTTATTTTCTGCACTATTGGCATATTGTTTGCTAGCAGTGTGCAGAGGCGGCGTGTGGCAGAGAATAGTTGTGTCTGGAATGAGCATGGGTCTTTGTGATTCTGCGCTAGGAAGGACTGCAAATGCCCACCTCTCTGACGCATCATATCGCAGCAGAGGGGGCAGCCATTTTGTAAACCATACGTTAAAAATGAATAAAGAAATAGATATCGAGCTTCGGGGTCCTGGGATTATGGACAGAGGCAGTCTGAGGGTAGGTTCGGGGCTCAGTTGGAATCAAGCAGTCAGAGGCAGTAAAAAAAAAGTCCCCCTAGTAAAGCTGCCCGATCGTGACTAAGTGCTGCTGCGAACATCAAGCAGGCTGAGCAGGACAGTTTGGGGACTTTGCTGCAATTGGGACTGTCTGATGCCATTGCGGTCCAGATCGCAGCCAAGAGCAGCACTGGCAGAATTTTTATTTTTAATTGAAACAAAAAAAAAGAAGCTGAGGAGCCGTGTTGAGCCGCAGTTGAACTCAGCCATGATCAGGCAGCTTTACTAAGCTACTTTTCTCAGCTTTTTTTTTTTTTAAACTGCAGCCGCTGCTGCTCTTTGCTGCAATTGGGAACGGAATGGCATCGGACAATCCCGATGTCAGCAAAACCCAAAAAACTGCCCTGCTCAGCCTGCCCGATCTTTGCAACAGCACTGAACCGCGATAGGGCAGCTTTACTTGGGAAGAAAAACCTCAAATTTTACTGCCACTGATTGCCCGATTTCAGTTGAGCCCCGAATCTGCACTCAGACTGCCTCTGCGCACGATCCTGGAGCCCAGTAATTATTTATTTATTGATATTTAATGCATGGGTTACAAAATGCCCTCCCCCTCTGACAGGATGTGATATGAGAGAAGGGGGCGGGCGTTTGCAGTCCTTCCAAGTGTGGAGTTGAAAAGACCCGTGACTTTTTTTTGTGTGTGTATTTCAGGTCTGCTGCAGGAATGGCGGCAATGGTGAAAGCTCTGCCAGGATTATCATTTGTTTTTTATTTTTTTAGGCAGCATGAGGTGGCTGCCACTGACCTGTGTTGGTGGGAATTTTTTGCCGCTCCTGAAATTTGCTGCCTGAGGCAGCCGCCTCACCCTGCCTAATGATAGAACCGCCCCCGCCTGCACTATCTGCATTTGGCCTGTGTTGGTGCACTTTTCCTGCGTTATCGCTGTGTTAACAGCTAATGCGCTTTAGTAAACATGCCCCATTTTCTGCTTTTGAACACTTGAGACTAGAGGACAAGTCAATTCCTGCAAATTATGGAGGAGACTCCAATAGAAAATCACCATAAAATTCAGTTTTCATAGTGCCTTAAATTGATCACATAATCTTTCATGATCTATTCTCTCTCAGAGTCAGTGGTGTATGAAGGACAGGGCGATGGGTGCTGCCCACCCTTGGTGCCGGCCAAGAGGGGGGTGCACCCTTGCTGACCCCATGGAGGCAGCATGGCAAGCTTACATTTATGCTGATTTGCCACAGTGCCTCCCGCTGAAGAGACTGGTCAATCTTCTGTCCTGACTGAAGTCTTGCAATTCATGAGACTTTGGCGAGGAGAGCAGAGCGACCCGCCCCTCAAGCGCAAGGCACCGTGACAAACCAGTGTAATCCTAATTTTGCCACATTGCCTCCATGGAGCCAGATGGGGTTTGGGGTGCATTGTGGCGTGCAGTGCCATGTGGTGGGTACCAGCAATGCGGGGGAAGCGCCTGTCCCGGGTGACAGGGGGCTAGGAATCCCACTGCTCAGTGAGAATAGTTTGTGACATGTAGCCTGGTTGACTTGCAGTAGCAGCAATGCAATGTGATATCCTTTAAAAAAGTAATAGTAATTTTTAATATGGTCATTCCCAAAATACTCCCCAATACTATGGACTTTGCAAAATGACTGCTTGATACTGATTGAGTATGTACTAAATAGTGAACCATATCAATTTGATTGAACTAGGCCAGTACATCTTGAAGTTTTATTCAGATTTTTGAATCTGCTCTAACTCAGCTGTCATTAGTCTGGCTTTTGTGTCTAGTTTCAATTAGTGCTAGTCTGTATTTATACATCTGTTTTACTATCCGGGCCATTCCAGAACACTAATAAGGGGTTTGTAAGTGTGGCCAAAAATGTCCCAGACGTATATACCAAAAATGTCCCAGACGTATTCTGAAATACTGCTGTCATACACGTCCACGACGCTAGCGCAGGGATCTCAGAACATGGGAAAGGGCAGAACAAGAGCATGGTCAGCCGCGGAAACATAGAAAGCATATTCAGGAAAGGCCTGTGTACATACTAAGCGTTTTCCAGAAATGTCAACGTTATTCCTGCTGAAATATGGTATAAGACCAGGACTTAGAAAACATTCTGCTCTTCTCTGCAATGCGGCCCATATTGAGGAAGGGTTGTGACAAGTATGTCATGAACACTGTTCCCTCTAAGCTGTGCGCGTGTGCGCGCGCACACACCTCGCCGAGCGAGCGCACATACTTTATAACAGAGCGCACAAAAATTATGGTTCTGATTCTGATAGAAAACAACACAGACATCTTAAAATTTAAAAGTTGTTGTGTATTTATGGTTTTCACAAGTTCTACAATATTTTCTAGTGCAATCAATGTGGTGTACATACTGTATTCTGACGTGTAGTCAAATTTTAAGGTATATAACTCCGAGTATCGTTATGTGGCGCACAAAAATTTAACCTTCCTTCAAAAGCTGCAGAGCTGATATTTTATGGACACACAGCCTACAGAAAATTAGAGGGAACATTGGTCATGAACTGTTGTGACTGCAGTCTGGAAAAACACAAGATGCAGTTTTAAGGTACAGGGAGCAGAGGTGAGGGAATGTTGTAAGGTATACACACATTAATAAATACCCTTACAGAAATATTAGGAAGAGTAATAGTGTTTATTCAGGCTATGTACTAATGTGTTTGTACTAAAGGACCCAATTTCTGGGACCTTAACAATTCCCATGTTCAGAAATATGGAACTGCTGATGCAGGGATAGTATGGACATGAGCAGGGAAAGGATTCCTTTAGGGTGAGAAATGGAGACCATATTTGTAGTCCTGGTACCCTATGCGATTATATTGTGTCATAGCAGTTATATATAGGTTCAGGGTATCCCTCTGGCAGAATCATATTTTTTTATGACAGAAAGGGAGGGTGTGTGTGTGTGTGTGGTTTGACGGGTGCACGTGGGGATCTAGTGTGCTCATCTGCAATTCAGGGGAGATATGAAAGTCTGGCCAGTACCTGTGTGCCAGTGTAATTGGGCAGTCAAATTCAGAGAGGGTTCATCATAGCTGTCAAAACATATCCCTATCAGTGTTAAGAGAACCTCATAATAGGGGCACTCAACAGTGAAAACAACATTAATGCCTGCCCATAATGCACATTTTGTGGGACCAATGGTGTTGCTCTTAAATTTATTTCTATACCACCTTTCTACAATTCAAAGCGGTTTACATCAAACAAAAGCTATACAGGGTATTCTTGCACATGCTGCTTTACATTGAAATGCAATATAAGTTGAATAATATATATAATTGAACTTGAACTTTAGCATAGGTGCTAAGCTAAATTATTAGTGCTGTTTGCACTGCTGAATGCCTGTATTCTGATTTTACTATTATTGACAATGATATGTTTTGACATTTAGCCATAGGGAAGCTATGCTGATTCCTTCTGGATCATTTCACATAGGGTACTCTAATAAGATCAGATATTGTTGGCAGGGTGATAGGACAGCCATACATCCACTGTGCCTGAAACTAGGAGACACCACAGATACAGTGCCAACATTCCTCGCTTTGTCTCATGCAGTCCGCAGCCCTACCCGGGCCAGGATCTATGACAGCTGCAAGAGTGGTGATATATCTAGAGTCTGGCTACTTGATGCGATGGCACAGGGGGTCCTCCCTCCCATGCCCATGCAGCCCTGGCCAGGGGAGCAGTGCCACAAAGCTGACTGTGGGAAGGCAGACAGGGTTGCCCCACAAGTAGCAGATGTATACAAACTGACATATGCCATGATGGGACAGGTGTAGCTGCTGTGAGAAATGCCAGTACCCAGATAGGTGGGCCTCAGATGCCATAGCCAAAAGGCCCTACTCTACTACTACAACTACTTCTGATCAATTATATAGCACTACAAAGTGTACGCAGTGCTGCACAGACACGTGTAAAAGGTAGTCCCAGCTCAGTGGATCTTGTAATCTAGTCTAGACAGACAACACAGTATCTGTGGACAGGATGCATTCAGGGGGAACAGCCAGGAAACACAAGGGATCTTAGGCGGATTAGATTCAACAGTGGCAGCGATGAGGTGAGCGCTCAGCCTGGACATGAGAGGGGCTAGGGACAAAGCCTGGCATACAGACTTAGGTAGTTTGTTCCAGGCATGAGGAACAGCAACGTGAAAGGAGTGATGTCTGGATGTGGCTGTAGAAGAGACGGGCACAGATAGAAGCAATCTGACAGAACAGTGGCATTCTGTGCATGCTCACAATAGACAATGCACAGCTTCTGTAGCTAAACCATGCTAGCTGCGCTTTCTGCCACATTTGCTGGGATGGGTGTAGGGAGAGATAAAAGGGAAATGGTAGTGCAGAGCAGCAGAATAAGTGCACTTATAGGCCATAGGCATGAAATGGACATACATTTGTTGCTCAACAATATCATGCATCCTTTGTGGACATGCAATGCTAGTTTGGGGTTTTGTGACCTTTGTGAGGGTCCATCGATAGCAGTTTAAGGCATGTTTGTAGTGAATGTCAGGGGCAGGAATCACTGGGGCCAGTTCTTAATGCCACGAACCATTTGATGCACGGTATGTGCTGACATACATGTTCATATTAACATTCTTGTATACCATGTTAGGGTGCACCGGGATCACCAGGGCATGAGGAGGACTGGTATATGGTCTAGATTGCAGCAGCTGTCGTTTCTTATTGGTATTCATTTCCTGAGGGGCATGGCATCTGTGAGTACATTGCGAGGATGGGCAGGATCCGAAACGTGTATTGTTTCAGAATACAATGGGCGGGAACGTCCAATAAGTTTCCCTACGTCCAAGGCATGGGGCTCGCTAAATAACGCTTGCACCTGCCTGCTTAACACATCGTTCTCCCTGACTCTAGACCCATGGATGTAGAATTAGGTTCAAAGGGTCCCCATTTTTTATTTAGATGTGTCTGTGGATCGGACGTGCTTATTGTGGAATCGTGTTCCACGTTCCCAAACCAGAAATAATGGAGGATCATGGATATTTTTTGTGATCTGTAAGTTTTCCATCCTGATTTTTTACCTCTGGCACTATCATTTAGATGTCACTTACTGACAGTAAGTGCTTATGCCATTAATGTGCTTTTTGTCACAGGACTCATTTTATGTAATGGGCCCTGCTGCAAATAGTGCGTGTTAAGTTAGTAAACACCCCTTATAGTACCTTAGATACCATGCAGTGCGACGTATGCCTTCAAGTCAGTGCTGATTCCTGGTGACATAGGAATAGATTGCCAGATCTCTCTTCCAAGGCAGTGGAGGGTTAAATGACTTGTCTAAGGCCACAAAGAGTGTCAGTGGGAATTAAAGCCTGATTTCTTGGTTACTAAGCCAGTGCTCTGACCGCCAAGCTATTCCTCTACTCCGTAGCTTAGATGCTATATGAGTTAAATAATCAAACTTCCCTCTTTGTTACAAATTCCAGGACTCTTCTGAGTGTATTTTATAAAACACACACATACACACTTATTTGCACATCAGTCTCTCTACCTAAGAGAATGTGATAATGGGTGAACCTGTTCCCTGCCTAGATGCCCTCCTATAAAAATTACCCTTTAAAGAAAAACCGCCCCCCCCTGCAGTGGTGCCCTCAAGAGAGGACATTGTTCTCTGGAAAGGAGAAACTAATCCTGCAGAATCCACGTTTCTTCTGTATTTGCTTATTATTTTTGTACTGTAGATAAATGTTTGGGAAGAAGTCACTCCTGGGAGCTGAACTGATAGCCTGTCTGAACTGCAGTAATGTTGACCCCTAGCACAGCATTGGCTTCCGGTCAGGTGCATCTGATGTTCTTCAATGAATTGCAGTTGTTTCAGATAAGCACTTTCATTGATGTAGTTTGATGAGTTATGCTGCTTCGATATTGATGCCAATTGGATTTTATATCTCATATATTTAATTTATGTGCCACACATTATTTTGTTTAAAACGTTGGGACTGCTCCCAGTTATATGAGGCTGATAATTGATATATGGTGTTCTCCGCATAATTAAAGGAGAACAAGCTTGGTTTTATTTATTTGACTATTTTTCTATACAGCGTTTCTCTAGGTCACTGGATCGTTTTTTGCTTTTGTGCATTTCTGCTACTGAGATATTTAAATGTCTCTATCCTATATTCCCTTGTCCACCTGCCCCATATGCTTTTTTGAGGAAGACTCCGTTTATATCCTTTGGAAGATATGGTCTCCAGAATTGTAGAGAGTTCTCCAAATGAGGTCTCACTAGAGATTTATCCAAAGACACTATCTACTCCTTTCTCTTGCTGGCCCCTTGGTCTCCTTTTGCATCCAAGCATCATTCTGGCTTTTGCTGTCTCCTTTTCTACCTGATTGGCCATCTTAAAATCATAAGATATGATCACCCCAAGTTCCCACTCTGTTCTCATGCATAGAGGCACTGCACTCTCTATATGGTACCACCCCCTTAGGGTTTTGCAGACCAATTGCGCGATGATGCATTTTTAGCTTTATATCTTAGCTGCCAAATTCTAGACCATTCTTCAAGCTTCACTAGATTCCTCCTAATGCTATCCACACTTTCTAGGGTGTCTACCCTATTGGTATTATCCCCAAAGAGACACATCTTACTTGACAGCTCTCCTGCAATATCTCTTGCAAAACAGTTAAAAAAGAACCGGCTTAAGGAGCACACCCTGTATCACAGCAACGGTGCTTCCCTTATCCTCAGAGTGAACTCCGTTTACCACTACCCTTTGTCACCTCTGGGACTTCTGCCAGCTCTAAAGCATTGGAAAAGGAAAACAACTGCTAGAAGTTCCATAAGATCTCAGATGTATCCCACCAACACCTCACTTATTCTACTTTTAGTTTAGTTATTGTAGCTCTTGGAAAGGTGCGTGCATCAGAGAAAAAGGGCATAGTGAGTGTGTGTGTATCTAGGTATAGAGGAAAAGCCTGGTGGTTATAGAAGCATGCTGAGAACCAAGGATGCCAGGTTACAATCCCACTAGTACTCCTTGGGACCTTGGGCAAGTCATCTAATTTTCTATTGCCTCAGCTATATATTTAGAGGCTGATGCAGAAAACTAGCATGGCCTTTACGCGTGATAACGCAACTTTTAGACACCAGGGGTTTTTTTTTTCTTCATTGGGCGGGTAAGGGATCAGGGCCACTGGGCCATCAGGGATTTTTTAATCAGGCGGGATTGGAGCTGCTAGACCACCCGGATTTTCCTTAATTGGGTGGGTAGGAGGCCGCTGGGTCACCACGGGTTTGCTTTTTGTCAGGGGCACCGGCCCCCTGACAATATTTTGATGGCATCAGATGCTTTTCCTGATGCCTGGATCTTCTGGAGGAAGTTTGATACTTCACCTTAGATGATCCAGGTATCAGGGAAAGCCCCCAGTGCCATCAAAATAGTATTGGGGCACATATGCAAATTAGCCACGTGGGGCCGCTGTTTCTCTGGGAGAGCATGCCAAACTTACTCCAACATCTGCTTGCCTGTGTTTGGCTTGCTCTCCCAGTTTAACATTGCCATTTGCGCCACAGTTTAATGCGCGGCTAATTTGCATATGCACCCCTTTCTGCATGCCGGCTCTGAAGCACGATATCGGTGCACTGCATAGAGACGTACAGAGTTGATAGTGTGTGACTTCAGAGCCACGTTTCCCCATCAACCCTTTAGATTGTAAGCCTTCCAGCTATACCTGTATTCAGTGACAGAGCAAGTGGATATACCTCCTCTCTTTAGTCTTGTTTGTGTGAGGTACAGAAATAAGAATTCATGTAAAGGTCTACAGTCATCTTCAAAAATACCTAGGCTCTCTGTTTGGATAAAATCGCCTGGTATTATAAGGTTTGGAAGGTGAAACCTTCCCTTTCCAAAGCCAAACAACATGGACGTTTAGACAGACACTGGGTGCATAATAGATAGCTGAGATACAGAGGGAGGCCGTTATGGGGACAGATTAGATGGGTGAAAGAGAGAGAGGTGGGAAAGGATTGATGGATGAAAAAGAGAGAGGCAGATACAGAGAGAACATTAATTCCATCCATCTATTGCAAATCTGTCAAAGATTTGTTTCCATTTTGTGGCTAATATTCTTCATATCAAGGAAAGAAAGACTTGTGAATTGCACCTTGAAAAGGGAATCATTAAACGCCTCATATGATAGCCTACTATACATTTCTTCATTTGAGTAAAATATGTTAATGTAATCAATCTAACAGGGTCTTAATTTTCTAGTACAATGGATGGCTTTAATAAACTTATTCAAAAACAAAACACAACGCCAACTGATCTAAGTAAGTATAGCATTGTTTGTGTCCCCATGCAATTGATTTTAATTCAGAATGACACAATGAGCTTCGTTCAATAATATTTATTTTTCCATAGACACTGGAGTAGAATGAAACTTATTTTTTGAATATCCACTTTAGAATTGCATTCTTTCATTCACTCAACTGACTTTTGACATTGTAAAATCCCAGTGCAGGATAATACATACAGAAACAATGACAATTGAATTACAGATGTTTAACTTTTTTGTAACATCGAATTTTGCAAATCAGATGCAAGGACTTTTAATCATTGAGCTCTGCTTTTGAAAGCTATATTCAAACAAAACCACATAATACCCACATTCAATCATTGCATGCCTGTTTGTCTTTGAAAATCAACTTATTTTTAACAGGCAATAAATAAGCACCAGTCTCATTTTTGAGACTGCAACATAATGTACATTTTATTTCCATAAAAAAATAGAACAGTGCTTATCCTAGTTAGTTTAGACAGCACAATAAAATAAGCTATTTTAAATGTCTGATAGCTTCCATGCCAAATCCACTGAAAGCGTTCAGAATTTCTAGAGCTAAAAATTCATGAGCCAGATTTGTTGAATATTTTTAATCATCATATCCAAAATGGGAAAAAAATCTCTTCAAATACAGCAAATAAAGGAAATCTCTACCACAGGGAACACTTGTGAACAAAATGTGCTATCCCCACAAATCAGCAGGTAAAATAACAACGTTGTTATGATCTTCTAATACACAAGACACAACCACAAACCACATACAAAAAATGTATTTATTTATGTATTTATTTCCGGTTGTTTGATAAACCACCATAGAACCAAGGCCATCATGGCGGTGTTGATAAAGATGGATGGGGATTACAAGCTGAGTGGTGATAGAGAAGGAAGGGAAAAAGATGCAGGAGACAGGACCAGTCCGGAGGTAGGAAGGGTGAAGAGTCAGCAATGAGGAACTCAGAGGCCAGGGTAAGTCCAAGGATGCGTAGGGAAAAGCAAAGTGGAAAAGCCATGTTTTAAGTCGCTTCTTGAAGGCAGAAGATAGGAAAAAAATTCCAAAGTTGAGGGCTAATAGGCAAAGGAGTGACGCTTGAGACTCTGAACAGAGAGCCAAGGAAGGAGAAACACTAAGAGAGGTCTGAGAGGAACAAAGAGAGCGAGCAAGGAAATAGGGAACTATTTGGGAGGAAAGATAGGTAAGGAGGAAACATAAAGGGCAAGGTTTACCAGGACCAAAATGGCATACTGTAGACAGAATGAAACAGGGAGCCATTGAAGAGTGATAAGTGAAGGAGTGGTATGATCAGAACGGTGAGCCCTGAACAAGAACTTAGCAACTAACGACTGGACTAGTTGGAAGAGTCTGATGGAGTAAGAGGGAATGCAATTATATAGGGAACTGCAATAATCTAATCTACATATCAGAAGAGAGAAAGCATCAACCGTTAAAGTTGTGAAAAGATGAGAGCTGAATGAACATCTTGAATACGGCCAAGTGCAAAAATGGAAGAACAACATGATATTTGTTCCTTCAATGGGAGAGGGGAATCAAGAATGACACCCAGGACACATATTGAATCATGAAAAGAGAGACAAGGAAGACACAAACACACTCAAAAAATCCAATTTCTTTCAAAATCCAATATATTTCATCCGGCATCAAGGCCTATTTGCAACATTTAAAAGATCAAAAATATAAATGTGTGTAGTATATCAAAAATGTATATTTTCATGAGGGGAAACGCCTTTGGGGATACAAATCATAAAGACATCAACACAAAGGGACCTTTTCTACTAAAGAGTGCTATATAGCTAGTGTTGGTTTGGGCGCACACTAACTGCGTGCTGTGGCTCGCAGTAGTTCTTAGTGCGCAGCCTTGACATCTCATGCTGATTTTCATGCTAACTGCACCTCGCATGTTAGAGAGTGAAATATGTGGGTTAGGGATAGAGTATGGGTGTGATGAGTGTCATTCAGTCAGCACATAGGAAATACCGTGTGCTGACTGCGACTCGTGCAAATAGTGCAGATGCAATTACCTCTATCCCCAGAGGAGTGTCTCCCCCCCTGCTCCCTGGATTAACGGTGTTACGGCAGACTTGCCCCGATGGTTCCCAACCGGAAGCTGATGTGATGGAGTCCACCATTCGAGAGAGTGCATCTGCTATAAGCGCCGAAAAATCTTCACCACAATTTGTTCCAGTTGAAGTGCCAGGTGGACCTGGGAGAGGGGATTGAGTCAGTTAGCTTGAGACGTTCAAGTTTTTTGGCTCCCCCTGCATCTCACCGGTTCTTTCCGAAATGCTCTCATCTACGGCTACTCTGATAAGGCCGGATACATTTTCTTTGGAGATAAAGTGGGACGCAATTGTTAATTTAACTGTAGCTGTGTCCAGCCAGACTCAACAATTACAGCTGAAGATTCAAGACCAACCTGGTCTTAATGCTCAGCAGCAGACTGTAATGGAAGGATTGAAAACTTCCATTAAGGATCATGCTGTCAAGATTGACTTTGTTTGGGACTCTAATATTTCTACTATGAAAGATTTAATTGCTGTATGATTTAAATTGGAGAGGTTGGAGAATTTGTCAAAAGCTTCCAATTTAAGGTTTATCTATTTTCCTAAATCCTTTGTTATATCCGCTCTGAAAATGTACCGTAGATATTTTACTGAAATTTTGCAGGTGCCCAAAGATGCGATTCTCCCTGTTTCATGTGTCTGTTACATTCCTGTGGGGAAGGAAGAATCCTAGGGGGAACCCCAGGTGATGGAACATTGAATGTTTCAGCGCTGTTAGAATCCCAGTCAGAGTCAGTGACTTCTGCAACACTTTTGGTCTCTTGTGCATTATCAGTTCACCAGGACTGGATTCTTAAGCTTTTTTTTTCAAAAAGCAACAAGATCCTTTCCTTGACTGTAACGTGAGGGTCTTTCCGGATCTCACAAGAGAGATTCAGAAAACCAGACAAGAATTTTTGCATTTGAAGACGGGTGCTTTACAGCTGGGAGCTTTTTTCTTTTTAAAATTTCTTTGTAAGTGTCTTGTCAAATATAATTTTTATCAGCCTTCTGAATTGTTAACCTTTATTAATGCCAGGCATGTAATTTCCTCACTGCCCAATCTGCCTTGTGATCTAGATGCTCTTACAAGGTTATATGTTGTTACATTCAAGTTAGGACTGTTTTTTTTCCCCTTTTTTTCCCTAATTTTGGATTTTCTTTTCCATGTTAAGAATCATGTCACCCGCTGAACTGAGGAATTGTGGGATCTAGCATTCTTTATTTTTTTTCTTCGTATGAGTATCTGATTTATTATGTATTATTTCATTTGCTATATTACTTTTTCTAAGCAAGTGAATGCTTGGATAGGTATTAAGAAAATTAAAAACATATATAAAAATAAAAAAAAATAATAAACTTGCATATATACATAACTTCAGTCCAGCGGTAAACTATGGCCTCGGAAATGCTTATGCAGAATGCATATGAAAGTAAGCACACTCTTCCCCTATTTTTATGCATGCATAACCTTCATACAATTTAATTAGAGCCCCTTTATGCATGTGGGTAAGCTTTATAAAATTACCCCCAAATGGGCCTGATTCTGCAAGGAGACTAGCGGGGTTGTACATCTCGGAGGGATGTCCGGCCCGCTAGCCGAATGAACCGTATGCTGCCTCCAGGCCCCCCCCCCTTATATGCAAAGAGCCACTGTGTGTGCTACAGGAGATGGTGGTGGCACAGGGGTGGAGCGTGGGTGGGACCGATCCCCACATGTACAATGCCGATTCCGGTCACATCCCTGTATACTCATTGATTGCTGGAGAGACAGTCAGCTTATTTCACCTCGGAGGTGGAATAAGTACTAGTCACCCCTCCAGATCGGCCAGCCAGCCAGCCTCCCAGCAGCGAAGGCGGAGAGTAGGGTGAGTCCCTGCCACCCATTCTGGGTCCCAGCTTCCCCCATCGGGGATGGGCAGTAGGAAAATGGGGGATCCAATGCAGTGGGCAGATTATGCCACATGGAGGAGTCTCCCACGGCGATAAAGAGGCACGCCGGGTCATCTCCCAAGTCTCGATTCTGCACCCATGGGAATGTCTGGCGCCTGCGGTGCAGAATAGGGTCCTAATGGATACATCTTCTTTGAGGCTGTCCAGACAGTCCAGACGTGTCCCTACTGGAATTGGGTTCCATGTGTCTGTCCCACAGAACCTATTTGTAAAAAGCCATTTTCCATAGTTTGTGCTTATAGAACAAAGCTTTGGAGATTCTTGGGAGGGTTGAGCAACTGCCTTCTACTGTAGAACTAGCTTAGTGGTTAGAGCAGTAGGCTGGAAATCAAAGAAAGCAGTGTTCAAATCCCACTGCAATCCCTTGTGGCTATCTTGAACCACTACTGGATAGGCATTAGCTAAAATTCAAATACATAGAGAATTTCTTGGTAGTATGGCTGTTATCATGAATTATGGCCTCTCTGAGAAGCTGGTCGGTGGGCTAGAGGGTTTTTATTTATTTATTTAATTAGCTGTATTTATATCCCGCTTTTCACCGGGTCAAAGCGGCGTTACATAAAAAGGGGGGGGGGAATTTACGGGTAGGGGTGGGGCCGTCACCGGGGAGGCTACATTTATGATTTCAACATAAGACATAGGACAGACTTTGGACTTGGACAGATTTTTGGACATGGTTGTGTTAGTATAGTTTGAGTTGGGTGGTCATGGTGGGAGAGATCAGAGGTTATTTCGCTTTTTGGTGGGAGTCATGTTGAGGTATTCCTGAAACAGGATGGTTTTCAGCTGCTTTCTAAAAGATAGTAAATCGGTGTTATTTCGGAGACAGCTCGGTAGAGAGTTCCATAAGGATGGAGCATACAGTTCAAAGGCTTGATTGCAGGTCCGTTGTGAGCATTTGGTTCTTTTGTGAGGGATGGTGAGGGAGTTGCTGGAGGCTTGTCTGGTGGTTCTGCCGTGAGCTGGTCGAGACAGTAGGATGTGAAGTTGGGAGTTTCGCGTTTGATGTATGGCTTTGTGGGTGAGTAGGATGGCTTTGTATTTAGTCCTTGCTTCGAGGCGGAGTATGTGTAGGTCTTTCAAAATCGGGGTGATGTGGTCGGTCTTCTTTGCTCCCTGAATGATTCTCGCCATGGTGTTCAATGCTGTTCGGAGGGGGTTCGTCTGTGTGGCTGGAAGTCCATGGTATAATATATTACAGTAGTCCAGATGTGGGAGCGTCATGGCTTGCATTACAGTTCGGAAGTCTTGATGTTCAAGAAGGGGTCTGAGACGTTGGACTGTCCTTGCTTTGTGGAATATAGTTCCGGAGGTTTTGGTGATTTGTTGCTTTAAGGTGAGTGCTTGGTCGATGATAATGCCCAGGTACCTTATTTGTGGTTGTATTTGAATGTTTGTGGTGCCTATGTTGAGGTGTGTAGGTGGTGTAAAGTCTGGGTCTTTTGTGACTATGAGGGCTTCTGTCTTCTTTATGTTGATGGAGAGGTTGTTTGCTTGTAACCAGTTGGACACCTCTGTGAAGCATGTTGATAGGTGGGTGTTTGTTGTGTTCGTGGTTGTAATGGGGGCATAGAGCATGATATCGTCTGCGTAAATGTGAAAGCTAATGTTGTGAGTGCGTATGACTGAGCAGAGTGGTTGGAGGTAAATGTTGAAAAGCATGGCTGATAGTGTGGATCCTTGGGGGACTCCTTGGTGTTGTTGGAACGGGGGGGATGTCATGTTGCTGGTGCGGATTAGTTGCTTTCTGTTAGTTAGATATGATTGGAACCATTGTAGTACAGTGTCTTTGATCCCAATTGTCCATAGTCTGTGTATGAGGATGTTGTGGGAGATGGTGTCAAAAGCTGCAGATATGTCAAGGAAGATCATGGCATATCCAGAGTTTTTTTCTTGCGTTCCTATGAGGAGAGTGTTCATCAGTGTGGTCATGAGGGTCTCAACTCCATGTAGAGGGCGGAATCTGTGTTGTTGTGGATCGAGTATGTTGTTGAGATCAAGGGTTATACCAGGAATGGGCAAACTACGGCCCGGCGGACCTTTTAATCCGGCCCGTTTCCCTGCCGCTGTTTTCCGCTCGCGGCTAGGCCGCCGCCGGGCTCTAGGAGTTCGAGCCGCGCGCTAGACGAACTCCCGAACTTGCCTCGCGAGACCAGGGCCGGCCGGAGATCGCGCTGAGGTTAAGGCTCTAGAACAAGAATGGGCAAACTGAGCTACCTTACCTGGCCTGCTCGAGGTGAAGCAATAGCATCGTAGTAAGTACACACCATATGCTGGGGGCGACGTAGAGGTAAATGTGTTTGAAATTGAGAATTGCAACAACAAAGCTATCTCCAGCCCCCATTGATCACCGACCACAAGGGAACTACAGATATGGATCAGGGGGGTTGGGGGAGGCCCAGGGAGGCCCCAGCTGACTGACTAGCTGGGAATATTTGCTTTAATTGAAGGCCCCATGAACTGTCCTCTCTGCCATTATATTCTCTGCTTTGGATGTCCTCTGCACACCCTCCTCCCTCTCCAGTTCCTCGTCAATGGCTTCTCCAAACCACCAGTTCACACATTTCATATCTGCTTACACTGACTTCAGTAAAATGGCCAAGTACCTAAAGGAGGAGTTGGCAGGGTAAAATAACTCTTTTTATGCTTTTCTACCTTAAATTAATCTAAACATTTAATGTTACAAATTTAAATTTAATTTATATTAATTCACACATACACACCGTCCATCTACTCTTGGTCCGGCCCCCGGGTCCAATATATGAACCCATTGCGGCCCTCGAGTCAAAAAGTTTGCCCACCCCTGGGTTATACTGTATTTCACACAAGCCAGCAGGAGGCATAAAATACATCACCAGTAGTATCAGAGGCACACGGACTAGTCCTCTGCAATCCCTTATGTCCCTCCATTACGTTTTCGAGATCATCAGCAGTGGGAGACTTATAAAGGAGGCAATTCTCCTTTTACAGCTCAATAACTCATGGATAAATAATAGATAAACAGTTGAATCATATTTCTTCCTCAACCCTACTTTATAAAGATAGAAGCAATAGAAATTCTGCTCAAGCGCTTTCATGTTGCCTATGCCATACTAATGTAAGAAAAGTCTTTCTTAATTCTTGAAGTTTTGCCGCAGTGTAATATTTTCCTTGTCTTTTCCCTGTCTTCCTCACCTTGAGCATGTTTTAGTGTAGAAATAGTGGATCTTGTATTAATGGTATTCTGCACAAATTGTACCAGACTTGTCAGTCATTGTTTACTTGGTTTAAAGTGCATGCCTAACATGAATAGTACTGAAGATGTTGCAGAGATAAGTCAATCAATAATACAAAATAGTAGATCCCTTGGTGAAATGCTAGGGAGATATGCTGCAATGTTATTTTCATTTTTTTTTCTAGGATAATATTTCTATTGGTTTTGTCAATGCATGTGTATCTTTAGTGCTACCAAAGGTGTGTGACTTGAATCAGTGGTATTTCACAAGGGCTGCCAACAGGACAGGTTTTCAGGATATCCCTAATGAGAGATGTTTGCATTCAATGGAGGTAGAAGGCATGCAAATCAATCTCATGCATATTCATTAGGGAAATCATGAAAACCCGACCCATTGGCAGCCCCTGAGGACTGAAAATGAGTACTGCTGATTGAGGCCTATCCAGGACACAAACAAAAAGAGAAGGGGTCAGCAAAACAGTCACAGAAGAACTTTATTTAGCCCAACATTGGCCATGTTTCGGCACAATCTATAGACTTTAAAAAGGAAAATAAAATAATATTGCCAAACTGTAATACTGACAAAACCTCTTGTCCTGCTATACTGCATGACAAGAAGTTTTGTCAACGCTAAAGTTCTTCTTTGGCTGTTTGGCTGACCCTTGCTCTTTTTGTTTGTGTCGTGGACTTTTTTGGTAGAGGTCTGTCTCCTGTTTCATCTTGGTTTGCTCCTAGGCCTAACCTGTATGTAGAGACACAATGCAGAGCATCTCATTTTCACTCATTTTCACCACAGGAAGGGATGTGTGTTCATTAGTGTATAATCAGTTTGTTAGCACACCTTAAAAAATTTAGTGGTCCGTTTGCCAACGTGCACATTAGTGAACATGAATGTGGAGGCATTTAACATGGGTGTGGAGGCATTTAACACTCAATGTTCGCTAATGCATATTGATCTTTAGTAAACAAGCCTCAGAATATGCTATATTGATTTAACATACATTAACCTACAAATTGGCATATATTAAAGTCAATTAACACACATTAAAAAGTTCTAACATTTTTTTTCTTGATTTAAAAAAGTTAGGAGTCCTAATACCCCCCCCCCCCACTCCCCCAAGCTGAAGGGGCTGGTGAAGATGGTTAAGTGTGAAAAAGAATAATACCCGGTTGTTTGAAGTGCCATGTTATGCCTTTGCTTTTAATTTCCATTTTTTGAGTTACTGATACTCCACTATAGGCTATATATCCTTTGCTCTGCTGTCTTGTTTTAATAGTTGGAGAACTAATCCTTTTCTGCTTTATTTCTTGCTACCTGTTGTTGGATTATCTTCCGGATGCATGCTTGTACATTTTGTTAATAAACATAAAAATAAAAGCTTGAACATGCAGAAATATTTTTAAAACATTTGTGAAATGAACAAAAAAAAGTTGAAAAATTAGGGCAAAAAAATCCAAAAATTGACCCCAAAATTTTTTTTCCATGCATATTTCTAATGACAGGTAGCATTTTAGGTATATAGTATTTAAATTATACTCTTTACTAGAGTACTCTCCATAAAAGTGTTTTAAACACTCTCTGATCTGTAATAAAAGGAGAGAATGCTTTTCAAGTTTTTTACACTGGGTGCCATGAGCCATTTATCCTGTTATGGATAACGCTTACTTGTTAAATTGGACTGTCTAGGGGGTACAGCTCTATTTAAGGCACAGTGCTATGAACTACGAAATATCAGTAATTAATGTTTTTTCTTTGGTGGGCAGTAACTACCGGCAATAAAACCTCATAGAGCACTGGGTATTTTTAAATTACATTCGCATCTGATTAAATTAAATCCACATCTGATTAGAAAATGCTTCTCATTACTAAGCTATGAAAAAAAATGATTCTTGAAAGCAAGGGGAAAAAAAAACCCTCTACTGGTTTCACCTTATTTCAAGGACAATGCAAGGCATAATCTGTCCTTTTCCAGAATATGGATTTTTTTAAAAGAAAAAACTGGTCACATCATTTGTATGCTGACATTCTTCCTATTGTTTTCATTAATGAAAGAGGAGCGAAAGGCTGTGAGAAATCTTCCACTGCACCTGATAAGAAATTTTTAAGAGATGACCTCGACCTGTGTTAGATGATTTATGAAATCATGGTTTTCATTATGAAGCTCCGTGCTGACTGCGTTGTTTTTGATTGATTTGCCTTTAGTTGCCAGGCTTTTCTGTTGTCTCTAACTAAGAACAAGGGCATTAGACTTTTTATTGGAATATAAATGCATGTAAAAGAGGCCAGATTGAGAAACAGATGTCCTGGGAGGACAGCAAAGCAATATTGAAATGTATTGTCACCTAAACATGGTTATGGGCTAGACTTTGTAAGCTCCCCCCTTCCCCCCCACCCCCCCCCCCCCATAATGGGAAAATACCTTTGGCCCATGAGATTTTGTGAAGAAAAGAGATTTTTCTCATTCTGCCGTCTATGGAAATCATCTTTACCTTATGGGGTTGATGTACTGAAATGCTTTAACCCATAGCATGCACAGTAAAAAGGTTCATCTCATGTTGCCCCATTGTCTAAGCATTTACACGGCACACTATAAGTTTGCATGGCCACTTATTCAAATCTGGAAATGGGTGGGGTAACAGAGGATAATGATCCGTGTCTACTTTAACTTCATGTACAAAACTGTGATAAGAAGAGTGGAAGGTGGCATTAAGCTGAACTTGCATGAACGCATTTAGACCAGAAGAATTGGAAACACTTATTTTCCTAATGTGGAGCTTCTGTTGATACCCTGACAGCAGCAGCAGGGGAAAATAGAGGAAGACAGGTAGAGAACAATTCAAAGAGGGCAAAAGAGAGATGAAGAAAAGGGTGAAAAGTTAAAATGAAGTATAGGAATGTAAAAAAGACAATGATGAGTGAGGGAAGATGAAACTGAGGGAAAAGGAAGAAAAAACTCCAGATGGGAATGGAGTGGAAGGGTGGCCTCCTGGTTAGGGGCTGGGAAGCAGGGCACAAAACTCACCCTTACTCCCTGTGACCATTAGGGGCTCTTCTACTAAAGTGCACACTTGCCACGCAAATAGCGGCAAAACTAACGCGCAGTATCTGCACCTATTGTGTTGAGGGCATTCCCAGCAAGTTCCCAGCAGTGAATATCTTTAAGTTATTGAACTAATTGGCTGTGATGACAGTTCTGTTTTGCGCTTGGTTGATAGTCTGACCTGATTATATGTATACAAACAGTGTGCTCTATCTAGGGCACCAGGAGGGTAGTTTTATAGCAGGAGTGCCATAAGTAGGCTCCTACCTATGAGGTGTTTTATAAAGACAAGTAGGCGCCTAATTGCTTTTATAAAATGCTAGCATACATGGTAGAGAACATGCCTTAACTATAGGCGTGATCACTTAAAACCGTTCGTGAGCAGGTGTAAATATCCATGTGCACATTATTTAAGACATTTTAAAATGTCTGTGCATATGTGCGAACCCTGCCTTCAAAGTTTGTACCTTCACGCCAAAGCATGTGCTTTTACGCTGGTCAGTATTTTATAAGATCCCACTTATTTATTTTATTTATTTATTTAACTGTATTTATATCTCGCATTTCACCGGGTCAAAGCGGTTTTACATAAAAGGGGGGGGGGCAATCAAGTTGATAGAGAGAGGAAGGGGGGACGTCACCAGGGGGACAATCAAGTTGATATAGAGAGGGAGAGGGGCCATCACCAGGGGTTAACATAGTTGATCTTTACAGAGAGTAACAGTATTAGACAGTTGACATTTTACGGAAGTCTCTTAAATGGTTGCTGGGGGTAGGTCAGAGGATTTTGGTGGATGGTTATTGAGAGCTGTCTGTTTCTGGTCCAAGATATTTATGAAACAGGATGGGTTTTAGCTGTTTCCGGAATGCGGAGAGGTCTTTGGTGCTTCGTATCTGGCTCGGGAGTGAGTTCCAGAGGGAGGGTGCATATAGTTCAAATGCTCTGTTGCATGTTTGCTGGTTGAATTTAGTTCGTTCATGGGGGATAGTGAGAGTGTTGTTGGTGGTTTGATGGGTTGGTCTGTTGATAGTAGGGTGAGGTAGTAGAGTCCGCAGTTGTGTGGTTTGGGTTTGATGGAGGGCTTTGTGGATAAGTAGGAGGGATTTGTATTTAATCCTTGCTTCGAGGGGCAGGATGTAGAGTTCTCTCAGGACTGGGGTGATGTGATCATGTTCTTTTGCCTTCTGGATCATTCTTGCAGTGGTGTTTAAGGCAGTTCATAGTGGATTGGTGTGGGTGGCTGGTAGTCCGTGATAAATTGCATTGCAGTAGTCCAGGTGGGGGAGCGTCATGGCCTGCATGACTGTTCTGAAGTCCTGTGGATCAATGAGTGGTCTGAGCTGTTTTACTGTCTTTGCTTTGTGGAATATTGTTCTGGCCATCTTTTTGATCTGTTGTTTAAATGTAAGTGCTTGATCAATGATGATTCCTAAGTATCTTAAGTGTGGTTGTACTTGTATTTGGGTGGCTCCTAAGGTGATGTGTAGCGGTGGGGTGTAGTTTGGATCCTTGGTCACAATTAGGGCTTCTGGTTTTTTAATGTTGATGGAGAGGTTGTTCTCTTTAGCCAGTTGGAGACATTAATAAAGCAGTCTGATAGGTGATTGTTTGTTGGGTTTGTGGTTTTGATGTGTCCGTAAAGCATTATGTCATCTGCGTATATGTGGTAGTTGATGTTGTGAGCGCTTACTACAGAGAAGAGTGGTTGTAGGTAGATATTGAAAAGCATTGCTGATAGTGTGGAGCCTTGGGGTACTACTTGGTGCTATCGAAAGGGGAGGGGGAGGTTGCTGTGCTTGTGCGGATTAGCTGTTGTCTATTGGTCAGGTAGGAGTGGAACCATTGTAGCATGATGCCTTCGATGCCAATCTCTTGTAGTCTATGTAGGAGTGTGTTGTGGGAGATGGTGTCAAATGCTGCAGATATGTCTAGAAAGATCATAGTATATCCAGAGTGTTTTGACTGTGAACCTTTGATTAAAGTATTCAGTAGTGATGTCATGAGGGTCTCAACTCCATGTGATGGGCGTAATCCGTGTTGTTGTTGGTCCAGGATGCTGTTGGTATCTAGGTGGTCTTGAAGTTGTTGTTGGACTATCTTCTCGATGACCTTAGCAGTGAATGGGAGACTTTTATTGGCCTGAAGGAGGAGGGGTTGAGGGGGTCTAGGTTGTGTTTCTTGATGGTTGTCTCTCTGTTGCCATATGCACAGGAATGGCTTTATAAAATTACCTTTTGGATGTATTGAACAGCCTATACATATAGGGGGTCATTCTGAACCATGAATAAGCCAACTGTACATGTGAGATAGACTTTTATCTCACAAAAACATACAGAACCGTTTTCTGAACCTCCTTGGCCTTGCACTTACATAGAGATCGCAGAACATGGGCAGGAAGGGGCAGAATGGGGGCATGGCCAGCCACGGAGACGTATAAAGCATATTGTGATTACACCCATGTATGTATGTCTGCAGTCGGCCCCACAGACATCCAGGTTATACCTCCAAGACCGTGGAATAAAGGCAAGACTTAGAAATATTTCTGCTTCTCTCCCCAGTGCAATCAATAGTGGTGGCTGGATGTCTAACCTACACTGTGCACTGGTCTGACTGCAGTTCGGAAAACCACAGCATGCAGTGATACAGAACAGAAAGCAGAGGAGAGGGAGGATGTAAGTCAAAGCAGCAGAAATAAACACCACCACAAATGTATGCAGTAGAGCACAGGTGCTCAGTCCAGCTATGCTGGCATTTGCTGAGTGAACTAAAGGGGCACAGCTAGGGCTCCCTAATAATGCCCACATCCTGGCAATGATACTAGTGATGGAGTCCTAGCACCCCATGTGAATATGTAAGCCCAGCCATTGGTGCTATGTGCAGCATCCAACCAGCTGGAGTGTTGCGCTCCAAACAGTGGATCCCTACAATATGCTCTATGCAATGTGTACAATCCCCTGATACAGTTAAGGACATGTGTGATTCCTATCGGAGCACTATATTGGGGATATCCTCTGCTGGTGGCTATATGGCACATATCTTGTGCACAGGTCACTGTTGCGGTTGTTTACATATGTGGGCCTGTGATATGCGATGTGCATACGGTGTTTGACCCTTAAGGCTGATATACTGGAAGGGCTGTGTGGGCCTACTGCAGCTCTGTATCTGTTAGAGACCCACTATTGTAGTTATCATGTATGTACGTAGCCAAATAGAAATGCAGTGAGCAGGTATGATGCTGGGTTGGAAGTATTGATTGCTATCGTTTCCTTTCCATCAGCTAAGGTGCAGGGCATTCTTTTGGCAGACGATTGTTTCTGTGGGGCTGCAAGTGAGAGTACATGCGTTTCTGCTGTTAGACTGGTTTCTATTGTCCAACTTGCATCCACTTATATGTATCGCAAGCTTTCATTGTCATTCTGCCTCGTTACAGCACTGTCCGTGCCCACAGCGGCTTCAAGGCTGCATGTTTTAAAGGGGGGCGAGGCCATTCACGAGTATATCGCAGAGACGGGCAGGGCTGCAGAGGTACATTTTTTCAGAATACAGTGAGAGTGGGGATGTACAAAGCCATTGGTGGGTATACCAGTCTTCATACAACGTTGCACTGTGTATGTGCCATGCCTAGCACGTTTATATGGTCAATTCTGTGCACGCGGGTGCGTCTATCACCGTGTCTGCGGAATCAGGTGCTATTCCTACATGTTTCCATTTGGATGTGCCTGCTGTCTGGACGTGCATATTTTCAGAATCGGCCTCATATAAAATACATTTGCCTAATTTACCTGCATAGTAGAGATTTGTCCAGAGGGAACAAAACATGTTTTTAATTCATTTGGCCTTTTTATCCTAATTCTCAGACTTTGTTTTGCAGTTTGTTCCACACATGAATAATGACATTTCTAAATGCACTTTAGAGCTTTTGGAAATGCTCAAAACAACTTTATGCTGGTTTATTCATAGGTTAAAGGCATTAGATCCATTTTCTATTCAGGTAAAGTTGTGTTGTGCAATTTTATATGCATATCGGATTCGCAATTTTTTAAATGCCTTTTTCTGTTCATAAAACACTACTTTATGCCTAGGAATGTTTTTTCTTTTTAATCATCCTCCATACTTTTATTGAACCTGAATAATTTACACGTTCATATTAGGAACCGACTATAATGAGCCTTTTTGTAATTTACTAATACAGAACTTCTTAAATCTGTGTTCACTTTCTTTGTATGATTCGTTGTTGTTTCACAAAATTTATGAGTCAAGTGTTGGATACAGAATTGGCTTTCCTCTTGACAGACCGAAGAGCAATTTCTGTAACCACCTTCTTACTATCTACAAGCTGTCTGCCTGCCCCTTTATGGCTAAATCAAGTTTGACAGTAGTTCAATGAGGAATCACCACAGATTTCTAAGGGGTGTTGTCATCCTTAACATTTTTCTTCCACTGTAACCAGATGTGGAATAGCATGGCAGCTGGGATCCCAGTGAGCAAAGAACAATAAAGATGCTTAATATGACAGATTGACAAAATTAGGATAATCACATTCACAGTATCTCAACCTCTGCTATTCCCGAGTATAGTAACGCTGCCTTTCTTCAGTGGGATTCTGCTCATGGCAAAGCTGCGTATAGCTTTCCTCTGAATAGTTTCAAGAAGAAAGAATACTTTGACTCATATCTGATAGAGCAAGTTTTTAATTTGTTTCCCCTTTTGTCTTCCTCTTTCGGCTTGTCCTTTTCTTACTACTTCTAAAATAGTATACCCAAATGTTGGATGATAGAAATTACCAAAGCGGCTAGGATCCACTGTGAAAACCGCACATCAAAATAGAATCACCATTAGGAGAAACACAAGGATCCATCTCCACCTCGATGACAGCAATAGATCCAGAGTGTAAACTTTCCTTTGATTATCTAGAGAATGCAAGTTAATGACTGGGTCATTAACCCGTATAATGGAAAACAGTGGATATGCAAGTATATTTGATAGATACAAACTAACAGTATCACTTTCATAGCAATTTGCATGTAATAATGTCCCTAAGTAGATAACAAAATGTCAAAGAAGTCAAGTGTTCTTAAAAGACTGAAATAAATTTACAGTATTGAGCTCAGTTAACAGAGAGAGACCAATTTAAAACTGGCAAACCATGGATTGCAGGGTCTCTGTTTCTCCTCTCAGCCTCTTCCACTATTTTAGCTTCTCTTGCTAGTGATAATTTTATAGTAGTGCCTTGCAGATTGACCCTTTGTGGCAGTATTGTGAGATTACTCTTTAGGGTTGGATCTGACATTTTGAAGTTGGGCAGCAGGGGAACAGGAGCAAAGAAAGAACAGTGCTCCAAACGCTAGATACCAGGGAGCGCTTCTGCAGGGAGGTGCAGTTGGGGGGGCTACCAGGGGATGGGCTTCTTTGGGGGTAGGGCATCCATATAGCGGCAATATTCAGCACCACTATAGCGATAGCTATGCAGAAAGCCATTTAGGACAGCATAGTGCTAAGCAAGTCGGACAAAATACTGAGTGTCACTATTTGGATTTCCCTCTTACCAGCACTTATCTGGGAGGCATCTAAAATGTTGTGCATCTGTTTCCCAAATCTGCACATTTATTTATATTCATAAGTACTATCCCGTTTATAGTATAGGGTAGCATCTGTCTATTCATATGCCTCCATTATATTTACCCTCGCAATTGACAACCACAATGCTTACTGGAAGGACTGACTGTAAGAAAATGAATGATTATGTTTATTAAGTTTGTCAGACGTATGAAATCTAAAAAGTAGAGAGGAACTATCAATGGATATAAAAAACATTGGGACTGATATTCAGAAGTGGTGGCCAGTACTGTTAAAGTGGCTGGTCATCGCCACTTTAATTATGACCCAGATTTTCAATATCGGGGTCATATCTGGCCACCAGCACAGAATATTCAGGGTGGCCAGATAGCACTGCACCTAACTGGGCAGTGTTGAGTAGCAAATGTGGCTAAAGTTAGAACAGCAGCTGCTGAATATCACCATTGCTTGGTTATCTTTGGCGTCGTTCCTGGAATGCCCCAATGCAAAGCAATTATCATTGGGGCATTTAGTGTCATTACAGAGGGATATTCATTGGCAATGAATGGCCATGTACAACTCAATATCCCGCTCAGCTAGCAGGTTTGGGGACTGCATTAATCGCTTTCAATTTGCCCCCCCATCATGTTTAGTAGCAACAAATGTTTGTGCCAGCATATTAGCAACAGGAAGGGTTAAAGAGACCATTATGCTTCTTCCAAAAAGCAATAGGAATACAAAATGCTAAACCAAAATTGTATTCCAAATATACAAAAAAAAAGACATAAAAGCAAGGCAAAATAAAAAATATAAAAGATTCTTCTGTTATCTGCTTTGCTCAACTTACGTTGATATTCCTTGCATTATGTATAATTGTAAGTCTGTTCCCTATGTTCCTATTTAAGTTTTAAGTTTCAGTTATTCTGTACACTACTTTGACAGTCTGATAAAGCGATATATTAAAGTAGCTAAATAAATAAGTAAATATAGGCCACAAATGAACTACGCCTCCTGAAATGTAGTTGTTTCTAGGATTATATGGCTCAAGGCAAGCATATGAGATATTAATGCCAGATAATAAAAAAAGAATCCCTAAGGAATCTGTTTGCACATGCTGGCCTGTTGTTAGATTATTTGGATGTGCGTTAGCTTTGCTATTTGGTAATGTTAACATTATGTAAATTATGTGCATTTCCATCTTTAATAGATGTAGCATTAGGTAATACAGATATTAAAAAGCATTAATGGAACATGTTAATCCTAAATCTCATAAAAATGTAGAACTTTAAATCATCTGAATCCAAACCTCCTTGGTTCTAAGGAGTTTAGAAAAATATAGGGCCCTTTTACTAAAGGGCGCTAGGATGTTGCACCTGATGCACCAAAAACACCGAAACTATGGAGCATTAGCTGCAATGCCACCAAGAAAGGTCAATGCGTCTTTAGTAGTAGACTGGCTAATCTACTGAAGAGGGCTTTAAACTAGATTTGTTGGGGATGGGTGAAAAAGCCCCCAGGAAAGTGAAAGCCCCCAGGTAAGTGATGCATTAAATACCTTTATGGAAATGGGTAACAGGGGTAACATATGGAAAGCAGTGTGTATAAATGCTCGTAGCATGGGAAATAAGATCCCTGATGTTGAAGCTTTGGTGGGAGAGGCCGACTTGGATTTAGTGGCAGTTAGAGAAACATGGTTCACAGAAAACCCTCACTGGGATGTAACTATACCTGGCTATACTTTATTCAGAAAGGACAGGGTAGGAAGAAGGGGAGGAGGAGTGGCACTATATGTAAAAACTACTATTAAAGTTTTGGAATTACAGAGCTTAAAAGGGAGAGAGGAGACATTGTGGGTTAAACTAGAAAGAGGGAAAGAGAAATCTATTTTTATTGGCGTGATATACAGACCTCCCTCACAAGAGGAAGAGGTGGACAGAGAGTTAATTGAAGACATACGCAGCATTGCTAGGAAAGGGGAAGAGCTACTGATAGGGGATTTCAATATGCCAGATGTTGATTGGCACATTCCTGCTGCAGTATCATCTAGAAGTAAAGAGATCCTGGATTCTCTACAGGGAGAACTATTCAAGCAATTGGTAACAGACCCCACACGTGAAGGGGCCATACTGGACTTGGTGCTTACCAATGGTGAAAGTGTTTCTGATGTTATAGTAGGAGATCATTTTGCATCCAGTGATCACCAGATGGTGTGGTTCAGTATTAGGAGGACTAAGCCTGTTAGAATCCATTCAAAGGTGAGGGTCTTAGACTTTAGGAAGCCTAACTTTGCCAAGATGGGCCAATACCTCAGGGAGTCATTAGCGGGATGGAAACAGCTGGGGGATGTAGAAAAACAGTGGGCAAAACTGAAAGGAGATATTTTAAGGGCAACCAACCTTTTTGTTAAAATGGTAAATAAAGGTAAAAGGAAAAGGTGACTGCTATGGCTTTCGAAAGAGGTAGCTGAAAAAGTGAAGAAAAAGAGGGAGGCCTTCATGAAATACAAGAGATCACAGAGAGAGGAAGACGGGCATCTATATTTGGAAAAACTTAGAGAAGCTAGCAAAATAGTCAGGAAAGCAAAGATTCAAAAAGAGGAGGAAACAGCCAATGGAATAAAATAGGGGGATAAGACATTTTTCAGATATGTTAGTGAGAAGAGGAAGGGCAAAATTGATATAGTCAGACTCAAGGGTGAAGGGGAGGAATATGTAGAAGCTGATGAGGATAAAGCAGAATTGCTTAACAAATATTTCTGTTCCTTGTTCACAGATGAAGAACCAGGAGCAGGACCTCAGAAAACACCCACAAACAGGAACAGACAAAGGGACGGGACTGGATGGGATACACCCTAGAATACTGAGGGAACTTGGGGACATTCTAGCAGCTTCGCTGACTGACCTTTTCAATGCCTCATTGGAGTTGGGAGTGATGCCAAAGGAGTGGAGAGAGTCTCATGTGGTGCCTTTACACAAAAGCGGAAGTAAGGATGTGATTGCAACTACAGGTCGGTTAGTTTAACTTCGATGGTGAGTAAATTATTGGAAACGCTGCTGAAAGAGAAAATAGTGAGGTTTCTGGAGTCCAGCAGATTACAGGATCCGAGGCAGCATGGATTCACCAGAGGCAGGTCTTGTCAGACAAATCTGATTGATTTTTTTGACTGGGTGACCAGGGAGTTGGACCGAGGGAGAGCCCTAGATGTGGTGTATTTAGATTTCAGTAAAGCCTTTGACACTGTTCCTCTCAGGCAACTTATAAACAAACTGAGCACCCTAGGGATGGACCCTAAAGTTACTGCTTGGGTTAGAAATTGGTTGAGTGGGAGGCGACAAAGAGTACAGGTAAATGGGGCTCACTCTGAGGAGAAGGATGTTACCGGTGGTGTGCCCTAGGGATCTGTCCTTGGTCCAATTCTTTTTAACATATTTGTTAGTGATTTAGCGGAAGGGCTGTCGGGTAAGGTTTGCCTTTTTTTGCGGATGATACCAAAATCTGCAATAGAGTAGATAACATGAGGAGGGATCTAGCTAAGCTTAAAGAATGGTCTGGAATCTGGCAGCTGGGATTTAATGTTAAAAAATATAAGGTCATGCATTTGGGCTACAACAATCCAAGGGAGCAATATAGTATAGGGGGTGAAGTACTTTTGTCCACTAAAAAAGAGCGGGACCTGGGCCTGGTTGTGTCTGATATTCTTAAAGTAGCTAAACAGGTAGAAAAGGTGACGGCAAAAGCTAGAAGGATGCTTGGGTGCATATGGAGAGGAATGGCTAGCAGAAAAAAGGAGGTGATAGTGCCTCTGTATAAGTCTTTGATGCGAACTCATTCGGAGTATAGTGTGCAATTCTGGACACCGCACCTTCAAAAGTATGTGAATGGGATGGAGTCGGTGCAGAGGGTGGCTACTAAAATGGTTAGTGGTCTTCATTGTAAAGCATATGAGGACAGACTTAAGGATCTTAATATGTACACCTTAGAGGAAAGGCGGGATAAAGGTGATATGATTGAGATGTTTAAATACCTCCGTGACATAAATGTTCAGTGGGAAAGCCTCTTTCAGTTGAAAACAAGTTCTGCTACGAGGGGACATGGGATGAGGGTGAAGGGGGATAGATTCAGGAGTAATTTGCAGAAATATTTCTATACGGAAAGAGTGGTGGATCCATGGAATAGTCTCCCAGTAGAGGTGTAGAGATGAGGACAGTAACTGAATTCAAAAAGCACAGCCGGGGCAACCAGCATTACGGCCTCAGGTAGCCAATCCTATTTCCTTCCCCCCCCCTCCCCTACCACAGCCCCACCCTTCTCTCAGGACATATCTGGCGGACACTAGTTAGTTTCACCAAAAACATTATTTGTTTATTTGACAACATTTTGGAAACAACATTTGGAAATAACAGTAAAAACTGTTGGCCACAGCATAACTGCATATTCTTAGAACATTACAATATAATTCAATTTCCACATTGCACACCATAGTTAACAATAACTAGTACATTTCCATTTCCTAGAGCTATCTCCTCTCTCCCCTAAGAGGCACAGCCCATGCTATCCTATGATGGCTGGCAGGAATGTTGGAAAATGCCGTCCAAGCTTTTTTCCCCACTGCCCCAGTCCAAATTATCATATATTAGGTAAAAAGGGTCCGCCTGCTGTTAGAACAGGCCTTAAGAATCCCTTCCTATTCGCAGCAGTGTCCCGATCTGCCTCTGCCCACGACCCATCAAATGTCGGCAGCAGGGCTCCGTTATTAATTCTCGGCTGCTCTGCAGGGGGAAAGAGGCTGAGCCGCGGCACGCTCCTCACTTATATAGGTGGCCACGGCCCGCTCCCCCCCCCCCGCAGCGCCCCACACCCCCGCCAAGGTTAACCCTTGGCCTGCTGCCACCCCACCTGTGACCGGCCGCGTTAATTCGCTGCTGGGTCTTGGGACAAACACAGAGGATCTCTAAAGGAAAAAAGAGGACTGTTATAGTTGTTCATATGGAAGGACAGACTAGATTGGCCATGTGGTATTTTTCTGTCCTCATATGTCTGTGTTTCTATGTTAACTGTCAGGTGTATGGAAAGCATTTCCCTGGCAGTTAACACAGATCACTTCTCCTAATTTTGGTCACATTAACATGGGTGCACTTAACTCTGCCTGTTGAGGTGGCATGAGGTAAACTTGCGCTTATCGGGTGGGGCACAGATAGCATGTGGTGTGAACTCAGAACTAACTGTACTGAGTTTGTCAGGCCCAATTTTTGCTCCTAATCCAGACACTTGTGATCCAAATGCAGATTGCACAGTTAGCATGGATATTGCCCTGCTAGCTGGCTATGCATGTCCCAGCGAGACTTCAGCACATACCAGAACACATGCTTCCAGCTAACACCCTTTAGTAAAAGGCCCCCATAGAATGATGTGGATCATATTTTGCTGTGATGTGACTGACAGACTTGTCCTTGTTCCTTTAGGCCTCCAGATTAATCACAGCTGTCCCCTATCTAGGCTTTGACACCACAACGCTTCATTCAGAACATTCTGATTGTGTATGTGTGACTAGCTTCTATTCTCTCTTCTCTCTATGGTCTTGCAGAGAGGATTTGAGGAGTTCTGCAAGCCAGTTCGGCAGCTTGGGAATAAATTCACAGTTGGAGAGCCTCTTTTAATTGAAAGAAAGCTCTGAAATGAGGGGGCATAGGATGAAGGTGAAAGGAGTAATTTCTGGAACCATTTCTTTATGGAGACAGTGGTAGATGCATGGAATTATTAGTATTTGGCTCATGGTGAGTTACATTCAGGAACGTATGTATTTCTCTGTCCTCAGAGAGCTTACCAGTCTAAGTTTGTAACTGAGGCAGTGGAGTGTTAAATGACTTGCCCAGGGTCACAAGGAGCCCCAGTGGGAGTCAAACCCAGACATTTTGAGTACTAGGCTGTTGCTGTAACGACTAGGCTACTCTTCCACTCCAGTGGAGGTAATAGAGGCAATGAATTCAAGAAAGCATGGGACAAATACAAAGGATCTCTAATAAACAAAAAAATGACTGAAGAGCTTAGTAGTTGGTTTGGAAGGGCAGACTGGATAGGCCATTTCATCTTTATCTGACGGCATCTTTCTATGTTTCTGGTTTAGAAATCTGCCCATTCTGGAATCCACAAATGGGAAAAATAAAATTTGTAGTTGAAAGACATAGTTGAAAGATATTGCACATGCTGACATAAGTTAAAACACTGTCATTAATTATTTTTATTTATTTATTTATTTATTTATTTAACATCTCTTATATACCGCACTATTGTCATCAGCGCGGTTTACATGAAACAAACATATACATACAGAGAACTGTAATGCATTTACAAGTAACAGGGGTTTTTGAACTTGGATTAAAAGGTAAACTATGTAGACTAATTAACTATTTACAATATCTATACACATTAGTCACATTGATTATCATTTGGGTTGTCTTGGTCAGAAAAAGCGTCGGTAGTATTTTCATGAGAAAAGATTAGATTGGGAAATAGCTTAAGAAGAGGTGGTGTTTGAGGCTTTTTCTGAATTGTGTTAGGCTGGCTATAGCTCTCAATTCTGGAGGGAGGGCATTCCAGGCTGTTGGGGCATGGATACTGAAGGCTCTTTTAGTTGTTTCATTAGTATATCTGACTGCTTGTTTCGGGATTGTTAATGTATTTATAGCAGTTGATCTTCTGGATCTATTGGGGGTCTGTAAGTGTATAAGGTTGGTGATGGTTGATGGTGCTTGGTTGTTTAGGGCTTTGAATGTAGTAATTATGTGAGGACCAATGTCCTCAGATGATCATCATGACCCTACATTGGCCTGATAGTTGCAGAACGATGGCCATAATGATAAAGAACCAAATATTTATCACATTTCAAAGTTAGCCCCCATGAATATCTCCTCTTAGATTCTTTCAACATTAAGAATACTGACAATGTTTTAAGACAAGATGGCAGAAATCACTGTGAACCAAACCCGTTCAACAGGACTGTCACATGACATTGACTTCCATATGGTTTACCACCACAGAATAACTGCCCTTTTTCAACCACAAACAAATCCAGCAGTGATTACAAACTATTACTTAGCTGTAGTAAACCAAAATGTTTTACTAAGTCCCCCAGGAAATATTTTTTGCCCTTTGATTTGCCTGAAGCAAAATCCATTTCTAGCAAACATAAGGCACAAATTAAAACTTGTCTCCTCTACTGTCTTTGCTTAAATCAAATAATCTGCAAGGTAGGGTTGAGTACATTGGATTTCATGATGCTAATGAGTTCCATTGTGCATTCTCAGTCCTCTTCCAGTCTGCCAAGTTAATGAACAGACCTGAAAACTGACCTTAACAAGTAGCATATGGAATAACTGAAATGGAAATGTTGAATGTTGGTACTTTCTTTTATTTATGCTGCTTTTCACCAGTAAGATAAAGCTTTGACTATATAGTTGAATCTAATATACAGTGTTGCTAAGCTCTCTTCAATCATTCATTAAATCGGAAGGAAGAACCAGTATTAGCATTATGTGCTTGGTTTTCTCTTTTCAATCTCAAGCAGGCTTTACCTTAGTAAAATGATTCTCAACCCTGGATATGGGTCCAGCATTGAATCTTCGGTTTCAGGGGTTAATCATCAACAGCTAGCTTTTTTATCAGCTTTAGCCACCAATGCTGAATATCCCCTGCCCTATATAGATAATTAAATCTTAGGGGCATGTTTACTAAAGTGCACTGGGATTTCACAGTTATCACATGTTTAGGATAGACATTATGTGGTATGTGCAAAAACCACATGTTAACCTATTGGGACCAAGATCAGCAATGCCCCATCAGATACCGCACTGATTAAGACCCTCTGCACTGGTGGCAATGCAGAGGCCCTTAACATCAGTCACATTGAGGCTAACCTTGATGTGCAGACACGCCCATGCAGTACCTCTAACCAGGGCCGGCCCGTCCATTGAGCAAGAATGTTTTTTGCACAGGGCCCCGCGTTTCAGGGGGCCCCACGCAAAGAACATTCTGCTTTTTTTTTTTTTAATTACATTTAAAAAAACAACCTGTCTCTGGCTGCTGCCGCTGCCGCGTCCATCGCAGCAGCGGCAGAATGGAGTGTCCCGCGGGGCCCCCTCTCCTCGTTGAGCCCTCTGCAAGGGCTTTCAGATTCGCGAAGGGAGAGTGCTCCCTCGCATCTCTGTAAAGCCCGCAGGGGCTAATGGGAAATTTCCCATCAGCCCCTCGCGTCTAAAGGGGCAGATGGGAAATTTCCCATTAGCCCCTGCGGGCTTTACAGAGACGCGAGGGAGCACTCTCCCTTCGCGAATCTGAAAGCCCTTGCAGAGGGCTCAACGAGGAGAGGGGGCCCCGCGGGACACTCCATTCTGCTGCTGCTGCTGCGACGGACGCGGCAGCGGCAGCAGCTAGAGCCAGGTGTTTTTTTTTTTTAAATTTCCAGAAGGGAAGGGAAGGGGGGGGGGGTTAAGACTGGTAATGGGCTGGGGGGCTGATGGAGGCTGTCTGGAAATGTGCTGGGGGGGGTTAGGACTGGAAATGTGCTGGGGGGGGGTTAGGACTGGAAATGTGCTGGGGGGGGGTAGGACTGGAAATGTGCTGGGGGGACTGGAAAAGTGCTGGGTGGGGGGGTTAGGACTGGAAATGTGCTGGGTGGGGGGGATAAGGACTGGAAATGGGCTGGGGGGGGTTAGGACTGCTAATGGGCTGGGGCTGATGGAGGCTGACTGGAAATGGGGTGAGGGGGGGGTTAGGACTGGAAATGGGCTAGAGGGGGGTTAGGACTGGAAATGTGCTGGGGGGGGTTAGGACTGGAAATGTGCTGGGGGGGGGGTTAGGACTGGAAATGTGCTAGGGGGGGGTTAGGACTGGAAATGTGCTGGGGGGGGGGGGGGGGTTAGGACTGGAAATGGACTGGGGGGGGGTAGGACTGCTAATGGGCTGGGGCTGATGGAGGCTGACTGGAAATGGGGTGAGGGGGGGTTAGGACTGGAAATGGGCTGGGGGGGGTAGGACTGGAAATGGGCTGGGGGGGGGGGTTAGGACTGGAAATGGGCTAGGGGGGTTAAGACTGGTAATGGGCTGGGGGTTGATGGAGGCTGACTGGAAATGGGGTGATGGGGGGTTAGGACTGGAAATGGGCTGGGGGGCGGGTGGTTAAGACTGGTAATGGGCTGTGGGCTGATGGGGGCTGTCTGGAAATAGGGTGATGGGGGGTTAGGATTGCTAATGGGCTATGGGGGGTTAGGACTCCTAATGGGCTCTGGGGGCGCTAGGACAGGAAATGGGCTGATGGGGAGGGGTTAGGACTTGAGGTGGGCTGATGTGGTTAGGACTGGTAATGGGCTGTGGGCTGATGGGGGGGTTAGGACTGGCAATGGGCTATGGGGGGCTGACTGGAAATGGGCTGATGGGGTTAAGACTGGAAGTGGGCTGATGGGGGGGTTAGGACTGGTAATGGGTTATAGGGGGGGCTTAAACTGAAAATGGGTTGATGGGGGGCTAGGACTGGTAATGGGTTGGGGGATGACTGGAAATGGACTGAGTGGATGGGGAGGCTTGAACTGCAAATAGCTGATGGGGAGGGAGCTTGGAATGGAAATGGGCTGTGAGGGAAGGGAGCTAGGACTGAAAATGGGCTGATGGAGCAGCTAGGATAGGACTGGAAATGGGCTGTTGGGGGGGAGCTAAGATTGGAAATGGGCTGTGGTGGGGGCTTGAATTGAAATGGACTCATGGAGGGGCTAGAACTGGAAGTAGGCTCATGGGGGGGCTTGGACTGGAATTGGGCTGAGTGGAGGGGAGCTAGGATTTGACATGGGCTGTTGGTGGGGCTAGGAAATGACTAGAAATGGGCTGATGGGGGGCTAGGATTGGAAATGAGCTGATGAAGGGACTCAGACTGAAAATGGATTGGGGAGCTAGGACTGGAAATGGGTTGATGGGGGGCTAGGACTGGAAATGGGCTGATGCAGGGACTAGAAGGGAATGGATGCTGGGTGAGACTGGAACTAGAAGGGAGCTGATGTTGGGGGAGGATTAGAATGGGATGGGGCTGGGAGAGTAAAATGGAGAGGGGAAAAATATTTTGTGTGGGAGGGATGAAAAATCTACAATTGGCCGGGTATTGGGAGAGTAAGTGGGGATTGAGGATGGAGGGGTAAAATTTGTTGTGGATGAAATAAGAATGAGGAAAGAGCAAAAGGAGAAAGATTAGTATGTTTAAAGCAGATGTAGAGAGAGAGGATGGAAAGAAAACTAGAAGAGAGAGAAGAAAGGACAAATGGACAGCAGACGATGGAGAGTTAGCAGAAAACATGAAGAAACCAGAAGAAAGTGGCTGGAGCAATTGCAACTGAAAAAAAATGCACAAAAGGTAGAAAGATATCTCTTTATTTTGAATTTATTAACTGGAATATGAAAGCTCTGGGAAATGTGCATCATTAACGTCTGCGCTTTGTTTGGTACAAGAGGAAATTGATTTATAGTTTTATTTCTACAGTGTTGTTCCAAGTTTGGCTTTTGGGGTTCCCAGTTTAATTATTGCCTTCCTGTTTCTAAATTGCGATTCCTTGTTTGGTGATGGTCTATGTTCTGCATGTGTAACTGAGCTGAGGTATTCTGTTTATGTAATTCCTATTTGACATTGCCACTTGTTCTCTTTCCCCAGTATTCTCTGAAATGTACTGGTTTAATATTTGCAGTGTTTCCTTTTGATAGGTAGGGTCTGGTGCTTTGAGAGTCCTGGTAATGCTGTCAGGATACAGCGGGTTTACTATGGGTTCTAAATGGACAGCGTTTGTAGTAGTTCCTAATGTGCCTGGCGGTTGGCACTGGATTATAGTAATGTAGAAATCTTTTAGTCTTTCTTTATCCATACACTCATTAAGAGACATGTTTACTAAAAGTTAGTGAATGGTAACATTATGCAAATATTTATGCAAATAAGACCACTTATGCAAATGAGGCCCCGCACCGAGTCTCCGCACATGGCCCCGCACCCCCCTTGGGCCGCCCCTGCCTCTAACCCACCCATTTCCATCCCTGTTGCATGCTAAGCAGAGAGCATGGAATTACTCCCACACTATTGCCCCGATTACGTTCCAGACATACATGCCCTCTCTACGCCTGATCTGAACCGGACGTACTGAGGGCATCGTAATTCTGATCCGCGGGGAACATTTAGCGCCGCAGGATCAGAATCGCGATCAGGCCTGTATCTGCAGGCCGGGTCTGCAATTCAGCCCAGTCTGCACTTGCAGGCCTTACCCGACTAACTCACTCAGGGATTTTAAATGGAGCCACAGCACCATGGTGTCCAGTTGCCATGTCACCGTGGCTCCATCTAAAAGCTGCGATCCCTGGCCACCGTCTCTTGAAGCTAATTCCCCCCAGCCCAACCCCCCAATCTGGCCTCCCAGGGCCAGGGTAAGGCTGCGGGGAATGCCCTCTGCCCCCTGCCACCCCTTTCCAGCCCCGGGACCGCCGATCCTGCGAATCAGGGAAGTTGTTCCACCTCGGAGGTGGAATAACTTCCACATTCATGTTGCCGGCCCCGGAGGTACAGGGCCGACATTAGAATCAACCCTGTAGTCCGGGGCCAGTGACCACCCACTGCCTTCCCTAACACTGACCCCAATCCTCCCTTCCCGCCCCATCTAACTTCCCCGTACAAGCGGCGGGGAAGTTAGACGCCGGCAGGAAGGGGCACGAATAGCGGGGATGGATGTCCCATTGGTACGCCCATTCCCCCTACTCATGGCTCAGAATGAGCCTGTGTCTGTTTAGCATGTGCACTGACTCTTAACTCAGACTATTAGCAAGCACACAGGCCCTGAAACACCATAGGTTTCTATGCAAGAACACAGGATTATTTTACAAAGGATTTTTCTTGTGTATATCTTGCTTAATGTGTGCAAAAGACTTATTTTAAAATTACTCATACAAGTACACACAGTGAGAATGCAGATACTTGTATGCAACTTGTGTGTAGGCATGTTTGGAGTGTAGGTTGAATGGAGTTTAGGTAGAGTCACAAAGTATGCCTGTAGATTGTGTGTGTCAGCCAATTGTGTGTGTCGTTTATTTCATCTCTGTATTTATAAAATAGCCTCATAGACACTTACGTGGCCTTCCAATCTAGATGACTCTTGTAATGGAGAAGACTTCAGCCATTCTCATGTCTTTGAACCTTAATCTCTCAGTTTCCTTCCAAGACCTGTTTTCAGCATGTGCCTCATATCCACCTGTGCAACATTCTCAGTAAAAAATAAATAAATAAATAAATCTAGCATTACACTTAGGAGATAACTTTATACATTTTTCTAACACATAAAACCCAGTTTTACCCATGCAAAGAGACATTTATAAAATTGTGCTATGGGGTATGCACATATAAGTACATGCGATGACAAGAATGCATGTTCCTGTACATGACCCATGTGTAGGCATGTTCGGTGGTAGAGTTTGGGCAGAATTGCCAACTACATGCTCAGTATATAAAATGCACACCCACACATGCACTTCACCCATGTAAGTTTACTCCTGCTCCCAAGTCGTCGTCAATCCATGTGGGTATGTTTGAGCTGCAATTTCTGCAGCTAGTATTTTCTAAAGATACTTAAGTGTCTATGTGTCTTTATAAAACAGACTAACGATAGGGACCTAATGGCCCTCTCAACCTAGGTGGGCTTTTATAAAATGAATAACTTACTGTCAATCATGGTTATATTCAAAAGATATGTGTATACACATGGGGGAACATAAGAACATAAGATATGCCATACTGGGTCAGACCAAGGTCCATCAAGCCCAGTATCCTGTTTCCAACAGTTGCCAATCTAGGTCATACGTACCTAGCAGTTTCCCCAAAAGACACAGGTTCTGCAGTGCTTGTAGTGGGTCAAGCATTGATATTCTGGGTCCCTTCTTAATAATGGTTTAGGACCTTTCCTCCAGGAATTTGTCCAAACCTTTTTTAAACCCAGCTACACTAACAGCCTTTACTACATCCTCCGGTAACAAATTCCAAAGTTTGATTACACGTTGAGTGAAAAAATATTTTCTTTTATTAGTCTTAAATAGTTTACCCTGTAGCTTCATTGCATGTCCCCTAGTCTTTCTATATTCTGATAACGTAAACAATTGATCTACGTTTACCCGTTCCACTCCGTTCATTAATTTATAGACTTCTATCATATCTCCCCTCAGCCGTCTCTTTTCCAGGTTAAAGAGCCCTAACCTTTTTAGCCTTTCTTCATAGGAGTATCCTTCCATCCCCTTTACCATTTTGGTGGCTCTTCTCTGAACCTTTTCTAATAACTCTATATCCTTTTTAAGATACGGCGACCAGAATTGCACACAATATTCAAGGTGCGGTCTCACCATGGAACGGTATGGAGGCATTATAATATATTTTGTTTTATTTTCCATTCCTTTCTTTATGATACCTAGCATTCTATTTGCTCTCTTGGCTGCCGCTGCACACTGGGCCAAGGGTTTTAACATGTTATCCACAATGACACCTAAATCTATTTCCTGGGTGGTGGTTCCTAATGTTGATCCTTGCATTGTGTAACCATAGTTTGGGTTGTTCTTCCCTAGGTGCATAACTTCACACTTGTCCACATTAAATTTCATCTGCCATTTTGATGCCCAGTCTTCTAATTTATCAAGATCCTCTTGCAATTTTCCACAATCCTCTTGGGTTTTAACAACTTTAAATAGTTTTGTGTCATCTGCAAATTTGATAACCTCACTCGTTATTCAACTTTCCAGGTCATTTATGAATATGTCATAAAGCAGCAGACCCAGCACAGATCCCTGGGGTACACCACTATTCGCCTTTCTCCATTGGGAAAATTGGCCATTTAGCCCAACCCTCTGCTTTCTATCTTTTAACCAGTTCAGGATCCACAGTAGTACACTGCCTCCTATCCCATGACTCTTTAGTTTTGCCAAAAGTCTCTGATGAGGGACCTTGTCAAAGACTTTCTGAAAGTCCAGATACACTATATCAACCGACTCACCTTTGTCCACCTGTTTATTCACACTTTCAAAAAAATATAACAGATTAGTAAGACAAGATCTTCCTTGTCTAAAGCCATGTTGGCTGTCTCCCATTAGGCCATGACTATCTACATGTTGAGTACTTTTATTCTTTATGATGGTTTCTACCATTTTTCCCGGTACTGACATGAGGCTCACCGGTCTGTAGTTTCCCGGATCACCCCTGGAACCCTTTTTAAAAATTGGGGTTACATTGGCGATCCTCCAATCTTCAGGTATTAGAGATGATTTTAATGATAGTTCACAGATTACTAATAGCAGGTCTGCAATCTCATATTTCAGTTCTTTCAACACCCTTGGATGTATACCATCCGGACCAGGTGATTTACTACTCTTCAGTTTATCTAATAGTTGTAATACATCTTCCCGATGTATCGATATTTCCTTCAATTCTTCCGCACCTTTAAATACCACTTCAGTCATGGGTAACATCCCTACATCTTCCTCAGTAAAGACCGAAGCAAAGAATTCATTCAGTCTCTCTGCTATCGCCTTGTCGCCTCTTAGTGCCCCTTTAACTCCTTTATCATCTAATGGACCAACTGACTCTCTCACAGGTTTTTTGCTACGAATATACTTGAAAAAATCTTTATTTCGCGTTTTTTGCTCCCACAGCAAGCTTCTTCTCAAATTCTCCCTTTGCCTGCTTTATCAATGCCTTGCATTTGACTTGCCAGTGCTTTTGCTGTTTCCAGGTTTTGTCGTTTGGCTCTTTTTTCCATTTCCTGAAAGATGCTTTTTTGGCAACAACAGCCTCTCTGACCTCACCTTTAAACCATGCTGGCAGTTTTTTGGACTTCCTTCCACTTTTCTTAAAGCATGGAATACAGCTGGTCTGGGCTGCCAAGATAGTATTTTTCAACAACACCCAAGCTTGATTTAAGTCTTTAACCTTTGCAACTGCTCCTTTTCGTTTTTTCTTAACTATTTTCCTCATTTTATCATAGTCTCCCTTTCGAAAGTTAAAAGGTAGTACTGTGGATTTCCGTACTATCCCTCCTCCACTAATTAAATCAAAGGCGATCATGCTATGATCACTATTGCCAAGTGGCCCCAACACCCTTATCTCTTGCACTAGAACTGGTGTTCCACTAAGGACTAGGTCTAATATGGCTTCCCCTCTGGTCGGTTCATGAACCAGCTGCTCCAAGAAGCAGTCATTTATGCCATCTAGGAACTTTATCTCCCTAGCATGTCCTGCCGTGACACTGACCCAGTCGATACCGGGGTAATTGAAATCACCCATTATTATTACTGCACTGTGACTTTTGTTAGCTTCCTTGATTTCTTTGAGCATTTCATCATCCATTTGTTCATTTTGGCCCGGTGGTCGATAGTACACCCCCACTGCCATCGCCTTCCCCTTTTTACATGGAATTTCAATCCATAGAGATTCTACAGCAAATTTTGTTTCCTGCAAAACTTTAATCCTTTCTGACTCAATGCCCTCTCTAACATAGAGCGCAACCCCTCCACCAATTTGATCAGCTCTATCATTATGATATAGTTTGTACCCAGGTATCACAGTGTCCCACTGGTTGTCCTCCTTCCACCATGTCTCTGATATTCCAATCATATCTAACCTCTCATTTAGTGCTATATATTCTAACTCTCCCATCTTATTTTTTAGACTTCTAGTATTTGCATACAAGCATTTTAGAGACTGTATTTTATTCATATTAATTTGGCTATTGCTAGACATGGGTAATTTGGGATCTTTAAGCTCTGTCTGCTCCAAACTTGAGGGCATTTGGGCAACTTTACTCTTTTTTGGAACTCTCTGCTTTTGGTAGTATCCTTCAAGGATACATTCTTCCGAACCATCCGCTCTTGGTCGACTCTCGGCTTTCCCCTATTATCTAGTTTAAAAGCTGCTCTATCTCCTTTTTAAAGGTTAATGCCAGCAGCCTGGTTCCATCCCGGTTAAGGTGAAGCCCATCCCTTCGGAAGAGCCCCTCCTTTCCCCAGAATGTTCCCCAGTTGCTATCAAATCCAAAACCCTCATCTCTGCACCATTGTCTCATCCACGCATTGAGACTCCGGAGTTCTGCCTGCCTTTTGGGTCCTGCACGTGGAACGGGAAGCATTTCAGAGAACGATACCCTGGAAGTTCTGGATTTCAACTTCCTACTTAAAAGCCTAAATTTAGCCTCCAGAACCTCCCTACCACATTTTCCTATGTCATTGGTACCGACATGTACCAAGACAGCAAACTCCTCCCCAGCACTATCTAAGACCTTATGTAGGTGACACGTGAGGTCTGCTACCTTCGCACCAGGCAGGCATGTTACCAGGTGATCCTCATGTCCACCAGCCACCCAGCTATCTACATGCCTAATGATCAAATTCACCAACTATAACGGCTGTCCTAACCCTTCCCTCATGGGCACATGGCCCTGGAGAAACTTCCTCGGTGCGAGAGGGTTTTACATCACCTGGAGGACAGGTCCTAGTTACAGGATCACTTCCTGCCACACCAGGGTGATGCTCTCCTGTCACGTGACCTCTCTCCTCCATGGCAACAGGGATGCTGCCAGACTGGAGGTGGGACTTCAGGACTATATCCCTGTAGGTCTCGTCTATGTACCTCTCTGTCTGTCTTATGTTTTCCAAGTCTGCTACTCTAGCCTCTAGAGAATGGACTTGTTGCCTGAGAGCAAAGAGCTCCTTGCACCTAGTGCACACGTAAGACCTCTCACCAACTGGGAGAAAATCATATATGTGACACTCAATGCAAAAGACTGGAAAGTCCCCATCTCGCTGCTGGACTGCTGTCTGCATCTTAGCATTTCAGAAACCCTATTCTTTAGCTAGATTTCTGAAAATGGATACCTTGATGTGAAAATCATGGAGATGTTTCTTGAGCCATTTTGAAAGCCAGGAAAAGAGACGTCCCCAGTATAAGAATGTCTCTGTAGCATGGGGGTATGGTGGGAGCATAGCCTGAGCTGAGCAAGGGAGTTAGGCCATATGGTCTTTTCTGCCATCATGTTTCTAGCCAGTCTGCCCTTCCATAAAAACTAATATAGTCCTTTTTTTTTTTTTAGAGTCCTTCTGTGTTTGTCATATGCTTTCTTGAATTCAGATTCTGTCCTCGTATCCACTATCTCCACTGGGAGACTATTCCACACGTCTAACACTTTTTCCGTAAATAAATATTTTTGCATATTACTCCTGAGTCTGTCCCCTTTTATCCTCATCCTATGTCCCCTCTTTGCAGAGCTTTCTTTCAATTGAAAAAGGCTCTCATCCTATGCATTTATGCCATGGAGGTATTTAAACATCCCCATATCTCCTCTATCCTGCCTTTCCTCTAAAGTATACATATTGAGATCTTATGGTTTAAAATCTTATGGTTTAAAATGAAGACCACTGGCGGGAGAGCTACAGAGGGCAGTGCAGTTGACCAGAGGTGTCTGGCTCCTGTTCCGGCGGCCCCGACATCATTGGGGGTCTCTTTAAGAGCGGAGCAGTTTGGAAGCAGTGCCGGGAGAGCTACAGAGGGCAGCGCAGTTGACCGGAAGTGTCTGGCTCCTGTTCCGGTGGGCCCGACATCATTGGGGGCCTCTTTAAGAGCGGAGCAGTTTGGAAGCAGTGCCGGGAGAGCTACAGAGGGCAGCGCAGTTGACCGGAGGTATCTGGCTTCTGTTCCGGCGGCCCCAACGTCATCAGGGGCCTCTTTAAAAGCTCCTCCAGATTGGCGCAGCTGGAGGCGCTAGTCGGGGCAGCGATAGAAGGGGCTAGATACAAGGGGCATATCAGGCCCCTTGGGAGCCCCTTGGAGCACCACAGGAGAGCAGGACAGGAGATACTCATTGGTGTTGGTGGTTTAGATGGGTAAGAGAAAAGAAAATTATTCCAGCGGAACAAGCCGAATCTACGGTGGGTCCTATGGACAGACATGTCAAGGTACTGACTAGCACTGATGTAACCCTTGATCCTGACTTTCTTGTTCTCCGTTCATCTCCTGCGTCCCTGAGTTCCCCAGACCGGTCTCCACCTTCTCCTCCAGTATATAATTCTCCACCTTTGTCTGTTCCTGAGGGTACGCAGTTTCAGCAGAGTACCCCTGTTGATACCGGGGAAAAACTGAAACCAGTTGTATGGATACCTGTTCCAGGTGTGGCCAAGGAGGTGCCTGATGATCAGGTTACCTTGGCTGACATCTGGAGAGTTGTGATTCGTATTGAGAATACCTTATTACCTACTGTCACACAGCTATGTGGTTTCTCTTCGGAGATTACTACTCGATTGTCTGAGGTGGATAACAGGGTGGGGAATATTTCCACTCAGGTTGCTAATTGTGAAAGCCAGTGTCTTGCTCTTAAAGCTGTTAACTCTTCTCATATAAAAGATAGTTTAATTATTCACCATAAGATGGAACAGCATGATAATATGTTCCGTGCTAAGAATATTCGATTGTTGAATTTTCCTTTTTGTCATTTGCTTTCTGCAGAAATTTTATTAAAAAAGTATTTTAGGGAAGCTCTGGGCTTGGCTTCGGCTGATTCCATTGCTGTCTCTAAGGCATATTATTTGACTGGTCGAGGGCTTTCTACGAGTCCCCTGAGGGGATTTGATGTAGTCCAAGGTCATGCTGACCTTGAACTCACCAAATTTCTAGAGGATTCGCAAGATAATATTACATCTCGGGCTACCCTAGTGGTTTCCTTTGTCTCAGATCAGGATAGGGCACTTGTTTTTCGAAATTACTTTAAGAATATGTCAGTTCTGTTTTGTGTTGCTAAGGTTCAAATGTTTCCTGATGTCTGCAAGGCGACGCAAACTAGGAGACAGGCCTTTTTGGCCCTTAAGCCTAGGGTGGTCGCTCTTTCAGCTACTTTTTTTCTTAGATACCCCTGCAAATGTTTGGTTACATTTCAGGGTTCAAAATTTATCTTTTTTGATCCTTCTCAGCTTGAGGGTTTCTTATCTTTTATTTTTTTTATTATTTTATTTAACAGCTTTTATATACCGCGCTATTCATCATCAGCGCGGTTTACAATTTAACAACTTTATACTTAAAACATATAACATATGTCAAGTTTACAGATAACAGGGTGTAAAACAGGGATAACTGGGGTAACAAATATTAGCAAACATGTACAGTAAATTAGCATGTGTTTTTGGCTCTATAATTTGGAGCGATAAGTAATAAGTGACTGGAGCTAGGTGGTGTAGTTAAAGCTGTCAGGTAATTTAGAGCTTTGCTCTTAAGTTTTCGTCTGGAATTTGTTTTTTCTTTGTCTAAATCTCCCTGTTTTGTGGGCTAAGAATGGTGCATTTTCATGATTGTTTCTTTTTGTTCTTAGTTTCTTATATGTATCTAAGTTTCTTGGTGCTTGCTTCTGTAAGTTTGATGAAAATTCTAATAAAAAAAAAATGAAGACCACTGACCATTTTAGTAGCCATTCTCTGAACTGACATCATTCTGTATCCTCTTGAAGGTGCGGTCTCCAGAATTGCACATAGTAGTTCAAATGAGGCCTCACCAAAGACTTATACAGAGGCACTATCACCTCCTTTTTCCTGTTGTCCATTCCTCTATGCACCCAAGCATCCTTCTAGCTTTCGCCGTTGCCTTTTCTACCTGTTGAGCTACTTTAAGATAATCAGAAACTATCACACCCAGATCCTGCTCCTCTTTCATGGAGGACTTCACCCTCTCTACTGTACCACTCCCTTGGATTTTTGCAGCCCAAATGCTTGACCCTGCATTTTTTAGTGTTAGATTTCAGCTGCCAAATTCTCAACCATTCTTCAAGCTTAGCTAGATCCCTCCTCGTGTTAACTACTCCTTCCTGGTTGTGTATTATATTCCTGATTTTGGTATCATCCACAAAGAGGCAAACGTTATCCAACAGCCCTTCCACAATATCACTAACAAAAATGTTAAAAAGAATCAGACCAAGGACAAATCCATGCTGCACCCCACTGGTAACATCCTTCTCCTCATAGTGAGCTCCATTTATCCGTGTCTTTTTTCTCCTTAAATTCAACCAATTTCTAACCTAGTCAGTCACTTTAGGGTCCATTCTTAAGGTGCTCAATTTATTTATGTTGCCAATGCAGAGAATGTCAAAGGCTTTACTGAAATCTAAGTACACCACTTCTGTGGCTCTCCCTCAGTCCAACTTTCTCATCACCTAGTCAAAGAAATCAATCAGATTTGTCTGACAAGACCTGCCTCTAGTAAACCCATGCTGCCTCGGATCCTGCAATCCATTGGACTCCAGGAACCTCACTATCCTCATTTCCATTAATTTACTAGCAATGTTTCCATTAATTTACTCGCCACAAAGGTCAGACTAACCAGCCTGTAGTTTGCAATCTCATTCTTACTTCCGCTTTTGTATAAGAGGACCACATGAGCCTTTCTCCAGTCCTCTGGGACCACTTCCGACTTCAAAGAAACATTGAAAAGGTCAGACAGTGGAGCCGCTAGAACTTCCCCAAGTTCCTTCAGTACTCTCAGATGTATCTCATTTGGCCTCATCATTTTTTTTAAAATTTAGTTTAGCTAGTTCCTCATGAACACAGTCTTCTGAAAATTGTTCAACATCCCCTTCATTTTTGTTCCTATTTGTGGGTGTTTTCTGAGGTCCTGCTCCTGGCCCTTCATCTGTGAACACAGAACATAAATATTTGCTAAACTAGTGGTTCTCAAGCCAGTCCTCTGGGACCCTTAGTCTAGTTGGGTTTTGAGGGTATCCACAATGAATATGCATGAGATAGATCTGCATACAATGGAAGCAGTGCATGCAGATCTATCTCATGCATATTCATTGTGGATATCCTGAAAACCTGAATGGCCTGGGCATCTCTAGAGGACTGGGTTGAGAATCACTTTATTAAGCAATCCCGCTTTATTGTCCTCAGCTTCTAAATATTCTTCTCCTTCACCCTTGACTGATATTTGGCAACCTCAATAACTATGTTATTGACAATACCACTTTTGCACCTCCTTCTCTCGCTAACATATCTGAAAAATATCTTGTCCCCCCATTTCATTGCATAAACACTCTCATCTTTTTTTTTTGTATCTTACCCCATGCAAAACAAGATGAAAAAGCAGATCTACCCATGTATATAGTTAGGGGTGGAGGAGTGGCCTAGTGGTTGGGGCAAGGTACTGAAGGTCAGGGGTTCAAATCCCACTAGAGGACAGCAACTTTGGGCCAGAAGGACTGGGGCTTCTAGTCCCACAGGTGCTCCTTGTGGTCTTGGGCAAGCCACTTAATCCTCCATAGCCCATGTTCCCTGTAAAATGGTTATCTCCAAGTTATAATGCCCTGTTCAATGTAATTTCAGTTTGTTCAATGTAAACCGCACTGATGCAGAATAGCATGGTATATAAGAGAATGTAAATAAATAAGTTTGTTACTTATTGCTATACCAATGTAAATCGTTCCCTGTTCGATGTAATTGAATCCATACTGTTCTGTACAATTCAAAACTTTGTTTACTGTAAACCGCATTTGATCTCCTGGAAAATGCAGTATAGAAATTTATTATAAATAAATAAATAAATAAAATCTTAGCTTTCCTGACTACTTTCCTAGCTTCTCTAAGTTTTTTTAAGTATTGATGCACATTGCAGAGCGATTTCAGAATGGCACAAGCACGTCTGGCCCTGGTTGGTGTCATGTTCATGCCTATACTGCTCCTGACCATGAATAAGGTGAAAAAAGTGCTTTTTTCATGAATGTAGCTCTACCAGGGGAAATCACATCATGATCTTTCAATTGCACAATTATTATTTCCTGCCTGAAGAAACCTGAGTATAAATACAAACTCCAAACATTTGAGTGTCTGAAATGGCAGGCCAGAATGTGCAGGTCTCATGATAGTCATTCCTCTCCTGAAATACTGCTTCTGGCATATCCAGTTACTTGGTTCAGAGACCAATCAACTTGGACACCCGTGCACATACCCAACCTTGCAACCTGCAGAGGGTCTGCTTCTGAAACCGTTTACAGGGTGATTCATTTTTTGGGGTGAAGAAGGAGCGATTTCACTGCTTCCATCCCACTCCCCCCCCACTCCCCCCATTTTGGATGTACTGCTCTGGACATTCCAGATTCTAACTAGATGTCCCTTCTAAAATGTCATGTATAGTCACTAGATTTGTGTCTTCTACTGAGGTTGTCAAATGTCAGTCAATTTACTGAAAATCATTTTAAAATGAGAACAAAACAATAACATCTTTTTATCATAATCAGAGACCTTTGCACTACAACTACTACTACTACTGTATAGCGCTATAAGGCATATGCAGCATTGCACAGACATATGTAAAAGATGGTTCCTGCTCATCAGAGCTTTCAATCTAGTTGAGACAGACAACACAGTAGCTGTAGACATGGGATATAGGGGGAATAGTAAGGAAACATAAAGGTGATCTGGTGAGTCAAGATCCGAAAATGGCATTGCGACACTCAGCAAAGTAAGATCAGCTGTGGATAAAATGGCAAAGGCAAAATATTTGCACTTTAAACTGTAAAGTTCTACGAGGAGGGCTGATAAATCTCTGGCCTTGTAACAAAACAGAAAACTATGGGCACACTTCAGTTCTGGTGGTCTGAATGATCTCTCTGCAGTTTCATTTTATTTTATGCCAAATAAAACAAAACTGCAGAGAGGTCATTCAGACCACCAGAACTGAAGTATGCCCGTAGCTTTCTGTTTTGTTTAAAGCCATATACTTATCTCCCCCTCATAAGTAAAAATCTAGTCATCAATAACAAATATTTTCATGAGTTGTCAACCTGCTTAAAACTAACACTTTTTCTCTCACAGATTTACTCTGTCAAATTGTTGCTAATGTAGTATGAAAATAAATTTTCAAATGAATGCACTTTTTTTTCTCATGCACTTAAACACACAAACATACACTTTTGATTGCTTTGTAATTTTTCAGCGAGAACAAGAAATTTAATTGAATTTAATTCATTTCTAATCTACATCTTACTATACAGAGCAGATAACATACAGTAATATCATAATTTAGAAAAATAGCATATCAAAAATAAAAACAAAAATTAAGATAGAAATAAACAATAAATACAACTAAAATTAAAAATAACCTTCCAGTACTTTTTCTGTAACAGTGGTATTATGAAAGACTAGGGAAGGTTATGTTGCAAAGCATGTCAGCAGATAAAGTGCCAGCAAAATGGGCATTGACGTTTATAAATCTATGTGCATAATGCCTGTATATATGTGACTTTATGCGAGCTGGGAAAAGATTCTTCACTATTACTGCTACTAAGCATTTGTATAGTGCTACAAGGCATATGCAGCGCTATACATATAGATGTAAGACACAGTCCCTGCTCATCAGAGCTTACAATCTAATCAAGACAAATCACATAGCAAAACTGGGGACTAGAGTAGGTAAGATACACCTAAGCAGCGATCAAGAGAATGAGGAGCATCAGGATCCAAAAGCAGCCTCAAAGAGGTGGGTCTTTAGCCTGGACTTGCATGGGGCCAGAGATGGAGCCTGATGCACCAACTCAGATAGTTTGTTCCAGGCATATGGAGCAGCAAGGTGGAATGGACAGAGTCTGTAGTTGGCAGTGGCAGAGAAGGGCACAGATAAAAGGGATCTGCCAGAGGAGTGGAGTTCCCGAGGAGGGGTGTAGAGTGAGATAAGAGAGGAAAGGTAGTGAGGAACTGCAGAATGAATGCACTTGTAGATCAATAGGAGAAGTTTGAACTGGTTGCAGTACTGGATAGGGAGCCAGTGAAGTGACTTGAGAAGAGGGGGTTATATGAGCATAGCGACACTGGCGCAAGATAAGCCATGCAGATGAGTTTTGAACAGATTGAAGGGGAGAAAAATGATTCAGAGGGAGACCAGTGAAGAGCAGGTTACAATATGAGAGGTGACTAGTGAGCAGATGAGGATCTTAGTAGTGTGTGTAGAAAGGAAGGAACAGATTTTGTCAATCTTTTAGAGAAAAAAGTGACAGGTTTTAGCTATCTGTTGGATGCGTGCAGAGGAAGAGAGGGCAGAGTCAAAGATGACCCCAAGATTGCAAACTGAGGAAACAGGGAGGAGTGTAGTGGTAAGGGTTAGGAAAAAATTGCTTTTCCATGCATACTTTTGTTCTACATGTGTCAAATGAATCTTATGAGATTGTATGGATGTACATGTGCCTAAAAATGTATATGCTGACAACAGCATTTGTACTTTTACATGATTTGCATGTAGACATTGCCAAGGGTAGAGTTTGGGTGGAGCAGGGGAGGAGTTGTGGTGAGATGTGTCTTTTGTAAAATACATGCGGACATGCATAGAGTCTACACACACATTTACACAGGACTTCTAACAGATATAAGTTTGTGCAAGAGCATTTGTGCACTCTTGGGACTTATTGTAGGGGCGCTATTTTATAAAGGCACGTAGGGCCCAATAATCTGTGCCGGCGGCTAGGTGCGAGTACAGCGCTGAACCATTAGTTCTGAACTTTAAACCGGGATATTCAATGCTGGGGTCATATGCGGCCCCAACATTGAATATCCAAGGTCGCCGCATAGCCTCTGCAGCTGCAGAAGCTAACTAGGTAGCAGCGATATTGCACCACTACCCGTTTAGCTGCTATGTGTGAAGCTAGACTAGTTACCCAGTTGGCGACTGTCGCCGCCCATGACACGCCCTGATGCTAAGCAGTTAGCACGGTGCGTACAGCGGCGTTAGTTGGGGATATCCTGTTCTGTGGCTTTTACACGGTTTACAGGTCAGTAAACCATGTACATGCCTTTGAATATAGGGTCCATGTTTTTAAAGATTTTTTTGTAGGCAATCTGTTATAAAATTATCCCCTTTAGTATACAAGATGTTCAGTCGGTTTTGTAAAAATATGTTAATCCAATAAAATGAGAGGTGTGGAGAAGCAGTATGATATTTAAAGCAGCATCCTGGTAGTCAGAAAGACCAGTGTTCAAATCCTACTGATATTCTTTCTGACCTCAAGCAAATCACCTAGTCTTACCTTGTTTCAAATACATAATTTGATTATAAGCTCTCTGGGACAGCAAAATACCTACTACACCTGAATGCAACTCCCTTTGAATAAGTACGAGAAAGGCATGAGTTAAACAAAATATATTAGTCAGAGAAAAACATCTTTGTCTACTTCGGTATTCTGATACTCAGTATGAAGTTCATGTTCAGAGTCTGGAACACTTTCAGGGTTAACTGTGCAAACTCTAAAATTCCCCTCTACTTGCTCAATGAGTAAATTTTATTAGGGCAATTTGCTTCCCAGACAAAATTTATCCAGACAAAAAAGGCAATGTAGAGGTCATTCTCAAGTGCAGTTTCTGTTTTGCTGGTTAGCACTGTTATTGAGCGCTGGCCATTACAAGTTGTCTGACCAACTCAGGTTGCCAAAATAGCAGACCTAAAATTACTCAGACAACTCTGGTTAACTATAGAGTGGATATTTAGCCCAAACAATTTTAGTATAACTTTATTAGAATATTTAGCAAAACAAATTTGTCTGCTGCTGGCTCAATATCGGACTCATCCATTATTTTTGACTAATGCATACACTATCCTTAAAGGATATTGAGTTACTCATTGGGTATAAAATTCTCATCAAATAAGTTATAGTCACTTTTAGAATGCGACATGAGGAGGGAATTTAAGGCTCAGGTTTTCAGGAAGCCTCATTCTTTTTTTGTTGTCCTTTGCAAGGGCGCATAAATCAAGGTCTTTGAGGATAATGTTCATTGGGACTGCAGCCGTATGTGGAGTCACATTTTTGATAGTATGTGGAGATTGGAATTAAGATGTTGAACTAGCTATGTGCACAGTTCCGGCACTAATTTAGAAAAGGCTCTCCCAAATGTGGAGCTTTTTCTAAAATATAAATAAGTAGGTACAGGAGTACATGCGAATGTGCCAATATCTGAGATGGGGGAGCCATTTTGCAAATGTACAAATAGGACAAATCAGTGGGGCACACTTGGCAGCTTCCATGTATAGGTGCCTGCACTTGCATGTGTAAATTGGGATTTCACAACTTCCATGTGCTATGGCATATTTACATATTCATGTCGGCCATTTTGTGAACGTACAGCACATGTATGCCACTGCCTTTATCTAATTTCAATTTAAAGAGGGAAATAATCCTTCCTGTCAAGGGCAGGCTGAAGTAAGCACTTCTTATCAACTTTTATGTGCCAGGGAGCAACTGTAATTCCTGATGTGGACAATTGCAGTTCTATATGTGTATTCCCGATATGAAATGGGGAATGCATGCGTAGATCTTTGACTCACCCAGGCCACTCCCTAACCATGACCCTGACACACCCTCTTGCAGCTTCTACATTACAAGGACTTTCATGTGCAAATTCATCCCGTTTTAAATTGGTCATTTTCATATGGATGCCATTTCCACAAATAAATACCTGAAGTTACATATGAAAATCATGAATAAGGCTTCTAAAATAACCCCCAAAATCACATGGAAAAGCTAACTTTATGAAGATGTTCAGTGGAGCTACTCGTACGGATAACCTCTCTACAGTGGAGGAGTGGCCTAGTGGTTAGGGCAGCAGCCTTGATTCAGAAAGATTGGGGTTCCACTCCTGCTAGCAATCTATATGGCCTTGAGAAAGCCATATAACTCTCTATTGCATAGGTGTCAAACTCTGGCCCGCGGGCCAAATTTGGCCCGTAGTGTAATTATATTTGGCCCGCGAGGCTATACCAAATGACTACTAGAGCTAGCCCGCCGGTATTATACAGCGCATTCATTCATCGCTAATACTACAAATCCCATAATGCCTTGCTGTTGTTTTGGCGCGTCAATCAGGACAGGTCCCAGAAACACCCTCTCCTGTGTGACAGAAGTCATAGCGATCTCAAGCTACAACTGTCACTGTGGAACCCCTTCCCAAAAATGGCAAAAAGAAAGGCAGACAACAGGAACTTTCTGGACAGGTGGGAGACAGAATATTTGTTTACATATGTAAAAGACAGACCTGTTTGTCTGATTTGTGGAGTCAACGTGGCTATAACTAAGGAGTATAACATTTGACGACACTATGAAACAAAACACCATGACAAGTACAAGGACCTGGACATGACTCAAAGGAGCCAGAAAGTGGAGGAGATGAAAAGAAGTTTGGTTTCACAACAGAATATGTTCAAAAAAGCCACATCACAAAGTGAGGCTGCTGTAAAGGCTAGTTATATTGTGGCAGCAGAGATCGCAAAATCAGCCCGGTCCTTTAATGAGGGAGAGTTTGTGAAAAAGTGCATGTTGAAAGTTTGTGACATCGTGTGCCCAGAGAAAAAGCAAGCCTTTTCAAACGTGAGCCTGAGCAGAAACACAGTAGCTGATCGCACATGTGATCTTGCCACCAATCTGTATGACCAGCTTTTGGAAAAGAGAAAAGATTTTGTTGCATTCTCCCTTGCTGTGGATGAGAGCAGCGACGCATCTGATACTGCTCAGCTGTCAGTCTTCATCCGTGGAGTGGACTCAAATATGTGTGTTACGGAGGAGCTATTGGGATTCAAATCAATGCATGGCACAACCACAGGAAAGGAAATTTTTGAGGAGGTTTCCAAATGCGTAACTGAAATAAAGCTGCCGTGGGATAAACTCGTGGGATTAACGACAGATGGTGCGCCAGCGATGTGCGGTAAAACAAGTGGACTGGTGGGCCGGGTCCGGGAGAAGATGCAGGAAGAGAACTGTGCAGGTGAACTAACTGTTTATCACTGCATCATACATCAGGAATCATTGTGTGGCAAAGCCCTAAAGATGGAACATGTTATGACCACAGTAACACAAGTAGTTAACTTTATAAGAGCCAAAGGTCTGAATCACCGCCAGTTTAAGTCTTTTCTGGAGGAGTGTGGTTCGGAATACGCAGACGTGCCGTATCACACAGAGGTGAGATGGTTAAGCCGAGGAAAAGTACTGAATAGATGTTTTGAGCTGCATGAGGAAATATGTCAGTTTCTGGAAAGCAAAGGGAAGGACACAGCAGAGCTTCGGGAGAAAAAGTTTCTGTGTGAGCTGGCCTTTCTGTGTGACATCTCGAGCCATCTCGATGCGCTGAACCTGCAGCTTCAGGGACGGGGGCGCATCATCACAGACATGTACGCTGCAGTGAGGGCTTTTAAAACTAAACTGTGCCTGTGGGAGAATCAGATGCTGCAAGGAAACCTTGGCCATTTTCCCTGCTGCCAAACCATGAAAACGCAGTTCTTTACCAACTTGTTCCCATGCGCACAGTTTGCTGAAAAACTCAGTGTACTCGGCGCTGAGTTTAGCCGGCGATTTGCCGACTTTGATGTCCAGAAATGTAGGTTTGAACTGCTCAGTAATCCCTTTGCAGTTAATGTGGAAAACGCACCAACCAACCTCCAAATGGAGCTAATTGAACTCCAGTGTAATGACACGCTGAAGTCAAAGTATGATGCTGTGGGCGCCGCCCAGTTTCCACAGTTCATCCCTGACACAATACCTCAGCTCCGCACCCAAGCTGCTCAGATGCTCTCCATGTTCGGCAGCACTTATCTATGTGAGCAACTTTTCTCCTCGATGAAGATGACCAAAACATCTCACAGGAGACGTCTGACTGATGAACACCTTCGCTTGATACTGAGGATTTCCTCAGCTCAAAGCCTGAGCCCAGACATTGATGAACTATCATCCAAGAAGAGATGCCAGGTATCTGGCTTGGGCACATCAGATTAGATCAGTGTGCAGCAAACTGAGCAATAATTAACGTTTTCTTTATGCACTTTTTCTTGCTACTCCAAGACATGGGCTTGAATGGTTGATTAATTTTATTATTGTTATTTTATTTTAAAAATTATTATTTATTATTATTTAAATCTTATTTAATAAATGAATGTCATTGATGTTTTTTTTATTTGAAATTGGTTTTTGCATATCTGAACTATTAAGTTATAAATTGTATAGTAATAAGTGTTGCTTCATATTCAATGTTAAAGCAAATCTTGTTTGGGTCCATATTAAAAGGTTCATTTGTTCAATGCTGGCCCGCGACTTTGTTCAAGTTTTACATTTTGGCCCACTGTGTATTTGAGTTTGACACCCCTGCTCTATTGCCTCAGGTTTAAACTTAGATTGTGAGCCCTTTGGGGGCAGAGAAATACCTACTGTACCTGAATATAGTTTGCCTTGATTTTCTCTTGCAAAGACGCGAGCTACATAAAAATATGGGTCTGATTTTATAATAGCATCTGTACATGTGAAATATCCAGAAGTACACTAATGCCTATGTACACATTTAATCCTGCTCTGAAGCTGGTATAAATGTGTGCATGTACTCGAAATATGCATGCATGCACTTTATAAAATGCATATATACACTGCAACGTATACCTGCTCCAATAAATGATATCCCGGGAACATCTGTATGCAGTGTACATGTGAGGGCATGTCATCGAGTCGCCATGCATCTACACACTCATGTACACTGCTTTGCAGTTTTATGAGAGCCTTTTTCCACATGTGAAACAGCCTTTGCACACTCTACAAAATTACCTCCATCAAGTTATTCTTGCTAATTCTGCATTCAGACTTGAACACATAGATCATAGGGATAGTGGCTGAATTTTGCCACTTTCCTATCACTTCTGGCCCTGCCCCTGATCCTGCCACACTTTGAATGATAAATGTTAGCTGAATAGCAGCTTTTTCAACCAATATTTGTCAATTCTTTGTGGTGGCAAATTGAAAAACTACCACTGCTACTTATCATTTGTGCATACAGTGCTGTAAGAAACACTTATGTGGTCAGTCCCTGATGCTGACCGCTTGCGGTTTTTAATATTGATCCCTATAGATACAATGCCAAAAAAAGATGATTTTTCTGTATTCTCTCTGTGTCAAAGTGACTGATTAGATAGGTAAACAGTTTCCTCCAATATGTTCTTGTTTGTTTGCAGACATGTCATGCATTTTCTAAATAACAATTAAACAATAATTAGGGTTATCTTGCTGTGTGGTTCATCCAAATTGGCAAAACTATACACACAGAAATGTTGCAGACAGTAATTACCACTTTTGAATATCATCTGGTTTATGCTTTAATAACTTTTATTTTGTACGGTATATGATCACATTAGAGTAGACCATAGCATCATTTTCAACTATTGTAAATACCATATATCACTGTTAGGTATCTACCTAATGGTAATCACATGAGCATGTCACCATCTATTTTATTTTATTTTATTTATTTATTTTTTTATACCGCGCTCTTTAGAATCAGTGCGGTTTACATGTATACTAACAGGTACTTTTTTATTCCCTTGTCCCCGAAGGGCTCACAATCTAAGTGTACCTGAGGCAATGGAGGATTAAGTGGCTTGCCCAAGGCCACAAGGAGTGGCAATGGGACTAGAGACCCCAGTCCCTCCGGCCTGAGGTTGCTTGTCCCCATGTGGGAATTGAACCCCCGGCCTTCCAGCCTGAGGTAACCTGTCCTAGTATATCTAGTATATTCAGATGGAAGTTAAAATACTTGACTAGATTTACTAAAAAGCACTACTGCAATACTATGAGTTAACATTGTGGTTTGCACCTAACACGCCAATAGTGCACAAAACTATGGTGCGTTACGTGCAACACCACCGTGTTAATTGTTAAGGGCATGGATGGCATATTCCAATCAATTAACATGCTGTAACGTACATTAACGCATGATAAAATTAGTGTGGGGGCACGTTCCTCCATCTACCAAGATGGTGGTAATTGCCCCCATGTTAATTGCAAGCCTTGCAGGTAACGTGGGTGCACTAACTACAAGGCATTCACCACGCCCACGCACTGTCGTTAACCCACCTACTTACCACCCCAACACGCAAAGCACAGTTAGTGTGGAAGTTGGGTTGCATTAACTGTGCTAGCCCTGTGCTAACAAATACCGTAGGTCACAGCACATAATTATCGCGTGCTGTAACCCACACTAATTGCATTGTGCTCTTTAGTAGAAAGGCCCCTTGGTGCTATATACTACAGGTGCCATGTTATGCAATGGGGACTGTTCACTAATCACAGACAGTATTAGCACAGAACTGGATCCTTAAGCCTATTTCTGAAACAAGGATATATTAATATTTACAGAGTAACTCAAGTATAAAGAACAAATTCCTCTCTTTAAAATCCAGAGTTCCGCCATTAGCTACTGAGTTTGGCTTTAAATTTTCTATTAAGTGTATTGTAAAATATCAGGTGGTACAGTTAATATTACACACATTAGCCCCTTGATGTCTTTACCTTTGACTACTAGGATACCACAGGGCTTTGGCCTATCTGCTGTACTGTTTAACATCAATCATGCCCCCAGGGTATTTAGGACACTAAAGAATTTCTGTCAGTGATATTAAGTTATTTTTTCCTGCAATTGGTGCTATAGAGAAATCTCTTGATCTAGCTTCTAAATATTTTCAGGTAGTAGTAGGATGGATGACAAGAAATAGGTTGACAATGAATATGAACAAGACTAACATGGTTCTGAGGAGGACAGGTATTCAGGTCTGTCAGATGAGGAACCATACACAGCATTGAGGGTTGCATGTGTAAGAATGGTGTCTGAGTCCTCACTATCCACGATTTGACAGCTTAATGAAGTGATACATACGGCATAGTTTAAATTACGCATGTTGAGTAAGCTGTAAAGTATTTTACCGGTTGATGATTTTAGATTGATTTTACAAGCTTTGGTTTTAACTGGAATAGACTATTGTAATTTGCCTCCTCCCATGGCTTTCCCTGATTTGTAGTCATGGCGCGCTCATCCCATTCAAGCTCCCATGGGATGTGCTGCCCATGAGGTTTTAACATGTGCATCGTGTCTGCAAGTCAGGGAAAGAATGGGTGAGTGACATGGGAGGTTTATTTACCTGAGCCCCCCCCCCCCATGTTAGTCCCCCCCCAAAACAAAATCACGTGATCTTGCTACATGCGTAGCTTTAATGCTTTGATGACCCTGAATATCATTTTGGTCCCTAGTGTTATTTTTTATTCTTTTGGTAATTCCCTTCAGCTGCAAAGTCTCCTATTAGTGTATACTGGAACAGTTATATTTTTTGTTTGTTTTAATTGCTTTTATATATATTGGTGTGAATTTACATTTTATCTTTTTTTGTCAGTCTGAGTTGTTTGTCATATAGTTTCAGAAATTTTATTAAATATAAAATAAGAAAACATATGCTATCCATCCAAATATTGATGGGTAGATAGCAGGTCTAACCTTAAATGGATATGTATCCGCTTAAAGTTATGAACAGAAAAACAAATGAGGCAAATACCGACAAGAAGAGAGACAGAAGCAAATACTAACTAGTTAAAAAACTGATAGTACAAAAATCAATTTATTATGAAAGAACAGTTAAAACTGAAAGGGGCCTGTTTATTAAAGTGCTTTTGCCCTTACCTTGCAGTAGGAGTAAAAATGAATCCATGGTAAGTGCAAAGGCTCTGCGCGGTCGGGGTCCTGGTTGGTAAATGGCCTGCAGTTAGTGCACAGGGCATACTCTTGGGCCAGCGTTAAATACATTGGGCCAATGTGGTATTAGTGTGCACTGTGTGCTAAACTCAGGCTGTGGCCACTTCCCCAATAAACAAAAAAATACCAGTGGTGCCAAACATCCAATCCCCATCCCACGTTCTATTCCTTCAATACAAGCCTCGACCCTGATCACAAATCCCCCATACTCTTGATGTAAAGCATTGTTCCAATAGCAAATCTTTCCACCCTCCGATCCAATGTCTCTGATCACAACTCCCCTGATAACAAAGCCACTCAGCCTCTCTTCACCCCTCTCAACCTCTCCCCTTACATTTACTGGTAGTCTAGTAGACAGAGCAGGACCAATCCCCTTCCACTCTGATTCCATTGCTGTCTACAGTAGGCTCAAAATGGCAGGTTTGACCCCTAGTGGTAGTCTCACAGTCTGCCAAATAGAGTGGAGGAGGGGCCTAGTGGTTGGGGCAAGGTGCTTCAGGCCGGAAGGTCAGGGGTTCAAATCCCACTAGAGGACAGCAACCTTGGGCCAGAAGGACTGGGGTTTCTAGTCTCACAGGTGCTCCTTGTGGTCTTGGGCAAGCCACTTAACCCTCCATAGCCCATGTTCCCTGTAAGTATTAGTGTATGTGTCTCATATCCCCGTGTATTAAATGTATCCCCCAATTGTGTTGTGACCACTTTGATTGAAGGATAAGGTGGTATACAAAACTGTCTAAATAAATAAATAAATAGCACATGCTAAAACCCATGGTAAATACTTCCAGAAAAATATCATGCCCCTTCGTTGACTATGAAAGTTAGATATGTTATTATTATTTTTGTTTTTTCTTTTAGCTTATTTAATTCATGTAATCTCCCTGATGCAGCTTAAACGTTATGCAATTTTGGAGGATGTTTACTAAAGTGTGTTTAGTAGTTAGTATGGGCCCATGCTAATGGTTAATGCATGTTAAATCCTGCACCGACAGCTACTGCGCACTAAAAGAGGCTGTGTAGTAAAAATCCTGTGCTAGCTTCTTAAAGCTATTTTGGACAAGAAAGAGGCATGGCACATTATCTTATTTGTCAGATTGACCATAGTAGTAGTAGCTCAAATCTACCACTAGGGGTCAGAACCATCATTTTGAACCTGGGCAACTCCATCCACTTTGGGTAAGGGCTGGGGGGGGAGGGGGCAGGTCGAGGGTTGGAGGAAAAGGTCAGTGTTGAACTACTGCAAGGGGGGGTGGTTATGATTGGGATGTTGTAGTCATGGGGGATGCGATGGGGTGGGGTTTTGTAATCTGGGTTGGGATTTGCATTGGAGGATTGAGAGTTGCGATTGGAGTCGGGATATGGATCATAGATTGGATACTTGATACTGTTATTTCTTAATTTGGTTGGGCAGCAGTTGTGCATCTGCTCTATCTACCAATGCATTTAACATGGGCTCATGCAGTAAGAGTGTGCCCTGTGCGCTAACTGCAGGGCATTTACTCAATACACCCCCAACAACGCGCACCCTTTCCGCTTACCGCACATTAGTTTTTGCTCCTAACATCAAGAGCAAAACCTTATTGCACTTTACTAAACTGAGTTTTAACTATTCTCTCATAATAAATTGATTGCTGTGCTTTTTTAAAATCTATTTGCTTATTTATTTGTTTCTGGCTGTATACTTGTTGATATTTGGCTTATTCATTTGTCCATTCAGTATTTAGCTATGAGGCTTTCTACCTCTTTCTGTTTCTCTATTTAAAATAATACGTGGAATTTCAGCTGTGGTATTTTCATGGATAGCACCACTGAAAAGATGCATAACTTTAAATGGATTTCTTATACATTTAGGTGGTAGCACCACCATGAAATATTGTCCTTAATATTTATCATAGTTTGCAAAAAAATATATATATGATGTGTGCCTGAGAAAGAGTCCCCATAGATATTCTATTAACGTCCCTAATCTGCTCACAGATAAACCCGCAGTCATTGTTTCACCATGAAACAGTGATAAAATATTTGTCTGCTTAAATACATTTTGCCTTAAGGAGCTTCAGTTGCATTGAACTTACTTGAATTGCAGTTTCTGAATGAATATTTAATTCCACTTTCCTTATAAGTGATGTTCAATCACTTTTGCTAGCGTGAAAGTGCCATTTTCAAATTTCAACTTGAGCAGACAATAGAGAATGCTATAGTAGACTACAAAAGGAAAAAGTATCAATTCAGGACTGACGTGTTAATATTGCAAAGTAGTAAATTGGGTTAGAAATCACCATCCTTGGTGGCAACTTAATCATCAGTAATGTTATAAAAGGGACAAACTGAAGCTCTTAGCCACAGAAAGAACATTAAAGGATTAATCTAGTTCTTCAGGGTTCCAGAATCCCTAAATTTTGTTGACTGCAAAAAGAAATCTGTGTTCATATGATTTGTTACATTTCATAGCATGGATCATTGCCTGTTGACATTAGATAGCATGGTCTCCAGTCATTTTTATATTGCTGTGGTACTAATGGACACTTGATAATATATCAGGCTGCAGCAGTTCAACAAAATTAAGAAAATACGTTTTCATAGTTAAAACCATGAGGCTCTATATTGAGACAGATTAGCCCAGTTAGCAGACCTGTGGCATGGATATTCAACAGCATTATTGCATCAGGGCATTCCGGAGGCGGAGCCAGGGTAGCTCCTGGCAATAACTGGGCAGCTGCGATATTGAGCCACGACCCAGTTATCGCTAAGTGGTGAAAGTTTAAAGGGTGGCATAGCTTCCACTGCCAAAGCTAACCAGGCAATGGCTGAATATCACTGCTGCCTGGTTTGCGTTGCCGCTATCTGGCTGACCCCGATATTCAATGTCTTTGGCTGTATATGACCCTAGTGTCGACTATCCAGGTTTATGGATCAGCAGCGGTGGCGGCTTTATAACAACTAGTTGCCGACACTGAATATTGGGCCCTTGATGTAAAATGACTAAATTCATAAAAATGAAAATCTATAATTTCAGTGGTACACTTGAAGTTTTGATGTTATTTATAAGATTACCATAGGATACAACAATGAGCCCAAATGTGTTCACTTGTATTCATTTCTTAATGTAGTGAAAATGAGAGTTGTCTTTTGAACATGAGCACATGCAACCTGGGAATGGAGGAGTAGCCTAATGGTTAGAGCAGTAGTTTAGTAACCAAGAGATCAGGGTGTGATTTCCATTAGCACTTCTTGTGGCCTAGGGTAAGTCACATAATCCTCCATTGCCTCAGAAAAAAGGCCCAGCAATCTACTTCTGGTCACACTGTCAAGACAACCGAGGAGTTGTTGGGTTGCCAGAAGTCAGCATTGGTTCAAAGACATGCATTGTCTTTATTTTCATGAGATCAAACACACTGAATCTGATGAACAGCTCATCGAGGACAGCACCCTTTCTCCAACAGTGGCCAGTTTATGTCATGAGTACTCTGAAAGATCCCAAAGACTAGAACCACATTCTTGAAATAAATTTGTGAAGAGATTATGTGAAAGTACTACTCTTTGTTCAAGATAGTGGTTCTGTTTTATCTTGGTATTAAACCAGATACGAGCTGTATTAAGACAGAGGTGCTGGATTGCTAGAGGGTATTATTCTTCAAGATGATGTTCTTCAAGATGTGTTAAAAAACAACTCGGAAGGTGCAGGGTATAGAAGAATTGCAAACAATAATACGATCATGGAAAATAAGGAAAATCTTATCGATATGGCTCTCTAAGGATGTTGTTGAAACAGTAAGAAAAATAAAAGACTAACTTTCAGAAAACATAAAAGAACTAAGGAGGAAGGAGGAAGACAGGGAAAATTATCATGAAAAACAACAGGAGGCAGAAAGACATAAGCAATGGCTCAAAAAAGAAAACTGTTTTAACAATACAAGAAGATACTGTTTTCTTTAGCTATCTGAGAGAGAGAAAGAAAAAAACCCTAAAGGCTCTCCCCCTGAATCACATGATTGATGTTAAGATGCTCTAACCAATCTTCCCAGGTTTGCTCACATTGGCTCTCTCTCCAAATCACATGACCAACTTCAAGGTGATATAAGTGACTGCAATTTTCAATTTCTTGTACCCACATTGTTTTTACCTTGCTGTTCACTACCTACATGTGAATATATTACTTTTGTCTTTCTATCTATAGATGTTGTAACCAGGTTTCCTAGGTTCCTCCCACTGGCTTTCCCTCTGAATCACATGACCAACGTCAAGGTGACATTAATTGTTTATCCAAGGAGTGATCAGGCTCATTGGGCTAGCTCCTTTGGCAACTCTAGTTGGGGCATCTCCATCTAACCCTGTTTCACAGCTTATCCTTCTTTTGCCACTATTCTGCTCATATTTTGTTTTACCTTGCACCTCTCTATCTTGATCTCTGTCTCTGCTCAGATGGAAGCATACTCCTCAGTTCCTACCATTGCTGGCCACTGACCCCAGCACACACCTCATGTTGATTCTGCTCCTCATTGACTGCCTGTTGCATTGTCCTTATGATCCTCATTTTCAAGAGTCTCAAACACTTTCCACATTCAAGGTGGGTCTTTTGAGTTGCTGCTTTCTCCACTCCAAATCAGTTCTTACTCATTACTTAATTTTTGATATTAAGCCAAATATGTTGTTCTTCAATAAAACTTGGCTCTGTGAGGGTGAAGATGCTTTACTATCATGATGTCTACCAATGGGTTACTCAACCCCGTCCGCTGCCCTTGCGTCTATTCGGGAGGTGTCAAGGCTGTGATTTTTTCCAATGTTCTTCCCATTTGTGAGCTTACCAGTGACTTATTAGTTTACCCCAAATCTTTGCTCTTCTGCCTAGACATTTCCCCTCAATCTCCTACTTTCTCTTATATTGTCCCCCCCTCATGGGAGCTGCTATGACAGTCAATTTTGCACTTGCTGTTTCCTATCCCAACCATGTTCTACTTGGTGACTTCAGCATTCATTTCAGTGCTCCATTCTGAGCATGAGAAAGACAGCCTATCTCTCTCATGATTGATATCTTCTTCATGACTGATCTCATCCTACACATGCTGCTGGTCACACTTTTGACCTAGTCTTTTCCTCACCAAATTCTCTTCTGGCCAGTGCCAGTTTTCAGATGTCACCCCTATCCTGGTATGATCACTTCTTTGTAATCATTTACACTGTCCTATCATTAAGCACTTCCACTTAAAAGCTCCATTTCTGACCCCACTACCACCCCTGTTTCCTTCCATGACTGCACATTTGGATCTTACCACACTTCCCTTATGTGATTTGTTTTTCACAGCAGATTTTGAAACCCTACCTCTACCTCATCAGATGGAACTTTGGAATTCTAAATGGAACTCTTTCTTAGAATCGAACATGAATGTCAGGAAGTGCAGTCCATACCATGGCTTATGCCGTTCTTGGTTTCACTTGGGCCTTCTCATTCTCAAAAGTCATACATATATGGTCAAAAGAAAGTGAAGGTGTTATAAGTCCGAAATCTCCCTGAACGTATTCAAGAACTCCCATCATTTCTACCTCTCAATAATTTTGCTTACCAAGAAAGAATACTTTTCCAATAAAATTAATACTACCATAAACTGACCACATCAGCTTTTTTCCATAATTGTTCAGCTAATTCACTTATCTCCAACTCCCACTCCATCACCTGTTTGGGTCCTTCAGCCTCCTCTCTCTCAGATTACTTTCATAAGAAAGTCTTGACTATACAAACTTCCTTGTTATCCTTCCTCATCCCCATTCTCTTGCACCTCTCCTTGTTGTCCCACCCTTCAGGTTGCCTCTTCTCAATCTATCTGTGTGATACCAGAAATCAGATAAACTCAGATAAACACTCCTATGATATTTTTGTTCGACTATAATTCAAGGTTGCTATGAAAAGCTTCCCCCATTTCAGTCCTTTTATTCTTTTTTAAGTGATCATGCATCTGTCAACATTCGAAATACCTCTGTGGCATAAATGCACAGGAAGAGAGCTTCTTTCGATTGAAAGCAAGCTCTGCTATGAGAGAACATATGATGAGGGTGAAAGGGGATAGACTCAGGAGTAATATGCAGAAATATTTCTTTACAGAAAGAGTGGTAGATGTGTGGAATAGTCTGACAGTGAAGGTGGTAGAGATGAGGACAGTATCTGAATTCAAAAAAAGCATGGGACAAACACAGAGGATATCTTAAGGAAAAAAGGGGACTGTTGTAGTAGTAGATATGGAAGGGCAGACTAGATAGGCCTTTCTGCCATAATGTTTCTATGTTTCTAAAAACTGCCAGACCATGCCAATGCATTTTGAATTGCTAAGCATACAGGTTCTGTTTCAGGGCATAAGGCAGTACTTATCTGAACTTTTTCTTCATCCTCTGAATATTTTCTTCAACCTCCAATATTCACAAGAGATTCTTCTGGCTATTTAAAGCTCCATAAGCATGTAACATATTGTTCCTATACTGTTCCACTGAGTTGATGCTCTTCTCAATCTATGACTACAATATCACTGGTCAGATCTGAACCAAGCATCTGCTGCTTCTCTAAGTAAAACACTAACTTCCTTTAGGAAAACCACCTGTGAACTTCATCCGATTACTTCATCCTAGAGCAGTCTCTTGGGTTGCTCCCTCTTGCTTTGTCTGTTATGAAAACTAGTCTCTCCAGTGTGTCTATTCCAGATTCCTGGGAAAAAAGATGGTCTGTCCAATCTTTAAAAAATCATCATAAGATCCTACTGAACCTGTCCATTATCGACCAGTTTTAAATCTTTTTTTCTCTAAAGTCATTGAAATGATTGTTTTCTGGAATCATTTAGAAATAAAACTAACTCCCTTCACTCTCATCATCATCAAATGCACACTACACTATATCCAGACTCGACTACTGCAATACTGTTTAAGCAGGCATTCATTCATCCAACGTAAAAATATTAAAACTGTTCAGAATACAGCAGTAAGAATACTGGCCTACACTCAAAAATATGATCACGTGACTCCATTACTCCATCATAACCATTGGCCTCCAATTTTCTTTCAGATCCAGTTCTAATTCTTAGTTCTAACCCATAAAACTCTCTCTGCAGGCTCTCCTTCCTATCTTTCCAATGTAATCATCCTATATACTCCCTCTCATACCCTTTGTTCCCTTCATGGCAACCAGCTCATTATTTCATCTGTCTCAAATGTGAAATACTGTATGAATCCACTCTCTAATCTGCTTTTTTCTATCTTGTCCCTTCACTTTGGAATCAGCTCCCTTCAATGCTACATCTTGAACCTATATAAAGGCCATTAAATCGGCCTTGAAAACACATCTTGTTTCTTGGGTCTTTGATGATCTGGTAGTAGGTCCTGGTGCAGCAATTTCTTTCTTCTCTTTTCTTTTTCTTTCTCTATTTTCTCTTCTCCTCCCTTATTTTTTTTTTTTGTATTACTAGATAGCATTCCTTTCTTTCTTTGAAGATTTTCTATTTTTATTGTAAACTGCCTTGAAGTAATGGATGGCAGTATATCAAATCTCAGTAAACCATAATACTAAAGAGAAATTAGGCTTGGCAAGGAGGGGAGGTAGCAAAAGGCAGAAATTCTGTATTCAAGACAAGGGGATACCAATGTATTTAAGGTAAAACAGAAATCATTTTCAAGATGTGGAAATCTTGAAAGTGCTCTGAGAAGTGAAATTAGATTAAGCACTTAGGCTCAATGGAGTATACTGTAAAATATTAAGTCAAGGAAGTGTAAGATTCCTCTTCTTCCAAACCCTCATAGAACTTGTGTTTAGAGAGAAGATTGGTTGCTGTTGACTGGAGAAGAGACAGTTACTGTAAGTACAGACTTGCTAGATTAACTTGGATGGTGAGCAAAGCTATTACAGTATTACTAAGAAAAGGATCTTGCAGTACCTTAAAAATGATTACAGGATCCTGGGTAACATGATTTAAAAAGGGGAAGATCTTTTTAAAGTTAATTGAATTCTTTGAGCTGACTAAAGTTGTGGATCAGGGAACTGCAGCTGAGGGAGCTTATCTGGACTTCAATATGGCCTTTGATATTATTCTACAAACTAATGACCACATTAGCTTGTATGGCAGTAGAACAGAAAATTGTTAAATAGGTAAAGAACTAGATAAGTAATAGAAGCCAGAGAAAAGTAATCAGTAGAGTTTGCAATGATAAAGGTTAAAAGGATAATTTATATAATGGGCCGCCAAAGCTGTGTGGCAGTATGAACATAAGTTACACTAATGAGCCAATATTCAAAGTCATCTGTGCATTTGCCAGTCACCAGTGAAACTGGCCTATCCATATATTTTCAAAAAATCTAAAGACATCTTAGTTTCAATTGAAAGAGAGTTTCACACAGTGTGTGCTGCAAAAAAAAAAAGGAGCAGTTGTGTGTTAGGCATAAACAAACCTCCCTAATGGTTGGAGCCTTTGAAAAAGCTTCCTGAGATGTCTGAAGAGCAGGGCCGGCCCGAGGGTTTCTGGCACTGCAGGCAAAAGCCCCTAATGCGCTGCCCCCAGCCCTCTGCCACACTGCGCTGTCCCCTTTTCTGCCTCTGCTGGTGGTGTTGGCAACAGTGACAGGCCATGTGCTTTAAACAAACTATGTATATGGTCACTTCCTTGAGCTTATATAACAATATAAGAAATAGTTGGTTTTTCAGCTCAGTTGTAAACTAGGAGTTCAGAATATTACTCATTGATGCTATGGAAAAACTAGAGATCTGGATGCAATAAGGTCTCAGACTTATATGAGGCTTAAATCAGCCAGACTTGCTGGAATGAAAACTGCCTTCTTTTGCATCAACGACCTTGATTAATCATGCATCCACATAGTTTTTCTTATTTTTAATATTTTCCTCAATCACTTTCTAGCGGTGTAAACATTCACAATCTTTTTAAGTATTATTGATTAAGTTTAAAGTATAATTCTTCAAATACACTATCTCCCATTCTATCCCATGTCCTCAGCCAATATTGCCGTCAATACAGGGAAATATGGTCCATCTGATTATTCTCCGATAATACTTGTATGTAAATAATTTTCAGAAGACAGTGCTTATCTGTAATTTTTGCCGAAATCTGTAATCTTTATAGTAGTCTGTGTGATATCGCCAAGCTATAGAGGTTCCTAACGTCTAGCAAAAGCGCTTGCACGTTTCACAGTCCGTTTCCTCAGGGGAGCTGTAGTACAGACATCAGACCACGTTCTTCAAACTGCACGGACTAGAAAGATATTAAAATTCAAACTAGCATTTTACTTTCTGAACTCTTATAAATTCATGTTCGTGTACTATTAAGAACTATCAGAAACCGGGAGTTACCTTGCTTTTCTCAGCTTACGCTTACATCATTCAATGGCACCAAAAAACGCCACACATGCGGGCTATCCACTTCCCTCAGCTTTTATAGGAAAAAATATGTATTGAAAGGTTTTCTTTTAAAGGAGCCCTTTCCATTGACTTATTTGCACAGGTGCCAATCTACCTGGGCATTTAAGCCTTTGGGATAAACTGTCGGTAAGAGGAATATCCAGCGTTGTTCTTGATAGAGGAGTTGTTGCTCTCTTGTACGGCCCTTAGAGCCACTATGTATTTGTTCAATAATAAAACAACGGAGATCCTAGAAGCTATGCTGCAATTGAAGGCAGTGTTCAACTATAGGGGCCTCTCTTCTTTGGCATTTTAATCTGCTACGATGCTCTTGCATCCGTATTTGTAGTGAGCGAATGGTTTTGCCAACATATAGCAAATGGCAAGGGCAAAATATCCCATAGACCACGTAGACAGATTGGCAAGTAGTAGAGCTTTTCACCCGATAGTCTTTTCCTCCATAACTAAAGGTAGAGAGCTCTAAAGTGACAGAACAAATACTACAGCCAGTGCATTTACAGTGACCGGAAACAGCTGTAATGTTTCTAGGGATAGGAGACCTTAGCTCTGTCGGGCTAAGAATTTCTTTAAGATTACGATGTCTTTTCCAGACACAACGAATATGTTTATCTTCCAATCCTTGAGTGTGCCGCTATACATTAGCATGGCGTCTCAAAATGCACTGTATTTTATAGCTAAAAGGGGAATATGACGTTATAAAATTAACTTGATGATCATCTACAGTAGGTCTATGTTGTGAATCCGAGAGTAAAAACTCTCGATGGTTATATCACGCTCTTTTATATGCTTGGGATACTACAGAGTGGGGATAACCCCTTGCCATAAATTTGTCTTTTAAACCCTTCGCTTGCTTCTTATACCCCGATGTTTCGGAACAGTTTTGGCGGTAGCGGAGAAATTGTGAAAATGGGAGACCATTCTTAAGGGTTTCAGGGTGGGCACTAGAATAATGTAATAGGGAATTACGGTCAGTGGGCTTATAAAAAACTGATGTTATCCAAGCATCTTCCCCTTTAGTCACTGAGACATCCAGATAGTTAATATTCATAGTGTCCCAGTCATAAGTAAAAGTTATATTTTGATCACATCCATTCAACCACTCTATAAAGGAAACTAATTCCATTTCTTGACCATCCCAAAACATAAAGACGTCATCAATATAGCGATGCCATAATTTAATATGATGATTAGGGGTCTCGGTGAAGATCCATTCGCGCTCAAAATGATCCATATACAAATTTGCAATCGAAGGAGCGCATGTAGCGCCCATCGCTACTCCGGAAAGTTGGTGGTAAATGTTTCCTTCAAAACAAAAGTGATTTTCATATAGAATCAGATCTGTCAGTTCTCCCAAAAATTTCAAAAGTTCCTCCGATAGGTCGCCTCTATTGGACAATGCCTGTCGAACAATAAGATTCGCTGACTGCTGTGGGATACTGGTATACAACGCCGTGACATCCAATGTCACTAACTTGATGTGCTGAATTTTTGTTAAATACGTTAATTGAGACACCAGTTGTAGAAAATGTGTTGAATCTTTCACGTACGATGTCATCTTGGGCACCAGGGGACGAAGGAACGAGTCCAAGTACACCGACAGAGGTTCCAATAACGAACCTCTGGTGGCCACTATAGGTCGCCCCGGAGGATGGTTAAGCCGTTTATGCACTTTTGGAACCAAATAGAACTTGGCCATCGTGAAGCTAACGGGATTTAAAAATCTCCATTCTTTGTTAGAAATCAATTTTACTCGTAGTGCTTGATTTGTCAACTCCGAAATACATTTCTGTAAACGGTTACTTGGATCTTCTAACGTTATGGCATAGATGGTAACATCTGACAGTTGACAAAATGCCTCGTCTAAATATTCCTGTCTGTCCATGACCACTATGCCCCCTCCCTTGTCCGCCCGACGAATGACTATATCTGTGCGTGATCTAAGATCTTGCAGTATTTTATTCTCCGCCCGTGATAGTGAGTGGCGTACCTTAGGATGCCGTGTTCGCGACAAACTAGTAACCTCTTTCAAAACTAATTCTTTATACATCATCAATGACGGTGGAAGCGATTCTGGTGGACTCCAGCTTGATTTTAACGGTAAAGGGACTCTGTTTGGTTGTACCATAGGTGTAGAAGGAAGAGGATTCACTTCAAAGTAGGCCTTTAAATGTAATTTCCGAAGAAGTTGTTCAAAATCTATGTGAAATTGAAATAGATCAAATGAAATAGATGGCACAAAAGACAAACCACGATCTAAAATCGCTATCTCATGGGGAGATAGAGAGTATTGTGATATATTAATTACCGAGGAAGCATTGACAGACTCAGGAACGTTTAGATCTGGTTGTATTTTTTGACTTCGTCTGTTCCCTTGGTTGTGATTTTTTTCGATTCTCCTCCCCATTAGAGCCGGATTGTTGAGATCTTTTACTCGAGTCTGATGTACTCCCAGCTTCTGAACTATCCTCAAACTCCACTTGACGTTTCCGTTGTTTCGTTGCCCTATTTTGTTTCTTAGGGTTCAGCCATGGATACACATAGCCACTAGTATAATCATCAAAATCACGCTTAAGTTTCTTCGTTTTTATTTTCTTAACCTCCTCTTTTGTAGTTTCCAGAAGTTTTTTATGGTCCTCCATTTGTTTAGAAAAGTCTACTGGAGCTACTGTCTCCTTTAATTTTTCAATCATACTAGTAATCTCCTGTTGAAGTGTGACCAGACTTTGCTGTAATCTCCTGTTGAAGTGTGACCAGGCCATGTGCTTTGGCACACGTATGGCATGCCGCTCCTGCCCCTCTCCCTCTTCTATAGTTCGATGTGTCAGAGGAGTTGCAGGCCATGTGTGTGCCGAAGCAGATGGCCTGCTGCCTACCAAGGTTGGCCACCCTAGGCAGCTGCCTAGTCCACCTAGTAGATGGCCGGCCTTGTTGACGAGTGTGTGTAGGAATGTACGGACCAATACTTAGTCCACAACGGTCAGCTTTTTTTCACATGCTAGCCACCATGGGTAAAACAACAAATCCTGATATTCAGGCCAGTAGCTGGATAGCAGCTACTGGATTTCAGTCAGTACTGCATCAACTGGAGACTGGTGGTATTCAGCTGCTATCCTGAGAGTACAGTCTGCATAGACATAGATGTCCTAAGAGATGTGGGTATTTATCTGGATAGTATTGGAAATCACCACTGTCTGTATGAGTGTTGGCAGAGGAAATATTTAATGGTACTATCTGTACAGTGCTGCTGAATATTTGGCTCAGAAGGACTTAGGACTCCTCCTACTAAAGCCCACATCGTGTTTTGCACTTTGCCTTTGAAGCAAATGCATGTTAACTGCAAAGCCTCCGCATAGGTAATTAGGGACTGACCAGCATGTCCCCGGCAGTTAATGCTGGGACATAAACTCTAATGTGTGCTCCAGTAATGTTACATCTTTTGAACTCCAGAAGGAGGCTCTCTTTGGCACGATGCAAGTACTACGCTGAGCATTAGCAGTAAATTTGAGAGATTAAGATCATATTCCACTTACACTGCCTTAGAAGTGAGATTCACGACTGCCATAGTATGCACAAAACTAACCCATTAGGAGAAACTACCCCGAGTGAACCTGCGTTGAGCCACATTGTTGCTGAGTGCATGGTAATTGTCCTGGCACTAGTGGTAACGCGTTCTCCACCCATTTCCACCCACCCATCCCCACAACGGCCGATTACTGTGTGTTTTAATATGTGGTGACTGACAGGCCCACATGTTAGTGTTCCTGGCTAGCAGAAGCTGCATAATAAAATGCACGTTAATCAGTCACTGGGTTTAGTGAAAAGAACCGTTAGCTGGTTAGCAGGTCCTACAAACTGGCTAATTCCTTTTGCATATTGGGCCTATAGTGCCCTAAATAAGTTATCGCCAAATTTTCTTTGAATTCAGAAGCTATGCCAAACACTTAGAAGCCAGTGGCTGGAACCTCTATTGGAAAAAATGATTATTAAATTAGACCTTTCAATTTTATTTATTTTATTTTATTTATTTACATTCTCTTATATACCGCGCTATTCTGCATCAGTGCGGTTTACATTGAACAAACTGAAATTACATTGAACAGGGCATTATAACTTGGAGATAACTATTTTACAGGGAACATGAGCTATGGAGGGTTAAGTGGCTTGCCCAAGACCACAAGGAGCACCTGTGGGACTAGAAACCCCAGTCCTTCCGGCCCAAGGTTGCTGTCCTCTAGTGGGATGTATGTATCTTTGGAGGACATTCAGCCAGCAGCTCACCTCACCTAACTTTTCTCTCTAAACTCCTACTCTGTTATTACTGTGTCTTGCTCTCTCTCAGTTCCCTACCCTGCCATTGCTCAATCTTTCTCTTTCCCTTTCCCCCATCCTTTTATCATTTTATTATCCCTCTCTTCCCAGCAGTCTCCCTACCCATTCTTCTATCTCTGTCCTCCCCAAATTAACCATTTTGCTAACACTTACTTCCTAGAAAGCCAGTCAGTAACAATCTCCCAGGAATGGCCCTAGGCATGTTCAGCTGTGCTTTTTGCATAAGGCTTTGCTCCTTGACAGTGCAGTCGCTGGCAGGGATCCGCAAGCCCCACCAGCTCACCAAATCTGGATTGAGTGTATGGCCTCTTTCTGCTGCATGCCCCCAGTCCTGCAGCAGCAGCAGCAGCAATCATAGCTTCCATTCACATGGGGCCTCCAATGCACCAACCAAAATAGGTCAGCACAGCCTGGCTCCTTGTGGCCTTCAAACCATGTCCCCTTAAAGGAGCATCCTGATACTCCACTGCTCGAGAAAGTCAAGCTGGCCAGGCTACGCCCCCCAAAACAGCAGCAATACGAAGAAACCTGCTCTCTCCCCCCCCCCCCCTCATAGCCACCGGCATCACCCTTTGTTCTCTTTTTTAAAAGAAAAATCTCCCAGACCCCTTTTGTGGCCAGCTGGGATTTGCAAATTGCTCCAGCACGAGGGCAGAGAGCACTAAAATCAAGATATTTATTTTAAGCACTGTGATAAGGAAGCTTATCATAGCTCAGGTAGGAGCTATAGAAAAGATGATGTGACTCTGAACAAGCAACCTGTCAGTTCTGGTAGAAGCAAGAAAACAGAGTTTTCACATAAAAGACTACCAGTCCCAGAATGCACCAGGTTTCCAGCAGCCATGAGAGGGGCTGAAGTGAGAAAATGTGTGTGCAATCAAGAGAGCTATGAGGTAATCCCTAAGCACTCATCTCAAAGGGCAGGGCCTGATTCAACACAGCTGCGCTGTGTTAGGGAGGAGCACACATTAGGACAGAATAAGAATAGAGCTTATTCTACAGATAACAGCTACAGAAAGAGCTTCAGGAAAGGAGACAGCAACAGCTTCAAGCTCAAGCACCAGTATCACCTGGAGAAACAGAAGCCAAGCCAAGCGGATAGAGAAAGAAGGAAACTCTCTGGAAGGAAGAGAAGAAAGCCCATTGGATGGTCTGGGAGAGTCCAAGGCAGTACCCATACTGGGAGGTATTCCAAGTGCCAGCAGAGTCCATTGGACTGGAGTCACCCAGAGGAATGGAATGGCAGAGATAGGAATCACCAGTGGCTACCTGAGAGAGAGAAGACTACACGTGGAAGGGACTTTCAGACCTATGCCAGAAGGTATGTGAGGAAAGATCCAGTGTCCAGGGATCAAGATTGGAAGGCTGGACATCAGAACTGGATTACATACTGGCCAGGCTATACAGAGAGGAATTATGATAGCAGGAGAGGCTCAGGTATGAACACTGATCCAGACCCTATCTATAATAGTGAATGGCAGCAAGGGAATAAGCATTCTCATGATAGTGCCTTATGGAAAGACTCGTCTGTGCCAATGTATGATAGTGACCCTATGCTGATTGATGAAGGGGGAGATACAGCAGATGAAACTATTAATTACATGGACTGTTCTCTATCTAAATGCTATTGCTAGCTTTCTGTGAGCAAACACATCAGCCATCACAAAGAAACCTAACTTTGTTCTTTATTTCCACTGCAAACAGCTCTTAAAGCAGGATTTGGGTTCACACAGTAGCAGCCAGCCAGCTAAAGGGTTTCAGCTGGTCAATTGATAGTAATTAAAGCTGCACCTGATTGTGTGTGTGTGAGCAAGGGAGAATCACTGCTGGGATCTGCGTGGAAAATAAGCAGAAGTTAACCTAACAAACAAAGTTTATTCATTTCTTTGTGCCTTTTTATTTGGTAATTATTTGCTAAGAAAACATTAGCTAATTGCCTGACAAGCTGAAGGTTGTTTTCTGATTTGCTTTGTGACTTTATGTTATCCATTTAAACACTGCAAGCAAGTAACCTCATTTATATTGCTACCAAGCATATTTGTGCTGGGTGAATTAAACCCCATCAATAAAAGAAGAATTTTTATTGGCTTTACCACTTGGTTTCACAACTCAATTATTGTCTTCAGCTGTGTTTGGGAGTGAATGAACTACATTACCCACAATACCTTGCAAGAATCATATGAATATATGCATCGTCAAGATTGTGTAAGTTCTCACCCTAGGCAGCCGTCTGACAGCACACACAGGAAAGCTGGGGCTGGGTTGGATTGGATTGGGTTGCAGGTGAAATGCAGAGACCCAGGAGTTACAGGACATGGGATAGGGGGAAAGATGCTTGACACAGGGGAGACAAGGGGACATGCTGGACACAGAGAAGGTGCTGCTTCTATGGTGATTTTATTCACTCAAGCTAAACTAAAGGGTATACGCCTCCTTCCTTTTGTTCACATGGTGACTTCTTCTACATCACTAGAAGGTCTCAGACTCTACAGCATTAAGCTAGAAAAATTCCAGCAATCATGCTTTTTTTTGCATCAACGACCTTTGTTTGTGCTAATATTTTCTTCAATCGGCATAGGTATTCATAAAAATGCTTGCACTCATTATATTCAAAAATCACCCCAAAGTGATCTATAAAATCCCAACGTCTCTAAGTGGTACTGCTTCTGCGTTTCACCAAATGTTTCTTCATGGGTTAATCTCAAAATGAATCAATGCTGCCCATGTCGTGTACTATTTTATTTATTTAACCAATTTTATATACCGTCTTTCTACAAATCAAGACGGTTTACATTAAACATTTAAATAGAGTGTTTCCACTGTTTACATAGAACAAGTAACAAAATATAAATAAAATAACAATGAACTAATTATAAGAATGAAAACAACTATTTACAAAGATATTTACATAGATATCAGTTGTCAGTTGTCAAAATGAATCGATGCTGCCCACGTCGTGTACTACCATTCTCGCCTTCTATCCAAACTGTATTCGCGGCGTCTGTTTGAAGAATCCAGTTGGGATAGAAGGTGAGAATGGTAGTACACGACGTGGGCAGCATTGATTCATTTTGAGAATAACCCCTGAAGAAACGTTTGGTGAAACGCAGAAGCAGTACTACTTGGAGGCGTTGGGCTTTTATAGATCACTTTTGGGTGAATTTTGAATATAATGAGTGCAAGCATTTTTATGAATACCCATGCCGATTGAAAGAAAATATTAGCACAAACGAAGGTCATTGATGCAAAAAAAAGCATGATTGCTGGATTTTTTCTAGCTTAATGCTGTAGAGTCTGAGACCTTCTAGTGATGTAGAAGAAGTCACCACGTGAACAAAAGGAAGGAGGTGTATACCTTTTGGATTAGTTTGAGTGAATAAAATCACCATAGAAGCAGCAGTTTAACACTCAAGAAAGAGACCATACATATCTGTCATTGGACACAGGGAAGGGGCATAGAGGCAAAAGCTTAGTGCTGGACACACTGAAGGACGCAAAGAGGCAAGAGGATAGATGCTAGACAGAGGAGTCGGCATAGGAAGAAATAGGGGAGACATTGGACACATAGGGAGCAAGAAGAGAGATGCTAGAGGAACACAAGGGGCATAAGGAAACTGAATGGATATGCTATGGAAGGGACATGTTAGATGCACAGGAGGGGTGAATAAGGAGATAGATGGGAAAAGCTGGATGCAGAGGAGTGACATGGGGCAAGAGAGGAGATTCTGGACATAGGGGACAAAGGAGCAAGAGTGGAGAAGCGGGATGGACTTGGGAGCATTGGGAAATAGAGAGGACATGCTGGATTCACGAGGGGAGAAGGAATAAGGAAATGAACACACAGGGGAGATGAAGTGGAGATACTGGACACAGGGAGGATAGAGAGAACAAGGGGAAAATGCTGGACAGGGGGAGAGAGGGAAGGATAGATGCTGAATTAGAAGGATGCTGCACACAGAGAAAGATACAGGGGGAGAGATGCTGAACAGTAGGGAAGAGAAAAGGAAAAGTTAATGAAAGGCTTGGGAAGGAGAGAGAGATGGGGGAATGGGAGGATTAAGATTAGAGTTCAATATTAATAGGTAGATTGAAAACTGGATGGCAAGAAAGAAGCATGAAATGTATTTATTATTTATTATTTATTTATTTTGTAATTCTATATCGCACTATTTATCATCAGCGCGGTTCACAAGTAACCAGAGTTGTGCAATGTAGAACAGTCTAACATTGACATTTACAAAGAACAGGGCAAATTAACATGGTGAACGGGTGAACTATATACACTATATACAAATTAGCATAATGGTCGACATATTTGTCTTGTTAGGGACAGGTTGACGTGGGGGGTAGTTTAAAATGCACTGATTGTAGCCTAGGGTACATTGCTCTGTGGGAGCTGCTATGGGTCAGGATAAGGAAGGCTAAGTGATGATGTCAGGAATGGAGAAGTGTTGTAGGAAGAGATAATGTTTGATTGCCTTCCTGAACTGGGGGAGGTTGCTTATGGCACGGACATCTGTATCACATGAATATAGGGAAGGAAGTGAAGAAAATGGAGGGGGTGGGAAAAAGAAGTAGAAGATGCAGTAACTAAAGATTGAAACCAACACGATTAGAAAAACAAAATAGCCAACAATAAAGGTAGAAAACAAATTTACTTTCAAGTTAGTGACTGGAATATGTCAGTATTTACATGTTCTATATTTCTATGCCTCTTTTTCTGTTTGCATTGTGTTGCACTGCATGCGCAGTCTGGCTTCTTGGCTTTAATTTTTGTCTACATATTTCTACTATTAGTTTGTAGACACTTATTCTGAACTTGGTGAGGGTCTATTTATGTTCTACGAGAGTGTGTTTGGTCAGGTGTTCTGTTAGCATGGAGTTTCTATGTTGGAATCTGTAGGAATCTGTAGGAATCTGGCTTCTTCAGTTTTCTCGATAAGTGTATGGATGTTCTAGGGCCCACTGTAGTATTTACAGTGATGCCCTTTTCTGGGTAGGCTCCTTGTTGAGGGAGTTTTGTAAAGTTAGTACTGTTATGGAACAGTAGATTTGCTCTGTGGGCCCTGTGCTGTGTTTTTCACTTTTTGTTTTTGTGGAGCCAACTGCAGGGTGTTGGTGGAAGGTTTGTTGGAATATGGATTGTCTTTGAGATTTACAATTTTGTGTTCCTGAAGATGCTGCCAATGTGAAATTTAAAATATTTTGTCTGTTCAGATTTTGTCAGTTATGGAAATCTCAAATTTCAAGGGAACATCTCAATTTAATTTTAATTGGTGGTCTGATATCTTTACTGGTGCTAATTTCTGGGCTTTTCCAACTCTGGCACAGACTAATCTAGCCTGTGCACCATGATCCTGAATTCACAGCTATCACTTTCTCATTTTATATCTACCCTCCTCATCATTGACTCAGTCATAGCACTGACCAAATAAATCTGGTATGCTAATTTGTATGTAAATGAGGACCCGCACTAAGACTCTGCATATGGCAGCCACCGCCACCACCAGCGCACCGGAGCCCTGCTCTCCACCTCAAGGCCAATCAGGGCCCACCGAGGGACTTTTAAAAACCAGCGCCTCCCAGCCTGTCTGCGCCTGTTGGGCACATGCCTGAGGACCTCGCCAGAGGGCCCTTTGGTGTGGCCCTTAGGCATGGAATTTAGGCATCCAAAAAAGCACTACAGAAACACCAGGTACGCTAAAGTCTATTAGCTATTTATGCAGATGTGACCAGTGTTATGATAATTATTCCAATGATTATAATTGATTTGCTGTCATATAAGGACATAGTGAATCTTCTTAACCTCAAACTGCTAATCTCCTCATTTAATCTCTCATACTGCTATGTAACTCCAGTCTCTTTACAATTATAACAATATTGCATCTTTATGTCTGCAATTTTGTAACAGTCTTGAATCTTTGTACCAGCTCCATCTACCACATTACTCCCTAGTCACTAGTTTATAACAAGTACCAGTCACCTAATTTAGCTCACACAGTGAATTACCCCGCTCAGAACCAAGACTCCATTTAACCCCCTTATCGCATCTAGTACTCTTACTTACATTCCATTAGTTGCTTTCTCTTCTCTTACAATACATCCAATCACAAATAGAATGTCAGACATACTCACCATTCTATAACTCATACTTACAATAGTTCATCCCACACTTCTCAAAGACCTCATTCCCAACAACAGAACCTGATGCCCATCATATGTAGCTATGACCAAAGATGGCAAGGAGTTCCACACTTCGATATGAAAGCATATCATACTACTTGCCACATTCACCTAATCCACATTGTATGTCAACCACCAGAACAAAGTCGTGGACACAATCCCCTGGATAACCAACAACTAGCTTGTATGCTCGTTAATACACGATCCATCCAAAACAAATGGCCCATAATCATAGACTATTTAGAATTCCATAAGTTAGACTTGTTATTCATAACATAATCATGGTTAACTGATGCAGATACAGTCATCACAAATCAAATCAAGCTCCCCAAATGTGTCCTCTTCAACTGCCAAAGATTTAATAATCTTATATATAATTCAAATACCCTGGATGCCATCATGATCTTGAATGATCACCTTTCAACAGCCCTGTTTTACCGCGCCCCCCTCATCATGTGCTTATGACCTCTCTGTTGTTCTCGACATGACATGCAACTACTCCATGAAGAAAAAGTCACTCTGGATACTAGACCTTAATCTCCCCACATGCTCGGTGAAGCATGCCTCCACCTTTCTTGATGTTATGATTTTTTTAGGCTTTAATCAGCAAATATAGGCCTCTATCCACACCAGCCGTAATACCTTGGATCTCATCTTCTCTCCTACATCTACTTAGTTTGTTGGCGCTCTGCATCAACTACATATCATACCAATATCTTGGTCGGACCACCACAAAGCCATCTTTTTCTGTATCCCCCTTATCCTCAATTGATCCCCTGCCTTCTGCAAACCAAACACTGCCTCATCCTCAACGTTTTTGACTATTCATCAAAGAAGAATTCCTAGAAGATACACTGCGCAATCTTAAAACTGACACCTCTGACATACTTGAATTAGTTTATACATTGAACTCCACCTTAAGTAAAGCTGCACCCCTTCCACCTCAGACAAAAACCAACAAATGGAACAGCGCTGTGATCTGGTACCCAGCTGACTTAAGAGAATCCCTGTGTCAGCTAAGGAAATTAGAGCGAAAATGGTGTCACTCTAAGCTTCAACTTGACAAGACCATTTACATGAAGACCTTACAGGAGCCTCGCAACACAATTAATTTGAGAAGAAGAGAATACCACACCAACATCCTTATGCGCTCTATCAACAGACCCGTGAGCTTTTCAGAATCACTCAGACTTTAATAAAAGACAATACAAAGCAATACTCTGGAAGCATACCACACCCACAGGTCTTCACTAATTTCTTTAAGAACAAAGCTAATATGTCTTCTAACCTTTATAATACTACTATGACTCCACCAGTCATCCCTCCTGCATCAGCCAATTATCCAAACACTGATATAGCCATCCCTGCATCCAGCATCTCTGCTTCTACTAACAATAGTGCCATTAACAATAGCCAGTGACCTCTGTTCCACTGAATATTGACTCCACCAGACCCGTGCTAAGCACTTTCCACCCTTATTCAACAGAACAAACAGAGGTCATAATAAAAGAACACAACACAATCACTTCTCCAGCATATCCTCGTCCATCATTTTGGATGAAATCAGCACACCCTGAATTAAGTAATTACATCCACCACCTTATAAAGCTCTTCTTCTCCAAAGGCCTGTTTCCAACCCCTCTAAAAGCTGCACCAATCAGACCCCTTCTCAAGAGTCCTAAATTAGATCCTGCTGATGTAAACTTCTACAGGCCCATATCAAGCCTGCCCTTTCTGGCCAAGATAACGGAGAAGATTGTACAGCAGCAAATCCAAGATCACATTGATGCACATTATCCTCTAGATGACAACCAACATGGATTTTGCCTACAGCATGGTGTTGAGACGCTACTCGTCACCCTGATAAATAATCTAGTATTAGGCACGAGCAAATCCAAACAAGGATTTATCCTCATCTTTCTTGATATTGCGTCTGCCTTCGATACAGTGTCCCACAACCTCCTACTTACCCAGCTACAGTCTAAAGGCATTGAAAACCTAGCAGACTGGTACAGGTCATACTTGTCAGACCAACAGCAAAAGGTATGCATAGGTATGCAAGCTTCATCCAGTTATGTACAAACACAAGGCATAGCTCCTCCTTATCCGCCCTACTGTTTAATATTTACATTCAGCATATTTGCTCCATCATCAAATCATACAATTTGCTCTACCGCATCTGTGCTGACGATGTGCTGCTCTACACTCCCTTCTGTACTACCAATCCAAACTACTCAAAATCATAGACTGCTTTAATGCAGTATCTGATTGACTGAAACTTCATAACTTAAGAGTAAATTTCAGCAAATCCGAGGTTCTCTTCATTACTAAGGACCCTTCATTCATACCCTCTTCCACATTACTAGTGAAGGATCCTGAGCTAACCACTACGCAAGAAGTCTGATACCTAGGCATCACCCTAGACCAGGAATGGGCAAACTACGGCCCGGCGGACCTTTTAATCCGGCCCGCGGAGCGCTAGCTCTTCTGCACGCTGCCTAGGATGGGCCTGGGCCGCAGCACACTGCAGTACCCGCAGACCTGGTGCTTCATCGACTGGCGCACCAACACCAACTCGATGGCACTTAACCACAACAACATCCACACAGATCTCTCCCCCAGCCAGCACATATTGGTACTTTACATAATATAAATCCCCAGTTATTCTGCCACTTTAAAACTGTTAAAATTAAATATTTAGATTTCGGCCTCTTTAAGTTATGTTAAAGAAGCTGTGGCCCGTTCCGACTCTTCTGATAACGCCTTCTATAGACCAGCAGCCTCACTCTGCTGTCTGACCCATCCCAAAAGCCTCAGTTCATTTAAAGGCCCCCAATGGCTCCCAAGCCTATTCATTTTTTCCCTGGGGCCCTGCTGACTCATTTACTGGTGCCCCAGGCTCCTGTATGAACTTTGGGCCTTCCAGGCCCCCATACCAGCTCCTCCTCTAGCATCGGGGACAGCTGCGGTCTTTGTGGCTCCTCCCGATGCCTGCAAGCAACCCCCACTGTGATCAGGTATAGTCGTGTATTCCGTGGCTTCCCCAAATTGCAGTCCCAGGCTGGGCCCGACAAAAAACCCAGGCCTGCACCTGCGACTCAATATAGACTCCATTTTCCCCCTATATTGCTGCAGTGGGCTGTCCTTGGCTGCTCCTTTAGTCCCAATACTCCCTCCCTTTCCTTTTTCCTTTAGCTGCGGCTGCTCGCTTGCTTTCCCTGTGGCTGCGGGGAAAGGAAAAAATCCCATTCCGGCTGCTACAAGCAGTCACAGAGCCCCAATGCTCTTCAATAGTATTAAATAAAAAAAACTTCAGCACTCTCCAGCAACCCCGGATCCGCACCAACAACCCTGGAATCTCCCCAGATAAATCTTTTTTATTTTGTTTTTTTCTCATCTAGTTACAGTAATATCGGTGTGGGTGTATTTCTCATATCTGGAGGTCTCATCTAAATTGATGCTTTCCTGCTATCATTTCCCTGGATTCCGGCATCACATACTGGGGCTTTATGATAAGCTTCCTGGTTCCTGATAGACTTGCCATATTTAAACTGTCTGAAATCCTTGCAAAGCCACTTTATATTATAATTTTAGTTGAGAATTTCTTAAAATCGATACTAAATTAATGATTGTCTCCATTTTCTATTTACAACTTGGCAAGTTTGCTTTCTACAGTATTGTCAGTTAAGGCCATAAGCTCTAAAGAACATTCATTGAGAAACACAGATGATGAGAACATTTCTAGTTTCTGAGTGATTTTTTTTCTTTGTATTTAGCATAGGGCTTAGACCAGGAATCTGATGCAATCTTAAAGGAGAACTTCCACTCTCTTCCACTAAAAGAGTTCTATGCCTCACTTAAAGATGACTGTTTTCCAAACCTCCGGGGGATGGCACAGAAGATTCTGGGCTTGTTTGGCTCGACCTACGTGTGTGAGCAGACGTTCAGTGTCATGAACATCAATAAATCTCGTCACAGATCCCAGTTAACTGACCAACACCTCAGATCTATTCTGCGAATTGCAACAACAAAGCCATCTCCTGACTTTGATGCCTTAACAAAAAAGGGAGACCAACAACACTGTTCCCACTAAAATTGAAGGTACTATTTTATGAAAGAAATACATTGCATAAACGTTTTGTAAAATAACTCTTTTTATGCTTTTCTACCTTAAATTAATCTAAACATTTAATGTTACAAATTTAAATTTAATTTATATTAATTCACACATACACACCGTCCATCTACTCTTCGTCCGGCCCCCGGGTCCAATATATGAACCCATTGCGGCCCTCGAGTCAAAAAGTTTGCCCACCCCTGCCCTAGACCAACATTTGACAATAGAGCCACACATAAACATTACCAAAACAATATACCCAAAATTATAGACCCTTCGTCATCTACACCCCCTTCTTGAAGATTCTGACTTCCGTACAGTATTCCAAGCTTTGATCACCCCACATTTCGATTATGCAAATATCATTCTCCATGGTCTCCCAGAGTATGCAATACACTCTCTTCAAATGGCTATGAATACGGCAGCAGAAACACTGGTTGAAGCCTCAAGATACAAACATGTTACTCCCATCTTAAGATACCTACACTGGCTCCCCATTGTTAGCCGTCTCAAGTATAAGTCTCTCATCATAACATTTAAAATACTGCATAACCTCTGTGCTCATGCTCTTAATGATATTCTACAATGGACACCGGACAACGGAGTAAAAAGATCTACTATGGCAGACACTCTCTCAGTCCCTTCTATAACAAGAAAAAGTTCCCAGTTTGCAAATACCTGAGCATTCAAATTATATGCACCACCTCTCTGAAACTCTTCTTCCCCCCCCCCCAATCAATGCCATCTCTGACCTAGCTACTTTAAGAAAACTATTCTGCTATATTATTTTTAAAGATATAGTGACCAGAATTGCACACAATATTCAAGGTATGGTCACACCATGGAGCGATACAGAAGCATTATAATATCATTGGTGTTATTTTCCATTCCTTTCCTTATGATTCCTAGCATTATTTTTTCTTTCTTGGCTGCGGTTGCACACTGGGCAGAAGGTTTCAACATAGTATCCATGATGATGCCCAGATCCTTGTCCTGGGTGGTAATTCCTAATTTGGAACCCTGCATTGTATAACTAGTTTGGGTTGCTCTTCCCTAAGTGCATAGATTTGCACTTGTCCGTATTAAAGTTCAGCTGCCATTTGGATGCCCGATCTCCCAATTTTTCACAATCTTCTTGTGTTTTAACAACTTTGAATAATTTTGTATCATCTGCAAATCTTATCACCTCACTCATTATTCCTAGTTCCAGGTCATTTATAAATATGTCAAAAAGCATCGTGCCCAGCATAGATCCCTGGGGTACTCCACTATTCACCTTCCTCCATTGAGAAAATTGGCCATTTAGCCCTACTTTCTGTTTTCTTTCTTTTAACCAGATTCCAATCCACAATAGTACACTGCCTCCTGTCCCATGACGTTTTAATTTCCCCAAGAATCTCTCATTAGGACCACTGTCTAAGGCTTTTTTGAAAATTGAGATATGTGATATCAACCAGCTCACCCTTACCTACTTGTTTTTTTCACACCTTCAAAAAATATAATGCAACAAGACTTCCTTTGGCTAAATCCAGTTAAGCTTTGTCCCCACTAAACCATCTGTTCAGTAATTTTATTCTTTATAATCGTTACAACCATTTTGCACGGTAGTGATGTCGGGTTCACTGGTCTGTAGTTTCCCAGATCACCTCTGAAACTTTTTTATTTTTAAATGGCATTGGGGACTATGTCAAGATGGCAGTTTCCTAAGTTGGTTGTGGCAGCGGCGTTTCAGATGGGTAAGAAGCATAAAGATAAGGGGGTTCTGCAGCCCTCCAAAGCCTCCACAGCTTCCCCACTAATTTCTTCAAATAGTGTTGGACCCTTGGATGCTTTCCTCACTCGTCTGCCATGGTCTCTGGCTCCGGGGGAGTTTACTCCACTAGCAGATACTTTGGGGCTGGTAGTCCAGTCTCTGAGTTGGAGTTGTCATCTTCCTCCCCTGATACTGGCCTGCACTGAAAGCAGCGTGTCTTCAGTAGTCTCCTGGTGAATGCCGGCTGCCGCGACTTTTGCTGGAAGTGCCGGAGCAACTAGAGCAGCAAGGCCCTTGCACGGGAGCGATTGAGGCAGGAAGTGGGCTTGCCCTGGATCAACCTCAAGACATTCAGGCTGTGGTGCAAGAAGGCGGGAGCCGGTCACCAGTGAACCTTTGTCGTTTACTATTGAAAGGCCAGCAAATTTTACACTTGCATCTAAATGGTCAGCTATTGTTTCACTGGGAGAAGCTATATTACCCCGTGTCTTCTCTTGCTATAAAAGTTAATGTAAATTCAACTAACATTGAACAGCTTTCTAACACAGTTGAGGTAATTAAAACTGAGACATTAGACGTTCAACCTAAGCTGATGTCACTCCAATCTCAGTCTGAACTTTTTATTAAGAACTTTGCTATGGTGGACTCTAAATTGGAACATCTTGAGACTCTGGCTAGGGCAAATAATCTGTGGTTAATAAATTTTCCACATGCTGTTTATGTTTCGGCGAGAGATATGTTCAGTGAATACCTGGTGGATATATTGGCAGTCCCGCAGGCCTCTCTTCTCCAATAGTAAGCATGTTTTACCTTCATAAAGGTAGGAGAGTTGTCTCCCCAGTGGGCATGGAGGCCCAAGGTGGTGATACTTTGAATTTAACTGATATGTTAGAATCTGCGTGGGAAGAACCTGCTGTCTCTGGTACTTTTCTGATTACACTTGCCCTTTTGTTGGAAAGAGTGGCTGTTAAGGATCTTCTTCCGTACCCCGTTTTTTGTTTGTGGGCTAGGGTGAGAGGACAGCTTTTGTTGCATTTTGTGCTTAGAAATAGCTTTCTTGTATTGTTTATTATGCTGTTTGTCTCTATTCTGTACAAGGATATTTTTGTTAACTTTCTTGGATAAATGTGAAAATTGCATAAAGATAAAATAAAAAAATAAAAAATAAATTGCCATTCCTTTGGCTACTCTCCTTAGTCATGGTTTAATGGGAGAAAGCTAACATGGATTTAGCCATGGAAAGTCTTGTCTTGCTAATCTGTTATTTTTATTTATGGTGTGAATAAACAGGTAGACAAAGTTGAGCCAGTCAACATAGCGTATCTGGATTTTCAGAAATCCTTTGATAAGGTCCTTCATGAGAGACTTGGTGAAATTAAAAGATAGCAGAGAGTAAGGCTAAATGGCCAATGTTCTTAATGGAGAAAGGTGAATAGTGGAGTACTCCATGGATCTGTGTTGAGTCCGCTGCTTTTTAACATCTTCATAAATGACCTGGAAATGGGGGTATAATGAATGAGGTGATCAAATTTGCAGATGACACAAAATTATTCAAAGTTATTAAAAGAGGATTGTGAAAAATTGCAAGAGGACCTTGATAAATTGGAAGACTGCATGTACAAATGGCAGATTACTAGCAGTAGGTCCTGCTCTTCATATAACCGCTAGTTTATCACAGTATTAAGAACTGTAGTAAGTAAACAGTGATTGCATTGGAACTAATGAGTTTTTCTGGGTCAATACATTTTATTATTTGTGATTAAGTTTTTTGGTTGCTATGCTGCTTGCCCTGTTTGCTTTGTAATGATTGGACATCAGAAATGTAAAGACAGCTACATTAGGCATTTTTAAAGGAAGGACAGGAAAAAAAGTGTACGGAAAAGATCACTGCAAAAGAGGAAGTCTGGCAATACATTGGGCTGATACAATAACAGCACATATGGATTCCACTCTACCAACAATTAGCTGCCTGATTGAAAACCAAATGCAGTTCAGGACAACTATCCGCAGGATTGCTATGAGTCCACATTGATATGGCAGCATTTATTAGAAGGAAATGAAAGAGACTCCTATCACTTTGTTTAAATAATATGACAATTTAATAGTGATTATATATGTAAATTCTCCATTGCATCCATTTAGATCATGTTTCAGATTTATCCTGAGAATATGAAATTATATTGAAATGTTATATTATTTCCTCATTTTTATCTTATTGTATTTTCAAAACATTAATGTTCAAAGAATACATGAAAAGTCATAAATCTGGAAGGAGGTGGAGATGCAGGCTAGGGGGGTGATGTTACCTCTGGATGAAATCTCAGAAATTTCTTTGGACGAGAGGAGGAAAGCACAGAAAAGATTATTTATTTACGTATTCACTCTTTCTCAGGATGTCGTGAGCCTCCTTATGTGAGGTTACAAAAAGCAGTGAAAAACCCCACAAAAAAAAAAAAGAATGAAAGGGTTCTGGTGGTTGGAGGAGGAAAGAGATTCCACGGCCTTTTCCAGATGACACAAAAAATTCTCAACTCACAAAAGTCCTGAAAAATATTGAAGTCCATACCAAGGGGTATCTTAAGTAACAACAACCTCATTTGGTGTATTCCTAACAAGATTGTGCATGTTTTGGTCAAACAAAGACAATAAAAAGTACCAAGAAAAGCAGTAATATCCCCAACGTCTCTTACTGTATCTCAAGTTCATGGATTTTGAGCAAACTCCTTCTCGTCTTCTCTTCTGTTTTTCAAAGTCCCACACTCTTCAGGATCTCCTGTACTGTATACTCGCAGCAGTCATTTCTCCTAAGATTAAAATCTTCTGTAGAATTTATATTAAGTTCATTTACTGTCAGTGCATCTGTATCCAAAATACCATAAAACTGCAATTCCCTCTTTAGAGGAAAGATACAGGGAAAAATAGCAAAATTCCCCAATAGTACAAATATGATACAATCTCTGTCTCCCTTGATGTCCGATACGCAGGTACCAGCATCAGGTCCCTCATTATTCAGTTTGAACTTCTAAGGGTGTTTGAATGGGATGTACCTTCTTGGTTCCCCATTCTCCTCAGGGGTTTGGTAAAACTTTTTTAGAGTGAGTTTTTGTGCATAGGCCCAAATATCCAATAACTTCACGGATGATAAATATAGTTTTCACTCAGTTATGTCAAATAACAGAATACGAGATATAATCAAAAAGTATCGAGACTTGCTATATAGCTATATAACAATATGTCACACCATGAAGCTATTAAGCATGCAGTAACCTAGTTATGCGCTGTGCATGTGCAGAGTGTAGCATGGCTGCAGCACACCTGTACGTTTCTAATTGCATGATGTTTGGTATCGTGTAAAAGCAGTTTGTCAGATTTACAATGAGTGAAAAAATTGAACAGTGAATTTGCATTAAATTCTGCCAAAAACTTGGAGATCCATTCAAAGAGACTTATGACAAGTTACAGCAAGTGTATGGCGATAAATGCATGAGTCATGCTCAAGTTTATGACTGGTACAAACATTTCTAAGTGGGCCGCCAAAATGTTGACCGTACAAACATTCTGGAAGGCCATCCATTAGCAGGAATGAAGACAAAGTTGAAGTAGTGTGTGCCGCAATATGCGCAAGTCATCGATTGGCTATCAAGGAACTTGCTGAGGACACGGACATCAGTTTCAGGTCAGTACAATCCATTTTTACTGTTAATTTCAGGGTGAGACATGTCTGCAAAATTCATTCCAAAGCTTCTGTCCCTGACCAAAAAGAAGATCGACTGCAGCCAGGGGGTTGTTGGGATGCGATGAAAATGCCTGAGATTTTATCAAAAAGATTATTACTGGTGATGAATCATGGGTTTATGATTATGACCCAGAAACTAAGACTCAATCCTCCCAATGGAAGAGTCCAGACTCCCCCAGACCCAAGAAAACTCATCAGGTAAGAAGCACCATCAAGGTCATGCTCACAGTTTTCTTTGATTACCAGGGTATTGTTCATCATCAGTATGCTCCAAAAGGACAAACCATTAATAAGGAGTACTACATCCAAATTGTGACTCATTTGAGAGATACAGTTCGTCAAAAGAGGCCCGAGTTGCACAGGAATGGTGAATGGTTCCTTAATCACAATAACGCCCCAGCTCACTCACCACATCTTGTCCAGCAGTTCTTGGCCAAACACCAAATTGAGTAAGTGCATCAGCCTCTATACTCACCTAACCTCGCACCCTGTGACTTTTTCTTGTTTCTAAAACTGAAATCATCACTGAAAGGCAGGAGATTTGACGACTTGGAGACCATTAGGCAAAATTCAACACAGCAGCTTCACAGCATAACAAAAGAGGCATTTCAAAATTGTTTCCAGCAGTGGCAGGAATGCTGGAGGAAATGTGTTTTATTGGAAGGGGACTACTTTGAAGGAGACTGAGTGCAATAACTGTAAGTGTTATACTTCTTGTATTACTGTACAAAGTCTCGATACATTTTGATTGCACCTTTCTTGAAAGCACATACAAATGTTGACTAAACATAGAAGACTGAGTGTGTTGAAAGAGGATATGAAGATGTTTTGCAGCCTGAAAGCATTGTTGCAGGAATATTTTGCTAATCATGAATGTATTTTTCTTTGCTAGTGTATTTTTGTGATTGGACCTCCTAATTGGCAGAGGTCCTTAGACAGGAAGGTTGGCTCTTAAGCAAAATAATTAGAATCTACAAATTTGATTTAAACATCAGATTTCATTTTTGTAACTATGGGAAAGTGGTTGCAGTGTTTTGAGAGGTAAACACTTGAAACAATTAGAGAAAAAATAAATGCAAAAACAATCTTTGCTTTACAAGTGGAACATTTAGAAGTAACAAGGAAAATAAATGTTAAGTGGTGATTTTAGAAACTATTTGTGCTTTGGACATTTGAAAACAGGCACACAGATGTCTAAATCTAGAGATGTCCCAAAAAAACATTTTAGAAGCCAGTTATAAAGACTTTCCCAGTGCAAGGACAGCTGAGGAACCGGTAGGGATTTTGGTAGGTCTCCCTCTTTTTCTTCAACAGGTACCAAAGCTCCACCAACTAAGCAATGGCTGAGAAAAATTGTATTGCTAAAGCTGTTGCCCCTATTACAGCTTCTACCTCTGTCCAGACAGAAATCCTAATGCCAATTAAAGGACCGGTTCCATGTGCAGGATGCCTGCATGCTGAGGCTCTCAGCAAACATTGGAAGAGCTCAGGAAAGAGGTGTCTAGACTGAGAAGCATTCAAGACGGTGAGAAGTACAGTGACAAGATGCTTCTTGAAATATCTATAGGTGGAGATGGGACACTACAAAAGAAGAAGGTTGGACACAAGTCCACCAGAGCCTGCAGTATTAGCACTCCAACTCTTCTAGCCCTTGAATTGAAGAACCAATTTGCAGCCCTGGAAATGAAGGAGGTGGAAGCATCCGAAGAAAGGAAAAAAACACACACCTCGAGTACCCCAAAGAGTCAGTCACCACAATGAAGGAAGGTTAGTGATGATTGGTGACTCTTTCCTGAGCAGTACTGAGGCATCCATCTGCTGACCAGATTTGATGTCCAGAGAGGTGTGCTGTCTGCCAGGTGCCAAAATCTGAGATGTTATGGAGAGTTTGCCGAGACTCATCAAGCCTACTGACTATTATCCTATGTTGCTCCTCCATGTCAGCACACATGATACTGCTAGGTATCCCTCTGAGCATATCAAATGTGACTTTATCACTGAGACAGAAGGTGAAGCAGATAGGTGTGCAAGTGCTGTTTTCAATCCTCCCTGTTGAGGGTAAAAGCCGAGGCAGAGAAGCTTGCATCCTGGAGATGAATGCATGGCTGCGTGAATGGTGTCATCAAGAACGTTTGGTTTCCTGGACCATGGGATGATGATCTAAGGGCTGCAGAGCAGAAATGGTGTCCATCTGTCCAAGAAGGGTTGAAGCGTTTTCAGCAACAAACTGGCTATACTACTGAGAGGGCTTTAAACTAGATTCGATGGGGATGGGTGAAGAGAGCTCCCAGATAAGTGAAACATTAAATACCTGTGTAGAAATGGGTAAAAAGGGCAACATCTGGAAAGCGGTGTGTAGAAATGCCTGGGAAATAAGATCCCAGATGTTGAGACTTTAATGGAAGTAGCTAACTTGGATTTAGTGATGGTTACGGAGACATGGTTCACAGAAAGCCATGGCTGGGATGTAATTATACTGGGCTATATTTTATTTAGGAAGGACAGGGTAGGAAGAAGGGGAGGTGGTATGGCACTATATGTTAAAAATAATATTAAAGCTATAGAATTGCATGGCTTAAAAGGAAGAGAGCAGGCACTATGGCATAAACTAGAAAGAGGAAAAGGGAAATCCATTTGCATTGGAGTTATATACAGATCCCCATCACAGGGGGTAGAAGTGAACAAAGATTTAATACAAGACATACACAGTTTTGCTGTGAAAGAAGAAGTGCTAAAAATTTGTGATTTCAATATGCCAGATGTGGACTGGCACATCCCTACTGCGGTGTCATCTAGAAGTAAGTAGACCCTGGATTCTCTACAGGGAGAACTATTCAGACAATTGGTAACAGAACCCACACATGATAGGACCATACTGGACTTTGTGCTTACCAATGGGGAAAGTGTATCTGATGTTACAGTGGGAGATCAACTCACATCCAGTGACCACCAGATGGTATGGTTCAGTATTAGTACTAGGGCTGATAAAATCCATTCAAAAGCTAGGGTTTTAGACTTTAGGAAAACTAATTTTGCAAAGGTGGGACAATACCTTAGAGAGTCGTTAGTGCGATGGGAACAGCTGGGGGATGCAGAAAAACAGTGGGTAAAACTGAAAGGGAATATTTTAAGGGCAACAAGCCTTTTTTGTTAGAAAGGTAAATAAATGATTGGGGGCGGAGCCCGATGTCCAGCGGGATGGTCGCATAACGCTGAGGCTCCCGAGAGGCCTACTCAGAATCCTGAATTAACACCGTATATACTTAAACTTCTGCCCGAATCTTGCCGGGGCACATTGGTGAGATGGCCGGGACTAAACCCATGCGCCTGGAATTTGGATCTCCAGCAGCTTCTCATAGCAAACGCTCCAAAACTGAACCCCCGTCCCCGCAGAAGGGGCTGGCTTCGCGCGAGGGCCCCGGAATGCAGCAGGAAATCCTTGCAGAGATTAGAGGGGTTAAGGACCTCGTGCAGTCAAATGGTGAAGCACTCCGAGCGCTGCGGGAAGATCTTGGTATTCTGCAGGGCAGGCTAGAGGGGCTCTCTTCGCGTCAAGACAAAATGGAGAGCATCTTGGACTCCCATGTGGCCCGGTTGTCCCAACTCGACAAAGTTGAACGCCAGGTACGGGCCTTGCAGAAAGAAGTGGAAGATGGCAATAATAGAGCGCGCCGCAATAACCTACGAATCGTGGGCATACCGGAGGGAGCGGAATCGGGAGACATGAAAGAGTTTTTATGTCAAATCCTCCCTTCCCTGCTTCAAATTGCCTTTACCAAAGATTTGGAGATCGATCGTGCTCATCGGGTACCCACAAACATAATGCTCAACAGGACGACCCCGCGGCCTATCATCTTTCGACTTTTGCGATATCAACATGTGGAGCAAATTCTCAGTGCTTCTCGGGCCAAGGGCCATATGGAGTTCAAGGGCCACAAGATCTCCTTCTATCCTGACTTGGCTAAACCCACGGTCGACCGCCGAAAGCGCTTTCTGGAATTTCGGCCGAGGCTTCAACATCTACAAGCACGCTATGGCCTGATGTATCCGGCCAAGCTCCGAGTCACCCTTCACAATCAGACAAGAACATTTGAGGACCCTGATCTACTAGCGGAGTTCTTGGATTCTAAAGAGGCCGACTTGATGCGCTGACTTCCAGAATATTCCTGCAAGTATTCTCATATCCGCTGTGCCTGCCATATTGGATTAGTCGCGGCTCAGCAAAGAGTCTGGCGAGGGCGGTTCGTTGCCTTATTTTGATGCTATCCGTGACCCGACTTCATCTACCCACTGTAGCCTCGATGAGTCTCAGAGACAGTGTTACTCATGGACTCTGGTGTTTCTTTTCTTTTCATGTCTTCATTTTCCTCTCTGGGGCCTCCTCCCGCAGACATCTGGTCGCCATATTCATTGGGGGTTTTGCTTCTTCTCTAAGATATTTTGGTACATACTTTTCAATATAGGGTGTATTAGCCAGCAGACTCGGTGATTATGTCATTGTTGCACAGTTTTTTGATTATGTTGTATGTTTCAAGCGTCCTTACCTAAAATGTTTCTTACTGATCAATGGCACCATGTAAGATTTTCTCTCGAACGTCTAAGGAATCAATAATCCGATAAAACGGAAGACAAATTTAAACTATCATGTCATGCAGCCGCGGGCTTGATTTTCCTTCAAGAAACGCATTTAAATTCGCAGGCAACTCTTAAACTCAATATTAAACCTTACATGGTGGTCGCCTATTCCCCAGCCGTTTCTAAGAAATGTGGGGCTGCCATACTTGTTAGGAAATCTTTGTATGCTACTATTCTTGCGAATAGTTCAGATACAGCAGGTGGATGGTCCAGAGTTCACCTCAAGATAGGTAGCATTGAAGTATCATGTATATGCCTTTACGCTCCTAATGTGGATGACCCTGCCTTTCTCGTTGCCATTGCTCAGGTTGCGCAGGCCTCTGCTCATACTGCATTGATCATAGGGGGGGATTTCAATTTAGTTCTTGATCCCCAGATTGACTAACAGCCGCCTAGGATAAGTGGTCCCCCCAAGAGTCCCATCACGTTTATCTCTTTGATCAAAGATCTTGCTTTGGTAGATCTCTGGAGGTTACTACATCTCAATGAGCTTGACTTTACATTCCTCTCTTCTTCTCACTAATCCCAGTCTCGCACAGATTTCTCTCTGATATCAATACTGATAGCCCCTCAGGTGGCCACTGCAAAGATTCACTCCCAACATATTTCAGATCATGCTGCTAGGTATTCAATCTATCTTACACCTTTGCGAGTTTCTCCCTTGGCAGATTGTGGGACTCCGCTCTGTGGCGGAGGTCCCCTCTCTTCCTAAGAAGGGTCGCTTTCTCTTTGATTTCCTTCTGGGCATAGTCATATGCTTAATCACGAAGAATTGGAAGGATAGCTCTCGACTTACTGTCAATGCATGGTGGAACCTCGTCTGCTTATATAGTGAATGTGAGCAGACGTCTCGGAGAGCTATCCCCCATACCCAAACTCATTTTGTTTGTCTAAATGGCTGATGCTCAATGATCATGTACAATCTGCTCATTGTTTCGACATGTCTGTTTAAGGTGCACTCATCATGTTTCAGATCACCGTTAGGTTTTGTAACACGATTATGTCAGTACACGCCCGCTTTGGGAATGATTAGTTTTCTAGAGAAGAAGCAGGGGGGAGGGGGGTGGTAGGGGTTTGCTTTGATGTATGTATTTCACTTATGTATCTGTCTTTTAGCTGTATGTCTTCCTTTCCTCTGTTGTTATAAAACAAAAATAAAGAATTAAAAAAAAAAGAAAGGTAAATAAATGTAAAAGGAAAAGGAGGCCGCTATGGTTCTCAAAAGAAGTAGCTGAGATGGTGAAGAAAAAGAGGTAGTCCTTCGTGAAATACAAGAGATCACAGAGAGGGAAAGACAGGCATCTATATTTGGAAAAACTTAGAGAAGTTTGCAAAGTAGTCAGGAAAGCAAAGGTACAAAAAGAAGAAGAAATAACCAATGCAATAAAATGCATAGATAAGACATTTTTCAGATATGTTGGTGAGAGGAGTATGCAGAAACTGATGAGGATAAAGCAGGATTGCTTAACAAATATTTCTGTTCTGAGTTCACAGATGAAGGGCCTAGATCAGGACCTCAAAAAACACCCAAAGATAGCAACAGAAGTGATGGGAATCTCAAACGAGTTTTAGAAGAATGTGTTTGAGAGCAACTAGCTAAACTAAAAGTAGAAAAGCCATGGGTCTGGATGGGATACATTCAAGAATACTGAGGGAACTTGGGGACGTTCTAGTGGCTCCACTATCTGACCTTTTCAATGCCTCTTTGGTGTTGGGAGTGGTGCCAGAGGACTGCAGAGAGATACATGTGGTCCCTTTACACAGAAGCGAACGCAAGTTTGACATTGAGAACTACAGGCCAATTAGTCCAACCTCTGTGGTTAGTAAATTATTGGAAAGGCTACTAAAGGAGAGAATAGTGAGGTTTCTGGAGTCCAATGGATCATAGGATGTGAAGCAGCATGCATTCACCAGAGGTAGGTCTTGTCAGATAAATCTGATAGATTTCTTTGTCAGGGTGACCAGGGAGTTGGACTGAGGGAGAATCCTAGATGTGGTGTATTTAGATTTCATTAAACCCTTTGACACCATTCCACACAGGCGACTTATAAACAAACTGAGGGCCCTAGGGATAGACCCTAAAGTTACTGATTGGGTTAGAAATTGGTTGAGTGGGAGGCAACAAAGGGTACAGATAAATGGAGCTCACTCTGAGGAGAAGGAGGTTACAAGTGGTGTGCCCCAGGGATCTGTCCTTGATCCAATTCTTTTTAACATTTTTGTTAGTGATATTGCAGAAGGACTGTTGCATAAGGTTACATAGTATCATAGTAACATAGTATATGACTGCAGATAAAGACCAGTATGGTCCATCTAGTCTGCCCAACCAGGCGGTAAGAGTAGGTGTCCCTGCCGCTCCGTGCAGGTCACCCTTCCCCATGACTTTGTTTAGGGGTGTACCCACCGCTCCATGTAGGTCACCTCTATTTGTTGAGATATATGATTATTTTGATTTTATCCTGTTATTATAAAGGGATCCACTGTGTCTGTCCCAAGTCACTTTGAATTCCATCACTGTATTTGCCCCCACCAGTTCCATCGAGAGGGCTTTCCAAGCATCCACCACACTTTCAGTGAAAAAGTATTTCCTGACATTGCCTTTCAGTTTACCCCCTTGCAGCTTCATGTTATGCCCTCTAGTTTTACAGCTTCCCCATCTTTGTAACAGGTTTGTTTGTTCATTAATACTCTTTAAGTATTTAAAGGTCTGAGAGTGGAGGAGTAGCCTAGTGGTAGAGCAACTGCCCAGCACCCAGAAGATCAAGGGTTCAATTCCCATTGGCACTCCTTGTGACCTTGGGCAAGTCACTTTACCCTCCATTGCCTCGGAAGAAAAAGCTGGCAATCAACTTCTGGTGATACATTGCCAAGAAAACCCAGAGGTAGCTGGGTCACTATGAATCAACAATGACTTGATGGCACTAAAAAAAAAAAAAGTTCTGAATTATATCTCCCCTATCCCTCCTCCAGAGTGTACATATTTAGGTCTTCAAGTCTCATATGTCTTCTGACGCAGGCTCCAAATCATTTTGGTCACCTTCCTCTGAACACTTTCCAGTCTTTTTTTTTTAATTAGAATTTACTCAAATACAATAACCAAATATGGAACAGGACAATTGTAAGCTCCCATACACAGTATAAACAATTAATAAAGCAATTCACAGAAGAAAATAAGATACCATGGGAGGCAAACAATATCGACCACATCAAGAGAGCATGACTGCATTACAAACTATAGGGGAAAACAAGCATCCTTAATAATCAGAAAACAAGTCCATATGGACCACATTGATGGAGGCAATTCAATCAGCCATTACCATCTCCCTCTAAACCCTGCTTATCCAACAAGAATTTCTCCAGGTGTGATATGTTCCTGAAAATATATGAAGCACTATCAAAGTTAATGATGCACTTACAGGGAAACCGTAAGAAGAAAGAGGCTCCCAAAGCTAAAACCCAGGGCTTAAGAGTTACAAATTGCCTTCGGCGCATTTGGGTAGCACGTGACACATCTGGAAAAATATTTATGGTCTGTCCACAAAACTTAGCTGACTTAACCTTAAAAAAAAGCTTTTAGAATCCATTGCTTCACCAATATTGAAGAAAAGGTCACCAGCAAAGTGGAACACAAGAAGATTATATCTAGGTAGTCCTCCAAAAATGCAGTATTTATTTTATTTATTTAACAGTATTTCTAAACCGCCTTATCTTAATAATCAAGGTGGTATCACAGCAAGCAATCAGGTAAAGTGTGTGTGTTGTACATGCAGTGAGGATAAAACTTAGTTGTGTGAGGGATGTGTTGTGTGCTTGATTTGTTTGAGCTATATACAGGGTGGGCTATTTACAGTGGTGCTAGAATCAAGTGGTGCTAGAATCAAGATTAGTCATAGGGGAAACTATCACATCCAGATCACCCTCTGCAGAGTTAACCTTTTTAAAGCCAGAGGGAATGTAATAAATCTGCAAAACATCAATAGGATCTGATATGGCTGATATTTCCTTAAGATATTTATCTAAAAGAATCTTAGATGACAATAATGAAGACTGAGGAAAATTCAAAAAAACGTAAATTACAAGCCCGCATAGAATTCTCAAGACCTTCCAATTTAGAATGCAGAAATAAAGAATCCTTAATTCCAACCACATTACTAGACTGAAGAGGAAGGACCTGGGATTCTAATTTAGAAACAGCCACATCAATCAAAGAAACTTTCTTGTCAAACTGCCATACGGACACAGCTGCTTCCTGAGAAAATAAAGAGTTAACAGCTAGGGATACCTTAGTATCAATACATTTCAAAGCCCCCATAGATCTTTTAAGGTAATTTCTGCATCTGGGAGCAAGACTGGAAGTTCAGAAGAACCCCCCCAGTGTTGCTAAATGAACTGGCATTGGCAAATGTATTCATTTATCTTTCCTGCCGAGCTCAGGCATAATCCCTAAACTAACATCTTCCCCCAAAATAGGACAGGGTGGAGAGGATCTCCCACTGGGGCTTAAAGAAGCTCCCTCGGGAAGACTGTGCCAAAGGTACTGGGGCAAAATGCTTGTCCAGAGGGCAGACCGGTTTAGAAACACCAGAAACGGCATCCTGGGGCTTGGGCTGAGCCTTAGCCTTCCTTTTACACATACTAAAATATCAAGACACACCAAAAAACTATAATTAAAGCATCAGAGGGCAACAAGCAGCCACAAACCTAAACACTCAGCGCACGATCCTACACTGTACTTGCCAAAACGCCACTTAACGTCGCATTGATGTCGAAGGGGCGTCAAAGGGGCCGAACCTGCCCCTTTAGACATGCCCCTTCAGATATGCCCCGCAATCGCAGAGAGAAAAGGAAACCAACTTATAGCAAGAAAAGACACACAAGCAGCAGGCTGTCCCGGGCGCGCCTGCCCGATGGAAGCAGGCCAGTAGCAGAGTCAGCCGCACCAGTACAGCAGTGGTATTCTGATGGCCCGATGTGCAGACCCAAAACCTCCTCACACTCCTGAAATCAGCTCTGGCGTCAAAGTACCTGAGGTAGAATTTTAAATCCTCCGAGGACCCACAAGCAGCAGGCTGTCCCGAGCGCGCCTGCCCGATGGAAGCAGGGCAGTAGCAGAGTCAGCCGCACCGGTACAGCAGCGGTATTCTGATGGCCCGATGTACAGAGCCAAAACCTTCTCACACTCCTGCAATCAGCTCCCAGTTTCCAGTCTTTTTATATTCTTTGCAAGATATGGTCTCTAAAACTGAACACAATATTCCAAGTGAGGCCTAACCTGCAACTTGTACAGTGGCATTAACACCTCTTTGTTTCTGCTGGTAATTCTCTGTATGCAACCCAGCATTTTCTGGCTTTTGTCACTGCCTTGTCACACTGTTTGCCACCTTGAGATCCCATTAAATAATCACTCCAAGGTCCTTCTCCTGGTCCGTGCATACCAATCTCTTGTCCCCTATAGCATACAATTTCCTTGAATTTCTGCTTCCTAAGTGCATGACACTGCACTTCTTCACATTAAATCTTAATTACCAAGCATTAGACCATTTTTCCAGCTTCTGTAGATCTTTTCTCATGTTACTCCCTCTGGGGAGTCCACTCTGTTGCAAATTTCCGTGTCATCTGCAAAAAGACAGACATTTCCATTCATCCATCCCTTTAATCCGAGTGAGTTCTGTTTACCATCACCTTCTGTCGTCTGGCAGTCAACCAATTTCTGATCCAGTTCACCACCTTTGGACCCATCCCCAAGCTGTTGAGTTTATTGATTTTGGTATTGTTTGCTTGTTTGCAGACGATACCAAAATCAGAAATAGAGTAGACACACAGGAAGGAGTCGACAACAGGGATCTAGCTAAGCTTGAAGAATGGTCTAGAATTTGTCAGCTGAAATTGAATGCTAAAAAATAAAGGGTCATGCATTTGCGCTGCAAAATTACAAAAGAGCTGTACAGTGTAGGGGGTGAGGTACTTCTGTCTACAAAAGAAGAGCAGGACCTGGGCATAATTGTGTCTGACAATCTTAAAGTAACTAAACAGGTAGAAAAGGTGACAATGAAAGCCAGAAGGATGTTTGGGTGTATAGGGAAAGGAATGGCCAGCAGAAAAAAATGAGGTGATAATGGCTCTGTATAAGTCTCTGGTGCAACCTCATTTAGAGTATTATATGCAATTCTGGAGACCACACCTTCTGAAGGATATATGCAGGTTGGAGTTGGTGCAGAGGGTGACCACTGAAATGGTTAGTGGTCTTCATTATGAAGCATATGATGACAGACTTAAAGATCTTAATATGTATACTTTAGAGGAAAGGTGGGATGGGGCGATATGATAAAGACATTTAAATACCTCTGTGGCATAAATGCACAGGAGGGTCTCTTTCAATTGAAGGTAAGCTCTACTATGAGAGGACATAGGATGAGAGTGAAAGGGAATAGACTCAGAAGTAGTATATGGAAATATTTCTTTATGGAAAGTGTGTTAGTTGCATGAAATAGTCTCCCAGTGGAGGTGGTGGACACGAGGACAGTATCTGAATTCAAAAAAGCACTGGACAAACACAGAGGATCTCTAAAGGTAAAAAGGGGACTATTGTAGTTGTATGGAAGGGCAGGCTAGATAGGCCATGTGGTCTTTTTCTGTCGTCATTTTTCTATGTAAGTCGCGAAGGAGCGTGATGGAAGCATGACCGGGCGTTCCAGGCAAGTTGAATGTACACACCCGATTTCTGAAATGACAAACATGTACCCACCCACTAGCAGGACCTTCCATGCTCCAGGGCATGTATAGATTTCAGAAAAGCTTTTTTTATCCATCCACACACCTGGAGGGCATAGAGACAAAGGTAATCTGATAACTCCTGTACGTCCTATGATGATAACAAAAACTGCAAGGACATGAGGACACTTGTTTTCAGTTCAGCACACTGAGGCACATCCCTGCATGGACAATGATTCAGCATAGGACAGACGTCCCTGCACCAAGTGCTTGTAGCAAGGATGTCTATGTGGCTGCCGGTACAGCTGTCCATTTCAGAGACATCCAGGTTGCTAAAATCAGGCCAAAATGTAGAAGTCCCCAGCATTTTTTGGTATGTTTTTGCCCTGAACATTCCAGATTACGCCTGGACATTCCAAAATTCCACTTTGCATGCAACTGGATGAATGTGCTGTACTAGATGGCTACTAAAGCATCAAAAGTAGCCCCAAATGATTTGTGAGCATTTCCATTGTAATGTCGGTAAGTTTGAATCGTCATTCAGAAATAAACTTAACTCGTTTGGATATTTCCAGTTTTTAATGTTTTTTCTTTTAATTTATAACCTCATTTTGTCTTTAATCGCTTTCCTCTTTCCCAGCACTTACATCTGTTCTCTTCACAGAGATTGGGGACATTTGTCTATGAAGGGAAACTATTGTGCATGTCTTAGGCTTTGCTATCCACACAAACAGTATCTTGCGCATTTCTTTATGTTCATGGAGAGGTTTGTTTGGTTTTTTTGTATTTGTACACGATTTTTAATTTCCTGTTGAGCATTCCACTTGAGTAAGTAATGCAACAGTAATGAACTAAGTGGCCCATTTACTAAAGGATTTAACATGTGTCAATGACATTAACATGCATTAAGTGCCCGCAGCCACTTTATTTCTTTGAATCACCAAACACTGCCCCAGAATATATCTCAAAAAAAGAAAATAATTTTTTGTCGGATATCACCGCAGCAAAGCATAGATTAAACACAATACTTCCATGCGGCTCAATCCAGTTTATTAACCAACAAAATTAGTATTTCATAAAAAGACTTAGCTCAGTCCAGTAATAATTCTTTGAAGTCCTTGCAAGGAATTATTACTGGACTGAGCTAAGTCTTTTTATGAAATACTAATTTTGTTGGTTAATAAAATGGATTGAGCCACATGGAAGTATTGTGTTTAATCTATGCTTTGCTGCGGTGATATCCGACAAAAAATTATTTTCTTTTTTTGAGATATATTCTGGGGCAGTGTTTGGTGATTCTATTATTTTGATTAGTGTTTTATCACTGAAGAGAGATATTTTTGTTGATTACTTTATTTCTTTGGGCACAGTGGCACTTAAAGCACATTAACTTCATTAACGCACATTCATCTTTAGCAAAAGATCCCCTAAGGGGCAGAACTAACAGCAAAAAAGGAACTCAGAAAATCGCAGGGGTTGATTTTCAAAAGCCCCTATCCTCATAATGGCTGTATTTTACTACTGAAACTATCAGTACTGATGGGAAGAAGGCATACTGTAATTTGGATAACGTGTTAGTTAGTAAGCTAGTTTTAATGATAACATGGGTCCCCACCATAAAGGAATGGGCAAAGACCTTTCAGATAAAATATGGGCCTTGTAAATAGAGTATAAAGTAACACTACAAGGTCAGTATGGGAGGGACATCTTAGCTGTAACAGCAAAGGAGTATCTTACTCATCTAAACTGTGAGGGTCTTCTCCCTCTATAAACCTGCTGTAAACCTCTCTCTCCTCTATATGAGACTTCTCTGGTGTTGTGAGCACTACCATGGGAGCTCACTTCTTTAACGTTCCATGCTGCATCTCCACCTTGCTCAATGGCAGATGACTCATCATTGGTGATCTCAGGGTCTACACATAGCAGGAGAAGCCTTCCCCTAGGGCACAAATATGTATTCGAAGCCTGTTCTGGAAACTTCTTTACACTCTTTAGAACACTGACCACTACAGATAAGTCCATCAGAAGTGCTCTGTAATGGCCATTTATTGAAGTACAGCAGCTTATGAGAGATTTGAGAGAAGTTCCTTTACTCTACCTTTTCTCTTCCCCATCAAACAACAAACAAAAAGGAAAAAAATACCCTAAAGAAATAAGACATCATCCCAGGAGCAGTTCCAGATTAGCTCTTACTCTGTTGCCATTTTTGCAACATGCAGAGTTTAAGGTTCCACAGGATGCCTTAACGATGAAGCATATGTTCTCAGTGCTGTTCAGCCAGGAAGTTAAAATTTCATGCATCCAATTGTTTTTCCATTTTGCCATCAGTTTATAGGTTCAGTAGGTGTTTACATATTCTTCTAAAGCCAGAACTGCATTGATTATGCTCTATTTATTTCCCGCTACATGTGAAAAGTCTTCTATATTAATCGTTAAGATATGTTCCATCTGGAAGGGAACACATTTAGATATTTTATAAAAGAGCCGTTTGACTTATATTTGACATTTCTCAATTTTCATTTTATATTCTTAGTAAGGGCCCTGTTTACTACATAATTTTCCCATAAATGCAAAAATAGGAGAAAACCTCTAGAAGGTAGGCCCTTCAAGTTGATATTTTGATGACTGGTTTGATATTACAAGTTTATCTAATAAATTGCCAGATTAATTTTCTTGTTCTTTCTTTTGATCCAACTATTTTCTTCTGCTTCTTTGGACTTCAAGTCCAGTTGGAACCAACGCTGGTTTCTGATGTCATGAACTTTCCTTTTAACCTACCTCAGAATTTCTTGTCCTGTTTTATATTGTCATGGGGTAGACAGCACAAAAAGTGAAAGGCTAAAGGCTAGTGCAGAGAATGAGCTTAATTGCCAGGAAATAGATAGCACTAAGCCTGAAACACTAAGAAGCAATACACAGGAGAAGCTCACTTGTCAGAAGCCTGATAGCATTGAGCCTGAGATAGTAAAGGACAGTGTGGGGGAAGGGCTTAACTGGCAGGAGTTATACAGCACAGATCCTGAAACATTAGGAAATAAAATGGAGGAAGAGCTTACCTTGCAGCCTCAGGGGCAAGTGAGGCATTCACAGGGCAGAGAGGCAGGAAGGAAGAAAGCAAACATTCCACAGGGTTGGTGTGACGCAGGAAGAATTGAGGGGGCTAATCAGATCCACCTGAACTCAGACTCACGTTCCACGTCAGGGGAGCTGAGAGATAAAGGCAGGTGGAAAATCTCACAGAGGCAGAGCAGGCATGGGAGGCAGTTGAAGGAGCATTGGCAGTTGGAGTCCGAAGCAGGACTGGAGCCAAAGTTTGAGTACCAGGAGGGAAGGAAAACTCCCAAGCAAGTGCTGATAGACACTTTACCGAGGAGAGCCAGAACTGAGGGAAGACCGGCTGGCCAATCCAAGAAGGGTAAAGAAAACTGCAGCAGGGTCTTCCCAGCCAGAGGGGTCCTCCTACCAAGGCAAGCTGCTCAGTCAATAGGAGGCAAAGGTCACATACAGGGAAGCACCCAGGAAACAGGAAGTAAGTTGCCATCAGTCAAGCAACGTAACCAGATTTCCCTCAGAGAACCAGGAGGCAAGACAGATAGAAAGTCTTGGCGAGAAGCAGAGGGATTGGAGCTTAGCTTTGGCAGAAGAAAAGATAAGTACCCAGTTTTTACTAAAGAGAGGAAAAGGAATCCCAGAGTTGGAGTCCAGGCATATAGTCAAGGGGACTCCTATCTGTATAAGCCGTGGAGAGAGATCTCCCACACCTCTCCTGATATCTGGGACTTACGAGGGCAGCTCCAACCAGTGACAGATGAGGTTTACCCAGGGCAAGATACGGAGGGCAGCCTCCTAGGGGCTCTGTGTCCTTATACTGGAACAGGACCCAGCCCTATGCAATGGGAGAGCCATAGCACGGAGAATATCCCTGAAGCCATGGAGTATGAGGAGTATGTGCCTGAGGAGGCTAAGAATCTTTATTGAAGTCAAGCAAGAAGTAGTATTTTGTGCACAGTGAAAATACTAAACTGTATGGCTGAAGGATATTGTGCACAGTGAAATACTGGGCTATATTGCTGAGAATATTGTGCACAGTGAAATACTGGACTGTATCACTGAGAGATATTGTGCACCGTGTAAATACTGGACTGTATTGCTGAGAGAAAGCAGTATTATCATTTCTGGTTTAAAACCCTTTTGACCTGGTGAATTCAACCGTTCATTTATGTTGTCCCTTATGCTGTAACATCCTAAAGGGAAGGGGAATAAAACCCATCTTTTCATTTGGACCACAACTACAGAGTCCTTATTTCTTCCACAACACAATGCTACCCGGCTCTAGGCATCCGCCTAGGACCGGCAAGTAGTCACAATATCAATGCAATTATTGTCAAAAAAACGCTCAATATGATCAAAGTAGAGCACAATATTTCACGATTCTATTGTTACTATTCAAGAACATTTTATATCACCAGAGGTCTCGGACTAATTCGGCACTCTGTTATAGGCTCATAATACGTCGACATTTTTCAAAGGGCGTAGAGACAGCAGTTCGGAGGAACATCGAGCTGGCCTGGGTGAAAGAAATTAGAAGATGCATGCAGTATCGGTTATGGTTATGAACATTGATTGCGATCCCCTGATGAAACATCGCTAGTGAAACGCAGTGGTACTGGAGGAAGGCGTTGGGATTGACTAAATGAAGATTGAAAAGCTTGCCGAGAAGCGATTCACTGAGAACTGAAATGCCTTGAAATCTATCTAGAAGCTAAGTGTCGAGCATGAGTGGTGAACCCGTTGTGGAGTAACAGCTCTGATATAAGTGGAGGCTTTTGAAGTTTTTTTATTGATTTTAGTGCTGGCTTTTCTCGACTTCATTATCTTTGGGCAAAATACACAGATGGTCATTGATGCTATCAGGCACACCAGTTGGACGTATTATGAGCCTATAACGGAGTGCCGAATTAGTCTGAGACCTCTGGTGATATAAAATGTTCTTGAATAGTAACAATAGAATCGTGCAAGATTGTGCTCTACTTTGATCATATTGAGTGTTTTTTTGACAATAGTTGCATTAGTAGTCGCTCAGAAGAAGACCATAATTTTCAGCTGTTTTATATCAAAGCTTGCCTAATCCAATCAGTACAGTAATGATATTCATTGGTCCCAAAATGCATTCATTAGGCTTCACCATCACACAGTGAATCGGACTCCGTCCTCCCAGGGTCTCTGAATACTATCTTCACAAATTCTTGTGTCCCAGCAGGCCTGGGGAGTGAAAGACGAGCCAGGAATCAAACTTAGATTGCTCTTCTGAGCCACCAAGCCAGCCCTGAGTACTTCTTTATTACATAATAAATCTCTTTAACACAACATGTACTCCCTTTGCAAGCATTATATTATTGTTGATCAGATAACATAGGGATCTATGTAATAAAGCTTAACATGCACATTAAGGAGCAGTTTTATAAGACATACTTACATTTCCACACATGTTTATGTGTGGAAATCACAGTATTTTAGTGGTTTTCATGTGTAAATGAACACTTACAAGTGTAGTATAAGCGGTTGCTATTCTGACAGTACACGTCATACTAATGGCATGCGCTTTCACTATGGGCATGCAGAAGTGTGGAATTTGGGCAAAGTGCAAATTTACAAGTGTAGATTACAAATTATTATAATTTACATGTGTTATTGCCACATCTAGGACTGTCATAAGTGCTCATGCCTGAAATTTACATGCATTTTGGCCACTTACATCCCTATTACCCACAAAAGGGAAAACGTCAAAAGAGGCTGCCTATATAAAATCCTCAAAAGTACCTCTTTTATGCATATTTTATAAAAGAAAACAATATATAAATTCCCCGTTCCACCATAGTTTGTTACTATGAATGTCTAGTGGTGGAGCGGGGAATTTATATATTGTCTGATTTTGTCCAGGTTTTCTCTGTTGAGGTTATATTTGTATATTTTATAAAAACAACATAGGTACTTATGCACCATGCACACATTCTTTTGCACAAATGTATATGTGTTTCAAAGAAAATGTAAATGTGTTGTGTACTCAAATGCATGTATAAGCTTATTCTATAAAATACACATTAACTTCGCTTCTCCACCCGAGAGTCACCCGGACTACATATCAGAGAGTGCCTACAGGCAGTATTGTTATATACATATTTGTTCCCGTGTAGTTGACCATGCAGTTTTATACAAGTCATTTTTAGGATGTAAGCCCTGCTTTTCATGAAAAAAGAAACCCTTATAAAATCACCCCCCCCAAAGGCCTATTGTGTACATCTGAGAATCCAGGAAAGGTGTACTGATACTCCTCCTTGTCAGTGTTCCTTAAGACCCATCCTATCAATTTTTAAAAAGCATCTGGACATTCAGCACTATGCTGAACATCCAGGTGGTTTTCTTTCCTATTGTTGGCAGCATTATATGTAGAGCGGCATTTATATACCCCATTCTGCACAATGTCATGTGTCCCATGGGAAGGCAGGTTGGGGTGTTCCAGAGAGGAGCTGCAAATGAGCTTAGTCTGTATGCGTAGATGCCAATTTTAGGCACCTAAACATCTAGACTATGCATTTGGCTCGGGCATAGAAAAACAGGTGTAATCTAGGACATCTTGGACCAAATGCATGCAGGCATATTTTAGAAAAATCGTGGAGGTCAGACTTGAGGCGTGGATGTCAACAGGTCTACAGTTCTGATGCTATAACTGCTGAAGGTGGAGCCATTTCTAAAATCCAGATTCACGTATAGCAGAAATAGCAGTCTTGTAAATGTGTATGTGGGGAAAATGTATGTAGGAGCCCCAGCAGCTTAAACATTTACATTCTGGCATTCCAGAATGCCCATATGTAAATGCCAGATTGTACGCCATCTTGACATTTTGGAAACCTGAAGTATAGATTCCACTAATGGAGTACAAAGGACTCCTGTCTCATGTCTTTTTGATTCGAAGGGGGAAAAAACATAGGATATCCCATTTAAGCCCTTCCGAAAAGGGCTTGCCAGAAGGAGCACTTTTAACAAATCTGCATGTCAGGGAGCAAGTATAACTTCAAGCATGCGCGATTCCATTCATACACATGCATTTCCATTATGAATTGGGAAATACACATTGCTTTTCGCCCCATGTAGGCCACACCCCAAAATGCACCAGAATGTTTGCTGGCCAATCGTTTTTATACAGACCTGCCCAGGGCAAAAACATTTCGGGGGTGGCTTTTCTAAAATCACCTTTTAGACGTGGTGACTTGCACTTTTTTCTGGTGCCACATTTAATACACGAATAGGGTTTCTAAAATAACCCCAAAGCATCTATATTCAGCAGCACTAAGAAACTACATAGCACTGCTAAATATCAGCAGAAATTGAAATATCTTGTTTAGAAATTTCTATTTGTGCCCTAAATATCCTGTTCATAGAGTACCTATTTTTATTTTTTTCCTGTGGTATTCTAAAATTAAATAAAATTGGGAGGCTTTGCTTTCATGTTAAGGTTATATCCTTTGTAGGGCCCTGCTTGCTAAGGATTTTTTCTATAGACACAAAGGACCTGATTCCGATCCTGACGTACATCTCCATTTAAAAGCCGTGATGCCGGCCGCCTGTTACAAAAGTTACTTCCCCACAGACTGGCCTCCAATCCGGCATCCTAAGGCCAGGATCGGGCTGCGGGAAATTAACTTTGCTCCCCCCAGCCCCTTTCATGCCTTGATCCATACCAAAAGAAACGTCCAGGGAAGTTATTCCACCCCGGGGGTGGAATAACTTACCCGGACATTTCACCAGTCCTAGACGTACAGGGCCATCATCAGAATCGGCCCTGTACATCCAGGGCCGGTGACTGCCCACTCTCCACCCCCATGCCAGCTCTTCTTCGCCCCCGTATAACTTCCATGCACAACTAGCGGGGAAGTTATACAGAGGCAGCAGCCGGCACAAATAGGGGGGATGCTATTCATGCGTCAGAATGACCCCCAAACTGGGATAAAACCTTTAGGAAATAGGCCTCTTCGTGAGCAATGGTTTAATATTTTCCTCTTGGGATGTTAAAGACATGTTTAGAACAATGTTAATCTTACCTGTTTTGTAGTCACTTGTAATACATGTGGTAATTTGAAGGAATTCTCTCTTGTAGCATTAAATTAAGGCATGGCCTAATTATACATAACTAAACGAGACATATAACCTTTATTTTCAAGGAGTGTCACCAAGGTTGCATCTTAGTTCTGCTTCAAATCAATGCTCATCTTACTATTTGAGGCATCAACAGTTTGTGAAATATATCTGCTGATAATAACTTTCAGGATCATCTATCTTGGGTGACATGCTATAGTCATTTACATTTGAATTAGATATTTTGTGTGTCTATTCATAATACATAATTAAATATCACATGAAATCATGCTGTACCAAAGAAGGTCAGATCATGATAAAAAAATAAAACAGGACTTTTCTCCATATTCATTAAAATTTGTCTATTTGGAGTATTACATTCATTTTTCATAGACATAGGCTTTTCTCATACCCAAAATATTGCACTGAGGTTTATCTCTCAGAGTTTTTATTGTATCACTCTTTCCATAAACCCACATGAAAACACCGACTAAAAAAAAAAATGGAAGCAGCCATTTTGCAACCAAACTGGTTGTACTGTTTGGTAGGAAGAAAGAGAGAGACACGCACACCTAAAGTGTAGCTTCACATGGATGAAGTTCATTCATTTAGAAAAAAAAGGTGGTTTAGGAACATATTTGGGCAGTATAGGATCTGTCTAAGTGCAATGATCAGCCACTGTATCAATAATTTATCTGGAGAAGTCAGGACAGCCAAATAGTAACTAGAACTTTAAATCGCTAAAGCAGTTTCTGTTTAAAATGATAGAGATTTTCAGAAATTCTATGTGATTGCTGAAAATCTTTGCAACTTTATCTGTTTAAAATTAGTTTGTGGCCATAGTAATAAAAATTTTCTTTTCTGAGTCTAGTTTATAAGTAGATATTCTTCTGGAACATTTATTAACATCTGAGGGTGGTGATTTCTTCGCTTTTGTGCTATTGTCTTTTTGTTTTGAGAGTTTAGTTTGTGTGTGTGGTAACTGTCATTTTTATTGTTTTCTGTTGGTGAAAGATGGAAGGGCCAAGAAGAGTGAATAAGTGATTGAAATGGTGCGTGCCAGTGGAAATGAGTAGGAAAGTGCAAGGACAAGAGACAGAGATAAAGCAAGTATGAGAACTGTGGCATTGGGATGGAAGATCCATGCAGGAAAAGAGTAAGGAAGGATGACAGGATCAGAAAAGAGCTGAACAAAGCACAGAAGGATAGGAGCGGAGGGAGCAGGAGCCAAAAAATAGCATGAACTTAAAAAATGCCTTAATGAGTCGGACCAAGGGTTCATCAAGTCCAGTATCATCTTTCCAACAGTGGCCAGTCCTGGTCATAAGTACCTGCTTGCAGTGGATTTCTCTGGTTATCTTTGATAATGGTTTATGGACTTTTCCTCTAGGAATGTATCCAAACCTCTTTTAAATCCAACTACACTAACAGCCTTTACAACTCCTCTGATAACAAATTCCAGAGTTTGATTATGCATTGAATGAAAAAATATTTTCTCTGATTTGTCTTAAATGTACTACATTGTAGCATCATTGCTTGTCCTCTAGTCTTTCTACTTTTTTGAAGGAATAAACAACCAATCTACATTTACCCGTTCCGCTCCATTCATTATTTTATAGACCTCTATCATATCTCCCCTCAGCCGTCTCTTTTCCAAGTTGAAGGGCCCAGCCTAACCTTTTAAGCCTTTCCTCTTTGCCATTTTGGTGGCTCTTCTCTGTACTTTTTCTAATTCTGCTTTATCCTTTTTAAGATATGGTGAGCAGAATTGCACAAAATATTCAATGTGCCATCGCATCATGGTGTGATACAGCAGCATTATAATATCCTTCATTTTATTCTCCATTCCTTTCCTTATGATTTCCAGCATTCTACTTGCTTTCTTGGCCGCCCCTGAATACTAGACAGAATATTTCAACGTATTATCCACAATGATGCCCAGATCCTTTTCCTGGGTGGTGATTCCAATTCTGGAACCTTGCATCGTGAAATAAGGTTACTAGATGTATACAGAGCAAATCTGGGATACCTGGGTGGGGTAGGGCAGGGCCAGTGCAAGATGAGATGTCCTAGGTGAACCTCATCCCTTCCGCTCCCTCCCCCTCTCCGGTGACCCCCTCCACCTCTCTCTGGGACCTTCAACAGCAGCAATATAGTAACATATACATAATAACATAGTATATGACGGCAGATAAAGACCAGTATGTCCCATCTAGTCTGCCCAGTAATGGCCACAAACCGCCCACAGCACTTTCCTTAGAACTTCGGCGCCATGGGATTGTTTGCTTCGGCTCCCTCCAATGCCCAATGCCGAATTCATGTTTCCAAACAAGGTTTGATCAAGGATGTTTCCCCTAATTATTCAACAAAGTAACCACACTGGCTACAGAAAATCCAATGATACGAAAACATAGTGCAGCCACTAACCTTTATAAGGCACAAATGTTCATATAATGTGTAAAAATAATCAAAAATCTCAATGCTCATTTAGCATAAATATCTTCATAAATGAAAGGAGCTTGAAGATCAGAATGATTGCCCAAATGGCTAAACGTAATGCCTCTTGTTAGTCCTTCAAGATAACTAGTGCTGGTCCTGAAAAGGGGCTGTGGGCGCTTTCCTCCATTTGATCTACTTTTGCCTGAACCTAGCCGAGTTCTGGCAAGCAATATGAAATCCTAACTGTGTGAATCTTCATATTCAGATTTGTTGTGGAAATCCTTGGGACTTGCATCCACCCCTTCCTCGACTGAAAGTTGTTTTCTTTCATTTTCTCTTGATATTGGCAATTAAGCTAATTTGATGTGATTGGAAGGATAACACATAGTAAATGATGGCAGATAAAGACCAGTATGGTCCATCTAGTCTGCCCAGTAAGATGGCAAGAGTAAGTGCACCTGCTGCTCCATGCAGGCCACCCCTCCCCATGTCTTTGTTTAGGGGTGAACCCACCGATCCGTGTAGGACATCCCTGTTTGTTGAGAAATTAGTTAAGTTTATTTTGATTTTATCCTGCTGCTGTAAAGGGATCTACTGTGTCTGTCCAATGCCATTTTGAATTTTGTCACTGTATTTACCCCCACCACTTCCATCAGGAGGGCATTAAAAGCATCCACCACCCTTTCAGTGAAAAAGTATTTCCTGACATTGCCTTTCAATTTACCCCCTTGCAGCTTCATGTTATGCCCTCTAGTTTTACAGCGTCCCCGTCTTTGAAAGAGGTTTGTTTGTTCATTATTTCTCTTTAAGTATTTAAAGGTCTGAATCATATCTCCCCTATCCCTCCTCTCCTCCAGAGTGTACATATTTAGCTCTTCAAGTCTCTTCTCATAAGGCTTCTGACACAGGCTCCAAATAATTTTGGTCGCCTTCCTCTGAACAGTTTCCAGTCTTTTTATATCCTTTGCAAGATATGGTCTCCAAAACTGAATACAGTATTCCAAGTGAGACCTCACCAGTGACTTATACAGTGGCATTTGTACCTCTTCCTTTCTGCTAGTAATTCCTCTTTGTATGCAACCCAATATCCTCCTTGCTTTTGCCATCTCCTTGTCGCACTGTTTTGCCACCTTGAGATCCTCAGAAATAATCACACCAAGGTCCTTCTCCTGGTCCATGCACACCAACCTCTCGCCCCCTATCACGTACGTTTTCCTTGGATTTCTGCTTCTTAATGGCATGACACTGCAGTTCTTCAGATTAAATCTTAACTGCCAAGCATTAAACCATTCTTCCAGCTTTTGTAGATCTCTCCTCATGTTATCCACTCTCTCAGGGGAGTCCATTCTGTTGCAAATTGTCATGTCATCTGCAAAAAGACAGACTTTTCCTTTCACGAAGCTTGAAGCAAACATCCATTAGGCCACTTCTAAAAATCAGCAAGCTTGACCCTCAGAAGGCGGACTCTTACAGGCCAATCTCAATTATCCCACTAATGGCCAAAATAACTGAAAAGGTCGTCCAACAGCAAATCCAACACCATATCGAGACCACCGCCCCCCTTGACCCATGCCAACATGGATTCAGGGAATCACACAGAGTTGAAACTCTCCTGACCACTCTCTTCAGCACACTTATCACTGAATTAGACAACAGCAGACGAGGATACGCCTTAATCTTCCTGGACATTGCCGCAGCATTCGACTCCGTTGACCATGATCTACTCCTAGGGCGCCTCGCAGAGAAAGAGATCCAGGTCACAGCCTTAATCTAGTGCAAATCATACCTATCAGACAGATGACAACATGTACGGACCGGCCCCATGACATCCTAACCGTTCCAACAACAACAAGGCGTACCACAGGGCTCCTCCCTCTCGGCCTTGTTCTTCAACATATATATGCAGCCCATCTGCACACTTGTCCGCTCCTTCGGCATCTCATGCCTTGTATATGCTGATGACGTGATACTCTACATGCCTTTCTCAACCAACCAGCCGGACTTCTCTCCACTAACCACCTGCTTTGACACTGTCGCCGACTGGCTCCACACTCAAAATCTCAGGATAAACTGCAAGAAAAATGAGGTGCTATTCATCACCAGGAACCAAGCTTTCACCACTCCTGCATCACTAAAAGTAAGATGCGCTGAGCTCCAAAGTAAGCCCACAATTCGCTACCTAGGGGTCACACTAGATCAACGGTTGGCCATGAAGACCCACATACACAACATTGTCAAGGCAGTATACCACAAAAAACGGACAATCCGGCATCTGCGACCCTTGCTGGAGCCAGAAGACGTCCGGCCAATCTACCAAGCCTTGGTAATCCCCCACTTTGACTACGCCAACACAGTCCTACAAGGACTCCCAAAAAAATACACTGAACCCACTTCAGCTTGCAATGAACGCTGCCAGGAGGGACCATATAACTCTAATCTTGAAACACCTCCATTGGCTGCCGGTCCACTGCGGACTCATCTTCAAAATTCTACTGCTGACGTTCAAGGCCATCAATAGCCTCACCTCTTCCTCCATCACAGACCTCGTTCTCCCCACTCCTGCAAACAGAGTCAGAAGGTCTGTCGCTGCCAACACACTGAGTATCCCTAACAAGATCACGAAGTGCTCTCAAGCAACAAGAAACAGAGCCTTCGTATACTATGCACCCACATGTTGGAATGCCCTCCCGCCCGACATCCTGGCTATCACTGATCTTACCCTTTTCAGGAAGGCTCTGAAACACCACCTTTTCCTCCAGCACTTTTCACACAACAGGGACACACAACATCCAACCATACGCAACCACCAAGACAGCCGCTTAAAAACACCCACAGTACACAGTCCCAGCCCACTCATTAGCATGACCAGTCACCCTGGTATGCACACGTAGAGAGTCACTGCTTAGCCTGTATATAACTTGTGTACCTGTATTTAGTTATTTAAATGAGTAGCCAAGCTACTCTGTAGCCTGTACATAGTTTCCCCAGTTAAAGTTGCAAAACCTGTTCTCTGTGAGTACAATGCGGGCGCTGCCTGCACTGTACAAATCCGATGTTTGTAAACGAGCTGATTTTAAAGAGCGCGGTATAGAAAAGATTTTAAATAAATAAAATAAATAAATTCAGTCCTTCAGCAATATCACTCACAAATACATTGAAAAGTGCTGGGTACCCTGCTAATCACCCTCCTTTCATCCGAGTGAGCTCCATTTATCATCACCTTCTGTCGTCTGTCAGTCAGCCAATTTCCGATCCAGTTCACCACCTTGGGATCCATCCCAAACTACAGAGTTTATTGATAAGCCTCCTATGAGGAACAGTATCAAAGGCTTTGCTGAAATCCAGGTAGATATCATCCATCACATACCCCTGATCTAGTTCTCTGGTCACCCAGTCAAAGAACTCAATCGGATTTGTTTGGCAAGTTTGTCCTTTGGTAAAACCATGTTACCTCGGATCATGAAATCTGTTGGTTTTGAGAAAGTCTACTATTCGCTCTTTCAGGAGCTCCTCCATTACTTTTCCCACCGCAGAGGTAAAGCTCACGGGCCTGTAGTTTAACACTTCTTCCCTTCCACTATTGTGAAGAGGTACCACATCAGCCCTTCTGCAGTCTTGAGGAACTTCTCCTGTTTCTAAGGATCTGTTGAAAACATCCTTTAGCGGCCCTGCAAGAACCTCTCTGAGCTCTTTCAGTATCCTGGGATGTATCCCATCCGGTCCCACGGCCTTATGCACGTTCAGTTTTGCAAGTTGTTCTAACACATCTTCTGTGAATGGTGTGGTATCTACTTCATTCCAATTTTTATATTTGGGAGTCACAGGTGGTCCTGCTCCAGGATTTTCTTTAGTAAAAACAGAGCCAAAGTATTTGTTTAGTAATTTCTCTTTTTCAATGTCACTTTCCACGAGTCCGTTCCCAGCACTTCTGAGTCCTGAAATTCCACCTCTGATTTTCCTCCTCTTCCGAATATATCTGAAGAAAGTTTTGTTGCCACACTTCACATCTTTAGCCATCTTTTCCTCTGCCTTTGATTTTGATTTCCTTATTTCTCTTTTTGTCTCTTTTCGTTTGATCTTGTATTCCTTTCTGTATTCCTCTGTTTGCAAGCATCTTTTTGAATTTTATAAAAGCTGTGATTTTTGCCTTTATTTGAGCAGCCACTTCTTTGGAGAACCAAATAGGTTTCCTTCTCCTCTTGTTTTTATTTACTTTCCTTACATATTTATCTGTTGCCCCTTTTATTGCCACCTTTAGTTTAGCCCATTGCAATTCCACTTTCCTTATCCCCTCCCACCCTGCCAACTCCTCCTTCAGGTTCTTGGCCATTTTACTGAAGTAGTGTTTTTGAAGTTTAGGACATTGGGCTTGCTATGTTTGGACTGCACTTTGGCTTTTATCTCAAACCACAACGTGTGATGATCGCTGCTGCTCACAGGGGCACCCACCCGGACATTCGACACGCTATCACCGTTGGTGAGCACTAAATCCAGCATTGAGTTTTCCCTGGTTGGTTCCATCACCATTTGTCTAAGTGACGCATCCTGGAAAGCATCCACAATTTTTTTGCTTCTTTCCAGATTCGCAGAAGGAGTAATCCAATCCACATCTGGTAGATTAAAGTCACCCAATATGATCACTTCCCCCTTTGTGGCTATCTTGGCAATATCTATAATTAATTAGTTATCTATTTCTTTGATGTGAGTCAGAGATCTGTAGACTACAGCAGTATGGATGACACTATCTTCACCATTACTTCTTGGTGGAATCTTGATTCACAGGGTTGCTGCTGAGAGGCAAAATTGCCTTTTTAGTCACGATGAAAAGCGTTCTCCTATGGTTCAATTTGAGTCTTCATGGCTCTGTAGCTTCTGTGTTTCTTTCTTTCCTTTTGTGTTGTATTTTCAATTAAATTCAAATAAAAAGTTGTAAAAACACACAAAACCAAAAAACAGAAGTAAGGCCAAATGACAGCCATCATGGTTAGAAACTGATGCAAAAGAGGATATGATAGCCTTTTTAAAACTGGAAAAAGTATCTGAACTAGATCTCTAGCTACACTTCATTTGGAAAAGGTCCATTTGTTCACGTAATTCTCACTGATCTCCCGTTGCATCATCTATCTACCCATTTGTTGCACACTCAGCTGCATAGCTAAAATCTACTCCAGCGCTGCTTTGCTCATGTAACCCCTCTTGCCTTTCTCCCTGTTTCCTTGGCTTGCAACCTTGGGGTCATCTTTGATTCGTCTCTCTCCTTTCTCTCTCTCTATATATATAAAAAACATCAAACAATTCAAAAAAGCCCTTAAACACCACCTTTTCATCGCACACTTCAAACACCTAAACACTCCTTCCCCTCCCCCATCCTTTTAACCTCATACCCATACCTACCCTAACTAACTGTATAGATTTTATATATCTCCAACATGTATTTTCTAGAAATATAAATGATTTCCCTGTTTACTTCCATGTTAATTTTCCTGTTACTTGTAATAGGTCTGTTATATCTGACCAATTGTTGTATTGTTTCAATGTAAACCGCACTGATGACAAATAGCGCGGTATATAAGAAAATTAAATAAATACATAAATATCCAACAAATAGCTAAAACTATTAGGACCACTATTCAAAGGGATTAACATTGTTAGCAGATCTGCTAACCATGTTAATCCCTCTAGCGGAGATATTCAGTAGCACTAACATGGTTTAGCAGTGCTAGCCGCCACCGCTGACTATCAGGCCCATTGCTTTTTTCTCTATAACATCAGCACAATTTGACCCTTCCTTTCAGAACACACTACCTAGAGACTCTTATCCATGTTCTTGTCACTTCCTATCTAGACTTGCAAGTTTCTCCTCACTGGTCTCCCATTGAAGAACTATTTCCCCTTCAGTCTCTGCAGAACACAACTGCACGGTTAATCTTCTGTCATGGTTGCTATGTTCGTGTAACTCTTCTTCTCAAATCGCTTTATTGGCTTTTTATTCATTTCTGCATACAGTTCAAACTTCTCCTTCTGAGCTGTTACAAATACATTCATTCTGTGACTTCTCATTAGTCTTCTCTTATCTCACTCTACGCTGATCCACTCATCAGCCAAATCACTTTTATCTATGTCTTTCTCTTCTACTGCCAACTCCAGACTCTGTTCTTCCAACTTGCTGCACTGTATGCCTGGAATAGACTGTCTGAGTTGGTACTTCAGGCTCCATCTCTGGTCCTATTCAAATCCAGATTAAAACTCATCTCTTTGAGGCTGATTTAGGATCCTGGCTCCCTTATTGCCATCTACATCCTTGTGTAGTTTAATTATTTCCCTTAAGAATTCCCTAGTCCCCTGTTAGGTTTCTCTGCCTTAGCAGATTGCAAGATCTTTGGATCTTTATGTGTAAGTGCAAAGTGCCGAATATGCCTCGAAGGGATATATAAAGATAAGTAGTGGTAGTAATAGTTAATCCAAAGCACAGTTTCAAACGGGCAATACAATTTCTACTTTTAGCTTGTCTGACTCATCAGACTAATCTGCCATTTAACTTCTACAGCAAGCTTACAGGTACTCAGTATAGTAACACCTTAACATAGCAGATTAAAACCAATGTGGCCCATCAGATCTGCCCAATAAAGTGTTTAAGGTTTTAACTCTAAGGGGTATGTTTACTAATCGGCAGTAGCGGCTTCCATGCGATATCGGAGCCGCAGCATTGAATTCAATGGGGCCACAGCTCCGATATTGCACGGAAGCTGCTACCGCCAATCAGTAAACATACCCCTAAGTATCCACTTAAATACTTGCTTTGTGGATGATCTCCATTCTGTTTATATTCTTTTCAAGGTGCGGTCTCCAAAACTGCAAGCAATACTTAAATCAAATCGCAACAGAAATTTGTACAGAGACACCTCCATTATCCTGCTGGCCATTCTTCTCCCTATTCACCAAAGCATATTTATGGCATTTGCTGTCACCTTTTCAGCCAGTCGTCTTAAGATCATCAGATATGATCACCACCAGATCCTGCTCTTCTTTTGTGCACAGGTATACTTTATCCCCTGTATTGTACCCCTCCCATAGGTTGTGCAGCCAAGATGCTTGACCCTGCATTTTTTAGCTCCTGAGTTTTAGACCATTCTTCAAGCTCTCCAAAGCTCTCCTTCTGTTATCCATACCTTCAGTGATGCCTACCCTGTTTCAGGTTTCGTTATCATCCAGAGAGACAAACCTTTTCCAATTGCCCTTTTGTAATATCATTCACAAAAATGTTGAAAAGAACTGCCGCAAGGACTAATGCCCTGATACATTATCAGTAATGACCTCATCAGAATCGATTAATTTTACTTCTACCCTAACCCCATCACTTTAGGGTTTCTACAAGGGTACTTAGTTTATTTCAGCTATGTCAAACTTCTTGCTATAATCTAAGTATGCCACATCTAGTACTCTCATCCCCCCCTCTGGGATCCAGGGAATATATACATGTATATATAGGCACATGCCCTTATTTGGCAGCCTGATCACTAGTGCTAGCATTGTGAGGTAGCCACTAAGCCACTGGCCATCGACTAGCACTATTCCTGAAGAGGGATCCTCTAGGTAGGAGTGAGTGGGGATTGCTTATGCTCCTACTGTCCCTATACCCCTTGGGGCAAGTTGGGTCTGCAAGAAGGAGGGCTGGGGCTTGGCTGACTTGTCAGATTAACTTGATTACGTTTTGGCTTCTCATGGAGTAAGATTGGTAGAGGGGAGTTAATATGGGCCCATGAAAATGTTTTGGCTTTTTTTTTTTTTTAGTATTTGCTATTAATGTGTCACATCATCTCATTAATAGAAAATTTAAATAAACTTTTGCACAAAGTCTATTTCATGTGAAAGTGTATTAACATGAAGGGCACTTTTGTGAGGTGATTTGTGCAAATTGTGTTTTCCATGAAAAATAATGCAAAACACCCAAAATTTAGTGTTTTTGGATATTTTTATGTTTATCATTTTTTTGTGGGAAGCACATTTTTGGGAAGTCACTTCACACTTTAGTACTTGATTCCCTATGCATTTAATGCAAATTTATCTCTGCCTTTGGCCCTTGGCAATGACCACTTGTGCATCTAATACCACCTGTTGAGGTAGCGCTAGGTGCATCTATACTAACTGCAATATTGATGGTTAGTACACACTTCTGACACCCACACTAACCAAAGTGTAGAGTCAATACCCACTCTCCTCCCCAACTCTACTCAATCTCAACCCCATTGCATGATGCACTGCTAACATTTATTTCAGCTCCCAATGTAAAGCACGTTCATTCAAACACTAGTTCAGTAGAATTAATCATCCAGTCATTCTTATATTATCTCTAAATTAAGGTCTCAGACTTGAACCGCACTTTAATCTGGACTCGCGCCCTTTCATTCAGTGCTGTTTTTTATGCATCAACGACCTTATATAAATTCTTATATCTATGGAGACTTATGTGCTATATGCCTAACATGATCACTCCTTGCAGTTCTTATTCAATAGATTAAACGGACCCCGATGCTCAAATTCGGCGCCACTAAGGCGTTTCAATGTAAAACTTTCATCTGGAGATCCTTTCTCGTAATCTACAAAGCAAACAGAGCGAGTTTTTACTCCTTAACGACTATTTTTAATAAATATCACCCTTAAGTTACCTCTAATATCCAATCCATTAAAAAATTAAAATAATTTCTACTCACAAATAATGCTGCTGCCCGCGTCTCCTATCTTTTAACTTTCATATGGAAGACGCCGCGCATGCGGGATAGAATCAACTCACTATGTTTAAAGCGCTACCCCAAATTACTAAATTCTCTTCACCTGGTTATCTACCAATAGTCACCTCTCCTACTATCCAATTCCACGTCACCTAGTTATCTACCAATGGTCTCCTCTCCTATTTACTTATATTCTTTAAATGTCATCGGGTTGGAAAACATATTAGAAAACCTACCCTAAAAAATATGTGGACTCCCTCTGATGATAAGCTCGGGATCATCAATCTCATTAGCGTTTCCAATGTACTAAGGAACTACTCTATAGTTTATATGTCTGTCAATACAATAACGATTATTTTAGTGTGCACTCTCCCTAACGAGTTAAAAAGAAAACAAGTTATAAACAACATCAGGAATTTATTGTCGTGATGTATAAATATGAATATTAATCCTGTATTCAAACGGACGTTTCAGGTACACAACGCCCAATCTATGGCAACATTTAAACCACCCGGGGAGAGCGTGCCTAACTTATAGATCCATCATTGCTCTTTTAATAGCAGCGTCTCATCCAACGATCTACCTCCCATGGTATGTAAAACTTGTTCAATGGCAAAACTACGGAGTTGTTCAAAACTATGCCCTTGTGATAAACAGTGTGTGACAATGGGGGCCTCCTGTCTCCGACATTTGAGTCGGCTCCTGTGTTCTCGTAATCGAATTTTCAAGGGGCGGATTGATTTCCCTACATACATAAGTCCACAGGTACATACTATACTATAAATTACTGCCTCCGAACTGCATGTGGTATGTGAGCGGGAATAAAGTGTAACTCCATGATGACTAAATTGCGAAATCTCTAACATAATATCACACACATCACATGCACCACACGTCTTATGGCTACCTGCCTCTCTCTGCCTTTCTAATGGCGGAAGCACTGTTGGGCTAAGGTACTCCTTTAGATTTCGACCCCGTTGCCAAACACATCGTATGTGCTTTGTCTCCAAACCTGGAACCACCGTAAGAACATTCTTATGTTTATTTAATCAAGGTCTGTATGTGCGGATGAGGATGATGGCTTCATTTTTATCAACTCTGATCTATGATTGTATAGAGCTCTACGATAAGCTCTTTGTACTATCGATGTTGGATAACCTCTATTCAGGAAATCTCTTTTTAAAACTTGTGCACGTTGATGTGTTTGGCAACGGGGTCGAAATCTAAAGGAGTACCTTAGCCCAACGGTGCTTCCGCCATTAGAAAGGCAGAGAGGTGCTTTACATTGGGAGCTTACATTCACACGTTCGGAAAGAGACCACAACTATAACGATTTGTGAGTCAACATTTATTTCAGTGCAAGGTAATTGTCCAATTACCACAGGCACTCAGAAACAGTTAAGGTGTACTAAGGTGTTTAATGCATGTTATTTTAGTGCATGTCCCATATTCAATGGGATCTAGTTATTATTAAAGCATGTCAATGGAGAATTAATGTGCATTAATTTAATGCACCTTAGTACTGTAACTAGCCTCTAAGGAACCTGAATTTTGTGTGTGTGTCTCAGTTTATGTCTCTATTTGTGCAGGTGTGCATATTTGCATATATGGGAGTGAGAAGTGAGGGTCTGTGCAGGGATGTCGCAATGTGGGGAGCCTGGGCAGGAAGGGGACCCACATGGCAGCAAGGCAAAGCTACTTTTATCTGCTGGGCTGCCTTCGTTCCAGGCCCGGAGGTGTTCCTCCTGGGCTGAAGTCTTGCGATACCAAGAGACAAACACCTCTGCATGAAATGGAAGCAGCATGGCAAACTGATTAAAAGTAAGTCTGCTGTGTGGGGCTGCTGCTGCCAGTGCAAGGTAGGGAGATTGCCAGGGGGCGTGTCACAGTGCCTCTATCGTCATCGCTACTATAGTGGGGGGAGGAGTTTCATCACCACAAGCAAGGTGAATTGCCATGGGGGACCAAAATAGGCAAATATATAACGCCATTTGAATATCCACCTAATAATTTTCATAGGTGCGGTGGGAAAATTAAATAGAAACATAGAAACATGATGTCAGATAAAGACCATATGAACTATACAGTCTGCCCTTCCATACCAACTGCTAAGCTTTACAGTCCTTTTATTTTCCTTTAGAGATCTTCTATTTTTGTCCCATGCTTTGTTGAATTCAGATACAGTCCATGTCTCTAGTACCACCATTAGGAGCTATTCCATGCATCTACCATTCCTTCTGTAAAGATATATTTCTGCAAATTATTCCTGGGTCTACCCCCTTTTACCTTCATCCTATGCCCCCCTACTGCAGAACTTTCTTTCAATTGAAAGAGACTCTCCTCCTATGCAATGTTATTTAAATGTCATATCTCCCCTCTCCCACCTTTCTTACAAAACTAGATGCACAAGGGGATCAAGATGCACAAGGGGATCATAATTCTGATCCCGCGGGGCACACCTAGCCCCGCAGGATCAAAATCATAAACTGTCCTGCACATGCAGGCCGGGACTGCGATTCTGTCCAGCCTGCACATGCAGAACTGCATCCGGCTAACTCAGTCAAGGTTCTTCAACGGAGCCGCGGTGCCATGGCGTCATGTTGCCATCACACCATGGCTCCATTGAAGAGTCGTGATGCCGGCCACCGGAGAATAAAGTTAATTCCCTGCAGCCCAACCCCCGATCAGGTCAGGCTGCAGGGAATGTCCCCCGCCCCATGTGTGCCCTTGCAGCAAAAAAAAAAACCATGTCCAGGGAAGTTATTCCACCCCAGAGGTAGAATAACTTTCCCGGACATTTTGCCGGCCCTGGAAGTACAGGGCCAACATTAGAATCGGCCCTGTATGTCCAGGGCTGGCGACCACCCACTGCCCACCCAGACTCTGCCCCCAGGCCGCCAATTCCCCACCCCCATTTAACTTCCCTGCACAACCGGTGGGGAGGTTATTCAGAGGCAGGAGAAGCCACTAATAGTGGGGATGGATGTCCATCCCCGCTATTTATAGTCCAGAATAACCCCCATTGAGATCTTGGTAGCAAACAGGAGCAAGGCAAAGAAAAACTCAATCCTTTGGTCAATGAAAATACAGCTTTCTTAAACCAATCTTACCTGATAGCCATTCCACAATGTCACTTACAAAAATGTTAAAAAGAATTGGACCAATGACAGATCTCTGTGGTAGACCACTGGTAACATCCTCCTCAGAATGAGCTCCATTTACCTGTATCCTTTGTCGTGTTCCACTGAACCAATTTCTAACCCAGATAGTCACAATAGGGTCCATCCCTAGGGTATTCAATTGTAAAAGGATTTATTGAAGTTTAAGTACATCACACCTAGGGCTCTCCCTCATCTAAATCTTTGGTCACCCAATGAAAGAAACTAATGAGATTTGCCTGACAAGACCTGCCTCTATTGAAGCTATGCTGCCTCAGATCCTACAATCCACTGAATTCCATAAACCTCATTATCTTCTTTTTTAGCAGCTTTTCCATTAATTTATTCACCCCGGAGTTCAGACAACCAGCCCGTAGTTCCGAACCACACCCTTAGTTCTGCTTTAGTTTAAAGGGACCAGATGTGCTGTTCTCCAGTCTTTCTGACTCTAAAGAACCATTAAAAAGGTCAGACAGTGGAGCTGCTGGACATTTCCTAAGTTCCTTCAGTACTCTCAGAGGTATCCCATCTCTGGCCCCATAAATGTATCTCATCTTGTGGACCATAATATTAGATGCCTGTATCAGCATTCTGTACGGCATACAGGCTTAGAAAGAAAAGATTCTTCAATGAGACACAATCTCAGTGCCACTATATTAATGCAATTAGGAGGATAATTCAGTGATTTGTGTTTTGAATTCAGCCAAAAATGAAATTTTATGTTTTTTTAATTGGATCTAATCCAAAAAAGAGATTATAAAAAAATTGCATGGACCTTGCTTGCATTCTTCTTCTTCAAAGGCAGTAAAAATGGATAATGAGACGAATAGAGGAAGAAAAGAGCAACGCTAAATCAATAAAGCAACTATAAAGTTAATAGGTTCAGAATAAGTTTGTGCTTTTGCTGTATTAGCTATTGAAAATTAATTTAGGCAGGGCATCTTAGATGGTGAAGCTATTTGTTGAAAGCCAAGCTAATTTTAAGCTTTACTGGTCTCAAAGTAAGAATTTTTGTATTAGCTGCAATCAGAGCAAAACTTGAAATTGAATCAATTAAAGCAAGTAAAAGTACACCCTGAATTTACTAGGTAGCAAAGGTGAAAGTAGATCTGCAGAACTTGTAAGTTCCATCACACCATGATATCTCATTAAAATTGTAGGCAGTTTCAACCAAGGAGACAAGTCAAATACAGATGACCTTACTGAGAACACCTAATTACAAGTGCATAGTTTTGGTACTGATGCATGGTTAATGGCACCATTGGTTCTACACCAGTGGCTTTTAACTTAGTCTGCTAACATTGCCTGCTCATTCTGGTTTTCAGGATATCTCCAATGAATATCCATTGGATATAATTGCATACTCATTCTCTGCTTTATGCAAATATTCCATTCTGATTTGTGTTTATCTGAAAACAGACTGAGCAGGTGGAGTAGGTTGAGAACCATTGCTCTATAAGATGGTTTAATACAACCAGAGACCAGGAGAATGTGGTGCATTAATGCAGAAATTTTCCCAACAGTATTGGGCTCCACTGACTTCTTTAAAGAAGACTTTCAGCACACCTTGATGTGCCGCCTATGCGCTTGAGAAGGAAACTGTCAGGAACGGTGGACACATTAAGAAGAGCACCAACAGGAATTGTGTATGATTGAGGCCATATTCTGCCTTGGACCGGATGCTTACTTTTCCTATGAAGTGCAAAAAAATAAACCCATTTAGAGATATTACCCTGATAAAAACCTTACAGAATGTGGATAGTAAAGAAAATGGAAAGGCAGAAAAGGGGCTGTTGAATCTGTTGACAATAACAGGACTCATGTTACATAAGAACATAAAAAGTGTTATATTGGGTCAGACCAAGGTCCATCAAGCCCAGCATCTTGTTTCCAACAGTGGCCAATCTAGGTCACAAATACCTGGCAGTTTCCCAAAAAGACACAGGTTCTACAATGCTTGCATTGGGACAGTCAGTGGATTTACCATTTAATAATTGTTTATGGACCTTTCCTCCAGGAACTTGTCCAAACCTTTTTTTTAAACCCAGCTACACTAACAGCTTTTACTACATCTTCTAGTAACAAATTCCAGAGTTTGATTACGTGTTGAGTGAAAAAATATTTTCTCTTATTAGTCTTAAATCGGTTGCACTATAGCTTCATTGCATGTCCCCTAGTCTTTCTACATTTAGACGGTGTAAACAATTGATTTGTTTACCCATTTGACTCCATTCATTAATTTATAGACCTGTATCATATCTCCCCTCAGCTGTCTCTTTTCCAGGTTGAAGAGCCCTAAACATTTAAGCCTCTCCTCGTAGGGGTATCCTTCCATCTCCTTTACCATTTTGATCCCTCTACGCTATACGTTTTCTAATTCCACTATATCCTTTTTAAGATATGGCAACCAGAATTGCATACAATATTCAAGGTGCGGTCGCACCATGGAATGATACAGAGGCATTATAATATGCTTTGTTTTATTCTCCATTCCTTGCCTTATGAATCCTAGCATTCTATTTGCCTTCTTGGCCATTGCTGCATACTAGGCAGAGGGTTTAAACGTGTTATCCATGATGACGCCTAAATCAATTTCCTGGATGGTGGTTCCTAATGTGGAACCTTGCATCATGTAACCATAGTTTGGATTGTTCTTTTCTAGGTGCATAACTGTGCACTTGTCCACGTTCAATTTCATCTGCCATTTGACCGTCCATTCTTCCAATTTATCACAATTCTCTAGGATTTTAACAACTTTGAATAATTATGTGTCATCTGCAAATTTGATGACCTTACTCATTATTCCTATTTCCAGGTAATTTATGAATATGTTAAAAAGCAGCGGACAGTGGGGTACTCCACTATTCACCTTTCTCCATTGGGAAAATTGGCCATTTTTCCCTACCCTCTGTCTTTATATCTTTCAACCAGTTCCTGATCCACAATAGTACATTGCCTGCTATCCCATGACTTTTTAATTTTGCCAACGGTCTCTCATTAGGGACCTTGTCAAAAGCTTTCTGAAAATCCAGATACACTTGTTTTTTGCCTCCTAGCTTTTACTAGCTCCTTAATATAGTACTAAAGATAGAGTCATACAAACAAAGATAGATTATCTTCTCCACTGAAGAAACGGGACTGAGAGAAGGTCTCTCTTCCAGCATAATGTATGAATTGAAATGTGTCTCCTTTTTGCCAACTGTTCTGTGAAAGTGGTTTGTCCAGTCCCCACAGAAAACCAGGCTCTGCATCTAAATGGAGACGTTAATAACTTGAGCCCTGATTTCCTTCCTCAAGGATATTACTATAAGTGTGTGCCATGGTAGTTTGTAGAAGAGTGTGTGAAACAAATTTATAATGACAGGCAGAGAGCATCTGAATAGCTCATATTTTGTCATTTATTGTATTTTATGCAGTAAATTCCAGGTTACAGAGTAGTGCAAAACCCTAACAAGTGCAATACTTGGAAGTTAATGAAGGAATCCTAATAAAACAATATAAATCTAATCTCTTGATTTATTAGTCCCATTCACTAATGAAAAAAATCACCGTTAGGTCCTTTATGGATAATGGTATCATTATATTTGAAAATGTTTGCTCACAGAACCTCCTTTCAGAATATGTATTGAGCAGGTTTTACATAGCTAAAGAGGTGTTTGAGTAATATTTGTCAGGATTAAAGTACAAGGGCCCAATATTACATAAAAAGCTGAGATCCTAAGTAAGGCTCCTAAATGTGTGTCCTATTTGCAGCCACACTTAGGAGCCTGTTTTCAGATGGAGATTCATCCTAGTTTAGGAACTTTAAAATTATCCCTGCCATTCATTTTCCCAGATTTATGAGCCTGATTTAGGTGCTTAGTGCTGAAAATTGGTACTAAGCTCCTAACATCTGTCTCCTGCCCTAAATCCACCCCTGTTTTAATGCTCATAAATTTAGGAATTTAGTGAAATTTTAAGTGAATATTTAGACACTTAGCCCTTGTACATTTTAGAGACCAATTTAGGACCATAAGTCTCAAAGTTAGGAACATATATCCTTTGAATATTGGGCCCAGAGCTTTTAAAGACAACGTCTGGTAGTTGTTTTCATATTTCATAATTCCCTGTTTGCCATAATTCAGTGAGGATGGTATATTACAAATTTTTCAAGCAGTTACAAAACACCCGCTATCAGGGGCGGCCCAAGGGGGGTGCGGGGCCATGTGCGGAGACTCGGTGCGGGGCCTCATTTGCATAAGGGGCCTCATTTGCATACATATTTGCATAATGTTACCATACACTGACTTTTAGTAAACATGCCTCTTAATGAGTGTATGAATAAAGAAAGACTAAAAGACTTCTACATTACTATAATCCAGTGCCAACCGCCAGACACATTAGGAACTACAACAAACACTGCCCATTTAGAACCCATAGCAAACCCACCGTATCCTAACAGCACTACCAGGACTCATAAAGCACCATACCCTAACTATCAAAAGGAAACGCTGCAAATATTAAACCAATACATTTCAGAGAACAACAATACATGACCTACTGGGGAAAGAGAACAAGTGGCAATGTAAAATAGGAATTACATAAACAGAATACCTCAGCTCAGTTACACATGCAGAACATAGACCATCACCAAACAAGGAATCACAATTTAGAAACAGGAAGACAATAATTAAACTGGGAATCCCAAAAGCCAAACTTGGAATGTACAACACTGTAGAATAAAAAACTATACATTAATTTGCTCTTCTACTAAACAAAGCGCAGACGTTAATGATGCACATTTCCCAGAGCTGACATATTCCAATTAATAAATTCAAAATAGAGATATTTTTCTACCTTTTGTGCATTTTTTTTCAGCTGCAATTGCTCCAGTCACTTTCTTCTGGTTTCTTTGTGTCTTCCGCTAACTCTCCATCGTCTGCTGTCCATTTGTCTTTTCTTCTCTCTTCTAGTTTTTTTCCATTCTCTCTCTACTGCTTTAACATACTAATCTTTCTCCTTTTGCTCTTTCCTCATTCCTATTTCATCTACTCAAATTTTACCCCTCCATTCTCAATCCCCACTTACTCTCCCAATATCCGGCCAATTGTAGATTTGTCTTCCCTCCCACACAAAATATTTTTTTCCTCTCCATTTCACTCTCCCAGCTCCATCCCATTCTAATCCTCCCCCAACATCAGCTCCATTCTAGTTCCAGTCCCACCCAGCATCAGCCCATTTCCAGTCCTAGCCCCCCATAAGCCCATTTCCAGTCCTATCCTAGACCCACCATCAGCCTATTTCCAGTCCTAGCTCCCCCATCTATTTCCAGTCCCATCCGAGTCCCTCCATCAGCTCATTTCCAATCCCAGCCCCCCATCAGCCCATGTCAAATCCTAGCTCCCCTCCACTCAGCCCATTTCCAATCCAAGCCCCCCATGAGCCTACTTCCAGTTCTAGCCCCTTCATGAGTCCATTTCAATCCAAACCCCCACCACAGCCCATTTCCAATCTTAGCACCCCCCAACAGCCAATTTCCAGTCCTATTCTAGCCCCTCCATCAGCCCATTTCCTGTCCTAGCCCCCCCCCACTCACCCATTTCCAGTCCTAGCTCCCTCCCCCTCACAACCCATTTCCATTCCAAGCCCCCGTCCCCATCAGCTATTTGCAGTTCAAGCCCTCCTTCCACTCAACCCAGTTCCAGGCCTAGCAACCCCCCCAGCCCATTAACAGTCTTAGCCCCCGCAGACCTTTACAAGTCCTAACCCCCCATCAGCCCATTTCCAGTCCTAGCCCCCCCATAGCCCATTACTAGTCCTAACCCCCCCCATCAGCCCATTACGTCCTAACCCCCCATCACCCTATTTCCAGACCTAGCCCCCCATCAGCCTATTTCCAGTCTTAGCCCCCCATAGCCCATTACCAGTCCTAATCCCCCATCAGCCCATTACCAGTCTCAGCCCGGCGGGATTAACAGAGCCGCAAGAAAAGAAACTGTCGCGGCTCTGAAAGAAGCCCGCGTTCGGGGATTCAAAGCTAGCCTACGATGCAGGGAGGCTCTGCCAGGTAGGGGGGGGGCCCCGCGGCGGCACTCTTGATGCTGCCGCGGCAGAAGCAGCTGTTGTTTTTTTTTTTTTTTTTAAGAACTTGGGATGATGAAGAATGTTTTTTGCGCGGGGCCCCATGAAACGCTGGGCCCTGTGCAATAAACATTCTTGCTCAATGGATGGGCCGGCCCTGCCCGCTATGATAAGAGGGTTCTGGACCACTTCCTTTAAGTAAACAGGACTGGGCAGCTTAAAAATTCAACATATTCCTTCCAAACTTGTGTCAAGCAGTAAAGTTGCTGTATGAGCTATAGTTTACAAAAAAAGCTGACATATTAAGCTACAAATTAATAACCATAGAAAACTAAGGTAGCTATCTGCTTTGCATAAACTCATATGGAGGCTTTAGGTATTATATGAAATTTTGCTAATCTTAATGCCTCTAAAAGTGCCTAGTTCACAATGATTTTGAGATATATCACACAATAGGGGGAAAATACATTTGTCTCATTCTATAGCTCATCTCAAGTACCCTTGCCAGTGAAAGGGTGTATTTCAGACTTATCTGAAGGCAAGTTAAATAAGGACTGTACTTTCAAGGTGAGTCCCATCAATTTAATTTCAGATAATTATGTATACCTGAAAAGAAACATTAACCATCACGCAACCAAACCTTTTTGGTCATCAGAGAGATCAGTACTGCTAGCTATCAAAATGAGAGTAAAGTAAGTAGGATGTACAGTTACAGAAAGGAATACTAATTTTAAGATGATTATAAACTGATGGAAATAGGCCGCACATTTCTGCAAAAGTAAATAATTTAAAGCAAATTTCAACACTCTTCCCTCTCAAACAACTAAAAATAATTACAACTATTAAACTGAGTAATCAGATAAGTTAGCTGTAAATGTACTAAACAGTTGATTAATAGTGGCTTGAAAATCATTTAGCCAGTATTAATGCCAACATGCACCATAAATTTATATAACAAAACTTAATGATAGCTTTTACTACAGACCCCTCCCCAGCATCTCTTTTTGTTATAAGTATTAAGCCTCAATACATACTGTTGGTTTTATTTTCAATAAATATTTTTCTGTTCTTCCTTGTTTTATTTGCTTTTCAGTCGTAGCTCATGGCCAGTAATATTCAACTACTGTAGCTATTTCCCTGTCCTCATAAGGCTTACAATCTAAAGGGTCCTTTTATTAAGCTATGCTCGCAGCCAATGCACATTTTTGCGTGCAGATACTGTGCACAAGGGCCTACGATAATTATTTCTACGGGGGCATGACAGTTACCGCATGCTGATTCATGCACCACCAGTTGCTCACTGGGGTAGTGAAGGGCTGGTTAGGGGTGGAGAGTACTTGGCAGTGAGCACCGGGGGATATATCATGCATTGCTAATGTTGCAATTGGCGTGGGTGCAAGTAACACTGCCTCAATAGGTGGAGTTACTTGCATCTGCGGTAACTGTGCCATGCATTGGGGTACACATCCAGCGTTATCTGTGCAAAAAACCGCTCCAACAACAGAGGTGTTTTTTTGTTTTCAGTGTGTGCTAGAAGAGTCGGTGTAAGAGCTAGATGTGCTGAGAGTGAATCCATGTACATTACTGGTACGCAGCAGTACAGATATACCAGTGTATCTCACTGACAGCTGCATTGCAGGTAGGTGAATGTTCCTCTCTGCTGACTGAGCTAGGAGAAAGGCATGTAACGCTGATGGTTGTGCTGTGTGATGGCAGTGTTTCTTATCCTGGATCACATTCAGGTAAGGCTAGCGCTCATCATCATTGTCACCTGCACTAGAGTGAAACTAGCTCTCATTCCTGCTGATGGCATTAACATTTGTAAGCATGTCACGAGGCATTGGTTTTTCTCAAGAAGCCCATTTTGTAGCCTTGGCAAGGCATGAGAAATCTCCTTTGAGCTCCACACGGCTCAGCATCTACCTTATGGTCATCTTGGAAGAGGATCCTTACCTTCATTGTTTGTGGTGATCACCAGGGCTGGCACTGACTTCTGCTCAGCTCACTCCTGAAATAGGGTTCAGGGGTCCCTTTACAGACTCGTTTGGAATCCGGGCTTGTTCTCACAGAAGTGGAAGGTGTTCTGCAGATAGTCTGGAGGCCCTGGGATGATATGTAATGTGAAGTCCATCCTTCTGGATATTTCTTTAGAGAATAGCAAGTGCTGGCCTGCATGAAGCTCAACATAGAGTACAATATAGTGAATGTTCAGTAGTCCTCCCATAGCTTTTACTGTGCCTCCATATCAATAAGGCGATATAGAATAGGAATCCTTGGACTGTGTTTTAGTTCAGAAATCAGGCATATGAGCTTCCTTGTTGGGTTCCTTGGTCATGGCTATAGTTTTGGCCAGAACCTTCCTGTTCTTGCAGGCTGGGCCCATGTGGCACTCTGTAAAGAATCTCGAGGGGGTCCCTAAGGTTCTTTCAATTATTTTGGTTGCAGCTGAGTCTATGCCATACCAAATGTCTTATTTTGCCTCTGATGGCATGGGGCAGGGGCCACTGCAGAAAATCGTCTGTGAACAAAGGCAAGGAAGGAGTTAGTACCTTTCCTCTCAGTGAACGAAGCAGATGCTGCTTGTAGTTTAGGATACTGCAGAGGGACAAAATGGTATCTTGGACCCCCATCTCTGGAACTACAGTTGTTGGGTCTACATTATCATCTGGGGATGGTCAGACAGAAACAACAACAATTTAGCTGTCTGGGAAAGTGCTCTCCTAGTACACAGCTGTAAGTATCCACTCACTTATGGCAGTAGCTGGGATTGAAATACCGACCTCAGTTCACATGCAGCTCAGAAGACTGCACTAGGTGAAGTACTATATGCCCTTGCCAATCCCACATGCTTTATGTGCAGGACCGTTCCTTTTCTAGCCTTAGCAGTAGGTGCATGCCCTCTTGCTCTAACATCCCCTTCTTGCGATGGCTGTTTTTGCTTCTGCCCACGGGATGTAAGGTGTGTTTTCCTTGTGTGTTTTTTTTCAGTGAGGTGCTTGGTTTCGTTTTGGTGTGTGCGCAAAAGTTCAGCTCTGGGTTTTATTTTATTTTGTGCCCCGTGTGGAATCAGGTCTTGATTCTGGAATTGTCTGTTTGTGAAGACTGAAGACCCTGTCAGAGGTTTTGCCCAACTTTCTACCAGAGTGTGGAGAGAGAGTGAAGGAGCTGGCTTGCTACTCCAGTCTATCCAAAGGAGTCAGATTGAAGGAGCTGGTTTGTTATCCGAGTTTAAGTTATCCGAGAAGAGTTGCATGCTGGAAGAGTGACTGCTTACAAGGTGTACAGAAAGGATCGCAGAAATAGGATCCCAGTGAGGAGGGAGAAATGACATTGTAAATCTGCTAAGGGTTCAGGAGGATCCTTCTGTCAGCAGCAGAATTTGTTGCTGGAGGATGCACTCAAAGGTATTAGTGTGGCTGGGTTTAAAAGAGATTTGGACAAGTTCCTGGAAGAAAAGCCCATAAACCCATTAAAGCGGGCTATGTAAATCCTCTGAAAAGTTCTCGTCTTAGCTGAAGACATCCAGAGGGTGTAGTGAAGAAAGCACTTGATCATTCCCAGTACTCAGCACAATAAACTATAGTAACAGCAGGATTTGAATCCTGATTGTCTTGTTCCTGAGCAACAACTCTAATCATTATGCTATCCTAGACATCTGGACTCTGAAATACAATCCTGCGGATAAGTAGACACCCTGCAGACATCCCTATCGGGCACGTCCAGAACTGTGAAATCATGTCCGCACCTGGACGTGCCTTCATTTTTTTCAGATGTTCTGGCTTAGATATTCCAAATTGCACTTGGACAGATCTTCTAAAATTCCCCTCTATGTGTGTACCTGGCACTGCTTCTGGAAGCTCCAACCCAAGTCCAGAATTATGGCCCCTTTTTACTAAAGTATTCTATGCAGTTAACATATGAATTGGTGTGCAGTATTTTTTGCGTAACTGGGGCAGAGAGTGGGTATGGCAAGCACATTGCGGTTACTCTGGGGTACATATCATGTGCTAATTGGTGTTGTGATTAGTGCGGGTGCAGTTACCTCCTCCTCCGTAGGTGGAAGTAAATGCACCCTGTAAACGGGGGCGCTGGGTGAGAATGTCCACAGTCTTGGCAAAGGCAAATATTAATATGACTTGCAAAGGATTGTGGGAAATGTAGTCCATTCATACCAGACTCAGCCGTTCACAATAAATTAGTTGTGCTTGCTCGAGTGTAAAGCCAATAAGATATTTTATTTAGGGGGTTATTTCTCCCAACACAGATATACTTGGTAGCACATAAATAAGGATACTTGCTTTCAGTATTATAATTAGAAAAACAAATAAGGAAAAACAACAGCTGAACTTGTTAAGCAATCAAATCAAAGCATAAAGACCTGGATGGGAACAGGAAGGTCTTTTCTGTAGGCGCCTGCTAATATCTTCTTAGCAGTGCTTCAAAGAACAAACAAAACCCCACAAAGTAGGAAAAAAACTGTTCTTTTTCAGGGATAACCTCTTGTATCTTCACACACACTCAGAAGTGTCCCTTCAGAGCTCACTGGCAATTAGGCAAGGCTCAATTGCTAACAATTACCAGCTGAAACCCTCTTGGCTGGTTTACTTTCTATTACGTGGCTCAAATCCTACTCAGAAGCTTTTCTGAGTAGATTAAAGAACAAGTTTATATTTCTTTGTGATGGTTGTTGTATTTTGTGACAGCATATTACCACAGAAGTTTAGACAGCGAGCAATCCATGTATTCAACATCTCCCCCTTCTTCAACTATCATAGGTTCCATATCATGGATTGGCACAGAGGAATTTCTCAATGGAGCACTCTCAGGACAATACTTGTTTCCCTGCTGTCTTCCCAGTGAAGAGCTAGGGCATAGATCAGTGTTCATACCTGAGCTTCCATGGCTGTTAGAGTTCCTCTCTAAATATCCTGGCCAGTATGTAGTCCAGTTCTTATGTCCAGCCTTCCAATCAAGATCCCTGGACACTGGATCTCTCTTCACATACCTTCTTGCACTGGTCTTAGGGTCCCTTCCAAGTGCAGCTGTCTCCCTCACAGGTGCCGTCCGGGGATTCCTGGCTCTGCAACCCCACTCCTCTGGCTTTCCCCAGTCCAATGGTGTATGCTTGCCTCTGGAATGCCTCCCAGTATACGTACTGCTATGGACTCCTTTAGACCTCCCAAATGCTTTTCTCTTCTTTCTTCCAAAGTGTTTCTTTCTCTCTCTCTCTGTCAGCTCTGGCTTCTGCTGATGATGATGATCTTCCAGATGATCAAGATGCTTCTGATCAAGATGATGATGATTCTCTGTAGAATAAGCTTTTCTTTTATCCTGCTTAGATGCATGCTCCACCCTAGCACAGCGCAGCTGTGCTGAATCAAGCCCTGCCCTTGAAGATGAGTGCTTGGGGATTACCTCAAAGCCCTCCTGATTGAACACACGTTTCCCCACTTCAGCTCTTCTAATGGCTGTTGGAAACCTGGTGCATTCTGGGACTGGTAGTCTTTTATGGAAACATTCTGTTTTATTATTTCTACCAGAACAGACAGGTTGCTTGTTCAGAGTCACTTCACCTCTATTATAGCTCCTTCCTGAACTATGATAAGCTTCCTTATCACAACCCACAGTAATTATGCATTCGGCTAGGCAATTTGACAATTTCCATGAAGACTTTGCACTTAATGCACATTAGTTTTCATGCTAAACGTGTGGTAAATGAAAAACCTAGCACACTTCCGTTAAAGGCCCTCCATATGTTCAATTGCCCCATATTTTGTTATGAGAATTTATGCAAACAGCACCAGTGCAGAGCGCATAAATTTTCAGTATTGACCAGATGATGTTTTTCAAGAATACTGATTTTCAGGCTCTTGCTCTTTACATTTTTTGGGTATACTTTTGCCTGATCCTCAAACATGGCCCAGAGTATTTTGACTGGACTTCTATGTTCTCTCTCCAGTTAGCGGAATTGTCAATAACATTTGGGGCATAAATCCACATGAGAACATTCATGAATGAAACGAAAACAATGAACTTTACTTTATGCATCGACTACTACTGCAGCAAGGGTTTAGCAAATATTAACATAGTATGCTACCGTTTAAGAAAAAAGTTCAAAATGTTATCGTCTTCCTATGAGGGATGATGGCATCTCTGATATTTTTCCGTAGCTAAAGATTATTCCTTATACAATGGCTGAACAGAAAGGTAAATGCTGTGCACGGATTTGCTTGGAATTACACAGAATACACCGATGGAGTCTTTCATTCTGAAATGCAGAATGTGTTTTTCATTCTGAAACATATGCTTGCTTTTTACTTTTTCCATTTCGACCAAATTACTCGTTTTCAAAACAATTTGATTGTGGCGTGAAGTGACAGAGTTAATAGTCAAAGCAATTTAAATTGACCAACTTGACTGCACTTTTTAATTCAAGCGCAAGTTTGGAAAGATTGAGAAAACTCTTGCAATAGATTAACTCCAGCTTGTTTGAGAGAAAAGGAGAGAAAAAGCTATTGCATTCTCACTGAAGGCTTATTGTGTAGTCTAGGGACTGGCTCTAATGGGACAGAAGTACAATGATGGTACAGAAATAATGCTTTAGCTGTTCAGCCATGTATGGAGAAAATCAACTTTATTACCAACTCGCTCATTTCTAAAGAGAGCAATATTGTGGTAAATAGTAATGCATGTCACATATTGATATGCCTGCTTTGAATATTACATAAAGATTGGTCATTTGAAAGAATCTCTATGTACTGCTTTCAGAATGCTATAATCTGAAAGAAAACCCGATGATGCAAAATACTGTGGATTCTTATTAGAAGAAACCTGTGGAAACCAATTTATTTTCATTATAATTGAATATTCCTACAACAGGGGCATCTTCCATGCAAAGGGTCACAATGGGACTCTGACAGCATGTCTTTGATGCATAACTGGGTCAGTATTCAGATGTGGATCATCCAGTTAAAGATAACTGAACAGTTAAGGAATATACAGTAACTACATAAGTCTTGCCTATTAAATGTGTTCTCCAAAGTTTACTGAATAGGTTGTCTGGTTATATTTAGGGCAGTGGTTTTTCAGACCAGATTTACTCGATTATCTCTAATCAGATAGTACTGAATATCAATGCTATCTAGTTAAAAGGCAACTGAGCCCCCCCCCCCCCCCCGAAATCCTCCAACTCCTCCCCAAGATAACTGTGAAATTTTATCTGGATGATTAGTGGTGTGGATAATAACCGGGGCAAGAATTTCTATTTTTGCAATTATCTTTCAACGATAAACAAAGAAGTCATTCAAAAGGTGTGAGCTAAATACTAGCAAAAAATAAATTAAAACCATGTCAGTCCTGATGTCCTTATCAAAGGAGTTCATGTATGATCGATGTGCTCTATCTCACAATATATATGCATTGACTTGGTCAGATACGTACCATGTTGAGCTCTGTACTATACATACAGGGCAGTAAAAACTGATAAACCATTCCCAAATGGCATAAATGTGTGTGTGTGTGCGTGTGTGTGTGTGGGTGGTGGGGGGGGGGGTGTAATAGCCAATATTTCGGGCGGAGGGGGGAGGTCATATTCAGCAGCAGTGGACAGCACTGTTAAATCGGCTGACCATCGGCACTTTAATTTATGACCGGGTATTCCGTGCCGGACCATATCCGGCCATTGACACTGAATATCCAGCTTGGCCAGATAGAATTTTAGCTAGCCAGTCAACAGCAATATTCAGCCACTGGCCGGATAGCTAAAACATCTAAAATTCGGACAGTTTTTTAGTTAACCGTTTAGGGCTCAATATCTCTGCTGAGCGGCTCACTAAAGTTTCTGCTTGTGCCCTAAGGCTAGCTGGTTAGTATCATGACATCTAGTTTGCCTAGGAGGCTACATTTGATGGCATTAGGGGGGTAAGTGCTGATGAATATTCCAGTGAGCAGCATTTATATAGTTTGCAGGCCTGTAAACTGTGAAAATGTCTTTGACTATGCCTCCCATTGTGCGAGAACAAGGTGGGTATAATTGTAAAAACATGAAAATGTGTAGATCCATCTTTCCATTAGGTTGAAAAAAAATTAATGTGTCCATAATGCTCTTACCCTTGAGAAATAAAAATGCATTCAAAGGTACCTGGAAATCAAATAGAGAAGGCTCAGCTGAATATTTTGACAGTCTGTTATCAAAAAATATGTTTGAGATTCTATTTATCTGGTCCAAATCCAGGAAATATATTTACATTTCAACAGAGTCTAATATATTAAAGATTATCAAGTGCAGATATCAAGAGGAAAGAGACAGTCTAAGTTTACTTGTGGGGTTATTGATTTTGTTTTCTGGGGAAAAATGACAGTTGCTAGAAGAGAGCTATATTTAAAAGTCATTCACCTTCCGCGAGCTCACAGTTCTTTTTCACTTTTTTTATTTCTATTTAAATTAGCAAATGCATCCTGGGAAAAATGCCGCCTGTCAGTCATCCCACGTTCTCTTTTGTCTGAGGCACTGCAAACGGCCTGTGTTGTGTCACTTTACTGTTGCCTGGTGCCGGGGGCATACAATAATGCTACTGAGGGAAGTCTTTGTTGGGCTGCTAATCTGTAGGAACTAGCAAGAGGTGTGATTGTGCAGAGAACCGTTGTGAGCGGAGATGCCTTGAAAACCCTGCAGTGCCTTTTAAAGAAGGGTCGCCTGCTCACAAAGTAAGTAACTTACCTGGTGACATAAATTGCAGGCTTGTTGATCTTAATCCCTGAGCCTGTATTTGAAGACCTGAATGAAGATATAAGCCTTTCGTGTGCTATTCCTTGTCTCTTTTGTGTAGAGTGGTAATGCATCTCTTGCAGCAGATACTTGAAAATGGTTGGCTGGATGTGGAAATATAGGAGCTAACATACATTGCTTAAACTGGGACAGTGTGGTCGGCGTCAATAAGACTTCACTGTCGCATAGTAATGCATTCAGGCCTGATTAATCCACAGTTATTTTTGAATACAAGGTTACACATAAATTCTAATGAAGCTTCCATCATGAAAGACAACTAGTTAATGCACAGATTTTCTTATAATCTAGCGTGAGACCGAGTTTATCAAATTTGCCCTTTTTTCAAGGAATACAGTGCATTATTAATGCAGTTCATCCCATGGTCATTAGCAGTAGGGGATCTAAGTCTTTTTTCTTAAAATATGCCCTCAGTGATAAGTCGTCAGGGCATGTTTACTAAAGTCCATGCCAGTAGCGCATATTTGCTGCATGAAATGAGTGTGCAGGCCTTTGCAAATTTTGAAGGGGGCGTGTTTATTTATTTATTTTTATTTATTTAGTAAATACTTGTATACCGCTGTTTCCTACGATCAACAGCGGTTTACTTTACAGAAATCATAATGCATTGTATAATACATTGAAATTTTTAGTTTTACATTTTGATTAGACAATGATTTACGTAACGCGGGATAAACAGTTGGATACAATATACGGTTGAATTATTATAGCACACAGATCAGGGTATACATTTGATTTCAGTAGGTTGGGGGGCCAAATATACATTATATACAATGTTGACTTCCAAAGAGTACAGGCTAATACATGACTATATGCTATTAGATTTTATGCTGTCGTGGGCGGTAAAGTTCATCTGGTTGAGGTAGGGTATTGCGGTTAGATCAGGTTGTAGTGGGTTTGAAACAGATATGTTTTAAGCTTTCGTCTGAATTCAGTCAGGCTGTTTGTGAGTCTTAATTCATGCGGTAGTTGGTTCCATTGAATTGGCGCTGTGTATGTGAATGCCCGCTTGCTTGTTTCGGCTTTGACAGATCGAATGCTTGTCGGGATACACAGGGTGTTGAGATTCATAGTTCTCCTGCTCCTGTTGCATGGTTGGATAGTGATTAGGTTATTGAGGTAGGATGGTGCGATGCCATGGATGAGTTTAAACGTTGTGATGATCTGTTTGTAGATGATGCGGGCGGCCACTGGGAGCCAGTGCAGGTCAATTAGTACTGGGGTTATGTGGTCGGTGACTTTCTTTTCCATGATGACTCTTGCAGCCACGTTCTGGGCCATTTGCAGGATGCTGAGTGTGTTCTTTGGAAGCCCTAGTAGAATGGCATTGCTGTAGTCCAGGTGTGGAATGATTAGTGCGTGTGTCTGCCCACCCCCTGCCGTTTACGGGTTGATAATCTGCAGCACTGTGCTCACTGGCACACGAGTTTAATTAATGTCACCCACTGAGGTAGCATTAAGTGCACCCGTTTATAGCGGCAATTGGTGCAGTTAACATGTGCCCAAATCGCCCACGCTAACCATGACATGCCGTCAACACCCATGTTCTACCCTTAACCCGCCCAGTCGCTGCCCGATCATGCTCTATCCTTTTAGCATAGTTTTTTTTAGTATGGTGCCCATATCAACTGATAGCAGGGTGCATTTAGCACATGGCAAATCCTGCTCTGATTGGCTAGTGAACATTATTAAACATTCCCCATTATTTTAAAAAAGGAAACCTTTCCTCGCGCATGGTTAATCAACACCTTAAATATTTCATAGTAAGCAAGGGCCCCAGCTACAAAAAGATTTCCTTGCTAATGTTAAGAGATGTTGATGTGGGTGTTATCTAATATCCTTCTGAAAAATATTTTTATTTGCATGAACATGAGCTTTACTACATGTAAATGTAAAACTCATGTAAATGAGCCTGTTAGAATTGACTAGATTGTAAACTCTGAAGAGCAGGGACTGTCTTTTACATGTGTCTGTGCAGTGCTGTTTATGTCTTGTAGCGCTATAAAATGTTCATTAGTAATAATAGTAGTAGTAGTAGTAGTAGTATTAGTACCTCATACTGAAATGTACTTCCTGCTGATAGTCCATGTTAATGCATAACCACTGGACATCTTCATTAGCCTCATCTGTAGACCAATCATGGCCTTCCCCTAATGCCCCTGGATATCAATTGGCCCTCTAAACCCACAACACAGAATCCTCAGTGCTTCCACAACACAGCCTGCATTCATATTAATTGTGGCCAACTACCCCTCCCTCCTGAAGAATACATATTGTGCAAAGAGGTATATCAAGTAAATACAATCAATCATCAGTCATATGATTCATCACAGTCCCCCTCCTACACCCCAACTCTCCACTCAAAACGTTTGTGGTCTTTGGGCCCTGCTTCCTAGTACCTTCTTTGGAAACTGTTGTAGCCTTTGGGACTTCTCCCATCCTTTCCTGAAACTGCCATGGACTCTGGGCCTCTCAATCTCTGACTCTTGTAACGTAGTGTGGTCTTTAGTTACCCTAAGCCCCTCCAAAAACGTAATCTTCTAAAAAAATGCTGCAGTCATCCATCCCTCTTTTCCTATGTGTCCGCACACCCAAAAAAATGTGCAAACGTTTGCAGCCCTGACCTTCCCAATCCCTATTAACTTTGTTCCAGTGGGCCCAGGTATCTTTAGTGGTAAGAAGGAGCTGGTTTCTCTCCTGTTAGTTGTGACATCAGATTCAACATTGCACCACAGGCCAATCTATCAGCACACATGGAGCAGAGGCAGACCATGGAACCATATGAAAGTCTTTATTGGAGACACTCCGACTGGGCCATGTTTTGGCTAAATATTAGCCTTTGTCAAGTGTCTAAAATAAACCTATAAATCAAACACAAATAAATCTAAACAATAATAAGAATAGCAAGAATAAAGGAAACCATACAAATATATATATACTATGAGGCCAATTCCATTCGGGGCCCATCTGGACGTCCAGAATCTGGGTGGGCCAGATTTGCACCCGATTCGGATCCCACGGGAGTTATACGTTCCCGCGGAATCAGAATCAGGTGCAACAGGCCTGGACAGGCAGGATGTGCTCTGATGCTGAGCCGCCAGATGCACAATGCACACCCTGTCCAACCCAGCTGCAGTGCCTGCATAGAGCCTCGGTGCCATGGCATCCTGTTGCCTTGGCACCGAGACACCATGCAGATACCCTGATGCCCTGCCAAATCCCAGAAACTGTTTCCCCGCCACTCGACCCCTGAATGGGCCTGCTGAGGCCGGGATCAGGCTGAAGGGAGCCTTCTGGCCTTACTGTTTGGGGGATCCGCCGCTGCCGATTCCCTCCCACAGGCTGACTTATTCGACCCCCGTCATTTTCCTCCAGCCCGGACATACACGGCCATGACCAGAATTGGCCATGTACGTCTGGGGTCAGGGTCATACCGCTGGCCCGCCCTCGCTCCTCCTATGGCACTCCCTCTCCCCCCCCCCCCCCCATCCAGAGCTCCCCAAACATCTCCTGTGTACATGTGGGAATCTCTGTCATCAGCATCGGGTCTAGGGGAATAGCAGGGGCTGGATATCCATGTTGGACATAGATGCCCAGCCCCTGCAATTCGGGATCGGGATGACCCCCTTTATGTATGTGTGTGTATATATATATATATATATATGTCTATATGGGACATAAATATTCCATTTCTACTATTGTAAAAATGTGTACATATAAATATTCCATTTCTTCCAATGAAAAATCTAAAATCACATACAGTTGTTTCTGCGGAGTTTTACCTTCCAGTTTTCTTTCTCTTTGGACCACAGGCAATCTGCCACAATCAACAATGCACTCATATTATTACACTGGTTTTAATAGCGATAAGTGTAGTGTATAGCCTTCTTAAAGTTCAAAACAGTAAATATCTCATAAGATCTAGTCAATAACAGATACATTGGCTTCAAGCAGCTTGGAAGATATTTTATTATTAATTATCATTATTTAGCTCATACCTTTCTAGTAATAGTTGAATGTGCGTTACAGTCAGATGCTGTACGTACTACCCTGTCCGTAGAAGGCTTACAATCAGTGTTTGTACTTGACCCAATAGAGGTTTACATGACTTACCAAAGGCTACAATGAGTATCACTGGGATAACAGCTGTGGTTTCTTTGTTTATCAGGCCACTTCTGTAACCACTAGGCTTCCCCTACAAGCTGGTTTCCCTGCTTAATTGGCTCCACTTATATGTTTTGTTTTCTGAGATAGGATCGCTCTACTATATGCCAAATGATGTCTCTTTTTTTTTCCAAATGTATTTTTATAAAAATCACAGCCCTCGCTAAGTGTACAAGCCAAAAAATGTGTATTTACCAGGAAAATGTGAACATCCCATGTATAGACCATGAGAGTTATTGTAAAAGCCTTGCGTTTTTACATGTGGATGTGGAGAGAGAAAAATGCACAAGTCACATCTGTATGTAACATGCAATTTTAGAAAAAACGCATGGGAGGGCGGAGCCTGATGTCCAGCGGGATGGTCGCATAACGCTGAGGCTCCCGAGAGGCCTACTCAGAATCCTGAATTAACACCGTACATACTTGGAACTTCTACTCTGACCGTGCCGGGGCACATTGGGGAGATGGCGGGGACCAAACCCACGCGCCTGGAATTTGGATCTCCTGCGTCTTCTCACGGCAAACGTTCCAAAACTGAACCCCCGTCCCCGCAGAAGGGGCTGGCCTTGCGCGAGGGCCCCGAAATGCAGCAGGAAATCCTCGCAGAGATTAGAGGGGTCAAAAACCTCGTGCAGTCAAACGGTGAAGCACTCCGAGCGCTGCGGGAAGATCTTGGTGTGCTGCAAAGCAAGCTAGAAGGGCTTTCTTCGCGTCAGGACAAAATGGAGAGCATATTGGACTCCCATGCGGCCCGGTTATCCAAACTCGACAAAGTTGAACGTCAGGTGCGGGCCTTGCAGAAAGAAGTGGAAGATGGCAATAATAGAGCGCGCCGCAACAACATACGACTCGTGGGCATACCGGAGGGAGCGGAATCGGGAGACATGAAAGAGTTTTTATGCAAAATCCTCCCTTCCCTGCTCCAAATCACCTTTACCAAAGATTTGGAGATCGATCGCGCTCATCGTGTACCCACAAGCATAACGCTCAACAGGAAGACCCCGCGGCCTATCATTTTTCGACTTTTGAGATATCAACACGTGGAGCAAATTCTAAGTGCCTCTCGGGCAAAGGGCCATATGGAGTTTGAGAGCCACAAGATCTCCTTCTATCCTGACTTGGTTAAACCCACGGTCGACCGCCAAAAGCGCCTTCTGGAATTCCGGCCGAGGCTTCAACAACTACAAGCACGCTATGGCCTGATGTACCCGGCCAAGCTCCGAGTCACGCTTCACAATCAGACAAGAACATTCGAGGACCCTGATCTACTAGCGGAGTTTTTGGATTCCAAAGAAGCCGACTTGATGCGCTGACTTCCAGAATATTCCTGCAAGTATTCTCATATCCGCTGTACCTGCCATATTGGATCTGCCGCAGCCCAGCAAAGAGTCTGGCGAGGGCAGTTTGTTTGCCTTACTTTTGATGATATCTGTGACCCGACTCCATCTACCCACAGTAGCCTCGCTGAGTATCAGAGACAGTGTTAATTATGGACTCTGGTGTTTCTTTTCCTTTTTTTCATGTCTTTCTATTTCCTCTCTAGGGCCTCCTCCCGCAGACACATGGTCGCCATATTCCTTGGGGGTTTTGCTTCTTCTCTAAGATACTTTGGTACATACTTTTCAATATGGGGTGTATTAGCCAGCATACTCGGTGATTATGTCATTGTTGCACAGATTCTGATTATGTTGTATGTTTTCAAGCGCCTTTACCTAAAATGTCTATTACCGATTGATGGCACCATGTAAGATTTTCTCATTGAACGTAAAAGGAATCAATAATCCGATTAAAACGGAAGAAAATCCTAAGCTACCTAAGTCAGGAAGCTGCGGATCTGATTTTTCTCCAAGAAACGCATTTAAACTCGAAGGAAACTCTTAAACTCAATATTAAACCTTACATGGTGGCCGCCTATTCCCCAGCCGTTTCTAAGAAGTGTGGGGTTGCCATTCTGGTTAGGAAATCTTTGCATGCTACTATTATTGCGACTAGCTCAGATACAGAAGGTAGATGGTCCAGAGTTCACCTCAAGATAGGTAGCCTTGAAGTTACATGTATATGCCTTTACGCTCCTAATGTGGATGACCCTGCCTTTTTTGCTACCATTGCTCAGGTTGCGCAGGCCTCTGCTAATACTTCATTGATAATTGGGGGGGATTTCAATCTAGTCCTTGATCCCCTGATTGACAAACAGCCGCCTAGGACAAGTGGTCCCCCCAAGAGTCACACCACGCTTACCTCCCTGATCAAAGATCTTGCTTTAGTTGATCTATGGAGGTTACTACACCCCAATGAGCTTGACTTCACCTTCTTCTCTTCCCCTCACAAATCCCAGTCTCGCATAGACTTCTTTCTAATATCAAAACTGTTAGTTCTTCAGGTGGACACCGCAAAGATTCACTCCCAACATATTTCAGATCATGCTGCTATTTCCTTTCAATTACACACTACTGCACCCCAAGGGAATTCGGGGGCCTGGTTCTTTGATAGAGCCCTGTTAACTCAGCCAGAGTTCCAGTTAGAAATTCGAGCAGCCATACAGGATTACTTCCATTTTAATCTACCCCAGGATACTGCGAATTGGGCTTGGTGGGAGGGCTTCAAAGCGGCCATTCGAGCAACGATCACTAGCTATCAAATCCGCCTGCGGAAACAACGCAAACAGCAGCTACTCATACTAGACCAACAAATAAAAGCAGGCGAACGAGTCCTAACTTCACGTACTGATCCATGTGTATTAATTCGATTACAGCGTCTCCGTTTTCAATATAATTCAATCCTCTCAACTGCAGCTTCTAAGAGTATAGAGCTTCAGCGAGGGACATATTATCGTGAAAATAACCGAGCCGGTCGACTTTTAGCCAACGCCTTGAAAGGTCAAAAAGAAGCCAAACGCGTAGCGGCCCTTCGAGCTCCACAGGGAGGGGGCATAGTGACCACAGACTCCGACATTGTAGAGCTCTTTCGGGATTTCTATACCCGCCTATATCAATCTGAATGTGAGTTCTCGTCAGAGACATTCGAGCGACTGCTTTCTGGCATTCAGCGACCGACCCTCTCTGAAGATGATAGGGATGCGATGGATGAACCCTTCTCTACTTCAGAGATCCAATCTGCCCTAAAACGAACAGCCTCGGGCCGTGCCGCAGGACCCGATGGTCTCCCGACCGAATTCTACAGAACGTTCAGTGCAGATTTAGTTCCCTATTTAAAACTATATTTACTGCCCTTGCGGTAGATACATCCTCTTTGGGATCCTTTTCTGCAGCTAATGTGGTAGTATTTGAGAAAGAAGGCAGAGACCCGCTACTTACCGCCAACTACCGTCCAATCTCCCTACTTAATGCCGATTATAAGATCTTCGCAACGATCTTGGCCACCCGGCTATCTGACAGGATGGCCACCCTAATTCACCCCGACCAATGCGGTTTTATACCCGGCAGATCAACTGCTGACAATGCTCGGACCTTGTGCCATGTGCTATCCAGTGCTGCCAATCTAGATCATCCATGGGTGGGTCTTTCCCTGGATGCCGAAAAAACCTTTGATCGCCTAGAATGGCCCTTCTTATTTGCAGTCCTCCGATGGTATGGCTTTGGGGAGGGCTTCCTCCGATATCTCCAAGTCATGTATACTCAACCCGTCGCCAGTATTTGTGTAAATGCCATCAAGTCTCAGCCATTTAATCTCCAAAGAGGCACGCGTCAAGGTTGCCCCCTATCACCAATGCTCTTTGATCTAGCTCTTGAACCCCTAGCCCTCCTTATTAGACAGTCCGCACGTATTCGAGGTGTCCCCTTCAGTCATAGGGAGATTAAACTCTCTGCATATGCAGATGACCTTATGCTTTTCGTATCCCTCGATTCGGTTCCAGCTGTCTTGGATCTGATTGACGGATGCTCACAATTATCGGGCTATAAAATTAACTGGACCAAATCTGTAGCATTCCCACTGAACCGCTGGGTACACGAGGCTGACATGCAGGCCTTTCCCTTCCTTTGGCAATCCCGCATGGTGAAGTATCTCGGGGTCCATTACTGTTCTCCTTTAGAAGACACTATCAGTTTTAATGCCAAAGAGGTAGTCTCCAAAGTCCGTGAGCTCACAAATCGCTGGTCTCCCTTATCTCTTACATGGTGGGGCCGCCTAGAAACTGTGAAAATGATGATAGTCCCCAAAGTGAACTACATTTTAGAAATGCTGCCATGCTTACTCCCGCCACGTACTTATAAAGATATTGAGGGCCTTCTCGTCCGTTATCTCTGGCAGGGCAAGCCACCAAGGATAGCTAAACAAAAACTACAGTCTGCAAAGGAAAGAGGGGGTACCAGATTTCCAGATTTTCTTAGATATCATCAAGCCTTCCTACTTAAGCAAGGTGCCCGATGGCTAGATGCCTCAACAGACAGCAGACCAGTTTGGCTTGACATAGAAGAGGCGCTTAGTAGCCCAATTCCGTTGACCCATCTCCCCGGTATGTCCTATCCAGTAGACACCCGCCATCCACCAATGATTGTCGATACTCTTGCGGCCTTTAACACTCTCATTCTATCACTAGGCCCGAACGTATGTCCTCAGGACGGACTCCCGCTATGGAACAACCCCAGAATTCAAGTCCTAAATAGAACGATAGCATGGAAACCCTGGTACTCGAGGGGGATCTGGACACCCCAACAGCTTTTCTCTGCAGCTCGTTGGAAAACCTTTTCTGATTTACAAAAGGAATTTGCGTTACCAGCAAAACACTACTTTCAATTGATGCAGCTTCAACACTGCCTCAAAAGTGCTCGAATTATGCCGCCCTCAGCCCCTACTGAGGACGGGCTATTAGAGATAGTTCACTCTATTAGTAGTACACATGGGGTAGCCTCTAACTTTTATAAAATATTATGTCAGGGTACAGACACGGCCACTTTTAGAGCCCAACAAGCCTGGGAGCGCGAACTGCAAACCACTTTAACCCCTGTGCAATGGAGCGTTTTCTGGAGCAAAGTAGTGCGGGTTTCCCGGTCTGCCTCTGTTACCCAAACTCTCTTCTTTTTTGCACACAGATGCTTTTATATTCCAGGGAAAAATAGCCAAATGGAACACAACTGCTAGGGACCAGTGTTGGTCTTACCATACTGCTGTGGGAACCTTCGCTCATGTTATTTATGAATGTCCTCAACTACAGGTTTATTGGGGGCGGGTTTGGGGTTGTATTCAATTTATCTTACACCTTCACGAACCTCTCTCTTGGAAGATCGTGGGACTCCGCTCTGTGGCGGTGGTCCCCTCTCTGCCTAAGAAGGGTCGCTTTCTCCTTGATTTCATGCTGGGTATAGCCATATGCTTAATCACGAGGAATTGGAAGGATAGCTCTCGACTTACTGTCAATGAATGGTGGAACCTCGTCTGCTTATATAGTAAATATGAGCAACTACCTCGGAGAGCTATTCCCCATGCCCAAACTCACTCTCGCTTGTCTAAATGGCAGATGCTTAATGATTATGTACAATCTGCTCATTGTTCCAACATGCCTGTATAATGTGCACTCATCATGTTTCAGATCACCGTTAGGTTTTGTAACACAATAATGTAAGTACACGCCCGCTTCGGGAATGATTAGTTTTCTAGAGAAGAAGCAGGGGGGAGGGGGGTGGCAGGGGTTTACTTTGGTGTATGTATTACACTTTATGTATCTGTCTTTTAGCTGTATGTCTTCCTTTTCCTTTGTTGGTATAAAGCGAAAATAAAGAATTTAAAAAAGAAAAAACGCATGTTACACTGTCTGCCCTGGCCATGTCTAAGTTACATGGGGCCAATGATCTGGGAAGATGCACGTGGGTGATGGAGATTGTCCATGTCCGGATTTTCACCTGCTTCGTGGCACAAATTGTTTTTTGAATAGTGCTTGTTTCGGCCAGCCCTTTACAGAAGGGATTAAGGGGGATATCGCTCTTAATCCGCCAATGGTTAATTCCCCATCCAAACTGAAATGAGGTAAACCGTGGGTCCTCGGTGACTGGTTAGGAGCAGCTGCATATCTAGGTTTGCCAAATGGTCAAAATACATGCGCACGTGCCCATTCTAAAACACTGTTACAAATGTAAATCACTGAGGTTCTCATGCTGATTTTTCCAACGTGTATGTTGGTGAAATAGCATCTCCCGCTGCATTTGGACGTCCATCCCCCGCATTCCCGTGTTTCCTTCTTTGATTTCAATCACACATCCATTGTAAGATGTGTAGATATGTTGATTAAACATACATGTGCCCACCATCCCTTCTAAGATTAACATAACTTTGTAGATATTTTCACTTGGATGTCCATGCAACCACATAAAGTCTTTCTAAAATGCCTTCGTAAGTGGTACGTTTACATATCACGATAAATTCATGAGTGCTAATTGTAAGCCTTACGTTCACTATCAGGATGTTCCCTAAAGCTTCCCATTTAGTCAATGCATTTTTCATTCTTTTTTAAGTTATGTTAATTAGTTATGTTTGAACTCTTTAATACTTGCAAATTGATTTTGCACACATTAAGTCACACATTAATATGCACTAAATTGATTTTGAGTGTATTCATTTTTTAAGGCACACTAGTGAACTGAATGAACATACCAAAAATACTTGTATGCATGCATATACATACAGATGAAGGCACGTATACACAGGTTGCATGTCCGAACTGTAAGACACAAGCCCTTTGTAGCGACAGTTCTATGATTAATCAGGGGGACATACTATAGAAGAAAAAGAAGAAAGATTTAATTGGAGAAACTCAGCTTTTAGGAGTAACAATTGTACATATGATGAGTAGATTAGTGGTTAGAGCAGGGGGAATTCAGGGTTCAGATCCTACTGGGGCTGATTCATTGATGCTATTGCTACTTATCATTTGCATATAGCTGTAAGGCATACCCAGCGCTGTACAAACACATGTAAAAGACAGTCCCCGCTCATCAGAGCTTACAATCTAGTCAAGACAGACAACATAACAGATGAGGGCAAGGGTATATCTAGGGGAATGGTAAGAAAACACGTGGAGGCCAATTCTAACAGGGCACATCAGGGCCATCCGGACATCCACAAAATGGACAAATTGTATCTGATTCTGAAATCGCAAGAGCTAGACATTCCTGCATTGCAGAATCAGGCACTTAGATGGCCTGGCGTGCCCATGGTTCCATCACGGGAGACATCCACTCTTCTGCCCGGCCAGCCCATCCTATGTTCTTGCTGGTGTGCCAGTGCCAGGGCATCCCATCACCATGGCACCAGGACACCCAGCAGGAGCTCCGAAAGCCTGACACTGATAAGAAGTCTTTTCCCTGCCACCCGACCCATGGTGGGGTCTGCCAGGTAGGGTTCGAGTGGAGGGGCCTCACCTGCTGCGGCTCCTTGGTTTGTGGAGGGCTGCCGGGTCCCGTTCGGCGCCTTTGATGGGAACTTATTCCATCTCCGAGGTGGAATAAGTCCCACATCCATCTTTCCACACCCAGACATACAGGGCCCTGATCAGAATAGGCTCTGTATGTCTGGGTACTGAGGCCTGCCCTGTTCTGCCCACTCACCTCCTCTATCCCTCCCTCATCCAGTCTTCCTCGCACAGTGGATCTGTGTGTGTGTGGGGAGCCCCAGCACCAGAATATGGTCCCTGCTAATAGTGGGGGTTGCACATCCAACCCAGACATACATCCACGCTATTCACAGGTCAGAATGACCCCCATGGGAGACTAAGCGGATCAGGATCCAAACGTAGCCTTGAAGAGGTGTGTTTTCAGCCTGGATTTGAAAAGGACCAGAGATGAAGCCTGACACGCAGACTCAGGTAGCTTGTTCGAGTTGTACGGAGCAGCAAGGTGGAAGGATCAAAGTCTGGAGTTGGCAATAGAAGAGAAGTTATCTGCCAGAAGAGCAGAGTTCCTGAGGAGGGGTGTAAGGAGAGGAAAGGTAGTGAGGAGCAGTAGAATGAGTGCACTGATAGGTCAGTAGGAGAAGTTTGAACTGGACAGAAATGAATAGGGAGCCAGTGAAGTGACTTGAGAAGAGGGGTTATATGAGCATATCAAGGCTGGCATAACAGGTGACCAGCACTATTAAAGTGGTTGGCTGTCACTGCTTTTACTAAGACCCGGATATTCAATGCCAAGGGAAGAGTTGAAGATAATTTGTCAGCAGTGATATTTAGCCATTGCCTGGTTGGGATAGCCTTTTTCTGCCTAATTTTAGCCGCTTTAAAATAACTGGCCATTGCCTGAATATCACTGCTGACCAGTTGACTTTGGTGCCTCTCCTTGAATAGCCTGAAGCTACATGGTTAGCACTGGAGCATCTAGCAGAGTTAGAGGGGAATACCAGAAATCGGCTTTGTGCAATTAATGTGGTTAGAAGGTCTTGTAGCCTTGTTAATCACTTTGTATATGCCCCCCAATGTTCCTTGTGGCTTTAGGATAGTCTCTTAACCTTCAATTACCTCAAGTACAAAGACTGTCAACCCTCCAGGCACGGACATATGTATGGTACCTTAATGTAATTCATCTTGAACTACTACTGGAAATGTGTCAGCTAAACACAAATAAATGAAAAGGAAGAATATACAGGGTGGCCCAAAAAAAGTGAGAACATCTCGTAAATTAAAAGCTTAAATAGTTTACTTATTTACCTTTTTTAGCTATATAACGTCTTTATTTTGACAATTTCCGGTCGCATCTTTTTTTTTTTTTTTTTTAATCTGTCAATGGTTTAGATCTGTCTTTTTGAATTTTTAAATAACTTATATGCTACGAGATGTTCTCACTTTTTTTGGACCACCCTGTCTAGAACAGAGAAAATGTGCAAGGTGAGCGGAAAAGACAGGGAGATGCAACGTGACTGACATAACTCTGCAAAGCCAAAGTCAGCAGGTGCTTCTGTAGTGTAAAACAAGACGTGTTCATGGTCAAAGCACAGAAAGGAAACAATGTCACAGTACACACACAAGCACCATAGAGGGGGACAAAGTATATTGTCAGGGCTGGAATAAATAGCAAATAAATCACTGCGGGTACCTTCATAACCATGCCAGACAGTTACGTCATGTCGAGACATACAAACACACATGCACACATACTGGGCTTCGTACTGGATAAGGAAAGCTATATGGAAGTGATTTTACATAGAATTTTCTACATATGGAACATGTTTTACATGTGAAAAAAGACTTGTAAAATTACATGCATTCACAGAGGCGTGGTTTGAGCATGTCTGTTTTATAAAATACACGATAACAGTTAAAATACACACATAAATGTACACTTTCATGGGAACAGATATATATTTGTTCAGGAGAAGTTATGACTGCCGGGGCTGGTTCTGAGTGCCAATTTTATAAAGACCTCCAAGTGCATTCTGGGACATCAAAGCCAGACCGTCTGAAAAAAGCAGGCATGTGCAAGATCAGGCACAATTACGGAAACATAGACGTGCCTGATATGCATGTGTATCAAACGTCTATATCAACATCCCCAGAATAGCATTCCAGAACCAAGATGTCTAACCGCAGAATGATCAGAGTTCAAATTCCAGCCAGGGGGGGGGGGGAGGGAAGGGGGAGGGCTTTTTTAAGGTGAAAACAAGCAATTTCCAGATGCCTATTGTTTCCGAGATCGGAGATGTCTGCGGATGTCATTTGTGGAATGCTTATAGAGACATGTCCGTGATTTTGAGGTCCGTATACATGTCTTCAGACATCTAAATCACAACTAAACCTTTAAAAATGACCCTCATAGGCTCCTATGATGCCTTTACTAAATAGGTTTAATATGGATGCCTCTTTTAGACTTTTACATAGATAGCCTTTTATAAAATTAGTTCCATAGAGGATAATTTTATAATGGGACACCCAAGTTAGGAAGACACATAGGAGCTAATATTCAGGAGTGGCCGTCAGTGTTTTTAAAGCACCTGGTCACTGCTGCTTTAATTAAAACTCGATATTCAGTGCTGGAGTTTCTCTAGGCAGACAGGAAGAGTCTTTGCTGTGACTGCGGTTGCCTTCCCCCCCTGCTTGTGGGAAAACTTTGGTAAAACACAGTTAGTTTCTTTTAATCAATAAAAGATGTTTTTAACATAGGATGATTCCTATAAAAAGGTTCCTTTGGAAATATACAACAGATGCAATTAATTGTGATATCCGTAACATTCTTTTCTTTGTGCAATAAATAAAAGCATAACTTCTCATTCCAAATTGGCAGGAATATGCTGTAGAAACGTGGTTAGCTTCATATGATCTCTACACACGTTTGATTTAGAAACATAGAAACATGATGACAGAAAAAGACCACATGGCCTATCTAGTCTGTCCTTCCATATTGACAACTACAACAGTCCACTTTTTACCTTTAGAGATGCTCTGTGTTGGTCCCATGCTTTTTAGAATTCAGTTACTGTCCTCATCTCTACCACCTCCACTGGGAGACTATTCCATGGAACCACTACTCTTTCCGTAAAGAAATATTTCCGCATATCACTCCTGAATCTATCTCCCTTCACCCTCATCCTCAACGTGTCATCATTTTTCATTTCTTTTGTGTTAATATATTTATTTTTGAAAAGGCAATTGAATAATGCTAGTAATACACTGTTTTATTTTTGTTTTATTTTTCTGGTTTCCTGATATGTAGAGCCATAGAATGTGGCAGTATAATTTTGATTTATACTTATCATTTGACACGTTTGTTTTTGGCATCACATGACAGTGTTCCTTCTTATATAATATAATAATTTTTGCATCACATGACAGTGTTCCTCCTTACACAATTTTTATAACACTGGCATAATAATTGTTGGGTATTTTTGCTTCTTTTTAAATAAATACTGGAGTATGAGTCTTTTAGAGTTTTAGTTCAGTTTTATATTCTACCTTTGACATGATTTGGACACAATTTTAAATTCATATGTTTTTTTAATAAACATGAACAGTTTTATTTGTGCGGGTTATTTATTTATTTACCAATTAATCTACATGTTTACATATTTTTAGAAATAATTAATACTTTTATCACGTGTGTTAATTATTTATTACATTATTAATGTAAAATCCATTTATTATTTATTTTAGTGGCAAATGCCTTTCATTTGACAGAAGGTTCTTACAAAAAGGTATAGGTCAATATATTTCTATGTTTTATATATGTCCTCCTCATCTCACTCTTGTCTATATGTTTCATCTAATATAGAAAAGGTATCGGATAATATGTATTTATATGTTTTATATATGTCCTCCTCATCTCAATCTTATTAATATTTTTTATTTATGTTTGATTATAATTTTAACACAATCCTTGATAGATGATTGTATTTGTATTTTTGAATTCCATTTGTATTTTTGAATTCCATTAGTTCATTTATTACATTGGTCTGTGCAATTACATATGTTAGTGGCGTTTTTGGTTACAATTTTAACATGTATAATTTTAATTATTATTTGGTATTATTCATGTTATTGTATTTATTATTAATTTTTTGACTTCTGCTTTAATTGTGATTGTGTTTTCTCGAGGTTTACTCCCTCAATATATATCCCCCTGAGGAAGGCCAGGAGGCCGAAATGCGTAGGGGACAATAAAAGGGGTTTTTCAAACCTGAATTTACTGCCAGTCCTGGTATCTGTTTTTTTGTTCTTGGCAGACAGGAGTTTGCCATTATCACAGCCACCCCCTTCTCTTCTGCCTGTGGGGGATTGCATCCTAACAGGCAGAACAGGAAGGGAATGCCACGGGGGAGGGGGGAGGGCTAGTGGCAGAGTTAGGGCAGAGTCAAGGCGAAACTTGGCCCCCCACTCAGAGAGACGTTCCGTGGCCCCTGCATCTACCACTTTTTTAGTAAGGAAATATTTTCTCAAATCACTCCTAAGTGTTTCCTTTCACCTTCATCCTATGACCCCCCTCATTGCAGAGTTTTCATTCTGTTGAAAGAGGTTTTCTTCCTGTGTATTTAAGTCAGAGAGGAAATTAAACGTCTCTATCATATCTCCCCTCTTTTGCCTTTCTTCCAAAGTATACATATTGAGATATTTTAATCTGTCCCCATATGCCTTATGATGAAGACCATCAACCATTTTAGTAGCTACCCTCTGAACTGACTCCATCCTGTTTATATCCTGTTGAAGGTGTGTTCTCCAGAATTGTACACAAAATGCCAAATTAGGTCCCATCAAAGTTAAACAAAATCACTATCACCTCCTTCTCCTTCCTGCTGGATATTCCTTTCCCTATGCACCCAACATCCTTCTGGCTTTTGCCAACACCTTTTCTACCTGGTTAGCCATCTTAAGATCATCAGAAACAATCACTCCCAGGTCCCCACTCTTTCATGAATACTGTACTGCTCCCTTTGATTTTTGCTGCACAGATTAATGACCCTGCATTTTTGCATTAAATCTCAGCTGCCAAATTCTCAACCATTCTCCAAGCTTAGCTAGATCCCTCCTCGTGTTATCTACACCTTCCTGAGTGTCTACCCTATTGCAGATATTGGTAATCTCCAGGAACAAGCAGGAATGAGTCTTCACATATGGGTACGTCGGTACCAACGGAGCCTGCGCGGGAACGCTCCCCAGCTTCCCAAAAAGGAAAGCTTTTGGGAGCATCCCACAGCGCCTGCGCGCTGCCTTCCCGCCTTTCCTAACCAACTCTCCTCAGTTCTTCTTTGCCGCAGAGCCAGCAGATCGAGCCCTGTCACCGCTGAAGAAGTTCTTTATTTTATTTTATTTCTTTGGTCGCGTGTCTGCCTTCCCTGACTCCGGACCGGTACCGCCGGTCTTTTCTTTCTTTCTTTAAAAAAAATATATATATATCGATATTTTTCCTCACTTGGTGTATTTTTCTTCTTAGGCCTCAAGGCCCACAAGAAAATTTCCCTCATGGAAAAACCAGCCTCCGGGTTCAAAAAATGCACTAAGTGTAGCGGTACTATTTCTGTTACAGATACCCATGAATGGTGTCTTAAATGTTTGGGTCCTGAACACTCCATTCCGGATTGTCCGTCCTCTTCTCTTATGTCTAAACGGGGGTTACAGAACCGAGCAGCCAAGCTCCATGTGCTGTTTCCCGCTGATGCACGGTCGGTAGCATCGACATCTTCCAGGTCTTCTTCTCCTGATGGATCTCAGGTAACCAAACATAAACCTAGCAGGTCCTCGAAGGGTAGATCTCCCTGTAAGCATCGAGATGCCTCCGGGCTTGCCCTCGAGGATCCTGTGCCAGCAAAACAACCCCGGCGGGAAGCTCCGGCTTCCAAAGCTCCTCCTATGGGGTTACAGGTTGACATCGATGGCAGGGCCTCAACCGATCACCTGTTAGAATGCTCTGGGGTACCGGCACAATCTCCCGGTACCGACTTCCAGGCATTCATGGCGTCGATGGATCACAATGTTCTGTCCATGCAGCAGGCTATTACGGCCTTCATTCAAGCTGCGATGTCACTGGTACCGAAACAAACTCCGTTCTCGGTATCGGCTCCGGTACCGGCACCAGCACCGATACCGATACCGATACCGACTGCATCGACATCGACCAGGATACCGGCTGCAGCGGTTCCTTGTCCAGGGCTGCTTACCGGTACCGATCCGGTACCGGGGACGCCCGATGTCGATACTGCTCGATACGCATATCGAGCGTTGGAAGAGCACCCTGACAGGCAATACTTCGATTCCTCTGATGATTCTGATACATCAGACGAGTCTCCTGAAGAATCCATAGCCCTTCCTGAAGAACCTTCTTCTCCAAAAAGAAGAATGTCTCCTCCAGAAGACTTGTCCTTTCAAGACTTCATAAGAGAAGTAGCTAAAGGACTTTCTATTTCAGTAACTTCTGAATCAGAGCCTAGAGCTAAAAAATTGGATATTTTGGCTATTCTAGAGCTCCTAAAGAGGCGGTCACCTTACCAATTCATGAGATTCTTTATGAACACATGATTGATCTATGGGAGATTCCTCTCACTCTCTCTCCTCATTCTCGTAGATTGGACACTATGTATTGTGTCCCTCCTTGTCCTGGATTTCAGAAAACTCAGCTTCCTCACCATTCCATTGTGGTGCAGTCAGCTATGAAGAGGATAAAGAGTACAAAGAGACACTCTTCTGCTCCTCCAGGAAGAGAATGCAGGACCTTGGATGCCTTTGGTAGGGAAATCTTCCAAGCCAGTATGCTTATTGCCAGAATCAACTCATATAGCCTTTACATGGGTATGTTTCTAAAGGAAGTTGCACAAAAACTGCACACTTTCCTCCCTTTTCTTCCAGAAGATAAAAGGGAGGAATTCCTCATTTGGCTTAAGCATACCCAAGGCATTTCAAAGTTTTCCAACAGGGCAGCCTTTGACTCTTTTGAAGGTGCCAGCAGAGCCTCAGGCATTGCCATAGCTGCTCGCAGAATTGCTTGGCTCCAGGCTTCTGATTTAGAGCCCTGGGTTCAAGATGGCTTAGGAAATCTTCCCTGTACAGGTGAAAACCTCTTTGGCAAAGAATGGCAAATAAAAGCCACTCAAATGGATGCAGAAAACTCTGCTCTGGATAGACTTTCAAAGTCAACCTCCATTCCTGCCAAGAAAAAGCCTTTTAAAAAGTCTTTCTTTAAAAAGGGCAGATTTCCTTCTACTTCTGGCCAACAATCTTCTACAGGTCGCTTTGCCACTAAGCGTCAGCAACCTAAACAGGCCAGGCCTAAGCCTACAGGGGCTGCTGCAACTCAGCAGGCCCAACCTCCTCAGGGTTTTTGACTTGATGCTAGAGAACGTAGCCTTTCTGGCTCTAAAGCAGCCAGAGCCTCTCACCATTCCAGGAAGGTTGGCTCATTTTGCTCCCAGATGGGAGCAAATAACATCAGAGCAGTGGACCCTCTCCATCATAAGAGAGGGCTACAAGCTTCATTTTTCAGACCTTCCTCCCCACACCATGGTGAGACATTTCAATTCTCCCACATCTCTTCTCGACCTTCTAGGTCAAGAGGTAGCTACCCTTTTTGCCCAAGGGGCAATAGAAGAAGTTCCTCTTCTTCATCAAGGGTCAGGGTTCTACTCCCCCTATTTTCTCATTCCAAAGAAGACAGGGGGATACAGACCCATCTTAGATCTCAGAGAATTGAACAAATTTCTATGCAAGGAGAAGTTCAAGATGCTTTCTCTGGGCACTCTCCTTCCATATCTTCAAAGTCAGGATTGGCTTTGTTCTCTAGATCTCAAGGATGCGAACACACATGTCCTCATCCATCCCTCTCACAGAAGATTCCTACGGTTTCTTTTCCAAGGAAAACATTACCAATACAGAGTTCTTCCTTTCGGTCTGGCCTCTGCTCCAAGAGTGTTCACCAAATGCATGGCAATAGTTGCTGCATTTCTACGAATTCTGGGAATATTTGTCTTCCCATACCTGGACGACTGGCTCATTTGAGTTCCATCTCAGTCAGAGGCCCAGAATTCCTTGGACCGCACAAGGCGCATTCTGCAGTATCTGGGACTTGTGGTAAACCTCCCAAAGTCTCAGCTCACCCCTACTCAGTCCCTAGAATTCATAGGGGCCTGGTTGGATACCACTACTGCAAGGGCCTACCTTCCTCAGGCCCGTTGCCAACGTCTAGTGCAGTTAGCCTCCCAGATTCAGTCAAAGAGCCACTTAACTGCCCGGGAGATGCTACAACTGCTAGGCCACATGGCTTCCACAGTGCATGTGGTACCCTATGCTCGCCTACACATGGGAGCAGCTCAATGGACTTTGTCCACCCAGTGGACTCAAGCTTCAGGTGCTCTCTCAGACCAAATAGCAACCTCCAAACGTCTCTTTTGGTCTCTCCAATGGTGGATGTCCACTCAAAATCTGTTGCTGGGGTCCCCCTTCCAACAGTTGTTGCCCCAAGCAACCCTCACAACAGATGCCTCCCAAACAGGTTGGGGAGCCCATCTACAGGACCTCTCCACTCAAGGCACTTGGTCCCCACAGGAGACCTCCCTTCATACCAACCATTTGGAGCTTCGAGCAGTTTTTCTAGCTCTCAAGGTCTTTCATACCCTCCTCAGCTATAAGACAGTCCTCATTCATACGGACAATCAAGTAGCCATGTTTTACATAAACAAGCAAGGAGGAACTGGCTCTCTGTCGCTTTGCAACGAAGCTTTAAGATTGTGGGCCTTCGCCAGAGAGCATCAAATCCATCTCCTGGCAGTATACCTCCCAGGAGTCCAAAACTCTTGGGCAGTCAGACTCAGTCGAGTTCTGCTTCCACACGAATGGTCCCTGCACATGGATCAGGTACTCAGAATCTTCCAAGAATGGGGAACCCCGGACATAGACCTCTTTGCAAGTCCGTGGAATGCCAAACTTCCCCGGTTCTGTTCCAGAATTCCGTATCAGGGAGTTCAGGCCAAGGATGCCTTCCTCCGCCATTGGGGTCAGGGCTTCCTGTATGCATTTCCACCCATTCCCTTGATTCCCAAGACTCTGTTCAAACTCCAGAGGGATCAAGGATCTATGATCCTCATAGCTCCACGCTGGCCACGCCAAGTGTGGTACCCTCTATTTCTACATCTCTCCCAAGCCCCCTCTCTGGACTTGGGAGCTGCTCCAGACCTTCTGTCCCAGGAGGAAGGGACTTTGTGGCACCCAAACCCCAAGTCCCTACACCTCAGAGCTTGGTTACTGAAGGCCTAGACCTTCAAGACTGGAATCTTTCTGAACAAGTGAAGGATATCCTCCATGCTTCCAGAAAACCTTCCACCAGGCGTTCTTATGCTTTTAAATGGAAAAGGTTTTCCATTTGGTGTGCTGAAAAGGGTCTTGCCCCTCTAGCACTACCTTTAAATTCTCTTTTAGACTATCTCCTGCATCTTTCCAATGCAGGCCTTAAAACAAATTCAGTAAGAGTCCATTTGAGTGCTATTGCAGCATCCCTTAAGCCCATCAATGGACAACCTATTTCCTCTCATCCTCTCATTGCAAGATTCATGAGAGGCCTAACTTTAACTAAACCTCCCATTAGGCCTCCTCCGGTGGCATGGGACTTAAATTTGGTTCTTGGTCAGCTCATGAAGCCACCTTTTGAACCCTTAGCCACTACCTCCTTGAAATTTCTTTCATGGAAGGTCATTTTCCTCATTGCAGTTACTTCAGCTCGCCGCATCAGTGAACTGCAGGCATTAGTGGCTAATCCACCTTATACAAGGTTCCATCATGATAAGGTAGTCCTTAGGACAAATCCACACTTTATGCCTAAAGTGGTCTCACCTTTTCATCTTAATCAAGAGGTATATTTACCTGTCTTTTTTCCAGCTCCTCATGCATCCAGTGCAGAGAGGAATCTTCATACTCTGGATTGTAAAAGAGCTCTTGCTTTTTACTTACATAGGACACAGCAACATCGAAAGTCTTCCCAGCTTTTTGTTGCTTTTGATCCTTCTCATTTGGGACTTCCAGTCTCTAAGAGAACACTGTCCAATTAGATTGCTCAGTGTATTTCTTTCGCCTACCAGAGTAAGAACCTTTCTCTGGAGAGCCATGTCACAGCTCATAATGTGAGGGCCATGGCCACCTCTGTGGCTCATCTAAATTCTGTGTCCATCGACCAGATCTGTCGAGCAGCCACCTGGGCCTCGGTTCATACCTTCACAGCCCATTACTGCTTGGACAAGGACTCCCGCCGGGATGCCTTGTTTGGTCAGGCTGTCCTCAGACACCTGTTCCATTCTTAAACAACTCCTGCCCTCCTTCCCTGGATGGATGCCTGAAATCCATAGGAGGACGCAGACCCCTTTCAGGGTCTCATATCCTTGGGGATCTCCCAGGCATCTTAGCTAGTGAGTCCCCATATGTGAAGACTCATTCCTGCTTGTTCCTGGAGATAGCACAGTTACTTACCTGTAACAGATGATCTCTGGGAACAGCAGGAATAAGTCTTCACAACCCTCCCACCTCCCCTAGGAGTTGTATCTCTTTTCTATCTTTCCTTTCCTCTCTCTCTCTATTGTCTCAGCTTTAAACTCGAACAGAGGAGAGTTGGTTAGGAAAGGCGGGAAGGCAGCGCGCAGGCGCTGTGGGATGCTTCCAAAAGCTTTCCTTTTTGGGAAGCTGGGGAGCGTTCCCGCGCAGGCTCCGTCAGTACCGACGTACCCATATGTGAAGACTTATTCCTGCTGTTCCCAGAGATCACCTGTTACAGGTAAGTAACTGTGCTTTATCTGCAAAGAAACAAATCCTATCTGAGACTCAGTCCTCAATATCACAAAAATGCTGAAAAGAATCAGACCTGGGACACACCACTGGTAACATCCTTCTCCTCTGTGTGAGCTCCATTTACACATACCCTATGTTGCCTCCCACTCAACCAGTTTCTAACCCAGTCGGTCACTTAAGGCTCCATGCCTAGGGGCCTTAATTTATTTATAAGCCACCTGTGTGGAACAGTGTCAAAGGCTTTACTGAAATCTTGTGCTTTTCCTCGGTCCAACTCTCTGATCACCCAGGTCAAAGAAATTGAGCAGATTTGCATGACAAGACCTGAGCTTAGTAAAACCATAAAATTCACACACACAGAAATGAAACAGCTGATGCATTAATCAAAGTGGGACAAATGCAGTTTTCTTCATTGCACCCATCTGCATGTAATGCCAGAGTGTCCTTGGTACGAAAGGAAGTTCTAAACCAACTTTTCTTCACCAGCTAGCCTTCACAGCTTTTCCTCTCTAGTTGCTTTCCCCTGACAAACTGAGTGACTTGATTCTGATTTTTTGCCCCCTATTTATTTGATGATTGATAACACACTCTAAAGTGTGTGTTACATAATGTTAGTAAGAGGTTTATCAAAGGATTTGCATTGAGCAGGAGTTTATAAAACCTTGCAATAGTAGTCCTACTCAGGTCAAAAACTCAGAGGGAGACATATTGAATAACTCATATTTGCAGTGTATGTGTGCACCTATAGTCTTGCTCATTGTAGTCACTTTTCAAAGAGGAACATTGTGTGTTGGATTGTTTTGAAAATTAGCAGCCAGAAAATGCAGACGATATAAGTTCCTATGCACTTTTTACCTGCTATTTGTGCAGGTAGTTGGGAAGGAGAGGCTAAATTAGCACACATATTTTTGAAAATGCTAAGCCCCTTGAGCTAAACAAGCCCACAGGAATGACCCCTTTTAGTGTGTCTGAAATTGTGCATGTTGCAAACACTGCCCATACGTTTTAGCCTCTATTAGAAATTTAGCTTTCAGGCAGGGGAGAAGGGATGTGCACAGGACAAAAACTTTTGTTTTGTTTTTAGTTCACTTGGTCTTTTCATTTTTATTGGATGCTTTACTTGAACATTAGTCGTATGGTTGTGGTCTCTTCCTGAACGTCTTACTTAAACATTAAACATGTATTAAAATCTTTTAATGCAAGCTAATCAACTTAACACATGTTAATTCATAGGTTAACGTGCATTAAACTGATTTAGTATGCAGTATTTTTTTAAGGCACACTAACAAAGTGAATGAACACTAATTAATGCACAATCCTCCAGGCCGGTTTACCCAGGTTAAATGGTACTTCCATTAAAAAATGGCCTTAAAACTTCCCTCTAAATCTGTGTGACTCTATGTCTCGGTTCTCCTTCCATCTTGAGGGCAGAAATGTAACCGCTTACAATCAGGCTAGCCCTCCCACCAGTTGCGCTAGACAATTGCCTAGGGCAGCACAATTTTGGAGGTGGCAGCCAACTTAACTGCTCCCCCCCCAAACATTCCAGGAGCAACTCCCTTTTTTCTGCTGTTTTTAAATGTCGGTTCTGAAAAGGTAAATGAAACTGCCACTGAGCTTTGCTTTCAAGCATGCTGTAAGCCCCTGCCAATTCTATTCTCATGGCAGTGAGAAGAGCATTTAAGAGTAGGCGGGCTGACAGGGACTGCTCTTGGATGGTTTGGGTGGTGGAAACTGCAGTGAATGAAGGTTTGAAGAGGGGGCAGCTGCAATGGTTAAAGGTTTGCTAGGGAAGGAAAGAAATAACTGAAGGTTTTCTGGGAGGTGGGGGGGCGGCGCAATGGCTGAAGACTTGCCATGGGTGGCTAATTTTCTTGGGCGAGCCCTGCTTACGTTATCTTTTATTTTTTGAAGAGTGTTCATCTTCCTTTTTTGGTACTATAAAATCATTTGACTATTTCAAGAAGTTGAAATGCTATGGGAGAGTCCTTAGTTTCTATTTGACAATGTGCTTTACAAGATGATAATGCCAGACGTTTAAGGGCTGAAGGCTTAATGATTGGCACTACTGCTCATAAGTTTCAAACGTGTTAATTCAACTCCTTTTTGTATGTGTTCTCTCTTTCACAAAACCATTGAATAGAGGGTACTTACTTCAGCTTCTTATTGAGCCTAACTGTAGACCATTTAAAATAAGATTGTGTACCAAAAACCTTTCAGTTCATTTTTGGACTTCATTGATCCCAGACATTTTTCAATCCGATTCAAAGGTGTATGTTTACTAAGCTGAGCTAACGGTTAACCCAGGCTATCTGGGACCTAGTTGCTGATAGCCTGGGTTAACACATCCCAAATGTTTTACTTATATATATATATGTTGCCACCCACCCGCTCCCTAACCTTGAGGGTTTGAGGAGGGGTCAGCCTTGAGGTTGAGGTTGTAGTTGTGAAGGTCGAATGATAAGGCAGGCAAAATAATATTTTTTTACATAAGGATTTATTTCTCCCGCTCCGTGGTGGAATGAAACAGGCGTAAAGGAATATATATTAGCCAAAGTAGGAACAAAGGAAAAACAGGCTCTTCAAATGCTGTGCTCAAAATGTCCTTCAATGCTGGAGTTCACATTCCGTCATGTGACCTCTACTTTTAAATCAATTAAACAAGGAGAAAACAATAATGTTCCTGTACTGTAACCAAGTTATGCTTCAGCTTATTTTTATCTCTTCATAAGCTCTTCAGCCAGGTACTTAAACAGCATACATTTTTAGGACATCATAGCAAATGACCATTCAAGCTTTGCTTTACTAATTTCTGTCAATCAGACAGGTTGAGCAGTCCATTGGTTGATTCAGTTCAATCATTGGCAAAGGAGAAGCCAAGGGCATTTCTACTTCAGGACTCTTCTCTGATTGCACTAACTTCTGGTCAGGAATTGCTCGTTTATCTAAGAATTCTTTGAACTCTCTAAGGAGTAATTCAGCCTGCTTTCTAACTGGGCTGGGCTGAGGATTTACTCCTTCCTTGGGTAAGTAATTATTTGCAGACTTTACTTCAGGAAAGCAAGTAATGTCGTCTCTGTTAAAACATTCATTCACTGCACTGGAGTTAGCCCTCCCCCACTTGTCTCTGTAAGTAAGTGTCGGGTTAGCCAGTTCAGTTGTATGAGGAGTGCTTCTAAAGAGTGCTTCAAACGTAGGACCTTCTAATTCCTCCCGGCTTATTTCTCTCCCATATAGGTCAGCTGTGTTCTTTCTATTAGCCTGCTTGCTAAATCTTTCAGCTGTCTGGTGAGAATAGCTGGGTTTGTTTAAACGAGTTTCAGTCTGCAGCCAACTGCCTTCATAATGCCTGAGTCTGTCCTGGGTTTTAAAATCAGCATTCACTCTTTCTGGCTTCTCATAAAACTTGTCATCTGAATTAAACACACCATGTACCTTGTATTGAGGATTGTCTGAGAATTCCTTGCCACTCTGCCTTCCTTTCCACGGGTCAGCTTTCCCCTCCAGAAGCCTGGGTTTTATCCCTGGGTCTCTCAGTGCTTCACACCTCTCTTGTTCCCAGAAGGTTCTTTCAGGCACTGAGTATCCCTGGTACCTGCTTCTTGGTTCTGAATTCCTTCTCCTAGGATTACAGCTGGGCAGTGTTTCTCCTTCTAAGTCAAGGGTTTCTGCATCAAAGGCTGCTTCCTGCCTTTCACGCTGCCTCCTTCTTCCTTGCCTTGCTCTGTCTCTCCTCTCTCTCTCTTGTCTCTCTCTGTTTAACAAGCTGCCTCTGCTTTGGGCAGCCCGCCTCCTGCTAGGGCGTGCCCAAACAGTAACTCTGCTTCTCCCTTCCCCCGATGTGAGCTGTGTTAGCTGATTAGCCATGTGTTTCTTGTTCTGAGCAGAGAAAATCCTGCATTTACCTGCAGTACCAAAACCTTCCACTGGGTCACCATCTGTTTCCATGGCTTCTGGGGAAGCTACCACGTCACAATATATATATATATATATATATATATATATATATATATATATGTGAGAACATCTTGTAAATTAAAAGCTTAAATAGTTTACTTATTTACCCTTTTTAGCTATATAACATCTTTATTCTGACAATTTCCAGTCGCCATCTTTTTTTTATATATATGTTGTTTTTTTGCTTTAAACAAGTTAATTCATTGATTAACATGGGTGAAATTGATTTTGTGTATACCTTTTCGCATTTGTAAAATTAACAAATCGAATGTGTGCTAAAACAAAAGGAAGCACATGGGTGTTACAAAGCTATTTGATTCTGAAAGAGAGAATGTTCTACTGTAGAAATATTTACATCATCCTTTTTTTAAAATTGCAAAATGCTAAATAGCTTATGACCTTTAGAGTTACCACTTTGAATGCACGGATAATCATACAGTCTTTCCTAAGCTGCAAGAGAAAAGATGAATGCCAGCTAATACATCTTAACATTACAGTTGTCTTTGACACATATTCGGGCACTCTTTCGCAATATATAAATACACACACACACACACACACACACACACACTTTTCTGGTTCATAATTCAGGGACTAAGTCTCTCTTAATGGGTTACTTTGCCTTGTGAACTGGAGAATGAAAGGAGGGAAGGGACCTTACTTTTAATTCTTCTAATTGGTTTATTGGTCTGTGCAAATGTTCATTGCGAACTAGTGACTATGGTTTGTATTGATATTCAGGGGAGAAATATTCAAGCATAGAGTATGTAATCGATCTAGTCATGTTAAATATGCCAATGTCTGTTTACTAGTGTAATGCAAATGTATTTTGGAGTTATGCTGGCAGCCGCAAGATGAACTGAAGTCTTAAGCTTGAAGGGGTTAAGAGCTTTTTGATTGTTCTTCTTTAAAGACTGCAGGAAATCTGATTAGGGGACACTTAGCTGTCACAAATGAACTAAATTCTGCAGTTATTTTTGTATGTGTTTATACATAACCCTCGTCACATCAAGTTCTTCTTCTGCAATTCTATTTTCTCATCTCCAGTGAAGTGTGGTTAATAGACAATTACATCGCCATGCAGTGTCCATAATGGGAGCACTTCCCATTCACCTGTTGCATCAGGAGCTCAAAAGAGGTGGTAGAGGAAACACAAAGAAATGAAAAAGACGAGCTGGCAAGGGGTTAGAGGGCTGCATGCATTCATTTGCATTGCTGGTTTGTTGATAGCTAAAATTAGAAAGAAATCGCTCAGACTCATAGAGATATTACTGACTAAGGGGATCATTTTAAATTGCCTAGATGCAATTTGGATGTCTGAAAATGTGCATGTGGATGTCCAAATCATGGAGATGTCTGCGGAGTGATTTCAGAAATGTTTTTTTTAGATATCTCTGTTGCGGGATGTCTAAATAGGCAGGAGGTGTGACAGAGACATGTCTGAGGTGGAACATTGACACAGATGTCCCTGATTGATCATAGAACCTTTGAAGATGTCTCTGCTCATGTATAAACTTAGACCTGCTCCAGGCATGAATAGGCATTAAAAAAGTGATTGTTTTGGCACTAAAACCTCTGGAGTGTGTAAAGTTGGCACTGCACTCAAAAAGGGCTGCTACTGTGTGTTTTAAACTTTTGAAATTAATGAATGCTACCTGGATGAGTTATTTTGAAATATATGGGGAAAATAAACATAAGAACATAAGATATGGCATACTGGGTGAGACCAAGGGCCCATCAAGTCCAGAATCCTGTTTTCAACAGTGGCCATTTCCTCTGATCAGAAACACTACACAACTTCCCTTAAAATGAACTTCTAGTTCAAAACCAGAGAGTTGCCACCTCTAAATGTGGTTGAGGCAGAGCATCTGAAGAGGGTATGGTATCTGTTGTTGTTTTTACTGTTACTGTCAGTTGCATGGCACATTTATGAGTAAACTTGACCTTGTATTCCATCTCAGGATAATGCCAACAATTAACTTTCATAATGCAGAGCAACTATTGCAGTGACCTCTATTATCTTTTCTCCAGGGACAAGCAGGAAGTCAGTCCTCACATATAGGTGATGTTGGCACACACACAGCATTTTCCAAGCTTTCAAAGAAAGCCTTTGGGACATGCTACTATGCATGCGTGGTCCACTTCCTGCCCAAGGGCACCATTTCGCTCAGTCTCCTTTTTTCTTTGGAGCCCAATGGACGTTTGTCCTGATTTCCCAGAAAAAATCCTTGCTAAATATCCTTAAAGTTAGCTGTTCCCAGTTTGTGTACCGGTTCCTCTTCCCGCCTCGAGCCAGCGCTGAAACTGGCACTGGTCTCGGCTCCTTTCCCCTTTTTTTGATTGATGCTTGCCTCAATCGGTGTTCATACCTTTTTTCACCCGGGGGTCATCAACCCAAGCCGGGTGCTTCCCACTATGTCCCCTGATGGGTTAAAAAAATTTGATCACTGCAGTCAAACAATGCCAGTGACTGACACCCATGAAAACACTGAAGCCTCAGACCCCATCTCCCACCCAACCTGGGGGAGTTTTTGACTCCCAGGGCTGGACCTCCCCTCCCCTCAGGAGAACTTCAGCAGCCCATTGGGGGGGGGGGGGGTGACGCCTGGTGCTCTTTGCCCACAGATGGGCCAACATTACCTCGGACCAGTGGGTACTGCAAGTGGTAAGGGAAGGATACCTCCTCCACTTATTGCAGATACCACCCAGGTTCTTCCCAGGAGATCCAGTATGATCCCTCCTTCACCAGGCTCTACTTCTCACAGAGCTCACAGTCCTGATCAGGGACAATGCAGTAGAGCCTGTACCTAGACACCTGTGGGGAAAGGGCTTCTACTCCAGATACTTCCTTGTCCCAAAGAGAACTGGGGGCCTCAGGCCCATACTAGACTGCAAAATTTAAGTTTCTGGTGAGAGAGAAGTTCAAGATGCTCTCCCTTGGAACACTGCTGCCTTAACTCCTCCAGGAAGATTGACTGTGTTCCTTGGATCTGAAGGATGCGTACACACACATCCTAATCCACCCCTCCCACAGGCAGGCCTGGCCTCCTTTCCAAGGATCTTTACCAAATGCCTGGCTGTTGTGGCCACCCACCTGCATCTGTAAGGGGCCTTCATCTTACCCTACCTAGATGACTGACTAATCAGGGGTGGCACAGCCTCAGAGGCCAGTCAGGCGGCATAACGTACTTCTCTCCTTCTGAAGCACATGGGCTTCGCCATCAACTATCCCAAATCCCACCTCTCTCCAGCCCAGAATCTAGATTTCATAGGTGCTCATCTCAAAATGCTGCAAGGCGCTCCTCCCCAGAGACAGGGCAGAACACCTCAGACAACTGGCAGGAGAGGTTCAACGTCGCCGGTCAATGCCAGCTTGTCTCCTCCTCTGCTTATTATGCCATATGGCCTCTATGGTCCACGTAATACCATCAGCCTGTTTGCACATGTGGACAGCCCAGTGATGCCTCTGCTCACAGTGGACCCAAGCGATGGACAGGCTAAGGGACAGGGCCAGGGTTACCTGCCAACTGGTGGAATCCCTCAACTAGTGGCAAAACCTCTGCAGGCGCGAATGCTTTTCCATGCACCCACACCTCAGAGAACCCTGACCATGGATGCCTCTCTCCGAGGTTGGGGGGTGTATTGTGGGGACCACCGCACACAATGCATATGGTTTCAGAAGGAGTCACTTCTACAGATCAATCTCCTGGAGCTCAGGGCGATCTTCCTAGCTCTACGAGCATTCTGCCACTGTCTCTGACACCAGTCCGTACTGATCCGAATGGACAATCAAGTCACCATGTTCTATATCAACAAGCAAGGGGGTACGGGCTCGTACTCCCTCTGCCAGGAGGTGGTGGACCTCCTCTCCTTTGCAGCTCACAGCAACATGCTCTTGCAGATTTAGGTTTCTGAAGAGAAAGGATACATTTATGCATCTTCATTTTTTCCTAGTATTTTCGGTGTTGCTGTGTCTGCTTGATTGCACATAAACTAGAAAGCAAACACAGCAGTGTTAATGTTGGATACGAACCATGCCTGTCAGATTTATTAGGCATATCCTGTTATTCCATTGTTTGTACATTAATAAGTAAATAGTAACAGTCAACAGGGTGCACATTAAAGGATTTCAGTGCATACCTCTGGGCTGTTGGGAAACCAAGTCCAAAGGCTAAGTGCCTTCAGCACCTAGGAAATGCATCAAAGTATTTCAGTGCACGCTATGAAATATTGCATTTAGAAAAGGCCTGAGGACATGAGCCCACGGATTTTGTTCTTAAAGTAAAATTTAAAAAGTTCAACGTTTTAATTTTTTTTTCTGAATGTTCACTTGAGTTGTTTGACATTTCAGAATAACTTTGGAGCATTTTGATGTTGCCAAGTTTTGTTAAAGCTGCTTTGCCACTAGACAGAGGTTGGATTAGGGATTCTCAAGCCCCCCCCCATAGCTGCACATTGGCTTCAAACCTCTTCCTTCATCACATCTTTCCACACTTTGCTAAACATAAGAATTAAATCATTTTGACCACTATTGTTACAACAATAAACGCAGAATGTGGGATATTTTTGGCCCCTCTCTTCTTTGGCTAGGTTCTCCTCTTCTGTCCTTTGGCTGTGGTTGGGGCAGGTGAATTTTCTTTCTGGATCTCCTGGAGCGTTTGGTCCCCTCTTGTTCCTCTCTGTTTTTATGACAGTGGAGCAGGTGGCTCGTCTCTCTACCCGCTTTGTGGTAATGGATCAGGTGGCATGCTTCTCTGGCTGCTATTTCATGAATTAATTGGTGAAGAGATTAGTTTGTCCTGCTCAGTTTCAATACTTCATTGCTTTGGCAGACAAAAAAGATATAGATGGCCCTGTTTGTCATTTGCTTCTTTCCTCTTCTTTGGTTAGGGCAGAACTAGTCAGGTAGCCCTGCTTGTTTCATATTGCTCTCTGCTTTGGAGCTATAGAAATGATAAGTAGTAGTAATAGTAATAGACAGATGTTGGATTGTTTACTGTACTGATGTTGCCAAGGTAGTTCTGTTTGTCTCAGTCTCTCATGGAGTTATGTCTGGTTTATGTTACGTTTCGTTTTCTCTTGAGCTACATGCAATACTTAGAACTGTTCAGGCTCTGGGTACAGACAGGCCAGATTCATGCTGCCTGGTTCAAACAAGATGGAAGCTGACAGAAGCTGCTAAATCTGCAGACCCTCCAGAAACAGAGTGAATATTAACAACTCTTCTTAAAATGTCTATTCTAGCCAGAGCTGCAAGGCTGTGATGATTTTTCTTCTGGTATTTCAAAACAATCAGAGGCAAGGGTGCTGGTAAAGACAGCACAACTCCTTGTGGACAATTTCAGAGAAAGGTTTGTTTGGTGGGTGTCTGATATACTCATTATAAAACTTAGGAGTATGTTTACTAAATGGCGCTAGCGGCTCTGATATCACAAGGAAGCCGCTTCCGCCATTTAGTAAACATTACCCCTTAGAGTGGTTTGCCCTCTCAAATAGAGTTTATTTCCTCAAGTAAGATATTACCTTGAATACTCACTCACTCTCATGCAACAGACTTAGTTGTCTCTAAACTAGACACTATGGGCCTGATTCTGTCCTGGACATAGATCCCCTCTGTACATCCGGTCTGAACCAGATGTACAGAGGTGATTGTGATTCTGATTCCGCGGGACACATCTAGTCCTGTGGGATCAAAATCACGAACAGTTCTGCATGTGCAGGCTGGGATTGCGATTCAGTCCAGCCTGCACGTACAAGACTGTCCCCGGCTAACTCAGTCAAGGCTCTTCTATGGAGCTGCGGTGCCATGGCGTCATGTTGCCATGGCATCATGGCTCCACTGAAGAGCTGCGATGCCGGACGCTGCAAAATAAAGTGAATTTCCTGTAGCCCAACCCTCGATTTGGCCTCCTAAGGCCAGGGTCGGACTGCGGGGAATGTCCTCCGGCACCCCCTGCTCCATCTGTGCCCCAGCAATCAGAAAACGACACATCCAGGGAAGTTATTCCACCTCAAAGGTGGAATACCTTCTCCGCACATGTCGCCGGCCCTGTACATACAGGGACGACATTAGAATTGACCCTGTACATCCAGGGCCGGTGACCATCCAGACTCTGCCACCGAGCTGCCCCGTCTAACTTTCCCGCACAACCAGCGGGGAAGCTAGTCATGGCCAGGGGAAGGCATGAATAGTGGGGATGGACGACCCATTGGGCCGTCCATCCCCGCTATTTGTGGCACAGAATAACCCCCTATGAGGGCCATTTTAAATGGGTAAAGTACATGCATATGTAACTTTACAGAATAGGGGTGTAAGTGTTAAGACACATGCACCAAATCTAAGTGTGACTACTTACTTCAACCCTAGACTTGGCTTAAATGCCTGTGAGTAGATTTGTAGAACATGTGTATAACACACATACATTTGAGCTTTGCAAAGGCTTTGCCTCTGTGATTGCCCATTCCAGAACTATGTGCCAGTTCCAGAATCGTGCCTATCTAAACTATGCACGCAAGTGCCCATCCCCATGCATTAAACAGGTGATTTGCCTGCATTGATGGCACGTAAATGTAAGTGTCACATTATAGAATGACCTCCTCTACTTCTACACTTTTTTATGTTAAGCTTCTACTGCTACTACTACTACTATTAAACATTTCTATAGCTATAGTGCTGCTTCTCTGAATCTACTTTCTAACTAGCCAGCAAGAAGGTGAAAGATGAAGTGGGATCTATGCTGAATGACATACGCATAGAGTAGATGAATGAACCAAAGGCATGTACAGAAAATGGTTGGGCCAATCTAGAGAATTCACAATTATTATTGTGTTGTGAAAATTATAGAAAATGTTACAATGGCTCTATATTGAACATGGATGCCCTTTGTGCATTAGATATCTGCATACCCATTTTCAAACATGCAAAACATGAATTGGGCTTCTGAAGTAAACCCCATAGGCATGCAACTTCATATTTGATGTTACACACATTTAGATATAACTTATCAAATTAAAAACTCATCCAGCATCAAAACACACTGATAACAAAACCAAAAGCAACACACCAAACTGCCCATGGTATTAAATGGACCCTCTTTATTCATATACAGAGTAATCCAGCCAATGCACAGAATCAATTGGTGTCCAAGAACTTACCCACTCCAAAATTTATAGAAGTTGTTTAGTCAAAAACAGTGAATTTCACAACATACTACTACTAAGGGGCATGTTTACTAAACCACAGTAGCGGATTCCGTGCGATATCAGAGCCGCGGCCCGTTGAAATCAATGGGGCAGCGGCTCCGATATCACACGGAGTCCGTTACCGCGGTTTATTAAACATGCCCCTAATTGTCAGCACCCCGTTTGAAAAATTCTCCAGCTGAACTCTCATACAGATCAGCCTTACATTAGAATAACTGAATCACTTCTCCCAGTAAGTAAAATAGCGTCCTAAACCTCGAGTACTCACAGAAGTGGATCCGTTTCAAGAATATTGAGTTCCAAAGTTATATAGTTACAGTACTACAGAAGTGCTGAGCCAGGCCTCCTGACAAAAACTTATTAGGGTGCCAAGATCTATCAAGTTAAACCACACCAAAGATATTTGTTCCAGTACCATGTAGAGCTTTAAGGGGGTAAATTTCTAAAAAGGTGTGTAAAATGAGGTCACACTTAAATATCTGTGCAGAGCTAGCAGGGCCGGAGCATATTTGAAGAGTGTGTTCAGGAAGGAGTTTGGGTGGAGTGCAGATAGAGTTCTGATTTATGCACGTGGAGCCCGATTCATGAAGGGGCACGTCCAGACCGTCTGGATGGCCCAATGCAAGACAGGCCCATTAGGACATGATTCTGGACCATGATGACAAAACATTCCCGTGGTAACCAGAATTGGGCCTGAGGACGGCCCGGTGTGCCCCTACCTGCCTGCGGGGATGTCTTCCCTGCAGGCTCCGTTGGCTGCTGATGCTTGGCCCCCCCTTTTCCCCCCACTGCCCGACCCAAGTCTGGCCAGCCGGGGCTTGGATCGGGTGATAGGGATCCCCCAACACCCAGTCCTAGCCCCAGACGGGGGATCCCTGTGCCCGATCACCAGGTCAGTGCTGCTTATTCCAGCAATGTCAGATAGGCAGACAGAGAACCGAGCCTGGATTGCTGGAGAGCTCTCAGGTGTATCTACAAGTCATCAGCATAAAGATGGTACTGAAAAGCATCGGGAGGAGATGAGTGCACCAAGGGACTGGGTATAGAGATAGAAAAGGAGAGGACCCAAGACAGACCCTTGGGATACCCCATCTGAGATCGTGATAGCAGAAGAGGAGGATCCACCAGAGCAATCACTGAAAGTGCAGTTGGAGAGATAAGATGAGAACCAGGATAGCACAGAGCCCTTAAAACAAAGCGAGGACAAGGAATCGAGGAGAAAGTGGTGGTTAACAGTGTTAAAAGCAGCTGAAAGATCAAGAAGGATGAGGATCATGCAAGGGCCCTTGTGTTTTGCCAGGAATAGATCAATGGAGACTTTGGCAAGAGCTGTTTCAATAGAATGTAAAGAACGAAAGTCAGATTGCAAAGGATCCAGAAAGGCTTGAGAGGAGAGAAAGTCAAGGCAATGGCAGTGAACCACACATTGAAATAGTTTAGAAATGTAACCCACCCTTAAGGGGTTAAGTTTTTTTACTAGAGTGTGCAGCGCCTGAGGAGTGTGTGGATTTGAATTTGGAGGTGATGGAATGTTTGAGTTAGATAAGTTTTAAAGGATTGTAGATTTTGGGTTGTTTAGAGGGGTTTTTGATGTGTGAAACATCCAAATTGAGATTGTGCCATTCATTTTAATGAAACATGCAGTTGAGAATAAAACTGATTTTCTCCTGCAGAATTTGGAATGGGTTCTACTGCTTCATCTGCATATTCCATAAACACGCTTCTGATTGGCTAAGGGATCTAGAAAACAAATTGATGATGTCAGCAGAGTCATCATCTCCTAGACAACAGAAAGAAAGTTTTTGTTTTGGTTTGTTTTGATGAGAGAGAGGTTTGTTTTTTGAACAGAGAGAAAAACAACAGTTTGGGCTGTGTTGAGAGATATGCTGTTTATGCTATTGTAAAAGTATCAATTGGTGATACATTGTTCTGAGGAGTGGAACTGGAGCTGGGTTTTAGGGACATCAGGCTAAGTAAGTGAATATCCTGATTTGGAGAGGTTTTGAACAGTGTTGGTTGAGACTCTGCTGGTAGTGAAGCCAGGGGCTTTGACTGAAGATTTCTTGGGAGTCCTCTGTAATAAAGAGACAGAGTGGAATTGTCAGAGTTTTCTTTAAAAGAACTGTGCTATTCAGTAGCCTGTTTTAAGAAGTGTCTGAAGCCTTAAAGAAAACCAGCACAGTAAGTGATTGCCTGCTGTGATAAAGAGGAATGAGTCTGAAGCTTGGAATGAATAAATAACTGCTTTGTTTGTGAAAGTGTCTGTTTGAAATGAAGCTCTGTTAAAGGATAGGGTAACACTGAAGAACAGACTTCCTTAGTTAAGGATATTTAAGTAAATGTTGTTTTACCTAGTGTGCAATAGCATTGTTAGAGAAATGGAATGAAGCTAAACATTGTGGAATGGACATGTAGAGCTGTAACTCTGAGTTCAAGACTGAGTAAATTAGGTGCAAGGTGTGTTCTATGAAAGAGGGGGTTTATTAAGCACTTCAGCAAAGGGACTAAAGTTCAGACAGGTGACTGCTAGCTAGGGACTTTGTTTAATTTTATTTTTTTTTAGTTAGAGAAGTTAATAAAGTTTGAGGAATAATAGTAAATTAGAATGTTATATGTTAACAGCTGGGAATAGTTAGGGTTTTGCCTCCTTTTATTTTCTTTAAGTTAGGGAGTCAGGTACAACAGATTCCAAGGATCCTGAGATGCGGCGGTTCCTGCGCGAAATCTGGGCCCCAACACTTCAACCTCACAGTCATCTGAATAAAGACACCTTACCTGAACGTCAAACTAAAGCTAAGTGAAGCACTGGACTTGAGTTTTGTAGTTTTAACAAGGAAAAAGGAAAGCAAAGAAAAGAGAGCGAACTATTCTTATTTGTTAATCAAATAATATGTTTTCACTCTAAGGAAAAGTAAAACTACAGAAAGCCTCTGAATTTATGAGATAACTACTGAAGTTAAGAGAGAAATACACTTTAAATGCTGCAGTAGTCAGAAAAGTTGCTGAACTGTTTAGAATAGTTAGGGTTACCTTTATAAGACTTGTAACGTGTTGTGAATGATACTAATTAATACTTATCTGTTAATACAATAAATGATGAAATGTAAGATGGGTTATTCTTTTATGTCCACTTAAGAAACTAGAAAAATAATTTCAGCGAGAAGTTCAACAAAGTGTTAGAACCTGCATAAAATAAATATTAAGACACTTTGCTGTAACTTCATTGGTAAACTTTATACATAACATCTGAGTTTACTTATTGTAAACTTCCCCAGTACCTTTTGAAGGAAGTGTGTACTGTACCTTCCCCCTTTGCAAGTCTGGTGATACCGCCTCCCCCCTACGGCCACTGACTACACAATTTAGTAAGGAAAATACATCAGGGCGTGTGTCACGAGTTTGCAAGGAGGGGTGGGTTACAGAAACAAAGGGGAGGAGGGAGATGGGTCAACAATTAGAAGGGCAGGTAGGGTCTAGTGAGGGTTTCTTGTAGAGATGTGTAATCACAACGTGCTTGAAGGCTACAGGAACTGTTGCGTTGGAAAGTGTAGGTTGAGAAGACAGAAGAAGAGCAAGAGAGACAGCTGAAGATACGAAGGAGCTGAACAATATTACAGAAACATACACAGTATACATATATATCAGTAGAGACAGACAGACAGGCTCAGGCCTCACAGAGCAAACAGTTGAATGTCTGACCCAAACTAGGAGCAAAGGCTTATAATGGAGGTGCAAAAAGCAAGAGAGGGCTCAGCACACCCGGCCAGGGAAGGAAAAAGCAATGCCTCTGTAGGAGGGAGGGGCTAATCACTCCACCCTCTGTTTACCTTCAGGTAGTTTAGAAACAAGCACAGGAAGATTTAAAACTCAGAGAAGAATTGCGGAGACAGAATGTGGTTGAGACAGAGAACAGGTAGTAGAAAGACAAAGGAATAGGATCAGTAAACAAGATACAGCTGAAGACAGCAGGGAGCTTCACAATATTACAGAAAAATGCAGATAAGGTGAAGATATCAGCACTAACCAGATAGCAGAAAACACATAGAGGACTTCCCTAACATTATACAGGTACCTGTCCAGTTAGGGGCTGAATATTGCTGCTAACCAGATAGGTACTGGGATCACCCCAGCAACCCCCCCCCCCCGGCACGGACTACCCAGGCAGTCTGTGGGATATTAACGCGCAACAACTTAGTGTCTGTTAGTAAGAGACCCCCACAACGCACAAGATCCCAGTCTATCTTAAAAGTGCACATCTTCTAGAAATAATTTACATGTGGATCTTGGAAATGGCAGTAAAAGGACGCATTTGATGAATCAGACAATCAGACCTTTTCTTTTTAAGATATTAATTTACACTGATGGGCCATTAATTAATATTACTTAATTAGTTATATTTTCACTGTGTTTTGAAGTATAGAAAACGCAACCCATTCAGCATTTGTAAAAAGTTAAAAAAAAAAGAAGTCTTGTTTTGTCCAGAACCAGCAGTACCCAGATATTAAACTGCAGGCAGGAAGCGTGTTCTTGTATTGGACAATACAGTACTAGTGACTTCCTAGGCAGTGTTTGAGTATTATTAAACTGTAGTGTAGACAAATGTTTTTTCCTCATTCAGCTATGATTGTATGTTTGGCAGAAAATATATTCAATATTTTTTTGAATTCAGTGACAACTACTGTGCCTAGTTTTGTCTCAAATTTAAAAGGTAGCATCGTTCTGACAGGGTTGGAAAAGGCATCGGCTGGAGGCATTATACTTAACTGCTGGAGATTATTTTAAAAAAGAGGAGGATTGGATTTAGACTCTTTGCCCTGTAAAGCTAGAAGTATAGCAATTAATGCTTAATCCCAATGTTTGATTTTACTGTTAACTTGCTGTAATTAGCCAACAACAGCTGCTGACAGGGACGGAGGTTAGAAGAAAACAGTGCTGGGGAGAAAATATAAAATATTTGTTAGTTTACTGTTATACCATTGCATGGTATTTATCACATAGCATCTTTTGACAGTGCTTAAAAACATTGAAATATGACATGTAGTATCATCATAAATATTTTTGTAACAATTTAGATTTATTCAGTTTTATTTTTATTTAGATCAAATAGCTGTACATTTCACATTATCTAGAAAGCTCTGGGATCTAAATAACATCACTCCTTTTTTTTTCTTTTTTATATTATATGCATTGAAATAAACACTATCATAAAAACTATATAATAGTTCATGGTGCTGCACACACACCACCAGTGTCAGAAAAAAATAGAACCCGGGAGGAAAGCAGACAATCGCCCAGGAGCCCATGGTTCAGGGTAAGGTATTTTCAAGGGACGCTGGAGAAATGCAGAAGTTACAATATCTCAATAGAGAGGTTATAATAACAGCTGAAATAGCCTAGGGATTTTTAAATAGAGAACACGCAAAGTTAAATGATTCCAAATTACTCCATCAGTTGCCACGCAGAGTATAAACACAACAAATAATATACTTTAAATTGTCTGTATGAGAATGCCAAAAGTTTAAAAATTAAGACAGGAGACTGTATGGCAGTAAATGAAGAGTTAGACATGGAGCCCGGTCCTGGAAGGGGCACATCCCGGCTGTCCTGATGTCCCAGACCAGGACAGGCTCAGTTGTACCTGATTCTGCACTGCAGGAGCAAGACACTTCCGCAGTAGCAGGATTCGGCAGTGGGATGGTTCGGCGTGCCCCTTCAGTGGTCAGAGGGGAGATACAGCAGGCAGGATGACTAGGGTTCCCCCTTACCTGCTGCTGTGCTGGTGATGGACACCCCTCCCCCCCCCTGCCAGCTCTCCTACCACTTGCCACATGATGGGGTCCACCGGGGCTGGGAGGTGGGCACTTACCTCCTTCACCCCGATGCTTCTGGGGCTGCTGCCGGGCCAGGGCACATGGGTGCCCCATGTTTATTCCAAGGTGGAATAAGCAGTGTAACCCCACCCCCAGGTGCACCCCGGACATACAAGACTGTGACTTGAATTGGCCGTGTACTTCTGGGTGCCTGGCCTGCCCCTGGCCCATCCATTCTCCACCACGTGCCACCCCCATCCTGCTCTCTCCGCACAGTGGCTCTGTGCGTAATGGGAGATAGGAATAGGGAATTGGGGCAGGATGACTAGCAGGGCTGCACTTCCCACCGGGATGTACAGCCCCACTAGTTGTCTCACAGAATTGGGCCCATAATGAGGCTGATTCTGTACAGGGTGCATGGGAGGTTACATGCATGAAATAACTCTTACATAGGTGACTTGGCACTGCACTTTTGTCGGTTGCTATTCTGCAAGTACCCGCATAGATTTCTTAGGTGTGTGCATGGAGGCACTGCTTATGCAGAGCAAAGGCAGGACCAAAATTTGCATATCTAAGTTATAGAATACTGCGCTGATCTAAGCTCAGACAGTTATGTCCATTGTTCATCTGGTCTAACAGTCGCAGTTAGACTCAGGTGCATCTGTATGCCCCTATTCTATAAACCCTTGGCATGATATACTTTATAAACAGCAGACGTAAATGTCAGCACCCAAAATCTAGACACTATTAGTGCAGGATTTATATGGTTTTTTTTTTAAAGAGTGATAAGTACCCATGTGGCCCTTTTAATGAAGTGTATTTAACATTTGCACTTACTTTGTGTTAGGAGCAAAACCCAACACATGGTCCGTGCAAAAGCAACCCTCAGGATAGTTGCCCTAAACTATGTTTGGTCTTCAGTCAGGCGACTTACTGTTGATGGAGTGGCAGCCATAGCTGCAGTAATTGTATCGATCCACCTCATTGTTGGCCTTCCAATTCTGCATTGTCCTTCAACTTTGCCGAGCATGATGTCTTTCTCTAACGATCTCTCTCTTCGCATGATGTGTCCAAAGTATGAAAGTCAAAGTCTTGTCATCTGAGCTTCTAAAGAAAGCTTACATTTGATCTCCTCTATTACCAATTGGTTTGTTCTATGGGTAGTCCATGGTATACATGGTATTTGTCACCAGCACCATAATTCAAAGGCATAGATTTTATTTCTGTCTATCTTTTTCACTGTTCAACTTTTGCATCCATATGAAGTTATTGAAAATACCGTAGCTTGACAAGTCGAATCTTTGTATAGAGAATCTTGAGATTTTGTCTAGGTCCTTCATAGTCATTCTGCCAAGAGCAATGTGTCATCAGATTTCTTGACTACTTATTGTTTCTTTATTATTATTGATCCAAGCAGGTTAATGTTGTCCACTGTTTCAATTTCTTCTCCATCAACAATGAACTAATTGATTTTGCCAGTTGTCAGGCATTTTATCCACCTCCAAAACTAAATAGGAAGTCCAAATACTTGGTTATTTTATAAAGAAACATAGGCACCTTTATAAAATAACTTCACAAAACCCACTGAAATTGCAGCTAAATGCACCAGTTTATGTTTACACCTGCTGAAGAGTTTGTATAGATGTATGCATATGAGACTCAATCCATGTTCCACACAAACCCCCTCTCCTATCAAGCCTACATTTAGGTTACATAAAAGTAGGTATAAACATTTTATTTTATAAAAGACTTTTATGCTGGTAAGATACAGTTTACCTGCGGAAAAAAAGGTTAGAAAACTTGCTTTTTGTATTTGCTGGTAGTGCTATGTGTGCAAAACCCCCAAGGTATGCTGCTCTTTTTTTGAATGTACTTTTTTAAAATGCCTTCTTCCTATGTGAGTACCACCAAATATATTTGCCACAGTGCTATATATATTTTTTTAAAAGGCTCTTTGTTTTGTGAGTCTTTTATAAAATATTATCATATTTTTGCATGTGGGGACTTAAACATCCATTTTCAGATTAAGATGTTTCATACAAATTTAGAATGCACATGATCACTGTTTTGAGGGTGCTTTCATAACACACTGCCTATGCGCGAAGGCCAAAGAGGTGCCTATTTTATAATGACATATGGCATGTTTACTAAAATGGAATAAATTAGCTCAAATTCAGGTCCATTTTTTAGCACAATGATGGAGCTGCATCCATGCTAACTGAAGTGGGCATGCTCAACATGTCTCCATGCAGTTAGCATGCGTTTGGCTCAGCTCCTGCTAAGCTATTTGCCATGATTAATGCAGTTGCACTTAAAATCACACTTTGAGGCGATGGTAAGTGCAACCGCCGGTTAGAACACACCAAAGAAGCCCGTGCTAACTGTGGTGTGCACCCCCAATCTGCCCAGTCTCTGTTCCTGCTTAGCGGGGGATTTTTACTGTGGCTATATTTTTAGCATGTATGTAGCTGTATGCTTACCAAATGGTAAACTCCATGCTAACTGTTGACATACTTTAGTAAATATGTCCCATAAGGCACTAAGGACAAAGTGGAGAAATTATGCCTAAGCTGCAACCTGCTCTGGAACAGATGTAAATGTTTTCACATAAAGTGCCTGCATATGCCCCTGTTTTATAAATAACATATAAATCACAATACCACCTGAAGAATAACAACAAGGATATTATTATGCCTCTTTATTGCTCCATGGCGAGACCACACCTTGAATATTGTGTACAATCCTTGTTGCCGTTTCTTAAAAAGGAATTAGAAAAGATACTTGAAGAGCCACCAAAATGATAAAGCGGATGGAAGACTACTGGTATGAAGAAAGGCTTAAACGTTTGGGGCTCTTCACTTGGAAAAAAGATGGCTGAGGGGAGATGATAGAAGTCTATAAATGATGAATGGAGTGGAATGGGTAAACCTAGATCAGCTATTTACTCCTTCAAAAAGTAGAAAGACTAAGGGACATGCAATGAAGCTACAATATAGCATATTTAAGAATAATAGGAGAAAATGTTTTTTTTTCACTTGATGCATAATCAAACAGAGGATATAGTAAAAGCTGTTTGTGTAGCTAGGTTTAAAAGAGGTTTGGACAGTTTCTGGATAAGCGGCATGGTATCTGTATACATTTTTGAGAATCTGATGGGTACGTGTGACTTGCCATTGTTGGAAACAGGATACTGGGCTTGATGGACCCTTGGTCTGACCCAGTATGGCATGTCTTATGTTCTTATGCTCTGCCCAGACTCTACCCTGAACACGCCTATACTTGGGTCATGTGAAAGCATAGACCTTCTTTGCACTACACGTACTTTGATACATGCTGAAGCTGATGCAGAAAGGGGGCCCATCGGGACATCCAAAAACTGGATGGGCTGGATTAGACTCTGATCCTGCAAATGCTGGAGCCGGACCTTCCCGTGGGTGCAGAATAGAGCCCTAGATGGGCTGGTCATGCCCCAATTCCAATGCTCTGGATCCATCCCCCACCCCAGCTCACCCTCCCCATACTCCTGCTGGAGTCCTGGTGCCATGGCATCCTGTTGACGTGGCACCCAGATGTCATGCATGAGCGCCGTCCTGCTATTCTTTCCCCACCACACGGCCCTCGGCGGAGGCAATCAGGGCCAGGATCTGGTGGCAGAGACCCACCTCCTTCTGCCCTATATGTTCTGTTGCCCTGCATGCTCTTATCCCCCCTATTCATTGGACTTACTCCACCTCCGCGGTGGAATAAGTCTGACATTCATATTTGCATGCTGGACCTACAGGGACATGACCTGGATCGGCCCTGTCTGTCTGGGGTCATAGGGCCACCTTTAGTCTGCCCACTCCTCCCTGTCACTGCCCCCATCCATAGCTCCCCACATAGCAGCTTTAGACGTGTGGGGAGCTCTGGATCCTGAATCGGGTCCCACTGAATAGCCTGGGTTGGAAGTCCAGGTCAGACGTCCAACCCCGCTATTTGTGTCTCAGCATGCCGGCCATAATCCCAATTGTATTTCTATAAAAACCCTTTTATGCACTTAAAATAGCCTGTGCATGTAACAAAATCCTTTATAAAATTACCCCTTCTATGCATAGCTATTGCAAATGATAGAAAAACACATTGACGTGATCACCACCAGCTACAACGGCATAAATGCTTTTCGATAGAGTATCAACCTGCTTAAGTTCAGTGACTACCACTTCTCAAAGGAAAGCAGCAGTGGCAGACTGTGTAGAGCTCGTCTGCGGCTCTAGTTCAGTGAATTTCCCTGAAAATGAGCACTGCCTGTCTTTAGAAAACATTACCAAGGCCGTAATGCTGATAGTAACAGATTTCTCCTAAGTTGTTACAGCAGTCCAGAGAATCCAGTGTTCTCCAGGTAGGTGTTATCGGGGTCATACTTTGTTAATTAGTTTTGCACTGTAAATGGTATTGCAGGAAATTGTCATCTAAAAAATTCAAACCTAAGATCTGCAATGGGAAAGACGCTCCAGGTTGAGCAGAAAAAAACAAGGAGTGATAAAAGAAAGCTGAAGTAATGCTCATAAGTTTGGCAAGTTAATATTCAGTGTAAATAATCGTACCGTCTTGCCTTTTTTTTAATGTATAGATGCTGCATAAGCACAATCCTATTATAACCAGACTTTCACAGAGCATTACAAATTCTATATGATATTATCCAACTTTATACCACAAAAATGAGGTAATCTCCCAAATGCCATCGTCTCATTTCATTTATTGTGCAAATATAATGATATCTTTAGGTACAGTATTTTAGTGCTCCTTCACTGATGACTACACTAATCTGCACCTTTAATAAATTTTATAGCCCCACTATTCAAAGGGAGTAACACAGTTAGCAGACTTGCTAACCATCATATTCCCTTTATCTGGGATATTTAGTGACATTATTCTGTTGCTAACCGGTTAGCATTGGGTTGGACTGGGGGTAGGACCCACTCATAACTGGGCAGCAGCGATACTGAGCCTGCTTGTGGCTTTGCAGTGAAAGTGAGGCACAGCAAAGCTGGCTTTATTTTTTGCTGTAGAAGCCAATTGGGCAGCAGCTGAATATCGCGGCTGCCTTTTAGTTTCCTGCAAATGCAGGCGATGCCGGGGCCAGATATGACCCTGGCATTGAATATCCGGGTTTAAGGTTCAGCGGCAGAAACTAGCCACGTTAGATCAGTTAGTGGCCGCTGAATAACGTCCCCCCCCCCATATTTGCAACCATGATAATAAATAAACCAAATGCAAATATTTCTGATGAATGTTGACTTGGTTTTGATGAGATTGGGTTGCTGGTTTGGAGTTGCCCAAAAATGAATACGTTTGAGAAGCAATCTGTGGGATTATATTTCATACCCAGCACTGGGTTTTTTCTACCTTACTTCCGTATCAGTTGTTTCTTTTTACATTTCTCATCTACCCTTCATAAACTTTTAAACATGATTTAATCCTTGTATATCAACTGGCCTTATGTTGTTTGTAGAATCTTGTGCATTTTAGGGAGAGGGGACATTTCATTTCTGTCTGATGACTGGTTACTGTAGCATGGTTGCATTGTCAAAGAACACAGATGTGGCAAAAAGCTGTAGCTATGGCTTATGCGTCACTGTCTCTTTCTGATCCTTACTGAAAGCAGTAGTTCACAAACGTGTGCGTACGTATCTCTATGTGTGCACTCTGGAAAGTATTGGGCCCTTTTACTAATGGGCACTAGGGTCTTAGGTACAACACCACTGTGTTAACTGTTGGGGGTGTGGAAAGCATTTCCCTAGAAGTTAATGTGGAGCATTTCCTCTAACGTGCACCACATTTGAGATGGCACTAGGTGAACCGACGCTAATCATGTGGGATGCAGTTAGCACGCAGTGTAAACCCTGAATTAACTGTGCTGAGTTCACCACTCCCACTCTCCACCCCTCACCTGCCTACTCGCAACTCTAACACCAATTGCAACACTAGCAGCAGAATTGTCCCACTCTGTCATGGCTCCAAGCTAGCTGGCCATGGGTGTCAAGCGCACCTTCAGCATGTGCCAGAAACATGCTGCCAGCTACCGCCCTTTAGTAAAAGACCCCCCACCATGTGTGTACTTCAAGAGGACAGAGATACCTCTAAACTCTGCAACTCATTTTACTAATGCTTCATAACTTCTCTTACATTAAAATAAATAAAATGAATAATGATAATCTCAGACAATAAAACTGCATTCCTTATTGCGAAGCTTCTCTCTCCTTTGCCCAGTTTATGAAATTTCAGCATGCAATTAGGTGGTCCATTTTTCTGAAGAACCTCTACCTACTGAGCCTATATAAAAGATACCAATGAACAAACAAACATTTTTTCAAAGATAGCTATACAAACTGGAAGGAAGTAAACAAGAAAGTGACATTGGGAGATATAATGCCCTCTCTGAGGAGGTGGTGGGAACAAAAACACTGATGGAGTTCAAAAAGGCATGGGGCAAACATAGAGGATCCCTATATAGCAAGAGGATGGAATCAAAGCAAACTGGCTTGTGGATGGCCTCTCTTCACTGTATGCTGGAGGGCCTTGGACAGCCAAGATGGTCTCACAGCAAGCTGGGGACTTAATCAAGTACAATATGTTTTGGGGATTGTTCTGTATCTTGCCATGAAAACCCAATGGATAGTTGAAAACCAAAGCATTGGTAAAGTAACCTGTACTTCATGGGAGGTAGAATTTGCCTCCCCCTCAAAAAATAGCGGGGAAGTAATCTGCACTGTATCACAGGTTTATTTATTTTATTTTATTTATGTATTTAAAGTTATTTTTATACCGCTTTTCTACCATTAAAGATGGTTTACAATTAACTAAAAATGTAATAGGGCAATAGAAGACACACTGTTGTATAGTGAAATAAAACAATGTAACGAAAAGGCAGTATAACAGTAACATATTACGGACTCCAAACTATTAGCAATATTAGTCTAGGCGGCAGTTGGTTATTTATACATTTATACAGTTCTTCAATAAACTGGGACTAGTGAAATGTTGGTGGTTTGCTTCTATGGTGATTGAGTCTGTGGGTCCAAGTATATTTTCGATTCTTCTTGGAAGAAGTGCATTTATGTTTTTTTCTGGAAATCAGCTATGTCAGAGTACCCTCTTAGTATTGGGATAAAGAGTTCCATAGTGTGGGAGCAAATAGGGTGAAAGCTCGATTGCAGATGGATTGTTTGCTCTTAATCTTCTGTGTCGGGATCGCTAGTAGGCTAAGAATAGTGCAGGAAAGACTGGATGGACCATGTTGATCTTTGTCTGCTGTCAGCCACTATGTTACTATATTACCCCTTCAGAGAATGATTGTATGAAAGAGATTTAAAGGGTAATTCTATAAGGAGCCACATACATTTATGTGCAATTTATGCACATAAATTGTGATAGTTTATTCACTGAGGCACATAAGTGAGAACATATGCACATACATTACATGACTGCAATTTAATCAGTACATGTGCAGAGTCCAACATACACATTTTCACTGTGAGCATGCAAAGGGGTGGAGCATAGGTTGAGTGGGGGCGGAGCATGCACTTGCATGCAAAATTTATAAAATACGAGTAACTGCACATAAAATATATAGCATCATTTTACATCAGGTCTAAAGCTGATGTAAGTAACCAAGACTTACATTTAAGCACTTTAGCAGCCACTAGTATTCTATGAGGTCAAATCTACATGGATTAGAAGGTAATTTTATAAAGATTGACATTTAATGTGCATTCCAACATGCATACATTGTACCTGCTTTTCTTTATAAAATAGGAGTGTAAGTCATAAGATATGTGTTGCAGACCTAGTAGCGAGAACTCATGCCAGATGAGGCTTGGTGAAAATGCACACACCTAAATTTATAAACAATGCACTTAAGTTGCAGTACTTTATACCTTAATGCATATAAATTTGCACTTGCCGACAATCCACCCCCGACGATGTTCATACTAAAGTTCCATGCCATTGACTTGACGTGCCTGACTAAAGTACATGTGTAAAGACCTCAGGGCCAGTCGGTCCACTAGGTGAACTAGGCGGCCACCCAGACACGCAGGACTGGACATTCAAAGCCCCCCCCCTCCAGCTACCGCTAATTCTGTTTGGTGTGGGGAGGGTGGCAGCAGCAGTATTTCCACAAGCGATGGCCTTTTGCCACCGCTTTCTTGCCTGCATAAGGCCATGTCCTTCAGAACACATGGCCTGCCGCTTCTGACCCCCCTCCAACAGTAAGTTGCATTGGAAGGGGATCAGAGTGGCAAGCCATGTGTACTGAAGGACATGGCTTGCTGTGGGCAAGAAAACAGTGGCAAAAAGCCACCGCCTTTTGAAATACTGCCACTGCTGTTACCTACCTTCCCCTCCCAAGGCAGAATCAGCAGCAGCTGGGTTGCGGGGAGCGACAAGGCCACGGCGTCTGCCTAGGGCAGCAGGAACCCTTGGACTGGCCTTAAAAGGCCTATTTGTCTGTGTAAGTCATGAAAAATTCATGATATGTGTGCACTGGTGGTGCATAACTTTGTACAACTCATTATAAAATTACTTCCCTTATACATTACTTCTTGATGAAGACTTTAAGGGGGATAGTTGCTAAAGTGCGTTTTGCAATAATGCACATTATTTGGACCTTAAGCACGTTAAAGGACAATAACTTGCTACAGTATTTTACTGTAATACACAAAGTGACAATGCAACACATGTTGAATACTAATTACATGCAAAACATGCAAATGCATGTAAAACATCTCATTAGTATTCAAATGACTAACATGGCTTGTGGTAATTTACTGCAAGCTGTGTCGTTCAGGGTAAAATAATGCCAGCTATCCAGCTATTTTTCCCCTGGAAGCATTGGGCCGCTAGCACACTTTAGGCCATCAAATTAAAGGGGCTGTGCAGAGCAATACAATAGGTAGTCTGGGGGTCCCACTGGCACCACCAATAAGTCAGCCATCCTCGAAACAACTATCACCCTCCCCAAGTCCCAGCATAGCTCCCCCTGAGGAACTCTACCCCCAATTTCAAAAGACAATCCCTCAATCTCCAAAGACCTTCCTTTAAGTCCTTGGAAGAATAGGGGATAGGCCAGAAGGAGCAATCCCTGCTCACTCCTGCTGATGCTGACTACAGGTTCAAAATGGCACCTGGTATCCCCTAGTGGTATTTCACAGTAAAGTACAGTTATTCCTTTACTGCACAAGCCACTACCCTGTGGTAAAGTGGTTAGTGACTTCTGATGTAGACTAAACTGTGGTAAAATGCCTTACTTTACCACTGTTTAGTAACTACCCCCCTAAATGATTCATAATGTTACCAAAACAGCACTATTAGGGACTCTTTCAAGGAGTAAAAATTGCCCCTTTTCCTCTTGCCAAAATAAAGAGTATAGAACGAGTTCCACTTGCAATGTGCAACTTGCATATGGCTTTAAGGATAAAATGTGACATACAATGATACATCTTACCAGTTTTGGCCAACAATTGCACAACAAATCATTCACATAGAATAATATTATCTTTCCTTATAGAAATACCAATTTGCTGTTAGCTTACTACAGACTGCCCACTTGTATGAACTGTACATAGCACATATGTTAAAGTGGGTCATAACAACCTCATAAAACTGCTTCTTTCCCAGCAGACAGGACATCTTGTATTGTAGCAATATACACTTTTATACACATCTATTACAGCAAAGCGTAGGCCCTATTAGCAATGCTCTGTGAAGATAAATCCCATTTGACATGCTAAATTGTCCTTGCAAAAATGTCCAGCACTATTTAGCACTAAGCGGCTTTTCCTTAGCAATGATGCACAAGCCCTCATAATATTATTTGTAGCTACCTTTCATGCTTGAGATATGGAAATGGAAAAAGAGTGTGCATGAAAACTGAAATGAAGAGAATCATGAAAATGCGAGCTGCACTTTTAGGAAAAATATTGCACCTTGTTTTAAAAAGTGGGATTTTTTCTCAGCACCATGCCTCTAGAGAAATGCTTTTAAAAACAGTCCTGTATAATGTAGGTATTATGGCATGAAAAATAATACAATGTGATGAGTATTGTGGATCTGCATCTTTTTTTGAAAATGTTATACTGTTTTGAGCTTTTGTAGGAACTATAGTCTTTGATAGTACTCAACTCCTCTTTTGTCAAGGGTTGATATATGTGAATACCAGGGAAGAGTTTGTGCCTGTTCAAGCCATACCACTGACCCAGAAACTTTTCTGTCTGCATTCCAGACGCATTTGCTGGAAAAGAGCATATTTTGTCTGGTGATGAGACATGCAGGCTACTGATCATTTCTGTGCTGCCTGTGCCCCTAACAGCTGCACCTCCAGCCTGATAGAAAAGAAATGCATGTGGCCCATTGTGGCCCCGAGGAGTGTGCACTACAGTTGGCACTACCCATCGTAAGGCAAAAAGGTGAAGGGCCACTTCTATTCCAGGAGCATGCACTGTGACTGGCCACCAGAGAGAACTAAGACAGGAGCCCATACCTGCGCCACCTTGCCAACTCAGAGTCTGCACTACAGTTGAGAAAGACTAGAAGAGTAGGGGTGGGCCAGCAAGGTGAGCAAGAGTCAAGGGAGGATGGATAGAGGGCTCAGGGTAGTGGGGCCAGGACAAGGGGAAAAGAGAGAGATTGGTTAGTGAGAAAAAAAGAGAATGACTGCTGGGAATGTGCTGGTGAGGAGAGAGAGAGAGAGGTTGGACAGGGATATAGAGAGAGTGCTGGAAGAATTTGGAAGGGGCAGAGAGACTGAGGCGATATTCTGGAAGAAAAGAGAGAGAGATACAAATAGGGGTACTTGTGTTGAGGGGGAGGTAGAGACTGATGGGAGTGGTCTGAAGTGGAGAGAGGGAGAAAGAGAGGGGGGATATGTAGGGATGGGCTGGGGAGAGAGTGGTTAAGGAATATAAGCTGTCAGGGATTGTCTGAATGGGGAGGGATTGATGGGGTATAAGATGGTGTGGGAGAAAGACTGCTGCGTATGATCTAAAGGGAAGAGAGTAATGAGAAAGGCTTCTGAGGACATGCTGAGGGGGTGTCACTGGTGTGAAGTAACATAGTAAATGACGGCAGATAAAGACCAGTATGGTCCATCTAGTCTGCCCAGTAAGATGGCAAGAGTAAGTGCACCTGCTGCTCCATGCAGGTCATCCCTCCCCATGTCTTTGTTTAGGGGTGAACCCACCGCTCTGTGTACGACACCCCTGTTTGTTGAGAAATTAGATGGTTCAGTTTATTTTGATTTTATCCTGTTGCTGTAAAGGGATCCACTGTGTCTGTCCCATGCCATTTTGAATTCCGTCACCATGTTTGCCCCCACCACTTCCATCAGGAGGGCATTCAAAGCATCCACCACCCTTTCTGTGAAAAAGTATTTCCTGACATTGCCTTTCAATTTACCCCCTTGCAGTTTCATGTTGTGCCCTCTAGTTGTACAGCTTCCCCGTCTTTGGAAGAGGTTTGTTTGTTCATTATTTCTCTTTAAGTATTTAAAGGTCTGAATCATATCTCCCCTGTCCCTCCTCTCCTCCAGAGTGTACATATTTAGCTCTTCAAGTCTCTTCTCATAAGGCTTCTGACGCAGGCTCCAAATCATTTTTTGGTCGCCGTCCTCTGAACAGTTTCCAGTCTTTTTTACATCCTTTGCAAGATATGATCTCCAAAACGGAACACAGTATTCCAAGTGAGGCCTTACCAGCAACTTGTACAGTGGCATTAGTACCTCTTCCTTTCTGCTGTTAATTCCTCTCTGTATGCAGCCCAACATCCTCCTGGAGGAGGAGTGAGGAGGAGAGAGTAGTGGTGTTGGTTGGGCAACAGACAGCCAGTGAATGGGGTGAATAGTTTGAAAGAGACCTGTCCCACTGAAAGGGAGGGATGGAGCAAAGTTTGGTGCATCACCCTATCCTTGTTACCTTAATCTCCCCCACATAGACTTATGTTAGACAAGCAGGAGTTCAGGGCAGAATTTGGGGAGTGGAGGCCAAATCCTAACTTCAATGTATTTCTCCTTTAGATTGAGACAGGTTTGCTTGGGCCCTTGTGACCTGGGGGCCAGGGTAATGAAACTGATTGCCACCCCCTAACGTCAGTCCTGCCTCTAACGTCAGTCCTGCCCCTAACATATCAACCCACTGGATATAAATGAAAAAATGCACAAGTGGTTTCTTTACTGAAATTAGCTATTTTGTTTTCTGGCATCCCTTAAAATTTAAATGAACTATTTGCATAAGTACAAGATAAACGATATAAGAAAAAAGATTACTGCCTGGCAACTCTAAATGTTTCAGTTGTTGTTAATGCTAATATTAGGCACATCCATGATTATGGAATAAAGCATTGATCATGCTTTCATGATATGACAGGAACATAGTGTGAAAACGGTGGGCGTCATATTAATTGAACTCCACTGGAATATCCTTGTTCAGGCTCATAGCTTTAGCGGTAAGTAAGAAGAGAACCTGGCAGTATAGCTTAATGGTTTGAAACAGAGCTCTCTTTTAATCCAAAACAGGGCCGTGGTGGAACTTAATGCAGGGTAACATTTAGTAAATATGCTCCAAATTTAAAGGACCTGTTGAAATGGTTTGAATAGTTTATGTTTCTCCTATAAGCAGCTGAAAGCATGTTGCTGTTTCACAATAAGGATTATGTTATAACGGGCTGCTGAGGCAGGAGGTGTATTGGGAGGAGAATTTGGAAGAGTAAGGTGCCATTCACAAATTTAAATAGCTGGTTTATATCTGTAAATCGGCATGCACACATTAAGTAGCAATTTTAGGAAAGATACTACCTGCATGTGCATACTCATGGCACATACAAATTTGAAGGGGTGTGTTCTAGGCATATTTTAAAATTATATGTGCATTCCTATTTCGCAATGGAAATACATATTTACTTTAAAATATTTTCCCCTTGGCATTTACATATATATGAAATGCTATACTAGGTCAGACGAAGATCCATCAAGCCCAGTATCCTGTTTCCAAGTGTCAGGTTCCCAAAGAGGTACACCTTCTCCAAGGCCTGCATAACTGTCAGCTAACTGCTCATTTTGACCAGGGAGGAATTGTGTTTACCTCACTGATGTTCAAAATCACCACAAACAACACAAAAATAAAATTTAGAAGTTCAACTCCTTGGCAATCTTCCTGTGAAGCTGTCCTCTACTTAAAATAATATTGGTAAGTGTTGATGCTGCGATACCGTCTTGTACGTCATGAGGAGTAGACACCAGCCCCTACAAGCAGCGATGTGGGTGGAGGACTGCAGCACAGCTTTGCAAGAAAATTGTTCTTTGAATGTGCAGCTTGCAAATTCCACTACTTAAATGTGTAAGTTGTAAAATGTGCTTCTCAGACGTGTACATGCTGCCTCTTGCACGTTCAAAGCTCCAATTTATGTTCTTTCTGACATGGTTTTAAAAAATATGGCTGTTACTGTGTGTCACCATATACAGTACACCCTTTCCCTGAGTCTTATATTTATTGCACAAAAAACTCTCTGCTTCAGCAAATATTCTGCAAATTGTGAACATCCAAACATGGATGTTCCTTTTTCAACCTAGATAACCTGTGCAACGAAGACAGAGGGGAGGGAAAGTGAATTTGATTCTACTCCAGTGACATTATCCAGCTGTGATCACAGCAGCTTGATGATATGACTGCATCCTGGCAAAACAGGATGATTTTAGGGAGTTTTGGTTATAACTAGGAACTTCAATTTTCCCATTAGGGGTGTTTTCCTGTTATAATTTATTAGTATTTAGTACACACCTTTCCAGTAGTAGTTCAAAGCAAGTTATATTCAGGTATGGTAGGCATTTCCTTTCCCAGAGGGCTTGCGATCTAAGTTTGTACCTGAGGTAATTGAGGTTTAAATGACTTGCCCAAGGCCACAAGCAGTACCAGCGGGATTTGCTCTTTCTGGTCCTAGGATGCTTCCTTACCCACAAAGCTGTTCAATCAGAAGCCCTGTTTATAAGACACATACCTAAGTGCCAAGTCTACCCTCCCCCCCACTACCTATTCTCAGTCTCTGTGCATAGATCTTGGAGAAATGGGTGCTGTGTTTCTGTGCATCTATGTTTTATGCTCATATAGATCTCTGTCATTTGGATTTGAGATTTAATTGCTCACCTTTCCAAATCTGAGCTCAAAGCAAATTAGAGATAGATACACAAGGTATTTCCCTGTCCATGTGGACTTGCAATCTAGGTTGTACCTGAGACAGTGGAGGGCAATGTAACTTGCTCAAGGTCACAAGGAGAGTCAGTGGTAGAACAGGATTTGAACCATGGCTTTCCTGGTTCTTTGCCTTCTAGCCCTATTGAATTCTATAAAAACTTACTTGAATGTATGTAACAGTGTTCTGCAAATGAGGGTAATTTAATAAACTCCCATGGCTCCCTTGACTTTATAAAATACTAGTGCAAATGGTCAAAAACATCTGGTAATTTAAGGTGCGATCACTTACACCAGCTCTAAGGCTAGTGTAATTGCACCTAAATTAGCTAGGAACATGTGCAAATTATAGTATTTTATAATTCCTGTGAATATTTTGTTCACTCCACCCATGATATGCCAAACACCTCCCCTCTACATAGCCACAGTGAAAGTATGCATGATCAGGCCATTGCGTGTACTTTTAGACTACCTCAGTTATGCATGTAAATGCTCATTTACACACATAATGTAACTACAGTAAAATACCTAGGTTTGCATGTATTGTTTGCACTTATAGTAGATCTAGGGAGGGTTTTTTTAAAATAAAATTACCCCATGATATGTATATTTAGATGCATTTTTAGCATAGGCATTTCCCTGCGGTGTGTTTTGGGAAGTACTGTATTACAAAATACTGTTCAAAGGTTGCATTTTCAAATCTATGCATGCTGTTTTCCATTGAATGTATATGTACATTAACAGACGGTGTAAAGTCAGTGGGTATTTTATACTTGTATGGATATAAGATACTGGCACATTTTGCATCTAGGCAAGAACTTTTAAAATTCACCCATAGTTTACCAAAAATCCATGTAACCTATCAGATTGACTAATTAGATTTTTACAGAGAACAGAGTTGTGAAATGTCCCTGCATAGTTCTCACATCAGTAATTTCATCTGAGTTCAAGAAGAATTCTTTCCGTCACACCAAAGGTCTCTTTACCTGATGACTAACAGAGATTTTTTTCTTCTCATGCTTGTACTTGCTTTATATTGTCCCAAATACAGATGTGGTCAACATTATTGGAACCTTTGCATTTTAGTGCAATATCTTGAGAAATAATTGGAAATATTCCAACTGTATGTTATCATACTATTTTAATAGTATGTTCAAAGGTATAGAACAACAAAAAAAAAATGTCTGTGCAACTTAGATGAAGTAATTTTTTAGAAAAAAACAAAATATGACCTTACAGGATTAATGGCACCCTTCACTAATATTTGGTTGCAAAACCTTCAGAAGTGATGACAGCCTCAAAATGTTTCTTGTAGTTTTGTACATATGTTTGTTGGTAGTTTCTCCCACTCTTCAACTGTGATTTGTTCCAGCTCACGAATGTTTCCAGGATCCCTTTTACCAATGGCAGATTTTAGCTCTTCCCAAAGGTTCTCGATTGGATTGAGATCAGGACATTGTTCACCAGTTGAAAACAGCCCATTTTTGCCTTTTTAACCCTTCTTTTGTACTTTTGGATGTATGTTTTGGGTCATTTTCCTGCTGGAGGACCCATGACCTTTAACCCAGACCTAGCTTTCTGACACTAGGTAGCACATTTCGCTCCAAAATACCTTGTTAGAACACTGACTTCATGATTTCTTTGATGGCAGGAACTGGTTCGGATTGATCCCGCCACTGACAGAACCGAGTGGGTGGCAGCACGGCATGCGTTTGCATTGACAATGCCACGTGCTTGGATCAGGACAGCAACTCTCTGGTGGCCGAGCGGTCCAATCTCCCCACCCATCCGTGGTTTGCCACTGGTGGATGGGGGGATTCCCTCCAGTGAGACGCCAGCATTAGGAAACCATTTTGACCCGGTTTGGCAAACACAGCCCATGGCAGGAACCAGTTTGCGTAAACTGGACCAAAATGGCCAAATCCTACCACTGTTTCCATGCTTCCAGTTCCTGAGGCAATGTATAACTATCTGCATTGCCAAACAGCTCAAGTTTGGTTTCATCTGTCCACAGAACATTTTCCCAGAAGGATTGTGGTTTCTCAAGGTGGGTTTGGGCAAAGATCAGATGTGCCTTTTTATGTCTCTTTGAGCAGTGGGGTTGGCTTTAGCCTTCACCTGTGAAATCCTTCTTTGTTTAGTGTTCAGTATATAGTGCAGTTTGAAACCACCACTCCAGATTGCTCCAGGTCAGCCTTAAGCTTTTTGGATGTTGTACATGGCATTTTTCCCACAGTTCACACTAACCTTCGTGTGCATATATAGTCCAAAGCCATTTCACTGGCCATTTTCTTTTGAGATATTGGACATTAAGGGGTTGAACTGTAAGGGTGCAAGGGTGCCAGTAATATTGATCACAACTGTATATTCACCTCCTTTGTTAAGATTGGTAAATTGGTGACTTGTCCCTAACAATTGGTGACTCGTCTTCCTCAACAAGCACCGAGTTGGAGACCTATGCAATCAAGGAAGGCCGCAGTTACTAAAATCATCAAGAACTCTGGTTTGGATTTCTGTTACAGCAGTACACCACTGTTTATGTGGTCAAAAAGCAAACACTGGACTGGGAAACCAGGTCTGATTGGAAGCCTGTATATATTTCCAGATACAAAAAGTGTTGGTCAGAACACTGGTACAAATTGTTTTTTATTCAGAAACCCCAACGTGTTTCGGTGAGAACGCCTTCTTCAGGGGGAATGCATCTACATTAAAAAATACACAATCAACATACAAAATATCAAAAATATAATAAAAGCATAATCTCAAAGAAACACATAAAAAACCCTATAATGGACATAAAAGTGAAGTGCTGATAGTGACATCAGACATACATCATTAAAAACACCTACTTAAAAGTGTCAGTTAGAAAAGAGAGGGTTAAAACCTTAACCAATAAAACATTAAAACAATAAAAAATGATAATAATAAATAGTCAAAATTAAATCATATTAAGTAAACATATAAATAAATGAATAAATAAACATTTAGACCAATACATAGATGATACAGTGAAATATATTGCCCAATAAGAGACGGAAGATGTACTCACAGTGGCACCAACCATCACGTATAGGTCTTAAAAAAGACTCCAACGAACCAGTAATGTGTACTAGAGTGTAAACATATAAAATACATTGTGTTAAAACCAAATACCCAGAGCCAGAGAGGTAACTATAAAAGGAGCAACTTAAGAACTTGTATAGGAGGCAGATTAAAATCCATAATAAGGAGAGAGAGGAGTAACAGGAAATCGTGGTATGTAACTTGTCCAATGGTATATATATACTATACTATACTATATATACTAAATTCATACATATTTAAAAGCTTCATCAGTAACTCAGAAAAATTATATAGTATAAGGGAAGGAGTTATATGTGAAGGAAAAAAGGGGCGAAACAGATCATCCTAGGTAAATGTTAACGACATGACACATTTAAGGAGTTAAAGGTAAAAAGTAAAAAAGTCAAACTCATGTGCAAGCACTGTGAGGAAGGAAAATTGTATCCTTAGCTTGTGTTACCTGTGCTGGGTACGGAGGTCACACTCTCTTGTTGTTCCTATATTTCCAGATACTCCAAAATACTTTTCTATTTAATATGATATTAATTTGATGCATTATTTTGATTTTTTGGCATAAACTTCCCTGGAGTATTCAGTATGCACATGACCATCAGTAACAGGAGTACTAGAGGAGAGCCACAAGTATAGTTGTACCATAACACCCAGTGAAGGGGTCTTTCCCTCCTGTCTTCAAAAGTGTCTCGCTGTCCCTCTATTGTTGACATAGGTATTACTTCCCACCTGCCCCACCCCTGTCCTGCCACAATTTAGCTTTCCTAAACAGCAAGATCACTGACTGCCTATTTTCAGATGGAGTGTGCTTTGCCACATGGTGAACTTGATGTACTCTGACGATCAATGGTTTACTTTGGACATTTCAAGGCAATTTATTGTCCACATACCTACTAATCTCACAGGCCACCTCTTCACTCTGCATGCAAGGGCCTTAGTTCATATTACACCACTTTTAAGAACATTAAACAGCCTTAGCTTGAGCAATAATCTTTAGTGCGTAGGTCTCCAAATCTCTAGCTTGAACCACACTTTTCCTAAGTTAGCAATGCACTGAATGGATAAGCTTGAATTCCTTTAGAAGCCTCCTTTAAGCTTGAAACTACACGTTACATGAAACTCGTTCTCAGCTTTAACTGTTCACATTAACAGTACTCCCACTCCCAGTCACATAACACAACAAAACCTTGAAATAAGAACAGAACACCTGACACTCAAAAGCACTGTAGATTCTAAACATAGGATTCAGTCAATGATGCATAAATCTTTTCACTTTCAGTGTTCATGTTATGGTAATGAGCTTTATATAGAATCTTCCATCTATCTTGCATATTTGTATTGCACCGGTAATTAGAATTTGATATTACATTCATGTTAAATATATTGATTTCTAAAAACAATGACTACTGAATGGGTCAAGGAGCTGCCCATACTGCAGCTGCCTTAGGTAATGTCCTACAGCATATATTAACTGCTAAATTTTGTTTGTTTAACCAATACAAACGAGGCTTTAGTAGAAGGTGCTAAACAGCATGGCATGTTCTGTTCTGTAACTTATGTAGCTCTCTCTTGCTAAAGCTTAGTTTAAGAGCTGCTTTGGGCTGGTTGCTAACTTTGTAGCGCAAAGACTATTCCAAGAGCTCAGCTAATGATGGAGGCGATAGGGCTATCGCAGCAGAAGATGGTAAGGAAGGTGTGGAGTAAAGACGAGAAGAGGTAAAAGTAAGGAAGCCACCAGTACGCACTTAAGTACTTAAAAATATTCTTCCTTTATATAGACAATAAAATGAAATTTCAAGCCGAAGGCCCACCAACAATAACTTGTCCCAGCATTGTTGTCCACTGCATAGCATAAAGAGCAAATATTTGCAGTAGTCTTAAGGTATTGCATGGGTGTTAATAACAAGTGCAAGCTTTTATGGTCATGTTTTAATACACCCATGCTAAATGTTAGTGCATAGTTTGTAAAGTATTATTTTAGCCTGGACATCTGCAGGGTAATTTTATACAGTAATAGGATGACTAAGCTAATAGGGCAGAAAGACATACAATTTTAGACTTTTTTATAAATACACATAGGCACCTATATTCAGGGCTGCTTCAACCCCTTATGTCGCCCAGGATAAACTTTTCCAGTGGAGATCCCCCTCATCCATGCCCCCTCTTCATCCACATACCCCCTTCATCCACTGCCCTCAACCCCTCCTACTGCCGTGCTGCACCTCTCCGGGACCTGCAGCGATGAAAACACATAAACATAGGTACCATGGTGCCATTTGTGCTTCTGCTTCCATGCCCCCTTCCCCCCGATTCATCAGAGGAGGTGAAACCATAAGCATGAATGGCCCCATGGCACAGGAAAAGAAGGTAACATGCTATGGTGCCTTTTTTATGTGTTGTCACTGCTGCACGTCCCAGAGAGGGGCAGCAGCGGTGGTGGGAGGGCAGTAGGGACACTGTTATCCATGGGTAGCAGGATAGCTGGGCCCCCATTTTGCCGGAGCCTGAGGCAGCTTCCACTTTTTACCATAGATAACAGTGGCCCTGCTTATATGTCTTTTTAACTCAGATCCTGCAGCAATCATGCCTAGATTAAAGGCAAGAAAACAAAAAACCCCAAAGAGGCACAATAAGAACTGTCAAAACAAAAAAACAAAAACAGACAAAATATAACATGAACGTGAGGAATCAGTGGACTTAGGTAACAAACCGCCTGTCAGTAAAGAGGAAAAAACAGACCTCAGCAGCCCTCCAGCCAATAACATGGAGAGATCGAGTCTATCAACAGGTGCCACAAAGAATGATAGCCGGCAGTTTTTCATGTTTTTGATCGCCAGGACTCACTGCTCTCCTGTATGGTGCTTCTTTTCTTTTCCTTTAAGCAATGGTTTGATAGTGCAATGTTTTGATAGTGCACCTTGGAGCTCCCTGAGGACGCTGCAAGGCGAAACATCGGATGTCGGGGCTCCTTCCTCTTCTGCCCTCTTGGTTTTGCTCACTGACCTGGATCACAGATAACTTTTTTCAGTCTGTGCTTCAGTTTGCTTCAGTTTGCACTATTGTTTTGTTACTATATAATGTCATGTTGCAACACTGCTTTTTTGATCACATTTGCTTTGGACTGGGACTATATTAGTGCTGGACTGTTTCTGCCGTGAGTACTAGAGGTTTTTTACGACCTTTGATGTTAGCTGAGTCTTATCATTCTTTGTGGCACCTGTGACATTGTCAAGACATAGTCAAGACAGACAACACAGTAGTTGTAGACTAATAGGGAGAATGGTAAGGAAACCCAGAGGAGATCAGGTAAGTCAAGATCCAAAAGCAGCAGCAATACAAACTACCTGCTCCATTTAAGGCCCACCAGACCTATCTTAAGGCAAGACTGGGGGTCCAGTGGTATCCAGAGTGGAGTGACCCCACTCATTTCCTTCTGCCCTGGAGCAGGTTCAAAATGACACCTATAATAATAAACTACAAAGAACATAAGAAATTCCATACTGGATCAGACCAAGGTCCATCAAGCCCAGTATCCTGTTTCCAACAGGGTCCAATCCAGGTCACAAGTACTTTTCATGTTCTAAAAAAGGTACACAGATTTTGCAATGCTTATCCAGGGGTAAGGATTGGATTTTCCTGGTCATATTTAATAATGGCTTATGGACTTCTCTTCCTGGAACTTGTCCAAACTCTTTTAAAACCCAGCTACACTAACAGCTTTTACTACATCCTCTGGTAACGAATTCCAGAGTTTAATTGCTTGTTGAGTGAAACAATATTTTATCTTTTTGGTCATAAATGGGCTACATTGCAGCTTCATTGAGGGTCCCCCAGTCTTTCTACTTTTTTAAGGAGTAAACAACCGATATACGTTTACCAATTCCACTCTTTTCATTAATTTATACACATTAATTTATTTTATTTATTCAGTTTTGGATATACTGCTAGGGCCGGAGCATAAAAGTGGTTTACTAAAATAATGGACTGCCAACAGAAAGAAAAAGAGTGGAATGCCAATTATCAGACAGGACAGAGGAGAAACTTGAAAAAGGACAGGGGGAGAAAAGGCCAGAGGATAGCAAACAGAGACATACGAGACAGACCAGGGAAGTCAAACATGCCTGTCTGTCACTTGAGATAAGTTGTGGGATATGTCAAATGCAAGATGGAAAAGATGGGTTTTTAACACAGCTTTAAACCTGGGGAAGGAGGGCTCAACAGTGGAGTGAAAAGGGGAGAGAGTTCCACAGAGCAGGACCCCCCCACCCACAAAAAAAAAGCAGCGCCTCGTGTACGTTCAAGGTGCCTGGGAGACTGAAGGGAGGGCTAAGTGATGGGTGTGTACAGAACAGAGAAGTCAATGGGGATGATGAAAGTGGAGTAGGTCAGCCAGGTATTGGGGAATAGAAGTGTGGAGAACCTTGTGCACAAAAATTAAAATTTTGTAATGGACTCTAAAATGGACAGGTAACCAGTGAAGACGAGCAAGAAGAGGTGAGAAGTGATCAAAATGAGAGGAGTGAGTGAGGATGCGAGGAGCTGTGTTTTGAAGCAGTTGTAAGCAGTGAAGTTGATATTGGGTGAGGCCAGCGAGAACAACATTGCATCATTGCCTCTATCATATCTCCCTTCATTTGTCTTTTTTCCAGGTCGAAGAGTCCAAAACATTTTAGCCTCTCCTCATAGGGGTATCCTTCCATCCACTTTACCATTTTGGTGGCCCCTCTCTGTACCTTTTCTAATTCTGCTACTGTATATCATTTTTAAGATATGGCAACCAGAATTGCACACAATATTCAAGGTGCAATCATACCATGGAATGATACAGAGGTATTATAATATCCTTGGTTTTGTTCTCCATTCCTTTCCTTATGATTCCTAGCATTCTATTTGCTTTCTTGACCACCTCTCCACACTGGACAGAGGGTTTCAATGTATTATCCACCTACATCCATTTCTTGGATGGTAGTTCCTAATGCGGATCCTTGCATCGTGTAAACATAGTTTTTGTTTTCCTTCCCTAAGTGCAGAACTTGTCCACGTTAAATTTCATCTGCCATTTGGATGCCCAGTCTTCCAATTTATCAAGATCCTATTGCAATTTTCCACAATCCTCATGGGTTTTAACAACTTTAAATAGATTTGTGTTATATGAAAATGTGATAATCTCACTTATTATTCCCTTTTCCAGGTCTTTTATGAATATGTCAAAAAGCAGCAGACCCAGCACAGATCCCTGAGGTACTCCACTATTCATCTTTCTCCATTGGGAAAATAGACCATTTAGCCCTACCCTCTGCTTTCTATCTTTTAACCAGTTCCTGATCCACAGTAGTACATTGCCTCCTATCCCATGACTTTTTGATTTTGCCAAGAGTCTCATGACGGGCATTGTCAAAGACTTTCTGAGAATCCAAATACACTATATAGACTGGCTCACCTTTGTCTACCTGTTTATTCACACCTTCAAAAAAAATAACAGATTAGTAAGACAAGACTATCCTTGGCAAAATCCACGTTGGCTTTTTCCCATTAAACCATGGCTATCTACACATTCATCATGTTATTCTTTATAATGATGTATTCCATTTTGCACAGTACTGATGTCAGGCTCACCAGTCTTTGGTTTCCTGGATCACCACTGGAACCCTTTTTAAAAATTGGTGTTGCATTAGTCATTCTCCAATCTTCAGGTACTACAAATGATTTTAATGATAGTTCACAGATTTATAATAGCAGGTCTGCAATTTCATATTTCAGTTCTTTTAATACCCTTGGATGTATACCATCCAGTCCAGGTGATTTGCTACTTTTTAGTTTATCAAATAGTTGTTATACATCTCCCAGGTTTATCAATATTTCTTTCAGTTCTTCCACTACATCATCTTTAATTACCATTTCAGGCATGGGTAACAGCCCTACATCTTCTTCAGTAAAGACTGAATCATAGAATTCATTCAGTCTCTCCGCTATGGCATTGTTCTCCCTTAGCACCCTTTTTATCCTTCTGTCATCTAATTTTCCAACTGACACTCTCACAGACTTTTTGCTATGAATGCATTTTTGCTTCCACAGCAAGGCTTTTTTCAAATTCTCTCTTTGCCAACCACTTTGCACCTAACTTCCCATTTTCTTCTTTTGGCTCCTTTATCAATTTCCTTAAAGATGCTTTTTTGGTTACAACAGCCTCTCTAATCTCACCATGCTGGCAGTTTTTTTGGCCTCCCTTCAACTTTTCTTAAAGCATGGAATACAGATGGTCTGGGCTTACAATATAGCATTTTTAAACAATGCCCATGGCTTGATGTAAGTCTTTAACCTTTGCAAATGCTCCTTTTAATTTTTCCATAACTATTGCCCTCATTTTTTCCTAGTCTCCCTTTTGAAAGATAAAAGAATAGTACTGTGAAGTTCCCTGCTGTCACCCCTTCATTTATTAAATCAAATTTGATCATGCTATGATCACTATATACAGAGTTTTTATATTATAAAGATCAAGTGGACCAACAGCCGTTTCAACCTGTTCCTTATGATCGGGTACCATTGGTGATGAAAGAAGAAGTTGAAGCAGCATTGAAAGCCTTATCAAAGAACAAAGCACCAGGCATTGATAGCAATCCCATAGAAGTATTACAGCAATCTGATGCAGCTGTTACCGTACTTACAAGGCTCTGCCAAGAAATATGGAAGATAACAACATGGCCAACTGACTGGAAAAGATCTGTGTTTATACCAATACTAAAGAAAGGTGATCCAACTGACTGTGGAAATTATCGCACAATCGCTCTGATCCCACATGCCAGCAAGATTCTACTGAAGATTATTCAAAAGAGACTACAACAATACCTGGAACAAGAACTACCTGAAGTGAAAGTGGGGTTCAGGAAAGGGCGAGGAACGAGAGACATCATTGCGGATGTGAGATGGATCCTTGAAAAGACTAAAGAACACCAAAAGGATATCTATTTGTGCTTTATCAACTATAGCAAACCATAGAAACCATGAGAAACTTTGGGCCACATTAAGAAGCGTGGGTATACCAGAACACCTGATCATACTCTTGCACAATCTGTACATTGATCAAGAAGCAACAGTTCAAACGGAACAAGGAGAAACAGAATGCTTTTTTTTTTTTGTTTTGTTTTTTTTAATTCTTTATTTTCGTTTTATAACAACAAAGGAAAAGGAAGACATACAGCTAAAAGACAGATACATAAAGTATAATACATACACCAAAGTAAACCCCTGCCACCCCCCTCCCCCCTGCTTCTTCTCTAGAGAACTAATCATTCCCGAAGCGGGCGTATACTTACATTATTGTGTTACAAAACCTAACGGTGATCTGAAACATGATGAGTGCACATTATACAGGCATGTTGGAACAATGAGCAGATTGTACATAATCATTAAGCATCTGCCATTTAGACAAGCGAGAGTGAGTTTGGGCATGAGGAATAGCTCTCCGAGGTATCTGCTCATATTTACTATATAAGCAGACGAGGTTCCACCATTCATTGACAGTAAGTCGAGAGCTATCCTTCCAATTCCTCGTGATTAAGCATATGGCTATACCCAGCATGAAATCAAGGAGAAAGCGACCCTTCTTAGGAAGAGAGGGGACCTCCGCCACAGAGCGGAGTCCCACAATCTTCCAGGAGAGAGGTTCGTGAAGGTGTAAGATAAATTGAATACAACCCCAAACCCGCCCCCAATAAACCTGTAGTTGAGGACATTCATAAATAACATGAGCGAAGGTTCCCACAGCAGTATGGCAAGACCAACACTGGTCCCCAGCAGTTGTGTTCCATTTGGCTATTTTTCTGGGGTATAAAAGCATCTGTGTGCAAAAAAGAAGAGAGTTTGGGTAACAGAGGCAGACCAGGAAACCCGCACTACTTTGCTCCAGAAAACGCTCCATTGCACAGGGGTTAAAGTGGTTTGCAGTTCGCGCTCCCAGGCTTGTTGGGCTCTGAAAGTGGCAGTGCTATGCGAGACTGGGATTTGTGAGGGGAAGAGAAGAAGGTGAAGTCAAGCTCATTGGGGTGTAGTAACCGCCATAGATCAACTAAGGTAAGATCTTTGATCAGGGAGGTAAGCGTGGTGTGACTCTTGGGGGGACCACTTGTCCTAGGCGGCTGTTTGTCAATCAGGGGATCAAGGACTAGATTGAAATCCCCCCCAATTATCAATGAAGTATTAGCGAAGGCCTGCGCAACCTGAGCAATGGTAGCAAAAAAGGCAGGGTCATCCACATTAGGAGCGTAAAGGCATATACCTGTAACTTCAAGGCTACCTATCTTGAGGTGAACTCTGGACCATCTACCTTCTGTATCTGAGCTAGTCGCAATAATAGTAGCATGCAAAGATTTCCTAACCAGTATGGCAACCCCACATTTCTCAGAAACGGCTGGGGAATAGGCGGCCACCATGTAAGGTTTAATATTGAGTTTAAGAGTTTCCTTCGAATTTAAATGCGTTTCTTGGAGAAAAATCAAATCCGCAGCTTCCTGACTTAGGTAGCTTAGGATTTTCTTCCGTTTTATCGGATTATTGATTCCTTTTACGTTCAACGAGAAAATCTTACATGGTGCCATCAATCGGTAATGGACATTTTAGGTAGGGCGCTTGAAAACATACAACATAATCAGAATCTGTGCAACAATGACATAATCACCGAATATGCTGGCTAATACACCCCATATTGAAAAGTATGTACATTGTATCTTAGAGAAGAAGCAAAACCCCCAAAGAATATGGCGACCAGATGTCTGCGGGAGGAGGCCCTAGAGAGGAAATAGAAAGACATGAAGAAAAGAAAAGAAACACCAGAGTCCATAATTAACACTGTCTCTGATACTCATCGAGGCTACTGTGGGTAGATGGAGTCGGGTCACAGATATCATCAAAAGTAAGGCAAACAGACTGCCCTCGCCAGACTCTTTGCTGGGCTGCGGCAGATCCAATATGGCAGGTACAGCGGATATGAGAATACTTGCAGGAATATTCTGGAAGTCAGCGCATCAAGTCGGCTTCTTTGGAATCCAAAAACTCCGCTAGTAGATCAGGGTCCTCAAATGTTCTTGTCTGATTGTGAAGCGTGACTCGGAGCTTGGCCGGGTACATCAGGCCATAGCGTGCTTGTAGTTGTTGAAGCCTCGGCCGAAATTCCAGAAAGCGCTTTCGGCGGTCGACCGTGGGTTTAGCCAAGTCAGGATAGAAGGAGATCTTGTGGCTCTCAAACTCCATATGGCCCTTTGCCCGAGAGGCACTTAGAATTTGCTCCACGTGTTGATATCTCAAAAGTCGAAAAATGATAGGCCGCGGGGTCTTCCTGTTGAGCGTTATGCTTGTGGGTACACGATGAGCGCAATCGATCTCCAAATCTTTGGTAAAGGTGATTTGGAGCAGGGAAGGGAGGATTTTGCATAAAAACTCTTTCATGTCTCCCGATTCCGCTCCCTCCGGTATGCCCACGAGTCGTATGTTGTTGCGACGCGCTCTATTATTGCCATCTTCCACTTCTTTCTGCAGGACCCGCACCTGACGTTCAACTTTGTCTAGTTTGGACAACCGGGCCGCATGGGAGTCCAATATGCTCTCCATTTTGTCCTGACGCGAAGAAAGCCCTTCTAGCTTGCTTTGCAGCACACCAAGATCTTCCCGCAGCGCTCGAAGTGCTTCACCGTTTGACTGCACGAGGTTTTTGACCCCTTTAATCTCTGCGAGGATTTCCTGCTGCATTTTGGGGCCCTCGCGCAAGGCCAGCCCCTTCTGCGGGGACGGGGGTTCAGTTTTGGAACGTTTGCCGTGAGAAGCCGCTGGAGATCCAAATTCCAGGCACGTGGGTTTGGTCCCCGCCATCTCACCAATGTGCCCCGGCAAGAACAGAGTAGAAGTTCCAAGTATGTACGGTGTTAATTCAGGATTCTGAGTAGGCCTCTTGGGAGCCTCAGCGTTATGCAACCATCCCGCTGGACATCAGGCTCCGCCCCGAAACAGAATGTTTTAAAATAAGCAAAGGTGTAAGACAAGGCTGCATACTTTCCCCCTACCTGTTTAATTTATATGCAGAACAAATCATCAGAGAAGTAGGATTGTATGAAGACAACAGAGGTGTGAAGATTGGTGGAAGACTCATCAACAACCTTCACTATGCTGATGATACCACATTACTGGCTGAAAGTGAAGATGATCTGAAACATTTGCTTCTCACAATCAAAGAACATAGTCTCAAAATGGGCCTGCAACTTAACGTAAAGAAGACAAAGATCATGACAACTGGCATAATCAACAGGTTCATCGTTGAAGAAGAAGAAATTGAAATCGTGAACAACTTTAACCTACTTGGATCAACTATCAATAAAGAAGCAACAAGCAGTCAAGAAATCAGACGACACATTGCTCTTGGCAGAATGGCTATGAAAGACCTAGATAAGATTCTCAAGAGCAGAGATGTCTCTCTCCATACTACGATTCGACTTGTTCAAGCCATGGTATTTTCAACAAGATCATATGGATGTGAAAGCTGGACAGTGAAAAAGATAGACAGGAAGAAAATTAAATCCTTTGAATTATGGTGCTGGCGGCGAATACTGTGTATACCATGGACTGCCCGAAGAACAAACCAGTTGGTACTAGAGGAGATCAAACCTAAGCTTTCTTTAGAAGCTCAGATGACAAGACTTCAACTTTCATACTTTGGACACATCATGCGAAGAGAGAGATCATTAGAGAAAGACATCATGCTTGGCAAGATAGAAGGTAAACGCAAAAGAGGAAGGCCAGCAATGAGATGGATCAATACAATAACAGCAGCTACGGGTACCAGTCTGTCAACAATGAGCCGCCTGACTCAAGACCGAACACAATTTTGGATAGCTATCCAGAGGGTCGCCATGAGTCGACTCCGACTCGACGGCACTTAACAACTGCTATCTTGGTAAAGCTAAGCCTTTCTACACAGTGCCCTGGCTGATTCTTAGAGTATGATTTAAATAAAAAGCTGACTTGCTAAAACAGTGCCCTGTGTGACTTTAAAAAACACAGAACTTTAAAACAGACAGAGATTTTATCAGTTTAAGCCCAAAGAGTTCCCTTTAACCCAAGAGTCTGAGAAATTCCCAGTAAGTAAATACTTACAATTGCCGAATCCTTCCCAGCAAGAGCAGCTTTTCTCAGTAGTCCTGCCATAGTCCTACTGAACTACCAAATAATCTAATTTGCCCAAAACACACTATTAGACTTCATCTATATGTTTACATGAGTAAAATATGTAAAAATATATTTTGTACAAGCTTCTGTTCCTAGGTTGTGAGATTTACCGCTAGGGCATCACAGGCACCATATGGGAGCGAGTAGGAGTTGTTTCCATCTGGGTTCACTAGACCATCAGACTTGACTAGAGGTAGGCCCAGGGGAGCTTGGTTGGGGCTGGGGGGGGGGGGGGAGTTTGGATCTCAGTCTGGCGGGGGTGGAATGTCTGAAAGAGGGGTAGGTCTTTGATCATGCCTTGTAAAGGGGATTATTTGGGGAGAGGCTCTGACTCCTTGGTGGTACTAGGGGTGGTGACCAACAGACCACTGGTGAAGTATTTACAATGCTGGCCCTTTAAGATCATGATCTAGAGCATTGAACTACATGCTAGAGCTTTACGTTGTTGCTATTTATCCCTTGGAATGATGCTGTTTGCAGTGATCACCTCAAGCTGCGTTATTCCTTTACTGTGGGAGTCACTAATGGCGGTACTGAATTACTGCAGTTTAGTGAAATTTGTGCTACACTAAGCTATGGTAAGATGTCAGATTTTAACAGCTTAGTAACTACCCCCTCGATTTTCATGTCTTTACCGTGCAAACAACTCCTAAGTGACACAGACATGTTTGTTTCCATTGGAAAAGGTACCCAGCAATAATACCTGTGGCGTGAAAACATGGATAGACACTGATTTATTTGTACCCTCAGAAAACAGCTAATTAGCTAGAAAATGAACACCTACATTTACAATATATAAACACCAAGGAGCATAAGCCCTTTTACTAGCTCAAACATTGAATTGCAATGCCATCAGCTAGTAATGATAATGAAAATAAATACATAGATGAAATCTAGTCTCGCCAGTAGCATAGTCTTTGTGCTTTTTGGTGAATCCGTTTATTCAGTAGTTGACATTTATTCTTTGTTAGGCAAAGAGGCTCAGTTCATGGCATATGATTTTCTTTAATGTGTTTCTTCAACCTTTTCTCAAATTTAGAAGAGAGAAAGCCTTATTAAGGCATTCAAAATAACTGTTCATTTACTTGTGGTTTCTGTAGAGAAGGTTCAGATGAAAGAGACACTAGACATGCTTAAAAAAGATACATGTCAAGGATGATCAAAAAAGGAAAAAGACAGAAGTACCAGACTGAGCGACACTTAACTGCACACTCCTTGTAATTGTCCCGACTGCCTGTTTATGAAAGATTTGATAGCTCCTGCACATTTTCTTTATTGCAGTCTGTTTTCATTTGTTGAGTAGGAATGAGGAGAGCCTTCTTTAACTACTGATCCAAAGAGAGATCTGCTGTTACAGCGGGAGATGAACCCTTCAGGATTTCACTGGTATACTGAAAAACTAAAGCCTGCCAAAAGATAATACACTCATAAAGCAGAATTACAGAGTAAACATGCACCTAGTCAACTGTGAACTTAATAATGCAGCCCTTTGAATGGACTTGCTGTAGTCCAAAATAATATGTCGATGCCATAGCTGTGATTCTGGAAACTTCTCTTCTCCTGCTTCAATAAACTCCTCTGACATTGTTTGCAGCCTCATTTATACAAACACCCTCTTGTATCTCGTAGGTGAGATTTTATTTTTAGGGCAGTAAGGCTATTCTGCATTTCATTGATGGTTCAATGCAGGACTATGCCACTAAAAGAATAAAACATAATATAACTATGAACAATAGTATACAGTAACTTTTCAAAAAAGAAGCCTTTTGTTTGCCTATTGTTTCTGGAATGTCTCATTTGCATGAAAAAAAACAAAGCAACAAGCAAAGAAATATCTAATTCAGACACGCAAGCTCACAGGGTGTCCATCCATCGTTCTGTTCTAAATACTGTAACTAGAGTCCCATATTTCTTGTATCCACTCATGAACATATTTTCTGGCAAAAAGTAGGATATTCTGCATCAGTTGCTGAAAATTTGTAACTGTTCCTCAGCACATTCACATACATTTACATTTGTTGCATATTAAATAATATGCATTTTATTTTATATTATATATATGGTCGTTCTCCAAATCTGCTTATGTGCTTCTAGAATTTATTTTGAGCCTGATATCCATAAAACGCTGCACTCCTTAATTTAAGCTCCTGTTGTTAAGTACCATCAAGTCTGTGTCGACTAATGGAGACTCTCTGGATAGTTGTCCTAAACTGTGTTCGGTCTTCAGTTGGGCAGCTCATTGTTGATAGAGTAGCACCCATAGCTGCTGTTATTGTATCAATCCATCTCATTGCTGGCCTTCCTCTTTTGCGTTGACCTTCTACCTCGCCAAACATGATGTCTTTCTCTAACAAACTCTCTCTTTGCATGATGTGTCCAAAGTATGAAAGTCAAAGTCTTGTCATCTGAGCTTCTAAAGAAAGCTTAGGTTTGATATCCTCTAGTACTGACTGGTTTGTTCTTTGGGCAGTCCATGGTGTACACAGTACTCTTCGCCAGGACCATAATTCAAAGGCATTGATTTTCTTCCTGTCCATCTTTTCCATTGTCCATCTTTTGCATCCATATGATGCTATTGAAAATACCATGGCCTGGACAAATTGAATCTTTGTATGGCGAGAGACATCTCTGTTCTTGAGAATCTTGTCTAGGTCCTTTATAACCATTCTGCCAAGAGCAATGTGTCATGAGATTTCTTGACTGCTTGTTGTTTCTTTAATGATAGTTGATCCAAGTAGGTTAAAGTGGTCAATTACTTAAATTTCTTCTCCATCAACGATGAACTTATTGATTTTGCCAGTTGTCAGGATCTTTGTCTTCTTTACATTAAGGTACAGGCCCACTTTAAGACTATGTTCCTTGATCTTGAGAAGCAAATGTTTCAGATCATCTTCACTTTCAGCCAGTAATGTGGTATCAGCATTGCTAAGATTGTTGATGAGTCTTCCACCAAGGTTCACACCTCAGTTGTCTTTGTACATTCCTGCTTCTCTGATGATTTGTTCTGCATATAAATTAAACAGGTTGGGTGGAAAGTATGCAGCCTTGTCATATACCTTTGCTGATTGAGAACCATTCTGTTGTTCCTTGTTCCTTTTGAATTGTTGCTTTTTGGTCAATGTAAAGGTTGTGCAAGAGAACGATCAAGTGTTCTGGTATACCCATGCTTCTCCCTATTTTCAATTAAACATAGTAGCCTATATTTTCTGTTGAAAATCCACCTAAATTAATGGGAAGGGGGGGGGGGCATATTCAGCAGCAGTAGCCAGCCCGAGTAAAGCAGCTGGCTGTTGCCACTTTAAATTTAACCTGGATAATCAGTATCAGGGCTGTATCCTGTCACCAGCATTGAATATCCAGTTTGCCTAGATAGAAGATTAGCTATCTGGTCAGCAGTGATATTCAGTCCCTGGCCAGTTAACCTTAACCATCTAGAGTTAGGCAATAAAAAAATCTGGTCTAACTTTAGCCAGTTCAGCTATCCATCCAATGGCTTAAGTATCGCTGCTGACTGGTTAAGTGTGGTTGCTGCCCCACTGCCCCAGGAATGCGCAGATGCAAGCCAGTTAATGTTGGGGCATTCAAACTAGACTGTAGGGGACATTCAGTGGCACTAACCACTTTAGTGCCACTAGGAGGAATAACCAGCAGAAAGGAGGAGGTACTAATGCCCTTGTATAAGTCATTGGTGAGGCCTCACTTGGAGTATTGTGTTCAGTTTTGGAGACCATATCTCACAAGGGACATAAAAAGACTTGAAATTTTTCAAAGGAAGATGACCAAAATAATTCAGAGCCTGCGCCAGAAGGCTATGAGAAGAGAATTGAAGACCTAAATATGTATACCTAAGAGATGAGGAGGGAGAGGGGAGATACGATGCAGACTTTCAAATACTTAAAGGGTATTAATGAACAAACAAACCTTTTTTTAAAGAAGGAGAAGCTGTAAAACCTAGAGGGTATACGATGAAGTTGCAATGCGATAAACTTAAAGTCAATATCAAGAATACTTTTTCACTGAAAGGATGGTGAATGCATGGAATGCCTTCCCGATGAAGGTGTTGGGGGCAAATAATAACGAGACGGAATGCAAAATGACATGGGAGAAACACAGTGGATCCCTTTATACAAGAGGATGAAATCAAAGGAAACTTAAATATCTTTAAATATTAGGTGGGGGGGGGGGACCTGCACGGAGTTGCAGTTACAACCACTCTAGCCACCTTACTGGGCAGACTAGATGAACCATACCAGTCATTATCTGCCGTCATACACTGTTACTGTGCTTAATATCCCACTAACCACTCATTCCCATCTCACTGATTGCTCGTTCCCATTCCCAGCCCCCCTTCTTTTTCACCTTTCCTTCTCATTTCTTCCTCCATCAAAGAGAACTAGCAAGAAAACGAGGAGGAGGAGGAGAGAGCCGGTATCATATTTGGAACAATTTAGTGCAGTGTTCCAGCTCTGAGAGACAGAGACGATTTTCATCTCAAGCACTATTACTGTTCTACCACTTCTGTTGTCTCTGATAGGTAACTAGGAGTGGGGAGATGAAAGAATGGCAGAGAAAGGAAGGATTAGGGATTTGGGAAGAAGAACATTTTCTGGTTTCCTGTGGGAAGCATAGGCATCAGAAAGGGGAACCATAGGGGCCCTGGCCCCACCAAAACTTTGCTGCTGTGATTGGGGCTTCTCCTACTTCAGTCTGCAGGGATCCAACCTCCTGTGGACAGACGTAGGGAAAGGCCCGGGGTTGTGACCTGGCAAGTAGCACACTGCCCGTGGGGATCCCATCCCCCACAGGCAGAATAGCACTGCGATTATAGCAGATATTCTTCCAGCCTGCCTGCAGGATATTGGATCCCTGCAGGCAGACAGGAGGGGAAGGCTGGCGAATGCAGCCACATGGAGTTCGGCTGACGCAGGGGCGGAGCTTGGCCCCCTCATGGAACACTGCATTCTCACACCTCTGCTGGCAAGGGATACATTTTATGGTTATTCCCACAGCAGTAGAATTGTGAGATGCCAGGGGACCTAACTGCATCACATCCTGTAATTACATACAAGTTTAACCTTTGTGATATCTTTATCACAGATAAGGATCTGAGGAAAATGTAACGATGGTGGTGGTGTTTTTTCCATTTCACTGCAGTGGAGAGAGATGTGATGGAAAAAAAAAGATTGGCTTTGTACATGTTCACTGCACATGCATGGCACAGCCTGAAGGAAACATTCATGAAAGGAACGATACTTGCTAAAGAAGCATGAAAAAAAAATCAAATGGCAGAAAACCAGATGATTCTCGCAGTGATATTATAGTACTTGCCATGTGGTTAGGTTGTCCATTAAGATATCTTATGATGAATGATGCAGTAGAATGTTGCAAAGTACAATACAAGAGGATCATTCCATTGTCTTTTTTTGCCACATACTGCTTGTCGAGAGCTGGGACATCGACTGGGTTAAAGAAAAAGTAAAGCCTTACCTACAGTCAAACAAGTTAACTTTCAATAAAGAGACACTCTACTCAATACTGACTGCAACTATCTTTATTTTCAGCAGAACAAGCTTCTAGTTCAATCATAGAGGACTAGAGCAGACATAGGCAGGTATAAGTGCAAGGTTTCCCAAACTTGTTCTGGGTTCCTCACAGCCACATGGGGGATTCATGATTTCCACAATGAATATGCATGAGATAAATCTATATGCGTCGGATACACAACATATGCAAATAACAATCTGCTCCAATCTGCCTTAGACTTACTTGCCCCCCTTTGTCATCAGCATGAGCGGCAAGATTGCTCTCATCCATGGTATCAAAATGGCCTTCTCCTTACACGTCAACAGCTGTGCAGGGTCAAGCATGCCTGGTGCAAGCTATATGCACCTGACTCATTAAAAGCCTTCAAAGACCTGCATACCTATTACAGAACTGCAATTATCACTGATAAAAACAGACTACTTTTCTAAGCTCATCACTAATTCTATCAACCCCTCAAAAACATTTTATTCAGTGTTGTCAGGCCTTCTACATACCCCCTCCTCAACAAATCTTCAAGATGACTCCCCTATCTCAGAGCAATTAGCCCAATATTTCCATAAGAAGATCTCAAATCTTCAGTGTGAATTCCACCAAGACTCACTTGCTAATAGCACTCACACAATCCCTAACTCTACATTTGTCCCACATGATACCTTTCTTTTTAGCATTTTTGTTACTGATTATTGCGGAAGGGTTGTTGGCTAAGGTTTACCTCTTTGCAGATGATACCAAAATCTGCAATAAAATAGACACCCAGGAAGGAGTAGATAACATGAGGAGGGATCTAGTTAAACTTGAAAAATGAGACTTTGGCAGCTGAGATTTAATGCTAAAAACAATGCAGGCTGATACATTTGGGCTGCAAAAATCCAAGGGTGAGGTACAGAATAGGGGGTGAAGTACCTATGTCCATGAAAGAAGAGCAGGACCTGGGTGTGCTTGTTTCTGATGGCCTTAAAGGGACTAAACTGGTAGAAAAGGCATCCACAAAAGCCAGAAGGATACTTGGGTGCATAGGGGAAGGAATAGCCAGCAGGAAGAAGAAGGTGATAGTACCTCTTTAAAGACCTTATTTAAAGTATTGTGTGCAGTTCTGGAGACCACACCTTCAAAAGGATATAAACAGGATGGAGTCGGTACAGAAGGTTGCAACCAAAATGATCAGTGGTCTTGGTTATAAACCATATAGGGACAGACTTAAAGCTATCAATATGTATACTTTAGAGGAAAGGTGGGAGAGAGGAGATATGATAGTGACATTTAAATACCACTGTGGCATAAATGCACAGTAGGAGAGCCTCTTTCAATTGAAAGAAAATTCTGCAATGAGGGGACATAGGATGAGAGTGAAAGGGGATAAACTCAGGAGTAATATGTGGAACTGTTTCTTTACGGAAAGAGTGGTAAGATGCTTGGAATAATCTCCCAGTGGAGATAGTAGAGACAAGGACAGTTTCTAAATTCAAGAAAGCATGGGACAAACACAGAAGACCTTTAAAGGAAAACAGGGACCATATTAGTTGTTATGGAAGGGTAAACTAGATAGGCCATCATGTTTCTATGTTTCTATGTCTGGACCACATTCCAACCCATTTTCCCTCAAAACCCTTACAAGATCCATTACCACTTCTCATAAAACCATCTGTGCTTCTGACCCCAGCCCTTCCTCTTGGTTCACCATTAGTTCATTGTCACTGCTACCAAGAATTCTTTCTATTTTCAAAAACAGCCTGGCCGCAGGCATCTTCACCCTCTGCTGGAAAACTGTCTTGGTATGACTCATCCTGAAGAACTCTTCACTAACATACTATTGCCCAGTTTCCAACTTCCCTTTTTTAGAAAAAACAGATTTTCACTCAACTCTCAGAACATCTGGAAAAGGGAAATGCTCTTCATCCATGACAGTCAGGATTTTGGCCCAGATGCAATACAAAAAAACATCCTCCTCTCTCTTCTCAGTGAAACTCATGGAACCATTCACAAAGGTAATATTTCCCTAGCCACCTCCCTCAATCTTTCTGGTGCTTTTGACCTAGTCAATCACTCAATTCTACTCTCTAGGCTGCAAAGCAGTGGTCTTCAATGATTTCACTCTTTCATTTCAGAATGCTCTTATTCTGTCCATTTTCGATCCTTGACTTCCAGAAATTACGTCCCAGGGTTTGGTTCTTGCTCTTTTTAACATATTTTTGGCTTGGCTAGTCACTCTTATCCAAAAGTTTGGTATCTTCGCATATTATTATGCAGATGATTTCTAGTACTTTCTCATGCTTACCCAGCATCTTCCGATCTCTCTGTATTAGACAACTGTGTTTCTCAGGTTGTTTTTTGGTTAAACAGCAATCAGCTGAAGCTCACTGCATCTAAAACCTCTGCCACTTGGCTAACTGGCTCTTCTACCATCCATTCCATTGCTTAATTACCTAATGGCATACCAATTTCCTTGAAGCCTTATTTTACCTACATAGGGATCTTACTTGACAGAGCACTTATATTCCGTGACTACATTAGTCTTGTGGGAAAATGTTCCTTCTGTTCTCTCTGTCAAATCAGAGTCATTCGTCCATTCCTTTTCACCACTGCTCTAACTACTCTGCTTATTTCATTAGTCCTATCATGTCTAGATTACTGTAATTTTGTTAATGCAGGTCTCCCCAGTTATCAGCTCAAACATACTGTTCTTTACGGGATAGCATTAATGTGGGACACGTTGTTTGATCTCCCGTTCTCTAATGCTGTGTCCAGGCTGACTTTGCTGACTTTTTCTTAGACGAATTTATTCATCCATCTACATATGTATTAATGCATGGGACCAGATCTAGAATTTAAGTGAGCGCATGTGCTCCAGTGCCTTTTACTTTTGTTTTCTCACTAGACGCCAAAGGTAAGAGCCAACTCTGTTTTGCATGGTTTCTCTTTGCTTCTTTTTGCTCTAATCTGTTAGTTTGTCATCACTGCCGTTTAAGGCATGTGTTCCATTCTTTGTTGTTTACATTATGGAAAGTCCCTTTTGGATTAATTTTCTACGTTACTGTGTTTATTTAATTTTTTTGGAACAACCTCATGCTTATAAAGACAGGTGATAGGCAATCCTTGATGAATCACTTGCAGTGTAGTGCTGTTAGCTATGCAATCTTATTTATTTCTTATTTAGCTGCATTTATATCCCGCTTTTCACCGGGTCAAAGTGGTCAATTGGGGGATACATTTAACACAAGGGGATATGAGACATATATGCTAATAATTACAGGGAACATAGGCAATGGAGGGTTAACTGGCTTGCCCTAGACCACAAGGAGTGCCTATAGGACTAGAAATCCCAGTCCCTCCGGCCTGAGATTGCTGTCCCCAGGTGGGACTAGAACCCCTGGCCCTCCGGACTGAAGTACCTTGTCCTAACCACTAGACCATGCCTCCCTAGGTTCTCTTCCGCGGTATTTAACTTAGTTTTACAGTATATGTTTAGTGATCCAGAATATACATTTCTTTGAAGAAATATGTGGGTTTTCTTGTTGTTCCATTAAGGTAAGAAATGGATAGATATGTGCCCTGCTCATTTGCCCATGCAAATAGGGGAATGTATTAAAATATGCATTCATATTATATGATTTTTTATTAGAGTTCTTAGTTGGGATAAGTGAGAAGAGCATTGTCCCTGTCCCCACCATTGCATCGCTGTGCTTTTGCAGTTCTCAGCATGGGCACAGTGCAGTTGGCTGCTAACAAGTGTCACATTTTGTGTTTTATTTTCTTGCTGTTATACAGGCATACGTGAGAAGCCCTTTTGAGTTTTCCACCACTGTTAAGACCGCCTTTTTGTAGCTTTTTCTTTCTCCTCTCCCTCCCCCTTTTTCCTTCTTCTGGAATAGTTTTGAGTTGAGTTAGTAGCTACATTTTTCTTATGTTACTTATGTCAGTATCTATGTTTTTCATCTTGTACTGGTTTTCTATACCCTTATGTCTGTGTGTAGATAATGGAGACAGCTGGTTGTAAAGTTCTACTATTATTTTAAGATATTATGTTTCTTATTTGTTTTTTATATATAGTTTATATATATTTTTTTTTTATTTTTTTTATGTTATAGGTGATTCTCTTATGTTTTGCCTTTATTGCCAATGGAGTTTGTATACGACTGACTTTCAAGTGGTATTGTATTTATATTTATTTTTGCTTTTAATTGTCTACTGTTGTTCATTTTTGAGAGCTTTTTTGAGTTTTTAATGTTTATGTATGTCTTTATTCTTGACCCCTGATGCAGGCTGACAGCCGTAACTTGACCAATTCAGATCTCAAACCTTGAAGGTTTTATGCAATAAAGGATTTACTGTTTTTAAGTGGTGTAGTCATATCTCCCCTTCACTGTTCTGTGCTCTCTTATACACTCAAACTTTTACAAACGGTCCAGTACACAGCTATACGATTACTAGCCTATGCCTCTAAATTTGACCATGTTGCTCCTCGGATTATTCATTTTCATTGCTTATGCATTCAATATCACATCCAATACAATATTCTTGCATTGATCCATAAGATTTTACCTTCGGGTTCAGCCTCCTGTCTCCCATCTTGCATCATTCTTCATACTCAATCACAAACTTAGGTTGCCAGCTAGCGTGTGGTCATGACAGCATGGGCCCATTCTTGTGCTAACTGTGCATCCCACATTAGGGATGTGCGTGGGCGGGTTAGAGGTGGAGAATGAGCTCTGTGCAGTTATCACGGGGTACACACCTGCATGTTTAGTGTGGGTTCCCCTAATGCCACCTCAATAGGTGGAGTTATGTGTACCTGCACTAATGTGGCGTGCATTAGGGAGCAGGGTTCCACGTTAACTGCCGGTAAAATGCTATCCAAACTCCGGACATATTTAATGAAATAGTTTATATTTTTTATGAAGGTTTTGGTTTACAGCTTTTTGCATTAACAGACTAATCTTCTGATTATTTGATATGCCCGTGCTAAGAATTATTTTGCCTGCTTGCTTTTTTTCACGTGGAACCAAAAGATAAAGCAGTTTGACTATGCGGTCTCTAAAATGCCTTTCAATACTAATGACTTAGCAAAGGAAAAAACACATAACAATTGCACTTGCACTCAACAGGCCCATTCAAAGCAATATAAAACAAAATACAGCTATATGGCCAAAAAGGGTTGCAGCTTTACATACAAAACACAAAAAAACTGTAATAATACACACTCTATAACCAACCAATCCTTCAGATCATCTCAGGGCATTTATAATGACTGTTTCAATCACTGCCATCCAATCAGTTGGTAATGATCTAATTAGAATGAAGTAGCTGTATTCTGCATTTCTGTAGCCTTCCCCACAACCTGTGGTATCACTAGATTGCTAAGTACCGATATCTCACTCCACGAGGAAAACTCCAGGAGTCACTGGACTCCGGCAGCAAAATTCTTAAGAGCCCTGTTCCATAGAAAGCAAGCCCAAAATAATCTTGGGCTCATCTTTAGGGTGACATCTGAGGTGCTTAAGCTATATAAGACATGCTGCAACATCACAAATTCCTTCAGCCTTTATCATAATCCTCTTTTGGGAGGGAGGGTGAGAGAGCGCACCCACGGCTGGCTGCCCCTGGATTCTGATGGGAAACTGAATAATTAAAGCCTGCCAGTCTCCTCAGAAGCCCACAGGCCAGACCCTATTGATTGCTGGCACAGAGGCTCAAATAAACCCTGTTCCTGCCTGCACATACTTCTCCCACAGACAGGAAACTGAATACAATTGGTCCTTATTCAGAGCTCAAGCATCTTCCAAAGGTTCCAGCTAATCCTGTGGCTGCAGAATCCTAAAATCATTGCTGTTAAGTCCTCTGCTCATCTGATTGTGTCTAAACCACTATACTCAAGTGTTCAATCACCCTGCTGTACTGAAACTGTCTGAAGTGTTTGTCTGTACTGCATGTGGAAGGTGATTTCATCATAGGGCACCTATGTAGAATGCTAAAAAAGTGTTTATTTTATTTCATGGTATGCAATGCAATGTGTGCCTTCGAGTCAGTCCTGACTCCTGGCGACCTAGAAGCTCCTGGGTTTTCTTGGCAGTATCACCTGGGTATAGAACTAACAAAATCCATGAAAGCATTTAAGTAGGAGTGGGAGTGGAGAAGTAGCTTAGTGGGTAGGGTAGTGGTCTTGGAGTCAGAAAGACTATGGTTCAAATCCCTTTTTTCGCCTTGGGCAGGACACTCAACTCTTCAGTGCCTCAGGTACAAACTGAATGGAGCTTTTGCTGGATTTGCTAGGCACTAAATGCATCGTAACTGTATGCAAGGGTCTGTGGTAACTTGGTGGAGGGGAGGCGGTCATAACAGTTACTGCATGCTGATTCACACACTAACTACCAGTCATGTGTTGGGATGGTGAATAGGCAGTTTAGGGACAGCAGCCACATGTGGAGAGCACATTGCAGTTAGTGTGAGGAGCATATCATGCACTTTCAATGTTGCATCTGAAAATGGATGTGCCCATCCAGGGGCAGCATATGAGGTCATAGTAACATAGTAACATGGTATATGATGGCAGATAAAGACCAGTATGGTCCATCTAGTCTGCCCAGCAAGGCGGCAAGAGTAGGTGCACCTGCCGCTCCGTGCAGATCACCCCTCCCCATGTCTTTGTTTAGGGGTGTACCCACTGCTCCGTGTAGGTCACCTCTATTTGTTCAGATATAAGAGATAGTTTTGCTTATTTTGATTTTATCCTGTTGCTATAAAGGGATCCACTATGTCTGTCCCATGACATTCTGAATTATGTCACTGTGTTTTCCCCCACCATTTCCATTGGGAGGGCATTCCAAGCTTCCACCACCCTTTCAGTGAAAAAGTATTGCCTTTCATTTTACCCCCTTGCTGCTTCATGTTATGCCGTCTAGTTTTACAGCTTGCCCGTGTTTGGAAGAGGTCTGTTTGTACATTAATACTCTTTAAGTATTTAAAAGTCTGAATCATATCTCCCCTGTCCCTCCTCTCCTCCAGAGTGTACATATTTAGGTCTTCAAGTCTCTTCTCATAAGTCTTATGACACAGGCTCCAAATCGTTTTGGTCTCCTTCCTCTGAACTGCTTCCAGCCTTTTTATATCCTTTGCAAGATACGGTCTCCAAAACTAAACACAATATTCCAAGTGAGGCCTCACCAGCGACTTGTACAGTGGCATTAGTACCTCTTCCTTTCTGCTGATAATTCCTCTCTGTAAGCAACCCAGCATCCTTCTGGCTTTTGCTACCACCTTGTCACACTGTTTCGCCACCTTGGGATCATCAGAAACAATCACACCGAGGTCTTTCTCCTGGTCCTTGCATTATATGTTATGTGTGCCCCCTATCGCCCCCTATCGCATACAGTTCCCTTGGATTTCTGCTTCCCAAGTGCATTACACTGTACTTCTTCACATTAAATCTTAACTGCCAAGCATTAGACCAGTCTTCCAGCTTTTGTAGATCTTTCTTCATGTTTCCCACTCCCTGAGGGGCGTCCACTCTGTTGCAAATTTTGGTGTCATCTGCAAAAAGACAAAAGTTTTCCATTCACGAAGCTTGAAGTAAACATCCATTAGGCCACTTCTAAAAAACAGAAAGCTTGACCCTCAGAAGGCAGACTTTTCCATTCAGCCCTTCGGCAATATCACTCACGAATATATTGAGCAGTACCGGTCCCAAAGCTGAACTGTGGGGCACACCGCTAATCACCTTCCTTTCATCCGAGTGAGTTCTGTTTACCATCACCCGCTGTTGTCTGTCAGTCATTTCCCATAGAAGCAGCTACAGGTTTCCATTGGCCCCGCAGCATGGCACTAAGATTTCCTTGGGAGATTTTAGTGGTGCTGGGTGGCGAGGAGGTGCTAGAAGATGGATTTGTGCTTCTTTTACTAAGTAGCGATATCTCTTCCTGGGAATTAGAAGTATTATACTTGTGTTTCTTCAGAGTACGGAGTGTAGGGCAGCTGTTTGTTTTGAGACAGTGCCTTTTGGAAATGTCTCTTCTTGAACAGCAAAATGCTCAACTGAGACAGTGGACCCTGAATCACATCAACGCTGAACACATTGCATTGTATTTCTGCAATCATGTTTGTGTTTCTTGTTAGCTCTCCTCTATGACATGTCTGCCAATTGGTACTCTCTGCAGTAACCATCACAAAAATATAGCTTCACTTAATAATGCAGTTTGGAACACTTTTCCCTGCATCATTGTGCAGTATCCTGCTAGATACAGCTCTCAAAATAGTCCACTTTTGAGTGAATAAGCATTGATTAAATCGGCTCGGTAGTGCTTCCTTTCTTGGACCATTATAAATGCAAGCCACTAAAGCATTTACTGTTTCCCCACGGCAATGGAGATGAACACAGTCCAGCCACATACATTCTCTTTCTCTCTGAGGCTGTTGCAAATACAGTCTCCTGCAGTGCTGCTATTCCCCTAGCTGCGGTGAAAATAAACACAGTTCTGCAGTGTATGCCTCGTCTCTGAGGCTGCTCCACAGACGGTGCTGTTTACTGCTCTCACATCTAGAATCTCAGCTCTGTAACTCTCCCTTGGCTTCTACCATATTGCACCCTGTGTTGCCTTCTTTCTTTTCCTTGTATCCACCCCTTATTCTGCTTCTGTGCAAAGTAGTGGTTTGGAATTCTATTCCCCAGGGGACCTGGCTGACCGTTCCTTTACCACCAGTATTGCGCACAATTCTACTTCTCTCTTGTACTTTTCTGTAAAGGGATTATATACTTTCATACAATTCCATTATCATAGGGGATCAATTTTTACGGGACCTGTATGAATTTTGTTATATTTTAGCCTATATTTGTGAACATATGAAATAAATATCTTGACAGGAAAGAGCACTAACACACCAAACTGAACAACAAAAAGACTGGAACGGTGTAATTTAATTTAAATTAATTTAATTTCAATTCTTATATTCCACTATATACCAATAATGGTTCAAAGTAGATTACATATAACAGCAAAACAAATCTGAGAACTCATACAACATATTAAAACAGAAAAACACATAATCAAAATAAATATTACTTTTATATATCTCCCTTAAGTCAACTAGATTTTCACAAATTTTAGGAAAAATAGGTTTTAAAAGTGTGATGATTTCATAACTATTCTTGACACAGAATCTGTACCACCAAGGATGGTATATTAAACACTGACGGACTCATTCCATCCCGGACATCTAGCCCCTCTGCACGAGAGAATAACCCCCTGAATATACGATAAACGATACTTGCCTGTCTGATTCTGGGAGTGTATGCATCAGTGACTTTCTGTGTTATTGAAGTTGATTATTACTATATGTATACTAACAGGTAGAAGTTTTCGTTAGTTTCATGTCTGTTTGTTGATAGTATATGATATTTTATAATAGCACACATCAAAAGTCTTTTAGTGTGTACTATCAAAGTAATAGCATACACTAAACCAGAAAATTATGCTGTCAAAATTTCCAAGAGCCTCCCTGAGCTTGCTACCATCTCCCTAGCATCCAGACTCTCCCTTTGCATTTCAGCCCATCTGTGGTCCATGAAGGGGCAGGAGCAATTCTAAGTTGCAGCTGCTCCAGTGGGATTGGACTCCAAAATAGCACCAGTTGACCCAAGTCCATTTTGTATTACACTACTGGTGGTTCAAGAGTGTCTGGGGATTGCTCCTGCCCTTCTAAGATCATGGAAGAGGTAAGATAAGATGGAGATGGTGTTCAGCATGATGGAAGGGATGGTGACAAGTCCAGGGGATGTAAGCTTTTTTTGGTGATGCAGTCCTGCAACGGTGGAGGAGGGGATGAAACATGGATAGAGACAATGAAACAAAAAACCATTCCATTCACTTTCATTTATTTTGTTTCAAATGATCCCTAGTGTCTTGACATTTTACTTTGGTCAGACATTTGATTCTAATGTATGTTATGTATGTTACTGCTTGATTTGCTGTGTTTGTTGTTTACATTGTTGATCTTTTTAATATTTTGGATGTTTTATTGTGTGCTTGTGTTTTGACATTAGTTCTGGAGCTCTGTGGGATAAGGATCAGCAGCAGCAGCAGAGGCTGGTGAGGAGAGCTGTCATGAATAGAGGCCAGTGCAGCACTGCTGTCCATTGAGCTGAACTGCCTACAGTATGCAGAGGCTGCACACTAGATCTTTGGATGAGGGAATTCAGAGCTGATGTGCCATTATAGGAGCTTCATGGAGCCACTGGTGAGCTTTCTGCACAAGTTGAGATGCTTCCATAGCCATATGAGAGCTCTCATAGATTCACATACTGAACACCCAGGTGTAGTTCTACCAGGCACTTGTGGGCAACGATTAAGGAGTATTCTTCATCAAGGACTGGTAAGAGTGGAACGAAGGTGAGTACCAGGGTTTAATGCTTCCCGGATCTCTTGGGTCAGAAGACAATTTAAACATAGAAACATGGCAGCAGAAAAAGACCATATGGTCTATCTAGCCTACTCTTCCATATCAACTACTATAGTCCTCTTTTTTCCTTTAGAAATCTTCTGGGTTTGTCCCATGCTTTCTTGAATTCAGATACTGTCCTGGTCTCTACTACCTCATCCTATGTCCCCTTGTTGCAGAACTTGATTTCAATTGGAAGAGGCTCTCCTCGTGTGCATTTATGCCAGAGAGGTATTTAAACATCTCTGTTATATCTCCTCTATCCCGTCTTCTCCTTCAACGATGAACTTGTTGATTTTATCAGTTGTCATGATCTTTGTCTTCTTTACATTAAGGTGCAGGCCCATTTTGAGACTATGTTCTTTGATAGTGAGAAGCAAATGTTTCAGATCATCTTTACTTTCAGTCAGTAATGTGCTATCATCAGCATAGCGAAGGTTGTTGATGAGTCTTCCACTAATCTTCACATCTCTGTTGTCTTCATACAATCCTGTTTCTCTGATGATTTGCTCTGCATATAAATTAAACAGGTAGGGGGAAAGTATGCAGCCTTGTCTTACACTTTTGCATATTTTAAGCCATTCTGTTTTGCCTTGTTCCGTTCGAACTGTTGCTTCTTGATCAATGTACAGATTGTGCAAGAGAACTATTAGGTGTTCTGGTATACCCATGCTTCTTAATGTGGCCCAGAGTTTCTCATTGTTTACACAGTCAAAAGCCTTGCTATAGCTGATAAAGCACAAATAGATATCCTTTTGGTATTCTTTAGTCTTTTCAAGGATCCATCTCACATCTGTGATGGTGTCTCGTTCCTCGCCCTTTCCTGAATCCTGCTTGCACTTTGAGATAAAGATCATGACAACTGGCAAAATCAACAAGTTCATCACTGAAGGAGAAGAAATTGAAATCGTGGACAACTTTAACCTACTGGGATCAACTATCAATAAAGAAACAACAAGCAGTCAAGAAATCTGATGACGCATTGCTCTTGGAAGAATGTCTATGAAAGACCTAGACAAGAAGTCACAGGAAACAGCCGCAAGTCATCAGGGACAGAATCCTGGACTGGGTAGCTGTTCAGCTGGACAATGGTCTGTTGATGCTTTAACTGTAGGGAAGTTAAGTGCTACAGATGATATTGATGAATTCCTTGATTCTTTTGATAGGATTGCACATTCGGCGACTTGGCCAAAGGAACAATGGGCAATTCGCCTGGCAGCTTCTCTTACGGGGGAGGTGCTGTCAGCTAACAGGGCGATGTCTCCTACATTAGTAAAGGATTACCATTAGGTAACGAAGGCCATCAGGGATCGCCTGGGCCTCACACCACTTGTGTATAATCGCATGCTACGAGCCGCTCACCTTAAGATAGGCGAGACACCTAAGGCTCTAGGCCATAGGCTAAGGAGCTTAGCAGCGAAATGGTTAAAACCGGAGGAAAAAACTGTAGATACTTTAATGGATATGATAGTGTTAGAACAATATATGTCTGCAGTACCTAAAAGCGTGCAGAGCTTCCTCATTTTGCAGAACTGTCACACCACTGCAGAAGCCATTACGCTAACCGAGCGTTATTTGGAGGCGGAATTGGCCACCCAGCAAAGTGGGGAAAGTCCAAAGATGGCAGCTGGTGCGATAAAGCAAACATCAGAAAGTCTCTCACGTTATAAAACTCAAGGAATGACAAATGTTAGTTCTGTGTTGAGGGACCGCTCTAAAATATGTTTTTCATGTGGGAAAACGGGCCACATAAAGAGTGAATGTCAGACCCGTACTGCTCTCATTGGTGAGAACATGAAAGCATTACGGGAGGGATTTGTATTGGATGTAATGGTACAAGGCATTGATGCCAAGGCTCTCCTGGACTCTGGCGCGGATCAAACCATGATCTCCCAAAAACTATGGTCTTTGATCAAGGAGCAAGGTGAATCCGCACCAGATCGGCCAGAGGGGAGGGTAAAGATAAAGTGTATTCATGGGGCTGCAACATATTATCCGGTGTTTAAGCTGATTGTGAAAGGCTTTGGTATTGAAAGAGAAATGCTGGTTGCAGTTGTACCCAAACTACCCCAAGAGTTAGTGCTAGGCAGAGACTGGCCTCAATTTAAAAGAGGTTTAGAAAAATAGTTGTCTCCTCAGAAAGTTTTTGTGTCCACATGCACTCCCTATAAGATAATGGCAGTTCCCAGTCCCCTCTTGGGGAAGACTAAAAAGCCTGAGCAGAAAATACAGGAAGAGCCCCTGAAGAAATTTGTATTAAAATTCTGTAAAACTTCTAGGCAAGCTCGTAGTCCCCAACGAGCATCTGCCCAGGCCGTGGGCTATGACTTATATAGTGCCGAAAATCAATTGGTACCCAAGCAGGGCCGAGCCTTAATAGACATAGGCATACAAATAAAGTTACCACAAGGGTGCTATGGTCGTATTGCGCCTCGATCTGGCCTGGCTTACAAACATTTCATCGATGTAGGGGCTGGAGTAGTAGATCCAGACTACAGGGGCTCCCTTAAGGTCCTTTTATTCAATTTTGCAGAGGCGGACTTTAATGTCAAAATAGGGGATCGCATTGCCCAGTTGATATGCGAATGAGTTGGATTCCCAATCCTGGAGGAGGTGGCTATGGTGACTCCCATGAGCCGGGGAACCGGAGGTTTTGGCTCGACGGGACAAAGTGATATGGAAGGTTTTGTAGCGGTGGGTAAAGACCAGCCAGACGAAGATCTGAGCCCTCGGTTAGATGACTGCAAAGCCTGTCCCAAACCACGGGTCGGTGACGAACTCTCCATGACCCAGAGGCAAGAATTAGCCAAACTGCTAGAAGAATTCAATGATGTTGACGCCGGTTCCAGGAGAGACAGCTTTGGTTACCCATGAGATAATTACACCCCCAGGAAAAGTCATAAGACAAAGGCTCTACCGTTTACCGGAGGCCAAGAGGCAGGAAGTGATAACCCAGGTACAAGAGATGTTACAAATGTGCATTATCGAGGAATCATGAAGTCCTTGGTGTAGTCCGATTGTGTTGGTACCTAAACCAGACGGCACCATGCGCTTTTGTATTGATTTCCGCTGGGTCAATGAGGTGTCCACCTTTGATGCATACCCGATGCCTCGCATCGAAGAACTGCTAGACAGGTTAGGTCAAGCAAAGTTCCTTACGACTCTGGATATGACTAAGGGGTATTGGCAGGTACCCCTGACAAGAGACGCATGCCCCAAAACAGCTTTTAGTACGCCCCTCGGGCTGTTTCAATTCAGGATGATGCCCTTCGGGTTGCACGGAGCGGACGCAACCTGCCAGCGGTTAATGGATATAGTTTTGCATCCCCACCAAAGCTATGTCACAGCCTATATGGATGATGCAGTCATTCATAGCACTACTTGGGATCAACACCTACTTCATGTAAGAGCAGTATTAAAGGCAATGAGACAAGCGGGTCTAACGCTAAATCCTGATAAATGCATGTTTGCAGCCCAAGAGGTCCGATATTTGGGTCACCTTGTAGGCCGGGGTAAGGTGCGTCCCTTAATGAGCAAGGTCGAGAGTGTTAGAAATTTTCCCGTCCCTCAAAATAAAAAGTAGTTACGGAGTTTTCTCGGACTCATTGGCTATTACAGACGCTTTATCCCTCACTTTGCAGAGGAAAGCGCACTGTTTACTGATATGTTAAAAAAAAATGCCCTGAATATCTTACAATGGTCCTCGGATGCTGATGTGGCCATTGAAAACCTGAAAGAGAAGTTATGCAGAGCACCAATACTACGAGGGGTAGACTTTCGCCAACCATTTTTGCTGCAGACGGATGCTTTCGAAACTGGCCTGGGGGCCATTCTCTCCCAGATGCAGGAAGGCGCTGAGCATCCCCTCATGTTCTTGAGTAGGAAGTTGTCACAAGCCGAAAGAAAATATTCAACAATTGAAAGAGAATGCTTGGCGATCAAGTGGGCAGTTGAGTCCTTGAAATTCTATCTAACTGGGAGAAAATTCATTCTTATTACTGATCATGCCCCGCTTAAATGGTTAAGCCACATGAGGAATAACAACAGTCGCCTAACCAGATGGTATATGGTGTTGCAACCATATGACTATAAGGTAGAGCATATAGCAGGGAAGCTGCATTATAATGCTGATGCCATGTCGCAAATTATGTGCTGTAGGGAAAATGATAACTCAGCCCGTAATATTTTAAGAAGGGGGATATGTCATAGAGCAGGAGCTAATAAAAGTGGGGATATAGGAAAAGAAGCTGTCTGTCCCAAAACAAATGAAGTGCAGAGAATGCAATTGTCTAGCAAAACAGCTAGAAGGAGCAGGCGTGCACGTACAGAGGCTGAGTGGACACACCTAGCTAATCAGCAGCACCTGAGAACTAGCCCGGGAAGCTCAAAGGCAGAAGACCTTTATAAGCAAGTGGCTGGAGACAGAAAGCAGAGCAGCACTGGAGAGCAGAGCACTGCTGAGAAATGGAGCAGTGGAACCAGGACTAGTGGCACGGCTGCAGGAACTGGAAGAGAACCAGAAGGTCCCAGGGAGAGAGACAGATGGAGGAGAGTCAGTCCTGTGGAAGTCGTGGTAGCCAGAAACTCCAGAGGTAAAGAGCTAAGAAGCAGGAAGCCAGGCTTGGAGAGAGGCCTACGCTTGCCAGAAAGCCCGGAGACCAGATTGAAAGGTACCAGAAGCTTTCAAGAGAAAGATTGTCAGAGAGACTGGGTCCTAAGGGAAATACCTGAGGAGGACACTTCCAGCTATGCCTATTGCAGGAAACCAAGCCCAACGAATCTTTTTGTGAAAAGGGAAATAAAAGCCTTATTCTCCCTCCATTTGGCTTACATGACTTATTTGCACCAGGAGCAGGACTTCATAGACCAGGCTGCACCGTGCCTTAAAGAACCCTCCTCTCCTAAAATTAACTATATGCCCAACCTCCCCGTTCAGCCACTAGCCGGAGGTTGGCGACAGTATAGTTGTATTAGTATAAGTATATCTAGTTTCCCCAGCAAATTTAAGTAAGTAAATAACTTAAATAGCTAAACAAAACCTTAAAACTAAGATGCAGACAGCAGTCCAGCACCAAGAAGGGGGCTTCCAGTCTTCTGTATCAAGTGTCATATGTATGATTTTCTCCCAGTTGGTTAGGGATCTGATGTGAGTACTAGGTACAAGGAGATCTGCTCTCAGGGAATGAGTCCAATCTCTGGAGGCTAGAGTAGCAGACTTGGAGGACATCAGGAAGACAGAGACATATATAGACAAGGCTTACAGGGATATAGTACTGAGGTCTCACCTCCAGTCTAATGTCTCGTATTTGGTGATTTGATCATTAAAACTGTAGATAACTAGGTGGCTGGTGGATGTGAGTGTCGCCTGGTAACATGCCTGCCTGGTGCAGAGGTAGCAGACTTCATGCACCACCTAGACAAGGTGTGAAGGAGTCTGCTGTCTTGGTACATGTTGGTATCAATGACATAGATAAGCGTGGGAGGGAATTCTGGAGGCCAAATTTAGGCTTTTAGGTAGGAAGTTGAAATCCAGAACTTCCAGGATAGCATTCTCAGAAATTCTTCCTGTTCCATGTGCAGGACCCAAAAGGCAGGCAGAGCTATGTAGTCTCAATGTGTGGATGAGATCATGATGCAAGAAAGTTGGTATGGGATTTGTTAGGAACTAGGCAACAATCTGGGGAAAGGTGGGGCTTTTCTGAAGGGATGGACTCCAGCTTAACCGAGATGGAATCAAGTTGCTGCCATTAACCTTTAAAAAGGAGATACAGCAGCGTTTAAACTAGATAATAGGGGAAGTCATACAAGAGCACATGGTTTGAAAATATGTATCTTTGAATGTTACTAGCAAAAGAATAAAGTTAGGGCATAACCCAAATGCTCTTAAGTACAGAGCAGACAGAGCATAAAGATTCCAAATTACCCCTCTCTACTAATATGAGATTAATATTAATAAAATACAACCTCTAAAATACTTGTATGCAAATGCTAGAAGTCTAAAAAATAAGATGGGAGAGTTAGAATATATAGCATTAATGAGAGGTTAGATACGATTGGTATCTCAGAGACCTGATGAAATGAGGGCAAACAGTGGGGCACTGTGATACCTGGGTACAAATTATATTGCAATGATAAAGTAGATCAAATTGGTAGAGGAGTTGCACTCTTATTTTAGAGTGGGCTTTGAGTCACCCAGGATTAAAGTTTTGCAGGAAACAAAATACATTGCAAAATCTCTATTGATTGAAATTCCATGTAAAAAGGGGAAGGCAATGGCAGTAGGGGCTGTACTACTGATCACCTGGCCAGAAGGAACAAATGGATGATGAAATGCTAAAAAAAATCAGGGAAGCTAACAAAAGTAACAACACAATAATAATAATGGTGATTTGAATTACCCCGGTATCGACTGGGTCAGTGTCATGACAGGAAATGCTATGGAGATAGTTTCTAGATTAAATAAATGACTGCATCTTGGAGCAGCTGATTCATGAACCAACAAGAGAAGAAGCCATTTTGGACCTAGTTCTTAGTGGAACACAAGATCTGGTGGAGGAAGGATAGCAAGGAAATCCACATTACTACCTTTTAACTTTCAAAAGAGAGACTATGATAATATGAAGAAAATAGTTAAGAAAAAATAAAAGGAGCAGCTGCAAAGATTAAAGACTTACATCAAGCATGGGCATTGTTTAAAAATATTGTCTTGGAAGCCCAGACCAGCTGTATTCCGCACTTTCAGAAAAGTGGAAGGAAGTCCAAAAGACTGCCAGCATGGTTTAAAGGTGATGTCAGAGAGGCTGTTGTTACCAAAAAAGCATCTTTCAGGAAATGAAAAAAGGAGCCAAATGATGAAAACTGTCAAATTATATGCAAGTCATTGATAAAGCAGGCAAAGATAGAATTTGAAAAAAAAAGCTTGCCATGAAGGCAAAATGGCATAATAAAGATTTTTTCAAGTACATCTGTAGCAAAAAAACCTGTGAGTCAGTTGGACCATTAGATGAAAGAGGGGTAAAAGGGGCACTAAGAGGGGACAAGGCCATAGTGGAAAGACTGAAAGAATTCTTTGTTCTTTCTTTACTGAGGAAGATGTAGTGATGCTACCCATGACTGAAATGGTATTTGAAGTTGATGCCACAGTAGAATTGAAAGAAATATCAATAAATTGGGAATATGTATAACAACTATTTGATACATTGAAGAGTATCAAATCAACTGGACTAAATGGTATTCATCTGACAGTGTTGAAATAATTGAAATATGAGATCATAGACCTACTATTTGTAATCAGTGAACTATCATTAAAATAATCTGTATTACCTGAAGATTGGTGAATGGCCACTGTAACTCCAAATTTTTAAACAGTGGTCCAGGAGTAATCCGGAAAACTACAGACTGGTGAGCCTGACAAAATAGTAGAAACCATTATGGCAAAATAATAGAAACCATTATGAAGAATAAAATTACTGAATATATAGATAGTCATGGTTTAATGGGAGAAAGCTGACATGAGTTTAGCCAAGGAAGGTCTTGTCTTACTAATCTATTATATTTTTTTGAAGGTGTGAATAAACATGTAGAAAAGAAGAGCCGATCGATATGGTTTATCTGGATTTTCAGCAAACCTTTGACAAGGTCCCTCATGAGAGACTCTTGGCAAAATTAAAAAGTCATGGTATAGGAGGCAGTGTACTATTGTGGATCAGGAACTGGTTAAATGATAGAAAGTAGAATGTAGGGTTAAATGGCCAATTTTCCCAATGGAAAAAGGTGAATAGTGGAGCACCCCAGGGATCTGTGCTGGGTCCGCTGCTTTATAACATATTCGAAAATGACTTGGAAATGGGAATAACGAGTAAGGTGATCAAATTTGCAGATGACAGAAAATTATTCAAAGTTGTTGAAAACCAAGTGGATTGTGAGAAATTGCAAGAGGACCTTGATAAATTTTAAGACTGGACATTCAAATGGCAGATGAAATTTAATGTGTTCATTTTCTGGAGGATCCTGAGAATCCTTCACAAAAGAAGTGTGTGGGTTTGTTTGTTTTTTCCCCCCTTTTACAGTTCTATAAGGGATGGATGAAGGTACCTCGATGTGCTGTAATTAGTAAGTAGTACAGCTTCTCTATCTTTGAATGAGCAACTAGCCCCACCTAGTAGCTGCTGTGAGAAATAGCTTCTCCATCTGACTGCAGGAATAGGTGTGCAGTTTGCTGCTCAGAGTTCCCCCTGTGTCAGACCAACATATCTCGCTAAGCCTCATCGGTTGAGCTTTCCACTCTGCTGCACAGGTGTAGAACTTCCTAAATCCTCATTCATACTACCTGGTGGGCAGAGCTGAAGGGTGGTGGGGAGATACTATTTACCATGTCTACCAAATCTCAATATGCTTATGCGCTCTCTAAATTTTCAAGGAAAAATGACCCAGCGGAATCTAAGCATACGACGGTTACCTCAGGGGTTGTTCCTCCTTCACCTGAATCCTGAGCAAACTGCAATTTGGGGGCACAACCTGTATCCAAGGCAGACTTAATGGAAGTGTTACAGGAATTGCAGTCATTTCGCTTGGATTTTACTAAAGCGATCTCAGATCTTAGGTCAGATTTTAAATCTCTTCATTATAGAGTAACTCAAACTGAAGTAAACATAGGAGAGCAAATGGATTCTACATTGGAGCTACAGGCTAAGTTTCACAAGATAAATCAACTTACCACAGATTTGAAAGAACGTCAAGATGACATGCAAAACAGGCAAAGAAGGAATAATATCAGGATTTGGGGCATGCTCGAATCACCTACTACAACTGGTAACATTATGTCCCTAGTCCAAGAGATATATGTTTTTTGCATACCGGAAAGATCTACTCCAGTCAAATTAAAAAGGGCACATCGTAGTGGTAGCATTAGGTCTGAGGGGGATGTTAGGACTCGTCCTTTCATAGCCTGCTTTCAAAGTTCAGAAGATAAAGCAATGCTGATGAGAGCTCTTCGCAGAAAACGTTCCATCTCTTTTCGTGATTGGGAACTTCAAATATACCGGGATTTGTCAGCTTTCACATTGGAAAGGCATCGGAGTTTTAAACCACTTACTCAGATTCTTCAACAAAAGCAGATTAAGTACCGTTGGAACTTCCCGTTTGCATTAATTTTGAGTGGCAAAATAAGACACAAAAAATCATGGACATTTCGGCCTGTATGGATTTTGTTGATAATATACAGTATGGGAGAAGTTGTGCTCCACGTCAGCGCAATTCGCATCATGAGTGGGAAGTATCAACACCCAAGGGACGGAAGATCCCGCGTTCACGTTGTCAATCGGAAGCGGACCCCGAGGACCAGGCCAACAAGGCAATGGACACTGCTGCTCCACTGTGATGACTTTTGAGTCTTCTTCTTGCCAATGCAGCTGAACATTTTATCAAATATTTGATGGTTTTGTTTATTTTACTAAAATACTGTTTTCTTTATCCACTTATTTTGATAGTAAGATGTATGGCTGGGGGCACACTTGTTTGCCTCTGCATGATGGTTTTATTAAATATGGAGGGAGGGAAAATGTTATTACTTGTATCTCATGCCCGCTAAGAGGAAAAGTATATTGGATAGGGGGAGGGATGTAAGGGGCCGGAGTTTAGTAGGGTGTTTTGTACCCTTTGTGTGGCATTCATGCCACTTACCTTTTGATCTGTTGGCATAGAAAGATTTGGTCCTCTCAATTCAGGACGAGGGGTTGAGAAAGGGTAGCAGGGTGGGGGGGGGGGTTTGGAGTTAGAGAGACAGGGGAGGTGGGATGGGGGTGGTAAAGGGGACTCATCTTGGGTGTATTTAACTACAATGGGGGATTCAAAAGCAACTGTACAATGATTTGTGAAATAGTAGAGTGATGGTATGGAGACTAATGGCTGCTTGAGGTAAGCGTGCATTACACAAATCCAATGATTAAACGTATTACTTGGAATATTAGGGGGCTACATCATTCCATTAAGAGACGGAGAGTGTTAGACCAAATTCATAGGGAAAAAGCTGACATTGTGTTTCTTCAAGAGACTCATCTGGCTCCAGGGGCACAATCCTGCCTATCTTTACGGGCATATCCACAGGTTTTTTTATTCTAATTTTGCTTCCCATAAACGAGGGGTAGCTATCTTGATATCCAAAAATTGCCCATTTGTAGTGCTGAACCAAGTCTCAGATTTGTTGGGATGATTCCTTCTGATTTCAGGAACTTGCCATAACTTTCCAGTTACCCTAATTAATGCTCATATTCCTCCCGCAGATATAGTAATGTCTTTGAATGACCTTTTAGAAATTCTTCAAATTCATGCCACAGGTGACATCTTGTTAGGAGGAGATTTTAACAGTGTGACCTCAGAGATGGATAGATCGGCATCAACAGGGAGGGAAGGAGGGAGGTCCAAGGCATTGAGAACTTTTGTCTCCAATTCAGATTTATTCGATGTTTGGAGATAGTTTTACCCTGGCGAGCGGGACTATACTTTTTTTTCTCCAAGACATCATTCCCATTCAAGGCTTGATGCCTGGCTAATTTCCAAGTCTCTAGGGTGCAGATAGGGGTTATGGGCCCATCTGACCATCGTCTGGTCTCCTTAGATTGGATGGTAAGGGATCAGGAGAATCCTCCCCGGACATGGTCTCTGAATAGGCAATTGTTGAAAAACAAAGCATTTGTAGAACAATTACAGAATAATTGGAAAGATTACTTCAAGTTTAATGACCTACCAGAAACCCCAAGTTTCTTATTATGGGAAGTGGGGAGCTGTGTTGCGGGGTCAGCTTATCTCGCTTTCAACAGCGTATCAGAGGAAAAAAAGCTCCATCAGGATGTATTGCACAACCAGATAGCTACTCTTGAAATGACACACAAAAAGACCCAGAATAGACAAGTATGGAGTCGGCTACTAACCTTGCGGGGAGAACTGGCCTCTTTAGAATCTGACGAGATAGCATCACGAGTGCATAGAACTAGGCGGAATTTTTATGAACATGGTAACAAAGTGAACAAAATGCTTATCTGGCAATTAAAACACCAGTGGCTGAAAAAGAAAATTTTGCATGTTATGGACGATACCGGACGTAGACTTAGAGACTACGGAGATTGCAGGTTGCTTTGCAACATTTTTTGAATCTTTATATACCTGCCATCTTTCTGTGGATAGACAGGAGCTTAATAGGTGGCTTGCCAAAACCAACCTTCCTCATATATCAGAAGATTCATTTAACAAATTAGAGCGACCAATTCATTTAGAAGAGGTGAGGGAGGCTATTCGTCTGCTGAAAAATTCTAAAATTTCTGGACCAGATATGTTTCCAGCAGAACTGTATAAGACTCTTTTAAATCAAGAAGCTCTGATTTTAGTTAGGGTGTTTAATGATATATTAATCCAAGGGAGTCTGCCCCCATCGATGTATCAAGCCTCTATAACTGTGATTCCTAAGGAAGGTAAAGATCCGGCGCTTTGTCCTAACTACGGACCAATATCCTTATTGAATATGGACTATAAAATCCTGACAAAAGTCTTTGCGTTGCGGTTAGACTCCAGCATTCAGGAGATTGTGCATCCGGATCAGACAGGTTTTATTAAAGGTAGATATGGTTTTGAAAACGTAAGGAGGCTAATCAATGTCCTATTTAGTTTAAAGAAAAGTGATGGAACATTCGCTGTGTTATCCTTGGATGCCGAAAAGGCCTTTGATAGAGTAGAGTGGCCTTATTTACTAGCTTCATTACAACATTTCGGATTTGGCCCTAAATTTTGGGGGTGGATTGAGGCCTTATACAAATCGCCAAAAGGAACACTGCAGATCAATGGATTTAACTCGCCTCCTTTTGCACTGGGACGCGGGACTAGACAGGGTTGCCCGCTCTCCCCATTACTGTTCGCTTTGGCCCTGGAACCTTTAGCAATCCGATTGTGTGCCCAGGCCAAGGATATTGGAATAAAGTTGGGAGGTCAGTTACATGTAGTTTCCATTTATGCTGATGATACGTTGATTTTCCTCTGAGATCCAGATCATACCCTGCCCATCATTGTCGATCTGTTACATAGCTTTTCTCTCATGTCTGGATTTAAGGTAAACTTTTCTAAATCGGCTTTGTTACCATGTCCCACGAATTTGAGAGGGGAGGACAATTTGGCTTCCACAGTTTTCTCCATAGTATCCCAGTTTCGCTACTTGGGTATTATAATTCCTAAAAGATTAGAAGATTTGTACGTGCTGAATTATCGACCATTACTGAAAACCCTGAGAGCGGAGATTCAGAAATGGTTACCTTTAGCAGTTTCCTGGTTAGGGCGAATTAATGTGACTAAGATGTTGCTTTTACCAAAGATGCTGTTCCTTTTTCAACAACTGCCAATTATGATTCCCAGAAGTTTCTTCGTAGAGGTACGCCAGTTACTCACAAAATTTGTATGGCAAGATAAGAGACCCAGGATTAATTGGCATATGATGATCCGTCCTAAGCATTTAGGAGGTTTGGGGCTCCCTAATCTTGAGTTATACTATTACTGTTCATGTCTGAGGATTCTCCATTTCTGGATGAATGATCCGAGGTCTTCGTGGGTTCAAGCTGAAGCTGCATGGATGACCTTTATTAGTGGGGCCCTTTATAGATGAACGCGTAGAAATACAGAAAATTATGCAACATGTTTTTTTCTGGGACCTGTATGGAGCAGTTGGGGAAAGATAAGCAAACTTGCATTAATGCCCTCAAAATTATCTCCCTTTACGGTACTAGGGTCTTTACCCTTCCTTAGAAATTTTTGGGAGGCAATGAGAGAGATTGGTGCTAGGACCCGAGTTTCGTCCATGTATGATCATTCCCAATTCTTGTCTAAGCAGCGAATGGAAGAACGTTTTGGCCTGGAGATGTCAGACTTTCAGTATTTTCAATTTAAGCATTGTTTCTCTGTGCAAAAATATACCTCCGCAGGAACTAGAGTGCCAAGGCAGTGGAAGACTATTTTATTTCAGAGTTCACGTCCCCGTGCTCTTCTCGCTATACTCTACAGGGCTCTTGGAAGACTATTTTATTTCAGAGTTCACGTCCCCGTGCTCTTCTCACTAGACTCCACAGGGCTCTTTTATTAGAGAAAGCTGCTCCAACCTCTAATCTATCGCCCCAACATCATTGGGAGGCTGAACTTCCGGGGAGATCCTAGGAGTTTTGGTTAGAAATGTTTGCTTATTCGCATAAATGTTCTATTTCACTGTCACTTGTTAACACTCAATTACGTGTGTTATTTAGGATGTCTATTACGCCTGAGAAACTCTTCCACTGGAATAGGGTGGATGATCCCTTATGTTGGCGTCTATGCAGTCACTGAGGTACATTTCTGCATATGTGTTGGGAATGCTGCCACACAAAGAAATTTTGGCTGGCAGTTCACTCTTCAATTACGTCTAAGCTGGGGGTGGAGTTTCCATGTACAATAGAGGGCTGTGTATTGGGGCATCTACTGGAAGACGTTCCGACTCCAGATAAAGCTGAGTTGGTCAACTGCTTACTGTTGGCAGCCCGCTCAGTGGTCAGTTGTTTTTGGAAGTGGTCTTATGCTCCTACTATAACCGAATGGTGGGAAAGGTATGGGATGTCTACAGAATGGAAAAGGTCACAGCTGACCTAAGGGGACATAAGGATAAAGTCTTCCGCCTTTGGAATCTGTTTTTACCTCTTATTGATGATTCATCCTAACTTTGTTCGCTAATTTCCTGCCGACAGCAGTTCCGAGAAGGTCTATACCGTCACTCCGTGCAGTATTAGTATTGAGTCCCTGCACTCTCCTTAGCTTTACATGTTCATGTTTCTGAGTTTGTGAGATGGGAGAGGGTGGTTTATGGGAGGGAGGGGGGATGGGGGGGAAGGGGAGGGGTGAGTGTTTGATATCAGATACATAGGTTATTTGTTTATTCCTTACTGCAATAGATGGTTTCGGGGATCTCCAATTTACTATATATGCTGTTCATTAGGTAGATATTTTATTAACATAGAGCTAGGATGCCTGATTTTATAACCTAGGGTTCCAACTGCACTTTTATCGGGTAGTGCACCTCCGATGAACATTGTAAGTATTGCAGTCTAGTTATTAAGGATGTGTTTTGAGTTATTTCGTTGATATAGATACTCAGCTCTGATTGAAGTTTTCTCATGCTATTCTACAGCTATGCAAGTATATCCTGCATTGGGTCTCCAACCATGTAGGACAACTATAAATCAAGCTTTTGTTGTGATATGTAGTTTCTTATGGTGGAAGGGAAGGGTTGGGGAGAGATAATTGTCTGATAATGTACTCTATTGCTGTACTCCTCTTAGTATATCCTAATACAAATTGTTGAACATAAAAAAGTAGAAAGACTAGGGGACATGCAAAGAAGCTGCAGTGTAACTCGTTTAAGACTAATAAGAGAAAATATATTTCACTCAACGCGTGATCAGATCTGGAATTTGTTACCAGAGGATGTAGTAAAAACTGTTAGGGTAGCTGGGTTTAAAAAAGGTTTGGACAAGTTCAGGGAGGAAAGGTCCACAAACCATTACTAAAGAGGACCCGGGAAATCCACTGCTTGCCCCATTGCAAGCACTGTGGAATCTGTGTGTCTTTTTTGGAAACGGATAGGTACATGTGACCTGGATTGGCCACTGTTGAAATCAGGATGCTGGGCTTGATGGTATATATTATGTTCTTATGTTCTGACCCAGTATGGAATATCTTATGTTCATACTTCCACTTTTGTGTAAAGGGACCATATGTGCCTTTCTCCAATCCTCTGGGACCTCTTCTAACGCTAAGGAAGTGAGTGTCCCCAAGTTCCTTCAGTATTCTAAGATATATTCCATCTGGCCTCATCACTTTGTCTACTTTTAATTTTGCTAGCTCCTCACAAAGTCTTTTGAAAATCTCTTAAGATCATCTTCACTTCTGTTCCAATTTGTCATTTTTTTTTTCTGAGGTCCTGTCCCTGGCCCTTCATCTGTGAACACAGAACAAAAATATTTGTTAAGCGACTTTGCATTATCCTCATCAACGTCTATATATTCCTCCCCTTCACCCTTGGGTCTGACAATACCACTTGTGCACTTCCTCCTCTCACTAATATATCTGAAAATTGCTTTGCCTCTCATGTTATTGCATTAGATATTTCTTCTTTTTGTATCTTTGCTTTACTGCCCACTTTCCTAGCTTTGGTATGTTTTTCTGAATATTGATGCTTGTCTTCTTCTTTCTGTGATCCCTCCCTCTTTTTCTTCACCTTTTCAGCTACTTCTTTTGAGAATCATAGTGGCCTCCTTTTCCTTTTACATTTATTTACCTTTCTAACAAAATTGTTTGTTATCCTTGCAATATCCCCTTTCAGTTTTGCCCATTGCTTTTCTACGTCACCCAGCTGTTCCCATTCCACTAATGACTCCTTGAGGTATTAGCCCATCTTGGCAAAGTTAGTTTTCCTGAAGTCTAAGCCCCTTGCTGTTGAACAGATTTTATCAGCCATAATCCTAATTCTGAATAACTCTATCTGGTGATCACTGGATGTGAGATGATTTATTTATTTATTTATAAATTTCTTCTATACCGCCCCTTCCAGAGATCAAGGGCGGTTTACATGGAACAGTTAACAATTTTGTATGATAATGATGATTTCTGGACCCTATTCCCTCTCCTGCTCTCCCCGCATGGCTAGAGCGGTGGGGTGGGGAGAGCTGTCAAAGGGGTAGGGGGAAGGATCTGGCCAGAGCTGGGGTGGGTCAGGTTATGGCTCTGTACATTCTGCCAGGTCAGAGGTGACGTGCTGCTTATTCCACCTTGAAGAGGGAATAAACAACACTGACCCAGTGATTGGGCCCAGGGATCCCACCTGGGGCCAGGGCCAGGTGCACGGGGGTCCTCACCATCCAATCCAGGCCCTGGTTGGCCAGTCAAGGGTCAGGCAGGGGGGATGAAGGGGGTCTTAGCTGTGTGTCCAGGAACGCCTGCGGGGAGGATGTCCCCAGATGCAGGCAGTGGCCCGTCGGGCCGAACTCGGCCTGATTCTTTGTACTGCGTGAATTTTTGTTCCCATGGCCCAGAATCAGGTCCTAATGGGCCTATCTTGCTTGGGGACATCCAGACAGCTTGAACATGCCCATTCGCAAATCAGGCTCATGTCTGAAATATATAGATTAATGTGTTCCCTTTGTAAAATGACCTAATCAGAGATCTGTGAAGAATGGAAAATTAACTTTCAGTAGAGTTCCAAATTTGGAACTATTTGCTTCCTAGATGTTCCCTACCAACCAATAAAAATCTGTTGTTTAAGTCAACAAGCTAATTGGGGAATTTCCCTATATAACAAGAATTTTCACATAGGGTGGGTTGGTGCTGGGATGGGAAGGGAGGGATCTAACACCTGAGGAAGTCATTGAGTTCAAATAGTTTGCCTACTGCTTTGAACTTGAAGGCTAGAGAAGAGGAAAAAACTCTAGCTGCAGAAAAAAAGCATTGTCCAACAACATAAAAAAATTCCCCTTTTGCAATACAACAGAAACAAATTTAGTTATTAAAAATGACAAAAAAGCCATCTTTTGGGGCTCTCAGGTAAGAGTTTGTATTATATGATTTTTATTCTATTATTGTTTAGGATTATTTATTGTTTGTATTTCTTTTTAACTATTTATTGCTCGGTTTGTGATCTGTATATTTCTTTGATTTTATTTGAGGTGTACTCCTGAAGAAGGTGTCAGCCGAAATGCATTGGTGTTTTTCAACAAAGTTTTATTGTTCCAGGTTTCAGCTGGCCAGTGGGAGAGGAAAGTTCTGATTTTCATCAATGCTGTTTTTCAACTTGCAGTGCAATGTATGCCATCAAGTCAGTGCTGATTCCCTGCGATCCAGCCCTTGGGTTTTCTTAGTAAAGTGTAACCAGAAGTAAATTGCCAGGCCTTTTTTCCATGTAGTGAGTTTATAGCTCCCTGGTAGATCAAGGCAGTCCCTCATCAAAGTACTAATCAGGCCCAATCCTGCTTAGTTTCAGAGATCACCTGGAAGCAGGTTCCTTCAGGACGTCTGAAGACTCTTTTCACTTACATGCAAAACTTTCCTCACAGTGGTTCTTGCATAAGTTGTAAAAGAAATTCTTCAGCAATTCCTCTTAAAAATGACTAGAAAGAACATTATAAAAATAATGAGGATACTAGTGAGAAAAATTCTAGGGACCTTCAATAGAGCCAGAGCTATGATTCTGAAATCCTAGTAGGATTTTCCACTGAACAACTGTTGTGTTCCCTGTATAAAAAAGGGAAAAGGGGAAGAGTGAGACACTTGGAGTGTGCAAACAGACTTGGGTGAAATAAACTGTCTTCAACTTCTGTAACTTATTTTTTGCTTTAGAAACTTGTAAAACAGCAGTTATTGAGTTTTTGTTCTGAATTTTTTATGTGTGTTTTGACTACAAAACATGGCATTCCAGCTCACCAGAGGCAGTTTTGTCTGAGTAATACAACAGAAGGATGTGCAGTTCTCTTTGGAACTAGTAGTCTGAGATATAGTTTTCAGGAGATCACTGCTTGTTTCACATGATAAATATGCTGTTTGCAGTTGAGTTATTTTCTGTGGGTTCCTTCGAGATTTATATTTATAGCTCTCTTCTAGATCTTGTTCAGGAAAATTAATTTTCTTTTGCATAGTTGTAAAACGTTGTTTGAAAAACATTAAAAAAATGAAGCTCTGGTGGATTGCTATTGTTTCCGGAGCCCCATCATTTTCTCATAACCAGAAAGCGTCATGAGTATTTAGTTAGCAGCATTTCAACATTTTAAGCCAGCTAGGTTGAAATGCTACCCAAGGGGCAATGGTGCTAAAATGCAGGCGTATAGGTCTTCTAAGGAAACACAACTTTTAAATTAAAAGCTGTTTCTCTAAGATTTATGATAGGGCAAATAGCAAGAGAATGTTTTTGTCTCTCTTAACTTTCTGATTAGCTGCACAGAAAGTCAGAGGGCAACCTAGCGCAAGCCCATGAATTAACAATGAATATATCTGTTTTTTCTAACCATTACTCTTGTAGAGGGAGGGTAAAATAATGCTCAAATGGAGAAAATAACATTGCAGTTCCTTTGTTATTTTTGAGTTCTGTTAAATTGCCTCTAAGAGAGGAAGAGTAGTCTAATGGTTAGAGTGGTGTGCTAAAATCAGGGAAGCCAGGGTTGGAATCCCACTGCTCCTCCTTGTGAGCTTGGGCGAGTCACTTAACATTCCATTTCCTCAAATAGGAATTTAGATTGTAACCCTCCAGGGATAGGGAAATACCGACTGTAGCTGAAAAGAGTCAGCATCGACTCGAGGGCACAACAGCAACCCGATTGTAATTCGACTTGAACTCCTGAAAAAAGGCATAAGTTAAAGCCAATATTTAAGTTATGGCATGACAGTGTTGATCAGAAGTCTTGCTGTTGCTTGCAGTAGTCCTAGCTTCTCTGGTGTCAACCCCCAAAATCTGTAGCAGGCTGTAACTCTAAACCCAGAGAGTAGGACCATTAGAAAAGGTAGCAAACCGAATCCATTCATGCCTAATTTGTCTGTAAGAGGGAACTGTTAGTAGCTGAGGCTGGAAAGATATGAGCTGATGAGATGAGTGGTACAGTATCAGGAGACCATAAATAGAGGGGGGAACCTGTATAGTAACATACGGAGTGGAGGAGTGGCCTAGTGGTTGGGGCAAGGTACTTGCATACAGAGTGGAGGAGTGGCCTAGTGGTTGGGGCAAGGTACTTTGGACCGGAAGGTCAGGGGTTCAAATCCCACTAGAGGACAGCAACCTTGGGCCGGAAGGACTGGGGTTTCTAGTCCCACAGGTGCTCCTTGTGGTCTTGAGCAAGCCACTTAACCCTCCATAGCCCATGTTCCCTGTAAAATAGTTCTCTGTGTGCTGTGCTTTCCTGTCTAATCAATGTGTTTATACCTCAAAAATTTTCTGTCATGATTTGACAATTTCCAATCTGTAATCAAACCGTTGCTGATCGCTGGAAGTAGCGGTATACAAATGTATACTAAATAATAAAATAAATAAATAAACATAGTAAATGACAGGAGATAAAGACCAGCATGGTCCATCTAGTCTGCCCAGCAAGATGGCAAGAGTAGGTGCACCTGTCGCTCTGTGCAGGCCACCCCTCCCCATGTCTTGGTTTAGGGGTGAACCCACCACTCCATGTAGGACACCCCTATTTGTTGAGACGTTAGATGGCTCAGAAGTTAGATGGCACCATTTATTTTGTTTTTATACTGTTGCTGTAAAGGGATCCACTGTGTTTGTCCCATGCAGTTTTGAATTCTGTTACCGTGTTTGCCCCCACCACTTCCATCAGGAGGGCATTCCAAGCATCCACCACACTTTCAGTGAAGAAATATTTCCTGACATTGCCTTTCAGTTTTCCCCCTTGCAGCTTCATGTTATGCCCTCTAGTTTTACAGCTTCCCCGTCTTTGGAAGAGGTTTGTTTGTTCATCATTTCTCTTTAAGTATTTAAAGGTCTGAATCACATCTCCCCTGTCCCTCCTCTCCTCCAAAGTGTACATATTTAGGTCTTCAAGTCTCTTCTCATAAGGCTTCTGACGCAGGCTCCAAATAATTTTGGTAACCTTTCTCTGAACAGTTTCCAGTCTTTTTACATCTTTTGCAAGATATGGTCTCCAAAACTGAACACAGTATCTCAAGTGAGGCCTTACCAGTGACTTGTACAGTGGCATAAGTACCTCTTCATTTCTGCTGGTAATCCCTCTTTGTATGCAGCCCAACATCCTCCTGGCTTTTGCCACCGCCTTGTCGCACTGTTTTGCCACCTTGAGATCATCAGAGATAATCACACCAAGGTCTTTCTCCTGAACCGTGCATACCAACCTCTTGCCCCCTATTGTGTACATTTCCCTTGGATTTCTGCTATCCAAGTGCATGACACTTCACTTTTTCACATTCAATCGTAGTTGCCAGGCATTAGACCAGTCTTCCAGCTTTTGTAGATCTTTCCTCATATTAACCACTCCCTCGGGGGAGTCCACTCTGTTGCAAATTTTTGTGTCATCTGCAAAAAGACAGACTTTTCCATTCAGTCCTTCAGCAATATCACTCACAAATACATTGAACAGTGCCGGGCCCAGGACCGAACCCTGGGGCACCCCGCTAATCACCTTCCTCTCATCCGAGTGAGCTCCATGTACCATCACCTTCTGTCGTCTGTCAGTCAACCAATTTCTAATCCAGTTTACCATCTTGGGACCCATCCCCAAGCTACTGAGTTTATTGACAAGCCTCCTATGAGGAACAGTATCAAAGACTTTGCTGAAATCCAGGTAGATGACATCCATTGCATTCCCCTGATCTAGTTCCTTGGTCACCCAGTCAAAGAACTCAATCAGATTTGTTTGGCAAGACCATCCTTCAGTAAAACCATGTTGCCTCGGATCTTGAAACCTGTTGGTTTTGAGAAAGTTCACTATTCACTCTTTCAGGAGCGCCTCCATTACTTTTCCCGCCACCTAGGTAAGGCTCACGGGCCTGTAGTTTGACACTTCTTCCCTGTCACCACTTTTGTGTAGAGGTACAACATCAGCCATTCTCCAGTCCTGAGGAACCTCTCCTGTTTCCAAGGATCTGTTGAAGGCATCCTTTAACGGTCCTGCAAAAATCTCTCTGAGCTCTTTCAGTATCCTGGGATGTATCCCATCCGGTCCCATGGCTTTGTCCACTTTTAGTTTAGCAAGTTGTTCTAACACCTCATCTTCTGTGAATGGTGTGGTATCTACTTCATTCCCATTTTTATATTTGGGAGTCACAGCTGGTCCATCTCCAGGATCTTCTTTAGTAAAAACAGAGCAGAAGTATTTGTTTAGCAATTTTGCTTTTTCAGTGTCACTTTCCACGAGTCCTTTCCCAGCACTTCTGAGTCATGCAATTCCAATTCTGATCTTCTTCCTTTCCCGAATATACCTGAAGAAAGTTTTGTCGGCACCCTTAACATCTTTAGCCATCTTTTCCTCTGCCTTTGATTTTGCTATCCTTATTTCTCTTTTAGACTCTTTGAACTTGATCCTGTATTCATTTCTGTGTTCTTCTGTTTGCAAGCTTTTGAATTTTGCGAAAGCTGTGTTTTTTGCCTTTATTTGAGCAGCCACCTCTTTGTAAAATCAAATAGGTTTCCTTCTCCTCTTGTTTTTATTTACTTTTCTTACATATTTATCTGTTGCCCCTTTTATTGCCACCTTTAGTTTAGCCCATTGCAATTCCACTTCCCTTATCTCCTTCCACCCTGTCATCTCCTCCTTTAAGTACTCAGCCATTTTACTGAAGTTAGTGTTTTTGAAGTTTAGGACTTTGAGCTTGCTATGATTGGCCTGTACCATGGCTTTTATCTCAAACCACACTGTGTGATGGTCGCTGTTGCTCACAGGGGCACTCACGCAGACATTCGACATGCTATCACCGTTGGTGAGCACTACATCCAGTGTTGGGCTTTCCCTGGTTGGTTCCAGCACCATTTGTCTAAGTAATGCATCTTGGAGAGCATCCACAATTTTTTGCTTCTTTCCAGATGTGCAGAAGGAGTAATCCAATCCACATCAGATAGATTAAAGTCACCCAATATGATCACTTCCTCCTTTGTTGCTATCTTGGCAATATCTATAATCAATTTGTTATCTCTCTCTTCAATTTGAGTCGGAGGTCTGTAGACTACAGCAATATGGATGACAGTGCCATCTCCTCTTTCCAACGCAATCCAGAGCGCTTCTTCTTTTCCCCATGTCCCCTGCATTTCAGTAGCTTTAATATTGCTTTTGACATACAAGGCTACTCCTCCTCCTCCTCCTTTTCCATCTTGAACTAATTTATGGCAACATAGCCCGTCAGAAATCTTGTCCAATGTGGTAGTGATGAACAAGCAAAATTCTGAATCCCAATAATCATGACCAACAATAAGTTGAATTTCATCTGCATAAATATGGAAATCAAAATTAAATTCCTGGATCAAAGTGGCTAATGGAGTGGGAGAAGGGATCAAGCCCTCTGGAACCCCACAATATAACAGCAGAGTCTGTAATGACTCTAAAAGTATGTTGGGAGAAATACGATTTAAACCAATCTAGACCCGTATCAGTGAGACCAATGCATTCTAAGCTATCTAAAAGAAGCGAGTGATCTACAGGATCAAAAGCTGCTGAAAGTTCCAGCTGGATCAATAAAACTTTCTTCCCACCATCAGGATGGAGCAATATCTCATTGTGCAAGACAGCCAACAGAGTTTCAGTCCTATATTGTGCCCTGAATCCTGACTACTTCGGATGTAAAATTATTACGGGCTTCTGTGAAGATGGACAGATGATATAGGACAACTTTTTCAATGATTTTGGTCAAAAAAAGGGAGATTGGTAATGGAACAGAAGCTGTTTTGGAGGTCAGAATCTAACTTAGAATCTTTAAGGAGTGGCTTAACTGCACATTTCCAAGCAGATGGCACAGTACCCATCAACAGGCTGGCATTGATCAGATCGAGCACCTCATCGGTCAAACTAGGGAGGAGGGTGAAAACTATCTGTAGGAGATATTTTACCTGCATGGAGGAAACCAGCTTTCTTAGAACCACACTGTTTGAAACGATAAAAAGCACTCAGGGTACCGCAAGGGAAGCTTTGGGTTTGAAAAGGTGGATCTATGGGGATTTGAGTAGCCTGAGGAAAACTATGTAATAATGAATTCACGTATTTGAGGGGTAATACTGTGAAACTGAAAGCCTCAGAAGATCATAATTCTCTGGATGGATTGTTGTAATTCTCTAGATGGATTGCCCCAGAGTAAATGTAAAGGTATCTGCATCATGGCTCAGACTCAGATTGGGCACCAATGAAGTTCATGTAAACATTACACCACTGAAACCTGTTTTGGACATGCAAAGGTTGATTTTACAAACTCCTAGATAGTTTCCGCATTTTGCCAGATGTGTATTTGTGGCCTAATCTATAAAATCATTAATGTGCATACTTACTAGTGAGCATGTGTAGATGTTCACACTTTACATATGTGCACATGAAGATTAAGTCAAGATATTTTTTAGTCTACATGTGTGCATGCAACCTCTGTAGGCAGGCATAGTAGAGGGCAGAGCACGGGCAAAGCATGCACCTTCATACAAACACATTTAATTTCATGCTGGTCGGTCTTTTACAAGAGGTCATTTATGTGCCACATATGCCTGAGGGTCCCTCACTTGGTTTTCAGCTTGTCATGCTGTGAGGGCTTATGTGCATCAGTGATGCTGAGAGTTAAGCTATCAGTAGCTTAGCTACTGGCAGGGTCTCCCAAGATAGACAGGTCTCAGCTGAGATGCCAGACTAAGACAAACCATCCATCTTTGCAGCAGCAGAATGGGATGGTGTTGTAAGTGGAGGATCATAGTTCTGTGACAAATGCAACAACACTGGAATTAACTGCACGGAAGAAAGGCTTGGCAAATCTACTTCTGTATCTCGCCTCGAAAACCCAATGGATAATCACAAAACAAATTGCACTATAGTGCTGGAAGATGAGACCCCCAGGTTGGAAGGCACTCAAATGGCTACTGGGAATAAGCTTAAGACTTCTCAGCATTTATGATGTGTCTGGATCTGCTGAGGTAGCTGAGCATGAAAAAAGAGTCAGACGTTTCAAAGATATCTTACATATTGGGACATGGAACATACAAAGCATGAACCAAGGGATTTTGGAGATGGTCAAGAATGAAATGGACTGGCTTTGGGCACTTTGCATCTGATGATCATATGATTTACTATGCTGGAAATGAAAGACAAAGAAGAAATGGTGTTGTATTTATAGCTAGGAAAAAACTTGCAAGAACTGTAATGAAATAAGATGCAGTCAGTAAATGCTTAATTTCTATTTGTCTATGAGGAAAGCCCATCAATACAAGTCAGGTATATTTATTTATTTACATTCTCTTATATACCATGCTATTCTGCATCAGTGTGGTTTACATTGAACAAACTGAAATTACATTGAACAGGGCATTTATAACTTGGAGATAACTCTTTTACAGGGAACATGGGCTATGGAGGGTTAAGTGGCTTGCCCAAGACCACAAGGAGAACCTGTGGGACTAGAAACCCCAGTCCTTCCGGCCCAAGGTTGCTGTCCTTTAGTGGGATTTGAACCCCTGACCTTCCGGCCTGAAGTACCTTGCCCCAACCACTAGGCCACTCCTCCAGTCCCCAACAATAGCTGCAGAAGAGGAAGATGATGATGAGTTCTATGAACAAGTACAAGCTGAAATTGACAGAATATGCAAACAGGATATCCTGATAATCATGGGTAACTGGAACGCAAAAGTTGGCAACAAAGAAGAAGGCAAAGTGATTGGAAAATATGGACTTGACAAGAGAAACGAAGCTGGAGAAAGACAAACACCTTCTTCCAGCAACACAAGCACTGACTGTACATGTGAATTTCACCCAATGGATTGAACAGAAATCAAATTGACTACATCTGTGGAAGACAACGATGGAAAAGCTTGATAACATCAACAAAGACAAAACCTGGAGCTGACTCAAGCTAAAGTTGAAAAAGAGCAAGCCATTCATGAATGTAGCAAAATATGACCTTGAGAGTATACCACTGGAATTCAAAGACTGCCTGAGAAATTGATTTGATGCTTTAGATACAAATGGCAGAGTTCCAGAAGAGTTATGGGATGAATTCTTAACCAAACATCTAACACTTTCAACCAAACACAAGGCCTCCCACAGGGATCTGCACTATCAGCATTATTATTTAATATTTACCTCCAACCAATCAGCAACATCTTTAAACGTCACGGTGTCTATTACCATATTTACGCCGACGATATAATGTTCTATCTCCCATTTAAAATCCCACATCCTCCATTACAACAAATAACGGAATGCTTTAAAGAAATAACATTATGGCTCAAAGACCAGAACCTACACATAAATTTTTCTAAAACGGATGTACTATATATTACTAAAAACCATACCTACAACACTCCAACTTCTATCACCCTAGATAACCATGAGATCTACACAAAAAAAGAAATAAAATACCTAGGTGTGATACTTGACAACAAACTTAACATGGACTCACACATAAAATACCTAACAAAAAAACATACACTACAAACTTAAGACACTGAGACAACTAAGACCTTTAATTCACTTGCAAGACTTCATAGCTATAATTCAAGCTATTATAACTCCACACTTCGATTTTGCAAACTTAATCCTTAATGGCATCACAAAGCAAAATATTAAAAAGATATAACTAACCCAGAACATCGCAGCAAGGATAATAAGGAACTTAAGCTCAACAGAACATATCACACCGATCCTAGCTGAACTCCATTGGCTACCCATAGACAGCAGAATAAAATACAAGATTCTTCTAACAACATTTAAAACTATAAACAACTTAGCCCCGTCTGTACTCAATACTCTCATTAAAGTAGAAAATGATAAACGAACACAAAGGAGTCGAAACTCAAATACTATAACAGTACCAAAGGATTACACAAAAGCTACAAAACAAACTAACAAGAGAGCATTCTCACACTCAGCTCCCACCCTCTGGAATAACCTTCCTGACCACATTCGCCAACTGTCAGACATAAAGGAATTTAAAAAGCAACTAAAAACCCATTTATTCTCTTTATACTACAACAAAGGAGCAGAATTCACCCAGACCACTCAAAGAGACACAGGTTAACAATCATAATACAAATCATAGCTACATGTTCTCTGAAGTATAAATTAAAATACAACCCAAGTGATATATACCACAATTTATAATTCATGACATAATTTGTAAATATCAACAATGTAAATATGTTCTAACAGTTTAATGTTCTAATAATTATAATGTTAATACTTTATATTGTTACCTGTAAATAGTTCAATATGTTCTATGTAAACTGACTTGGTATGATACCATCCATACCATATAACATACTGTTCATTGTAAACCGCACTTGATACTTGTGAAAGAGCGGTATAGAAATAATTGCTAAATAAATAAAATAAATTAATAAACATCAAGAAGGTTGTATTGGAAGAAAGCGATAAGTCTCTACATAAGTTAAAAAAGCAAAAATGGCCAAAATAGATGACTGAAGAAACTCTGAAAATTGTCCATAAACGCAGAGAATCTAAAGCCAGAGGAGAAAGAGAGGCAATTGCAGAACTAAACAGAGATTTCCAATGTTCAGCAAGACAAAACAAGGAAAAGTACTACAATGACAAATGCAAGGAAATAGAATCAGAACCTATTAGAGGAAGAATAAGATTGGCCTTCCTAAAGCTACGAGAGTTAAAGAAAAAATTCCAGCCTTGAATTGGAATGCTACAAGATGCTCAAGGATCCATGTTGAATGATGCTGAGAAGATCAAGAAAAGGTGGAAAGAATATACAGAGTCATTATACCATAAAGATCATATGGACTAACAGCCATTTCAACCTATACCTTATGATCAGGAACCATTGGTGATGAAAGAAGTCGAAGCAGCATTGAAAGCCTTATCAAAGAACAAAGCACCGGACATTGATGGCATTCCCATTGAGTTATTACAGCAATCAGATTAAGCTGTTACCATACTTGCAAGGCTCTGACAGGAAGTTTGGAAGACAAATGAGCTTATCAGAACTTCAAGAGACTACACACTCAGCTAAGGCTTTCAAACTATATCATTGCCTGTTTTTTGATAAACTTTACCTGTTGCATATAGGTTTTAGGGATCTTCAGTCTGCCTACGTTTCTTGCATAGCCTTTAAATCAGATATCTGAGTGTGCCCTCAGTTTATAGAAGGCCTACTGGCCAGGGACATTTGTGATATATAGTTACTTGGAACAGAAATATACATTGCTTTTAGACTTGGTCTTCTACTTAGGTCTCCTACTTAATTTTGCAAGCAAGGGTATAATTTTAAGCTTACAGGGACCTTTGCTTAGTAGGCTGATACATAGCAGTAAGATTTCAGTTTGAATTTCTTAGTTTCCTTTGTCTGTTGCAAGCCTGCCTTACGGGGTGGGGCTAATTAAATTAAAGCTGCTCTACTACTGACCAAATACCTGAACCAGTCTGCTTATCAGAACTTCAAGAAACTACACACTCAGCTAAGGACAGCTGAGTCAGAATGTCATGTATTCAATACAATAACTGTGGTCCTTTCATTCTAAGAAGAATCATTTGAACCCTAAGAGCTTGTCCTATATGCCTCAAGTTAGCTGCTATGCATAAAGAATTGACTCTACTAAGGGAAGAATTAGCCACAATTAAACACACTTCCTCTAGGTTACAAGCTAAACAAAATCCACCACTGCTTCCACAAAAAATCAAACAGCCCAAGGAACAAATGGATCACAGTGGGCTCTGGTAGGTGGCGACCTGTAACACAGAGACACCCTATACCTCCAATGATATCCCTGCATAATGCCTTCTCTGCCTTGGATAATGAGGGTGCCCAATCGATGGAAACTGAAGTGCTTTTAAATGACAAAGTTAATGCCAAATCTACTGATAATGTACCAAATAGGCAGAAAAAAAATCACAAAACAGAAAACTACTACTCCTTGGAGATTCCATCATCAGAGGCACCAACTTGGGAACTCAGATCAAAGGAGAGAGAATGGTCAAATGTCTCCCAGACTCTTCAGCCAACAGGAATACAAAAAGTGGACAAGTCTATGGGACCAGATGGGATATACCCCAGGATACTGAAAGAGCTCAGAAAGGTTCTTGCAGGGCCTTTGAAGGATGTTTTTAATAGATCCTTGGAGACAGGAGAAGCTCCACAGGGCTGGAGAAGGGCTGATTTTGTACCTCTCCACAAAAGTGGTAATAGGGAAGAACTGACAAACTACAGACCAGTAAGCCTTACCTCGGTGGCGGGAAAAGTAATGGAGGTACTCCTGAAAGAGTGAATAGTGAACTTCCTCAAAACCAACAGGTTTCATGATCTGAGGCAGCATGGTTTTACCAAAGGACGATCTTGCCAAACAAATCTGATTGAGTTCTTTGACTGGGTGTCCAGAGAACTAGATCAATGGCATGCGATGTATGTGATCTACCTAGATTTCAGCAAAGCCTTTGATACTGTTCCTCATAGGAGGCTTATCAATAAACTCAAAAGCTTGGGGATGGGTCCCAAGATGGTGAAATGGATCAGAAATTGGTTGGCTGACAGATGACAGAAGGTGACGGTAAACGGAATTCACTCGGATGAAAGGTAGGTGATTAGCGGTGTGCCCCAGGGTTTGGCCTTGGGACCGGTACTGTTCAATATATTTGTGAGTGATAGTGCCGAAGAGCTGAATGGAAAAGTCTGTCTTTTTGCAGATGACACCAAAATTTGTAACAGAGTGCATTCCCCTGAGGGAGTGAGGAACATGAAGAAAGATCTGGGAAAGCTGGAAGAATGGTCTAATGCTTGGCAGTTAAGAGTTAATGTGAAGAAGTGCAGTGTCATGCAGTTGGGAAGCAGACATCCAAGGGAAATGTATGCAATAGGGGGCGAGAGATTGGTGTGCCCGGACCAGGAGAAGGACCTCGGCGTGATTATTTCTGATGATCTCAAGGTGACAAAACAGTATGACAAGGCCGTGGCAAAAGCCAGAAAGATGCTGGGTCGCATACAGAGAGGAATTACCAGCAAAAAGGAAGAAGAATTAATGCCACTGTACAAGTCGCTGGTGAGGCCTCCCTTGGAATATTGTGTTCAGTTTTGGAGACCGTATCTCACAAAGGATATGAAAAGACTGGAAGCGGTTCAGAAGAAGGCTACCAAAATGATTTGGAGCCTGCATCAGAAGGCTTATGAGAAGAGACTTGAAGACCTAAATATGTACACTCTGGAGGAGAGGAGGGACAGGGGAGATATGATTCCGATCGTTAAATGCTTAAAGAGTATTAATGAACAAACAAACCTCATCCAAAGATGGGGAAGCTGTAAAACTAAAGTGCATAACATGAAGCTGCAAGGGGGTAAACTGAAAGGCAATGTCAGGAAATACTTTTTCACTAAAAGGGTGGTGGATGCTTGGAATGTCCTCCTGATGGAAGTGGTGGGGGCAAACACAGTGACAGAATCCAAAATGGCATGGGTCAGATGTAGTGGATCCCTTTATAGCAACAGGATAAAATCAAAATAAGCATAACTATCTCTTATATCTGATCAAATAGGGGTGACCTACACGGAGTGGTGGGTACACCCATAAACAAAGGCATGGGGAGAGGTGGTCTGCATGGAGCGGCAAGTGCACCTACTCTTGCCGCCTTGCTGGGCAGACAAATGGACCATACTTGTCTTTATGTGCCGCCATTTACTATGTTACTATGTAAACTCATGGCCAACTGACTGGAAAAGATCTGTGTTTATACCAATATTGAAGAAAGGTGACCAGATTGACTGTGGAAATTATTGCACAGTCACTCTGATCCCACATTCTAGCAAGATTCTACTCAAGATCATTCAGCAGAGACTACAACTATACCTGCAATGAGAACTGCCTGAAGTGCAAGCAGGGTTCAGGAAAGGGAGAGGAATGAGAGACATTATCGCGGATGGATCCTCGAAAAGACAAAAGAATACCAAAAGGATATCTATATGTGTTTTATTGACTACAACAAGGCTTTTGACTGTGTAAATCATGAGAAACTCTGAACCGCATTAAGAAGCATGGGTATACCAGAACACCTGATCGTTCTCTTGCACAGTCTTTACACTGATCAAGAAGCAACAGTTTGAATGGAAGTAGGAGAAACAGCATGGTTTAAAATCAGCAAAGGTGTATACCAAGGCTGCATACTTTCCCCCTACCTATTTAATTTATATGCAGAACAAATCATCAGAGAAGCAGAATTGTATGAAGACAATAGAGGTGTGAAGATTGGTGGAAAACTCATCAACAACCTTCATTATGCTGATAATACCACATTACTGGCTGAAAGTGAAGATGATTTGAAACATTTGCTTCTTAAGATCAAGGAATATAGTCTTCAAATGGGTTAATGTTAAGAAGAAAAAGATCCTGACTACTGGCAAAATAAATAGGTTCATCGTTGTTGGAGAAGAAATTGAAATAGTTGACAACTTTAACCTACTTGGATCAATATCAATAAAGAAACAACAAGCAGTCAAGAAATTTGATGATGCATTGCTCTTGGCAGAATGGCTATGAAGGACCTAGACAGGATTTTCAAGAGCAGAGATGTCTCTCTCCATACAAAGATTTGACTTGTTCAAGCCATGGCATTTTCAACAACATCATATGGATGTGAAAGTTGGACAAGATGCCTTTGAATTATGTTGCTGGCGTCGAATGCTGTGTATACCATGGACTGCCCAAAGAACAAACCTGTCAGTACTATAGGAGATCAAACCTAAGCTTTCTTTAGAAGCTTAAATGACAAGACTTCGACTTTCATAGTTTGAACACATTATGCGAAGAGAGAGATCATTAGAGAAAGACATCATGCTTGGCAAAGTAGAAGGTCAATGGAAAAGAGGAAGGCCAGCAATGAGATGGATCAATACAATAACAGCAGCTACGGGTGCTTGTCTGTCAACAATGAGCCGCCTGACTGAAGACCAAATAAAATTTAGGACAACTATCCAGAGGGTCACCATGACTGGACACTGACTTAACGGCACTTAACAACAACAACATGCCTGAGAGTGACCATATAAAATTATTTCTGGAAAGATCATCTATGCAGCTGTATTTTGCAACACCCACAGTTTATATTTTAGCACACTAGGTAAGCCTACACGTAGCTCATTGCTGCAATCCAACTGGGACATCAACAATGCCTGAACCACATTTAAAAAAAAATTATATCCAACTAAGGTTGTAACTCTCACACCATCCATATCTTATAAAATATATTATCTGCTCCTCCCTCTGTGTTTTATGCTTCTATCCTTTTTCCCTGAGATCCTTTTTTTCACCGCTCTTTGAGGTGTCCTTTCCCTCCTTACACTTCAGATTCTATCCCCTGTCCCTTCCTCTATCTACCTTCTCTTTTTTCAGCATCTCTGGAGTGATCACTAAGATATCTTACCCTCCATCAATCCTCCCTCCCCCCCCCCCCCGCAAGAAAAAGAACCAATCAAAATTAACCAGATATACAAGAGATGTCAGAAAACAATTTTGTTTTTATAATGTAAAGTAGAAATTGGAAATATTTAAAATGCAATTTCATTGTAATTTATGTAAGTGTGCCACCTAATTGCTGCAGAATTTGCTGCCTCTCAGGTGGCATATTTACTAAAGTGCACTAATGGTTAGTGTGGGGCATACGGCATGTGTGGTAAGCATTATCATGTGCTAAAAGTGCATGAGGTGGAGACTGGTGAGTTAAAGGCAGAGTATAGGCATTGGCTACACATTATAGGTAGTGTGGGCTCTAATAATGCACGTTCACTGGCAATGTCACACTAACACCTCAGTGGGTGGCGGTAACTGCATCTGTGGTACTCGGGTCAATTGGATTACTGCAGGGGTGGTGCTGGAGCCACGTTAACTGCATGTTAGTGCTGGTTCAACACCACTCCCATACTACCTTTTGGGGCTAAATGCATCATAAACTACTGCATTGTAGTAAGCATACCCCTTAGTACAGAATCATGCAGGAACTCATGGACCATATTATATGCTATGTTAGCTACATATTAGAACATCCTTTCTTCCATCATGTGTGTCTTTGTGCTCATTGAGTTAATTATTTTTTTCTTGCAAAGCTTTGGAAGAAAAGGTTTCTAATCAATCCTCGTAACTCATTTTCTTTAATCCAGAGGTTAACCTTGTTGCTTTTTTTATGCATTTTTCCAATGTCTTTTTGCAATGTAGTGGAAAGAACTGAACATAGTAATCTAATTGGGGGTCTGACCTTTTCCTAAACTGAAATATCTAGCAGAATATAGTATGCTGAGTGTATAAACTCCTCCTGCAACCCCTACCAGCCATCAGCACCCCCCCAAAAAATAAAAAAAATGTGTCGCTGATACTCTGTTTTCAAAATAATACAATTAGAGCTGTCCATTCTGTGCTTTTAGCTTTACATTTATCAAAGTGATATCTCCACGGGGTTCTGATAAGGTTCAGCACTGAAGCTCCACAGTAGGTTCAGATGCATGAGAACGGATGTGACAGTGGATGAAGAACTTCCAAAAACTTTCAAAACTATTATTTTCACATGAATTAAATAAGAAATCAGAATGGCAAGGAGAATATTAATGATTTTCTTTATCTAAACACAGTTTTGCTAGTGCTGTTGTTTTATGTTTGCTTGCTAGAAGGCAATTCAAAATCTTTGTACAGGCAGAAGGCACAGACTCTCATTTCTCCGCTCACAATTATGCCTGAACTCCCTTTAATTCAGTCTTTGGTTTCCAATAATGTGTTCTTCTTGTGAGCCTCTTGTCCCAAATTATAAGTAAATTATGCAGCAAATTTGGATTTTACATTATGAGTGGCATTTTAGAAAGGGCATCCAAGTGCACTCTGGGACATCAAGGGCAATTCATGCAGAAGCATTCTGGGGGCATCTAGGTTTCAGCCCAATTTTAGAAGAAAAGATGACCCCGATGTCAGCGCCCACGACAACATCCACTTTGATATCCTTACTATGAAATTGTGCGGTACGGATGTCCATCTCATGCAAGGTTGGATACAAGGATGACCATTGGTGCAGCAAAATGAAATATGAGCCCACATGCCCTGGCAGTATTTGTTGCCAGCATGGACATTATAGAGGAGATGACTGTTTCTCTGCATGTTTGGCTGACAAAACAAGCATTTTTACAATGCCTATTCATGCCTGGAGTAGGTATAAACTGTGATACAGCTCACGATCTCCAGAGCTTGCTGAAATCAGGCAGGGACATCCTCAGACATGCCTATATCATGCCCCCATTCTGCCTGGCAAGTCCTCGTACTGGGGACATCCATAGAATCAGCTTATAAATAGCTTTGGGGATATCTCTATGCTTTGGACATCTCTATTGCTGTTGTTAGACACCCAGAGCATGAATAGGGCATCTAATCTAGCCCCTTTTTTTTGCTTGTTGTTTACTGGATGTCCATTCTAGGGGAAACCTACTTCTATTTATTTATTTGTTTATTTATTTATTTATTTATATTTAGCACCACTTAAGTGATAACACAAGCATTAATGCATGTTAGTTACATGTTAGTGATATTGCGGAAGGGCTGTCGGGTAAGGTTTGTGTCCCTGCAGATGATACCAAAATCTGCAATAGAATAGACACCCAGGAAGGAGTAGATAACATGAGGAGGGATCTAAAGAAGCTTGAAGAATGGTTGAGAATTTGACAGCAGAGATGTAATGCTAAAAAATACAGGGTCATGCATCTGGGCTGCAAAAATCCAAGGGAGCGGTAAAGTAAAAAGGCTGAAGTACTTTTGTTCACAAAAGAAGAGTGGGACCTGGGCATGATTTATTTATATATTTATTTATTTAAATCACTTATATACCGCGCTTTTCAACATTAGTGCGGTTTACAAAGAACATGAGGTATTTTACGGTGGGGGTTAACACCGTATTACATATAACAGGTAGCTCAACTTGAGTAATAGTATTAACGACCCAATCTCTTATGCCCTAATACCTCCACATGTATATAGTTGTATCTGTTATGTACTGTCTTACGCTTTATAGACACTACATTGTTAGTTAATTGTTATTCACACTGCTCCAGTTTAAATATACTGTTTAGCTTACTAGACTTAGCTTTGTTTAATTTAAGATGTTCTATGTAAAATTTAAGATGTTCTATGTAAAACAAACCTCGCTTTGTTAATTTGTTGTTAATTGTACACCGCAACTGATCTCTGGAAGATGTGGTTTATAAATGAGTGTTAAATAAATAAATAAACGATTTACATTTGTAATTACAGTATTACTATTTACATTCGTAATAACAGAATGATATTCACACTTATATACAAATACGTGAGGAGGGGATGCGTGAGGTCGGGCTATGTTGCGAGTGGTGGGGTTGGTGTACATTCCTCCGGGTAGCATTTGAGGAAGAGATAGTGTTTCAATTCTCTCCTGAATTTAGTTAGATCCGGGATTGCTCGGATATCAGGTGGGAGAGCGTTCCAGCATCTGGGAGCACAGAGACTGAAAGCCCTGTTTATGGTTGTCTGAGCACTGTGGGTCATTGCTTTGGGGATTACCAAAGTGTTTATAGCAGTAGATCGTCTAGCTCTATTTGGGGGTGTAATGTGAGTGAGGTCCGCGAGCGAGGAGGGGGCGAGTCCATTGATGGTCTTGAATGTTAGTAGTAGGGTCTTAAAGGTGATTCTGCTGTGGATTGGGAGCCAGTGGAGACTTTTGAGAATGGGTGTTATATGGTCTCTCCTGAAGGTGCTATGTAGGACTCTGGCCGCAGCGTTCATGGCGAGCTGGAGTGGGCTCAGGGTGGATTGTGGGAGTCCTTGCAGGATAGTGTTGGCGTAGTTGAGATGTGGGATGGTTAGATCTTGGAAGATTGTTCTGAAATCAACTGGTTGCAGGAGGGGGCGAAGATGTTTGAGTGTCTTGATCTTATGGTACGTTGATTTTACCATGTTGATCACATGTGTCTTTATATCCAGTCTTTGATCCAATGTGACACCCAGGTAGCGAATTGAAGGTTTTGTTTGCAGTTCGATTTTTCCAATTTTTAGGCAGGTAGGAGGGGAAAAGTTGGGGTTTCAGGAGATGAACAGTACTTCCGTCTTTTTGTGTTGTATTCGAAGATTCTGGTTTAGAAGCCATTTTTCCACTGAGCTAAAACAGTTAGTTAGAGGTGTGATGTCAATTTGGTCAGTCCGGAATGGCATGTACATGAGAACGTCATCGGCATAAATCATGCATTCCATGTTGAATGATCTTATGAGGTCACAGATTGGCTGCATATAGATGTTGAACATCAAGGCTGAGAGGGAGGAGCATTGCGGAACGCCCTGTTTCTGGTGGAACAGTTTGGCGGTGGAGGACCCTGTCTGCACGTGTTGCCATCTATCGGACAGGTACGACTTACACCAGGTTAGTGCTAGGTCACAGATGCCCTTCTCTTTGAGCCGGCTCAGGAGGGTTTCGTGGCATACTGAGTCGAACGCTGCAGCTATATCCAGGAATATCAGGGCAACTCCCTGATGGATGTTATCTATTGTATAACGTATATTGTTGAAGAGGGTGGTGAGTAGCGTCTCCACACCATGGGATTCTCTGAATCCATGTTGGCAGTGGTCTAACGGAGAGGTATTGTTGATGTGTTGTTGAATCTGGTAAAGGACTTCTTTTTCAATTATCTTTGCTAGTAGTGGAATGCTGGCAATTGGTCTGTATGATTCTACTTTCTGGGGGTCCAATTTGTTGTTCTTTAGCAGGGGTCTGATGGATGTGTGCTTGAGATTCAGTGGGAAATAGCCTGATGTGAAGGATGCGTCAAGAAGTCTAGCAATGAATGGACTAAATTCTGTCCGTAGTTCCCTTATCCAGAAGGCAGGACAGGGGTCAGTCTGAGCGGTAGTGGTGTTGATTGTAGAGATTGTGTCGATGATTTTCTCATTGGATGGGATGGTGAACATTGCTAATGTCGCTGCTTTTGGTGGGTCCACGGTGCAAGAGGGTGGGCCAGTCTTGTCTGTCTGGCATAGTTTTGATTGCAGGAAGTCAGCGTAGTCTTTGGCGTGAATCTCGGGTGTTTGTTCAGAACCTGGTTCTTTAGTTAGGTTCTTGACGAGGTTAAATAGGTCGTATGGTTTTCGTAGTGAGCGCATGAGGGTGTCTGTGTGCGCTTGTCTCATTTTCTCAGTTATTGCATTGCGGTGTATGGATAGCTGGAGGTTATAGGCTACCTGGTTCTCTGTAGATCGTGAGCGTCTCCATCGCCTTTCGAGTTTTCTAAGTTTGATGAGAGAGGTCCGTATATCATCGAAGTACTATGGGGCGGGAGCTTTTTTCTTTGGGGCTTTCTTGTGGGCTGTACATAAGGCGATGGAACTCAGGCTGTCATTCCAGCTGGAGACTAGTGCATCTAGGCTGGTTGTCGTTATGCTGAAGAGGGGCTGTGTGTTGTGTAAGATGGATTCCTTGTTAAAAGGTTGGAACCTTTGTGGGGGTTTCTTATGATCTTAAGGTGTCCAAATAGGTAGAAAAGATGACGGCAAAAGCCAGAAGGATGATGCTTTGGTGCAAAGGGAGAGGAAGAAGGAGATGATAGTGCCTCTGTATAAGTCTTTGGTGAGAACTAATTTGGAATATTGTATGCAATTCTGGAGACCGCACCTTCAAAAGGATAAACAGGATGGAGTTGGTGCAGAGGATGGCTACCAAAATGGTCAGTGGATTTTGTCATAAGGCATATGTGGACAAAGGCAGGAGAGAGAAGATATGATGCAGACATTTAAAGGCTTCTGTGGCATGAATGCACAGGAGGAGACCCTCTTTCATAGAAACATAGAAGCATGTCAGCAGAAAAAGATCACATGGCACATCTAGTCTGCCTTTCCATATCAACTACAATGGTCCCCTTTTTTCCTTTAGAGATTTATTGTGTTTGTTCCATGATTTCTTGAATTCAGATAGAGGCCAGTTTAGATTGGGGGACTTCGAGATGGGCCAGATGTCCAAACACTGGACGTGCCCATGGACAGACCCCGATTCTGCTGAATGGGACATAGAACCAGATTCCTGGCTAGCCCTTCCCATGCTCCTGCTGTGCAATGCTGGAATGGCATGCAGGAGCACCAGAAGGCCCGACACCTTCCTGCTATACATGGGGACTTACCTCTTGCAGCCCTGTGACTCTGGCGGCCCTGTGTGCCCCGATCCCCGCTGCATATATGACTTATTCCATATCCCAGTTTTACCCGCAGGCCGCTAATCGGGTAGCTGTGGAATATGGCCACTACCCAGCCAGTTAGTGACTGTTGCCACCTCTGCACTACCCCAGGACACCCACAACATGCCCCAGTACTAAGTGCTTAGCATCTGGGCATTTAGGGGAGATAGTCTGGGATATTCAATGACATTAGTCTTGTTAGTGCAGTTGAATATCCTGTTCAGTGACATTTACATGGGTTACAGGTTCCACTGTTACAAAACTGATGTAACATATCTAACAGCTGTGATGTTTTCAGGATAACCACAAAGGAATATGCATTAGGGAGATTTGCATTCATATTCATTGTGGTTAATCTGAAAACCTGACTGGCTAGATGTGTCCCAAGGACAGAGTTGAGACCCCTGCTTAAGGAAAAGGGCTACTTTATTCTTGTTCAATATAACCTCCTTGTTCAAGCCATTCCTCCAGTTACCCAGGCTGGATAATCAGGGAATGCAAGTACTGGTTCCTGGTAAGCTTCCCAGAGCTAGGCCAAAGGTTTCTGCTGCCCCAGCCGTGCCGCTTCCCCCCCCCCCCCACTGAGCCGTACACCGAGCCACGCTACTGCCGATTATGGCCAGGGAAATTGAGGCTCAGCTTGGCGGCAGGCCATATGCTTCCGCACACATGGCCTGCCGCTTCTGACCCCCTCCGATATAGGTTTGGGGGTTCAGAAGTGGCAGGCCATGTGTGCCAAAGCACATGGCCTGCCGCCCAGAGAGATCCACCACTTTAGGTGGCTGCCTAGCCCGCCAAGTGGATAGGCTGGCCCTGAAGATTCTTAATTCCCTAAATTGCTTGGATATGATCTCTCACCCAAAAACACAATCACTAGTCTGGACGTGAGTAGTGTATTGTCTTATCTTTTAACACTGTACAGTTGCATATTCTTTTCTTGCTTCCTAGTGAAGACATTCCTACCTAGAGAAAGAAGAGATTGCACTTGTCCTTCTTTCTGAGGAAAGGTCTCACCCTCTGTCTGGTATTCTTCAGTCTCATGGCTGAAGAGTGACCCTGACAAAGAAAACCATTTCCTTATTATAGTGCAGGGCTCTTATCTTCTCTTCCTAGTCTGAGTGGGGGGATATTCAAAATCATTTACATGGTTTGTAAACCTGCGGGATTTTGAGCGGCACTAATATGGTGCCACTGAATATGGTGCTGCTGCCGCCACACGCCTGAATGCTAATTGTGCTGGGGTCATTCTGGGATAAAATCCATTGCTAACCTGGCAATGGTGATATTGAACCGCTGCCCACTTAGTGATATGTGGCAAAAGTCAGATGCAGAAAACCCTGATTTAACTTTCGCTGCAGAAGCTAACCGGGCAGCGGCTGAATATCACCGAATATCGTTGCTTCCAGCAATCCAGGCAGCCTGGATATTCAATGCTAGAGCCTGGATACAGCCCAGGCATTGACTATCTGGGCTTGAAGTTCAGTTCTGGTGGCTAGCCAATGTAGGAACGCTAGCCACCATTGCTGAATATTGGGTCTGGTATGTTTTGCATGAATGCAGCTGCTCAAAGCCATTTTGGACAGAGAAATTGAAGTTAAAAATACATTTTCTTTTTAATGTTTCTCTGAGATCCATGCTTAGGGAGTTATTTTAGAAGCCTTAATCGTGATTCCCACATAGAAAATCCAGCATTTACACAAAGAAATGGCACCCAGAAGTAAATAGCAATTTTAGAGCTAAATTTACATGTGGATGCCACTAATACATAGAAATTGCAAGGGGGCATGTCGGGGTCATGCTTTTTGTGTGTAATCTGGGCTGGTCAAAAATCCACATGTATATTCCTCATTTTTTAGAGGAAATGCATGTGTATGACCAAATTTGTCCAAGTCGCAATTTATAGGTATATACAGGAAGGATTAAAGTGGCTATCCTCCTTAATTCCCCATTGTTTATTTCTCCATCCAAATTGAAATAAAAAAGATAGCAGCCTCTGCAGTTTACTGGCAGCATGTAAACAAATAAGTTTGCAAAATGCTACCTTACATGTGTAAAATACAACTTTACTGGGTAAGTTAGCAAGTCGCCTCCCTTGATTTTTCCCACCTGTGGGTTTTTGAAATGGCTCCTCTGGCTCTTTGTGGACGTAGATCAATGTGCACGCCAATCATTTCTTACACATATTTTAGGGAAAACTCCATGCTCAACAGATCCTTTTCTAACATACCAATGGAATCTCCATCTATTATTTAAAATGTGCCTTTTAATGAACCCTACGCACTCTTCATGCTTCATTTAATAATCTGTGGGGTTGACTATTGGGGGGAGCATAGAAATGCATCTCTTTTACATTGCCTGGGAACTCCTGAGGCACCTCACGGGGATACTTCTTCAACTGTCCATCCCTATCTCTTGTATTTTTTACGGATGTGTAGCCCCTAGATCCAGGACCCTCTGATGACCCTGCCTAGGGTAATAATTGTGTAGTAGATAAGAATAAGGGGCTTCTGCTGATATTATTGAGAAGATGCCAGCTTATTTTACCTCCTTCTTCAGTTTATATTTTATTTGGGATAGATGTTAAAAGAGGCCATGTACCTCTTAAAGGGGTATGTTTACTAAAATCTTAGCATGAGGGACATGTCCCCATGCAGTTAGTACTGGTCCAGCAGCACTCCTGCACTAAGTCGCTTGCCATTGAGGTGGTGGTAAGTGTACCCATGCTAACTGAAACATTGACGGTGAGCGCATACTAAAGACACCCACCACATCCTCAATGTGCAGTCAACCCCCACACTCTGCCCAAACCCACCCTGTTTTCGCCTGAACCTACGCTAACCCTTAGCATGGTTTAGTAAAGCTGCCCCAAAATTAAACTCTGGCACAGTGGCTTTGAGATTTCATAGTGCCAAATAGTGCTGCAGAATATTCCTACATTCCAACCTAGACTCAACAGATAGGACCAGGACAGAGAAAAGGTGGAACATGGGTCTTCTGCCTAACTCTGAATAATCAGTAATATTCAGCTGCTATCCATATACAGGGGGGCCCAAAAAAAGTGAGAACATCTCGTAAATTAAAAGCTTAAATAGTTTACTTATTTACCTTTTTTAGCTACATAACATCTTTATTTCGACAATTTCTGGTCGCCATCTTTTTTTTTTTTTAAATTTGTCAATCGTTTACATTTTGAGTTTTTAAATAACTTATATGCTACAAAGATGTTCTCACTTTTTTTAGAACACAAGGAGCAAGAGATGTGTGATGGTCACAGGAATCTTTATTAGATAGTCCCCAACGCGTTTCGGCGAACGCCTTCTTAAGTGGGTATGCAGCTTTTAAAATAAAATAAAATCAATTGAAATAAACTCCAATGATAAGAACATTGTACATTTAAATATGATATACAGTATAGCAAAAAGAAAATATCCAACATATAAAATGGTATCACTGTACAAAATATAATTGAAAAAACATAATTGTAAAAATAATTGAAAGAAGGAAGAACGTAGGGCAGAGGAACACATATAGATACAACATGTGGAAAGATATAAATTGTTCGAAAAACACCATAAAGGTACTCACTGGAGCACCCTGTGATGAATCGCACGTAGAGGAAATCCTTTATGTATGTCTAAAACTGTGAGGTGACAAAGCAAAATTTTATGATTAAAAGGTGCCTTGTACAATCTGCTAACCATTATGTAATTGTTTTATATTACAAAATATCGTGAAAGGAGGTGCAAAACTTAGAAGCTTAGAAATAGACCCAGGGTGTCCTGGGTTGTACATGATAATACATCAACCTGAAAAGTACCTAGGAGAGCACCTAGTAAAGTTATAATAAACAGTAAAATGAAAATGAAAATAAAAACTAGTTATCCAATCTTGTATTATATAATATAATTAATCTTCGGTAGCTCTTATACATGGTCACATATCCAAACTAACGGCAAAAAACAAATGGCAAACCTATAAAACTAATGAATTAAAACCTTATTGGTGGGCACACAATATTACAAATATTAAAAATACCTTTGTTAGACAATATATATAATTTATAAATGAAGAATAAGTAAATAAAATGAACTGTATTTGTTACAAAATGTTGTGTTGCATAATTAGTCTATCCATATACACTGAAAGAAATTATTAAATGTACCACTCAGTAAAGTGTGTATAATCAATGATAGATAGTATAAAACAGTAGAGAAAATACTTAAAAAAGAATTACAACTTCAGTAGTATGCTACTCAAAGTACCTAATGTAAACTGTGAAGATCAACCCTACCTATAACCGTGGCACGGCGGACACGGTGCACCTCCCCCTGCTCACCCCCCCAACCCGCAATAACTCACAGCACATCATTTATTGGCATAACACCGGTCGCAGCTTTATTAACTTTAACAAACTTCAACCAAAATTCCAAACAATACAATCCCGCCTCTACCACAACAGTAATGACTCACCAGCCATGTGGGTAGCAAAGTGAGGTCAACGCTGTTGCCACCGCAGCGAGGCTACTGCTCATCCTACCACCCCTTTCTCCGGCTTCGCCATATTACTAGCAAAAGCCTCACCGGGGTTATCTGGGTCAGGGGTACCCCACCCCTGCCCAACTAATAGCTATGGCTCCGGACCCCGGAAACCTCCGGGATCCCGCCACCCCCCACCCCCCCAAGCTGCAACAACCCCGACCCAACCCCACAAAATGGTAACAGGCGGGAGGGGGGGGGACATCCGCAGCCTCCTGCCCCGTGTGCCGAATGCACGCCCGGCAGGCTCCGCTTCCACATCCCCCTCTCCCCCTCCCACCGCCAGACCCGATTGGCTCCCGCCGCTGCCACTCTGCCGAGGGAGCCAATCCATTTAAACGACGCCACCTGGCCTCGCGGCAATCCTTCGGCCCCCGCGGCCCGACGGGGGGGGAGCCACGCGCCGCCGGCCCGGTTACCAACGGCCGGCCAGGTACGTGGCCCTGGGGCCTTCTTCATTATCATAAATCAGATAACTAAACACACTTTACTGAGTGGTAATTATATAATACAAGATTCGATAACTAGTTTTTTATTTTCATTTTCATTTTAGTATTTATTATAACTTTACTAGGTGCTCCCCTAGGTACTAGTACTTTTCAGGTTGATGTATTATCATGTACAGCCCAGGACACCCTGGGTCTATTTCTAAGCTTTTAAGTTTTGCACCTCCTTTCGTGATATTTTGTAATATAAAACAATTACATAATGGGTAGTAGTGGCAACAGATTGTACAAGGCACCTTTTAATCATAAAATTTTACTTTGTCACCTCACAGTTTAAGCCATACATATAAAGGATTTCCTCTACGTGTGATTCATCACAGGGTGCTCCAGTGAGTACCTGTATGGTGTTTTTTGAACAATTTATATCTTTCCACATGTTATATCTATATGTGTTCCTCTGCCCTACGTTCTTTCTTCTTTCAATTATTTTACAATTATGTTTTTTCAATTATATTTTGTACAATGATGCCATTTTATAAGTTGGATATTCTCTTTTCACTATATTGTATATCATATTTAAATGTACAATGTCCTTATCATTGGAGTTTATTTCACTTTATTTTATTTTATTTTTAAAGCTGCCTACCCCCTGTAGAAGGTGTTCGCCGAAACGCGTTGGGGACTATCTAATAAAGATTCCTGTGACCATCACACGTCTCTTGCTCCTTGTGTTCCATTGGCTTCTACTGCAAGAGCGGCTTGCTCTTCCTTGTGTCTACTCACTTTTTTTTTGGCCACCCTGTAGATAAGTGATTTAAGGTAGGCCAGGAAAAAGGCTATCCTAAATTAAATTTCATAGCTATGCAGGTACTAGCTGAATATAGGCACTATCCATAAAGTGACTATGGTCACTGCTCTCCATGTACATTCAGTGACACTTGCTATCTAGATAGTAATGCTGAATATATGTTGATAATTTAAACACTACAGATTTCATTTGAATACTGGCCTGTTACTGTATGCAGTTCACAAGTCATTTTAAGTATCTAGCCCTTTGTAAACTGCTGTGCCAAAGATAAGGACCAGGTATGATTTCCTGCTAGCACTGGTTTTGCTGAATAAGTATTTTAAGCTTCTGATATAAGAGAATGGTAAGTTTTGCTTTTTTAAATTTGCTCTTTTTAATGAGCTGAAGAGTAGCATTGGATGCTGTTTTGCCTTGAGCTCTGTTGCTGGTGGCCAGTGGTATCTGCAATGCTTGATCTATATTTATCAAAAGAGATGAAAGAAAAATAGGAAATTAGTGGAATCACCAATAAACTGATGAGAGACAGGAAACACATGCAAGTAATTTTATATAACCTGAATTTTTCATGTGGAAGTATAGCAGCTCATATACAGCTTATGCTTCATATGGAGATATTCTGCCTGTGCTTGATGGCCTGCTGAAGCTTTTGGGTATCTATAGCCTTTAACAACAGCGTGCATGTACTGTCTATTGTATATAAAAGGATAGTCTTTCAGCAGCTATTCTATGGCCGCCTGTACTGGTGGAAGCCACAAAATTATACCAGATAGCCTCACAATTATAGGATTCCATTCACAGAGAGAAGATGTCTCATTTAAATTCTTTAAACAAAAACCACAATGGGTCGGGCATTTAGAAGTTGTTTTTAAATAACAAATTACTCTTTCAGTCATAATCAAAGGTAAAATGTTTTTTGGCATAGAAACAGAGGAGGTTTGAAGAATAGAGAGGCTGCCCAAACTAATGGAACAATAGTTTAAACCTTTTTTTTTTCTATGTGTCGTCAAGTCAATGCTGACTCCTGGTGACCAAGCAGCTCCTGGGTTTTCTTGGCAAGGTTTGACAGGAACTAGATTGCCAGGCCTTTTCTTCCGAGGCAATGGAGGGTAAAGTGACTTGCCCAAGGTCTGCCAGTGGGAATCAAACCCTGGTCTCTTGGGTACTAGGCTGTTGCTTTAACTCAGTGGTTCTCAACCCAATCCTCTGGGGCCTCCAGGCCAGTCAGGCTATTGTGATATCCACAATGAAGATGCATGAGATAGATCTGCATACAATGGAATCAGTGCATGCAGATCTATCTCATGCATATTCATTGTGGATATCGCAAAAGCCTGACTGGCCTGGGGGTCACAGAGGTCTGGGTTGAGAACCACTGCTCTTACCATTAGGGTACTCCTGCACTTTGGGAAAATGTTCTATAGACAGATGTAACCAAACTTGAGCTCTTAATGCAGACCAGCGATACATTTACAAATAAAGAAATGAAGCTTATAAGGAAAATAACCACCCTTCCTACAGTTAAATATGGTAAAGGTTCCATAATGTTGTGAGGCTGTTTTGCTGCCTCAGGAACTGGAGGCCTGGACTGCATTAAAGGAATCATGACGTCCGAGGACTACCGAGGTATTTTGGAATGAAATGTACTACCTGGTTACAGAAAGCTATGTCTGGATCGAAGGTCATGGGTCTTCCAGCAGGAAAATGACCTAAAACATACATCCAAAAATACAAAAAAAATAGTTAGAAAAGGACAAATTAACTGTTTTAAACTGGCCAGCAATGAGTCCCAATCTCAAGCTGATCGAGAACCTTTAGAAAGAGCTGAAATCTGTCATTCCTGGAACATTCAGGAGCTGGAACAAATCGCAGTTGAAGAGTGGGAGAAAATATCAGCAGACAGATGTACAAAACGTTTGGAGACTGTCATCACTGCAAAGGGTTGTGCAACCAAATATTAGCGAAGGAAGACATTAATCCTGTCCAGGTCATATTTAGGGGTTTTTTTTCTCAGAAATTACTACATCTAAGTTGCACAGACATCTTTTTTTTGTATATCTTTGAATATATTATTATAATATTATGATGACATAGAGTTGGAATATTTCCAATTATTTCTCAAAATATTGTTCAAAACATGCCTAAAATGCAAGTGTGCCAATAATGTTGACCCCAACTGTACAGAAATGGCACTGTCCAAACTCTCCAGTGATTTGTTCTTCATCCAAGGGCCTTTATTCAAACCTCATCCTTCTTGACCTTTCTGTTATTTTTGACACTGTTGATGGCCACCTTCTCCGTGATAGCCTGTTCTCGCTTGGATTTAGGGCTATGTTATGTCCTGGTTTTCTTTTCTTTTTTTGAAACTTTTATTTTCATTTTGCAACAAACAAAGAAACAACACACCAAAAAAGACAAAACAAGTATACAATAAGGAAAAGTAAACCCATTACCCCCCACCCCGGTGCTTCTTCTCTACCCGTTTGAATCAGCATGTGAGCGCTTCCAGTTAACAGTGATTATACATCAAACAAACAAAAAAAATATCCATAATACAGCATGATCATGAGACAGAGATATATACAAAGTTAGACAGTCAGATGAGAGCATTTAGCAAAATGTACATATTCATTGAACATCTTCCATTAAGACCAATAAGAAGGAGTCTGAACGGAGGAAGCACACAGACGAGGTATTTGTTCATATTTACTGTAGAGACAGGCATGATTCCACCATTCATTGAGGCTCAGATGGGAACTAATTTCCCAGTATTACTCAATGAAGGAAACAGCAATGCCAAGCATAAAGTTCAAAAGGAGATAAGCCATTTCTTGGGAGAGAGGGGATCCCCGCAACTGGGCGAAGTCCCACTATCCTCCGAGAAAGGGACTCCTGAGAGTGCAATATAGACTAAATACGACCCCAGACCCGACGCCAGTTATACTGTAGTGCGGGATATTCATGCATAACATGAAATGAAGTAATAAACCAATGGCCACAGGACGTGTCCAGCAACCATTACCCTGAGTAGTGTTCCATATGTCTAAACTGTGAGGAGTGTAAAAAACACCGGTGGGCTAGAAAGAAGAGGGTCTGAGTGAGTGAGGCGGGTCGGAAACCCGTGTCCCTCTGCTCCAGGTAAGGCTCCATTGCTCCGAGGTTAAAGTCACATGCAATTCTCTCTCCCATACTTTCTGCGCTATAGAGGTATCTCTAGTGATAGCATTACATAAGGTTTAGTAAAATTGGATGCTACACCCGGTAAACTACCGAGAGATCGGAAGTTTCCAATCAACCTTATGCAGAGAGTGCCGATGGCGGGAGTACTCTAGTGCTCTGAATGCAATGCTGAAGTTACACTGACCAGAGTCGGGAGTCGAAAGGTTGCATAGGAATATTAAAGGCACCTAAAGTGTCGAAAAACATTGGTGGATAGTGGGAGTCTAATGGGAGAGTCATACCAGGGAGTAAGGTAAGAGGAATCGGTGAGCAAAGGCCCGCTACTATATCTAGCCACACAGGTCTGCTCGGTACTGGAGCTTCCAACCAACAAGCACCTTGTTTGAGAAGAAAAGATTGAGGGAGCACTTGAATAAAATCGCCACCAAGTATTAATGGAGCATTAGCGGAGGCCGAGGCCAACTGCGCAAAACTTGCATAGTGAGCAGGGTTGTCCACATTCGGGACATAGTGCAAATACACGTGAATTCACTATCTCCAACCTCAAGGTGTACACGGGCCCATCTACCCTCCATGTCAGCGCTAATATCAGGTACAGTAGCGTGCAAAAACTTCTTGACCAGAATGACTATCCCGTACCATTTGGAAACGGTGGGAGAGTAGGCAGCTACCATGTGAGGCCTAGCATTGAGTTTCAGTGTTTCAGCAGAGTGTAATGCGTTTCCTGAAGAAACACCTAATCAACGTGCTCGTGGCTAAGATAGCTAAGGATTTTCTTTCTGCTGAGTGGACCAGCAATGCCTTGTACGATGAATAATAAGATTTTACATGAGGCCATTCAGAAAAGTTAAAATTCTGAGCATGATAGCACACATAATTTCACTGTGTCCCTCAAACTGACTGTATCTGGCTGTACACATGACATAGGAAAATAAGCTAATATAATACAATGAAGCGCCCCACATTAACAAAGATAACCGCAGTACGGTAGAGGAGAAGCAAAACCCCAAAATTACTGGCGACCATGTGTCTGCGGGGAGAAACCCCAGAGAAGGCCGAAATTGAAAAAACATATAACCTGTAGGACTGTGCGTGCTCCGAATCCGACCGAGGCACACATCATGAAGGGATAGGAGACCAAAGACAAAAGTCATACAGAGAAAGAAAGAAAGTCCAGGCTATTTCTGTGCTGGGCTATGACCGCCGCATCGGGCCCTTCAAAATGGCGGACAGAGCCGGCAGATAAGAGTCCAAAATTTGGGATTAGCGCATCTGTTCTGCTTCTTTGGAGTCCAAAAATGTTGATAATAGATCAGGATCCTCGAACGTCCTGGTCTGGTTATGGAGAGTCACTCGGAGCTTCGCTGGATACAACAGGCCAAAGCGAGCCTGTAGCTGTTGAAGTCGAGGGCGAAGAGCAAGGAGTTTCTTCCGACGGTCAACGGTAGGCTTTGCCAAATCAGGAAAGAAGGAGACCTTACGACCTTCATATTCCAAATGATGATTCGCTCGGGCAGCATGTAAAATTTGTTCCACTTGTTGATATCGTAGCAAGCTAAAGATAATAGGCCGGGGGGTCGTGCGGTTGAGCGCCATGCGGGCAGGAACACGGTGTGCTCGATCGATTTCCAGTTCTCTGTGAAAAGTAATCTTCAGCAAGGAGGGAAGAGTTTTGAGCAAGAATTCTCTTATATCTCCTGCTTCCACTCCCTCCGGCATTCCAAGGAGCCTCACATTGTTGCGACGGGCGCGATTATTGCTATCTTCCAACTCCTTTTGAAGATTCTGTATCTGGCGCTCAGCCACGTCCAGTTTGCCCAAGCGCACCTCGTGCGAGTCGAGGACCCCCGCCATATTGTCCTGCCGTAATGAAAGACCTTCAAGTCGGTCTTGGAGCACTCCAAAGTCTTCTCGCATGGCTCGAAGCGCTTCTCCATTAGACTGCACCAATTCCTTCACGCCGCGTATTTCCTCCAAAATCTCCAGGTGCATTGCGGGGTTTTCACGAAATGGAACCATCTTCTGCGGGGAGGATACCTCCGTTTTGGAGCGTTTTCCGTGAGAAGAAGAAGGAGACCCGAAGTCCAAGCGCGCTGGTTTGTGGGCCGCCATCCCCCCCGAGGTGCCCCGGTCAGCTCGGAGCAAAATAGTAAATTTATATAGGTATTAAGTCAGGATTCTGAGTAGGCCTCTCGGGAGCTTCAACGCAAAGCGTCCTACCCGCTGGACATCAGGCTCCGCCCCCTCCCATGTCCTGGTTTTCTTCTTATTTATCCTTTCACACTATTAGTGTATGTTCTGGTGGATCCTCTTCTACTGCCATTCTGCTTTTCTGTCTTGGAACCTCTCCCTTTCTCTCTCTACACTCAGTCCATTGGTGCGCTTATTTCCTCCCGTGGTTTTCAGTACCATCTTTACGCTGATGACTCTCAGAACTACCTCTGCACCTAAAATCTCTGCAGGAATCCAAGCCTGTATCTCTGCCTGCCTATCTGACATTGCTGCTTGGATATTCCACTGCCAAAACCAAGCTCCTTATATTTCCCCCTAAACACATTCCCTCTCTTTCTCCTTTCTCTATTTCTGTGGATAAGACTGTAAGCCTCCCTGTTTCCTCAGCTAGCAAAATTGAGGCCATTTTTGACTCTGCTCTCTCTTTCTCCACACACATTCAACAGATAGCTTAAACCTGTCGTTTCTTGCTCTACAACATCAATACATTTTCTGCCACGCTTATCCACACTTTAGCCACCTCCCATCTAGACTATGCAATTGTTCCTCACTGGTCTCCCTCTGCATCATCTCTCTTCCTTTCAACCTGCAAGGCTACTCTTCCATCGATGCCACTATGCTCATATACGCCTTTCTTCTCAAGTTACCTCATTGGCTTCGTCTCCATTTCCTCATCCAGTTCAAACTTCTCCTAATGACCTGAAGTGCATTTATCCTGCTGCTCTTTACTATCTCTCCCTATGCTCTTCCTTGGGAACACCGCTCTTCTGGCAGATCCCTTTTATCTGTGTCCTTCTCTGCCACTGCCAACTCCAGACTTCGTTCATTCCACCTTGCTGCTCCACATGCCTGGAACAAACTACCTGAGTCAGTACATCAGGCTCTTTCTCCGGCCCTATTCAAATCTTGGCTTCACTACCTATGTGCATCTTTATCATTTACTTAGATCTGTCCTAGTTCCTAGTTGTGTTGTTTGTCATGATTAGACTGTAAGTTCTACAGAGCAGAGACTGTCTCTTATATTTATATGTACAGCCCTGCATATTGTGGCGGTGCGCCCCCACTAGGCGGCTGCCTAGTGAAAGCGGCGGGCCATCTTGTATCTTGTATGTTGCTTAAGCTTCAGGGCTAAGACCTCTGAATGTGTAGTTGCGTGCAAAAAGCCGTCCAAGTGGTATTTTTGGCCAACACAGGAAAATTTATTAAATTTTTCATTTTAAATTTCAGCTTTGCAAACAGACCTTTGTAGAAGGCTCCAACCACAACAGAAAAAAGGATGTTCTCTCCAAATAAACGTTTTTTACAAAAAGTGTATTTCAGCAGTGTTATCAATGAGCAGTTTCTTCCAGCTCTTTAACAAAATAATTTCTTCTTCCAGAAACAAACATAATTGAACTAGTATTTAACAGCAGAGTCCAGCAAACCTTTTTAACTTCCCTTAGCTGCTTCAGGTTTTAACTTTAAAACACTTCTCTTCTTGTCAGCACAGAAACTAAAACTGCTGTGTTTAAACTTTCACTCAGCACAAGTGTTCTTGTAGCTTTAACCATGAGATTTCCTTCTCTCTCTAAAGCTTCTTAGCTACAATAATCAGGATAACTGTTTCCTGGGTTTCCTTCCTATTAAACCCTTAGCTTTCCTCAGTCAGAAATTATGCACAAAGAATATTCCATTTGGGAGTCTGTGGAGTCAGGTTCCTCTCCACAGAATTCCACCTCCATGTCTTCCTCTGCATTACATGACTGTGGGGCTTGGACAAGTTCAGTGATTTCAAGTTTTACTTCCTTTAGAAGCTTGAACAGTCTTTCCCACTGAACTTCCCTTCTTCTCCCCGGGATTATATTAGTGTTCTCAGACTTCTTTCCCTTTAGTAAAACATTTAAAGGCTTTGTTTGCTTTACCTTATCTGTAAAAGCATTCTTCCTGGCATGCGTCCCATAAGGTACAGCTTCTTCCTCAGAATCGGGTGTACTTATTTCTGAGTCAGAGTCACACACATTTACTCCCTCAAACATTCCCCTCCTACCTGTGAGCTTTACTGTAGACCTTTTCCAGCAAGGGCATCTCCTAGGAGAAGCGTCCTCTGAATGAGAGCTGCCTGGGGGATCACTGCAGTGTTTGTTTCTAGCCCTTCTAGGCTCTCCAAGCCTGAAGACTTGTTCCTCTTCAGATGGAGCTGAGACCTCCTGCTCCAGCTTCCTCACAGCTAGCCTTCTCGCTTCCTCTCTCCTGGAAGGAGTGCAATTAGCCTGGATTCTGGCTCTTTCCCGACTGCCGTCTTTCAAGCTGTTCCCGTGTCTTGCTTCTCTCCTGCCGGTCTTGCTGACGCTTCCTGCTCTCTCTGTTTGCCTGTGCTTAAATGTTTGCAAGCATGTTCTCTCTCCTGGCCCCACCCACAGGTGTCTCCTATCACTTCCTATAGTTGCCCTGGAGTCTGGGTGTGGCCTCAGCCTAGCTTTGCAAGTGTGGGTTTTTCAACTGCTTTCATTTTGGAACATGTGCTTAGGTGAGCCCATCCCCCTTATGGAAGAAAAAGTTTATTTTTTCTTTTTTTCCCAGGGCTGTGCTGCACCCTCCTTACCACAATATGCTTTATAGTTTTATACAAATAAATAGTAGCAGTAATATTAGGTTTTTTTGCTATATTTAATCCTTCAGCACAATTATTTTTGATATAATGGAGTTTATTTAGTATTCAGCTAGGCTTATATATCACTTTTCTACAAAGCAGTGTACATTCAGGTATTGTACATATATATTTCCTTTGACCCCAAAGGGCTCACAATCTATGTATTTTTTTTAATCTGAGGCCGCAGAGGGTTAAGTGGTTTGTCCAAGGCCACTAGGAGCACCTGGAAGACTAGAAGCCTCAGCCCTTTTGACTCAAGGTTGCTATACTCTAGTATGATTTGAATCCCTGGCTCTTTGGCTTGAGGTAACCTATCCCAACCATTAGGCCACTCCTTCTCAGGATCACATTTGAAATGATGGTAGCACCATTAGCAACCAGGATCTAGATATGAAGATACATATATTTAGGAATCAAAGTGGGCAGCTAAGATTAAAGTATGCAATGGATTCCTGGATGGAGTTTTTAATGTATGCTTTTGCCCTGCCGCCACCACTTTTTGTTCTCTCAGCAGCAGCAGGACAATAGCAGGCAGCCGAAATGCGCCCCCTAAGAGTTTGTATGGGTCTTTCTGCAGGTCTGGTACCTCCCTCCTCTGACGCAACATCAGAGCAGGGAGGGATCAGATCTGCTTAAAATATCAAGAAAATATCAAAATAAACGGAACCATCAAATTCCTCAACAAATAGGGGTGTCCTACATGGAGTGGTGGGTTCACACCTGGGCAAAGACATGGGGAGGGGTGGCCTGCATGGAGCGGCAGGTGTACCTACTCTTGACATTGTGCTGGGCAGACTAGTTGGACCATACTGGTCTTTATCTGCCATCATTTACTATGCTACTATGTTACTATGAGGTCTTCTCTGTCTCTGCTGCTGCCGGCAACTTGCACACCAGGCACACGCGCCCTCCCCTCCTCCCCATACTCCATCCAGCTGATGCTTGCTCTTGCCTGGCTGCTGGCGCTGTCATGGAGGAAACAGAGGGCGGCAGCAGCAGGACAAGAGCAGGCAGTGTCTGGACAGAGGTTGTAGTAGGAGAAGGAGGAGGGGCACACGCCCGATGTGAAAGTCACACAGGGTGCGATTCTGGCTCGATATGGCCCTGTCCTTGATATCACCCCTTAATCTCCAAATCCTAATTTTCCCTTTGCAAATTAAAAGGAGGCAGAGAAGGAGCACTTTGTAGTTAAGTAACAACATCTGCATGTCTTGCTTTGCAAGATCACTCAGATACACGTGTAAATGCCGACATTATGCAATGCCAGTACCCACCCTGTATGTTGCTAGGTTTCTCCACAATTTTTCCCACGTGTAAATTTGTAAAATGGTGCCTCCTGCTCCATGTGAATGTCAATCCTTGTGTATTTCTGCACTTCCCTATTTATATTTTAGAAACAGCACCACCTAGAAATTTATGATAGGCAAGATATAAATACATTTTAATTTAAAAATGTTTAAATCAAATGTTTTAATTATTGTAAATCATGATTGATTTTTCACATTAAGAACTAGGAATGTGCAAGCAGAATAATTCATTTTGCTTAGTTCCCTGTGTCATCTGTAAGCCTTTTTGTTTTGTTTCGTTTTGGTTTTATAATTTTTTTTGTTCATTCAGTTTTTATAAATTTTCACTTCAAGGCAATTTTGTTAAGAGATGGCTGTGGTGGTTGCCCACTCCCCCCCCCCCCCAAAAAAAAAAAACAGCTGAAAGACTGCTAGAGGTTTCCAGAGAAATTTAAAATAAACACAGATTGTTTCTTTTTCTACTCTTCACACTACTTGGCATCAAGCTACTGACCTTTGGGTTAGAAAACAGTAGTCTCCCATGATAAGCTATTAGGTCTAGCCAGCCTGCTCTTCTTAACTGTGTGTGATGGTCACTAATTGGATAAGCAGGATCTGGACTAAGCATAGTAAATGTCTCTGATAGTATACTTAGACATGGTTTCACAGAATTTCTGGCATGAGAACATGGCAAAATACAATTCTTTGAAATGAGCCTCTACAGCAGAAGTCAATAGATTCATAAGGCAAAAAATCCAGGAAGGGGTTTCCACAGAGCTCAAGTAGAATCAAGCTTTGGGTGAATTAGAAAACAGGAATGAAGATAACCAGACTCAGTTAAGGGCAGGAAGCAGGCTGGCTAGAGCCAGTCCCCTTAGAAACATGATTCTTTCTGCCAGATGTCTTTCTTCCAATGCAAGGGGCACCGATCTTATTTATTTATTTAACAAGTTTTATATACCGTCTTTCTACCAGTCAAGACGGTTTACAGAGAACATAACAGTCAGTATTTTTCAACCTTTTACATGGAACAATATAACAATGATTATATATGTAAGTGAACATAACTAATTACAATGATCGATCGAAGATCAACTATTTACACAATAAAGGTACAATTATTTATATGTGAATTTACAGTGGGCCATATGAATAGTAAATGGGTGTTGCAGAAGGGGTAGGAGGGAGGTGTAGTGGTTCAAGCTAAGGTGGAAGGGAGAAATGTTCAATGAAAAGGTGGGTTTTTAACTTTTTGTGGAACTCAGCATGGGAGGAGCAGTTCCGAAGTTCATGAGGAAGGGTGTTCCAAAGGGATGGGGCATAGAGGGAGAAGGCCCTGTTACTTGTAGATTGTTTGCAGAGAATATTTTTTAGAGGGATGACCAGTAAGTTTTTGGTGATAGAACGGTGTGTTCTGTTACAATTGGATGAGGGAAGGAGAGGGGAGATGCACAGAGCAGACTCATAGGATAATATTTTATGTATCAAGGTGAGGACCTTGAATTTAGCTCTGTATTGGATGGGGAGCCAGTGGAGATCATAAAGGACAGGTGTGATGTGGGAGCATCTGGGGTGGTTGGTTATGAGTCGAGCAATAGTATTTTGAGAAAGTTGGAGTGGTTGGATAGAAATCTTAGGGAGGCCAAGGTAGATAAGGTTGCAGTAATCAAGAAAAGGTATAGTGAGGGCTTGACAGACCGTACGAAAGGAGTTAGGACTTAGAAGGGGTTTAAGGTTCCGGAGGGTACGGAGCTTTACGTATATTATATTAGTGGTTCTCTTTATATGGTCAGTGAATGAAAGGTTCTGATCCAGGATAATACCAAGATATTTAATGTTAGATCGCTAATAGTAAGGGTGGTTGGAGGGCTTTATGTGGGATTGGAGAAAACCTGGAGAACCTCAGTCTTGGATTGATTAATCAAGAGGTTATGTTGGGAAAGCCAGGTTTTCAGGCTAGTCAGGCATTCGGATAGTTTAGAGAAGTTGGGATTGGAAAGGTTAAAAGGGGTGAAGCACATCATGTCATCAGCATATAGTTGATACTGAATGTCATAGTTCTGGAAGATCTTGCATACCGGTTGGAGGAAGATGTTAAATAATAGAGCAGAGAGACTGGATCCTTGGGGTACACCTTGTTTTAAGATGAATGGGAGGGAGGTGTCACTTCCAATACGAACCTGTTGGGTTCTGTTATCTAGGTACGAATGGAACCAGTTCAGAGTTGTGTCTCTGAGCCCAATTTCATGAAGTCTGCTTAGGAGTAGATGGTGAGGGAGGGAGTCAAAAGCAGCTGATAGATCAAGGAATATGAGAAGACATCCTTGAGAGGGGTTCTGGATGTGGAGGTATAAGGAGTCTAGTAGGGAAGTAAGAAGGGTTTCGACTCCATGGTTCCTTTTGAAACCATGCTGGAATAGGTCGAGGGGGGAGTGTTCGTCAATATAGTTCTGGAGTTGGGTTTGGACCAGTTTTCCGGTTATCTTAGCTAGGAATGGAATACTAGAGATGGGTCTGTAAGATGTGGGAGAAGATGGGTCAAGTTTTGTTCCTTTTAAAATGGGACGGATAGTGGCATTCTTAAGAGGTGGTGGTACCAAGCCAGTCTGGAGGGATGATTGAACAATATGCATAATGTACGGACTTAGGAAGCTTCTAGTAGTTTTGATCCAGGGTACGGGGCAAGGGTCAAGGGCAGATGTAGAAGCATTTAAGTCCTTTATTACATTAGTTACATTTTCTAAAGTGAGAGGCCCAAATTCTCCCCAGGAGTTTTGGGGGGTAGACTAGAGTGGTTGGGAGTTGTAGTGAATGGGGGGTTGGTAGTTAGTAGAAAGAGGAGGGTGGAATTTGGAAATGAGGTGGTTGGCAAAGGCCTGTGCAGTTATTTTTGGAAGCTGGTCTTGATGCAGGGGCTCATTAATTAAGGATTTGGTAATAGAGAATAGCTCTCTAGGTTTGTTAAGTGAACGTTGAATAATATTTTCATTGTATTCTCATTTATGGTTGAGGGTTTCAGTGCAGTAAGTTCTGAGTTTAGCTAAATAGGAAGTGAGTGCGTTTGTATCTTTAGAGCGTCTCCATTTGCATTCGAGACGTCTAAGTTCTCTTTTGAGAGTTCTTAGGTGTGTGGAGAACCAGGGTGCTCTTCTAATGATCTTTTGAGGATGTTTATTAGGTGGGAGTAGAGAAGTTTCAGAAAGGGTCTCATTCCATTTAGAAATAAGAGTCTCTTGGCTATAGCTTTTATCAAATAAGAGGTAAAGAGATGGGATTGTTTGCTCTAGGAAGGTGGCCGCGTTGAAAGCTTGAACCTACGGGTATGTTGAGCCAGGATGGGAAGTTGATTTTTGTGGGTGGGGTAAGGGAGGGAGAAGAGGATGAGAGTATGATCAGACCAGGGTACTGGTTGAATGGTGTGTGTAACCTGATCAATGGAGAGAGAGTGTTGAGGAATAAATATAAGGTCAAGAATGTTTCCTTTGGAGTGCGTAGGGTGTTCCAGTATTTGGGAGAAGTTGAGGGCATTCATTGCTTGGAGGAAAGATGAGGACTGTATTGGAGATGTGGCATTTAGATTTAGATCGCCTAAAATTATGAGGGGGCGAGAGGCAGATTGGGGGGAGCAGGCTGTGTCTAGGATTGTTGAGAGATCAGAAGGGTCGGATTGAGGAGCCCAATATATGAGGTGCAGGGAGAGCGAGGAGTTGGAGACAGTAATGGAGTCCATACCTTTGGTAGAGGTGGATTCTGTAGTGGAGGGTTGTAGGTTAGATTTGGATATGATGGCTACACCTCCCCCTCTGCTATGTGTTCTGTTGCATATGTTGATTGAATATGCATTGGGGCATAAATGGTTTATTAGGACCGACGATACTAGGGGAAAACCCCAGAATTTTGTTTTTTTTTTAATGTCATGCTCAATTTGAAAACTATTATGAAACACAGAGGAATTGTTGTTGAAATTCCCCATATCATTTCAAATGAATGCATATTTATTTACCTATCTGTCTATTTTTATATACCACTCTCTTTAAGTCAGTGGCTTACAGGTAACATTAAATAGTTATACAGTTACATAGAATGCATTAAAACAAGTTATGTTATCAGAGGGATCTAATTGGTGGAGGGGAATGAAGCATGCAAATTAACATAAATCTAATATGAGACTGTACAGGTAGTTGCATGAAAGCTTGTTGATTTGGACTCTGACTGGGGCTATGTTACATTTCTGAAGTGTTGCTTTCATAGGTGAGCATTTAGTTCCTTGCGAAAGCTTGTGAAGTCCGTTAAGCACAATTAGTCCTCATGGTAATAATGAAGAACCAGATTGACTCTCACTGATTTAAATAAGAGCGGGGAGAGTAGTCAGCAGACCGGAAATAGGAAGAGCTTGAAGATGTCTAGAGCTGACAGCTGGCACAGAAAAGACAGATGGTAGAAGAAAAATGAACTAAAGTGAGAAAAATGGTCGGAAAAAGAAAAAATTGAAGTAGATAAGTAAATTCATGAAGCAAAACTAAAAATTGTATATAGTTCAAAACAACACTGTATCAGAAGGGAAAGTCGTAATGGAAAAAGTGCTGTGATTGATAGATTTTAAACACAAAGGGTGGGGAAGGAATGTTTAATATATACATCACGGGTTATTTACTCTCAAAGCAGGAAGCAAAGAGGAATCGCTCCTCCTGCCCAACCCCTCCTAAACCATCAGGGACTTCAAAGGTAGGCCCAGTGGCCTTTGGTGATTGGGAGGATCTTCGAGGGGGTTGTCTTTTGAGATTGGGGGGGAGGCCCTTGGGGAAAGTTATACTGGGGTTTGGGAGGTGCCGGGGAAGGGGGTAGTGCCAGGGGGAGTTGAGTCATTGGTATTGGCAGGGGACGGCAACTCCTAGATCACCTGTAGTGTTGCTAGGCACAGCCCGGCCTGGAGCATAGGGCCATGTGCTAGCGGCCCAAGGCTCCTGCCAGTAAAATAACTCCAGCTCTGAGCTGGTGTTATTTTCCCCTGAATAATGCAGCTTCCAGTAAATTACCCACAAGCTGCATTATTCATTTGAATACTAATGAGGTATTTTTATTAATTTACATGCTTTGCATCTTATTAGTATGAATGCACATTGCGGTGGCTGTTTGTATGTTATGTTAAAATAACACGTTATTGCCCTTTAATGTGCATTAAGGGACAAATAATGTACATTATTGCTGCAACACACTTTAGTAACTATCCCTCTTAATGTCCTCTGTATTACATATTGAATAAGACCATTAAATGACAGATTTACTCCCTTTTTAATAGATTTCAATAAAATACATAGCATAACTTAATTTTTGATCACTTACCATCAAGCCAAGTATTTTGCAAGTTTAGAGACAGTCTTATATTTTTGTATCTTGTATCATACGGTTGTGTACAAAGGTTTAGGCCAATGTTCCCTCTAATTTTCTGTAGGCTGTGTGCGCATAAAATATCAGCTGTGCAGCTTTTGAAGGAAGGTTAAATTTTTGTGCGCCACATAACGACGCTCGGAGTTATATACTTTAAAATTTGACTACACGTCAGAATACAGTATGTACACCACGTTGATTTTAATCAAATTAAATGAAAATAGACGATTACTAAATGAAGAGGAAAATCTCTAGTAATTACAATCACAACTTTTAAATTTTAAGACGTCTGTGTTGTTTTCTATCAGAATCAGAACCATAATGTTTGTGCGCTCTGTTGTATAGTATGTGCGCTCGCTCGGCGAGGTGTGTGCGCGCGCGCACGCGCACAGCTTAGAGGGAACAGTGGTTTAGGCACTCTATAACTACTACTACTAATAATAATAATAATTTCTATAGCACGCCAAGGTGTACACAATACTGTATACATATGCATGGAAGTCAATTTCTGCTCAATAGAACTTACAATCTATGCAAGAAACAAACACAAAAGAGAAGGAAGTAGAAATGGTCTAGACACACATGGGTGATAAACAGGAGGAAAAAGGGTCAGTATCCAGAAGCAGCCTCAAATAAGTGTTTTTTTAGCCTGGATTTGAATAGAACTAGAGATGGAGCCTGACACAGTGACTCAGGTAGTCTGTTCCAGGCATTTGGTGCAGCAAGGTGGAAAAAACACAGTCTGGAGTTGGCAGTGGAAGAGAAGGGATTTGCCTGATAAGTGAAGTTCCCAAAGAGGTTTAGGGAGAGATAAGAGAGGGGAAATCCACTGTACCCCTGGGACAAATAGCATGGAATATGTATACCTTTGGGAACCCGATAGGTACTTGAGACCTGAAATGGCCACTGTTGGAATCAGGATACTGGGCTTAATGGCCTTTGCTCTAAACCAGTATGGCATATTTTAAGTTCTCATGGAAGATAATGAGGAGCAGCAGAATGAATGCACGTGTAAGTCAATAGGAGATGTTAGAACTTAATGTAGAAATGGATAGGGAGCTAGTGAAGTGATTTGAGGAGAGGGATATGTGAGCATAGCAACTCAGATGGAGGTTTAGTCTTGTGGCTGAATTCTGAATGGTTTGATGATTCAGGGGGAGCCCAGTGAGGAGCAGGTTGCAATAGTCTAAATGGGAGGTGACTAGAGAGTGGATAAGTGTCTTGGTTGTGTATTTGAAAAGGAATGGGTGAATTTTGCTGATGTTGTAGAGAAACAAACAACAGGTTTTAGCTGTTTAATGTGTGTGGAGAAAGAGAGAGAGGGAAGACTCAAAGATGACCCCAAGGTTGAGAGATGAGGAAACAGGTGGGATGATAGTGTTATCCACTGAAACAGAGAAAGGAGGAACGGGGAAAGCGAGTTTAGGGGGAAAGATAATGAGCTTGTCTTAGCCAAGTTGAGGTTTTAGACAGTTGCATGACATCCAAGCAGCAACATCAGACAAGCAGGTTGAGATAAGGGCCTAGATTCCTGAAGAGATTACAGGCGCAGAGAGGTAAATCTGAGAGTCATCAACATAAAGAAGGCACTGCAAACCATGAGAGGACATTAGGGCAACAAGGGAATAAGTTTAGAGGGAGAAGAGAAGAGACAATACAGTGTTTCTCTGGATTCCTGCATTAACTAAAGGTAACACAAACTGCATGGTAAAAAGCTAAACATAACATCTTTCTGCAAATATTAATGCATCGTTATTATTTAATCATTGACTTCAACAGATATAAAATAATAAAAAAGTGAATATGGTCAATGCATAACATGGACACTCTCACACTCCCGCCATTTACTTCCCACACAACAATAACATGAAATAACTCCCTGAACAAGGGTGCATAGCAAAACATTGGCTGCTGCTTTAATCCAAACATCCAAACTGTTAACAATAAAATATCCCAGCCAACAATGTAATATCTCCACTAATGTCTGGCTAGTCGGTGTCATCCTAGCTCGGCTTTATCCTCCATATCTCAGTCCTCTCCCTCCCGAACCTCCCAGCCTGTGGTGTCACCAGACTGAAGCTTAATTCCAACTTCCGGAGCCTTGTTGTGACTGGCTGTGCAGATGGCGTTGACGCCCATGCTGCGGGATGCCTCAGTCTTTCCATCCCTTATCCTCCTCCCTGCCCTTCAGGGATAGCCTGTGGGGGGTAACCAGCCCTTAAAACCCTCATTTCCCTAGAGCTGTGACAACCCTACTCCCCAACTCACCACCCCAACCAATGCAAACCAAGCTCAACCCAGCCCTAACCCCCCGCCCCATGAAGAATACCAAACCCCCACCAAACCAGGAAGAGCAGGGGGTATCGGCCATCCAGCCAAGCCCTCATCGATCGTCTCGCTGACACGAACCCTGCCAAAATGGGAGGCAGGTGAGTTTGCTTGGCTCGCGATTCTCCTGCTCCCTCCCCTTTCTACCCTTGTTACTGTCCTTCTCTCTCCCTCCCCAAGTGAACCATGGTGGGGGGTGGGGCTCAGCCCATGTTACAGCCCCACTCCTGATCCCACTGAAGGGGGGGGAGCTTGGGCGCCAAAGTTTGGACTCCCTTTCATTCATCACTTTTCTGCACTTCATTGAAACAGAGTTTGACCAGGGCCCTTAACTCTTGCACACAACTATAACTATCTGTTGTCTCTTGCTTTCTTCAGGAGAAGAATATGTTAAAATTAGAGAAATATTAGGGAGATTACAGTTAAACTTTGTTTGAACTGTAGTCTCCAATGCCTCGTTCAGTACACTGAAATACCTTTTCTATATTCATCAACATTTTTTTCACATTTAACTGTGTCTTATAAATACTATTATATCCCAATTTCCTGCTGCCCTCATTGAAGGTTTCATTTGGATTCTGAACATGCATAAACTAAGGCTTGAATTTGCCATTAAAATAAGGATTAAGTGCTGATTTGGCATGCGCATCATATGCTGGCTAACGCTGTACTTGGAAAGCCAGCTGGGCACTGAAGTTAAGCTCCCTTAATGGATGTTGCCTGGGACTTCCTTCTGGAAAAAAAAAAGTAAAAAAAGATGCAGATGTGTATAGCACACAGAGCAAACAAGCTTGTCCGTACAGCGGGAGTCACCTGTGTTCTCTGTCAGAGATACACGGTGTGTTTTCCTGGTATTTTGCTCTCAGGAACTCCTGCAACTGTGCTATTCAGCAGTTTAACCGTTCCAGCTATTAATGCGATCAACCTTCATTAAGTCTCTCATGGTTACAAAGCTGCTGTCTCCTAACTCACAGTTTTATGAAATCCTTTTATAACAAATCCCTTCTCCATTTCACATAGTTCTGGGCTGTAAAAACGAGAGCAGTATTAGGAGGTGATCTAATCTTTCTCGTAGCGCACGTTTGCCCGTGCCTGCGTACTTCCTTGCAGTCTTTAATTCTATCCCATCTGAGAGCACTCATTTCTGTCTATCTCCGTGCCCTCCTGTCTGCATCTTTTCTGAGTTGTGTATAAGTTGGTCTCAGGAAGTTATAATTAGAAGTGTAGGGTAATTCTAATGATGTCTTACAACTGATGAAATCAGCTTCACTGTCTGCCACCTGATTACCATGGAAACCATTACTAGCCAACAGAGAAACTCTAATCGAGAAGAGATAGTCTTAATTTTCCCGGCGCAAGGTAAATAGCAATTTAGGAAGCTTTTGTTAAAGTTTTTTTGGTGGAGGATGAAATGTTCACAGAGGTTAAATAGTAATTCTTAATATGCTGTAGAACAAGCTTTGTGTCGGTGGGACACTGCCATCAGTCAAAATAATCAAATATTAGATTACGGGATCAATCATGCATCACCTAGCAACTGTAGATAAACAGAGGTTTTGGATTGGGATGAAATAATAAGTATGGGGAATGTTAGTCTTACAATTTTAAGTGTTTTGAGGAAAATCAAATGGCAGCTTTATGGTGGGTGGGGTTAAAGAATTAAGACAACAGTATTCACTTTCAGTTCTTAAACTGACCCAGTTGCAGCCCTTATCATAATATCTCTAAGGAATATGTGAGCGACACATTTGTATATGATCATGGTAGCATGCATACAAATATATCTTGTGTAGATTCATTATGGGTATTTTGAAAACCCAACCTATTGGGAGCTAAGGTGTTGCACCTATCGCATGCCTAGCTGCAAAACTATGGCATGTTAGCTGCACTGCTGCCTTGTTAGGAGTGTGGAAAGCATTTTTCCTGGCAGTTAACATGAAGTCCTGTGTCCTAACATGGCATGCAAATAGTGCGGGTGCGTTTAACTCCACCTTTTGAGGTGATGTTAGGTGAACCTGCACTAATTGCAAGAATCACTGTTAGCGAGTGGGGTTACCCCTGCACTAACTGTTCTGTGCTCACCGCACCCACCCTTTGTCCCTAGCCGTAAGGCACAATTTAGTTAGCACAGAAATTGGCCTGCGTTACTGGTCATGGCCATGTGCTATCATGCCCAGCGTGCCTTCAGCGCATGACTAAACATGCACTGACAGCTAACATCTTTAGTTAAAGACTCCCCAAGACTTTTGAATGTAATACAGTGCCTGGGGGTTCCTTCAAGTAGGCTACTGATAGTTGTATGAATAGCACTCATGCTTTCTCTGCTCATTAGATCAGAGCAACAAGGGATGGTATCCATGTGGAAAAGTAACTCTTGCTTTATTTCCAAACTCTTTTCTTTAGTCTAGATTTATTTATTTATTTATTTAACAATTCTTATATACTGCAGTATTTGTTATCAGTGCGGTTTACATATAACAAAGAGTTTTCGAATCAGAGAAGACTGATTGAAATTACATTATAAGAAGGAATAAAACTTGGAGAACATGGGCAACTATTTACATATTGACATGTAACAGAATGGTTGAGATTAGCTGCTAGTAATAAACCCCTATATTAGTTTCCAGAGCTTTTATGCGTATTGACACAATGAGTCAGACGTTTATAGACAGTGAAGTTGTGCCAGCTAAAACTGCAGGGGTACGTGCAAGTTTGGTAACATGAGTGTTTGAACATTTTGCGCATTTGTTTAGGGCCATGGTGAAAGTTGAGTACAGGAGCAGTCAAGGGGTTAAATCAGTGGCTAAGAACCAGAGAAAGCATAGTTTAGATTCCACTGACACGCCTGGTGACCTTGGGCAAGTCACTTAACCCTCCCCCCATTACCTCAGGTACAAAACTCAGATGATAAGCTCTTGGAATGGGAAATATCTATACTACCTATGTGGAACTTGCCTAGAGCTCAGAATTGGAAGGGTGCATAATCAAAAACCATAATACAGGAATAAGGAAACATGTGCAGAAGTAACATAATTGACTTATTTGTATTCTTTATTTATTCAAAACATTTATAAACTGACTATTAACCCTTCTAAGCAGTATTATAAAGAATATACAAGAGTTAAAAATCAATATAACACAGTGAAACAAAGATGATTACGCATATTTAATTCTAAAAACTATTGAGCTGCTGCTGAGTTATTGGTAAGAGCATCTTAGATTTTTTAAATAAAGGTAAATAAATTAAAAATGATTTAGGGGGCCTTTTTCTAAAGTGTGCTACACAGCACGGGTTTCAGTGCATGGTAACCACACACTGAGGCTCGTGGTAACTGTTAGCATGGGGACATGACAGTTAGGGGTATGTTTACTAAACTGCGGTAAATGTGAATAACGCGCGTTGTACGACTTTAATGATCGTTAGCACGCTATAGCGTGTGCTGTAGCGCATTAACGATTGTAAATGCGCTATAGCGCGTGTTATCACGGCACGGTAAAACAACGCAGAAGGCGGAGAGAGGGCAGAGAGAAGGGGTCAATGGGCGGAGAGTGGGCGAGGAGAGGCTCCCATTACACTAACACGCTGAATTTCAGAGCTGAATTCCAACGCAAATGAAAATCTGCCGTTAAAGGCATATTAAAGGGGAGAGAAACTATTTAAATGTCAGCAATGTACAGCCTAGGCAGGGAAACCAAAAAAAGGTGATAAGTGTGATACATGTGCACAAAACAAAAGGGCACAGAAACACTGAAAATGACCCCACATTACACTCCGCCCTATATTATATGTATTATATGCTATTTGAAAGGAATATTTAAGCGCTCCCTATAGGGCGCGCCTTACACTTCGCCTTATAGGGAGCGCCTAAATATTCCTATCAACTGGTATATAATACATGACCATGTCAGAGAGAACTTCACTATTGGAACATATTTCATAGGAAGGGTACACTTTTCCTGGCATATGCAAACGGTAACCTGCCTGCAGACTAAAATATTATAGTCACCTTTCAAAGGGTTACACAGGATGCCTCAGCCAGCCTTACTCATTAGGCACACTGGGGAAACGAACCCATGACTCTTGTACCATCAGACTGTGTAGTAACCATTGTGCTACAGCTCTGTTTCTGTCTTTGGGTGTCTGCGCGCTGTCTTAAGCGTGCGCGCAGTAGCGCGCGCTGTAACTATCGTTGCTGCGCGGCATGCAATAACTCGCGTAACTGCGCGTTATTGGTTACGATGTCCCGCCCATGTCCTTTTTTGGCTTTCCTTTCACTAACGCGGCTCCTAATGCGAATTGCACTAACGCAGCTTAGTAAACATACCCCTTAGTGTGGGCCAATTTCCAGGCTAACTGCGACTCATGTGTGTGATAGTAAATGGGCTGGTTAGGGGTGGAGAGTGTGCATGGTGAGTACTTTTCAGTCAGTGCAGGGTTAAATTACACACTAATTATCTCTCTTACAATTAGCATCGATGTGATTATAGGAGGAACTGCACCAAAAGGTACCCGCGTTAGGGTACAGCACCACGTATTAATTTTGAGGAACATGGTGTACATACCCCCTATAGATAACGTAGTTGCTTTGGGCCTCATTCCGATCAGGACGTCCAGGCCCCTGTGTGCCCGACTGGAATTGGACACACAGGGGCAGACGCGATTCTGATCCCACGGGCACATCTAGCCCCGAGGGATCAGAATCGCGACTAGGCCTGTACATGCAGGCTGGGATTCAATTCTGGTTGGCCTGCATGTACAGGCATCTAAGTGGCTAATACAGTCAAGGCTCCTGAGTGGAGCCACGGCTTCTCTGGCCACTAACCTGTTCTCTCATTCCCCGCAGCCTGACCCCCAAATCTGGCCTCCTAAGACCAGGGTCGGGCTGTGGGGGATCACCTGCACCCCCTCCAACCCCCTCCGCTGTCTGGATCTGCCATCTAAGGGAACGTATACCACCTCAGAGGTAGAATAAGTACCATGTTCAGTCTGCTGGCCCCAGATGTACAGGGCCGACATTAGAATCGTTATTCGTGGCTCGGAATGACCCCATTTGCGTTTAATGCATGTGAATTTTTGTATTATTTGCGGGTTGGGTATAAAACCACAGTATACTTTAGTAAAAAGGACACCTAAAAGTAGTTTATTTTTATTGGATTAACTTAAAACATCTCTTGACTAGCTACTGGGAGATAACACCGCCTTTCTTGTGTCAGATCAAATGGTGACATTGCCTGAACAGAAATTTCTCCTTGCCAGTTCTGGCTTTATTCCTTTATTATAGCTTTGTGATGCTAATGTTTGCTATAATTAGTTATGATCATAATGTTGACAGATTGTGAAAAAATTAAGTTCTCAAAATTATTCATAATCTAAATAAATGATTAAAAGATCAGTCTGGTATAATTATTTAATGGTCATGTGTCATGTTATAGGAGGTGATCCATGTTCAAGAATAAATTCAAGATTAGGGATGTGCACTTAAAAGTTTTTATTTGTTTTCAGACTCTCTCCCCAGTTTTAAGAAACCTTTCTATGAATTTCAGGAGCCTGACTGAGGTAGCCGGGCATGTGGCTGGGCGTGCAGGCTGATCAGAATTGGGGCCGGTCTGCACGTTCAGGCCGTAGACCTGATTCTGATCCCATGGGCACGTCTAGCCCCCAAATGATCAGAAACGGGTCTATCTCTGGGCTTCTCAATTCTGATTGGCTGCACAGGGGGCTGGCTAGGCAGATTAGAATGTGCCTCCACCTCTATGTAGAGAGAAAAAACATTTATTTCATATCTGTTTTAAATATACTACATTATAGCTTCATGGCATATTCCTTAGTCCTTGTATGTTTTGAAAGAGTAAACAATTGATTCACGTCTACCTGTTCCACTCCACTTAGGGTTTTATAGACCTTTATCATATTTCTCTTTGGCCTTCTCCAGACTGAAGAGCTCTAACTTCTTTAGCCTATCCTCATAGGAGAGTCATTCCATCCCCTTTAATCATGGCCTCTTCTGAGTATAAAAAGCATTTGCATGTGTCAAGACATCTATAAAATTACCCCCATGTGACCTAACCTATTTGTACTTTTGGTAAAAAGGATAGGCTACCAAGTTTAAATAGATGTAAACATGACATTTCTTAGCAAGAAATGGTGTCACATGTCCTTGACTAGAACTTATAGTACCATCCTTTACTAATAAGGCTGAAGAAAGGAGCTAACTGTTATTTCTGTCTTGAGGTGGCAAAACTATTCTGAGCTCAAGTCTAGATACAGAAGATTTCTGATTAAGTTTTGTGAATAGGAATGAAATACAAGATGATCAAATAATGTTCTATCATGATTCCCAAAGATTGCAGTGATCTCTTACAATGAAGGAGGTTACTTGTTGCAATCATAATTGTGGTCACAACAGGGAGGGGAAAGTGAAGTTTGTTTTTTTCCCCTTGAACTCTGTAAAGTACTTTTAGGCATCATGGACAGCTATCTGCTACAAACTAATCAAACCCTAGATCAAGACCGTACCTAGCCCCGTGCAAGCGGTGCAGCCGCACAGGGCTCAAAAATCTGGGGGGGGTGCAGTCAGAAGGGACCGGAAATAGGTGATGCCGGGGGGTTCAATAATTAACTATACCTCTGCAAACTGGTTATATTTGGCATCCGGATCCTCTCCTGCTTCCCAATGAACTGGAATCTGCACTCGTTATTACAACTACAGCCGCAGGACCTTTCTCTTTCAGTTCCGCAGCTGTACCAAGCTGCAGCCACCCGCCGGCATGATCGCAAAGCCAGCACTGTTAAAAGTGATATGCCAAGAGACAGGAAGTTCCCCATTTCACTTTTAATACTGCAGGCTTTGCGATCGTGCCAGCGGGCGGCTGCAGTTTAGTACAGCCGCCGAACTGAAAGAGAAACGTCCCACAGCTGTGTGGAGAACGGGGCCATGGTCCAGACCACTCTACCTATACTCTGATAAACGGTGAGTGTGGGGGGGGGACTGCTGTTCTGGGGCGGGGGGGGGGAAGAGAAGGCATGGGAGGATTTCTGCTCTGGGGCGGGAGGAGGGGGGAGAGAAGGCATGGGAAAGACTGCTGCTCTTGGGCAGGGGGGAGAGAAGGCATGGGAAAGACTGCTGCTCTTGGGCAGGGGGGAGAGAAGGCATGGGAAAGACTGCTGCTCTTGGGCAGGAGGGAGAGAAGGCATTGGGAGGACTGCTGTTTTCGTTTGGTGGGGGGAAAAGGCATGGGAAGGACTGCTGCTCTGTGGGGGGGGGGGAAGAAAGCATAGAAGGGCTGGAAGTGAATTCATTCTAGGAGGGATAGGGCCTAGAAGGGAACGGATGCTGGGAGGGACAGGGACTGGAAGGGAGCGGATGTTGGTGAGACCTGGAAGGGGGTGATGCTGGGGAGCTGAAAGGGGGCAGATGCAGCGATCAGAGTGGAGAAAAAGGCTAGGGAGGAGGACATATATTTTGGGTAAGATGGAAGAAACACAGATATTTTGTGTAAGAAGGAAGAAACAAGGTGGATGTAGAGAGAGAGTGGAAAAATATAAGAGACAAGAGAAAAAAGGATAAATGGACAGCAGACAATGGAGAGTTAGCAGAATATATGAATTCAGAAAGCAAAAGAGAGAGAGACTGAGGCAATTGTGACAGAAAAATAAATTGCCCAAACAACAAAAGGTAGAGAGAAATTATTTTATTTTGAATTTACTAATTGGAATATGTCAGCTCTGGGAAATGTTCATCACTGATGTCTTTGTATTTGTTCACTACAAGAGGAAACAAATTAATAGTTTTATTTCTCTAGTGTTGTGGAGCTTTCCAAGTTTGGCTTTTGGGGGATTCCCAGTTCAATCATGGCCTTCATATTTCTAAACTGTGATCCCTTGATGATGGTCTGTCTATGTTTTTCATATATCACCGAGCTGCAGTATTCTGTTTGTGTAGTTTCTGTGTAGGAGTCCTACTTGATCTCTTTTCCCAGAAGATATATTGATTTTATGAGGTATATTGGGTTTATTTTTCAGTCCTGCCTTTTTATATGTAGAGTCTGGTGCTGTGCGAGTCCTTGTAGTGCTGTTATGATATAGCAGGTTTAGTATGGGTTCTAAGTGAGCAGGGTTTTGTAGTACTTTCTAATGTACCTGGTAGTTGACACTAAAAAATAGAAATATGGTAACCTTGCTTTATCCTTACTGCCCATGAAAAGGGTATTAAGACATTCACTCATTGAAACATGTTTACTAAAAGTTAATGTGTATTCACAAATGTTAACACGCATTAAGTGCAACAGCACCGATTTATTTCTATAGGCGTAGTGGCATTTAACGCACATTAATATTTAGTAAACATGCCCCTAATTCATTGCTGCAACAAAAAAGAGCTCCTTTGGAAGCCTGAATTTGACTGTGGGTTGCATAGACTCATAACTTTAGTTAACTTTATACAGGCCTATTGTCTAATACAACCATTTTTTTTTTTGTTTTATGTTTTCAGTTTGTTATTGTCTAATTTATTGTTATGGATGTTATTTTGTAAGCCTCTTAGATTTTGATAAGCGACATAGAAATGCTTTTAAATAAATAAATATGTAACTGTTAAAAGTCTGATGTCATGGTGGGGGGGGGGCATCAGTTTCACAAGTCGCACAGGGCGCAGTTATGGAATGGTACAGCCCTGCCCTAGATGGACTCCAGTGACCCTCACCATATTGAAAAATCTGGTAGGATATCAGCTACCAGATAAACAGTGTGGTGAGGGAGGGAAGTCTTAGATGACATTGATGGTGACTTGAGAAGGAAAGACAGAACTTTTTCATTCCCAGGAAAATACGTTTATTCACTCAAGGTCTGCCCTGGCTGAGCAGGTTAATGTCAAAGCAATGGCAGAGAACAAGCAGTCAGTGGGTAGGCCTTTGGAGATCAAGGTTCTTGCCAGCTTGTGAGTGAAATGAGTCATACAAATGGTAACCAGACCAAAAAAGTGATAGGACTTACAAATAAAACCAAATAAATCGTGGAGACCAGAAGCTTAGCTAATTAAATATGTGGATAGTGGCCAATGCTGAATATTTGGATGCTGTGGTCAGCATCAGCACTGTCTGTATAGTGGCAAAATTCTGTGTTGCTGCATGGTTAGCTATAGAGATGGCAATTTAGGAGAACTTTAGGACAACCCTTGCTCAGCCCCCAGACTACCCCTGCACTATCTGCATAGTGCCAAACTGGTCACAGAGAATATTCTATGGCATTAGCCATATAAAAACACATTTTTGAAAGGCAGTTTAGGTGAAATCTGAGACACCCATGTCAAAATGACTGAAAGTCTTTGAGTGGGGTAGCAGTGAAGGTGGACCCGTGCAAGTGCATTGTAAAGTAGAGATATCTTCGTCTGAAAAGAAAACATGACTATCACAATATAAAGAGATAGAGAAAGTGAAGAATAAGGACTTGGGCAGGTGCAGAAACCTGTCTAATTTTAGAAATGTGGATGCACAAGGTATCTCCATATGCTCATGTGTATATGTCGCCACATACACGTTCTGGTCTGCCATTTTGGAAATGGAGACGTGCAGCAGCACAACAGTAGCCAATAAGGCCTCTGTATTTACATGCTTGTTTTTGAGTCTACAAAACATATTGAGGGGATGAGGACATTCTCCTCTTACATGTACTGGTGTTAACTGGCTGAAACGAGCACTTTTCAAATGTCTGTTTGTATCCAAGGGCAGGTAAAGACATTGACGTGTCTGCCAGTAGATTTAAACATGCAATAGTTGTCTAAAATTGACTGCATATGTGTAACTTTTTGGAACTCCCCCTATACACTTCCAACACGCTCCCATGCATCACAGATGCATCACACCAGAGATGTGTAAACTTGGGGCATTTTAAAATGACTCTTGAGACATGGATGTGATTGAGGCATCTGAATGGCCATTTTCAGATGAATAAATCACAAATAGGGCTTCTAAAATGACCCCCATAGTTACTGAATAGCCCTCTCAGGGACACCAGTCTAATTAGCAGGTGCTGCTAGTTGGATAAATGCCTTTCAATATTGACCAGCTTCTCTTCTTAGTTTTCTTTTTACTTCCCTTGGCTATTAGACAATAGTTTCTTAAGCAAGACTAAAGGTTATTTTTATTTTCTCTTTTTAGTAACCAGATTGGTTTTCCGTAATCTTGCTTGAAGTGAAACTGTACATTGACTTCACATGAGCTGCTTTGTTTGGAAACATGTAATAAAAAAGCGTGAAAGGGATGCCATCTCAGTGAAATGACCCAAAATTTAAGGGCAAGGATAAATTCTCAGAGTAAAATAGTATGCCAGAGAGAAGTAAACATTTCTCAAAGGAAGATCATGAGAGGTTTTGTATTAGACAAGAACAATGTCCTCAAAATTAAGATGAACTAAGACCATTTCAATAAAGGATATTTGGGAGGCCGATGCTGCCCTTGAAAAATTTATAACATTATCAGGCATTTCTGGGAAGATCCAGGGACTGTAATCTGTTGAGTCTGGACATAGAAAGTGTTTAGAATTATTGGACGACAAAGTGGAGAAGTGGCAAGAAGAAAAAGTTACTTTAATGCCGGATAATTTGAACTCAAGAGCCAAAGTGGAGACTCTGGAAGATAATCAAAGGAAACAAACTTTACATTTTGTTTTTCTAAGCAGCCAAAGCTCATCCCTTTGGATTGGCATACAAGATTTCTTTTTGTGGTTACGAGAAAATCCCAGAAAATTCCTTTCCTATTTCTCGATATTATTGTTTACCTTCATTTAAAAAGAAAGAAGCTCATTAAAGTATGGAAGTGTCATTTATTCTGTTTGATTCTTTTAAGCCCTCTGGAGGTTTTGAATGCCTCGGGTGAAGTTGGTAGGACAGGTGGTGTTAGTAGTGGATTTCATACTATATCCAGATAGAGATTGAGGGGCCCTCTTACTAAGCACCACTAACCAGCTGCAGTGAATGCCAACATGCAGGCATGTAAACTACTGACTGCCAAAATGCACATTAATTGCCACTTGACACTAATGTGGAGAGTGGATCTCTTAGAGGCAGAGTGTGGATATGGAGAGCACATTAGTGCATGAGCGCAATTAACATGGCAAGTACTACGCATGTACCTAATGACATCGGTATGGGTGTTATTTGGTGCATTGAGTGTGCCATTCGCTATAGTACTCAGTCTTGCATTAGTTGCTGGGAACATGCTGGTCACACCCCTGACAGCTAATGCAGAGGCTTTGTGCTTAACATGCATTGGTAACACGTATTAGATACAAAACTTTAGCGAACTTCAGTAAGAAGGCCACTGAGTTCCTAAACTTCTTCCTTCTCAAGTGCAATCAATTGTATATGGATAGTAAAATCTGGGTCTTTTCTGATGTGCCAAAGTCGATTCAGAAAAGAAGAAAGCAGTTTTTTTTCTTATGAGGTCTAAGATTTTGCAATTGCATGCACAAGTCTGGCTCAGTTTTCAGTGAAAGTGCATTATAAAGCATTGACCTCATTTCTGATGGATAAGATGGCTGCTCAAGCAACTCCAGTTTTGTCTAATGACTCCATTTTGTCATCTATAGGAGAGTGTTGAATTTTGGGGCATGTTTACTAACTAAAGGTTAACGTGCGTTAAGCAGAGTTAAGTAAAGTTAACATGCTTTGAGTACTGCAGTGGTCCACAGAAATTAATGGACAGTGGCAGCACTTAACACGCGTTAACGTTAGTTAACATATGTTAATCTTTAGTAAACATGCCCCTTAGAGTCAGCAATTGTATACAGTTTTAGCAGAATCTGGCTTATGTTTAATTTCTCGATATCTGGAATTGTGGCAGTTCTTTTTTCGTTATTTTGTGTACTGATTTAATGCCACCAAACACTTTGAAACAAACATAAAGGAGTTAGGACTTGATTCATTAAACCTTTTCTCCCTTCTTTTGTGAATGGGACAAAATTCTTTGTGGATCAGTTCCTAAGTTAAGAGTCTAGATTCATCACTCATTGTCAGACATAGAGCACATGCAAAATGCAAACTGCTACTCTCTCTCTCACCTTTGTTAAACTTCTAATGATCCCTCAACTTAGTCCTGGGGACAAGCACAACCAGTCAGCCTTTCAGGATACCCTGGTGAATAAAAAAAAGAATAAGCAAGGGTGAACAGAAAAAACATAGAAGTTTATTTAGCCTGACACAGCTGTGTTTCAGCACAATCTGCCCGTGTCAGGAACAAATTAATACAATCCAAAAAAAATGCAATATATCATAAACACAGTGCTGACAAGACTCCTTGTAGTGCAGTCTAGTAGTAGGTCCTGTACAGCAAGGAGTCTTGTCAGCTCTATGTTTAGGCTGTGCTTTTTAGATTATATTAATTTGTCCCTGACGCAAGCAGATTGTGCTGAAACACGGCCATGTCAGGCTAAACAACTTCCGTGGCTTTTCTGCTCACCCCTGCTTATTCTGTTCTTTTTCATGGACTTTTTTTGTATGGATTGTCCCCCATCCCTTTTTCCTTTACCTTCAATGACTATGCATGAGAGAAATGTGCGTGTGTTGCCTCCGTTGTAACACTTCTCTCTCAGGCATATTCGTTGTCGATATCCTGAAAACCAGAGTGACTATGTGCTTTAAGCTGTAATTGTGCTATAACTGGAACTTCCAGGTATACATACAGGCATCCCCCTGCTTAGCTGATTCTGCTGCTGTTTCTGCACTTCTCTGATAAAGGGAACATAGTTCTCTAGAACTAGACACCAATATGCTCAGATCTTCCAAGGAAAAGTTATCAAAAATATTTTGACCCTTATATTTGTAGCCATACTAGAAAATAACCTTTTCCTCTAAATACTACTATTAGCATTGTTTAATGCTAGTTTTTATCTAGCTGCTTAATTTTGTAATCACTGGTTGTAGGCTATTGTTAATGATATTCTTTAAGCTATCATTGGAACATTAGTGCTAAGCAGGTCAAAAACAATCAACACACTGTTTTTGCCATTGTGCTAGATCTATCATTAAAATAACTTTAAACTGTTCAAGCAGGGCTAGGTTTTATTCTGCACCCCAGCATTTGGAAATATCACAAGAAAGTAGCTGAGTTCATGAAATGGATATGCCTACTTTGAAATGGGCTTATGCTCTTGTTTTTAAATAAATGTTCCCGGAGCGAGAATATGTGTGTAAGGCCTGGACCGCATGCTTTATTCTCTTTTGAAATCCATACTAAGTGGAATAAAAAGCTACCACTTGTGCTCATTCTATTTTTCAATGGCTGCGTTTTGCCTAGCTCCTGCAAACAAACTCATTGTCTCAAAAGATTCTCGCTGCCCTTTGGTTATGGTGAAAGAGGAGTTTTAAACTGCAGATTTTATAGTCAAAAGATTCAGCAGACTAGCAGTAGGAAAGCAATTTCATTTAGTAGGAAACCAGTTTCTTGGCCTATATCCTGTTCATGGCATATGGTTTGATAAAAAAGACATTAAAAGGCAATAAAAACCGACCTAGTACAGCTTAAAAGAACAAAGTCATTTTAAACTGCATTATATTGCAGGCTCTCATGCCTGCTTCTAGTAGTCTTGCTTATAGCAATGTCACACTACGAATCTGAGAACTGTTAGGTTCTGCAGTGCTAAATTCTACTTGATATGTAAGTGATGATTTAGCTATAGAGTAAATTCGCTGTATACTGTTTTGCACAAAAGATAGGTGACTGCAAATAGCATAGCAACAAAACTCCTGATAAGTGATGTATCTGCATGTAAGGTAGGATGCAGTATGGGGAGGTTATTCATGCCTTTTATTTTGCATACAGAGACAGATGACCAAAACCTAAAATTCTGGAAAGTAAGTACTTTTCTTTAGGAAAGTTACAAGCTTGAAACAAAATGTATGAATCGTTATATAAATATTCACTATGTAGATTCATTGCACACCATTTCATTGGTTGCTGAAGGCACGTTGAATTCAGGTACAGTATGTATTTCCCTGTCTGACGAGGGCTTACAATTAGGAGGTGCATTCATTAGCACATATTTGGTTAATTGGCATGCTTTAAAAAACGTGGGATAGAAAATGTGTTTTTTAGTTATTTAACTCACGCTTTTCAAGCAAAAGCAAGTTACATTCAGATACACTAGGGAGCATGGTCACTAAGCAGGGCTATTGGTGAGCACAAGCTATTTGTAACTAGGTCCCATGTTATTCAATGGGACTTAGTTACAAATAGTGTCTGCTAAGCGTTAACCCAGCTTAGTAAACATGCCCCTAGATATTTCCCTTCACTAACAGACATTAAGCCCTTTTATTTCTATGAATGCAATGGCACTTAATGCAGGTTAACTTCACTAATGCACATACATTTTAGTAAAAGGGGCCCCTAAGCTAAATCTTTGCTGTTACTGCATTTTAATTGGCAGCATTAATGTACAATCATTTGCAAAATCCCCTTTTAAATTACTGGCGATGTCACCAGTATTTTGAGGTTTAGTTGATGCTGAGAAATTTCATTAATGGATATTATTTGTATGGCAGGTAATGCAATGCAGTTAGCTACACCTTTTGAGGTGGCATTAATTCCATCCAATGGGCCTGATATTCAAAGGCATGTACTTGGTTTGCCGAATAAATGCTACTAAGCAGGACAATCAGTGACACTAACATGGTCAGTGCCGCTGAATATCCATGGATGACGCTGCTGCATGCCCTGATGTTAGCCAGTTAGCATCAAGGCATGCCAGGGGTATTCCAGAGCGGCACTTGTCACTAATCGGGCAACATGTTATTGAGCCACTGCCCATTTAGTGATACCCGGCGAAGGTCAGGCGCAGGAGACTGCCCTAACTTTCACCACAGAACCATTAAATCGCTAGCCACCACCGATGTTTTCATCCACAAAGAAATATGGGAATAGCAGTTAATTAGACGACTCACTCTGTGTTTATAATCTGTATCCCTTCAGGATCTCACGCAGTCTTGGCTCTGCCGGGAAAGTGCCTGCATTTCCAGGGTGCCTGAATTGGGGCATGTCCTGGACATCCAGGCCCTATGCCATGATTCTGATCCCGCGGGGACATCTAGCCCTCGTGAGAGCAGAATCGGGTGCATCTCCAGACGTCCAGATTTCTGGACATCTGGACATGCACCTACAGAATTGGCCTCTTAGTGAAGGGGTAGACAGCAGCCATATTGTGGGGGACATAAGAGGATAGAGGGCACAAGTTCAGCTACTCTTTATTTCTTATAAATTGTTCCATGTACTGCATGCTGGTTTGTTCTATGTGAACTGCCTTGACATCTTTGAAAGGCAGTATATAAACACAGCTAAATAAATAAATAAGAGGATGGAGAGCACATGGTGGATACAAGGTGGGATATAGGGATGGAGGGAGAATATTGGACATGGGTTTCACAGCAGAGACAGGACAGAGGTGAGGGAATAAATAGGGCAGATAGTGGATATAGGGTGAGAAGTGGAGGGACATAGGGTAGGGGTCATGGGATTTGGAGGGCAGATACTGGACACGGGCTAGTGGCATAGGGATGCTGAGCAGATGGACAAGGGACAGAGGGGTGGATATAGGATAGGGGTCATAGAGGGAAGAAAGGCATATGTTAGACAGAGGGTGGGGGTATAGTGGATAGTGAGCAGAGACTGGACACAAGGTAGGGATAAAGGGTAGATGCTGGACATGGGGAGATAGAGGAAATGCTGGACATGGGGTTGGGGAGAGAGGGGGATTCTGGACATGGAGGAGATAGAGTGAGAAAAAGAGGAGAGGTGCTATATAGTGAGAGAAGGGGAGACACAAGACAGGGCAGGAGAGTAGGGCAGAGATGCTGGATACAGGAAGGATGGACATGAGCAAGGAGAAAGTTAGTTAAAGAGTGGGAATAATTGGCTGGGGAAGAATAAAAGATGGGGAGTAAGTGAGCTGCATTAAAGATTGAACAGTGGTAGGAAGACGACACAGTTAAAAGTTGGAAATTGAGAACTGAATGGTAAGAAAAAATGAAATCTGAGTTGAAAGAGAAAAAAGGAAGAAAGCCAAAAGGAAAAGATCAATATCAGAGATGGAAGGAAGTGAAGAAGACAGGAGGGGAGAGAAGTGGGAGATGGACCAGTGATCCTAGAGGCTAAGTTAAGAGAAGGCGAGGAAAGCAGTAACCAGAGACTTGGATCAACATGATTAGAGAATAAAATGACCCGACAGCAAAGGTAGAAAAAAATAATTTTATTTTTATTTTGTAACTGAAAAATGTCGGGATTTGGAAAGTACATCTGCCAGGAGTCAGGATTGTGGTTGGACAAGGCTGAAGCCTAGCCCAAGGCAAACATATGAGAGAGGAATCCTAAAGTCTGCTAGCAAATGTGCCTTTTTCAGTTTCAGACAGGTCTGAGACCCTCTTTGGCCTGGAAGCCCAGGGTAGTTGTTCTGGTTGCATCTCTCCTAAAGCCAGTCCTGACATCTGCTGTCTTTTGTTTTATACAGTACAAAGGGAAATACTTTTATTTCTATTTTTCTGGTGTTGTACTGCATGCAGCATCTGGCTTTCTGAGGTTTTAGTTTGATGTTTTGTCTTATTTCTCTTTTTACCTTGTGGTTACTTATTGGTGAAGGCCTATCTGTATTGTGTACCTGTGTGACCAAGGCTGGTTATTCTGTCAGCATGGAATGTATCTGGCTTGTTTAGCTTTCCAAATGGGTTTATTGATGTTTTAGGTGCAATATTTATGGTGCTTTTCCTAGCAGGGTCCTTGTGTGAGCAATGACGGCTCAAAGCAATCTGCTGCCAGATGGCGCCCCCCCCCCCCGGAGTGGGGGGGGGGGTGTCTTTCTCAAAACTCCAGTCAGGGACTGAACCAAACCAAAAATCAGACTAGATAATGTGGAGGAAATGCAAGATGTTTGCACACCAGGGAACTAAAAGAAAGAGCGAGAACCACAGCACTGTTTATAACACCAAATTATAACTCATTTGTATTTTGTTGTTATAAACTGCGTTATGGTTCTTGCTTTTTTTCTTTTTGAACATATATTTTGCATTCACAGAATCCCTTCCGTCAACAAAGAGTGCAGAGCAGAACCAGGACATTCACCCACTGAACTCAGTATCTTAAAAAAAAAAAAAAAATCTGATTCAGACCATCTCACTAACAACAACAAACATTCTCCAGTACCAGGCATATTGTGAACTAATACAAAACCCTATAACAAAGTCATTGAGGATCTGTAGAGCAAACCTACTATACCATACAAGCTCAACTTCCAAAACTCACATAAGGAGCCTACCCAAAAAAAGCATAACTGTAAGTACTGCAGCGGGCCCTGGAACATCCAAACACATTATTTGAAAAGCTGAACAATTCAGATTACTACAGAACAGATCCCTATGTACAAACTTCATGTTAACAGAACACTTGGCCTTGGCCACAAACTCAGAACACAGACCCTCACCAAAGTACAGAATAAGTGACCCATTTATGCATAGTGTCCCCGAAATGGGGACGCTCAAATTTTATGCCTCAGGTCATATTAAACCACGCAAAAAACAATTCAATCACACAATATTTTATTAAGAACAAATGTAGAATGAATGCATTACAAAAAGCTTTGTGATATGTTCACCAGCAGAACTGATAAACAAACATGAAGTAAGAGTTTAGTAAAATTTGCTAAATTTATCGTATGCTTGAAAAGTAGTATTTTTTGACAAGAATGCAATCAGTCATTCTATCAAGTAAGTTTGATTTTTGTTGAATTATATTGTCTTTATTAAAATATATTTGTATTTTGAATTTACAGTAATTCCATTTTGAGTATGATACATATTTCTGCTGTCCCCGTTTTGGACATGAATGGGAAGAACGTTTGCGATGAGCGATAATATGAGCAATTAAGGGGCTTGTTTACAAAGCCGTGGTAGCGGCTTCCACTTGATATCGGAGCCGCGGCTCCGATATCGGGCGGAAACCGCAACCGCGGCTTTGTAAACAAGCCCTTAAGTGTAACAGAGCACTGCAGTATGCAATTATTCCACAAACCATGCTTTGGTGTTTTTGTGTTGTCTGTTAATGATTTTTCATATTTTTAAACTTTAGAATGTCAAGGCATTACAAATTACATGACGTTATTTCAATGCTGGAGGATGATGATGAATGGATAGCAGCCGACATATACATTCCTCCACCTGTTGATCCCACGCAAAGTGATGAAGACAGTTGGTGATGAAGAAAATATGTCACTTGTTAATCTTACACACTGTCAACTAGAGTCACAGGCAGAGGCAACTACACAGCAACATAGTGCAGAAAGAGGTAGACTCACATGTGATGTTGACGAGCTACAAGATAGAACCAGTTCACCAGCTCTATATGATGACACTGATTTAGGCCCGTCACTTGTGACAGTGCCCATGCCGAAGAAAGGAAAGCATTGCAAGAAAAGGAAACAAAAAGTTAGGGATTGGGTCAAAGAAGACCTTATAGCTGATGGACCTGCTGACTCTGAAAATAACAGCCACATAGCTGATGCTGTGTATTCGCCATCTGCTTTATTAGAGAAATTTCTTAATGATGACATCATTGACATGTTGATTGAATATACAATGAAATATGCAAAAATCCACAAAGGCAAAACATCTTTTGAAACATCAAGAGAAGAATTCCGTCTATTTCTTTCCATTCTTTTCATTATTGGCTACAACCCATTACCACGTCATCGTATGTATTGAGAGCCAGCGGATGATGTCTTGAATTTAGCTGTCAGTGGAGCGATGACTTGTAATCAATTTGAAGAGCTGATTATGTGTCTTCATGTGGCTGACAATGACAATTTGCCATCAAACGATTGAATGGCCACAATTTGACCTTTGTTCAATTCCTTGAACAAAATCTTTTTGGCAGCATGTCCATTCGATCAACAGCTTTCCATTGACGAGTCAATGGTTCCATACTATGGACGACATTCACCAAAACAATTTATTTGAGGAAAACCATTTTGTTTTGGGTTCAAGGTTTGGTGCATGAACACTGCTGCTGGATATTGCATTCAGATGGACGCATATCAGGGTGCGTCTGTCACTTCAGCTGAGCTCGGACTTGGAGGATCGGTGGTTGAAAAACTGGTTAGTGTGCTCCCTCCAAACAATTATAAGCTATATTTCGATAATTTTTGTACAAATTTCAAACTTTTGGAAAGCCTTAGTCAAAGAAACATAAAGGTAACAGGAACTATCAGAGTCAACAGGATTGAGAATTGTCTTGTAATGCCAGTGGATAAATTGAAGAAAATGAAGAGAGGGTCTTAGAATTTCAGGCTAGATCGTGACTCTAATATTCTTGTTACAAGGTGGAATGACAACAGTGTCGTGACTCTTGCATCAGCTTGTCACAGTGTCAACCCAGCTGTTACTGCTAATCGTTGGTCAAGGCGGAAAGAAAGATGATCAACATCACTCAGCCAAATGTCATCAGTCACTACAATCAATATATGGATGGTGTTGATCGCATGGATCAAAATATTGCAACTTACCGAATTTCAATAAGATCTAAGAAATGGTGGTGGCCTCTCTTTGCGTATCTTCTGGATGACTCAATGCAAAATGCCTGGCTGATCTACGAGACCATTGGATCAGCTACATTTTCGACGAGACATATGCACTGTCTATTGCACACGATTCAAATCATCTCAAGCATCTGTAGGACGTCAAGTTGTGCATAAAGCAGTCATCAGCCACAAGGTATCACCATCAGTCTGATATGATGGCATAAACCATCACAACAAGTCCAGCGGAACACTGCAATGTTGTGTTGTTTGTGGCACAAAAAACAGGCGCCTGTGTCTGAAGTGTGACTTGGACTTCATGAAGAATGTTCAGACATTTTTCACGAGCCATAAAATTATTTTTTTCTTTTAAATAATGCCATTTTGATAAATAAAGATCATTTTCACATATTATTAATTGCATTTCATTTATAATAATTTTTGGAAATTTATTTGCAGTTCTTTGACATTATCTGCAGTTGTTTTATATAACAGCCACTTCACCCGCCCTTTCATGCATAGCATTCCCAAAATGGGGACTCTGAAATATTGTGCAAAATAGCAGTCAAAATATTTGTTTTGACCAAAATTATCATTTGAAGTGTTATTAGTTTGGTATTGACTAACATATTATAGAGTTTCATATGAAACTAAAATTCATGCATCAATGGGCTAATAACAAACATGTTGTTGTTGTTGTTAAGTGCCGTCAAGTCGGAGTCGACTCATGGCGACCCTCTGGATAGCTATCCTAAATTGTGTTCGGTCTTCAGTCAGGCGGCTTATTGTTGACAGACTGGTACCCTTAGCTGCTGTTATTGTATCGATCCATCTCATTGCTGGCCTTCCTCTTTTGCGTTGACCTTCTAACTTGCTAAGCATGATGTCTTTCTCTAATGATCTCTCTCTTCGCACGATGTGTCCAAAATATGAAAGTCGAAGTCTTGTCATCTGAGCTTCTAAAGAAGCTTAGGTTTGATCTCCTCTAGTACCGACTCACATCCGCAATAATGTCTCTTGTTCCTCGCCCTTTCCTGAACCCTGCTTGCACTTCAGGTAGTTCTTGTTCCAGGTATGGTTGTAGTCTCTTTTGAATAATCTTCAGTAGAATCTTGCTGGCATGTGGGATCAGAGCGATTGTGCGATAATTTCCACAGTCAGTTGGATCACCGTTCTTTAGTATTGGTATAAACACAGATCTTTTCCAGTCAGTTGGCCATAATGTTGTCTTCCATATTTCTTGGCAGAGCCTTGTAAGTATGGTAACAGCTCCATCAGGTTGCTGCAATACTTCTATGGGAATGCTATCAATGCCTGGTGCTTTGTTCTTTGATAAGGCTTTCAATGCTGCTTCAACTTCTTCTTTCATCACCAATGGTTCCTAATCATAAGGTACAGGTTGAAACGGCTGTTGGTCCACTTGATCTTTATCATATTAAACTCTGTATATTCCTTCCACCTTTTCTTGATCTTCTCAGCATCATTCAACATAGAACCTTGAGCATCTTGTAACATTCCAATTCGAGGCTGGAACTTTTTCTTTAACTCTCATAGCTTTAGGAAAGCCGATCTTGTTCTTTCTCTAATAGTTTCTGCTTCTATTTTCTTGCAAGTGTCATTGTAGTACTTTTCCTTCTCCTGTCTTGCTGCACGTTGGAAATCTGTTGAGATCTGTGATTGTCTTTCTTTCTCCTCTGGCTTTAGCTTCTTTGCGTTTCTGGGCAATTTTCAGAGTTTCTTCCGTCATCTATTTTGCTTTTTCACCTTTTGTAGAGACTTCTCGCTTTCTTCCAACACAACCTTCTTGATGTCATTCCATAACTCTTCCGGAGCTCTGTCATTTGTATCTAAAGCAGTAAATCGATTTTGCAGGCAGTCTTTAAATTCCAGTGGCATATTTTCAAGGTCATATTTTGCTGCATTCATGAGTGGTTTGATCTTTTTCAACTTTAGCTTGAGTTTGCATACTAGTAGTTGATGATCTGTACCACAGTCAGCTCCAGGTTTTGTCTTTGTTGATGTTACAGAGCTTTTCCATCGTTGGCTTCCACAGATGTTGTCAATTTGATTTTTATTCAATCCATTGTGTGAAGTCCATGTGAACAGTCGCCGCTTGTGTTGCTGGAAGAAGGTGTTTGAGATGAATAGATCGTTGGTCTTGCAGAATTCTATCAGTCTTTCTCCAGCTTCATTTCTGTTGCCAAGTCCATATTTTCCAACTACTTTGCCTTCTTCTTTGTTGCCAACTTTTGCATTCCAGTCACCCATGACTATCAGGATATCCTGTTTGCATGTTCTGTCAATTTCAGCTTGTACTTGTTCATAGAACTCTTCAATTTCATTCTCTTCTGCAGCTGTTGTTGGGGCATATACTTGAATTATAGTTGTGTTGATAGGCATTCCTCGTAGATGAATAGAGATTAAGCGTTCGCTGACTGCATTGTATTTCATTACAGTTCTTGCAAGTTTATTCTTTATTATAAATGCAACACCATTTCCTCTTTGTCTTTCATTTCCAGCATAGTAGACCATGTGATCATCTGATGCAAAGTGCCCGATGCCAGTCCATTTCAGTTTGCTGACACCCAACAGATCAAGTTGTACACGATCCATTTCATTCTTGACCACCTCCAACTTCCCTTGGTTCATGCTTCGTACGTTCCATGTTCCAATGCGTAAGACATCTTTACAGCTTCTGACTCTCATTTCATGCACAGCTACATCAGCAGTCAGACTTCCCGAGGGCTTTGATCCAACCACATCATAAATGCTGGCTTTACTCTGAAAAGTCTTCAGCTCTTCCCCAGTAGCTAGTTGAGTGCCTTCCGACCTGGGGGTCTCATCTTCCAGCACCATAGCACAATTTGTTTTGTTGTAACTATCCATTGGGTTTTCATGGCAAGATACAGAAGCAGATTGCCGGGCCTTTCTTCCGTGCAGTTTAAGTTTGGTGTTGTTGCCGTTGTCACAGAAATGTGATCCTCCGCCGTCAGCACTATCACATTCTGCTGCTGCCCAGATGGGTGGTTTATTTATTTATTTATTTATTTATTTATTTTTCTTATATACCGCGCTATTCAGCATCAGCGCGGTTTACATGTAACAGTAACTGTTCAGTGAAGACAATCTACACTGAACTTACAATATAACAGAAATGTACAATTTTAACTTAAAATATAACAGAAATGTACAATTTTAACAGCATAGCTACATTACACATAAGTAGCTAACTATTTACATGTTGGCTTATCTGAGAATTGCAGACGATTCGGGTGGGGGTAAATGCTATTTGTCAGGTGGAGCAAGGTCTGCTGTGTTCGGTTTCATTCCTGTATGGTTATTGCTTGGGTTTTGTCTGTATGTACTACTGGGCATGTCAGGGTGTGGAAGGTGATCTTGGTCCGCGTAGTGCTGCAGGAAAAGGTGATGTTTAATTGCTTTCCTAAATTGGTAGAGATCCTTGATATCCCTAATGGCAAGAGGTAGGGCGTTCCAGCACGTGGGTGCATACAGCGCAAATGCTCTGCTCCTGGCTGTTTGTGAGCATTTTGCGATCTGCCTTGGGAGTATCAAGGTGTTGATAGCTACTGATCTTCTTGTCCTGTTAGGGGGACTAGGCTGGATGAGGTCAGTTAGTGAAGTAGAGGAGCATTTGTTAATGGCTTTATGGATCATCGTCAATACTTTAAAGGCAATGCTACTTTGGATTGGGAGCTAATGTTGTTTTTTTAGGATGGGGGTTATATGGTCCCTCCTATGTGCGCCAAGTAGAATTCTAGCAGCTGAGTTCATGGCTAGTTGCAGAGGGTTTATTGTGTTCTTTGGGAGGCCATGTAGTATGGCATTTGCGTAATCAAAATGAGGGGTGACAAGAGCTTGATACACAGTGCGAAAATCTTTAGGTTCAAGTAGCTGTCTCAAGTGACGAAGCGACCTTATTTTATTGTATACGGACTTGACCATAATGCTTATCTGGGCCTTCATATTGAGCTGTCGGTCAAGTATTACTCCAAGGTACCGAATTGTAGGCTTGCTTAGGAATTCAGCGTCCCTGACCTTGATGGAGCTGGGAGGTATAGAAACATAGAAACATAGAAACATGATGACAGAAAAAGACCACAAGGCCCATCTAGTCTGTCCTTCCATAACAACAACTACAACAGTCCACTTTCTACCTTTAGAGATCCTCTGTGTTGGTCCCATGCTTTTTTGAATTCAGTTACTGTCCTCATCTCTACCACCTCCACTGGGAGACTATTCCACGGATCCACTACTCTTTCCATAAAGAAATATTTCCGCATATCACTCCTGAATCTATCTCCCTTCACCCTCATCCCATGTCCCCTCGTAGCAGAACTTGCTTTCAATTGAAAGAGGCTCTCTCCCTGAACATTTATGCCACGGAGGTATTTAAACATCTCAATCATATCACCTCTATCCCGCCTTTCCTCTAAGGTGTACATATTAAGATCCTTAAGTCTGTCCTCATATGCTTTATAATGAAGCCCATTAATCATTTTAGTAGCAACCCTCTGCACCGACTCCATCCTGTTCACATCCTTTTGAAGGTGCGGTCTCCAGAATTGCACACCATACTCCAAATGAGGTCGCACCAAAGACTTATACAGAGGTATTATCACCTCCTTTTTTCTGCTAGCCATTCCTCTCCGTATGCACCCAAGCATCCTTCTAGCTTTTGCCGTCGCCTTTTCTACCTGTTTAGCTACTTTAAGATCATCAGACACAACCACGCCTAGGTCCCGCTCTTCTTTAGTGGACAAAAGTACTTCACCTCCTATACTGTATTGCTCCCTTGGATTGCTGCAGCCCAAATGCATGACCTTACATTTTTTAACATTAAATCCCAGCTGCCAAATTCTAGACCATTCTTCAAGCTTAGCTAGATCCCTCCTCATGTTATCTACACCTTCCTGGGTGTCTACTCTATTACAGATTTTGGTATCATCCGCAAAGAGGCAAACCTTACCCGACAGCCCTTCCGCTATATCACTAACAAAGATGTTAAAAAGAATCGGACCAAGGACATATCCCTGGGGCACACCACTGGTAACATCCTTCTCCTCAGAGTGAGCTCCATTTACTTGTACTCTTTGTCGCCTCCCACCCAACCAATTTCTAACCCAAGCAGTAACTTTAGGGTCCATCTCTAGGGTGCTCAGTTTGTTTATAAGTCGCCTGTGAGGAACAGTGTCAAAGGCTTTACTGAAATCTAAATACACCACATCTAGAGCTCTCCCTCGGTCCAACTCCCTGGTCACCCAGTCAAAGAAATCGATCAGATTTGTCTGACAAGACCTGCCTCTGGTGAATCCATGCTGCCTCGGATCCTGTAATCCGCCGGACTCCAGAAACCTCACTATTTTCTCTTTCAGCAGCGTTTCCAATAATTTACTCACCACCGAAGTTAAACTAACCGGCCTGTAGTTTTCAACCACATCCGCTTTTGTGTAAAGGCACCACATGAGCCTCTCTCCAGTCCTTTGGCACCACTCCCGACTCCAACGAGGCATTGAAAAGGTCAGTCAGTGGAGTTGCTAGAACGTCCCCAAGTTCCCTCAGTATTCTAGGGTGTATCCAATCCGGTCCCATCGCTTTGTCTACTTTAAGTTGAGCTAGTTTCTCACGAACACAGTCTTCTGAAAATTGTTCAAGATGTCCCTCGCTTCTGTTCTTATTTGTGGGTGTTTTCTGAAAGTTGAATCTCTTGTGAGGAAGAGGACATCCGTTTTATTAAAGTTTATCTTCAGTTTCTGTGAATGTAACCAATCTGCAACTGCATCGAAACAGGTGGTTAGGGGTGATAGGTGTGGTTTGTCTTGCAGGAAAGGCGTGTAGAGCAGATCATCATCGGCATAAATTAGGCAGTTTATGTTTGTCTTGGTCTGGCACCTCAGCTGAGACCTGTCCATCTTGGGAGACCCTGCCAGTAGTTAAACTACCGATAGTTTAGCTCTCAGCATCACTGATGCACGCAAGCCCTCACAGCACGACAAGCTGCAAACCAAGTGAGAGAACATATATAGATATAAATTAAACCAAACATATATAGATATAAATTAAACCAAAACTGCAAAAAGTCAGATTCTGCATACAATGCAATGCCAGAGAAATAAAATGAGATGCATTTCCCTGTACTTCATAAAATATGAAGATAGCACCAAGACTGTTCATTAAATTGAAAATAAAATTCTCTTCTACCTTTATTGTCTGACCATTTTATTCTTGAGCATGCTTGTCCCAATCTGAGGTTTCTGGTTTCCTCCACCTCCACTGTCTACTTCTTACCAGGGGCAGCATGATGGTGATGCAGAGCCATGTACGGAGATTCATTGCAGCATTATTTGCATAAATTGTGCTTGCTTTATTTTAAAATATATATGCTACCAATCTAAAATCCTAGGTGGCTTCCAAACATATACATGCCATTTAGTAAAACAGATATTACAATAAAACACATAATAAAAAAAAACATTAAATTTGATTAATGAAATGGTACTTACACAGCCCCCCCCCCCAATCAGACCATCACCACCAATCTGAACATCATGTTTATTTTGCTATGATCAGATTATTGATGAGGAGGGAAGATATAAAATGAGAAACTGATCCTGATAGCCATGAATTCAAACCTTGGATTGGATTGGATTGTGCTAGAGCTGGAAAGTCCAGAACTCAGCAGCGGTTAACCTATCAGGCTACTAAACAAAATTAAACTGAGACATTCCCTTATAATTTGAAATTTCATTTAATCTGACCTGAGAAAATATTTCAAATTTCAGTCTGGCAGCATAAAGAACACAAAACTGCAAATCTCAAAGACAATACATATTCCATTCCTCCTCCCCCACCCCCAACCAACACCCTAAAGCTCCACAAAAACAGGAGCAAATTGGCGCCCCAGCACAGCACTTCACACCCTCTGAAAAACAAGAGAGACTTTGTAACCAAGAAGGGCTTGACAACCCCAACATAACTCCTGAAACTGCACACTGGACCAGTATGGTATTAATGTAAATATATATTCTGCAAAAGAACGAAGGAAATGCAAGATGCTTGCACACCAAGGAGCTAAAAGAAAAAGTGAGAATCTCGGCACAGTTTATAATGCAATGCAATGCATGCCTTCGAGTCAATACTAACTCCTGGCGACCCAGAAGCTCCTGGGTTTTCTTGGCAGTGTGACCGGAAGTAGATTGCCAGGCCTGTCTTCTGATGCAGTGGAGGGTTAAGTGACTTGCCCAAGGCTACAAGGAGTGCTAGTGAGAATCAAACCCAAATTATAACTCATTTTATTTTGTTATATACTGTGTTATGGTTCTCGCTTTTTCTTTTTGAACATATATTCTGCATCCACAGAAACCTCTCCCTCAACAATGGGTACAGAGCAGAAGTAGGACATTCATCCACAGAACTCAATATATTAAAAAAAAATCTGATTCTGGTCAACCCAACAACAAACATTCTCCGGTACCAGGGATATTGGGAACTAATATGAAACCCTACAAAAGTCACCGAAGATCTACAAGGCCAAATCTACCATACCATAAGAGAATAAACTTCAAAAACTCACATAAGGAACCTACCCAGAAAAACAACACACTATAAATACTGCTGTAATCCCTAAAATATCCATACACCTATTTGAAAAACTGAACAAGTCAAATTACTACAGTACTGTATAGATCCCTATGTACATACTCCATGTTAACAAAACACATGGCCTCAGTCACACACTCAGAACACAGACCCTCACCAAGTACAGAATAAGTGACTACAACCTAAAGTAAAAATAACAATATGTAGACAAAAATTAAACTGAATCCCCAAGAAGCCAGACTTTGCATGAAGTGCAACATCAGATAAATAAGAGATGTAGTTCCCCATAAAAATTGTACAAAGTCCAGTCACTAAATTGAAAATAAAATTATTTTTCTACCTTTGTTGTCTGATAATTTTATTCTCTGATCATGCTGGTCCTGATCTGAGGCTTCTGCTTTCCTGTCTTCTCTTAGCTCTCTTTCTATGGTCTACATCCATCTGCCATTTCTTGTCTCTTCTTTTATCTCCTTCAATTCCTTCCATCAGCCTATTTCCAGTCCTAGTAATCCTCCCCAGTATCATCCCCCTTTTCCAGTCCTCCCCTCCCAGTACCTTCCAATTTCAACCCCCTTGCATTTCCAGGATTTCCACTGTTGACCATTCCCTTCAGTTCCCCTCTTTTCCCACTGTCCAGCACCTTCTAGTCCAAATTCCATCCCAATGGCAGTGCCCCTCCCTTCCAGCCCCCACCCACATTACCCAGTCACCTACCAGTCCCATCACAAGTGTCAGCTCCCTTCCATCCCTCTCCAATCCCATCCCCAGATGTCATCTCCCTTCCATCACTCTCCTCCCTTCCCTAGTATCATCACCCTTCCAGTTCCCCTCCAGTACCATCCCCAGGTATCAGCTCCTTTTCAGCCCTCTCCTCCCCCCCATGTCTTCCCCCTTCCAGCCCCACCTTCCCCTGTGTCAGTGCCCTTCCAGGCCCATTTCCCCTGTGTCAGCCCCCCTCCAGTCCCCATCTTCTCCCATACCAGCTCCCTATCTTCTCCCATACCAGCTCCCTTGCAGACCCCACCTTCCCTTGTCAGTTCCCTTCCAGCCTCCTCCTCCCCCCCCAGTGTCAACCCAGTTGCAGACCCCATCTTCCCTTCATGTCGAGCCCCCTTCTCCCCTGTGTCAGCCCCATTGCACACCTCACCTTCTCCTCATGTCAATTCTCTTCCAGCCCCTTCTTCCACATTTCAGCCATGTTGCAGATCTCACCTTCTCCTCATGTCGATTCCCTTCCAGCCCCCCGTGTCAGCCCATTTTCAGACCTCACTTTTCCCTTGCTAATTCCCTTCCAGTCCCTCCTCTCTTCCCGTGTAAGCCCCGTGGCAGATGCAACCTTCCCCTCATGTTAATTCCCTTCCAGCCCCCCGTGTCAGCCCAGTTACATACCCCATCTTTCCCTTGTCTATTCCCTTCCAGCCCCCTCCTCCCCTGTGTCAATCCCATTGCAGTTCTTACCTCCCCTCATGTCAATTCTCTTCCAGCCCCCTCCTCAACTTCCCCCATGTTAGCTCCCCTGCTGCAGACTCACCTTCTCATTTTCCTTGCAGGCATGGCTCCCTGACTCTTAAAGAACCTTGGCTGGGCTGGTGATATGCAGTTTAACTAAAAGCAAAAGCTGTGAAGAGCCTTCCCGCCTCCATGAAGGACTTCATGCAGCTTCATCATGCCCCCAAAGGAAGTTATTGTAACTTCCTTTGGGGGCGGGATGAAGTCGCATGGAGTCTTTGACAGAGGCGGGAAGGCTCCGCAGCAGTTTCAGTTTTATTAAACTGCAGATCCCCAGCACAGCCGTGGTTCTCTAAGAGGCAGGGAGCCACGGCTGCAAGGAAAAGGAGAATGTGAGTTTGCCACTGCCGAGAAGCAGACTCGGCAGCAACAGCAACTTGTGCACTTTTTTTTTTAACTTTTGAAGGCGAAGTGAGGCGACTGTTTTGGGGGGATTGCCGCCCTCAAAACATTGCCATCTGAGGCATCCGCCTCACTTCGCCTCATTATAGAGCCGCCCCTGTGTGTGAGTTTTGGGAGTTCATACTGGCAGAGTAGATTTGCTCTTGGTCCTGAATGATTTTTTTTTTAAATTAATTCCAGGGCTACTTAGGGTGACAACTTCTGTGGGGGGTGGGGGGGGTGGGCAGTAGAGAATAGGACATTCAAAGTTAAACAATAGATTGTGATAGCTGGGGGGAGGGGGGAAGGCTGAAGATTTGCCTAAGGTGCCAACACTTTGAATCAACTCTGAGGCTCGCCCTGATTAAATTCATAATAAGCTTGGTATTGAGAGGGATTTTTTTCTCATATGGTAAGATTTATGATAGAGGTTTTAGCTCTGCTATACTCTGCACAGGTTGATAGGGAAGGGTCTGGGGGGAGTTTCGGTGGATGCAGACTATCTGTTCAGATTTAATGTCATATGGGAGAGCATATGTGTTGGGGGGTCCTGAGAAGGGGACTGTAGTCGAATAGGCACTGAAGAGTTCAACCTCTTGTACCTCCCCCCCCCCCCTTGATATAGACTGCAGATGCTGACGTCTTCAGGTTACCTTTTCTGCAGTTATTTTTTGAAGGTGGGATAGGGGGTGGGAATGGGTGGAACATGGCTAACCACAGGAGGCGGATTTTTCTCTTTCAAAAAGTTGGCAACCCTAACATCATGGGGTTTTTATTCCCAAACTAAGATACTATGGGGTATGTTTACTAAAGTGCGGTAAACGTGAATAACGCGCATTGTACGACATTAACGATCGTAAGTGCAGTATAACGTGAGTAATCACACGCCAATGACCGTTAACGTCATACTACGCGCGTTAACCATAGTTAACGATTGTAAAGCCCCGCGGCGCGGTAAAACAACGCAGAAAGTGGAGAGAGGGCGGAGAGAAGGGGTCAATGGGCGGAGAGTGGGCGGGGAGAGGCTCCCCTCACACCAACGCGCTGAATTTCAGAGCTCAAATCCAACGCAAATGAAAACCTGCCGTTAAAGGCACATTAAAGGGGAGAGAAACCATTTAGGTGTCAGCAATGTACAGTCCAGGCAGGAAAACCCAAAAAAGTGATAAGTGTGATACATGTGCACATAGCAAAAGGGCACAGAAACACTGATAATGACCCCAACAAACTGGATAAAACCAATAACCAAGTTGTTCAACAGTGCTATCAATGAGAAACACCCCCCCCCCCGAGTAAGCACCATAGAACAGATAGAAACCGTGGAAGTGCCTATAATCTGTCCCCATACAAGGTGAATGGACCCACAGTGAAATAGCGCTGCGCAGGGTTTCCCCCACCACCAGACAGGGTGCCTATGGCGTGCACATGTCTCGCAACAGCAGGGCGGGCATGTTGGAACGGCAACTGGACAGATGCTGGAGAAGGGGATACAGAGGGCCGCAGGCGGCACATGTCAAGGTACCACCAGGGAATGCACCATCTCTGTGATAACATGGTGGTGCAGTGCACAAAACCACTGTAATCAGACGCAGAAGGTCACAGGTTCAAGTCCCAGCTGTGGATCCCGCCAACACACTCCGCCTATTTTACCCACCACTACAAAGTCCCAATACAGACAGAACCTTATTTGCAGATGACGTAAATATGCCCAAAACACCTACATTTTACACTACAGACCAAAGACTCCATAAACAGGCGCATTACCTACAGCAGAGTCTCCCAAATGCAGTCCTGGAGGGCCAAACACCATTCAGGATCCATGCTGCCTCTAATAAAGATGCCTGTGCTGCATATCTATGCACCACCCCCATGGTATGCAGATGTATCTCTTGCAAAGCCATGAAAACCTGAACAGTGTTTGGCACACCAGGACTGGAGTTGGGAAACACTGCCGTAAAGCAGCAGCCAACAGGGGCAGACACACCCGCACCCACAGGTCCCATCATCCAAAGCCACCTGGAGAGGCAGGACTTAGGGCTTTGTGTGCATCTCCCAATATGAGTACCTGCATACTATAGTAATGCCACCCTAAACCTGGGCATATGGTACACATCTATCAAAAGGTTACTATGACTACTGGCAGATAGCAATTCCTAGCTCAAGTACAAGTTTTCTCTGAGTGAGCTGCAGCATAGCAACCTTTCTGACGTCTGTGGAGTGTGCAACAGGTCCTGTGTCTGACAGTGTTTACCAACCTGTGCAGTGACACCTACAGTTTTGCGTACCACAGCCATTCATGCACTCTGCCCTGGACCGTTGGGGGGGCACGGCTGCCCAACACCCCCATAGCTGCACAATGCTGGCATAGGTGTGGGGAGTGTGTGTCTGTCTATCAAGGGTGCGGTGTCGGCAAACACCCCCCACAGCCCTCAGTGCTAGCACTGTTGCCAGTAGTGGCCTGCCAATGTGCATAATGAGGAGCAAGGTACTGTGGGAATAGGCTGTATAGGGTGGCCTGACCTGGCTGCATCATCTCAAGGCATAGGGCAATGGCTCAGACATTGTAGTGCCCGACCTCCACCTGCACGAACAGGGTGGCCATAGCATGTCCTGCTGGGAGTTCACTCTCACCCTGACTGAGCAGTGACCACTGCATGGCTAGGTTCCCCCATAGTGCTCTATGGCATTTTTCTCATGTGATATATATGGGTCCCCTTTTGGGGCCCAATCACTGACTTATCTGCTTGGTGTATATGCTGACATCCCTGTTCTGGGTGCCTGCATCTCATCCAGGACCATGCACTCTAGACTAGCTGGCAGACTCTCTGCAGCTAGTATGTGTCTTGCTGGAACACCTCGTAGGGTGCAGCGGCTGAGGCGTGCTGCTGGAGAATGTCAGATAATGTTGGGGGGCAGCTGGCATTTCCAAGCCTGCCATTTGTTGACTATTGACCTATGGATGTGTAGCGCTCTGTCTGTCCCCCAACAGGACTGGGGATGATGGTCCCCTCTACTGCTACCATTGCAGTGAGGTAGACTGTGGATCTATTGGTGGCTGAACCTGTTCTGCACCCTGAACCCCAGAGGGTGGGTTGTGGGGTGGATCATGATCCTCCCATCCCCTCCCCCCCTCCCTTCCCCACTCCCCCCCCCCCACTCTCCTTTCCCCTCCCTTCCTCCCCCTCTCCCCTCCCCCTTGGTGCCACCTACAACGGCATAAACATACTTGTATGAGTATAGATTTCAATTTAAAAACTCTATTTATCCGTTGTAGGTGGCACCAAGTTGTGGTGTTTTTTCACCTTTATTTTTGGCTCCGATGTGAGCTTATTTAATTGGACTTTAATAAAACTGAGTAAAATGGAAGTAACGGCTTCGAGAGGCTTTTAACCTCATGGCTGACCTTCCGACAAAAACACATAGAGATACACAATACTTTTATGCGCTCGCTCAATTTTTGGACATTTTTCACTCTTCTTTTGTTTAGGGATCAGATGTGTTGAGTGATTGTTATTTTGTGGGATTTGGTTTACCTCATATGCTTTATAACAAAGACCACTAGCCATTTTAGTAACCACCCTCTGCACCAACTTCATCTTGTTTATATCTTTTAAAGGTGTGGTCTCCAGATCTTCACACAAAACTCCAAATGAGGTCACATCAAAGACTTAAACAAATACACTATCACCTCATTTTTTCTGCTGATCATGTCTCTTCTTATGCACCCAAGCATCTTTCTGGGTTTTGCCGTTACCTTTTCTACCTGTTAAGCCACCTTAAGATCATAAGAAACAATCACACCCAGGTCTCACTCTTCTTTCACGGACAGAAGTACTTTGCCCCCTATACTGCATCGCTCCCTTGGATTTTTTAAGCCCAAATGCATTTTTTATCATTAAATCTCAGCTGCCAAATTCTCAACTATTCTTTAAGCTCAGCAAGATCCCTCCTCATCTTATCTACTTCTTCCTCTATTGCAGATTTTGGTATCATCCACAAAATGGCAGACCTTATCCAACAGCCCTTCCACAATATCACTTAAAAAGTTGTTAAAAAGAATTGGACCAAGGACTGATCCCTGTGACACACCACTGGCAACTACCTCTCCTCAGAGTGAGCTCCATTTACTTGTACCTTTTGTTGTCTCCCACTCAACCAATTTCTAACCCAGTCAGTCGCTTTAGGGTCCATCCCTAGGGTGCTCAGTTTGTTTATAAGTCGCCTGTGCAGAATGATGTGTAAGGCTTTATTGAAATCTCAGTACACCACATCTAGGACTCTCCCTCGGTCCGACTCCCTGGTCATCCAGTCAAATAAATCATTCAGATTTGTCTGGCAAGACCTGCCTCTGGTAAACTTATGCTGCCTTGGACCCTGTAATCCACTGGACTCCAGAAACCTCACTATTTTCCCTTTTAGCAGTGTTTCCAATAATTTACTCACCACAGGGGTTAGACTAACTGGCCTGTCATTTTCAACTTCATCCTTACATCCGCTTCTGTATAAAGGGACCACGTGTGCCTTTCTTCTCCAAAGAAGCATTGAAAAGGTCAATAAGAGGTTGTTTCTTCTGATCAGTCAGACTCTCTCTTTTTCTCTTGTTTTCCTGACTCTCCTTCCTCATTATTCTTCCTAATATACTCCCTGTGGCCTTGTGCTTTTCAAGAGCATGGTTATGGGTGGAAGGTGTTGCATTGGTTCTTCCATTCTCCATACTTTACAGGCCTCTCCCTTCAGTTTTCCAGAATTGTGGGTAATTTTCAAATCCCACACCTGGTTTGCCAAATATACAAGCTTATTTTCAAAGTAAAATCCCTGAAGAATTTCTGTTTAAAAATGTTTGGCTGACGGGAAATGCATGCACATGTGAACCTGGTGTGAAGTATGCATGAAGATCAACCTGCTCAGAGCATCTTCTGGTTAGAAAAAGTTCTCCACTAGGCCGTCACTCGCTCCTACTTTATTGGGCACCTTCAATGTAGGCTGTTGCTTGGGAAGTCCTCCAGCAATCCTTCCTTGAAATTACAATCCCCTGTCCTAATCTCCTGGTTTTAGGGGGCTTTAATATGTAATACGATGTACTTACCAGAACTCGAGACAAGTCGTTTATTACATTCTTAAGTAACCATGGTTTCTATCAGCATGTCTCTTCCCCATCCACACAGCAGGACCTCTTACTAATCCTGCAAGATTCCCCACCATGTCTCTCTCAGATTTCTGTAAACCTCTGCCCTGGACTGACCTTCCCTTCTCTGCTGTAACCTCTTCATTTCCCTCACTTGCACATGATCATCCTTCAATCACGATAACGATAATCTGGCCTGTTATCAATGGAAAATTACCCAGCCACTCTTGCCTCATTTCCCCATGCAGATGCTTTGTTCCCTGCAGTTTTTAATATTTTTTTCCAACGACCAAGCTAACCTCTGGTACAGTAACTGCATCAGGCATTGGATGATCTGGCTCCTGAGAAGCCTTGCTCATGCATAGAAAGGTATCTCATCTTTGGTTTCATGCAGGTTTACACCTGATGAAGCAACAGAGCAGGTCAACTGTGAGATTCTGGAGGAAGTCTACATCTCATGCAGCCCTCACTCTATTTAAGTAGCGGCACTTTATCATTGGCAGGTCAAGGCTTCCGAAAGGACAGTTTCTCTACTTTAATCGGGCATTATTCTCATTTCCATAAGACAGTCTTTTCTGTGGTTTCTCAGCTGTTTCTTACAACCAGATTTCACATCTAGCCCCTTGACTGGGTCATTCCCCTGATGCATTTGTAAACTTCTTTCATGTTAAGTTCTCAAGTATATGCCATGTTCTCCTTTTCTTCTCCTCGTTTGTCTTACGTAATTCTTCTGATCCGTCTGCCATGACATGAACCTTTACCCCTACCACTGACTGCACTGTAAGTAGATTTGCTTGTTCCATCTGGAAAACTACCTGCCCCTTGTACCCTATTCAAAACTCATGACTGCGGAAATAATCATTAGGACTCTTTCCAATTATTTACATTCTCATGAACAATAGATTTTCATCTGGCCAGGTGCCAGAGTCCTGGAAAAAGGCAGTTATCCATCCCTATCTGAAGAATTCCTATTTATATCCATTAGATCCAGCCATCTACCGCCTTATCTCAAACCTACTGTTCCTTTCTAAGTGCATAGAATGCTTCATTCTTGCCCAATTGTCTGATCACATTGAGTATACTCACACTCTACACCCATAACAATCTGGATTCCGTGCTGGCCATAGCACTAAGGCGATCAACGCCTCCATCTTGTGTGCAGTACACAGCTTTTTTTGATTGGAAAAATATCATTCGCTTTTAGACCATGATGTTCTGCTTTCTCATTTTTACAACATAGGCATTAGAGGGTGTGTCCTCTTCTGGTTTGCCTCATTCCTTAGGGAACACTTGTTTCAAGTGAACATGTACACTCTTCATCTATGCCACATCCTCCTTATTGATAGATAGCTCTTAAACCTGAACCACTACTACTACTACTACTACTGCTGAGCATTTGTATAGTGTTACAAGATGTACAGAGTGCCTGCCTGGCTAGAATAGCAACCTCGTTGCAAAATAACTTCATCAAGCTCAGTGATAATTCTTCTCCTCCCACATTGGCCCCCACCTTAGAAGGGTCTCCTATGCTGCTTAAGTCTTCTGTTAAATACCTAGGGGTTGCATTAGATTCTGAGCTTTCCTTTTCCTCTCATATCAATCAGGTGGTGAAGGCTTCATTTTTAGCACTCCGCCAATTTCATGTTATCAGCCCTTTTCTGGATCTGGAGGCCCAGGCTACAGTTCTACTTAGTACAGTAACTTCACGACTTGACTCTTGTAATGTTGTTTGTTCCAGTCTCTCATCCTATGAATTTAAACTTCTACAGATAATCCAAAATACAGCCCCCGGACCTGTAAATATGATCACATTTCTGCACTACTGAGCACCATTGGCTCCCAATTCAATATCGTTCCCATCATAAGATTTTTACTCTCACTCATAATAATGCCCTTCATGATAAGGCCATCAATTATCTTTCCTCACTTATCACCTTACACGTTCCAGCCTGTTCCATCATTTGCATATCCCCCCTTTTAAGGCTAAATATGAGTCCACACAGCAATCTGCGTTTTTATTTGTAGCCTCTATGTTTTGGAATAGTTTTCTTCCACACCGGCGTCTTGAAGTGTTTTAAAGATGTTTCAAAGATCTACCTCTTCAAAAAGGCCTTTGAAATCTTGGGACTGATGGTTATGGCTGTCTGCCTCTCCTCCTTAGCTGTTCCTTCTCTTTCTCTTTAGTCTTTACTATACATAATTAATAGAGTTCTGTTTCACTTTCCAGTGATTGATTTTTATTGTAAGTCACTTTGTATGACTGTAAAAGGCAGTATAGCAAATGTAATGAAACCATTTCAAAGTGAAATCAGAGCTACACATCCTAACTTCATTTGACTGACAAACTTTAGTTGGCTATCCATTCAGCACTGGACGTGGCTCTAGCCTCCCTGTAAACCCAAAATGAAGATCCATCAACCCAGTTGTACTGCTGAAACCTCCTCTAGATTCACGTTACCCTTTTAGCTTCGTATTTCAACCAGAGCTTAAACATAAGTCCCTCATGGAGCATTTGTTCCGTGTCCTGCATCTTTCGTCCCTGCCCGTGCCCCGGCCCAATTAAAACATTTATCAGTTTTCTAAATTTCTGTCACATGAACTGATGATACCTTGGTGTTGATTTTTATTGTCTATTTTTATTGGGAAGCGGTCGTGCCTGCAATACTAAATAAGCATTCTCTCATCCTGCTTGCTTGATTGCTCAGCTAGTCAGTGGCCAGGATTTTCATCTTCATAAATATTTGAACTCCGTGGGTCCCATATTGAAATGCACTTAGCCGGTTAGCAGCCCCTGCTAACTGTATAAATGCCGGTGAGAAAGAGTTTTAGAAGCTCTCTCTGAACAGTGCCATTGAATATTTCGTCTCAGTGCCTCAGCAGTTTGCAGATTTTCAGGTAATTCCTAGCATCACCCATGCTCGGCCCTAAAACTCTCCAAATAATGCCTGGGCAGTGAGATAAAATGTTTAGCAGCACTATCTGCTGGCACCAGGCTGATTGCAAAATCCAGAAATTCAGCACTGACTACTATACAGGTACCAGTGCTGAATAACCAGAGTTTATTAAACTGCGGTGGCTGGTGTTAAACAAAAACTGTTGACCACCGCTTGAAGTATTGGCTCATGTGTTCATGAATGTGTGACATCCCTGACTGTTTCTCAGTTTACATCAAGTTAATAAAATACCTCAGCCTGAAGTATCTAAATATTTAGAAAGGCAAGTACATCATCGATTATTTTGCTTCTTTGTATATATATTTTATACATTCTTTATTCCAAAGCTATGTTGTTTTATGGCAATTTCTTTAGACAAACAATAATTCCAACATCTTTACTTATTCTGTGTGAATCGGTTTGCTGTAATTATTTGCACATACCTTTTGTTGCACAGCAGACACTTGAGCTCCTACAGTACATACAATTAGACAGTATTTGTGTACAGATTTATGTTATATTCATATTGATGTTTCCAGCTACATTTATTTTAGTTCTCTTTCAACTTTCCATGTCTAGCAGCTGCCAGTTTGATAGTTTATATTAGACTTTCTAGGAAAATAAACAATTTCCTTAGACGGCGTTGCTAGGATTGACATGGGCTTTTTTCAGAAATAAGTGTTCAAAAACAAAATAGAATAAGTCTTCTTTCTTACATGACACAACCAATTACAGTCATCCGAGAACAAGTATTTGAAACCTTCTGATGGCTAAGCGAGTTCCCTAACACAGTCTGATCCTCTGTTATTGATAGACTAGGCTGTGTTTCTATTTAACAAGCTAGATATGCTTGTGCCAACTTTATGTGAACAGTTCAATCAATGAAGTCTAATGCATTTCAGCGAACTTCAGTGTGTTCCATGAACTCTGCTTGGCCAAGTTTAACAAGTTGAAGGGATGATGGGCTTTCGGATTCTGCTGAAGCTCTGCCAACTTTCTGAGGAGAATGAATCAGTTGTTTTGAGAAGCAAAAGTAGAATAGTTTCCTTCCAGGTTTTTTTTTTTTTTTTTACTTTTAGTTTCTCTGTTAGTTATTCAATATTGTCCTTCAGGCAAAGAAAGCATCCATACATACATGTAAATGCATTTATAGAATATTTAATCTCCTCAACAATGCTGTTCTAATTGTTCCATATTGCGCAGACGCTTAATAGTATTAATTCCAACATTCAAACTTAACTGGTAGATTATTCAAGCTGTACCTACCTTAACTACTATTGTAAGTAGTCTCTAATCAAATATGGTCCTCACACTGGACCTGTGACTTGATTCACCAACTTGTATATAGTTACCCTAGTTATGTCCAAGTTACGTCTCCTGTTCATTGTAAACACAGCACCGTCTCTACCGCACTGTATAAGTTACTGTTTTATGTAAACCGCAGTGATTCTAAAGAGCGCAGTATAGAAGAGACATTAAATAAATAAATAAAAATAAATAAATACCAAAAAGAATAATGTGATATTTGAAGAAAGGAAAATGTAAGACGAGTGGCTAGAGGCGGAAATGAAATCTACATTTGAGTTGCTGGAAAGACCTTGATCAAAGTCAGTTATTATTATTTGTTTCTTTTTTGTTAGAGTAACACTAAACTTTATTCAAGTTTTCCCCAAGGTTTCATTGTCATGACATGGTGATGCACCTACAGTAAGTGCTACAAAGTCAGGTCTAGGAGTGCAGACGGCAGCTTACATTGGTATGAGATAAAGAACTAAAGTAAAGAATATCAAGAGACAGCAAGATATATAATACAGGGCCATCAACTGATGCGTCATGCTATAATTCATTTAGTAATGGGGAGAAGCAGGAGAGAGGAACAGAAGAAAAATGTTTACTGGAATTGCAGAACTTTTGTCGGACAGCCAGTAACAGCACAAGCTGTGATTAAAAGTTCTTGGGTTACAAGATAGTGCAGGAAGATTCAGTGAAATTTAAGCTTTATGTCGTGAACATCTTGAGTGTAGGATGTCACATGTGAATATATTTTTACATATTGCAGCATATATGAGTTTGGTATTCCCTGGGTGAAATAAGTGATTAACATTTTTCTTTTCTTTTTTTTAAGAAGTACAGCTACTGGATAAACACCTTGGGCCCGATTAAGTTTTGGATGTGCTGGCCCTCTGTGCACCCAGTTGGAACCGGACGCACATAGTGAGCCGGGTATGTGATCTCGCAGGGCACATCTAGCCCCGCAGGATCAGAATCACACCCAGGCCTGTAAGTGCTGGCAGGGACCCCGATCAGGTCGGCACCCCAATTCAGGTTGGCCTGCACATACAGGCTTTCTCCGGCTAACTCAGTCAGGATTTTTGAATGGAGCCACAGCACCATGACGTCTGGTTGCCATGGCACCATGGCTCCATTCAAGAGCCGTGATCCCTGGCCACCAGACCAAAATGTTTATTCCCTGCAGCCTGACCCTCAATCTGGCCTCCCAAGGCTAGGGTCAGGCTGTGGGGAATTTTCCCTGCCCCCTCCCACTTTTTCTGAGCCCTGGGCCTACCCGATCCCCCGACTAGGGGAACTTATTCCATCTCAGAGGTAGAATAACTTCCCCGTTCAGGCTGCCGGCCCCGGATGCGCATGGATGACATTGGAATCAGCCCTGTACATCCGGGGCTGCTGAATGACTACCCTAACTCCTCCCCCACAACACCCATTTCCCGCCCCCGTCTAACCTCCCTGTACAACGTGCGGGGAAGTTAGTCGTGGTCAGCAGAGCGGCCGAATAGCATGGATGGATGTCCCAATGGAACGTCCATTCCTGCTATTCGTGCCTTGAATGACCCTGCTTTTGTTTATGAATATTGGATAACGCTTTAGCCAAGTGCACTTCTCAGACATTCATTTGTCTGCCTTATACAGAGTTATATCAAGGCTATGTACTAAAGTGTGAAACCACTTTGCAAAAATGCGCATCTCACAAAAACCCTCAAAATACCCCAATGTAAACTGTCAAAACTTCAACATTTTATACTTTTTTGCCTGAAGCAGTTTTACATAGTGGTTTCATAAATGTGCCTTTTGCAATAGCAAGCACACAAAATCTAATGTAAATTCCACATTAATTGGCTACTGTGATACAAATTCATGTAAACTACCTCATCAATATGGAGTTTTTCATAAGAAATGGTACATGAAAAGGCTTCACATGCTGCTGTTCTGAAAAGAACTACAGCTTATTAGCTGAACTTAATTTTCAAAGAGCCATTTTTCACAAATTGCATGGTGGTAACAGGATTGAAAACGATTATTGGCCCTGATTTAGAGACCTCCCTGGTGTACTGGAGGGCTAGATCCATCCCAACCCTGCTCCAGGGCTCAGTAAGTAAAAGTAAGATACCTCTCTCCACCAGCCACTGAAAGCCCCATCTGCTTCCAAAAAAAAATCTGACCTTGTTTTGGGGCTCCCTCCCTCATTCACCCCTCTTCCTCCAAAGATTTGGATTTAGCTTACACCATTTCTCTGAAGTTCAAGGTGAGTTACATTCAAGTACAGAGTGTGTTTTCATCTTCCCAGAGGGGTTACAGTCCTAAGTTTGTACCTGAGGCAATGGAGGGTTAAGTGACTTGTCTGGGATCACAAGCTGCAGCGGTGGGATTGGAACTTGGCTCCCTGATTCACAGCCTACTGATCTATCCATTAGTTTGTGTGGTTCCAGAAGGGGGAAGAACAGTCCGCACTCACAGTATGCCCTACAATAGCTATATTGAAAATAGATGGCACTTGAGGCCTAGCTATAGAGCAGAACTTAACGCTATGGATGAGTCTGACAAATAATGGTGAAATTAATGAGCTACATGTAAAGATCTACATGTTTCCACACTATTAAACTGTTTAATCCTTATGGGGGTGTTTCAAACATTTTAGGGCCTATATACTAAGCCACCACGTTAAGGCGCGGTAGTTAACAAAGGTTAACTGCAAATGTTAACTTACATTAGCAACAGAACGTCTGTGATAACATCATGGAGCATTCATAACACTAAAAAACCCAAAGGCAGTCATGGTATAAAGGCAGGGTGAAGACCTCTATCATGTGTTAATGGTACAGCTACTAACACAAAATTCAGGTAAGTAATACCTCTAGACTTGTAGTTAACTGCACCATATTATCAGTCATGTAGCAGTTAACGTTAATGGCAAGGCACTGTCATCACCCATACCACACCCCCAAACCAAATTTCCATGTAGGCATCAATTAGTGTACATTACCAATTAATGCTGTGCCTGCCGTTAGCACATATTAAACCCCACGTTAAACATATAGGGCCTGATTCTGTCCCACACGTACGGCCGGTCTGAGCTGGACATACAAAGGGGGAGCATGATTCTGATCCTGCGGGGCACATCTAGCCCTGCGAGATCAGAATCGCAATCAAGCATGTAAATGCAGGCCGGGACTGCGATTCAGTCCTGGCCTGCACATGCTGGCACTGCCCAGATAGCTCAGTCAGGCATTTAAATGGAGCCGAGGTGCCCGACCCCCGATCTGGCCTCCTAATGCCATGGTCAGGCTGTGAGGAATAAACCCTGGCCCCCCCCCCTGCCCCTTCCGCACCCTGGGCTGCTAAAAAATACACGACCAGGAAAGTTATTCAACCTCGGAGGTGGAATAACTTCCCCGGCCGTTTTGCCGGCTCTGGACGTACAGGGCCAACATTAGAATCGGCCCTGTACATCCAGGGCTGGTGACCACCCACTGCCCACCCACTCTCCGCCCCTGGGCCGCCTCTTCCCTGCCCCCAACTAACTTCCTCGCACAACCAGCAGGAAAGTTAGTCAGGGGCTGCCACCGTCACTAATAGCGGGGATGTTGTGCTAATTTCTGAGTTAATTACCTAATGCGGTAGGGGACATGGAATGCATGGCGAATATGCCTTGACGTAAGCCTTCAGATCCTTGCTGCCCGTTAAATGTGGAAGAGATGTAAGTACACTAACTGCACTGCCATTATCTTCCATTCCTTTATCTGCAAATTGTTGAGAAAACCTCTGACATATAACACCAAGGTTTTGCAAGGAACAGATGTTAAATTTGGCTGTTAAGCCACAGGAGCTGCAAAACATTGCACTGTAGTAACTAGGCCTCTTTATAAAGACAATGCATTGCAACATGTCAGGCTGTCATTCATCAGAAAACCCAATAAGAATCTGATTGATTTTTCTCTGACTCTATCATTAATACAGAGGAGCATGCCAGTTGTGTTAAATGCTTGAAGAAGAACCTATAAAATAAAATAAACTTTGTTCAATCATATTTTACATGAAAATATGAAGCCAAATTTTAATTATGCATATCAGCAGCCAATGCTTACCTCTTGCTGTCCTCCCTGGTACATGTTCACCACCTGAATAATTGCTGCATTTGTCCATTTCTATCCTACTCTTATTTTATTTCTTTTACATTTTGCTTTCAACTAAACCATTAAGATTAGTTTCCATCTTTCTTCCAAATAGGTCTCCAGAGTATTGTTTGAAATTTGCTTTCACCTCTCTACTGACCTAATTTGAAAGCTTTAACATAGTTTATGTTTTGAAGCAGCTTAAATGCTATACGTTGGGTATGGCTTAATGAGGGAGCGAAGAACAGATGGGGAAGAATGAGAACATTCACAGTTTTGTTTGGTGTCTCAGGACGTTTTGCTGAGTCTGACATTTCCACCTGGCTTCTTTGTACCTCTAGCTCAATTGCAATCAAGACTGTTCTATCTCCGTGAGCTTTGATTTGCTCTTATCATGGGATTTATCCCCTATTTTGTATGCTTTAGTCAAGTGATTGCTATGACATTCCTCAGCCAAAGGCCAGAAACCAAGGTTCCTGCTGAAATTGTGCAATCAAGGCTTTAAGTCCAGCCCCTAGATTTCACAGTTGTGCTCTATAAGAAATTTTGATTTTCATGATGTGCTTAATTCTGAAGTTGGGAAAGCATCATTGTCAATCTGTCAGTACTACTTGTTAATTATATATGCAATATGGTGTTTGTTCAAAGATCTTACTGTGGCAAAATGACCCTGGAAGTGCTGTTTTACTGCTGGAAAACTGTGTGGGAGAAGAAGTGAGAACAGCGGCAGCCAACAGGAAACGGGCTTCCATGGCTCCGCCCACTACCACCAGGGCTGTGAATCAGGCCACAGCTTACAACATGCATGTGTCTGGAGAGCAGGGGCTATGGCATTATTGTTGGCCATAGTCCTGGAGAAAGCACTGATAAGAGTGGCTGAAAGGTCTAGAAATAATCTTTCTGCCACTAGAGAGGCTGGGGTGTTACCAACGAGATTACTAGGGATATGTAGACTCTCATACTGGTTCCACTAGCAATGGCCTGCTGTAATGGACTTTACTGTGTACAGCAGCAAAAGAGGATGATGCCGAAAACAGATTCCCTGGACTGCTGCTTTAATAGGTCTCCAGCTGACACCAGTGGCTCGAGACAGCTGGCAGGTGGGAAGAGCGTGGGGCAGCTGAGCATTCACAAGGTGAAAGTATTTTGACAGTCGGGGACTGGGATCTAATGGAGGTATCTGTAAAAAGTCATGACTCCATGTGGGTTTAATTTAAACCTTAAAATTAAGCTGTTTAATGACAAGAATTGCTCGAGGGGAAAAAACAGTTGATCTTTATTCATTAAAGCTGGGATCAGTCAGTGACGCTGGAATGTTCACTCATTTTAGCGAGTGTGTCACTGAGTGTGAGAAATTAAAAAACAAAACAAACAATACTAGACTGTTTATGATTTGGCTAGAAATAGTTGAAAACTGAGGTTATGACTGATTTCAAAATAATTTCTGAGCAGGTGCAGAACATGTTGGGGTCCTCTTTCCTAAAATGTGGTAACATTCTGCCGTTAATACAAAATTAACATAGAGTACTACAAAATCCTCTGCATTAAGGAGGTACTTTTGTAACGAGCTGCATAAAGTTATACGCTACAGCATGGGAGGGCTGTCCTATCCAATGATGTCATGGTAGGAGTGGACCTCAGTTGGAGGGAAACATGACTGGTGTGAAGACCTAGCGCAAAAACAGTTTTCTGTCTTTGGCTATTATACAGCAGCCACTGTACCAAAGTAACAGGCGTCTCTGACTCTACCGCCAATACAGCATAAGGGAGAAGGAGACGGCTCTAGTTTACTGGGCCATAAAACCAGCAGAAGTACTAAAAAGGGCAGTTTAGGCCACTGCAGGACAACCTAAGGAATGAAGGAGAAAATGGAAGAAAAGGAGCCTTGGAGATTAAGGAAACAGCGGGGAGCCCCTGATCCTGGAAAAGAAAGAAGATGACAGAGGATGTCCCTTGGAGCAAAGACAAGGAGGACCAGGCTTAAGGGGTGCAAGGTTTACATTCTCATCCAAGTCTAGCATCCAGCCCTGCAAAATGCTCTGGGGAAAGAAGCGAGTGAGGAGGGATTTCCCATCCGGGAGGGAGAGTCCAACTAAATACTGCCACTGCCTGCTTTTTGGATGATTATTATATTATATTATATTTGTTGTATTACATTTTTGTATACCACAGGAAGGGGACCTGCAGTTTATAAATATGAATGAATAAATATATAAAAAAATAAACTCTCTGGTTTTTACTCTGCTACACTCTGCTTATATTTTTTTTTATTGTAATTGTCAGTGACCCCTAAAGATTTTTTCAGCAAACCCTCAGTTTAGAACAATCAAATTTTGGCCTAGGCTGATTCATTGAGAGTAGATTGAAGATGCCTAACATCTCCCAGTTTTGACTAGTGCTGTCCTGGAACCCTAAAATTCCCAGAGAATTAAGCCTGCAAAGTCAGTGTTATCTCCCTGCAGTTGCGCTCCCAGTAAATAGCTACTGTGAGGGTCTCCCAGACTGGCAGGGTTTATACTGATCATGTAATGCAGTTAATTATATTCAGATGGCATTAACTGTGCCACTTTATCAGGCATGTTAACAGTCAATGTTCAGTTTGTTAACTATAAAGTAAATCCCAGCCCAATTGTCCCCCTGTTCCACATTATTTGTTAGCGTGGTACTTAATGCACTAATAGGTAGCATGGCACATTAGCAGTTAACATTTCATATGCCATGATAACAGCTAGCAGGGGCCTGTTCACTAAAATGTGATAAAGTTTTGCACTTACTTCACCTTAACTGCAAACATTAAGGTGTGCTAAATGCAGTCTGTGCCATAAATGACGACGAATACTGTGTATACCATGGACTGCCCAAAGAACAAACCATTCAGTACTAGTGGAGATCAAACCTAAGCTTTCTTTAGAAGGTCAGATGAGAAGATTTCAACTTTCATATTTTGGACACATCATACAAAGAGAGAGATTGTTAGAGAAAGACATCATGCTTCCCAGGGTAGAAGGTCAACGCAAAAGAGGAATGGCCATCAATGAGATGAATTGGCACAATAACAGCAGCTATGGGTGCCACTCTATCAACAATGAGCTGCCTGGCTGAAGACTGACCACAGTTTAGGACAACTATCCGTAGGATTGCCATGAATGACACCGACTCGACAGCACTTAACAATAACATAAAGAAAATAGTACTTACAAATTGACAGATTTCTGACCTGTTTGAAAATACTGCCAGTGAGGTCATTGACATGAACTGAAAGGGGAAAATAAAAGCCAATGATTAAAGCCATTAAGAAAGGTTCCCAGTTTTTCCTTTTTCTTGTATGAGACTTTGCTTGCAGCAGTCGGTAAGCCTGAGGCAGCATCCTGACATTCTAAATGACCACATTATCTAATGGCTGGAATCTAAACATTCCAGAAGAAAGAAATAGGTTTGTCACTCTTGCTATAAGCATGATTAGTTGGCTGCAGATTATACCTGTACCCATTTGAAAGGTGGTTTGAGTCTGAGTTTCAGAGAGTACTCCAGAGTGAGAGTAAATAGAAACATAGAAACATAGAAACATGATGACAGAAAAAGACCACATGGTCTATCTAGTCTGTCCTTCCATAACAACAACTACAACAGTCCACTTTTTACCTTTAGCGATCCTCTGTGTTGGTCCCATGCTTTTTTGAATTCAGTTACTGTCCTCATCTCTACCACCTCCACTGGGAGACTATTCCATGGATCCACTACTCTTTCTGTAAAGAAATATTTCCTCATATCACTCCTGAATCTATCTCCCTTCACCCTCATCCCATGTCCCCTCGTAGCAGAACTTGCTTTCAATTGAAAGAGGCTCTCTCCCTGAACATTTATGCCACGGAGGTATTTAAACATCTCAATCATATCACCTCTATCCCGCCTTTCCTCTAAGGTGTACATATTAAGATCCTTAAGTCTGTCCTCATATGCTTTATAATGAAGCACATTAATCATTTTAGTAGCAACCCTCTGCACCGACTCCATCCTGTTCACATGCTTTTGAAGGTGCGGTGTCCAGAATTGCACACTATACTCCAAATGAGGTAGCACCAAAGACTTATACAGAGGCATTATCACCTCATTTTTTCTGCTAGCCATTCCTCTCCGTATGCACCCAAGCATCCTTCTAGCTTTTGCCGTCACCTTTTCTACCTGTTTAGCTACTTTAAGATCATCAGACACAACCACGCCTAGGTCCCGCTCTTCTTTAGTGGACAAAAGTACTTCACCTCCTATACTGTATTGCTCCCTTGGATTGCTGCAGCCCAAATGCATGACCTTACATTTTTTAACATTAAATCCCAGCTGCCAAATTCTAGACCATTCTTCAAGCTTAGCTAGATCCCTCCTCATGTTATCTACACCTTCCTAGGTGTCTACTCTATTGCAGATTTTGGTATCATCTGCAAAGAGGCAAACATTACCCGACAGCCCTTCCGCTATATCACTAACAAAGATGTTAAAAAGAATCGGACCAAGGACAGATTCCTGGGGCACACCACTGGTAACATCCTTCTCCTCAGAGTGAGCTCCATTTACTTGTACTCTTTGTCGCCTCCCACCCAACCAATTTCTAACCCAAGCAGTAACTTTAGGGTCCATCCCTAGGGTGCTCAGTTTGTTTATAAGTCACCTGTGAGGAACAGTGTCGAAGGCTTTACTGAAATCTAAATACACCACATCTAGAGCTCTCCCTCGGTCCAACTCCCTGGTCACCCAGTCAAAGAAATCAATCAGATTTGTCTGACAAGACCTGCCTCTGGTGAATCCATGCTGCCTCGGATCCTGTAATCCGCTGGACTCCAGAAACCTCACTATTTTCTCTTTCAGCAGCGTTTCCAATAATTTACTCACCACCGAAGTTAAACTAACCGGCCTGTAGTTTTCAACCACATCCTTACTTCTGCTTTTGTGTAAAGGCACCACATGAACCTCTCTCCAGTCCATTGGCACCACTCCCGACTCCAACGAGGCATTGAAAAGGTCAGTCAGTGGAGTTGCTAGAATGTCCCCAAGTTCCCTCAGTATTCTAGGGTGTATCCCATCCGGTCCCATCGCTTTGTCTACTTTAAGTTGAGCTAGTTTCTCACGAACACAGTCTTCTGAAAATTGTTCAAGATGTCCCTCGCTTCTGTTCTTATTTGTGGGTGTTGTGAGTGTGCTGAGGGAAATATACATTTTAATTCTGATGTAAAGCCCTAAAACAATAAAGGCCTAATATTTGAAACTGCTGATAGCCAAGTGAGCAGTGCTAACTAGGTAAGTGCTGATACATAGCCGGTTAGTACTGCTCAGCAAGGATACTTAGCTCATATCTTCCTGCTGATATTTAAGCAGCATGGCTGACTGCCACAGCATTTGAATAGTGTCAGGGTGGTCTATGGAGATATTCAATGGCACTATCTAGATAGTGCTGCTGAATATCTTGATCTGCCCCCTTAGCCGGACAGCCTCCCATTGGCTGGCAGGCTAAGGGCTTTGAGTATCAGCCCATAAAGACTAATGGCTTGGGCATAATTTTATAAAGACTTTCCACAAGGAAAACATGTTTTACACTGTCATGAGGCTGGTACTAATAAAGATGCAAAGTTAAAAAGAAACCCTGTTTCTCACAGAGATCTAGATGTGCAATTACCTCAAAGCACAGCTAGAGGGGGCAGGAGTGATCATACAGAAGCTAATGAGGCTAGGAGATCAAACCAGTTGCACCTGGGAATGAGCCCTGGAGATTCAAAGAGAAGATCCCTTTATAAGCAGAAGTTTAATTCTAGCAAAGCAGAGTGGGAGAGAAAAAGCAAAGCAGTAAGGAGCACGGCTGCAGAAAAGGAAGCAGCAGAACAAGGAGCAGAAGGACTTGGAGAAGGAACAAGGAGCACGGCTAAGGAAAGAAGGAGAGACCTGAAGGAAGGAATCCTCCTTCAGCAACCCCAAGGGAACGAAACTCACAGAGGTGGAGTTCAAAGGGGCCAAGCTACCAGAGCAGCTGTTCAGAGGGAGTCTGATGGGGAAAGCAGTCAGGCTGGAGAGTGTGCCACTTCCTGCTCAAGCAACGTTCCTGAGTCCAAAGCTGAGAGACGTATCCAGAGAACCAGAGAACCAGGTTTGGAGGAAGACCTGCAGTCACTGGAAGCTGCTGGACAAGTTTTACCAGGTACTCGAGGAAAAGGAATTTCTAGCAAAGTTACTTTACCACTGAAGCATAGAGCTGAATCCATACCAGGTTTTGCTAAGCTGCCAGGAAGCACAGCACTGCCCAGAAGCTACCGGCAGAAAAACTGTTGCAAAAGAGACGTTCTTGGGAGAGAAGGCTCCAGGGAGTCCAGCTACAGAAACTCAAGGTATGAAAGCTTTATTCCTGCTAAAGAATGCTTAACTCCTAGAAGCACTGCTAAAGCAAATACTCCCTTTGTAAGAAGAAGGAAGAAACCAGAGTGGTTTCAAAAATTACCAAGAGAACTTAAAACCCAGTCTTATTGGAGGCAGGTCAGTGGAGACAGTCCATGTAAAGCTGTGACAGCCAGGGACAGTATTTACTCCACGGGGGAATGTAGCGAGGCAGAATCTATGGACGTAGAAGATATAAATGTTATTCCCATGCCTCAGGAAGAAGATATGGATTGTGGGTTGTGTATGGCTACTAGCCTAGAGTCTATAGCCACAGTGTAAATAAGAAGAAAACTTGTTTAATTGTGTTTGTTTGGAATGAACTGAATTCCTCCATTTTCCTTGGTACTAATTGTGAAGCTACTAACAGTTAGTCCACCTGTTTATTACTGGAACCTTTTCAAAGGACATTCTTTGATTTCCACTGTCTTAATTGAACCCTTGCACAGACGGGGAATAAAAGCCTTGTTTCCCTACACTCTTGGCTGAATTATTATGTGCACACAAGGAGCTGAAAATAGATAAGACCAAACTCCATTTTTGGCCTTACAATACACCACGCTCCTTGAAAATAAATATATCGTGGAGCATGCCCTTACCACCCTTGGCCACTAGGGTCTGCCACCATGACAACACATAAAAACAGACTCTTTATAAACAGGTATACAGGGCCAGCACCAGAGCTGGTTCAAGGTGTTGGCGCCCTGAGCAAACCTTAAACCTTAGTCTTCCCCTAGGTGTTGGTTTCCTAGGCAACTTGCAGGTGTACAGGTGTAAAAAATAAGCAGACCACAAGATTGCATCTACTTTTATAATATCTGCACTTAGGTATTCCTTGAGGCTTAGTTTGGGTGAAGCCGAGGCAGAAGTGTGATATAGATGTAGGACCCGATATTCAGCAGCGGTGGTTAGCGCTGCAACAGTGGCTAGCTGTGGTGGCTGAACATTAGAACATTAGACCTGGAGATTGAATACCATGCCAGTGCTGCTGAATATCCCAACTAGGGGGATTAACACGATTACCGGGTCTGCCAACTGTGTTAATCCCTTTGAACAGCGGGCCCGTAGATTTTCTAAAGTGATGGAAACAAATGCATATAGGTACACACATTAATACCTTTGAAGCAACTTAAAATTGTGCAAGAGAATTTGTACACTCTTAGGGATAGTTATGGGTGTCCTTTTTAATGACAAGGAACACAGGCACCTATGTTGTCTTTATAAACTATAACACCACAAAAAAACAATATCCGGGACCTCAATTTGGAAACATCACTATAAACCACAGTTAAATACAATAGAAAAGATTCCGTTTTATCAAAGCAAACTCTTCAAAAGACCTTTTTACAAGAAATCTTATCTTTATATATCATGTACTTACTTAATATATATAAATATTTATGGACATACTCAATATACTCAGTACTGCTTAAAATATATAATGAGGGCTGGCATTCTAGGCGACCGCCTAGTTCAGCTAAGGGTGGCGCTGGCCCTGGCCCTGATGGTATGTAGAGGAGAAGGCAAGTAACTGGCGTTATAGTGTATAAGAAGAAGGATATGAAGGGATAGGACAAAGAACAGCACGGAAGATAGGATGAGGTGACCACTGCACTTGAATTTTAGAACAAATAATTGTAGAATAAATAATGTTGAATTGTTTAAAACATAAAGGTTCCGATTTTGTAAGGTGACTAGTGGGGCTTTCTCCCTGCATGCACAGAGTCGTTGTGTGGTGAGAGCAGAATTGGGGCAGGGTGTGGATGGAGCATGGGCAGGCCGGACACCAGAATGTACAGGGCCAATTCAAGTCACAGCGCTGAATGTCTGAGTAGCACTAGGGGGACACACAGCTTATTCCACTTTGGAAATAGAATAAGCTCTGGGCACTTGTATGCCCCAACTGGGCAGCTCCCCAATGCAACAGAGAGGGAGGAGTAGCCTAGTGGTTGGGGCAAGGTACTTCAGGCCGGGGGTTCAAATCCCACTAGAGGACAGCAACCTTGGGCCGGAAGGACTGGGGTTTCTAGTCCCACAGATGCTCCTTGTGGTCTTGGGCAAGCCACTTAACCCTCCATTGCCCATGTTCCCTGTAAGTATTAGTGTATGTGTCTCATATCCCCACGTGTTAAATGTATCCCCCAATTGTGCTGTGACTGCTTTGATTGAAGGATAAGGCAGTATACAAAACTGTCAAAATAAATAAATAAACAGAGCCACCGGAGGTAATGCCCCGCCACCTGATCCCGGCCCCGGCAGACCCACTGGGTGTCAGGCAGCGGAAGAGGTGGTTGTCTGGCAGCAGCGGGAGTGGGGGGAGGCCTGGCCATTCTGTCAGCTGTATGTCCCCCGCAGCTGCTGAAGGGGCACACCGGGTTGTCCAGTTGCTAAATCCTGTTACCAGGGGAGCGTCTTGCTCACGCAGTACAGAATCAGGTACAACAGGGCCTGTCCTGGTCTGGGATGTCTGCATGGCCCAGACATGCCCCTTCCTGGATCGAGCTCTATGAGGGTTATTTTAGAAGCCCTATTCATGCTTGGATGTCTGAAAATGTGCACGGCGACTTTCAAGTAACAAACGTCTCTGGAGCCATTTTAGAAGCCAGGTCTATAGACTTCTCCAGCGTGGGGATGTCCAATTCGTGAAGGGACATGATGAAAGTGTGAACAAGGGCTTTCTAGGCAAGTTGGATGTGCACTCCCAATTTTAGAAATGGCAAGCACGTCTCCACCCACTAGAGGGAGAATCCATGTCTATTCCTACACTAGGGCATTGCAAGGCTGCATCAGAAAAGCTCTCGTTCTGCTATCCGAACACCTGGAGGACACGGCGAGGAAGCTATTCTGATATCACCTATACTTTCCATGATAATAACGAAAACTGCAGGGAAATGAGGAGTCTTGTTTTCAGTTCGGCACGCGGATGCACAACCCTGCATGCCAAATAGCTTTCATGGACATGCTTTCAGCATAGGATGATAGACATCTCCACCCCAAATATTTGTAACAGGGACCATATCCCTGGTGTTTAAATGCTTTGTCCTGGTCATCCTAGATTCCAACTGGACGCCCTTTCTAAAATGCCACCTAAAAGGTACTTATATGATTGTAGGAGAATAATTTTTGGATATGTTATTGATGTGATAACCTGAAACATATAAAAGTAGAGAGCTAAATAAAAGAAAGAGGGAAAAGAAGTATTTAAAGTTAAAAAAAGAGGAAAGAAAATAAATTAAAAAATTACTTACCTGACAATTTCTTTCGTTCATCTGTGAAAAGAAATGAAACATCTTCATAGTGAAGTGACCTTATAATCTGTTATTGTATACATACGTGATTATTATTATCAACTGATTTACTGAAAAATTATATTTAACTTATAGCAAATAGAACTAATGCAACGTTAATTTAATTATTTCAATTTAAACATAAGATTAACATAATTCTGATTTATAATTTAAATTCATATTATCTGTAAAATCTTCTGCTGTTTCCTACTTCCAGGGAAGCCTTCTGTCTCCATAAATAGTGAGAGGAAAGATATGTATATTTCTTGTGTCTTATGGAGTGGCTATTCTGGACTTTCTCTTAAAGCAAAGTATTAAATGTAAACAGTAACACAATAGAGAGGCTGTGGCAACCTGTTTCAGGAAGGTGCAGGGAGGGCACAACCACGAGACAAAACTAGGCAGATTGCCTAGGGCATCAGGGGAGGCAACAAGAGCAGCAGTCAAAGCAAAGCAATAGATCCTAAGAGGAACACAAACTCAAAGATCCATCAGCACATTCATTTATTTGCAGGGAGAGTGGGCACACACACACACAAAGCAAAGTTTAATATTTAAGTTTGATGTCCAATTATGTATTTTTACAGAATTATTGTGCGGGGGTGGGGGGGGGGGTTGGGATAATCATGATTGTTGAGTTTAATTATCAAAATTTCATGGGGGAGGAGGTATAAAGCTGAACGTTTGCTTACGGTGGGCAATACCTTTTCACTGTCCCTGGGAAGGGACCATTACAATTGTCAGGCATATTAGCTAGCTAGTTTTTCCAGGGAAAGTTCACTACACCAATGTCGAAATATCATTAATGTTCAGGAGTAAAAGAACTCAGAGTCTAGCGTGATCTGTGCTTCTCCATATGCTTAAAAGTAAGCTTCTTTGCATGCATTTACATGAGGCAGAGCTCATTATTTTTTAACTTGTGCCTGATTTTATTGTTGGTGAGGCAAATAGTGCATTACTTCCAGAGAGAGCCAAACACAGTCTGCTTTGGATCTTATCCTATGTCATTCAGGAAAAAGAGGCAAGAGAGCAGGGCAGGATTCTGATATATCATACAATGTTCCCACATTGCCTCCAGCAGTGTGGTGATGCGGCCCACGTCCTGGGTCCAAACAGTGTGATTGCCATCCATGCTGTGGCACTATTAACAGTACCCCTATATTTTGATTTCATATTGTTCTGTTTTCCACAATCAGTTGGTTTGGGGGTCAAAACTCCTTCTTGAGAGTCACCGCCTCTGCGGGGGACACCTCCTCCCCTCTTTTGCCCTGCCTTTCTGGTGAGGCAGGCCACTACTGGAGCACCTCGTGGGAGTTCTCTTTTTGGGGTTCCTCAGTCCCCTGGATCAAAAGCCAACTTACAGTCTTCTGGGATTGTATATTCCTCAAAATAAGATTTACACAGCCCTGGCTGTAGTAGTGGAGATTTATGAGGAGGAGGTAAAGATGGCCCCTGAGTCGATGTTGACATTTTCAATGAAACTGTGAAGTCACCAAGCTTCAGGAAGACCTTTCCAGACCTAGCACAGTTCACTAAGTAGGGCAGACAGAGAGAAAGTTGTAAATCTAATCAAAGGGAAACTGTATCGTGAAAATCTCTATAGTAACTTGTAGGTTTTTCTTCATCGATAGAACCCATCCTGTGCCAAACAAGTCTCTCTGTTGCCCACTAGGCTTCCTGCAAGGTCACCATGCTATTTTACTGTGCTGACCAGACAATTTAAAGGCAGTGTTTAGTCTCTGTTTTCCTTTACTATGTATCTCCACACTGAGAAAGAGGATAGCGTGTGCCGAACAAGTATAAAAGGTGCACACGCTGTGAGCAGCATGTGTCCAAAGAATACAGAGGAAAGGCTGCAAAGGAAACAGGCCTGCAGAAAAGAGGAGAGAAATGAAATACTGTATGATGGCAATGAACACACGAGACAAAGGAATGGGAACAATGTTTAGACAAATTGGGTATCAATTTGTGAGTAGATGGCCCCGTAATTCTTTTCCCTTCATCTTTCTCACAGCACTTCTTGGGTAGTGTGCTCCTTTTCAGGCTCTGCTGTGTTTGTAGTTTCTTTTTTCCCAGTTCTTCATGTTTTGTTTTGTTTTGGGGAGGGGCACATCTTGTGTTTTTTTTCTGCTCTTTCTTTCTCCAAGTTTTATATTAAATTTCTAATGTTGGTATTTTATCTATTTACCAGAGGTCATTTTGGATTTTATCTATTTACCAGTGGTCTTTTCTTTTTATTTGGCTGGATTTGTTTATAATATTTTATTTCCTCTCCAATATAAGCTGGAAGCAGCCTTTGACTACTGCAGCTCTAACTGGGGCTGCTGTAGTCAGTGGTAGATTCATCTGATTAAAGCAGCGAGTGCTAGGTTTTTGTGCCTGGCCAACCTAGCAGCTAGGAATTATCCACCTCTTTCTCTAAGTACCGAAAAGTAGGTGTCCATACAGATTTGAAGAAAAGTCCCATCTTCAAATAGAGTGGCACGATGTGGAGTGAATTCAGGATCATTGGTGACTTTGAGATATGTATTCATGCAGGTGGGACAAACAGCCACATACGCAGAGGGGTGCAAATCTACAGTAACAGGAGAAAGCTGGAGCGTATTCGGCTGTTGTTTAATTCCTCCGGGGCTTACACACAATGGACAAAATGCACCTGCTGAGTATTCCAGCCTCCAATCCTCATCCCCACAGTTTGTTTTAGAAAGTTGGTGGCTACAAAGATTGTGGGGCAGGTTTACTAAATCCCATGCCGGTAGTACGCGTTTGTGGCATGAAATTAGTGCAGAGCCCATGCTAAGTTTTGGGCCAAAACTGAGCTCCTTATTTTTCCCCCTAAACCAACCTCCCCACTTCCTCCGTTCTCTGTTTCTGGAATAACATTTCACTACTCCCTGTTTCCGGAGCTCACAACCTTGGGGTCATCTTTGAGTCTACTTTCTGTTTCTCTGCACACATCCAACAGATAGCTAAAACCTGTCGCTTCTTTCTCTGTAACACTGGCAACACCCTCATCCATTCACTAGCCACCTCCCGTCTTGACTATTGTAACCTGCTCCTCACTGGTCTCCCTTTGAATCATCTTTCTCCCCTTCGATCTGTTCAAAATTCAGCTGCACGGCTTATCTTCCACCACTGTTGCTATAGTCATGTTAACCCCTCTTCTCAAGTCACTTCACTGGCTCCTTATTTGTTTCGTCATCCAGTTCAAAGGTCTCCTACTTACCTACAAGTGCATTCATTCTGCAGCTCCTCACTACCTTTCCTCTCTTATCTCACTCTACACCACTCCTCCTTGAGAACGCTGCTCCTCTGACAGATCCCTTTTATCTGTGCTCTTCTCTGCCACTGCCAACTCCAGACTTCCTTCATTCCACTTTGCTACTCCATATGCCTGGAACAAATACCCTGAGTCAGTGTGTCCGACTCCTTCTCTAGCTCTATTCAAATCCAAGCTAAAAACCCACCCCTTCGAAGCTGCTTTTGGATCCTGATGTTCCTCAATCTCTTGTCTACTACTTATGTGTATCTTACCATAATCTAGTCCCCGATTTTGCAATGTTTTTTTTGTCTTCATTAGCTTGTAAGCTCTGAGAGCAGGGACTGTGTCTTATATCTATATGTACAGCGCTGTGTATGTCTTGTAGTGTTATACAAATGATTAGTAGTAGTGGTAGGATGTGTGGCCCATCTTCTCCTGCCGTTAGCATGCTGCTAACATACAGTACCACACTTACAGGTACATATGTGCACCCACTGAAGTGGCATTAAGTGTACCTGTGCTAATGGCAATGGGGGCAATTAATGCACATCCAAAACACTCATGCTGACTGATGCACAATCAATGCTCATGTTATGCTCAACCTCCAACCAATGACACGCTAACCGGTTAGCATAGACGTTTTAGCGCGGGGCCCCATACTGTGAGCATGGAGTGCTTAGTGTGTGGAAAATGCCACCTGGCAGTTAGCACACATTGGTAAACATGCCCCTACAAGTTAAATATACAGTCTTCCAGCCCTGGCATTTCATCTCATACACTGGTCACCTTTCTTTTTTCTACTTACTCTCTCCTTCAGTTCTCCCAAGTCCTAAGGCCTCTTTGTCCCCTTCCTGAAGCCCCAAAAAAGGCAAACAATGTCTCTTCCCCAGCCCAATCTGGGTTGCCAGTCAGGACAATGCACTCATCCCAGATGAGTGCCTTTTCTAAACTCAACACTATACATGTTTTGTTGAAGTTTGAGAAAATGGTTTAAAAAGCTTTTATAAGAATATAAGAACATAAGATATGTCATACTTGGTCAGACCAAATGTTCATCAAGCCCAGTATCTTGTTTACAACAGTGGCCACTCTAGGTCACGAGTAACTGTCAAGTTCCCAAAAAGTAGAGTGATTCCATTCTGCTTGTCCCAGAAGTAAACAGGATATTTCCCCAGTCTGCTTCAATAATGGTTTATGGACTTTTCCTCCAGGAAATTAGTTTTAAATGTGCTACATTATAGCTGTATTGTATGTCCCCTAGTCTTTCTACTTTTTGAAGGAGTAAACAACAGATCTATGTTTACCCATTCCAATGGTTGTACTCCTACCTGAAAGACAGAACTCAATAGGTTCGTATAGGGAATGACATATCTCTCCCATTTATCCTAAAACAGGGAGACCCTAAGGATCCAGTTTATCTGCACTACTATTTAACATATTCCTTCAACCAGTCTGCAAGATCTTTCAAAAATATGGAATTCATTACCAATTATACGGAGACGACATTATGTGTTTCACCCCTTTCAATTTAGCAAACCCTAATTTCTCAAACTTAATCGAATGCATCACAAACCTGAAGACCTGGCTTTCAAATCACAACCTCTTAATCAACCAATCTAAAACCAAAGTCCTCCAAGTATTCACCAACGCCACCTACACCCCACCTTCAACCCTTACACTTGGAGATATCACCCTCACCATTAAAAATCAAGTGAAATATCTTGGTTTTATCCTTGATCAGCATCTTATATTCTACGAACAGATAAAAAAAACCCCTCTAGCTCAATATATACAAAACTATGCACCCTTCAGAACCTCCAATCTCTCCTAAACCCAGACTCCTTCCGCACTGTCTGTCAGACCCTCACCATCCCAACCCTTGACTACTGCAACCTCATTTATCACAGCCTTCCTAAGAGCAGGCTCCATCCTATCCAAATGGCACAGAACACAATAGCTCGGCTCATCACAAATAACCCCAGACGATCACACATAACATCAATCCTTTATGACCTACATTGGCTCCCCATACAATCCAGAGCTAAATTCAAAGCAATCACCCTCATTCACAAAATCATTTCCAGTCAGTCAGCACCCTGCCTCTCCTCGCTCTTATCCAATTCCAACAACATAAGAATGCGCCGCACCATCACCAAAAACCTCCTATCCATCCCATCATCCAAGAGAACTTGTAACCAAGCCACATGTAATCGTGCATTCTCCCTTTACGCCCCCTCTATCTGGAATGCCTTACCACACGAATTACGGAACTGTACCAATCACTCTGAATTCAGGAAGAAATTGAAAACACAACTCTTCCAAGAACACTTTTCCCTCCTATATAATCCTCCATGTAAATAGTATGCTAAGCCTAGATAATCCTCCATATAAATAGCATGTTAAGCCTCCTTGTAAATAGTTCTTAAACCTCCGCAAGGAGTATGTTGCTTGTTAATCACTTATATGTTGATCCTTTTTGTTACAATGTACTCAGTTGAAATATACTGTCTGTTATGTTCCTTGTAAACCGTCTTGATTTGTAGAAAGTTGGTATATAAAAACTGTTAAATATATAAATAAATAAATTCCACTCATTATTTTATAGACCTCTATAAACCATATGTAAGTAAATGAACTTACCTATACTGGACTACTGAGTGGTATGGAGCATATCTACAGCCCCTAATCCTGGAACCAGAATTCCTGGTTCTCTTCCTTGAGTCCTCCATATCCCTGGCATAGCTATCCAGCTGGCAGAACCACCAAAGAAAGGAGGTGTACACATCTGCTGGATTACTTCATTGCCACCCCCCAAACTGCTGAAAACACTTACTCATCCTGCAGCAGGAAAACCTCTTTGGGAGAATTAGAGCTTTCATTCTTGAAAATATCCCATAGCATTATGGACTTTCACAGACCAGAGAACTAAACACGAGCATGTAAAACAATACAGATTAAAAATTAAACCACACAAAGGGCCATTTTATATGAGGATGCCTATGTGAAAAGTCTAAAATGGCACCTATATTATAAAGGCAATATAGGGGGGGAGGCGGAACTAGCCGCGGAGCAAGATGGAGGTATAGAGTTTGTGCTTCAGAGGAACCCTGCTAGAATCAGCTGCCCTGCTTGTCAGAATAGTTGTTTTAAAGACAAGCCTGCCTGCGAATCGAGTCTGAGATATGTTGACACCTAAACCGGCACGTTTGGACTTCCATGGTAATGTTTCATCGGATGTAAAACGTTCTAAGCAAGAGCCCCCCTCACCGCAAAAGATGGCGCTGTCAAAAGACCAACAAGAAGGACTTCCTGAACTGCTGGCGGAGATAAGAGCAGTAAAAGAATTGGTTCCGCTTAATGTCAATTTTTTAGGATCTCTCCAGATAGATCTCTCGGACATGAAAGATCAGTTGGCTTCTTTATCTATATGGTCAGACAAAGCAGATGCAATTATTGCAGCCCATGAAGACTGTTTCCGCGTGGTTGATCAAAACACAAGGCGGATCTCACAGCTAGAAAGAAATTTGGAAGACCTGAATAATAGGGCTCGAAGGAACAATGTTTGAGTTCTAGGTATCCCAGAAGGAGCAGAGGGAGCGAACCCTATAAAATTTATGGAAGAGCTCCTGCCTAAACTTCTGGGCCTCCAGTTGAGTTACCTGTTAGAAATTGATCGGGCCCATCGCATTCCATTGCACTCCAGATCAACCGGGAAGTATCCGCAGCCCTTGATCTTCAGGATTCTCAGGCATCAGCAAGCGGTGGAGATCATGAGCGCTGCCAAAATCCATGCTCCGGTGGAATTCGAGGGGCGCAAACTCTTGTTTTTCCCTGATCTTGCGAAATCTACTGTGGATAGATGGAAGCAGCTGTTGGAATGCAGTCCTCATTTGCAGAAATTACAGGCCAGATACGGGATGTATTATCCAGCACGGATAGCGAGTCACAGTTCACAATCAAATGCGTTCATTTGAAGACCCCAGCGCTTTAAAAGCCTTCTTGAATGAAAAAGAAGTGATGCGGGGGGGCGGAGCCCGATGTCCAGCGGGATGGTCGCATAACGCTGAGGCTCCCGAGAGGCCTACTCAGAATCCTGAATTAACACCGGACATACTTGAATTTCTGCTCTGATCTTGCTGGGGCACATTGGTGAGATGGCGGGGACCAAACCCACGCGCCTGGAATTTGGATCTCCAGCGGCTTCTCACGGCAAACGCTCCAAAATTGAACCCCCGTCCCCGCAGAAGGGGCTGGCTTTGCGCGAGGGCCCCGAAATGCAGCAGGAAATCCTCGCAGAAATTAGAGGGGTTAAGGACCTCGTGCAGTCAAACGGTGAAGCACTCCGAGCGCTGCGGGAAGATCTTGGTGTACTGCAAGGCAGGCTAGAGGGGCTCTCTTCGCGTCAGGACAAAATGGAGAGCATATTAGACTCCCATGCGGTCCGGCTGTCCAAACTCGACAAAGTTGAACGTCAGGTGCGGGCCTTGCAGAAAGAAGTGGAAGATGGCAATAATAGAGCGCGCCGCAACAACCTACGACTCGTGGGCATACCGGAGGGAGCGGAATCGGGAGACATGAAGGAGTTTTTATGTAAAATCCTCCCTTCCCTGCTCCAAATCACCTTTACCAAAGAATTGGAGATCGATCGCGCTCATCGTGTACCCACAAACATAACGCTCAACAGGAAGACCCCGCGGCCTATCATTTTTCGACTCTTGAGATATCAACATGTGGAACAAATTCTCAGTGCCTCTCGGGCAAAGGGCCATCTGGAGTTTGAGAGCCACAAGATCTCCTTCTATCCTGACTTAGCTAAACCCACGGTTGACCGCCGAAAGCGTTTTCTGGAATTTCGGCCGAGGCTTCAACAACTACAAGCACGCTATGGCCTGATGTACCCGGCCAAGCTCCGAGTCACGCTTCACAATCAGACAAGAACATTTGAGGACCCTGATCTACTAGCGGAGTTTTTGGATTCTAAAGAAGCCGACTTGATGCGTTGACTTCCAGAATATTCCTGCCAGTACTCTCATATCCGCTGTACCTGCCATTTTGGATTTACCGCGGCTCAGCAAAGAGTCTGTTGAGGGCGGTTTGTTGCCTTATTTTTGATGATACCTGTGACCCGACTCCATCTACCCATTGTAGCCTCGATGAGTATCAGAGACAGTGTTACTTATGGACTCTGGTGTTTCTTTTCTTTAATTATGTCTCTATTTTCCTCTCTCGGGCCTCCTCCCGCAGACATATGGTCGCCATATCATTGGGGGTTTTGCTTCTTCTCTAAGTTACTTTGGTACATACTTTTCAATATGGGTGTATTAGCCAGCATACTTGGTGCTTATGTCATTATTGTACAGATTCTGATTATGTTGTATGTTTTCAAGCGCCCTTACCTAAAATGTCTATTATCGATTGATGGCACCATGTAAGATTTTCTCATTGAACGTACAAGGAATCAATAATCCGATAAAACGGAAGAAAATCCTAAGCTATCTAAGTCATGAAGCTGCGGACCTGATTTTCCTCCAAGAAACGCATTTAAATTCGAAGGAAACTCTCAAACTCAATATTAAACCTTACATGGTGGCCGCCTATTCCCCAGCCGTTTCTAGGAAATGTGGAGTTGCCATACTGGTTAGGAAATCTCTGCATGCTACTATTATTGCGACTAGCTCAGACACAGCAGGTAGATGGTCCAGAGCTCACCTCAAGATAGGTAACCTTGCAGTTACATGTATATGCCTTTATGCTCCTAATGTGGATGACCCTGCCTTTTTTGCTACCCTTGCTCAGGTTGCGCAGACCTCTGCTAATACTACATTATAATAGGGGGGGATTTCAATTTAGTTCTTGATCCCCTGATTGACAAATAGCCGCCTAGGACAAGTGGTCCCCCCAAGAGTCACATCACGCTTACCTTTGTGATCAAAGATATTGCTTTAGTCGATCTATGGAGGTTACTACACCCCAATGAGCTTGACTTTACCTTCTTCTCTTCCCCTCACAAATCCTAGTCTCGCATAGATTTCTTTCTAATATCAAAACTGTTAGTTCCTCAGGTGGACGCTGCAAAGATTCACTCCCAATATATTTCAGATCATGCTGCTATTTCTTTTCAATTACACACTACTGCACTCCAAGGGAATTCGGGGGCCTGGTTCTTTGATAGAGCCTTATTAACTCAGCCAGAGTTCCAGTTAGAAATTCGAGCAGCCATACAGGATTACTTCCAGACCCTGGTACTCTAGGGGGATCTGGACACCCCAACAGCTCTTCTCCGCAGCTCGTTGGAAAACCTTTTCTGATTTACAAAAGGAATTTGCGCTATCAGCGAAACATTATTTTCAATTGATGCAGCTTCAACACTGCCTCAAAAGTGCTCCAATCATGTCGCCTTCTGTCCATACTGAGGACGGGCTATTGGAACTAGTTCACTCTATTAGTAGTACACATGGGGTAGCCTCTAACTTTTATATACTATTATGTCAGGGTACAGATACTGCCACTTGTAGAGTCCAACAAGCCTGGGAGCGTGAACTGCAAACCACTTTACCCCCCCCCCTGTGCAATGGAGCGTTTTCTGGAGCAAAGTAGTGCGGGTTTCCCGATCTGCCTCAGTCTGCTAGGGACCAGTGTTGGTCTTGCCATACTGATGTGGGAACCCTCGCTCATGTTATTTATGAATGTCCTCAACTACAGGTTTACTGGGGGCGGGTCTGGGGTCGTATTCAATTTATCTTACACCTTCACGAGCCTCTTTCTTGGAAGACTGAGGGACTCCGCTCAGTGGCGGAGGTCCCCTCTCTTCCTAAGAAGGGTCGCTTTCTCCTTGATTTCATGCTGGGTATAGCCATATGTTTAATCACGAGGACTTGGAAGGATAGCTCTCGACTTACCGTCAATGAATGGTGGAACCTCGTCTGCTTATATAGTAAATATGAGCAGATATCTCGGAGAGCTATTCTCCATACCCAAACTCATTCTCGCTTGTCTGAATGGCAGATGCTCAATGATTATGTACACTCTGCTCATTGCTCCGACATGTCTGTTTAATGTACACTCATCATGTTTCAGATCACCGTTAGGCTTTGTAACACAATAATGTCAGTACGCGCCCGCTTTGGGAATGATTAGTTTTCTAGAGAAGAAGCAGGGGGGAGGGGGGTGGCAGGGGTTTACTTTGGTGTATGTATCACATTCTATGTATGTATTTGTCTTTTAGCTGTATGTCTTCCTTTCCTTTGTTGTTATAAAACGAAAATAAAGAATAAAAAAAAAAAGAAAAAGAAGTGATGCAAATGCGCTGACTTAACCTGTTACCTACTTTCTTCTCAACCAAAGCTGGCTGGATAGAAGTCGATGATCTTGGACGTGGTTGCTTTAGGCCGGTTTGAAGGACGTAAAGCTTTGTTTTTGTTGCTTTTTCTTATATGATCTCTAAACAGTATATAGCCCTCCTAGGGTCTATGTCAGTTCTCAAATGAAGTTGATGGATTACGTATGTGTCAATATAAGAAGATAATATATATATGTTGTCATTAGTAAGGATATAACAGATCACTGGTGTCACGCTAGTATATTTAATATCCAGATTATGGCAGATTTATAATGTATGTGTAAAGGCATTTGGGCATCCGTAGTGTGAGTACATTGCAATGCGATTAACCAGTTTATTTTAGACCCCTTTTTGTGCAACTCCACTTTGTCTATGATAAGTGTATGTATTCAGTGGATCCCTTCTCTTTTACCCTCTTTTCCGTTTTATGATTAAAAGGAGCGTGGAAGTTATGCGGGGTAGTAGAAGTTAAATTGTAGAGAGCCTTCTGGTACCACCCTTTGCTCAGAGGTTATTTATTTTATTTATTTATTTATTTATGCTTATTTTCTATACCGCTTTTTCCAAAGATCAAAGGCGGTTTACAGGTAACATTTAGTGAACATGGTTTTACATAGAACATCGGTTTTTTTTCATAACTATGTACAGTTAACTTACGATAAACGATAACATGGTTATTCTCGCACAAATGTTTGTTTTTAGGCTGCCCATTTGTTCAGCACCTAGTCAAGGATCCTACAGGAATGGGAGGCTGGCACAGCACCCGGAAATGAGGAAGGGGTGTGGTTATCGAGAGCTACGGAGAGAGTATTCTAGAATGAGAGCGTGAGGTGTACAGGGGTTGGGCGATATACAATCTAGTGTTTATGGCAAACAAACTTAAAATTCTGTCGCTGAACGTTAAGGGCATTAACCCGATTAAACGTAAAAAAATTCAGAGCTATTGCCAAAAAGAGAGAGCAGACATAATATATTTATAAGAAACTCACCTAAATAGCGCTGACTCCCAGAAGTTAGCTAATGCTACTTTTATGGTTGCTGCCTTCTCCCCAGCAGTTATCAATAAAAACGGAGTAGCCATTTTGGTGCGCAAATCATTGCTTCCGTCTTTTACTTATTCAAGAGCTGATAAAGAAGGCAGATGGACTAGAACAATAATGCAAACTGGCAACAGAGTTCTAGAGTTACTAAATGTATATGCCCCTAATTCAGATGTTCCCAGTTTCTTTTATGATATAGTAGAAGTCATGTCAGAGAATGTCCAGGATACTCTAATACTAGGGGGAGATTTCAGTCTAGTGATGGATCAGCTGATTGATCGTCAACCATACTGATCACGTTGGGATCCCCGGGTGCTGCATGCGCTTCAATCACTTTGTACTGAAAAGGGCCTAGTAGACATCTGGAGGCTTCAGCATCCTACCGAGAGAGATTATATTTTCTTTTCTATGCCACATTTTTCCCATTCGCAAATATATTTTTTTCTGGTGAGGAAGTCTTTGGTTCCTAATATTGTTGGGTCCACCATTCATGCTGTGCATGTCTCAGACCATGCAGCCATCTCTCTGGATCTTGAAATCAGTCTCAAAGGTAGGGTACTAGTGCATGGACTTTTGACAGATCTTTACTTGTTGGTTCTCAGTTTTGTGACATGATGCATAACAAGATCAACACATTTTTGTTGCTTAATAATCCCACAGATACACCTGGATGGGCCTGGTGGGAAGCCTTCAAGGCAACCTCCCGGGCGAATATAACCAGTTATTCGATGGGGGTAGTTAAGCAGCGTAAGGAAGAGTTACTTAGGTTAAATGAGCAAATCAAAGCTGGTGAGCGACTGTTAATTGGGAGATAAGATCCCTGTATTCTTCTTAGAATCCAGAGGTTAAGATTCCAATATAATTCCCTCTTGACTGCAGAAGCAGTGAGGACTCTTCAGGCCCAAACTGGTAGATATTACACTGAGGCGAACAAGGCCAGGAGATTGCTAGCACGCTCTTTAAACAACAGAAAAGAAGTTTCCAGAATTGCTAATATTATAGATGAGGATTCCTTGTGTGTAGTGACTCAAGATAAAGATACTGCAGGATGTTTTGCTGCCTTCTACTCAAAGCTTTATGCATCAGAGTCTCAAACAGATAGGGAGGCATTTGAGAACTTGTTACAGGATGTGGAGCATCCTGTCTTATCGCTGGAGGAGGTTGAGAGACTAGATTCTCCTCTAACCAGTAAGGAGATTGCAAGGGCGATTCAGTTGTCAAAATTGGGCAAGGCTGCAGGTCCCAACGGGATTCCCGCTGAGTTTTATAAAACCTTTGCGAGGGAACTGACCCCTTTTTTGATGCAATATTATAGTATGTTTGGGCACCAGTCACCACAAATTGGGGATTTCGCAAAAGCTAAAGTAGTGGTACTTGAAAAACCAGGTAGGGACCCGAGTAAGGTGAACAATTATCGGCCCATCTCTCTGTTAAACATTGACTATAAAATGTACGCGTCCGCTCTGTCAAAATGGTTGGCGGAAGTCATACATTCTTTAATCCATCCTGATCAATGTGGGTTCATACCTGGACGCTCCACCTCAGACAATGCGAGGGTTTTGTGTCATGTACTGGAGGAGGCGGAGTGGAAGGGTGACCCTCTGGTGGGGATTACCCTTGATGCTGAAAAAGCGTTTGAGAGACTCGAATGGCCATTTCTCATGGCAGCTTTAAAATGGTTTGGGTTTGGAGAAGGTTTCATCAGTATGGTAAAGCTCTTTTATGCTCATCCCAAAGCTATACTGGCTGTAAACAACACCCTATTTCCAACATTTTTTCCCAAAAGAGGCACTAGGCGGGGTTGCCCCTTTCCCCTCTCCTATTTAATATTGCGTTAGAACCCCTTGCTATTTTAATTCGCCAAAACCCAGACATTCAGGGCCTGAAAGTGGATGATATGGAGTTGAAGTTGTCTGCTTATGCTGATCACCTTCTTTTTTTTTGCCACGCCGGCTTCAGTTCCAAAGATTTATGAACACTTTCAGAAGTATTCACAGATTTCTGGATATAAAATTAACTGGGATAGATCTGTTGCCTTCCCTCTCAGTTGTCTTACTCACAAAGCAGAAATCTCCAAATACCCCATGGGTGGGAGCAGGGGGGTATTAAATATCTTGGGGTTCACTATGCAACTCACTTACAGATACTATGCAGCATAATGTAAAGAAGTTGTCAACGTTGGTCCGGGAATTGACAGAACGGTGGTCACCTTTGAGGTTGACGTGGTGGGGGAGACTGTAAACGATAAAAATGATTATAGTCCCCAAGGTAAATTACATTTTAGCAATGCTTCCCTTTTTGTTACCTGACTCACTCTATGCCACATTAGAGCGTAATTTGTCCAGATATCTATGGCAGGGTAAACCGCCTAGGATTGCCGCATGGAAATTAAAGCGTAGCAAAGAGGCTGGAGGTGTCAGATTTCCAGACTTCCATTGGTACCATCAGGCATTCTTACTAAGGCAAGGGGTGTTTTGGACACAGAGGGATAGTCAGGAAAAACGGCCAAGTTGGTAGGAATTAGAGAAGCGTTTGGTGAAATCGTTACCCATGGAATTTATCCTTGAAATGCATCTCACAGAGGGCCTGGGCCTGATTGTTCTATAATAATAAGAGACACGCAGAAGGCGTACCAATTTATGATAAGAAGGTCGACATTGTTGCCCATTTATCATTACAATCCCCTCTGTGGTTCAACCCATGCCTTAAAATTATGGGGAAACCTATTAATTGGAAGGGTTGGTACTCTTGGGGTATTTGGTCAATAGGTCACCTTATTCAAAGTGGCCAATGGAAATAGTTTTCAGCATTAAAAGACGAGTATGCTTTACCTGGTGCTCATTTTTTTCAGTGGCTCCAATTGAAGCACTGTATATCTACCTCTGTCTCCGGTCTGCCTCCGTCAGACTCGTTGTCACTCAGTCAGAGGCTAGTCCAAGAGGGTACGTCTAGGGCTGCCTCTAAGATCTATAAGCTGATTCTAGAGCATGCTCAAATAAAATGCTTGGGAACTGAAAGAAACTGGGAACAAGAGCTGGGTGAGCTGCCAAATCAGAGGTTGTGTACTAAACTCTGGGATTCGGTAGTACGAGTCTCTCAATCTGCCTCTCTAACTCAGTCGCTTTACTTTCTGGCACATAAAGCTTTTATCACGCCGATTAAATTAGCTAAATGGAACAATACGGTGGGTAATTTATACTGGTCCTGTAAGACTTTCCCAGGAACATATTTTCATATGATGCTAGAGTGCCCTAGTGTTCAGCTTTTTTGGAAGCCTGTATGGGAACGTATCCAACATATTCTGAACTTTCAAGCCCCATTGTAATGGCGTATTTTTATCTTTAGATCCTTAGCGGGTATTCCCTCCCTTATTGTCGAGAATCATTTCCTACTGGATTTTATGGTGGGAGTGGCGTTAGCCCTAGTCTGCAGACACTGGAAAGAACCTTGGCAGCTTAGCTGGTGTTTGTGGTGGAACCAATTGTGTTTGTATAATAAATATGAATGTATGCGGGCAATGGCAAGAGGGCTCCGCTGCCCCTCCACAATAAAGTGGAGGGCATTGGATCACCACATCCAACGTTCCCAGTAATTGTTGCCCTTACATTGTATGCCTCCATCTCTCTGCCTCTCCGATAATTGTTTAATTCTTTCCTCTCATGTGGCTCCTCCTTCCCTCCCTTCATTATTCCCTCTTCTCTCCCTTCTCCTACTCCTGCAGTAAAATTTGGGTGGCGAATGTGACGTGCATTTTATGAGAGTAGAGCTGTTATACTTGATCTCATAATTAAACCCATGTGGGGTAGGGGTTGTAGAGAGCATAAAGGCGCCGGCATCCCCCTCTTAATGTTCAGGGATTCTGTGGGGATGGGGGAAGGGCATGTAATGTTGTAAATGTTGTTAAAGTATGGTGTGGGTTGGTTTGTATTTTTGTGTTATCACAATAAAGGCAATATAGGCACCTATATGCTTTTGTAAAATGTGAGCTCAAGACTAACCCTAATAGCACACAAAAGTGACACACAAATGTACCCTTTCTCCAAAAATACAGTTCTGATCAACATTATTGTTACCCTTGCAGTTCAACCCTTTAATGTCCAATATCTCCTAAAAAATGTGGCCAGTGAAATGGCTTTGGACTCTATATGCACACATATTTGAGAGATAAAAGAATCAAATAAAACAAGACCAATTAAAAAAGGAAATAGAAAAAAAACAGGGACAGCGTCAGGACTTGATTATCGGCACGCTTATAAACAATTCAATACAGTTTGAATAGAAGAACCACATTCCCACTGCAATAAAATTAGTCATACCTGTGATCAATTGTCAGTACTCACAAGACTTGAATCAACCATAAGAACATAAGAACATAAGATATGCCATACTGGGTCAGACCAAGGTCCATCAATCCCAGTATCCTGTTTCCAACAGTGGCCAATCTAGGTCATATGTACCTAGCAGTTTCCCCAAAAGACACAGGTTGTACTGTGTCCCTTCTTAATAATGGTTTATTAAGGGGAATTAATGATGGCTCTAATGGTTAAAATGGGTACATTCAGTCACTGTTCCATTTTCACAATGGTGAAGAAAAGAGAACTGCCTGAGACTGTCAGAAAGGCCGTTATCACCAAACATCAAACTTTAAAGGGGTACAAGGCCATCTCCAAAGACCTTAGGATTTCTGTGTCTACAGTTTGCAATGTTGTTAAGAAGTTTTCTGCTCATGGAACTGTCAAGAACCTCCCAGAACATGGTGGAAAGAGGAAAATTAATCCAAGAAGTCTTTTAAGGTTAGTGCCAACTGTTGGAAAAACACCATATACAACAACCAAACAGCTTAAAGCTGACCAAGAACAATTTGGAGTATTGGTTTCAAATCGCACCATATGCCACCCACTAAACAAAGTAGGACTTCATGGGTGAAGGCCAAGGATGATACCACTGCTCAAAGACAGAGATAACAATACTGGGCTTGATGGACCTTGGTCTGACCCAGTATGGCATATCTTATGTTCTAACAAGCCACACCTGATATTTGCCCAAATCCACCTTGAGAAACCTTGGTCCTTCTGGGTAAATGTTCTGTGGACATATGAAACCAAACTTGAGCTCTTTGGCAATGCAGACCAGCAATATATTTACCAATTAAGAAATTAAACTTATAAGGCAAAAAACACCGTCCCTACAGTTAAATATGGTAGAGGTTTCATAATGTTTTGCTGCCTTAGGAACTGGAGGCCCGAAACACATTAAAGGAATCATAAAGGCAGAGGTCTACCAAAGTATTTTGGAGTGAAATGTGCTATCTAGTGTCAAAAAGCTAGATCTTGGTCGAAGGTCATGGGTCCTCCAGCAGGATAATGATGCAAAACATACATCCAAAAGTAGGAAAGAATGATTAAAAAGGAACAAATGGACTGTTTTAAACTGGCCAGCAATGATTCCTGATCTCAGTCTAATAGAGAACATTTGGAAAGAGCTGAAATCTACCATTACTAAAAGCATTTTTGGAAACATTCATGAGCTGGAACAAATCGTAGTTGAAGAGTGGGAGAAACTACCAGCAGACAGATGTACAAAACATATATAGTACATGGCTATGTGAAGTGTTTGGAGGCTGTCATCACTGCCAAGGGTTGTGAACCATATATTAGTGAAGGGTGTCATTAATCCTATGCAAGTCATATCTTATTTTTTTCTTAGAAATTACTACATCTGTGTTGCACAGACATCTCTTTTTTTGTTGTATATCTTTGAACATACTACTAATATATGATGATATACAGTTGGAACATTTCCAATTATTTCTCAAGATATTGTACACAACATACATAAAATTCAAGGTGCTACTGTAATGATGTTGACCACAACTGTAAAACTATGCATGCCTGTTTTATATAGGCATATAAAAGGCTTATGTATTGCAACTCTACCCTTGCTGCCTGAACTACACCCCTGGGAATGCCTATCACAGATTACATAAAAGTTGCTGCATGCTTTTCAATCCCCTACTTTGTATACATATATGCAGCTATGCAATTTTAGAAGAGTCCTGTTCCTGTGTCTTTAGACACAGAAAATACTTTTATAAGATTACCCCTCTGAAATACATGTGCTGTGTTCACAACATGCACATTTTTGTGGGTAGAGATGAGTGAAATTTTATAATAGCCTGGATTCGACTGTGGCTGTTCGAAAATCCCAGTACAATTAGGCATCTGACATCCTATGTACTCACTTAGCAGCACTACTGAAAATAAAGCCCATCATGTAGAGTCAGAAAAATAAAATAACTTTGTAAAAGACCCAGGATCTCCACTGTGCCTCTCCATAGTGTGATGTCTCTCCATAGTGTGAGACACAAGTAATGAAAGCAAAGTTGCTGAGATTACCTGAAATATCAAGGAATCCAACCGAGACGTAATGGATTTTGCATTCTTCTTCTCGAAGAGGCAGCCTTAGCCCTAATTCTGTCTTAAGCAAGAGTCTTTCATTCATGCATAAATTCATGGGTCTAAAGGTAAAAAAAATGCTCTTTGTTTTCTCACTTGTTCTTTCAGGGTCATGAATGTATATCCTGGGTTTTTTGTTTGTTTTTGAACTGCATCACAAAAGCCAAAGAAACAGCAAGAAACTGAGTTTGATCTGCGAGCTAGAATTTAGTTAATATTAACAGAAGAAAGGGTGAATGTTAAAGAATTCTGATTCATTCTCCATGTTTGTTGCCTTCAGCTACTAAGGTGAACAATGAAACCTTCAACTTCACCCTCTAGAGTATAATGCTGCATTAGTGACATATGTACACCAAAAAGGTGAAAAAAACCTTCTTCGTACTGGATATTAGAACACATTCCACAGCTTCTTTTGAAAAATGTGTTACATATTTGCTCCCAATCATATAGCTACTACTATGACTAATCATTTATATAGTGCTAAAAGACATACGCAGTCCCTATTCATGAGAGCTTTCAATCAAGATGAAGAACATCACAAAAGTTGGAGCTACATTATGCTAAGATACACAAGTGGTGAACGAGAGTGAAGGGCAACATTCTGGGGAAGGGAAGGGCTTTTCCGAAAGAATAGGCTCTACCTTAACCGGGATGGAACCAGTTTGCTGGCATTAATCTTGAAAAGGAAATAGAGCAGCTTTTAAACTAGATAATAGGGGAAAGTTGACAGTTGCCCAAGAAAAAGATGCTAGCAAAAGAGGGAAGTTAGGGTATCCCAAGAGAGAGGTTCCAAGAAAGATAAGTAACCCAGTTCCCTTAATTGAATGGCTAAAAGATTCAAACCCCATCAACAGATAATCAGATTAATATGAATAAAATACAGCATCTAAAATGCCTACATTCAAATGCTAAACATTTAAAAAATAAGATTAGAGAGTAAGAATGTCTGGCATTAAATGAAAGATTAGATATTATTGGCATCTCAGAGACCAGGTGGAAGGAGGACAACGAATGGGACATTGTGATACTTGGGTACAAACTATATTGCAATGATAGTGTAGATCAAATTGGTAGAGGTGTTGTGCTCTATGTTAGAGAGGGCATTGAGTCACATAGGATTAAAGTTTTGCAGGAAACAAAATATGCTATAGAAGTCTATGGATAGAAATTACATGTAAAAAGGAGAATGTGATGGCAGTGGGGGTGTACTACTGACCACCTGGCCAGAATGAACAGATGGATAATGAAATGCTAAAAGGAATCAGAGAAACTAACAAAGGTTACAATACAATAATAAGCCAGGAGGATGTTGGGCTGCATACAAAGAGGAAATACCAGCAGAAAGGAAGCGGTACTAACGCCACTGTATAAGTCACTGGTAAGGCCTCACTTGGAATATTGTGTTCAGTTTTGGAGACCATATCTTGCAAAGGATGTAAAAAGACTGGAAACTGTTCAGAGGAAGGCGACCAAAATGATTTGGAGCCTGCATCAGGAGACTTATGAGAAGAGACTTGAAGACCTAAATATGTACACTCTGGAGGAGAGGAGGGATAGAGGAGATATGATTCAGACCTTTAAATACTTAAAGAGAAATAATGAACAAACAAACCTCTTCCAAAGACAGGAAAGGTGTAAAACTAGAGGGCATAACATGAAGCTGCAAGGGGGTAAATTGAAAGGCAATGTCAGGAAATTATTTTTCACTGAAAGGGTGGTGGATGCTTGGAATGCCCTCCCGATGGAAGTGGTGGGGGCAAATACAGTGACAGAATTCAAGATGGCATGGGACAGGCACAGTGGATCCCTTTACAGCAACAGGATAAAATCAAAATAAATGTAACCATCTAATTTACCAACAAATAGGGGTGTCCTACATGGAGCGGTGGGTTTACACATAAGCAAAGACATGGGGATGGGTGGCCTGCACAGAGCGGCAGGTGCACCTATTCTTGCCATCCTACTGGGCAGACTAGATGGACCATACTGGTCTTTATCTGCCATCATTTACTATGTTACTATGTTACTATGATTCCAATTACCTCGTTATCGACTGTGGCAGTGTCACAGCAGGACATGGTAGGGAGATAAAGTTTCTAGATTGATATGGAAGGGCAGACTAGATAGGCCATGTGGACTTCCTTCCACTTTTCTTAAAGTGTGGAATACAACTGGTATGTGCTTCCAAGATAGTATTTTTAAACAACACCCATGCTTGATGTAAATCTTTAACCTTTTAGTTTTTTTCTTAACTATTTTCCTCATTTTATCATAGTCTCCCTTTTAAAAGTTAAAAGGTAGTACTGTGTATTTACTTTCCATCCTTCATCGATGTATTAAATCAAACATGATCATGCTATGACCACTATTGCCAAGTGGCCCCAACACCTTTATCTCTTGCACTAGATCTTCTGTTCCACTAAGGACTAGGTCTAAAATGGTTTCCCCTCTGGTCAGTTCATGAACCAGCTGACAGTAAATTTTGTTGCCTGCAAAACTTTAATCCTTTGTGACTTAATGCTCTCTCTAACATAGAGTGCAACCCCACCACCAATTTGATCTGCTCTATCATTACGATATAGTTTGTACAAAGGTATCACACTGGTTGTCCTCCTTCCACCATGTCTCTGAGATACCAATCATATCTAACCTCTCATTTAGTACTATATATTCTAACTCTCCCATTTTATTTTTTAGACTTCTGGTATTTGCATACAAGCATTTTTAGAGGCTGTATTTTATTCATATTAATCTGGCTATCCATAGGCAGGGGTAATTTGGAATCTTTAACCTCTGTCTGCTCTGTACTCAAGGGCATTTTGGCTACTTTTGTCTTTATTGGAAACTCTCTGCTGATATGCCCTAACTTCAGTCTTTTTGCTAGTATCCTTACAGGATACTTTGTTCCAAACCATGCGCTCCTGGGCGACTGTCAGCTTTCCCCTATTATCTAGTTTAAAAGCTGCTCTATCTTCTTTATTAAGGTTAATACCAGCAGCTTGGATCTATTCCAGTTAAGGTGGATGCCATCCCTTCAGAAAAGCCCCTCCTTTTTCCAGAATGTTCCCCTGTTTTTAACAAATTCAAACCTCTCTTACCTGTACCATCATCTCATCTATGCATTGAGACTCTGGAGCTCTACCTGCATTTTGGATCCTGTGCATGGAATGGGAAGCATTTTGGAGAATGTTACCCTGGAAGTTCTAGATTTCAACTTCCTACTTAAAAGCCTAAATTTAGCCCCCAGAACCTCCCTACCACACTTTCCTATGTCAATGGTAGCGACATGTACCAAGACAACAGACTCCTCCCCAGCACTATCTAAGACCTTGTCTAGGTGGCTCATGAGGTCTGCTACCTTCGCACCAGGCAGGCATTTTACAAGGCAATCCTCATGTCCACCAGCCACCCAGCTATATACATGCCTAATGATCGAATCAACAACTATAATGACTGTTCTAACCCTTTCCTCGTGGGCACATGGACCTGGAGAAACCACCTCAGTGTGAAAGGGTTTTACATCACCTGGAGGACAGGTCTTAGCTACAGGATCACTTCCTGCCACACCAGGGTGATGCTGTCCTGGAGCACTACCCTGCCAAACTGGAGGAGGGACTTCGGTACTACATCCCTGTAGGTCTCATCTATGTACCTCTGTCTTCCTTATGTCCTTCAAATCCTGTACTCTAGCCTCCAGAGATTGGACTCGTTCCCTGAGAGCAAAGAGCTCCTTGCATCTAGTGCACACTTATGACCCCTCACCAACTGGAAGAAAATCATATATGTGATACTCAATGCAAAAGACTGGAAAGCCCCCATCTTGCTGCTGGACTGCTGTCTGCATCTTAGTTTTATAGTTGTGTTTAGGTATTTAAGTTGTTTACTTATTAGGTTTGCTGGGGATATTTATACTAATAAAACTATACCTAATATATTTAATGGACTTTGTTCACCTCAAGCTTAACTGATCTCAATGTCCTTAATGTATGTCTGATGAGGATAAACAGCTGCACTTGAGAGTGAATATGGCACCTTCTTTCCTTTAAGAGGTTTAAGCCCCTATAAAGCTATGAATATTCCAGGGATGGGTGGGAGTCAGGGAGGGAGAGAGGGAAAGAAGACTTATGAAAAGCTGGCTGCTACACAGTACCCTGACCTATGCTTCTAAGGTAATCTGTGACAAATTTCCTGGGTGATTCACATAGCCTTTGCTTGGATAGAGGGAGCCTTTCAAAATGCCCCTTTCATCTGTCCCTTGGCTTTAACACCTATTTAATACAATTTCACAGCTCTCTTGCCCCTTTCTTGCTTAAAGAATACTGACCCTGTTTTTCCTTTTATGCTAAGTTATACTCTGAGTTGAGTTAAATTAAAGCTCTTTGCTACTACTAAGCCCTAACTGAGTATTAAATTTAAGCTAGAAGCTCTCTGCTGGGTTTTAAATTTAACCAGAAAGCTCTCTGCTGTGTTCTGATTTTAAACTGAAAGCTCTCTGCTGGGTTTTAAACTTAAACTGAAAGCTACCTGTGGAGCTTTCAATTTAACTAAAAGTTCTTTGCTGATACTAGGCCCTGACTGATTCTCATTTAAGATCATGTAGATAATGAAGAATCCATTTGGAATCCAATATTTCTCAACTTTGCTGAAATGAGAATTCAGCAATCTTAAATTAACAGACCTTAAATTTATATGCACCACTAATAAATCAAAAGTAGCAGCAGAAGTACAAAAACTGGAGAAATATGAAGAAAATAGGAAAGGTAGATTAGAAAAATAGCACTGAAGCAGAACCGTTCTGGAGAAACATATGAAGATATTGTAGAGCACAAATGAAAGGCAGAACTGTTGCCCTCCATAAAGAAGAATGTGGAAAGGGAAGAACAACGGAATGGCTCAAAGTAACAAGAAAAGATTTGGAAGGCATGTTGAAAAGAGACCCAAACTTGAAGAGCCCTAGCCAAGACAGAGTGACAAGTTTTTGGCTCAGTTAACATCATTCTATCAAGACCTATAACAACATAAGATATTCCATACTCGGTCAGACCGAATCCATCAAGCCCAGTATCCTGTTCTAACAGTGGCCAGTCCAGGTTACAAATACCTAACAGATTCTCAAAAAGACACACAGGTTCCACAATGCCTATATTGAGACAAACAAAGGATATCCCAGGTCCTTTTTAATAAAGTTTATGGACCTTTCCTCCAGGAACTTGTCCAAACCTTTTTTAAACCCAACTACACTAACAGCATTTGCTATATCTTCCAGTAATGAATTTCAGAGTTTGATTACGTGTGGAGGGAAAAAATATTTTCTCTTATTTGTCTTAAATGGGTTACACTGTAGCTTCATTGCATGCCCCCTAGTCTTTCTCGCAAATTGGAAAAATCAATTGGTCAAGTAGCCAGATGTAACACTGTAATGGCTAATAGATACTGATAGAATACACAATCATATTGATTCCGGTAATATCATGGTGATAGAGCTGAAGGGCAATAAATGAGGAGTATATAAAACCAAAGGCCAGTTAATGCTGAATAAGAGACAATAAGAGAGCCTTTGACAGCAGTTTGCTCTCTTGGATAATAAATTACCGTGAATTGCACAAAAAAAACATGAATAAGTACATCAAGTTCACCATGAAAATGTGACAAACTATGCTCCCATCTAAATATGAATCAGGTCATCCTATGTACATGAATTTTGGATTCCTACAGTGACTTCTAAACTTGTGTTCCACTAGTTTCCTGTTTCAACTAAAAGCTCATGCAATGAAGGATAAAAGGCTATTGAGAATAGCACTAAGCATTATCTAGTCCTCTGCCTACCAGATGCCTAGAGACTATGACCCCATAAGAAGATACTACAGTGGAGAACTGATGCACTAGTAATTGCTGAGATTGGAGAGATGCTTGCTCTTTATAGTGAGGTTATGGTGAAGTTTACTAAAGCCCGCAAAGGATTTGCAATTATGGCATGAAATAATTAATTGCAAAGCCTCCATGGTAGCTGTCAGGAATGTGACCAGTATGTTCTCGACAGCTGACACATGATGAGCCACTCGAATGTGCTTAATGGATTCATTTGGAGCCCAATTCTCTAAGGGGCACGTCTGGGCCATCTGGATGGCCCCGAGCAAGACGGGCCCATTTGGCCACAATTCTGCATCACAGGAACCAGATAGTCCCATGGGTGCAGGATCGGGCCCTGAGATAGTCCTGTGGGGACACCCTCGCCGCAGGCCCACCTAATCTCTGGGGGGGTTCTGCCCACAATCACCCGGTCAAAGCTGCTTATTCCACCTTCCAAGTAAGATAAGCAGCATGTTCCCCCTGACCCCGTAGGATGTACAGGGCTGTGACCTGAATTGGCCCTGTACGTCCTGCTGCCTTGGTCCACCCCTACTCTGCCCTCACTCCGCCCCCTCTCCCGCCACTGGCTCTCCCTGTGCTGCTCTGGCTCTGCGGGGTTAGTTGGAGGGGGAATATGGTCAGGACGGCTTATGGGGCTACATGTCTGACTGGGACTTGCAGGCCCGCAAGTCACCTCTCAGAATTGGACCCTTAATGATCCCCAAAGAGGAGTCATTAGTTGAACCTATGTTAAGAGCCGCATTACCTCTGAGTGCACAGCAAATGTGCTGTCCATACCCACTCTCTGCCCATTCCCTATCCTTTCCCATGATCGCCGATTAATGTGCATTTTAGCAAGTGCAGGCAGTCACATTTGTATATTAGTGTTTCTAACTGCCAGTTGTTGCACTTGAAAATGCATGTTAACCATTAGTAAAAGGGGCCCTATATTTCACAGAATCAGAAGAGCGGGATAATGATCACTTTAGTCATTTCTAGTAAATTTTACTGTAGTTGTGTTTGGATGGGAAAGGGATCAGCCTAAAGTTTCTTGGACATTAAGGGATATGTTCATTAAAGATTAACATGCATTAATGAAAATTAATATGCGTTAAGTGCTGCCACTGCTCATTAATTTCTATGGACCATTGCAGCACTTAACGCACATTAACTTTACTTAACGTGCGTTAACTTTGAGTAAACATGGCCTTAGGTTAAGCAGCTATAGAATAGTAAAAATGTTGTTAAAAGAAATATTTTAAAGCTAGTGTAGCTCCTCAACTCTGAAGGTATCACCCAAAGACTTATCAATCATACTGGAAGAAACTCCCTAAAGATGGTTACAAGCATCCTTCGCCAAATATTACCGTAGCGAGGCGTGTTAAACTGCAATATTAATTTGTTAGTTATCTGCTGGTGCTAGATTCTGCTTCCCAAGAGACACTGTCTGTAAATAAGCTTCCCTTTAATGTGCACACAACACTACAGTACATGGTGCCAGCTCATTTTTTATCTCATTGTTTTATCTCAGTGGTGTACCTAGTGCCTTGGTCCAGTTAGGAATACGTCCTATTACTGTGCCGTAGCATCCCCTCTGTAACAGTAATTAAACAAATAAGCAAAACACAGTGGTATTTCCTTGGATTTTTAGATGGGGTATCTGCAGATCTTAAGAACATCATTTTCGTTGTGTATCGTATGTATGATAGCACAGTCTTTGCAGCCCTATTGATCCTAGAAAGAACTGGATTTCTTGTAGTTGTGCTGTCGTTGCACTAATGTAAGATTTATCCAGCAATTAATGATGTAGATGAGCTTTCAAAACCACATAAATCCCTTTTTCAGATTTGTTCTGTCAGAGACATTTTTTGATGCTGAGTTATTAAGGATATGTTCCATCCTTTCATTCTTTGCTGATGCCAAGCAACTACTTGTAAAGATAGGTCACTTTTGTGCATAGGCCAAAAAAACCCCCTCTTATCAAACTTTAATCTTAAGGTCCTATATAACTTCTTTTTGCCTACTTTATTCATTGAAAATTGTAATTTAAATATGATATTAATACTCCAGACTCAATTACTGTGGAAGTAAACATCCTAACTCAGTTACCCAGGAGCTGTCACACTGGTGTTTGGCAGTCAGTAATGAGTTGCACTTACTTTCAGTTAATATATATGCTAAAATTGCCAATATGCTGCATGGTGTAATACTTTTTCTTTACACTGTATGAATATTTTCATTATATTTCCTGTAGAAGGTACATTTTCTTTCCACAATTTACTGCACCGTAGGAGCTTTAACGAAACTGTTACTCAGAGTTCATCTTCTAACAGGTTGCCCGCTGGCTTCATATTTTACCAGAAATGTAATCCATATTTGATTTTATAGAAACATGAAACATGACAGCACAAAAAGATCATATGGTCTATCCAGTCTGCCCATCTACACCAACTGCTCAGCTCTACAATCCCTTCTCTTCCCTTAGAGATCTTCATTTTCACTGCCTCCACTGTGAGTCTGTTCCATGCATTCGCTACCCTTTGCATAAAGAAATATTTCTTCAGATTACTCCAAAATATATCCCCTTTCACCATCATCCCTATGACCCCTCATTATAGAGCTTGGTTTCCATTGAAAGAAGCCTACCTCCTGTGTGTTTATACTGCGCCATGGAGGTATTTAAATACCTCAAACACATTCTCAATATCCTGCCTTTCCACATGTCAGCAATCTTTAGACCATTGTTGACTAGTTTTTCTTTGAGACGTAAAGATGTCTGAATAAGGTGTCTTATAAAAGTTACCAAACAAATAAATCTAGCTAGGACTATTTCAGCCTTTTGAGAAAAAAGGCCTGCAGTTGAACCAGACAGCCGTATGGAAATGCATCCCTGTACATGAGTACATAATAATTACCAAAATAGAAGAGATTGGGGGGTTCAAGCCCAGTGTCCCACCTCTGACAGTGGCAAGCACTAGATGCTTAAAGACACATATGGGAAAGAGAACAAGCGTAAGATAGGTAATCCTCTTCTCCAGCCCTTCTAGTTTATAGCAGCCATGGGGTTGGGATGTCTTGAATCTGAGCTGTAATTTCTATTTTTTCTTCCATAACCTATGATTGATTTATCTTCAGTAAGTTTGTATAATTCATTTTTGAACTTCGTTCTATTTTTTCATGCAAATTTTGAGGTAAGGTGGAGATTGTAACAATACATATATTCATCACCGCCATCTGAAGTGGCCACAACACAGAATATACATGTGAAGTGGCATTTTAGAAGAAGCGTGCATTAAGAACTGGAACGTCCAGAGCACAACGTCCAAAAATAGGGGGAGCGGCAGCAGTGAAGGGAGGCACGTAGAAGTGCCTTCTGAAATCGCTCCGTCTCCATCCTGAAAATAAATGTCCCTGTAACCAGCTATGGAGGTGGACCAGCTATGGAGGGTGCAATGCTGAGTATGTGCATGGGTGCAGGCTATTTCACAAATGTGGATGTCACCAAATTGTATGGCCTTAGAACCGGGTACTTGGATGTGCTGATAGGGGTATTTCAGAAGGACAGAAACTATGCTACGAGACTTGAACATCCAGGCCTGCCATTTCAGATACTCAGACATGTGGTGGAAGGTTAGTAGGATTGAAGTCTGTATTTATGCTCCGTTTTCTTTGGGCAAGAAATAATAATTGTGGCCATGTAAGTGCATTGTGCACCTTCTCCTGACCACACATGCATTATCTTATTTATGGTCAGGAGAAGGTATAAGCATGGACATCTCACCAACCAGAACCAGACGTGCTAACGTGTTTGTGCCGTTCTGAAATCGCACCACGACGTGTGTCTCCCTTGCTCCACCCAGGCTATGCCTCCATCATGTCCCCATGCTACATGGAGGTTCTCATACTGAGGACGTCTATATACCTGGCTTCTGAAATGGCTCCGGACATCTCTGTCCTTTGCACATCCAAATGCCCATTGTCAGATGTCCAGCTCACAAATAGAGCTTCTGAAATTCTCCCCATAGTGGTGGTATGCAGCAACTGTGCACACAACTATGTTAGGACAAACGTTTTTCTGATCTAAATTAAACCACATATCTATATAGATAGCAGCTAAATATCACCGCTATACGTATAGTTAGGTGGAATTCCCACATTCTGCTGTGGCACTATCTGTATAATGGCTTAGCAGTTATAGAAATTTTAAGTAGCACTATCCATATAGCGCTGCTGAAAATCCATGGATATGATTCAATGATAGCTACTAAATGTTTAAGTCCCTTTGAAAATTGACCCACAATGTACAGACAGCCAATGGAACTCATTGCCACATACTGTAGAAACAAATTGGCAATTTTCAAAGGGATTTCCATGGGAAGAAACCCCTTTAAAAATTCCCCCTCTTTATGTGGGGAAACAGGAACCGCACAAGCATAGGGTGGACCCAGTAATGAATGTGCAGAGAGTATTTGCAAATCTTTGTACATTCTTTACCCCATATAATTTGCTTGACCACCTAGTGGTACTGTCACCAGCTTACCACTGGGGGCTGAGGGGGCCACTGAAGCAGGAGGAGCAGGGGATTGCTCTTGCCACCCTCCTCAGTGTTCTTGCCATCCTCCCCCCTTACAAACCAGAGAGACCTCAGTTGGTGCTGGGGGGTACAGGGGATGAGGGGGGTTATAATATATATTTATTTATTTCTATATATAGAGCTGCTGTTAACATTCTATGAATAACATATCTTGCAAAGTCTAGCAAACACTGTATTATTCCTTTAGCATAATCATGAGCTGCATATATTTGCATGCAATACGGCTCATTTGTTTTAACACATTTAGGGCAAGATTTTAATGCGTTATGGTGAAATAATGCATTTTAAGCACAATTAATGCACTTTGCATGATTTTAATGTACACTAATTACTCTTTAATGCATACCATTGCCTTCATGGGGTTAGCACATGCCCCTAAATTTATGACGGTCTTTTTTCGTGATTCTTTATCATCTCTGATTTTGACTATCTGGAATAATTTTATATCACCTACAAATTTTGTCAGTTTACTATATAACACCCTTTCCAGATTCTTTAGGAATATATTGAATCACACTGGTTCCAACATGAATTCTTACTAATGGAGGATCCTACCTGAGTGTGATGCCGACAGTAAGTGAAAGGTTGATTTATTGTGGTCCCACATTGAGAAAAGCTCTATTATCATAGAGTGGGAGGGATCCTTTTGGGTGAAAAGGGAGAATTCCAAAACACAGGGAGCAAAATGTAAAGTTAAGAATTGGTCAGACCTGACAGTATTAAAGCTGTTCACAAATCTTGCAGATAAGGATGATGATCATACTGCTTTTGAAACCTGCAGATAGCACATTTATAGCAGAATCTCTTTGGTGTATAATCTTACTACTCACTGCAATCTTTCTAGGTTTCCTTGTGTGACTTGCTGTAAGGTAAAACTGGAGCAGATGTGTTACAGAAGGAACAGATCATTACCGAAGTGAAAGGTTTATTTTTTGCTTCAGTGCACATTCAGTTGCTTAACTAGATAATATTACTTTTTTATTTAAAATGTAAACGCAAAGAGATTTGAAAAGCACTGAGGTCCAAAATAGCTTCATCTTATCTAATTTATGGCTTATTTACTAAGCTGTGTTAACAATTAATGTGACGAGTGAAGGCACATTTTACAAGTGGCGTCCACGTGCAATCTGGGATGTCCAAGCCAAAATGTCTGGAAAAAAAAAGCAGGGACATCCAAGTTCAGGCATATTTTCACATATGTGGACATGCTTGATTTGGATGTTTGTGGGGCGTCTACATAGACATACTGTACCTCGAGTAGTATTCAAGTTCAGGGATATCTAGGATTAGAATGGGTGCCATTTCCTCTACACCCTTTGGATGTTTTAGGGCCAAAACAAGCACTTTCCCAATGCCTATTTATGCCTGGGGCAGGTCTAAATTTGATTGGGGTCGCAGATGTCCCTCATGTTTCTGAAATCGAGCGGGGACATCTTAAGTCCAATGTACCACCCCAGACATGCCTCTGGGGACATCTCTATGATTTGGATGTCTGCATGCATGTCTTCAGATGTTCAAATCATGACTATGGCTTTCGAAATGTCCCCCTTAATGCACACTAATTCAGTGCCATAGTAGTTAGATTTTCATATTATCAGCTAACAGAGAATGACCAGATAATCACTCAGGACTGCACCTTATAGCGGAGTTTCAAGATGGCTGCAGCTAGGTTTTTCTGAGGTGCACATTTTTTTTCCTGTGGGCAAGAAATGTAAGAACGGGGAGGGGGGGGGGGTTCTTTGCCTTCCGGACCCCCTGTTACTTCTACTACGATTTCTGAGGAGGTTCATGGACCTCTGGATTTGTTTGTGATTTGAGCACCTCTGTGTCCGGTAGGAGCAGGGGAGGTACGTCAAGCTGCAGTTTTGCTGGAATTGGAAGACTCGATGACTGCTTCAGCGACATCTCTCTCCCCTGATGTGAGGCAGGCCTCTAAGGTTCCAACTTTCTCCTGGAGGATCCCTAAGCTCTGATTTATCTTTCCCACTGGGTGAGTCTCCGTAGCTGTGAAGGCTAGGACCAGGGTTCGTGCGAGCAGAGGGGCAGCAGACCCTGGGACAACGTCACACATTCGGAAGCATGGTGACAGGGTTTCCTACAGAGCAGAGAGAGGGAATCTTGTTGTTTAGCATTGAAGAGGTTCAAATGTACCAGGTACCTTCAGCCACCTCGGGTGACTCTAAAATGTTTGCTTTGATTCGTCCTACTAACTTTACACTCAAAACGATATGGCAGGCTATTGTTTCATTGGGGGGAAGCTTTGTTCCCCCAGGTCTCAATGTTGGCCTCAAAGGTTGCATCTACATCTGTGGCATTGGAGCTGCTGGAAAGTAAAGTGGAATCTGTTCAAGTACAAGTTCAGGAGATTCAAACTAGAGCTGGTGTGTTGGAAGATGAGTCTTTGGCACATATTAAGAACTCTGCTGGTTTTGCCTCCAAATTGGAGCGCTTGGAGAATACTGTACGGGCTAATAACTTGAGATTGATCACTTTTCCTCATGTTTCTACTGTTTCAGCTAGAGATATGTTTAAAGCTTACCTGTCTGATATTTTGGAGGTCTCCCCTGAACTGATTCCTCCTCTAATGAAAGTTTATTATCTCTCTCCTGCTAAGAAGTATAATCAGAGGGTTGAAGATCAGGGTCAGGTTCATCCTCATCTTGAACAACCGAGGGATGTACTCAATGTGACAGATTTGTTGGAATTATCTACTGAAGAAGTACCTGTTCCATCTACATTGATAATTACTTTAGCATTGTTATCTGATAAAGAATGGCTTTTGAAATTGTTTTTTAGTAAAAGACAATTAAGGTTTTGTGGTTTGTTAGTACGAACGTACCCAGATTTAGCACAAGACACCCGGAGGCGTCATAGGGAGTTTTTATTGTTGCATCCTGGGGTTCTTCATTTGGGGGAGGGCTTTTTTTCTTAAACATCCATGTAAATGTTTAGTTAAGTATCGTTCGATTTCTTATATTTTTTATGAGCCCTCCCAATTGACTGCTTTTGTGAATGACAGACGATTAGAATCCTCCCTCGAGCTTCCGAGTGATGTCTCCTAAAGTTTGCGTGTACACCGGATGTTAATCTGCCGTATTTCTTTTCTATTTGTAACTGTACCTTTTTTCTTTGAGGTAAACTCCTCCTTATATTGTGGACTGGTGTGAACAGACCCTTTGTGCTACTTATAGCTTTGCTTCAATGTCAGGTTTAGGCTTTTTCTTCTTTGTTGCATCTTCTGGGCGCTCTGCTGTGTTTCTGAACAAGATTGATTATGTTAACTTTCTTGATATTTCATGTATAAATCACATAAATATAAAATAAAAAAAGGACTGCACCTTGTAGTTGATGTGGAGGCAGTTACTGCAGAGTGGCACAGTAATGCCACCTCAGGTGCAGCTAACTGCAATGCATTACCCACAATGCTGTTCATGCATGGTAAAGAACTTGTTTCCACATTAACTGCAAATACCCTTAAAAATGAATGCAGATGTTTTGCATTTAACCATCATTAATTTTGATGATTACCATGCAGTAATTGCAAAATCTTACCCTAGTTCAGTAAACAAGTCACGGAGATCAGAATTTAGATGTTCAGTTTGGGACGTGCTTATTTCCACCTGTATTTTACAAAACTTCTGCTGAATGTGGAACCTTTTGTGGCATGTACTGCATTAAAAGGACGGTGCAAGAGTACACATGTATTTGTGACCTGTACCGCGGGAGAAGACATTTTATACATTAAGATGTGCAAAAAAAAGAGTGGCTTCAACTCAATGGCTTCCGTGCCTAAGTGTCAGCACTTCCATGTGGAAGCAATTTCCATTTTGAAGTGTCAATGCTTATAACGTATAACAGGGTCATTTGACAGATCCACACACGTAAGTGCCACCAAATTAACAAGAGCAGATGCAATTTTTTTTTTCTAAAATTTTGAGTGTGAGAGAAAAAATGGGGCATGAAGGAGAATTAGTCCCTTAATCCTTCATGTAAAATCCAGGCCAAAAAAATCACTTCTTAAAACTCCGTGCATGCCCCTGAGCTGTATTCCCAGTTCAAAATGGGGATACACATATAGGTTTTGGCCTGCCCAAATCATGCCCCTTTGAAATCTGTATATGGTGTGGATCTCCATGTGTAAACAATGGTGTCAAGACTGCATACATCCATAAATGGCAATTTCATAAAAGCACTGTTTACATGTGGTGATGCTTTTAAAATGACCTCCTTTGCAAATTATACTTTTCTCTTGAGGTTTTTATTTGCACTTTATTTATCCCATAGAACAGCAATTCTCAACTAGCGTATTATGAAACATTCAGGGTAATTTTATAACAGATTCCATAGATTAGGAGGGTAAGCAGGCGCCTATTTGTATCCTATTTTATAAAAACACATATGCACCTATGTGTGTACATGTGTATTTAATAAAATATGCATGCAAATTGCGACTCCACCCAGGCGTCTTTCCTGAGCACGCCTACTCTACAAATATGTACTGGCTTGCACCACATATACTTTTAGGAGTCACCCAATTTTATAAGACACTTTTTTGGTGCAAAAAAGGTTTATAAAATTACTCTCATTGATCTGTCTTTAAGTGCTAAGATGAAGTGTCAACAAAAATTTGGCATCAGCAGTAGTTCTGTGTTGGCCAGAACACCCACATGTGCTAAAAATCAAGGAGAAATATGTAAGAGGGAGTCAAGCACTTGAAATTCCCATTGCATCTTTAAGAACATAAGATATGCCATGTCGGGTCAGATCAAAGATCCATCAAGCCCAGTATCCTGTTTCTAACAGTGGCCAATCCAGGTCACAAGTGCATGTCAGATTCTAAAAAGATAGACTGCTTAAATGCTTCCCATCCCAGGGTGAAGCAGTGGATTTCCTTTACTGTTTTCGCTATACTCACAACAATTGCCATTGCCACTCACCCAAGTCAGACATGTAAACCTCCTTGTGCTTATAAATAAAGAATCAGTGTTTAAGCAAGCCTTTTGCAAAATACCCGGGAAATTGTATACGTCCTGATTTGAATATTTCTTTTCTGGCCTAGATGCAAAATGGAGCTTCAAGTCAGCTTTTGGAATATTCATTTCTTATATCAATGCTTAGTATAGGTGAAAATACATTTATATTTCTTCAGCTTTGCACTACTCACAGAAGCTCTGATGCAGTAAACTGGTATACTTTAGCACAGCAATTTACTCTGGATTTTCCTAATCTAACTCCAGTAGCAGTAAGGAATTTTAGCACAGAAAACTAAACAGTAAAACCAAGTGCAGCAGGTATGCAAACCCTTAATAACAAATTGTTCCTGATGTGAAAATAAAATACTAAAATCTAATGCAGATTTTTTTCTCTTCTACCGTTTAATTTTTTTTAAACCATTTCAGGAAACAGTGCAAGAGCAAAACAGGGGATCTGAGGTAAAACATTAATTGCAAAATGTTTCATAAGAACATAAGAAATGCCCTACTGGGTCAGACCAAGGTCCATCAAGCCCAGTATCCTGTTTCCAACAGTGGCCAAACCAGGTCACAAGTACTTGACAGGTTCCCAAAGAGGCACACAGGTTCCAGAATGCTTGTCTCGGGGCAATCAGTGGATTTCCCAGGTTCTCTTTAATAATGGTTTATGGACCTTTCCTCCAGGAACTTGTCCAAACCCTTTTTAAACCCAACTACACTAACCGCTTTTACTACATCTTCCGGTAATTAATTCCAGAGTTTGATTATGCATTGAGTAAAAAAATATTTTCTTTTATTAGTCTTAAATGGGTAGCTTCATTCTGTATCCTCTAGCCTTTCTACTTTTTGATGGTGTAAACAACCAATCTACGTTTACCTGTTCACTCCATTCATTAATTTATAGACCTCTATCATATTCCCCTCAGCTGTCTCTTTTCCAAGATGAAGAGCTCCAACCCTTTAAGCCTTTCCTCATAAGAGTAACCTTCTATTCCCTTTACCATTTTTGTCGCTTTTCTTTGTACCTTTTCTAATTCAGCTTTATCCTTTTTAAACTATGGCAACCAGAATTGCAGACAATATTCAAGGCGTGGTCGCACCATGGAACGATACAGAGGCATTATAATATTTTTGTTTTATTCTCCATTCCTTTTCTCATGATTCCTAGCATTCTATTTGCTTTCTTGGCCATTGCTGCACACTGGGCAGAGGGTTTCAATGTATTATTCACAATGACACTGAAATCTTTTTCCTGAATGGTTTATAAGTGGTACCTTGCATTGTGTAACCATAGTTTGGGTTTTTCTTTCCTAGATGCATAACTTTGCACTTCTCCACATTAGATTTCATCTGCCATTTGTATGCCCAATTTTCCAATTTTTCAAGGTCCTGTTGCAATTTTTCACAATCCTCTTGCGTTTTAGTAACTGAATAATTTTCTGCCATCTGCAAATTTGATCACCTCACTTGTTATTCCTCTTTCGAGGTCATTTATTATTATTATTATTATTATTACAAGTTCTTATATACCGCACTATTCGGCATCAGCGCGGTTTACATTATAACATAAAGACCATAACAACAAGCTGTTTGGTTTACATCGAACAGGAGTACAAACTTGGAGAACCGGGGTAAACTATATACAAGAGATAATTACATAGAACAGAATAGAGTCTTAATAATATCAAGAACGGCATGGTGTGTTCATGAGTGGGTCACTTCCTCTGGTTCAATTGCTGGTAGGGTAGTATTGAAGGAAGAGGTGGTATTTGAGTGCCTTCCTGAACTGGAGTAGGTCAGTAATGGCCCTTATGTCGGAGGGTAGAGCGTTCCAGCATTTGGGTACATAGAAACTGAAGGCTCTGTTTGAGGTTGTCATGTTGCACTTTGTCAACGCCTTCGAGGTTGTCAGTAGGTTTACGGCTGATGTTCTTCTGGATCTGTTGGGGGGTACTGTGTGAATCAGATCTGTGAGTGAGGAGGATGAGATACCCTTGATTGCCTTGAATGATAGGACTAGGGTTTTAAAGATGATCCTCCCATGGATGGGGAGCCAGTGAAGCTGTTTAAGAATGGGAGTTACGTGGTCGCTTCTGGAGGCTCCGTAGAGGACTCTTGCTGCGGCATTCATGGCCATCTGTAATGGGCTAAGAGTGGATTGAGGGAGACCTTGTAATATGGCATTTGCAAAGTCGAAGTGTGGCAGGATTAGTGCTTGGTATATGGTTCGGAAGTCATCAGGGTCCAACATGGAGCGCATATGCCTAAGCGAGCGTATTTTGAAGTATACAGCTTTGACTATGTTATTTATGTGATGTTTCATATCCAGACGTTGGTCCAATGTAACTCCAAGGTATCTTATTGTTTCTTTAGCTTGTAGGTCAGCTTCCTTGACACTGACGTGGGCTGGAGGGGTGAAGTTGGGGTCTTTGGAGATGAAGAGCACCTCTGTTTTTTTATGTTGAATGCGAAGGTTTTGTGATTGGAGCCACTCTGAGACCGAATTGAGGCAGTCTACCAACGGTGCCAGGTCTAATTGAGTTGTGGAGAAAGGCATATATAAGAGAATGTCATCTGCGTATATCAAGCAGTTGACTTTGAAAGATCTTATGATGTCGCAGATGGGCTGCATGTATATGTTAAATAGTAGGGAAGACAATGAGGAACCTTGAGGCACACCTTGCTTTTGATGGAAGCGTTTTGACTCTTCTGTACCGGACTTCACATATTGCCATCTACCATCCAGGTAAGAGTTGCACCATTCTAATGCACTGTTGCAGATACCTTTCTCTTTCAGTCGACCGAGGAGAATTTCGTGGCTTACTGAGTCGAACGCCGCAGCGATGTCTAAGAAGACGAGTACAAATCCTTGTCGGATGTTGTTAATGCCTGTGATAATGTCGTTGAATAGGTTCGTGAGAAGGGTCTCGACCCCATGATATTCTCTGAACCCATGTTGGCAGTGATCTAGGGGCGCTGTGGTGTCTATATGATCTTGGATTTGCCGTTGTGCCTCCTTCTCAATTATCTTGGCTAAGAGGGGAATGCTAGCTATAGGCCTATAAGATTCGACCTTTTGCGGGTCTAGCTTGGGGTTTTTCAAAAGTGGCCTGATGGAAGTCTGCTTGAGTGCTGCAGGGAAGTACCCTGTTGTGAATGAGAGGTTCATTAGATTTGCAATGAAGGGGCTGAACGCACAACGTAGCTCCTTAATCCAAAAAGCTGGGCATGGGTCCGTTTGTGCAGTGGAGGTATTGAGAGATGCTATGGTGTCCTCGATGCATTTAGTGGATGGTGTAGAGAAGTTATTTAGTGGGGTTGCATTCGTTGGTTCTTGGAACGGGACTGTTGACACCTTGTTAGTTTGCACTATCTTGGATTGCATGTAGTCAGCGAATTTCTGTGGATGAATCTCACTGTGTTGTTCGGGAGAAGGTTCCTTTGAGAGGGATTTGACCAGGTTGAAGAGGTCACGTGGTTTATTCAGTGATCTCTTTAGGGTGTCTGTGTGATATTGTTTCATTGTGGTTGTGATTGCTTCACGGTGTGTGGAGAGGTGAGTACGGTAGGCGGTCTGATCTTCAGTGGAAAGTGATCTGCGCCAGCGGCGTTCCAATCTGCGGAGTTGAGTCAGAGAGGCTCGCAATTCAGGAGAGAACCATGGGGCGGTGCTTCTTTTTCTCCTCTTTGTGTTATTGGAAATTGGAGGTTGTGATATGGCATGCAGATTGGAGTTCCAGGAGGTGATTAGTTCGTCGAGGTCTGGTGTGGTTTTGTTGAGGAGTGATTGGGTCTCAGCCAAGATGTGTTCTCTGTTAAATGGTCTAAATCTTCTTGTGGGCGTCCGTGATGTGCTGTGCATGTTTTGGCTTCTGTGCAGCTTCTCATTGATGATGGGGATCTGGAAAATGATCAGTTTGTGGTCTGACCAGGGTACATCAACGATTGATATTGGTAGGTTGTGGTTTTGTTGAATGACTGTCTGAGGAGCAAATACCAAATCCAGAATGTTTCCCTTTATATGAGTGGGTTTATTGATTTATTGATTTATTTATTTATGACTATGTTAAAAAGCAGTGGGCCCAGCACAGATCCCTGGGGTACTCCATTACTCCCCTTCTCAATTGAAAAAAAATTTCCATTTAGCCCTACTCTCAGCTTTCTATCTTTTTACCATTTCCTGATCCACAATACCACACTGCCTCCAATCACATGACTTTTAAATTTTGCCAAGAGTCTCTCATGAGGGACCTTGTCAAAGGCTTCCTGAAAATCCAGATATAATATAAGGCACATTCCAACATATGCGCCCAGCCCCTGTGCACCTGATTGGAATCGGGACGCACAGAGATAGACCCAATTCCAATCCCGCGGGGGCTGGACATGCCCCCTGGGATCAGAATTGTGTCTAGTGTCTGTACATGAAAGCCGGGACCCGATTCTGATCTGCCTGCATGTACAGAGCCATGCCTGGCTAAGTCAGTCAGGCTCCAAATCTGCTACGCCAGCCTCCAGAGACCGGACTCATTCCCTGAGAGCAAAGAGCTCCTTGTGCCTAGTGCACACATAAGACACCTGATGAACTGGGAGAAAATCGTACATGTGACACTCATCTCGCTGCTGGACTGCTGTTTGCATCTTAGTTTTAAAGTTTTGTTTAGTTATTTAAAGTGTTTACTTAAAGTTGCTAGGGATACTTGTACTGGTACAACTATACCAATTACCTTTAAGGAACTTTGTTCAGCTCAACATTAATTAACTTCAGGGTTTAATCTATTCCTGATGATGATAACCAGCTGAACCTGAAAGTGACTTTGACTACCCTTGTCCCTTTGATAGGTTTAAGGCCTATAAACCTAGGTTTTTGCCCAGGGTCAACAGGAGTCAGAGTGGGTGGGAGGAAACGAAAACTTAATAAAGGCTGCTTTGTTACATAGGTCCCAGACCTGTGCTTCTAATTCTTTTAACAATTTCCTGGGTAATTCACACAGTCCTTGGTTTGATAGAGGGGCCTTTAAAATTGTCCCTTTGACCTTTCACGTGGCTTTAACACCTATTTAAAACAAATCCCCAGATCTCTTGCCTCCTAAGTGGAAGGTTTCTTTGTAAAGATATCTAGAAACAATGCATTTTTTTTTCAACTCAAGATTTTACTCTATTCTTCCTTCTATGCTAAGCTATACTCTGATTTGATTTAAAACTAGAAGCCCCAAAAGGAATTTTACCTAGAAACCCCAAAGTGCATCAATTAACGCATTATCACGATGACTGCATTTAGCATGAAATGCAGATGTGAATTAATGTGGTTATTTATTTGTTAATTATGTGCAGTATGTGACATCATTACATGACATCATTGTGTGTTTATTGTTTGTAAAGTCTGAGTAAAACTGTAAACAGTGATTGAGATGTGCTACCTAGTGGGAACATTAATTTATACCTAGAAGCCCCAAAGTACATCAATTGACACATCCAAGACAATTGAGTGCATCAATTGACGTATTTTGGGGATTCTAGGTATAAATTGATTTTCCCACTAGGTGGTGCATCTGTCATTAATTTTCGATGCACATATTTGAACATCTTGACCTTGCTAACAAAGTCATGGAACATGACTGACATGGTCCTAGCAGTGGTGCTGGTATACAACTTCGAAGATGTATTTGCGTCACTTGACACACTTTGGGGCTTCTAGTGTTAAATGAAACATGCTCTGCTGATACTTGGCTCTGCCAGATTTAAATTTAAACAAAAAGCTCTCTGCTAATAGTAGACCCTAACTGAGTTTTAAATTTAAACTTAAAGTTCTCTGCTAAGTTTTCAATTCTAGTATCCCCCCTTCTCTGAAACCTCTTCCCTGACACCACAAGAAAAAGTCCTTGGTGGCCCAAGTTGGCCCCTAGATCCTCCCATTCCTTATACACTGATCCTACAAGAAACGTCCCAGCTAGCCAATCTGGGTCCCCAGATTCCCCCAACCACTGATGCCACAAAAATATTTTTGGAGGCCCAAATGAGCCTTTAGTCCCTCATACCCCACTCCCACTTAAAGATTGGGAGAGAGGAGTGAAGCCCACTCATTTTTGCTTCCGGTGCTGCCATCTTCCAAAATGTCAGTGTCTGAACCCTAGTGATGCATTAGGATATAGTGCTAAGACTCAGTCTTCCAAATAAGGCAATGCTTCCCAAATTAACGAAGCACTTCCTTATTTGGCAGTTTGACCCTTAGTGTGGTACTGTGAGAATACCACTAGGGTCAGAACCACAATTTTTTTTAACCTGTGAGGCAATTTTGCAAATCTGTTCAGGAATCATTCCTGCCTCAAGACTATATTACCATGCAGGGCTTTTTTTGAAAAGGTACGTGGCGGTACAGAGTACCAGTACCTTTTTCATTATCTGCTAAGATTGACCGATGAGCCTTATGTATTAATGAAAGAGCCCTGCATATCAGTACTACCCCCTTTTTGCTAAGAAAAATGCACTACTACCATGGAATATCCCAGTAGGTGCTGGGGGGAGGAAGGAAGGGAGGCTTGTTTGCCTCTTCAGAGGCACGTTCTGATATTGGTACTTGGGTAGGAGATTCGAGGATGGGGGAATGATACCAGTATTTTGGAAGGGATTCAGAAGGTTGGGGTGATCCTGGTGCTTGGAAAGGGGTCAGAGGGATAAGGATGCTCCTTGGGGGCAACTGGGTCATTTAATCCATGGAACCATGGTAAATTCATTGGCAGATAGTGTGGATGCACTTCCTATGTTATCTGCTGATGCATTTATCATTTGGTAACTGTAAGGTAGGGCAAATGCTGGCCACACTCCATTTACTGTATGCCAAATCTTGCCCTTAATGTGCAGTAAGTACTAACCAGGTAAGGCGGACGTGGCCCTCGCCCCCCACAACCCCCCCCCCAGACATCCACCCCCCCCCACTTTCCCTTCAAAGTAAGTACAAATATTTATTGTTCTTTAGTAAGCAGGCCGCTTAATAAGGAAAATTGATTTAACAAACGTCATACGTAACATTTAGCCACATCACATGATTTGAACACTCAAAGCAGGAGAAAGTAAGGCTTTCACTGCAAAGCTCCCATTCATATCAAATGGAAGCAATTTTAGTATTCTAAAAATACATTTCTAGGGGCAGTTTCTCCAAATGGGTTAGTTTTACGCATACCATGACAGTCATGAATCTCACTTCTAAGCCAGGGTATGTGGAGCATAATTTCAGTCTCTCAAATTTACTGCTAAGGCTCGGCGTAGTGCTTGCATTGTGCCAAAGAGAGCCTCCTGCTGGAGTTTGTAAGATGTAACATGTATGGGTAGTTTGTCATGTGCTTGGAAAGTCTTTATCAAGCCTGTGGCACCCAGCACGATGGGAAATATTTCTGTATCTTTCTGCCACATTTTCTTGGTCTCCGACTGCATTTCCAGGTATTTCAGGATCTTCTGCCTCTCCACGCAATTCAGAGAGTATTTTCTTGGAACTGACACCTCTATTGTCAATGCTGTTCTGGTGTTTTTCTCCTCAACCACTATATTCGGCTGCCTCGCATCCAGCTTTTTATTGGTCGGAATGGGAGTATCCCAGATGATCATAGTCTCCTCATTCTCTGTAATTCTCTTAGGGTCATGATCCCAGTTCTTTTTGGTTACAGTGATGTTGTAGTGCTTATAAAGTTTCCAATGGATGAGGCATGCTACCTTATTATGTCTTTCTATATAGAAATTTTCTGCCATCAGAACTTCACAGCCAGCTTTGAGGTGAGTCACCGTTTCCAGGCCTTTCTTACAGAATTAACATATGTCCGTGTTGCCAGTTTTTTCAATGTTTGCTGTAAACTGTTTCATCCATATTCTGCTGTCCTGGGCTGCACCTATCAACCTCTCATCCTTCATTTTCACATCACCTATTCATGTGTCCGTTCTTGATCATTTCTAACATTGAGACAAAGGACAACTTCTTGCAGAAGCTTATTTTTTTCTTAAGTCCACAAATCCGCAGAAAAACACTTTTTTTCAAGTTTTTCCAATTTTTCTAAACTGCCCCATTATATAGAATGCCATGTGCATAAGGTGGTTAACACATCTTTTAAATAAATAAATAAAACAACAAAATAAATGAATAAAGGGACAGTTCCACTTTTTGGTGCTGGGAAAATGGCTTACATTTTGCTTTTAGTTTCTGAATACCTAGTACATTCCACAGCAGACACATAATATCGCTCTTCTCCTCATGTAAGCCTACTTTCCGTTTCTATTAGCAAACCTTTGTGCAACAGTCATCTCACATACTCATTTTGCTCAGGCACTACAGGGATGCAGGATCTTTGGCAGTATCATCTTTTACACTCAGACAACATAATTTTGTGTATATCCACAGAAGTGTATGGAATTCAAAATGTAGTACTGTCATGCAGCACAACTACCATAGCAAGCATGATTCATACACTCATACACGCACTCTACTACCTATCACTATTATTTGCAACTATATCCTTCATATAATTTAGTTTACATGTAAACACTACATGGCAGTGCATTAAGATTAGATGTAAATAGTTTCCCAAGTTATCCAAGTTTTCGTACCTGTTCATTGTAAACACAGTTCTGTAAATGCAATGTGTATTGTCGCGCCCCCTGCTGGCTAAGCGGTTGCCTATAGGCAGTGGGCGTACCTCCTATTGTCCCTTGGTAGTATGGGTTCCCAGAGCCAAGGCTTCTGGGGATTGTAGTTGTAAAAAATGAGCAGCCAAGGGTTGAAGGCAAATACAGTAAAAATGTATTCTTTTCTTCTTTTGCCCTTTCAAACATACAGCAACAAAAGTAGGATACTTCTCCGAATAAAGAAAAAGGAACTTTCACAGTAACACCGGTAGCAACTGCTTTACTCAGCTTGTTATACCAGTAGTATATCTTTTTCCAGAGTTCAAGCATACAGCTTAAGGCTTCTTTGCTCAGTTCAGCCCAAATAACTGCTCTTCCAAACTGAGCACTATGCAAAGCACAACCCACTTTACTTCTGGCTGTTTATACGTTTAAGTAGTGACTTCTTAAGCATTCAAATCAACACTTCTGAAATTTCTCTGCCAGCTTTAAAATGTTAGCAACTTCATTCCAAACATTTATAGCAGAATAGGCAAGTACAAAGCTTCTGGGTTTTCTCAGTTTTAAACCTTACAGCGTCTTCACCTTTGCTTTACACACAAAGAACAGTCCATTTGAGAGTCGGCAGAACTATTATCAGAATCATAGTTATCTACCTGCATGCTCTCATACTCGGGGTCAGTTAGCATCTGGCTGGAATCAGCTTGTGGGATTTCAGGTTTTATTTCTTCTAATAACTTTAAAACCTTCTCCCAATGAGACTTCTTTCTATGTGGAGGAATGCTGGAAGGGCTGAGGGGATTCTTATCCTTCAATAAACTATGCAAGGTTTCAAATGGGCTCACCTTACTTCTAGTAACAGAGCTCTTTACAGACCTTCCTCAAGGTGAAGCTCTTCCCCCAGGTTCTGGCAGGAACACGCCCGTGCCCTGCTCAACGACAGCACTTTCCTCAGGATAAACTCTCCTGTCTTCAGGGCCTGCTGTAATGCTCCTACAACATGGGCTTCCTTCAGAGCGGTAGTTTCCTGTGTGCTGGCTGCAACGAGAACCTTTCCTGAGGCTGCTTCTAGAACACCTCCCTCTCTCAGCTTCCTTGCAAGAATCTTTCCCTTCTCCTCCTGGTTCCTCGGTTGTTCCTTCTCTTCCTGGTTCCTCGGTTGTCCTCTCTCTTCCTAGTTCCCCGATTGTCTTCTCTCTTCCTGTTTCCTCCAGCTTAAATGACTGGGGCTGCCCTATGGCTTCAAACTCTGCCCCCGGGTTTTCCCCATTACCTACCCTGGTTGCCTTGGAGCTAGGGCGTGGCTTGCACTCAGCAACTCTATGTGTGTGGTTTTTTTCCTTGGCTGAAGTTTCAAAGTCAAAACTCCCTGAACTATTCTTCTGCTTAGGGGTAAATGACTGTTTTCTATCCATTTCCCTGGGCTCCACTACAGTCTCGCCACTACAGTATGTTTTGTGTTCCATGTAAACCGCACTGATGTTGAATAGCGCGGTATAAAAGAAATGTAAAATAAAATAAATAAATAAATAAAAGGGAAGGGTGTGGACATTATATAACTCATATTTTCCACTGCATACCCATCAGAAAGCAATTCAATTATTATAAGAACTGACCTTGCATATTAGAATCATATAATTTTCTGCACATAATCCAGGATCATCATCATGTACTCCTGTCCATATACGCATTTTAGGTGCCAGCCTTAAGCTTAACTACTTGTAGGATATCCTTATCCAAATCTATTTTTGTTTTCAACCATGCTTGGAATTAAACTGATGTATAGGCTCTATATATGTATCTCCTATTTGGGTTGACCCTCAAACATACCTGCCACCAAGTTGCTAGATACACATGCCTTCTTCCATAGGTTAGTATGTGCTGTTGATGAAGGGAATAGATTGAGGCCCTCTTAAAGCTACACTCTTTGGCTCCAAGTAACAGGGGGCTGAACCAAATGTTTTCATATGCCACATTTTCACCTCTAATATAGCTTTGTGTCCTTCAATTGTCTTGTTTCCTTTAGGGTTGCCAACTGGCTTCAGTTGCCCTCGACAGGCTTGATCCAGTCCTAGGTTTACCTCATTGCATACAGGGTCTTGTAGTCCTGCTTTTTTAGAGTGCAATAGAGAAATCAAAACTACTATCCCCGCATGCAATGGAGTAAACCCACGACTGGATCAAGCTTGTCAGGCACATCTGGAGCCAGTTGGCAACCCTAGTTTCCTCACTGATTCATATGAAGTTTGTGCTTTTTGATTTCTTCATATAAAACTACATTTGGGGGAATTCTGTGCAAATTTTTTGAAAATTCTGTGTGCAGTATTTTAAAATTCTGCATACTTTATCAGTAAATTTTTGGGCAGAATTCTTCCATCATAAATCTTAACTCCTCCTCTAAACCTGAAATTTCTCCTACCTTTTTTCTTCTTAGCTCTCTTGCTCCAATCACAGTTCTGTCCCCAGCCCATCACCCCCCCCCCCTGTTTTCTATCCCTCTAACTTCTAGCTCCCAGCCACCCCAACTCACCAGCAGCACATCGTCAGCCCCAGCAACCCCCCCTGACTCACCAGCAGCCCCTTCTCCTGCCCTCTGCCCTCCCCAACTCAGCAGCAGCCCATCTCCAGCCTCAGCAAACCCCGGACTCACTAGCACCCCTTCCCCTTCCCCTGCCTCCAGCTACCCCCTGACTCACTAGCATCCATTCTCCTGCCCCTGACACACCAGCAGCCTTTCTCCTGCACCAGCCATCCCTCGACTCACCAGTAGCCCTCTCCAGCCCTGAGCAATCCCCTGACTCACCATCAGCCTTTCTTCAGCCTTCAGCCATCCCCCGACTCACCAGCAGCTTTTCTCTTTTGTTCAGTCACAGCAATACAGCCACAAGAGCATTTCTGTTTGCTCCCACGGCTGTGCTAGCTTCTGATACCGGCACCATGCTTTTGAAAAGGTCAACAGAAGCTCTTCCTGTTTCTGAGAGTTCCTCTTTCTGACAGGAAGTGATCCTGTTGACCTTCTGAAAAGCATGGTGCCAACATCGGAAGCTAGCACAACCGCAGGAGCAAAAGGAAATGCCCCTGTAGCTGTGTTACTGCTAACAGTGAGGCAGAATTGGGCTCTCTTAAAGCTTGTGCGCCCCATCTTGCCTCACTGTCTAGCTTACAGAATTCTGCGCAGGTGGAGAAGATTGCACAAATTCTGCATTATGTCATGTTGATATCATTGCCTGTGCATGCTCTCTGTGTTCTTCTATTTTTTTTCCAAATGTAGCAGGGTCTGTTTTTTAAAACTCTCAGAAATTATTTAATCTCAATTTGTTAAACTTAATTAAGTGTACCACCAGTAAAAATAATCAGAAAGATCCAGAGATTTGGTCTTCTGATTTTGGTAGGGGACAGTAAGTTCTAGTCTGTGTATCTGCTGATGCAATCAGACACAGAATGTGATATGTTACTGCTCTGTTGAACTGAAGATTGCAGAGAGACCCTGGAACAGTTCTGCTATACTACTAGTATTGGAAGCTGCTGTTAGTTCTTGTTGGAGATCTCTCTCACGAACCCAGTATTGTTAGTAGATCCAAAATGAGGCTAGAATCAGATAACAGGTGAGTGCCCTTGGAAGATACAGTAGCACTGGAAAAGCACAGATAACATATTAACACAGTAAATGATAAAGCCGTTAACAATGAAAAAAGGGATGGAATTGCTTCCATATCAAGGAAGGCTAGACAAATTAGAGCAGTTCAGCATGGAGAAGACTAAAGGGGGACATAATAGATCTTTGTTAAACATGAGTAAGGTGGAACAGGAAAGAGACAAGCCTGGATCCAAGCACAGGCAACATAGGTAACTGCCTATGGTGCCAAATATATAGGCAGTCCTGATGAGAGAATAGGGTGTGTGTGACCCTGAAGCCTGTGGATCTTAATAAAGTCTGCAAAGAAAGAACAGTTTTATTTATTTATTTAACAGTTTCTATAGACTTTTTTCTTAGATCAAAGCGGTTTACATTTAACCATAATACTTTTTAAACTTTACATGGAACATGTTGAACAGATTAACACGGTTTACATTGAACTTTTCATAGCAGATAATGCACGTAGAGAGAAACATGTTACACCAGGTATGCAATTATTAATGTTTATTTTCCTATGTATTTCTGAGTTTTGGCTAATAACCTTGTCTGTGTAACTGGGCTGTTATTAAAGTGTCATGTTCAATGGTCACTAGTCAGTATTGTAAAGTCATTGTTTGGTTCTTATTCAGCTAAATTATGTTAGGACTAAGGAACACTCCATGAAACTAATGGGTGGCAGATTTAAAACTAACTTGAGAAAAGATGTCTTCACTCAATACACAATCAAGCAGTGGAATTTGTTGCCAGAAAATGTGGTCAATGCATCTGACATTACTGAGTCTAAAATGGACAAATTCCTGGAAGAGAACTCCATAAACAATTATTGGTCAGGTAAACTTGGGGAACATCAACACTGATCAGTGAGCAATAAGGAATGAGCCTACTGCTGGGCAGGGTTGCCAGATAAGCTGAATGTTTCTAGCCCAATGGGTTAAAAAGTAGCCTAAAACAATGATCCACCCTTCCCTTCCCTGATAGCATTATGTGTAACAATACTAATCCCATCACCTGGCCTACCCTCCAACCAGAGTTGTGAAGTGTGGCAGTCAATCATGCCCATTCTGCCACATCTCATTGGTCAGTTCTGGATGTGCAGCTCCAGGACCTAACCAATGAAATGCAGTCAAGGGGCTGTGGCTCTCTATGAACTGAGATTTTGCTTTTTTTTTTTTTTTTGCTTTTTTATAATTTTTCACCCAAAGTGACGTTGGGCAATAGCCCAAAAAGACACAAACTCGTGATCTGCCAAGTTTTCCTGCAACCCAAGAAAAAAAGACCCAATTGAGCAGGAAAATTGTGGAAAAGCCAACACTGCAGTTTAGGATCTGACAGGCACTTCCTAGTGATCTGGATGACCCAGTGTCAGAGATAGGATGCTCAGCTTGATAGACCCTTGGTCAGACCCCACATGGTAAGTCTTATTTTCGGAAACTGTGCTTTTCAATTATAACCAGTCAGAAGATGATTACCCCCCTCTTCCCCCTCCCCCTAGAACCAGTAAGTGATATCCTGCATCCTCATCCAGAACAAAGGTGAAAATCCTAAAATCTTGGTGGCTGGAGGGGACAGACGATGGCAGAACTATGAAAGATTACTAGAGTTAACTGATTGGATTAAACAATAATCACATGACCATCAGTCAGATATTAGAGATCATTAGCATTTGTAAAGTTGTTACATCTGATTGCATTTGAATCAATCATGGCCCAGCTGTTCTGCACTTTTGCTGTTTCTTGCATTCTCGAGACTTGATTAATGCTAATAATTTTACAGCAGTGATTGGGCTGCATTTTCTTTCTATAGTTAAACCTTGATAGTCTAAAAAATAAATCAAGCATTGTAGGGAAGAGCCAGTTATTGTGTGGATTTTCTGTTAATTGCATTTATATAACTGAACTGGAAATAGAGGGCCAGAATTGTAGGTTTAAAGTTTTAAAGAAAACCTATGCATTCCCTGTGACCTTGAACTCAGCCTGAAAGATAAATGGCTACAAAAATTCTGCTAATGGATATAGTTTCCCATCTCACCTAAGTCCAAGATATGCAGGGCACTGATCTAATTAAGATCCGTATCTGTGTATGTAGATTATTATTTTTATACTTGAAACATTTCTATTCCCCAAATATGTGAAAAATCCGATTCTTACATCAGGCTGAAAATTGATAACTAAAATTGAGGCCTCTAAATTTATACTAGGCATTTTTTCCCAAAGTTTAGGCTCCTCAGTAAGATTTTTAAAATTTATTAGGATTTACTGACCACCTATATGAAGAGATTCCTCCAAGGCAGATCTCACTTTAAAACAGCATGATAGAACATTCAAATAACAAAAAAAATCATATGATGTCAGCAGAATTCAAATGATATACCTTAATAGGCAGCACGGTAGAACACTCAAATATAACAAAGATAGGACTAGTATTGTAAACAAGGGCGGTTCTACCATTAGGCAGAGTGACGCGGCCACCTCAGGCGGCAAAGTTTTGGGAGTGGTAAAAAATGCCCCCAAAACACCCCAACGGCGGCCGCCTCACTCTGTTTTCTGTTTAAAAAAAAGAAAAAGTATTCCAGAGGCTGCCACCACCGTTGCCGGCACTTCTGCGGGATCTGTGGCAACTGTGGAATGACCCTACCTCCCCCCTTCTGCTGCCGATGCCGTTGACTTAGATGAGTGAGAAGCAGTGGTGGCAGCAGGCGAGTTTGCCAAAAAAAAAAAAACAGCACAAAAAAAAAAAAGCGCGGGGTCTTCATGACTCCAGCGTGTTTAGAAAGCCCTGCTGGTCTCACCCACTTCTGACACATGCTTCACGCGAAAGGGGGCGGGACAGGCAGGGCCTTCCAAGCGTGCTAGAGTCAGGAAAACCCTTTCCTTTGTTTTCTTTACTTGCAGGCCCGCCGATCCCTCAGGACCTTCCTAGGTCACACGATTCTAAGCGCGATCATATTGAACCTGCCCCCACTGACAGGAACCCCAGAGGAGGGCTCCCCCACAGCTTCAAGCTCCTTAGCAGAAATATTGCTCGCCAGTACTGGTGCCTCCTCACATGGACTGTCACAGGCCCCGCACAGCCTGAAAAAGAAAAAAAAAAGTAATTAATCTGGCTTTTGTAGGAGGGATGCTTGCGGATATGTTAACAATGGAAAGAAGAAGAGAGGGAGGGGAACATGTTCCTGTTGGCCCAGGTGCCTCCTCCACTAAATGGTGCAAAGGCAGCCCTCTCTCCCTCTCCTCTAGACCACTGTGGTCTGTGGCCCATCTGGGTGCCCCCCTCCCCACCCCCAGCTGCTGCACCCAAGACAACTGTAAGTTTATTCATTCTTCTCTGTTCCAGAGGGGAGGGAGTAGTGATTTTTTTTTTTTTGGAAGGGGATTTGAATAAAGAGCAGAAACGGGGAGGTGTAATGGGGGTAGGTGGAGAAAGATGCCTGGGAAGGATAGAGGAAATGTTTGGGACTGAGTGGGGTGGGGAGAACATGGACAGCTGAGGGGACAGAGGGAATGGGAAGATGCTGGGCACAAGGGAGGGAAGATGCTGGACATAGGAGGAAACAAGGAAAAGAGGGTGGATGCTGGTCATGGGGCAGACAGAGAAAGGGGAGATGCTGGATATTGGGTAGACAGGGAGAGCAACACAAGCAGAGATGCTGGACGGGGGACAGAGAGAGGGGGAATATGCTGGGCACAGCGGGGAAGAGACAAAGGGGAGGGCTGAAAGTCTGGGCAATAAGAGGCTAGGGAAGGATAGAGAGATGGGGAATAGGAGGGTTGGTAGTAGGGTCTGAGTCCCTAGGAAGATAGAAAAATAAATAGAAGAAAGCTGAAAGGAAAAGATAAATGCCAGAGATGCAAGGATGTGAAAAAGACAGGAGGGGAGAGAAGTGGCAGATGGGCCTTAGATCCTAGAAAACGAGTTAAGAGAAGACTGAGGGCAGCAGAAATCAGAGATTGAGATCATCATGATTAGAGAATAAAATGGCCAGTCAACAAAGGTAGAAAAATGAATTTTATTTTCAATTTAGTGACTGGAATATGTCAGTCTTTGGAATTGACATGTTTTATCTTTATATTTTGCATGGTACGTGGGCACATACATCTCTTTATATTTCCCTGGTGGTGTACTGCATTCAGGGGTGTAGCCAATGGCAGGCCTGGGTGAGCTGTGGCACCTTCATTTTGGCATGAGGCCCATTGAATCATTGTCAGCAGAACAGTTGAATGAGAGGATAACTGGAGGCCATGTCGACATTTGCACTGCTTTGTGCCCACCCGCATTAACCCCAGGCCCCACCAAAAAATCAGTCCTGGCTATGCCACTGATACAGAGTCTGCCTTCTTGGGGTTTCAGCTTATTTTTGTCTATATATGTCTATTTTTAGTGTGGCAATTTATTCCTTACTTGAGGAGGATTTATTTTCTAACTGTACTGACCAAGGCCAGATATTCTATTAGCATGGGGTTTCTATGTCGGGATTGATAGTAATTCAGCTTGTTTGGTTTTCTGAATACTGTATGTTTATGGATGTTCTATGGCCCACTGCAATATTTGCAGTGCTCATCTCTTCTAGATAGAACCCTTGTGTGGATTTTTAAAGTTGATGCTGTTATGGTATGATAGATTTGCTCTTACGGTGTTGAGTTATTTTTGTAAGGTCTTGTATTACTTCACAATATGCCCAGTACTGGTGAGGGTATATATTGCTGTTACTGAGATGACACTAGAATCATAAATTAGTTTTGGTATGTTGAGTTCTGATTAAAATGTCCTAGTTCTTCTCTGCATCTATTGTTGTGAGAGAGGTTTCTTTGTATGCAGAATAATATGTTGAAAAAAATAAGCGAGAACAACAGCACAGTTTAAAGGATCAAAATAAAATTAGTTATAATTTATTTTGTTATAAACTGTGCTGTGGTTCTCACTTTTTCTTTTTGCTTCTTGGTATGTGATCACCATGCATTTCCTTTGTCTTTTGCAAAATATATATTTACATTAAATATCATGACGGTCCAGTGTGCAGTGTCAGGAGTCAATATGTTTTATATTAGATTTCCAGGCTATATAAGTAAACTGCTATAATTTCTACTGAATATACACATCATTGCAAAGTTTAAAAAAATTATATAGACTGTGAAAATGTTGCTTTCTCTATTCTTGGAGCAGCCACCTGACCGGTGTCCTGATTGAGGGGATCCCTGTTCCCTGACCAGAGCTCTGAGGAGGCTTCTCCATTTTGGCTGCTCGGGTGGGGGGGGGGGGAGAGGGGCGCCAACCAATGTTCCCTTTAAGCTGTGCTGGGTCCTCCGCCGGCATTCCTGCTGGGGGGGGATGCAGTGCGATCGACGCTCTGCCCCTCCCCCAACCGGCGGGAATGCCAGCAGAGGACCCGGCGCGGCTTAAAGAGAACATTGGCTGTGGCGTGTGTTAGACCCAACAGTAGAGTTGGGGGAGGGGCGGAGCATCGATCGCACTGCATCCCCCTCCCCCGGCAGGAATGCCGGCGGAGGACCCAGCACAGCTTACAGGGAACATTGGCACCAACTCATCTCTTGCCTCAGGCAGCAGATTGTCTTGAGCCGCCCCTGATTGTATATCAGTGCTGGGCTCTCAACTTCATTACTCTGATCTGGCTCAGTCTAATAGCATGAACTTCTCTCACACATATTTATATCTGCTCTGGAGGTATAACTATGGGCTAGTACGCCTTGCATGTACTCATTTATTTTATAAATGTGTGTATATCACAACTCTGCCCCTTGGAATGCTGACACATGGCATGCATATAAGATGTGGCATCCTGTCAGCACATGTATTTGTGAGGGGTGTGCAGGCCAAAGGTTTTTGTTTTATTTAGTTTATGGTGTCATTTAAATTTCTTGTTTTGTTTTTGTTTTTTTCATTTCAAGGGCAAAAGAATCAATGATGTGCTCTATTCCACAATAGTGAGCCCTATTGTACAATAATGTGCCCTATTGCTCAACAGAATGAACTATTGAGTAATAGGAAGCACTATTGAGGAGTACACTATTAAGCAATAGTACATATTATTGCATAAGAATGCACTTTTTTAATGACACAATAAAATGTTTTTTCCTGTCATTTAAGGTTAAAAACAACATGAAATGGCATGTGAAAATGTTGTTTTCATTTCCCATATCATTTCAAACAAATACGCATCCCTAGTCTTTGGGCTCACAGTTTTTAAGCGGCATTTCCCCACATGCAAAACATACTTACATATAGAAAGAGTAGGAGAATTTTTTTTAATCTTGGCAGATCTGAACATCTAGCTCTTAGAGATAGCTGCCTGGATCTTAGAATATTGGCCTAATGACGCCACCCACCCACCCAGAAAACAACGAATGAGGAAACGAGCAGAGACTGATAAATGTTGTACTTCTAATTGTAAATCTGCAAATTGCCACCCATAGATTTACAAGTTAAGAAACAGGCTTCTATTGTTCAAAAACTATGCTTTTGGCCTTTTAATTCACTTTCTAATTTAAAAAAATATTTACCTTATATATAATATGCTGATTCTATCAACCGCATTTCCTACATAGTGTATCTTTCCTTTCTGTCTTTGACTGTAGCTGCTGTTTTCTGTGCCCTGTCATTTAGTGTGTTTAATTAGTCAAACTTAAAGAGATGTATCTATTTTGGTCTGAAATAGCACTTTTGATAATGATGCAGAACTTGTGCGATAGGTATTTGGAAGATTTCTATCTCAATAGCTCCTCCAGCAGCATAATTATATTATTTGTTCAAAAGTCACTCTGCCTCATAATAGCTGCTGCCTATACATCTGCATTCAGTAGCAGGCATTCAGTGTCCTTGTTGAACCTTAAAAAATGTAGGGGCCCTTTTACAAAAGAGGATGGTAGCAGCCCATGACGACAAAATAACGAATGGACATGTCAGTCAGCAGCTGCTAAAACATGCGTTGATTGCCCATCACGTGAAGGGGCGGGGAATGGGCAAGGTTTGGACGGAGTGAAGGCGTACAGTGCACATTGCAGTTACCAAAGAGGAACATTTTGTGCGTTGCCAATGTGGCAATACTGTGGGTACACCGTATTAATAAAAAATAAAGAATACATTGGCTAAACGATGAAAGATAGTGCAAATTTGTGTTTGTAGTTCAGATATAAGAGCATTTAGAAAGGACCAGGGGGCCCGATATTCTAAGGGAGTAACACGGTTAGCAAACCTGCTAACTGGTACTCCCTTTATTCTGAATATCCGTGGGTGCAACCCGGTGCTAATTGGTTAGCTTTGGGGCATTCTGGGGTCAGCAGCCAGCCGTAAGTGGGCAGCGGCGATACTAAGCCACTGCCTGGTTATGGCTACATATTGAAAGTAAGATGCAGCAACAGCTGGCCTAACCTTCACCGTGAAAGCTAGCTGGGCAGTGGCTGCTTTCTGCAAATCTGGGCAACCCAGATAATCAATGCCAGGGCCACATATGACCGCAGCATTGAATAGAAACAGGAAAAACGAAAACTTTATTAAACAAATGCCAACCCAGGGCATTTGTTTAATAAAGTTTTCGTTCTTCCACCACACCATGCTCTTGGACTGGTTTCTACATCTTGCGTGGTACTTGCTTGGTAGTGTTGTACCCAGCATTGAATAGCCCATTTTAAGGTTTGGCAGCAACTAGCCAAGTTAGATCAGCTAGGTGTCGCTGAATATACCTTTTGCAATAGAGCTGCAAATTACAAGGCAATGCATTAGAAAAAGTTAGCTATTAAAAATAAATTAATCCCCCTTTAAGAGCTCCCATGCGGAGAGTTTGTATTCAAGAACCACAGAAATACAATGCAATGGAGACCCTCTAGGCCTTTTTCAATCGAAAGAAGGCACTGGAATGTAGGGTCAAGGTATGAGAGTGAAAGTGGGTAGACAGGAATCATCTAAGAAAATATTTATTTACAGAAGTGGTAGTGGATGCATGGAACTGTGTCTCAGTGAAGGGGCTAAAAAAAATCTGACAGGATCCAAGGATTTCTGTGAGAGAAAAAGGGGTCATAGGGACTGAGCTGTTGGTTTGGATGATCAGAATGGATAGGGCATAATGTCCTTTTCTGTCATGCTTTTCTATGGTATGTGCCTATGTTAATTCAACTTTGTGACTCTAAACACAAATCTTACTAGACATGAACAGGACATGTCTACAGAACAGAACAGGACGAGTGCTGTTGAATGTACAACCAGCTTATTTGTGCATTTTCAGTCCTTATATGGATGCCATTGGGCCGAAAATCTCAGTGAATGTCCCATATGAATATCCAGTGGAGTCCAAAAAAGGCACAAAGTTCTTGCAAACAGAAGAGCAAAAAAACAGAGGAGCAAGAAAAAAGGCCAAACCCTCTGTATGTGCAGAATCAACTTTATTGAATAACTCCTACACTGTCAGTGTTTCAGCCTTATTAGCCTTCATCAGGGGGGAAAACACATCCAAACCTCCAACAAAACAGAAGATAAATAAAAATGGAAAAAAAAGATATATATATAAAACTCCGTACATATATAGAACATATGATGAACAGAATCAAACATAAAACATAAATATTACTGACATTAAAAACAATCATGCAGTAATACAAATTTTAGTTTACTGAACTTCATTTTTATTATTTCCTCATTACAACTTCCATTTAACACTTTTGTTTTACAATGTATGCTGCCCTTCATCACTAATAACCCCCTTTGTAACATTATAACATTCAATTATTGTAACATTGCAACAAGCAAGCAGAGCCGTTCCTGTTGAACATTGCTTTCTTTCTGCTGTCCTATCCCCATAATCATCAACCCTAACTACATTAACACCAATTGCTGGAATGCTTTCAGTAACCTAGATACAATTCTAGATTCCATATTATAACATAATATCAGCTCATTTCCCTCCTCTGTATATCTACAAACAAGTATTGACCATTACCCTACGTATAACTACCTCTATACCCAGGAACCTCATTATCTAAGTCACCTTGTTCCCAACCTCCTGGATCCTCCCTCTTCCTCCCTCCCCATTTCCCCCCACCTTCCCATCATCCCCTCAGCTAGCCTGACCCCCCCATCACCCTCCCCTCTATACATCCCTCTACATTGTACTCCATTCCCCCCCTCTCTTTCATTGCCACACACACTCCCCCATTCACTCACTCACGTTCCATTCCTTCATTTTCTTTGCTCCATACTACTGGCTGTACCTACTGGCGATAGCTATGATGCAAATTGAATACTCTCATCTCTGGTAGTGGAGATTCTACCTCACCGCATGCCATATTTTACCAAACTCTTCCAATTTATTGCCCCCCCCCCCAACATCTGGGCTGTTCTTTGTTCCATATCCTTTAGTTCTATCATCCCTTGTTGCTACTCCTTTATTCCTGGGGGTTTGTCGGATATCCAATGTCTTAGAATACCTTGCTTCTCTATTAGAAAGCCCTTGTCATATAATTTCCTACAATGGCTTACCAATAGTCCTCCTTCTTCCCCGAGGGCACCAAACAAACACCACTCTGGTGAGAACTTGCTTCCCTGAGGTCCCCACACCCGCAGTTGATCCTACACTTCTTTCCCAAAAGCATTGGATCTGCTCACATATCCAGAAATGATGCATTAACGTGCCCTTCTCTTTCCCACAGAGCTGGCCCACATCTGTCGAGAGCAACCCCATTCTAGCCACCCAGACGTTAGGTACGTAGGCCTTCCACAAAACTTGTATTGGATTTCTTGCAATCGGACCGATTCGGAAACAACTTTTATCCATTGGAACGTGTCTTGTAGCATACCCACCGTCACATATGGCCCCCTGTCCTGGACCCATCTCTAGGTAAGTTTCTCCAGAGCTCCAGCTCCCCACTGGATGCAACTCCTCACACAGAGACCTTACAGACATCTTCCCTTCTAATGTGGTCAGGATGTCCCACATACCCCTGCTGAACAACACTGGCACATAACCTTTTCGGAGACCCCTTACGTAGTGCCTGACTTGCAGGTAGAAATAGAATGTTTTTTGTTCTATATTAAACCTCTTGACCAGGGATTGAAAGGAATCCATTTCCCCAGACGTCTGCATTTTCAACTGGCCAATATATTCTATTCCATTTTGCATCCACCGCCTGGGAGCACCACCCTGCTGTCCTGGCTTAAAGTCCCCATTCCCCGTTAGAGGGATATAGTCTGTAGCACGCCAATTTATCCCTTTTTGTTGACATAACATTTTCCATGCCTGCCTTAGAGCTCTTATATACACTGATGATTTCCAAGTTGGGGGGGGGTAGATCTTTGGTAGCCTTATGTAGCCAGTATGTTCTATGATACGGCTCTGAGATCAGATCAATTAACTCCAATGGCAGTATGTCCGTCGTACCCACAACTAAGCATACAGGTGAGATTATAATTTTGCAATGACAGTAAATCTGCTCCCCCCTCCTCCTTGCTTCTCATCAGCACCGCCAGAGCTATTCGATATTTTTCCCTCTCCAGATAAACTTGGAGATGTGCTTCTGCAGCACCAGCAAGTCACGCCGTAGTAGCCATAGAGGCAGATGGCGCATTAGGTACACCCATCTTGGCATCTCTATCATCTGAATTAGCGCTATGCGTCCCATGAGTGAGATAGGAAGATCCTTCCACTGCTGCAATTGGGCTATTGTCTTAGCTAGCATTGGCTTGATATTTACCTCATAGAGCTTCACTGTGTGGTCAGGTATTTGAATACCTAGGTAACGGAATTGCTCATGCACCCAGAGCAATGGAAATTCCCCTTGCCAGTTCTTTTTTAACTCTGCCTCCTACATCCAAGGATAAAGATTTATTTCTATTTATACAGAGCCCTGAGAATACTCTGAAGCTCTCAATTAGCTGCAGGGCATGCTACAGCGACCTTTGTGGGTTGCAAATACACAGCAGTATGTCATCAGCGAACGCGCTGACTTTGATGCCTCCATTTCTCCACTTTATGCCCTTCACCTCCTTTGCCTCGATAAGGGAGAGTAGCAAAGGTTCTAGTTACAAAACAAACAAGAGGGGAGATAGTGGGCATCCTTGGCGAGTGCCCCTTTTCAAGGAAAAAGCCTGCGAACATGCCACTCCACTAGTTACACAGGACAAGGGATCCATATACAATGCTTTTACGCATTCCAGAAAGGCCCCTTCGAATCCAAATCTAGCTAATACCTCAAACATATAATGCCAAGATACCCGATCGAAGGTCTTTTCTGCATCTAGACTTATCAGAATCAGGGGGGTATCTTGCATAAGGCACTTCTACATTCCTAACACTACTCTACTTATATTCGAGAAAGCGTCTCTCCCCCTCACAAATCCAGACTGGGGGCTACCTATCACTCTTGGTACTATCTTTTGTAGCCTAGCTGCCAGAATCGACACAACTATCTTCATGTCATAATTAATTCACGATATGGGCCTATATGATGCTGGATATTCCGGATCCCTACCCTGCTTGGGTATTATAGTGATCGCCGCTGTTCGCATATCCCTCGGAAAAGACCCCAACTCCAGTGCTTCTTGATACAGGACCATCAATGTGGGTGTAACTTGATTTATCAGTATTTTGTAAAATTGCTTCCCATACCCATTGGGTCCCGTAGCTTTATGTGGCTTCCCTGGCTTGATTACTCTCTGTATCTCGTTTCCTGTTATGGGTTTGTTCAGCTCCTGTAGTTCGTTTGCCGTTAGCTGTGGCAACCGTATTGTCTATAGAAGCTTTCGCTGTTGCGCCCTGTTCTCTTTTTCTGGCGTATATAAGTCTTGGTAGTACTGTCTGAACACTTGCACTATCTTCTCCACCTATTTCTGCTGCACTCTATCTCTATCCCAAATAGCGGTTACTCCCTGAATACCTCCTCTCTCTTTTACTAGACACGCCAATATCCTGCCAGTTCGATCTCCATATCTAAACAACTGATGTTGATGGTACGGCATCAAATGTATCGCTCTCTCTTGTAAAGCTTCATTTAAAGCTCTCTGCACTTTCAAATAGGTCTGCAGCTGTTGTGGCTTAGCTTGAACTCCCCTTTTTGCAACCTGAAGTTTTTGAGCCAGTTCCAGTATTTTTTCATTAACTCGTTTCCTTTCCTTTGCTACGTAAGCTATTATGTGCCCCCGTAGCACCGCCTTCCCTGCTTCCCAGAAAGTAGCCGTTCTTATCTCTGTAGTCTCATTATGCCTCAAATATTCCTCCCAATGATAAACCAAGTATTGCCAAAATATTTAATTTTCCCATAAATGCCTGGAGAAAGACCACCTCGTCCCACCCGAAGTTTTCCCTCTCAAATCCATGGTTACCTTGGCATGATCAGATACCACAATCGGCTCAATCTCCACCCTGACCACTTTGCCAAAACTCTCTCTAGAGATGAGAATATAATCAATCCGGGACCATGACTAGTGTGCTTTCGACAGATGTGTGTAGTCTCTTTCCTCTTCGTGCAAGATTCTCCACGTGTCAATCAAGCTTCTCATTCTGCATAGATATCCCACGCCTTTATTGCTCCACTCACCTCTCCTGCTCCCCCTACCCCCCCCCCCTGTGATTTATATAGTGCAGGATCATGCGGGCAGTAAAGTCTCCAGCCAGTATCAGCGGTATCTTCCGTGCCCCCAATATCTTTTTCAGCAGAAATTTAAAGGACTGATGATCATAAATGCTCGGTGCATAGACATTCCCCAAGAATAACTCTTCCCCTTGAATTTTGGCATGCAAAAGCACAAACCTCCCCTGCGGATCGGCTTCCTCACTGATAACATCTACTGTGATCCCTCTCTTGATCAGAATCGCCACTCCTCTCTTCCTACCGCCTAGTGATGCCGAAAATATCTGCCCCACCCAATCTTTTTTTAATTTCTCTTGCTCCTTTTCACTTAGATGGGTTTCTTGCAGTATTGCTATTTGTTTTTTCCCTCTTTTTAGGGTCTGTAATATTTTTGTCCTTTTTACTGGTGTGCTTACTCCCCCCACATTCCAGGTGGTTATCCTCAAATCATGCCGCATTCTTACCCCCTTTGGGCGGGGCTTTCTATTCATTACAACTGCCTGCCAATCATGTTCCCTGCACAACGGCTTTAAAACTGCCACTCCAGAGGCTCTCAGTAGAATGGGGAGAGCAGCAGAAGCCATAATCGGAGAGTGTGGGTGGGGCCTTCTATTCATTACAACTGCCTGCCAATCATGTTCCCTGCACAACGGCTTTAAAACCGCCACTCCAGAGGCTCTCAGTAGAATGGGGAGAGCAGCAGAAGCCATGATCGGAGAGTGTGGGTGGGGCCTTCTATTCATTACAACTGCCTGCCAATCATGTTCCCTGCACAACGGCTTTAAAACCGCCACTCCAGAGGCTCTCAGTAGAACGGGGAGAGCAGCAGCAGCAGAAGCCATGATCGGAGAGTGTGGGCGGGGCCTTCTATTCATTATAACTGCCTGCCAATCATGTTCCCTGCACAACGGCTTTAAAACCGCCGCTCCAGAGGCGCGCCCGCGCCTTGTGGGCCCGCGCCTGAGGGCCTCACCAGAGGGCCCTTTGGCGTGGCCCTTAGGCGTGAGTCCGTGGCGAATGATCCAACAGCTATGAGTTGTAATTTTCTGTTTCCTTCCCCTTGCCTCTTCTATTTCTTTGTCTATCACTGTGTCTCTTATTCTGTCCTAGCTTATTAATGGCGTTCTTTTCATATTTTCTGTAACATTAATATTGTATTGTAAACCGCTCTGATGCTTTGGCCTGAGCAGTATATCAAATGCAACAATAAACAATAAACAATATACTTATTGCTGGCTTTTCCCCTTTTCCAATCTCAGTCCCGGGTTGCCCAGCCTCAACCCCGGACTTAATAGCACTGAAAACACCTTTGCATTTGCCCTTTTGTTTTCCAGGAAGTTTCGCTACCCATGATATGACATTCATACTTTTCGCCATCTTAACTTTCGCTCCAGTATGTCTTCCTAGCCATATATTCCTAACATTCATTCCCCATTCACACCCCCTCTTCCCCTTCCCCACCCCCTCCCCCACCCTACCCAGGTCTTTCCCCTCTCTGTACCCCATAGCAATTAACAAATCATACCCCTCAGCTCTCTCCACTGAGGCCTGATCCCAATTGAGTGCCGCAGGGCTGCCCCGGGCTTCTCTTTAATCTCGCCCGCATTGCTGTGGTAAGACAAACCAGATAAGCATTGCATACACCATTCCCTTTACTCGTCCCTCTTCCCTCTCTCCCCTCCAAAACACCCATATAGCCACCCATTGCGATCAGCATATGCAATGTCTATTCCTTCCTCGTTGCCGTTTTCACCAAGGCCAAGTAAGCCCGAAAGTGGAGAAGCACTCAGGCCCGCACTCCGTCCTCGCCTCTGCCTCCCAGTAATCCAGTCAGAAACTGATTTGCTGCATTTGCCGTTGTAAACATATAGTTCTGTCCCTGGTTTGTTACCCTGAGAGTCGCCGGGAATGCCAGCGTGAAGCGTATCTTCCTCTTGAACAGAGTCGCACAGATGGGGGTAAACTCCATTCTTTTCTGCGTTACAGCGGTCGAGTAGTCTTGAAATATTAAAAGTTTATGGTTCTCCAGCTGCAGATCTCCTTTCCTCCGATAGGCCTGCAGCAATTGCACTTTATGCTGGAAATTGAACAACCTCATGATTACCACACGCGGCTTCTGCTGTTGTTCTCTCCGCGGCCCAATGCAGTGCGCATGCTCAATGTCCAGCTTTCCAACCAGCAAGATGAGGCCCAGCTCCTTGGGCAGCCATTCTCCCAGCAATGGTAGTAGCATACTCTCCATCATTGATTCTGGCACTCCCACCACACTCAGAAAGTTCCTCCACAATCTATTCTCCAGATCGTCTACTTTAGATTGGAGGACCTCTATCTGTTTTTGCTGCTCCCTGCGTTCTTGCTGTCCTTCCTCATCCTCGATATTAGATATGCGCTGCTCCAACTCCTCCACTTTCCTTCCAATCTCTGTCAAAGAGTCCCCGAGAGTTTCCAGTTTTTTGATTACCGGGTCAAATTTAGGTTCTAATAGCTTTGCCAACTCTTTTTCCAGGTTCTCTGTCCCCGACTCTGTGCTTTCCGCACTTGGCGAGGCCAGCTGCAACGGAGTGGCGGACAGGGCCCCGGGTTTGCCTAATCTCTCTCGTTCCTTTTTTTGTGGCGTGGCCATCGGTCCTTCGGCTCTTGACCCCCCGCTTCATGCCCCTTGCGTCCTCTCTCTTGTCTCCCTTCAGCAGCTTGCGTTTTTGTGGGTAATTGCAGTATAATGTTGATTTATTGCTCAGGGCAGCCCGGAGCGAGCAGGAACCCGTCTTGCTCGCTCACGCATCACGTGGGATCCTCTCAATCCTTTTAGTTTAAAAAAACAATAAGATTATAAAAAGGAACAAATAAAATCATAAACCAACAATATGTATACAAAAATAATATTCTTATATATGAAAAAGTGACATTAAAACAAGTGGACGGCTATCAAGAAATTAAAAATTATTAAGAATTTTAAGATAATTGTCAAAGAGAAAGGGGAATAATTCCAAATAGTAATATATTGTGATTAATAAAAGGCATGGATGGAAAGGGGAAAGGGGAACAAAAAAAAACATGATTTAAACACTGACTCACTGTCTTCCACTTCAAATATGTATGGTATATGACTTTGTTGTAGTAATAGAAAAAAAGTCACTGCAGAACACAGGAAACATTAGAGATTAATGGTTATGTATACATGGCATTATGAGTGCTAACAAATATTAAAGTTCATAATCTAAAGACTTATAGCATAGCCACGTAGAGAAATATATAGTTGAAGAGAGGGGGAATTGATGCATTGGGCAGCAATAAACAAATAGTTAAAATCATGCCAATCCAGAGCAATTGTTAAAAATGAACCTGGCACTAAAAGCGAAATTAAAGGAACATTATTGTCTCTCAAAGCATATAAAATTCTGTGCTCATAAAAATAAAATGGCAAAGTGTTACAATATGTAAATATAGTTGGTCTTTTTAAGGGGAAATCATCTTTCAAAAAACATCTTGTTGTCTTTCATTTTTTAACCCCTTACTTTATACATTCACTTAGTCCCACATAGCCTACCAACAGCACATGAAACAATAAAAAATGAAATGCCAATTTTAAAGAGAAAAATAACACAATAGCAGAGATGGAAGGGCAAAATGTGTCTTTTTCTTACCGCATTTCAGCAGCGATACGCTCAAGTTAGGAGTGTTTGCGTCAAACCGGCCTGATTTTTAAATGGATGTTTTGGCGCCAAAAGACAGGACTGAGGAAGTAATGATTTTACACAGAATAAACCAATCGTTGTGGTTGAAGCTTTAAAATACTACCTGCAGATCATATTTAAAAATGTTTTGGCTGTGCCTATTCTTGGGACTCAGAAGTAAAATTATAATAAATACCGTTAAAGAATGTTGCACTCTGATCTAGCAATCCCAGGTCCTAAGGAGATCCATGTTTGGTTTATCCCAAGGGACACATTAGCAGTATGTTTCAAAACCGTATACGTTTTCATCAAAACAAATAAAAATGATAAGATCCATTAAAATATAAATATTATGTCGTACTATCCTTTGGTAAGAAAGCAAATATAAAATGCATCTTTTCAAAACACATATGTGCCCTTCGGTGATATGTGCGAAGTAGAAATTGTGCAAACAGAGGGCAAAACCAAATTTAAAAGAGCCTGTTGCTTTTAATGTAAACTCATGAAGAACTCTGTATGACCACATGAAGGACATATAATCTTATGATCCCGGGCAGATTCTATTATCCAAATTAGAAAAGGGGGGGGGGGAGATATGTAAAAAACTCTTCATTAAAATTATGTGTAAAAAGAGAGAGAGGGTGAGGCATAAAAACAAGGTGTCTTCTAAGGCCATTTGGAAGCAATACTTAAAAGCTCTATAAAGGACTATATATATGGACCTTAGATGTACAAAATATGTAAACACATAAATAGTAATTATATATTGATCTAAAAGGGGTGATTGACCATCAACTAAACAAAATTACATAAATATCCAAAAGCCAATTAAGGATATCTTTTAATAGGTGGACCATACTAAAAATCATTGGAGAGCCAAAAGAGCACTTACTTCAAAAGCTAGTTAGAAAGACTTTTTAAAGAAGGGGGGGGGGGGCGATGGAATCTGTATGCAGCCCTAAAAATTTTGCCATGATAATATAGCATCATCATAAACAAATCATCATAAAAGATACAATATCATAAAAAATCATAAGAACCATCATAAAAGACCAACACAAGTTCAGGAAAAGATATATTGATGATTAAGGAGTGGGGTAGGTAGCATTGAATACAATCTTAAGGATGTTGGTATGGTACAGCCATGTACATAATTCTCATTGAGTAAAAACAAAGGGAGAGACGTGTGGATATGTTACAGGGAGCTGAAGGGCAATCACAAACTTACAGAGGAACAAAACCATTAAAATAAATAAATACTGCTCCTTATTCCAGTACTGAAACCACCAGATAAATATCACACATTAAAATCACTAAAAAGGCACTAAAAAAGGGGGGTTTCAAACCAGATTGGTGGAAAAAATATGAAACATCTTATTGTGAACTAAAAATTGAAAACTTAAAATAAATATAGAAACAATTAAAACCTACAGGGAGGGGAGGGGAAGGGAAAGGGGTATGTGAGGAGTTGGAGGGAAGGGAAAGAAAGGATGGGGAGGCAGAAGTGGATAGGAGGAAAGGGGAGGGGAAAGGAAAGGAGAGGTACAGAGGAGGGGGGGGGGGAGAGGAAAGGATAAATAATAAATTGAAGTCCTCACAATAACAAATCTCTAAAGAAACACAGAGAGGTCAGTGTCCATGTTTAATCCCAAAGGTGTTAAGGATTCAAATTCAAAAATATATTTTTGTTCGAGTAGCAACAGGATGCGATCTATATTGCCACCCCTCCAGTGTGGATGTACTACTTTAACCACCAAAAACGTCATATCTGAAATAGTGTGTTGTGCAGAGATCTAATGTGCAACTAGTGGTTTTTCCAAATTTTTCCTCTTTGAACAGCTTCTGTGTTCCGTTATTCTAGTGTGTACACTGTGTTTAGTCTTCCCTATGTATATTAAATGCAGGTGCAAGTGATTATATATATCTTCAATATCCATATCAGAAAGGGGCAGGGGAGGGTGGAGGAAAGATGGAATCAAAAAGTATCCAGATGGCATGCTGAATAAGCTAATATATGGAGGGTAATTTTATATCAGCCACACATATTTACACCTTCTCAGGATCTGTCATATATTATGTGTAAACTATGTATGTATTTTATCAGTCACCTAAATCATGACTCTGAACGTGTTTTGCCTACACTACACCCAGAACATGCCTTCTTGATACATGCATACTTTAATGCAAATAATGCCAGGGATAAGTTTACAAGAGCCTTTTCACACATGTAAAAAGATCTTTACCTGAGTGTGCCAGGACAATGACCATATAATATGCATATTCAAAACCACTGCTTACATATATAGCAGCTTTGGATATATCTATTAATATAAGCATTGGCAATGGTGCTTAAATTATTACGGTCGCCATGTCAACTGAATAATCACCGGTCAATAAATTATTTATTTATTTATTATATTATTATAGTGAATTGACCTGCTATAAATTTTATCAGATATCTAAAAAATAATTAATGAGGAGTCAAAGCCTGACTTACATTGAGCACTATTTCTTTGCTTGATTAAATAATCTGGAAAAGTAACTCTTGCCAGAAAACAAGAAGATAGTAAGCATGCCCCACTGGTAGCAAATGATAAGTGAATATTACATTTTCAATACAGTCTTCACCCCAGTAGGTCAATGCATTTCTAAGGCCTGTGCTGGTAAAGTGCATGTAGACTGTGTTAGTAGCATGAGGGGGTCAGTGCTAATTTCGGTGCACAGTGTCGCCCACTGAGATATCAATAAACACACTTGCGCTAAGGACAGTAAACGTGCCCTAAAGCCATAACACACCAGGAACGTCTGTGTTCCACCCCTGTCTTTCCAAATTCCTACCCCAACTCAAGGTACCAGGGTTGCATAGGATTTTTGGTGCTAGGGCCCGTGCTACGTTTTTATCATGGCGCCCAAATGCATGCTAAACCCCAAGCTATTGGATAACATGGTTTACTAAACATGCCCTTGTATTCACTACTGCTATGACGTGAATATTTACTGCAGGGCCCATTGTATGCAAATAACATGCATTAATGGCATTAGCATACCAAGGGTAATTTTAAAAGCCATTCATCCCATGTTTTAGGCACACAAATGGATCATTCTAGAATTAGGGACAGCATAAAATACACACAGTACAAGCTGGGATGTATTTTTACAGTAGTCATGCTCATGAAGTAGGGTTTGTGTAGACTGTGAGTGGGGTCGTGAATGTATGTTATGAAATTCATGCATATGCACAGAGGGTATGCACTGACATTTGCACCTCTTGAGCAGGCCATGACGTCTGTGTCTGCAATCAAAGCATGATCTCTACGGGATTTGCAGTAGTATTTCATAAAGGCAGGTAGATGTCCACTTGTCTTTATAATATACACTCAAAGTAGGCACCTTCTCCTTAAGGGAAAAGTTTATAACAGGACACCTAGGTAAAGTGATGGAGAAGATGCCTATTTTATAAAGATAAGGGGCCTGATGTTCAGCAATGGTGGCTATCACAACTGCAATTTCTAGCCATCACTGCTGAATCCTGGACCTAGATATTCAATGTCAGGTCGTATCCAGCCACTGCCATTGAATATCCAGGTTAGCCATATAGCCAGGAAGCTAACCAGACAGAGTCGGTATTCAGGTGCTGCCGAGTTAGCTTCAGCGGTGAAGCTTAGGACAGCCTTTAATGTGCCAGACTTTCACAACCAAGAGATAACTGGGCAGTGGCTCTATCCCCAGAACGCCCCGACGCTAGCCGGTTAGCACAGGGACACCTAGTGGCAGCCCCATTGCTTGTGCCCCTGAATATTCCATTTGCTGCGATTAATGCAATTATCAGGTCTCCTAACCGCTTTAATTGCTTTACATATCAGACCGAAAGTGCCTATCTATCTTTAAAAAATATTAGCACAAATCCCTGCACAAATCGTGTCCAGATTGCAGTCACGGACATTATGGCAAGAGTGGGTGTAAATGTCAATGGGTACTTAAGCAGGTAGGTGTGTATTTTATAGAATTCCTTCTGTCTTTCTCACATCTGCCCACACTCTACCCAAAGTCAACCTCTTTGCACACCTACTTTAAAGTACGCACCAGCTTGCCCTGTGCATGCCTTGCTCCCAGTATAATTTTATAAGAACCCTTTTGTCTAAAACATATTTTATGCACAAAAATGGTTTATAAAATCACCCTCACCTGTACAGTAAATAACCCTCTTTGCAAGCTCACATTTAGCACTATTTTGACAGAAGAGAACAGCTTGCTTGCTAACATGAGAAATATGAAGCAAGAATAGAAGCCATCCTCAAGTCAAGCATTAAAAGCAATATTCATAGCTTAGACATCCGCTGTTGTAGCTCCTGCCATAAAGCATTTTTCCCCTTTTCGGTCGACTTCTTTATCAAGCTGCTGTGATGTTTCCTGGGAATCATTATCCAACAGCTCCGAAACAACTCCATTGGTCATTCATGACAATATGTTGTTTTCATACTTTTTCCTGTGATGAAATGCTGTTTTGTATTGTACTTTTGGGCCATACTTCTCTCCCTAATATTTTTTCAGTAAGACCAAATTTTAGCTTTTTGATTTATAGCTTCTCACTAACCTCCATTTTTAGCATCACTCTCAATGATATTGCTGTCCTTGAGGGGTTGACCTGCTCAGCATGAGGTCTGGGTAAAATTGTGGTGGCTGGCCGACTTCCTAGCTCCTCTGGATCTCCATTATTCAGGGACATGAGGACTCATCCATTCTGAACGGCAACATCTGTCTCTGTGAACAGCCGTAATAACTAAACAAAACAATTGGAAAATGGATTTGGCAGACACTTTAGTGAACAATATTCATTTAGGAACATTCACTAGCACTAGTAGAATTGGATCTAATTATTAATTAGTGTAATATTTATGCACTTTTTACTCAGAGTGCTGCAAAACATTTGCTAATGCCATTGTATCTACTATAACTCTGGGCCGCATGACAAAGTCCCAACTTAGCATTAGGATGTTCTAACTAAGCATTTTAATAGCACACTCTACTTAGGGGCTCGTGTCGTTAAGACAACAAAATTAGACAACAAATAACTATCAAGGAAATAAGATGCAAACTGTTTCAGATTAATCACAAGAGTTATAAGCTTTTGCTTCCTATTTTATTTGCGGAACTTATTTGTTTAAAAGGCATTGCTATTTCATTTTGATATGAGAGAGCCAAGCTGAAATCTAAGACTGATTTCCCCCAGGTGCACAGAGTGTATAGCCAGCCATCTGTTCAGGGAAGAAATAGCGGCAAACAGATCCTATTCCTAACTGCTTCAGTGTTAAGTAGCACTGATCAGGGAAATGGTGATTTTTAGGGGCACCAACAGAATTATATTGAGGTTGGTGAAAGCTGTTGATTTTCTGTCCCAGAGATAATGATATGCTATGGAGGTCATTTTAGAGTAGTGATGTGGAATTTGCATGCACAAATACCTATGTAGATGCCGTGGGATGCATATGGGTTGATATTCAAAGGCACTTATCCGTAAAGTAGCTCTTGCTATATGGATATGTGCCCCGCATGGGGGTATTCAATGGCCCTATGGGGACAGTGTCACTGAATATTCCATCTGACTGCCTCAGTACTATCCGGACAATGCCAGGGCGGTTTATGGGCGGATCAGCTATTATCGGTATAGCAGCGATTTTCAATGTCATTGTACAGATATCTAGCTACATAGCTTGGGTCAGATAAAAATGTATCCTGAAGAGCTATCTGAACAGACTGTCCAAATAGCGGACTGATTATCGCCTCCAGGTAGCAGCGGCGCTCACTGCTCTATCCAGATATTCAGCACCGGCCATTGTCCAGAACGTCCGTAAGCATTGTAGTCATGGCCGAAGCTTTCAAAAAAATTCTGATGTAGTCACTGAGTATTGACCAGAGGGATTTTAAGGGGATGTGTTCCGGGTGTGCTTTGAGCAATCCAAAAAACTACGCGCTTGATATCGTCCTGAGATGACTATGTGCCATTAAAGTATATAGCCATCACCGCCAACCTTGAACCCTGGATATTCGATGCTGGGGTCATATGCAGCCCCGGTATTGAATATCCAGGGTCACTGCGCAGTTTCCGATGCTGCAGAAGCTAATTGGGTGGCGGCAATATTGCACTGCTATCCAGTTAGCTCTCGCGGATAAAAGTAGGCCAGCTTTTGTTTTGCCCAGAGGTCACTAACTGGATAGCGGTGCAATATTGGTTTGCCCCATAACACACCCTGATGCTGAATAGTTAGCTTCGGGGCATGTAGCGATGTTATTTGGAGATATTCAGCTGCACTAACTGTGATTCAAAAAATCAGTTATTTATCCCTGTGCTTTGGTGTATCTCTATTATTTTTAGTTGTTTTTTAAATGAAATAAAAACTTCTAAACTGCAATTTATAGCTCTGGCTGTTGGTAATGACTTCCTGTGTCCAGCCTGAAGTGTGAAAGAATAAAAAAAATTTATTTTATGTATCTTGTAGGTGTTTTTTTAATAAAGGCTGAAAGGCAGATATAAGTCAGGAATCATGTATGTTTTTGATGATCATGATGATATATATATATATATATATATATATATATATATATTACATACACACAGTATACACGAGGTGGGGCTGATAAGTCTCTGCCTTGTAATGAAACAGAAAGCTACGGGCACACTTCAACACTTCAGTTCCGGTGGTCTGAATGATCACTTTGAAGTTTTGTTTTATTTGGTATGAAATAAAACGGAACTGAAGTGTGCCGGTAGCTTTCTGTTTCATTTCAAGGCCAGAGACTTATCAGCCCCCCCTTGTATATATACAGGGTGGCCCAAAAAAGTAAGAACATCTTGTAGCATATAAGTTATTTAAAAATTCAAAAAGACAGATGTAAACGATTGACAAATAATAAAAAAAAGATGGAAACCGGAAATTGTCGAAATAAAGACATTATATAGTTTAAAAAGGTAAATAAGTAAATTATTTAAGCTTTTAATTTACGAGATGTTCTCACTTTTTTTGGGCCACCCTGTATATAGATGCTGACTGTGCAGAATGAAGCTGATGAAAGAAGACTGAATGGTCAGGAACATGGTTGAGCCCATAGGTGTAGTTTGAGGGGTGGCATGGGGTGGTGGTGCTGCCCCAAATGTTGCAGGCACTAGTGGTGAACTGGTCCCCCTCCCTCCATTTCCTGTATGACTTTCTTATCCTTTGCCCCCTCAGTGTAAGAAGGCAGACTGCACTGATGTTGAAGCCTTGAGATAGTGTTACGCCTTAGACATTCCAAACTTGTACTAGTTCAACCAGTTGTGTTTTTATTGCTTGTGGGGCAAGGGCATGATTTGTAGGACTTGTCCTTTTCATAGTGTCCAGCTTAAGGGAACTGATTACGATGCCTTTAAAACCTGGGAACAGTCTGTCTTTTCAGAATATGACAGCTCTGAGAGTAGAGGGTGACATGAGAGAGGAGGGGAACAGTAACAAAGCCCACTAGAGGACAGCAACCTTGGTCCGGAAGGACTGGGGTTTCTAGTCCCACAGGTGCTCCTTGTGGTCTTGGGCAAGCCACTTAACCCTCCATTGCCCATGTTCCCTGTAAGTATTAGTGTATGCATCTCATATCCCCTTCTGTTAAATGTATTCCCCAAATGGGTTGTGACCACTTTGATTGAAGAATAACGTGGTATACAAAACTGTCAAAATAAATAAATACATAAATATTTATTTAAATAAAATGAATAAACATCAAAAAATAATTAACTGAAAGCAGTCATCAGCCCTGGCAGTGCCACCAAAATTTACAAACTCAATATTCCTCCCCGCCCATGGTCCAACAACAAATGGGTTCAGTCAGTGCAGATTCATGGGTCCAACAGCAAATGAGTTTAGTCAGAGATCCAGATTAGAAAAATAAAATGTCCAAATATAAGCATCTCGTGGTTGGCAGTTTTGTGGTTAACGTTGTGTGCTAATAATCTGTTATCTGCTACATGTTGTATATAATGAAAGAATGACAATAAACATAAAGTAGAAAATCAGTGGTGGGAACTGAGAGGGTGAAGTCGGGGGGGTAGAGCTAGGTGTGAAGTTGAAAGTGGAACTGGGGTAGAGCCATAGCCCAATCAACCAAAAAGGTGTTCTGAAGCCCCTGAAATAATGTGTTAAACATGCTGATATTGTGAAGTCATCAGGGGACATATTGCACTTTAAGGCTATTCTGAGCATCAGTGCAGTTTAGTACATCAGCATCCTAGAGGTCGATGCAGTAAAATGCGCTAGATTTTTTGCACAGCTTAGCTCGGTTTTTGTGCACTGTCTTGAGCAGACAGCAGTGCACAGCATATTTATATCTATTGTAATTAAACCATTAGCTATTAAGTGCAAACAAAGGGAAGTGTGTCAGAGACCAGAAGGCTCAGTACAATGTCAAGGTTTGAATGCAAAGACTGAAAACGCATAAATGGTTGGCTCCAGGGCCGGCCCATCCATTGAGCGAGAATGTTTTTTGCACAGGGCCCCACATTTCAGGGGGCCCCACGCAAAGAACATTCCGCTTTAAAAGTAAATTTTAAAAAAAAAAGCTGGCTGCTGCCGCTGCCGCAGCAGAATCAAGTATCCCGCGGGGCCCCCCTGCCCTGCAGAGCACTCCCTCCCTCCCTGCCTGCCTGCTTGCTAGCCACCCCCAGTCCCTCTTCACTTCAGCTTAGAGCCGTGAAGGGAGAGCTTCTCCCTCGTGGCTCTGTTAAGCCCACCGGGGCAGATGGGAAATTTCCCATAAGCCCCAGTGGGCTTAACAGAGCCATGAGGGAGAAACTCTCCCTTTGCGGCTCTAAGCCGAAGAGGAGAGAGACTGAGGCAAGCAAGCAGGGAGGGAGGGAGTGCTCTGCAGGGCAGGGGGGGCCCCGTGGGACACTCGATTCTACCACTGCCAGGGCAACGGCAGCAACCAGCTTTTTTTTTTTAAAGTTTTAATTGTCCCTGGGCTGATGGGAGGGAGGAGGGTTAGGCCTGGTAATGGGCTGGAGGGGGGTTTAGGACTTGAGGTGGGCTTATGGGGTTATGACTGGTAATGTGCTATGGGCTGATGGGGGGGTTAGGACTGGTAATGTGCTGTGGGCTGATGGGGGGGGGGTTAGGACTGGTAATGGGCTATGGGGGGCTAGGTCTGGAAATGGGCTGATGGGGGTTAGGACTTGAGGTGAGCTGATGGGGTTAGGACTGGTAATGTGCTGTGGGCTGATGGGGGGTTAGGACTGGTAATGGGTTTTGGGTTGCTAGGACTGGAAATGGGCTGAGTGGAAGGGGAGGCTTGAACTGCAAATAGCTGATGGGGATGGGGGCTTGGAATGGAAATGGGCTGAGTGGAAGGGGGGCTTGAACTGCAAATAGCTGATGGAGAGGGGGTTTGGAATGGAAATGGGCTGTGAGGGGAGGGAGTTAGGACTGGAAATGGGCTGAGTTGAGGGGAGCTAGGTCAGGATATGGGCTGATGGAGGGGCTAGGATAGGACTGAAAATGTGCTGTTGGGGGGAGCTAAGATTGGAAATGGGCTCTGGTTGGGGCTTAGATTGAAATGGACTCATGGAGGGGCTAGAACTGGAAGTAGGCTCATAGGGGGCTTGAATTGAAATGTGCTGAGTAGAGGGGAGCTAGGATTTGACATGGGCTGATAATGCGGCTAGAAAAGGACTAGAAATGGGCTGATGGGGGGGTTGGGATTGGAAATGAGCTGAAGGAGGGACTCTGATAGGACTGGAAATGGACAGGGGAGCTAAGACTGGAAATGGCTGATGGGGGGCTAGGACTGGAAATGGGCTGATGCGGGGACTAGAAGGGAGCGGATGATGGATGGGGCTGGAACTAGAAGGGAGCCAATTTTGGAGGAGGATTAGAATGGGGTGGGGCTGGGAGAGTGAAATGGAGAGGGGAAAAATATTTTGCGTGGGAGGTAAGAAAAATCTACAATTGGCCGGGTATTGGAAGAGTATGTGGGGATTGAGGATGGAGGGGTAAAATTTGAGTGGATGAAATAGGAATGAGGAAAGAGAAAAAGGAGAAAGATTAGTATGTTAAAGCAGATGTAGAGAGAGAATGAAAAAAAAAAAAACCTTGAAGAAAGGACAAATGGATAGCAGATGATGGAGAGTTAGCAGAAGACACAAAGAAACCAGAAGAAAGTGGCTGGAGCAATTGCAACTGAAAAAAAAATGCACAAAAGGTAGAAAGATATCTCTTTATTTTGAATTTATTAACTGGAATATGTCAGCTCTGGGAAAAGTGCATCATTAACATCTGTGCTTTGTTTAGTAGAAGAGGAAATTAATTTATAGTTTTATTTCTACAATGTTGTTGTACATTCCAAGTTTGGCTTTTGGGGTTCCCAGTTTAATTATTGTCTTCCTGTTTCCAAATTGTGATTCCTTGTTTGGTGATGGTCTATGTTCTGCATGTGTAACTGAGCTGAGGTAATCTGTTTATGTAGTTGCCATTTGACATTGCCCTTGTTCTCTTTTCCCAGTAGGTCATGTATTGTTATTCTCTGAAATGTATTGGTTTAATATTTGCAGTGTTGCCTTTTGATAGGTAGAGTATGGTGCTTTATGAGTCCTGGTAGTGCTGTTAGGATATGGCGGGTTTGCTATGGGTTCTAAATGTAAATTATAAACCCATAAACTATATCCCACACTATAATCACAACCACCATAAGAGATATATCAAAAAGAAAGAAAAACTTTTGTCGGAACTACTGCCATGAAAACTTATGTCCTCTCGAAGCAGAATGTTCCTTTTAATCAATTTTTTTTTAATAGGGAATGGAAACCCTAAAACATACCCAAAAAGGTATCAGAAACCCATAGGGTAAAAGTAAATGTAAAAAGGTGAATCTATAAGGAAACTGACTAAATCCCACTTCCCAAGGATTCCAAAAACACTCATATTCCAAAATAACGAGCATATCAGCCTCAGAAACTTAGTGAATGTAGTACTTAGCTGAAAAAAGAATCCTCCATTTGTAACAAGACCTCTCAGTCAGGGGAGATGTGTCCTCACAGTCAAGACAATCCCGCAACAATCATGAAATTAAAGTATTGTTAACCCAACGTTGCGTTTCGGTCTTGTGACATTCCTAGCCCTTTCTCAAAACCCCGTTGCTGGTATAAGAAGTAGAAAATGCTCTCATTCATTTAAAACGCTCACCTAAACATCTGACCGACCAATTAACCAATGGTTATGGGTTCTAAATGGGCAGTGTTTGTAGTGGTTCCTAATGTGCCTGGCGGTTGGCACTGGGTTATAGTAATGTAGAAATCTTTTAGTCTTTCTTTATTCATACACTCATTAAGAGGCATGTTTACTAAAAGTTAGTGTATGGTAACATTATGCAAATATCTATGCAAATGAGTCTACTTATGCAAATGAGGCCCCGCACCGAGTCTCTGCACATGGCCCCGCAGCCCCCTTGGGCCGCCCCTGGTTAGCTCGTAGGTCTGAAGTAAGGACGGGTGAGGAATATATGCCTATTTCTTCTCTATCTTGAGAGTACGGCATCCACAACTTTTTTCTAGCTTTGCTGAAGGGAGTGGTGGGAAAATAACAACAGGGGAGGTGTGATGGAACAATGGCATGTGCATATGTCGGAATGCCATCTGGCCATAAATATTATTCTGCACAGAATTTCCATGCAGAATAATATTGGGATTTATGAAGACTGATACTCTGAGCAGAATAAAAGTGCTGTTTATGCACCAGATAGTGTTCCAGCACAATCACACAAGTGCCAGTTTCTTTTGTGCACAAGAAGTACTGCTAGCACAGACCTGTGTGTGCATGCATCTGGCTTGTTGTCCTTGTTCAACACAAACTTTTGTTTGTTTACAGCTTTGGAGAGTGAAACCGCTGCACTAGGCTTGCGTTAGGAAACCTTGTGCTAGGTTTTAGAGCAGGGCTCTAATGCAGCGTTTCTGCACTGGCCTGCTAATGTGTAAGAGAATAAACATGGGCTACTCAAAAATCAGTGAGGCGGTCAAATCCCAGTGCTTAACAAGGAGAAATAGCTTTTTGCTTGAGAAGCAGGTTGTGGGCCAGGCAAGCCAAGGTTCAATTCCTGTCTCCCACTGACAGTGTTTGTGACTCTGGACAAGTCACGTCATCCTCCATTACCTCATATCCAACTAGTTTCTGAACCAGTTGGGGCAAGAAAACAACTCATGTACCTGAATATGTAACTCATCTTGAAGCTGGGTTTAGTAAAAGCAGAGGAAATAGAACCACGGCCACACCAAAAGTATCTTCACACGAGTAGTTTTATTTGGTGACTCGACTTGGCCAAGTTTTGGCGCTGCATCAGGGGTCAGTCTGATCATTTGGAAACATCCACTGACAATGCAGATTGTTGTTCAAAGATTAATCATAGCCATCAACCTTGCACAAGTGCAGGTAAAAGGTTGATGGCTATGATTAACCTTTGGACAACAATCTGCAGAGTCATTGGATGTTCCCAAGTTATCAGACTGACCCATGATGCAGTGTTGTTTGGACGGTATTGACTGCGGAGCATCCTTCTCCTTTGTTTGTTGGTTTAGTAAAAGCAGCTCAAAATCTACAGATATGGGACTTAAACATTTAGGGCCAATTTTATAAGGGTCATGCGGAAAGTTACGTGCCAGTTATGTGCGCAAGTCTCTGTTTCTAAAAACACGCATGAATGGGCACTTACAAGGTTGAGGCAGCTGCTATTTTGGAAGCGCACATGTAAGTCTTATTACGTGCACTTTCAGTTTAGTTGTGCATATGGGCGGCGTATAAGTGCAGCCTAAATCTACCACATAACTTACTAACTATTATAAATTAGGCGCATTTCTGAACAATCCAGGAACAGACATTTACGCCTGCTCTAGAGCTGACAGAACTTCTGTGACTAGATTGAGGTGTGTCTTTATGCTCCTGTTTTATAAAGTACGTGCGTACGTCACAATATAAAATAGGCCCCATATACATGTGCGGTAATGTGATCCACTGTGAGGGAGTTAAAAAATTACCCTCTTAGCGGCAGCTGTTAAACATGTATGTCTTCTTAATACTGACCCTTTGGACTTAATTGGCATCTGCAGCAATTTTTAAAGTGAAAGTTCATATGCATAAATTCACTTTGAAAACTGGTAAAAAGCCTGTGGATTAAAACAAATATGAGTGGTCTTTGTTCCATAGTAAACAGTTTGAAAATGATGCCTTCAATGTATTATTCATGTTTTACTGTCTCCCTGTGGATATAGGCCCCTATTTACTAATGCTTAGCAAACAGTCTGCTGCTGCTGCTGTGGGTCATCTGGTGCAAAGGACATTTTATGTTCTGGGCTTCATGACAGATAACACAGGATATTATTGTGTGCTAAGCGTTAGTAAATAGGTGCCATAGCGTTTCTATTCAAGAAGAATTCCAGTATGCTGTTATAATTTGAAACATTCAAAAATATACATACAGGAGATAATTTTATAAAAGTAGGCTGAGCATTAAAAAGGCTCCTAAGAAAAATAGGCAAATATTTTATAAAAAGATCAGCCTTTTATGAAATACATATACAGTATCTTCAGCCAAAGACATGTATATGATGAGCATACAAAAGTACCAGGTATTTTATAATCAAATCTACCCATATATTCTATTTTCAGTATCATTTTCATGTGTACTGTGTGTGATAGTCTTATAAACTGCAGGCATGTATAAGTGGCACTAGATATTTATTTATTTATTTTATTTATTTATCATTTGTATACCGCTACTTCCAGTGATCAGAAGCGGATAAACTTGCACGTCAAACATAACTATGGTTACATCTGTAATGAGTCAAAAATTTACATTTGATTTTCGGGTGAGAATCATTAGAAATTACAAGTAATTACAGTGTAGGAGTAACATATATACAATATAGGAGTGATGATATATACAATATGAGAATATATATACAAGTTTTACATGAGAAGAGCCTTATGGCTATGCTTGTGGTGGTTCTATAGACAGTGATTCATACTAAAAATTTAGGAGTGTTTATTTTGGCTGTTAGGTATAGTTAAGTTGGATCGTATACTTCATTAAAGAGGTGTGTGTTTAACTTTTTTCTAAAGTCTTTCAGGTCGTTAATTGATCTCAGGTCTGTTGGCAGTTGGTTCCATATGGTAGGTGCTGTGTATGTGAAAGCTCGCTTACTCGTGCAGGCTTTGGCTGATCTGATACTGGTTGGTATGCATAGAGTGTTTGTGTTGCAAATTCTTCTATTTCTGGAAGGGGGTTGAGTGTTTATGAGGTTGTTGAGGTATGATGGTGCTATGTTGTGTATGAGTTTGAATGTTGTAACTAGTAGTTTGTATTTTACACGGGCGGTCATGGGTAGCCAGTTTAGTTCAGCTAATATTGGTGTGATGTGTTCAGCGATTTTCTTCTTCATGATCACTCTGGCTGAAACGTTCTGAGCCATTTGAAGGATCTTTAGGGTTTTTTTAGTCAGGCCTTGAAGGATGGAATTACAGTAATCGAAGTGCGGGATGAGCAGAGTTTGTGCTACAGTTCTGAAGTCTGAGTGGTCGATGATGTTGCGTAGGGGTTGAATAACCTTTATTTTGTGGAAAATTGCTCTGTTGGTTAGTCGGAAATGTTTTTCCATTTTTAAATTTGTGTCAAGGATTACTCCTAGGTATTTTATTTCTTTCTTTACCGAGTAAGTGTTGTTGTTCATTGTTATTGTTGGGGGTGGTTTATATATGCACAATATATGTGTGTACAGTGAATTTTACAAATCTGCACATGCAATAGCATGAAAGAAGGTAGGCAAACTTAAAGTGGGCATACATTCTATGCCATCCCTTAAGTAATTAATAACAAATCATAGTAAGTAACAAAACAAGGCCCCTGCTTTATTAACATTTGCATATTAAACATTCAGTACTGCATAAACAATATCCAGAAAGAGACACAATGGCTCAACTAATCCCATTAAGTCGAAATAGCTGTGCAAGAGCTGAACACAATTCCAACCAATATATGCTCTTAGACCAATATTCTAATACAAACAATTCCAACAAACACCAAACACAATCACAGTTGTATCAACAGGCAAATCCCATGCCATCCTATTCTAGCTTCCACCACCTACATCATATGTCACTGGCTTTATTAAACCACATATGGTTCAGTTTGCTTTATAGGTACAATATCTGCTGCCACAGTAGGCCAACCTAGCTGCAGTGAGGTAACCAGTTACCTACTGGTAATCTCCATCCACCCATTTTCTCCAATAATGGCATGTTGCCTGAATTGACTGTACCGTATGGAGGTTGCTACCATGAAAGATCATGCTAATTCCCTTGAGGTACAGCAAGAAGAAACCTGTGATCTCCATAGCCCACAACCCACAGCAAACCACTCCCCATACATTTGTGGTAAACATTATTGGCACCCTTGCAGTTCAACCGCTCAATGTCCAATATTTTCTTTCGAACAGTACAAACTTATTCTACTTCAGAGTCAATTAGTTTTACTCAAACAATCATCCATTGCACTTATCTTTTTGCCTCCATTCGATGCCAGCAAAGTTGCACTTTCTTCCTCGTGAGCGTCCCAATGTAGGTACCAATGAGTGAAGAGAGGAGGGGCTAAATGATTAAAGGAGAAGCCGAGGCCATTTTAGAAGGTTTGCAGATATCAGATGGAGACAAAAAGATAAGTGCAGTGGAAGATTCTTTGAGTAAAACTGAAGCAGAATAAGTTTGTACTATTCGAAAGTGACGGTCATGGTCAGTAAAGGTACAGTTATTATTAAAGGCAAAACAGGACTTCTTGAATCACAGAAACCACAGAAGCCCGAGTTGTACATTGCACAAAAGTTGCCTGTCTGTTCTATAAAGAGATTGACGTTTAAGAAAAATAAAAGAAAATTATCTAAAATTAATGAATTGGAAGTTGACCAAAAAAAAGAATAAAAGGGATTATTAAGCTAGAAGCAGCCAGTGACAGCGGCTTTGATAAACATAGTCTGACATATTTACAGAATATGTAGTGAGTAATCATATGTGGGGTACAGGTTTTTGATCATTGAGGACGTGATTATTGGCACACTTAAAACAATTCAAATCAGTTTGAAGAGAAGAACCACATTCACATTGCAGTAAAATTAGATGCACCTATGATCACCAATTGTCAGTACTCACATGACTTGAATCAACCAATGAATGATGGCTTTAATGTTTAAAATGGTCACATTCACTCCCTGTTCCATTTTCACAATGGCGAAGACAAGAGAGCTGTCTGAGACCATCAGAAAAGCCATTATCACCAAACATCAAACATCAAAGGGATACAAGGCCATCTCCAAAGAACCTGGGATTCCTATGTCTACAATTTGCAATGTTATTAAGAGGTTTTCTGCTCATGAAACTGTCAAGAACCTCTCAGGACATGGTGGGAAGAGAAAAATCAATCCAAGCAGTCTTTGAAGGTTAGTGCGAACTGTTGGAAAAATATCATGTACAACATCCAAACAGCTGAAGGCTGACCTGGAGCAATCTGGAGTTTTCAACCCATACCATATGACACACACTAAACAAAGAAGGACTTCATGGGCAAAGATCAAAGAGGAACCCACTGCTCAAAGACAGACATAAAAAAGCACATCTGATCTTTACCAAAACCCACCTTAAGAAACCACAGTCTTCTGAAAAATGTTCTGTGGATAGATGTAATCAAACTTGAGCTCCTTGGCAATGCAGACCAGCGATACATTTACAGGCAAAGAAATGAAGCTTATAAGGGAAAAAACACCCTTCCTATGGTTAAATATGGTGGAGGTTCCATAATGTTATTGGCTTGTTTTGCTGCCTCAGGCACTGGAGGCCTGGAACATATTAAATGAAACTTGAAGTCGGAGGACTACCACGGTATTTTGGAGCGAAATATGTTACCTAGTGTCAGAAAGCTAAGTCTGGGTCAAAGTTTATGAGTTCTCCAGCAGGTCAATGACCCAAAACATACATCCAAAAGTACAAAGGAATGGCTAAAAAGGAACAAATGAACTGTTTTAAATTGGCCAGCAATGAGTCCTGATCTAAATCCAATCAAGAACCTTTGGAAAGAGCTGAAATCTGCCATTGGTAAAAACAATCCTGGAAACATTTATGAGCTGGAACAAATCACAGTTGAAGAGTGGGAGAAACTACAAGCAGACAGATGTACAAAACTTATAGATGGCCACAAGAAACATTTGGAGCTGTCATCACTACCAAGGATTGTGCAACCAAATATTAATGAGAGCGCCATTAATCTAGTCTAGGTCATATTTTTTTTCTCAGAAATTACTGTCTAATTTGCACAGATTATCTTTTTTTGTATACCTTTGAACATACTATTACAATATTATGATGCCATACATTTGGAATATTTCCAATTACTTCTCAAGATATTGTACACAACATACCTAAAATGCAAGGGTGCCAATAATGTTGACTGGAATTGTATGTCTGAACTTGAAGGGGCTTACAATCCAAAACCTATAAGCTGTGTGCATACCCCTCTCCGAACCCCCGTCCCCTGGGCAGATGAACAATCAACCTGTGACTCCTAAGCTAACTGAAACTGAGGTAACTTTGCCTTCAACCTCTGTCACTGCTCATTAGTTGAAACACGTCCCTTGCCTTCACCAATCCCTCATACCTACCAAATAATATTCAGTAAAGGGGGAGGGGTGGATGTTTCCGCCATGTTATAATGCCCCATTCAGGACTGGAGCATTATTTTGCCACAACAATGGTTTATTTATTTATTTATTTAATGCCTCTTCTATACCGCGCTATTCCTATCAGCGCGGTTTACATTTAACAGAACCTTATACAATGCAGACGGGCTACATTGTATTTCCAATAAAACAGGAGATAGAACTTGGACCTAACTGGGGTAAGTTTCTACAAAATTATTTACACTAATAAATATTGTACATACTGATATTTACATGAGCTGCACCTAAGAGGCTAGCTACTCTATGGCATGCTGGGTGTGGTGTTGGAGAGGTCTTGGTGATTGGGGTGGCTGTTTGTGAGCTGCCCCTTGAGTAGTAACTTCTTGTTGATTGGGGTGGCTATTTGCGAGCTGTCATCTGCGTAGTGTCTTATGAATAGGTGGTGCTTCAGCGCCTTCCTGAATTGTGCCAGGTTGGTGATTGCTCGAATGGCTGTAGGGAGGGCGTTCCAGCATCTGGGCACATAGAGCATGAATGCCCTATTGGATGTTGCCCAGGTGCATTTCGTTGTTTCCTTTGGAATTAGCAGAGTATTGAGAGCTGTGGTTCTTCTGGATCTGTTCTGGGAGGGGTGGGGTGGATTAGATCGGTAATGGAGATGGAGGGTTGGTTGTTTATGGCCTTGAAGGTCATTACTAGGATCTTGAAAGATAGTCTGCCATGGATTGGTAACCTGTGAAGATTTTTTAGGATTGGTGTAATGTGGTCTGTTCTTGAGGCTCCGTATAGAATTCTGGTGGCTACATTCATTGCAAGCTGGAGTGGATTCAGCGATGCTAATGGGAGCCCATGTAGGATTGCATTGGCATAGTCGAAGTGTGGGATTACGAGGGCTTGATAGACTGTTCAGAAGTCATCTGGGTCGAGTAGTGGTCGTAGATGCCGTAGTGTCTGTACTTTATGGTATATTGCCTTGACTGTGTTTCCAATGTGAGTTTTCATGTCCAGCCGTTGGTCCAAGGTGACCCCTAGGTATCGAATTGTGGGTTTGGCTATCAGCTCGGCGTCCCTCACCTTTAAGGCCACTGGAGGGATGAAACCTTGGTTCCTTGTGATGAAGAGGACATCTGTCTTGTTGTGGTTTATTCGGAGGTTTTCAGTATGGAACCAGTCGGCAGCAACGTCGAAGCAGCTTGTTAGTGGAGAGAAATCTGGCTGGTCGGTTGCAAATGGAATGTATAGTAGTACGTCATCTGCGTATACCAGGCATGCGACGTTAAAAGAGCAAATCAGGGTACAGATGGGCTGCATGTATATGTTGAACATCAGTGCAGACAGTGAGGATCCCTGAGGCACACCTTGTTTTTGCTGGAACGGTTCCGAGGTTGCAGTGCCGGTTCTACCGTGCTGCCATCTGTTAGTCAGGTAGGATTTAAAACAGCTTAGAGCTGCGTCCTGTGTTCCTTTTTCTTCGAGCTGTCCCAAGAGGACCTCGTGGCTAACGGAGTCAAAAGCTGCTGCAATATCCATGAAGATAAGGGCATACCCCTGTCGGATATCATCAACTCCCGAGAGTATGGTATTGAACAGGGTGGTGAGGAGAGTTTCCACGCCGTGAGCCTCCCTGAAACTCTGCTGACATGGGTTCAGAGGGGCGGCAGTCTCGATATGCTGTTGAATTTGTCGTTGGACTACCTTTTCAATTATCTTGGCGAGAAGTGGGATGCTTGATATTGGTCTAAAGGATTTGACCTTCAGGGGGTCCAGTTTGCTGTTTTTCAGCAATGGCCTGATGGAGGTGTGTTTCAGCCTCTGTGGGAATGATCTGGTTGAGAATGACTGCTCCATGAGTTTAATCAGGAACTGGCTGAGTTCACAACGTAGTTCTTTTATCCAGAATGCTGGACAAGGATCGTTTGGTGCGGTAGTGGTGTTGATGGAGGCAATTGTGTCTTCTATGTCTCTCTTTGATAGGGTAGAGAATTTGGTCAGTGGTGTTATATGGAGAGGCTTGTTCATGAGAGTGGGGCATGTGATCTTGTTGGTTTGGTGAGTTTTTGATTGTAGATAGTCTGCAAATTGTTGCGGGTGGGGCATGCATGGTTAGTCTGGGGCCGGTTCCTTTGTTAATGTCTTCACTATATTGAATAGGTCATGTGGTTTACACAACGAGCATTTCAGAAGGTCCATGTGGTATTGCTTCCTTCTGTCTAATATTGCTTCTCGGTGCTTACTTAGGTGTAAGCTATATGCACTCTGTGCTTCGGCGGAGCGCGATCGGCGCCCTCGTCTTTCTAGCCTGCGTAGGTAAAGGAGTGATGATCGTAATTCAGTGGAATACCATGGGGCAGGCTCTCATCTCCTTGGAATTTTGTTCACAGTTGGGAGCTGGGCAATGGCACTGAGGCTGTTGTCCCAACTAGAGATAATTTCCTCCACATTAGACATCGTTGCGTTGAGAAGTAGAATGGATTTCTCCAGGATTTCTTCCTTGACAAAGGGTCGGAATCGTCTTGCCAATGTTTTGGGGAAGACAGTGGCTCTGCTGGTGTTATGTCTGTGACAGTAGGTAGGTATTTGGAATCTTATCAGGTTGTGGTCAGACCAGGGTACTGGGGTTATAGACATTGCAAGGTCATGGGTTGGTTCAACAGGTCCAGTTTGTTTCCTCTCACGTGGGTGGGTGCATCGATTAGTTGCTTGTATCCTAGCTCCTTGATTGCTTCGAGGAAGGCTGCAGACTGGGTATCTTGCAGAGCAGGCAGGTTTAAGTCGCCTAGTGGCCAGCTTGGGGAGCGTGGATTACTGGTGTTGCAGACGAGGTCAATTATAGTCAAGAGGTCATCTGGTGATGCCACCGGTGCTCTGTAGAGCAGATTGATTGTGCAATGATTGTTGGCTATGGTGAGTATGTCTAGGTGAGCTGTGCTGGTGGCGCTGATCAGTTTAAATTGTAGTTCTGTTTTGGAGAGGGTGAGCATTCCTCCACCTCTGATGTTAGCTCTGTGGCAGGTGTGGAGTGAGATGTTGGGGGGTAACATCTGGTTGAGCAGGACAGTGTCGCAGTCATGTCTCTGTGATCATTAGAATGTCCAAGTCATGGGTGGTTATCAGATCTGAGGCAACTGGCCATTTTTTGCGGATAGAGCGGGTATTGATGAGTGCACATTTCAGCCTGTGTGGGGCTTTTTGGTGTGTTGTAGTGAAATGTACAGTATGTGGGGGTGAGGTGTGTGCTTGACTTCTGTTGAGGAGTGGTGAGGGTTATCTGTCCATCTCCTCCCATAGCTCCGTAGGATTGGTATGTGGTTGCAGATTGGATTAAGGGCGAATGATCCGATGGGTAAGGCAGCGAGGAGGTAGAAGCTAGCCAGTGCTAGGAATGGGTGCATCATTATGATTGTTCTTGCCGAACCTTGGTATTTGATCTAGTACAGGCAGGTAAATCAGGCACTCTATCTGATCTAATACAGACAGGTAAATCACGCATGCTATCTGATCTAGTACAGGCAGGTAAATCAGGCATGCTATCTGATCTAGTACAGGCAGGTAAATCAGGCACGCTATCTGATATAGTACAGGCAGGTAAATCAGGCACACTATCTGATGATATAGTACAGGCAGGTAAATCAGGCACACTATCCTGATCTAGTACGGTCAGGTAAATCAGGCACGCTATCTGATCTAGTACAGACAGGTGACGGGGGCCACAGAGGGGGTTAATTGGCTAGTCAGAGAGGCAAGCAAATTCCCACCTCAAACACTCCTCCAAATACCAGGTTTAAAAAAAGCAATTTGAGAGTGTGTGTGATTTTGAGTGGATGTAACATAGTAACAGTATACTATGGCAGATGAAGACCAGTATGGTCTCTCTAGTCTGTGCAATAAGGTGCCTAGAGTAGTTGTAACTGCAGCTCCATGCAGGTCACCCCTTTCTATGTCTATGTTTAAAGTTGTACTTACTGCTCCATGCAGTTTAGCCCCCCTCTGTTTATTGAAGTATAACAAATATTTTAAGTTTTCTTTGATTTTATCCTCTTGCTATAAAGGGATCCACTGTGTCTGCCCCATGCCATTTGGAATTTTGTTAATTTTTCCCCACCACCTCCATTGGGAGGGCATGCCAAACATCCACAACCCTTTCAGTGAAAAAGTATTTCCTGATGTTGCTTTTAAGTTTACCTTCTTGCAGCTTCATCATATGCCCTCTAGTTTTACAGCTTCCCCTTCTTTGAAAACGGTTGGCTTGTTCATTGATACCCTTTATTTAAAGGTCTGTATCATATCTCCACAGTCCCTCCTCTCCTCTAGGATATACACATTTAGGTTTTCAAGTCTCGTCTCATGAATAGGTAAAAGTGCCTCAATAAATGTGAATCACCATTATAAAATACTGCTTATACTTACACCTGGAAGGACTGCGGAGAGCACCCCTCCGTTTGAAATGTATAAATGTGTACATATGCATAATACACGCATAAATTGTGAAATCTCTCCAGCAATCCAGTCCCAGATCTCTGGATGCATAGCCGACATTGCTCCTTGGATGTTTCACCGCTGTCTGAAATTGAACATGGCCAAAACTGAGCTCCTTATTGTTCTCCCTAAACCCTCCTCTCCACTTCCTCCCTTTTCTATTTCTGTAGATGACACTCCTCCCCATTTCCTCAGCTCACAACCTTGGGGTCATCTTTGACTCTACTCTCTCTTTTTCTGGACACATCCAACAGATGGCTAAAACCTGCCGCTTATTTCTTTATAACATCATCAAAATCTGTTCCTTCCTTTCTACTCACACAATTAAGACCCTGATCCATTCACTAGTTACCTTCCACCTTGACTATTGTAACCTGCTCCTCATTGGTTGCCCTCTGAATCATATTTCTCCCCTTCAATCTGTTCAAAACTCAACTGCACAACTTATCTTCCACCAGTGTTGCTATGCTCATGTAACTCCTCTTCTCAAGTCACTTCACTGGCTCTCTTATCAGTGTTCACATCCAGTTCAAGCTTTTCCTACTGAACTATAAGTGCATTCATTTAGCTTCTCCTCACTACCTTTCCTTTCTTATCTCACTCTATACTCCTCGGGAACTCTACTCTTCTGGCAGTGGCTTTTATCTGTGCCCTTCTCTTCTACTGCCAACTCCAGACTGTTCATTCCACTTTGCTGCTCCATATGCCTGGAACAAACTACCTGTGTCTTTACATCGTGCCCCTTCTCTAGCTCTACTCAAAACCAGGCTAAAAACCCACCTCTTTGAAGCCGCTTTTGGATCCTGATGTTCCTCACTCTATGTGTATCTTACTATACTCTAGTCCCCAGTTTCAATATGTGCTTTGTCTTGATTAGATTGTAAATTCTGATGAGCAGGTACTGTGTCTTACATCTATATGTACAGTGCTGTGTACGCCTTGTAGTGGGGAAAAAATGACTAGTTGTCGTGATTTATTAAATCAACGATAGTACATACAGTATTTGCCATTTATGGTTTTACCAGCCTTGGTATACATGCACATAGCTGTAAAGTATATAAAATGACCCCCTCGATGAACTCTAGAATACAAAAAGTGCCTGCCGCTCTCCATGTCTGAGCAGCTTGGTGGCTCCCATAGATGAAATGGGAGTAAACATTCCAGGAGTTCTGCTAATGCCCAACTACAACTGGATAAATTGAGGCAAAGTTATTTGTTAACATGCTTAAGATGTAAGCTGCCAATGCCGTTCTCAGTCATCTTAATAGACTCAACCAAACACATTTTCAGTATCTGACAAATATCATGTGTTGCAATTTCAAGGTTGCTTGTCTTGTCACATATCCCTGTGAATCTCATTAGTTTCAAGCAAAAAAAACAATTGCCTAGACTGGAGCATGCTTTGAGGCAGTACTCAAAACTAGCAGCAAAGAATGTAATTTATTCCCCTGGAGCTATGCACGGAGGGACCATGATTTGCTCTGAAATCTGCATTAAAGTCCAATAGTGCTCTGTGATATGGGGCCAACGCTTGAATAAAATCTGCATTGCTGTCAAATGGTTAAGCCTGTAATACATGGTAAAACCTTAAATGATGTGGGAGTTTATTTCCAGCTGGGATTTATGCGAGAGAGAAGCAGACTTGGCTGTTTGTTTTAAATAAATACTTCTCAAGGGCAAGGCATCAGAATTGGCGTCTGTCTCATAGTTACATAATAATGGAGTTGGAAGCAAAATGAATTATTCTCCATTAGTGAGCTTAAACTGTGGCTTACTTAATAGAAGGCTTAATAAGCCAAGGGAATTTCAAGAATAGAGAAAAGTCTTAGAAAAGTAATATTCCAAAATATCTTTCTAAATATGTTTTTCATAACATGCTATGGTTGAACATACTCAGTTAATTTTGTTAATTTTCTAAGTATGTTAATTGTTGTGTGAGATTTCAGCAGTGAAGGGGAGTAGTTGATGTTGAGGTTTGAGGTTTCATCAGTTCATAAACACAACTAGCATAAGTTCTAATGAGGGGCCCTCAAGCGAAATTTTGCTTAAGGTCCCCATTGTTGCGCTCATGGCTTCCTTCTCCAATTATTGCGACAGTGGTGACAAACTTACCCTGCTGCCTCCACTCTTAAGTTCCCGCTAGGCCCGGCTGCTGTTGCCTACTGGGCTGAAGTCTTATGTTGTGGTCATTATTGCAAGACTTCAGCGGGATAGGTAACAGCCTCAGCAGGGGCAGAACTGAAAAAGCCTCACAGCACTGGAGATTTAAGGTAAGTGCTGTGGGGCTGTTTCATACTATTGCCACCACTGCAGGTCCCAGAGTGGAGTGGCAGCATTGACAATGGACTTTCCCCGGTTCATTAGTTCTCTAGGCTACCACCTAGTTCACCTAATGGCCACACCGGCCCTGCCTTTAATTTTTAGTGAATTAATTTTTCAAGGCTCCCCAGCCTTGTGTAATCTCTCTTTCTGCCCTGGAACCCCCCCCCCCCGATGGATCAGTTACTCACCCCACTGGCCAGGATCTGGCTGCTTAAAAAATAAAGATAATGGTCCTTTAAGGCCAGCTCTGCCTCCCTCCCTCCCTCACTCTATGAAGGCCTCCCCACAGATCCTGAGCCACAATTGCAGGTTTTGCTGCCTGGGGCAGCCTCTCTCTCATCTCCTGCACCTGCCTCTGGGATAACACTACCGACCCCTGCCCCAAATGTGGTCCCAGTCGCGTCCACAGCACCCACCATGATCGCAGTCCCGATCGAAGCTATCCATTGCTAGTCACGATTCAAATTTTCTTTTAAGAAACTTTGCCTGCTACTGCCTCCTTCAGACTATGGCAATGTAATCGTGGCTCCTGTTGCCATAATAATGGTTTTCTTAATTTATTTGCATCTTCTGTATCCTCTCCTCTCTTCAAGGCCCCCAGGGAAAAACAAAGTGAGCATGCTGTCTCCTCTTGGAGCCAGGTAACAAAATACTTTTATAGTTGGCTCCTCATTACTTTTAAGGTTATTTAAGGCTGTGTGGGCCCCCTTCCTGTCCAGGACCCCCATATTGTGGGGGCTGCTTGGGCAAAATTTACTTAACTGATATGCATTGGTAGCAAGAGCAGTTCTTTTATTAAGGGTGCTATTTACAAAAGTGCTCCACTGCATCTCACATATGCTAATGCAATTAATGTGTTATAAGTAACACAGTAAATAACACGCGTTAGGGATGTGCATTCATGAACACTTATTCAATTCATTTAGGAGCCTAAACATTTAAAGTGGAGCCAAATCAGACGTGCTTGCATATACTTATGAATTAACATACTGTATCTACAATTCATTTGCATGCTTAAAGTTCTTTTTTTTTTGCAATTCAATTTCTTTATAACATAATTAAATAACGAAAATATATCCAAGATGTATCATAGATAGATTAATACTAGACAAAAATTAAAGCTGAAAGGTTAAACTAACCACTACACATAAGTAATAAGTATCCTAAACGTGCAGGTCTGTATCCGAAAGTATTTCCTTCTCATGACCTTGCAAAAAATGATTTTAGCTGGTTTGGGTCAAAAAAGGCATGCTGATTTGACAAATATTTAACTTAACATTTACAAAGATATTGTAATGAAAGGTTTGCACCCGATATCAGGTCAAGAGCTTTCAATTCATGGAGCTGACAATGACGTGACTCTCTTTCAGAAGGAAGATCAGGATATATTTGAACAAGCTGTAGCAGAAACCTTTTGTTCTTTCTGGGAAAAAAATAACTTTAAAATCCAATCTCTGTCAGACTCTAATAGAAAGATTACCAAGAATGTTGCCAATTCTATAGAATAAGGAAGTAGCTTGGCAGATAAGTCAGTCATATTAGAATCCAACTTGGTTGAAGACTACTTAGGGGAATGCTTACTAAACCACATTAAACATTAGTGCAAGTCTTTTAGTGCTGGAACCCATGCTTTTAGCATGGCCCACTTACAGCTCTAACCCCACCATAACAGGTTAGTGCATGATTGAGTGGTAACAGGGTTGATTGGGGCCGAACATGGGCATTGATGGTGCATCAGAGTTGGCATGGGGGTTTGCTGACCATGACTGCTGCCATTAACGTGGATGAACTTTTCACCTCAATGAGTGGCATTAGATGTACCCTCATGCTGGGTTCCACAAGTTAACAATGGACCAGTGGCAGAAGGATGGATGCACATGCCCCCTGAAGTTAGTACAGGCCTCACTGCTGGCTTCGCAGACCAACCATGTACACTTTTTAGTAAAAATATGCCCTCAATCTTAGAATCAGATTTCTTAGGTTTATGCAGTTAACAATGGAGGCAGAGATGCTTTAGAAATCTCCAAAAATTCCTTCATATAACTTTTAAATAACTCAGATGCATAGATAGTGGTTAATTTGGGAAAACTGACCAGTACAACATTTAGATACTTCATAGTGTTCTCCATATTTCCCATCTTTTGCATCAAAATAGCGTTTGACTTCACCAAAGATTGCAATTTATTTTCAACATCACTTACTTTACCATGCATACTAAAAATATCTTCTTGACACTTATTAAGCTTCGTCTCAGTATCTTATACTCTTGACTCACACTTCACCACTGTTTTATGCTGTAGTGCAATCTTTGTCAATGCAACTTTTTCAAGCCTTGAGAAAGCTTGCAATATTACTTCAATAGAAAAGCCTTGAAAGGAAGAATTCTGGTTTATCACAATAGGATGAGGAATCAAACAAATCTGTTCTAATTCTTCATATAAATCAGAAGTGCTACTTTGTTTAGCCTTACCACTGGCCGAAGACTGCAAATCATTCTCCAGATTAGAATCTACATTGTTTAATTTAAATTTATCAAAATCAGTAGTCTTAGAAGAAGAATTTTGCACTTTACCAGACAATATTTTCTGTTTAGCTCCCTGTCGAGGAGCTACCTCCATTGCAGCCCCCACTTGTAAGATCTCCTGTCGACAGTGATACGCTATCACACTGAGACCAGGGAAGAACTAAGCGATGACCAGTCCAAAGATCTCTCTGTCTCCTCTTACAAACACAAACGTTCTACATGTAAGTCAGTTATCTCAGAAATACAAGAAGAACGTATCAGCATAGAAGCCGTTTCCGAGATAAACAATTTTCCAGGATTAAAGTTTCATTTGGAGGCTGCCTGGCAGGGGAAAATGACCTTGAATCTTGGCTGCCAGCAAATATTCAGGGATAGGAGCCAGTCACTGAGTCAGGGATCCAGCCAAACCACTGGCCTCCGGTAAAATAATAATGGGAGACAGTAACACACTTCAGACTTCCACCTTGGACCTGCATGCTTCAAGTTCTATCACGCATACAATGAATGCTTAAAGTACAAATATTTGAAACAAAAATGAAAAAAAATGTCTAAACATCGGGAAAAATTAGTTTCAAATGAGTGCAAACTGAACGTTTTTAGGGTTGTGAATACTCTTTGTACTTTTTTGTCCTATGAACACCTAGCACTAAATTTATTGTTTAGAATTTTTTTTCCAGTTAAACGTGAAGAGTTTGTTTCTCTGGAGATTTGAAACCTTAAGTTCCATGAATGGGTGCCTCCCACATGCAGTGCATTTGTTATATAAACCCAATGCAAAGAATTTCCAAACTCATGTCTGATCTAGCCAACTGATCTTCAGGACTTTCAGCTTGAGTTATAGGATGAGAGTAAAAGGGGGTAGACTCAGGAGTTATATAGAAAAATATTTCTTTACAGAAAAGTGATGGATGCATTGAAAGCCTACTAGTGAAGGTGGTGGAGACGAGGAAGGCACCCAAATTCAAAGTGCTAGCACAGTGGTCTCTGAGGGCAAGAGAGGGATTGTAAAGCTTAGTAGTTAGTGTGAATGGAGAGACCAGAGAGGCTGCATGGTCTTTATCTGTTGTCATTTTTCTATTGGATATTTAATTAATTCATGGACATTCAGTGCTGCTATCCAGATTGCAAAAAACAAAAAAAAAATTCTCTCGATGCAACATAAGGGAGTATACAAATATATGACACAAAAAAACCTCCCAGATTTCACACAATTAAAAGATTTTTTAAAAGGAGCATCAAGTTATAATTAATGTCTACACAGTACAGTCAGAGGCTGTATGAGGTAAACAACTTACTCAGATCTAACCATCCGTCCAATGTGCTCAGTGTTCAAACATTTTAAAACCCGCAAACAATTCAGTAAAAATCTTAGTTCAACATACAAAATTCAATTTATAATTCTTAATGTATACTGTCATTGCTAAACAATCACCAACATGGCGCCATGTTTCAAAAGAAAAAGCACTTACAGTATCTTGTTCTTCCTGCATCAGGGCATCAAAATGGTTCTTGTCTTGTTTAGTCAGTCTTCCAGCTGTTCCAGATTGCAGCCAGCACTGAATATCCATGCAGTATGATGCCTGCTGGCGTTATTCCTATACAGTACTGGCGATAGCTAGTCTGCTTTCTGGAATGCTATCTGGATAGCTTGGAACAAAATTTTTACTGTCCCAAAGTTTCCAAAGTTACCTGGAAAGTTATCCTTATAGCAGGCCGACTATTGCTGTTCTCCAGATAGCTTGCCGCTCTGCCAACACACCCTCCCAGAACTATTCGTATACTGCCACTGAATGCCCATGGATAAAGCTGCCATTATCTGCATAAATGCCTTTAAATTTTGGGCCACTATGTTTCCATTTAAAACTATCCCCATCCGCATATACCGAGAGGTATGTTTACTAAACCGCGGTAGCGGCTTTGGTGCGATATTGGAATGGCTCTGATATCGCACGGAAGCCGCTACCACTGTTTAGTAACCATACCCCCAAGTAGTTGAGTCGATACATTTGTCTTCCTATAAAAATATCTTCATCAAATAATAAATTCTTAATTGCTTCAATATAAAAGCCACAATCTTCATCTAATCACACTCTGAAAAATCCGCACTGGTTAAAGCTATGTATATCTTCAGTCTAATGAAATGAAAATATATAAATGATATTATCTTGTGTTTTAAAAAAAACACCAGTTTGTCATAAAATTGCTCTTACAGATCAGCACCCATTGAAAATGCTAAAGGGGAGTATCTTATTGATAGTACTGTAGTATCACTTATAGACTTGAAAAAAACAAATACTTATAAAGCCACAGCCTTAAAAATCTTCCTCACAGTAGAAGAACTCAGCACCACCTATCTCATTCTTAACAATGAACCGAAGTACTGGCATATAAAACTCTAGGAGATCTTACAAACCTAACTCCAAATCTCTCGCCTGTACAGCTGTAATAGAGCAGCTTTTTATTCCTTGAACTAGCATTGATCATTCTTACTAAATCGCTTTGTGAAAAACTTCCACTGCCAGGGTTCACGCCGCTAAGGCATAGCAACACCCAGAATTGGAAACTGTCAACAGAACAAAGAGACCATGTCCAGTCTCATGGCTGGCAAGTTGACCTTGTACCAGAAACAAGATCTGATCTTTCATAGAGGGATGATGATGTTCTCGGAGGTCTTTAAAGGCTGATAAGGAAATTGCTGATTTAATTTAGGACTCAACACTGAGTTAGAAGCAAGATGGACATTTCAGTTGAGATATGTTTGTTTGTACTTGGTGGGGATAGGGATTTGTTTTGTGTTTTATTTTGATTGGACTGCATATACATAATGATTGCTTTGCTGCTTACCTCAAAGGTGCCTCCTCCTACCTCTTCTCCTTCAGCCCCTTGATGCAGCAGATGTTGCTGAGGCACTGGGATCAGTTTGGGGGACCACTGGTATAATTCCTGCATCTCTACTCCCCTTCCATGGAGGGGATGGGAGAGAGGGGAGAGATGATGTTGGATGCTGTGTTGGCAGTAATGTGGGCCAGAAGCAGTGTAGCTTAGGTAGCATCAAGTGGGCCAGGGGAAACAGATTTGCAGGCTGGTTTTGACCCATGGGCCATAGTGGGTACCCCTATACTACAGTGTCAGTCAGTACTGTGTACACCTTGTAGCGCTATACAAATGATTATTATTATTCGTAGTAGTATTAGTAGTAGTATGGAGTGGAGGAGTAGCCTAGTGGTTAGAACACTGGCTTGGTAACCAAGCAACCAGGGTTCAGTTCCCACTAGCACTCCTTGTGGCCTTGGGCAAGTCACTTAACCCTCCATTGCCTCAGAAGAAAGGCCTGGCAATCTACTTCCAGTGACACTGCCAAGAAAACCCAGGAGCTTCTGGGTCGCCAGGAGTCAGGACTGACTCAAAGGCACACATTGCATTGCTTTAGTAGTAGTAGCCAACAATGACCACCTACAAACATCTGCATATGGAAGTAAGGTTCATTGCTGTCATGGTATGTGCAAAACCAACCCATTTGACATTACCCTTAAAAGAAATCAGCTGACAGATGCAACTATCATCATAAGTGCAGTGTCGCACATAAAAAAATCTACTGTACACAGTCAAACCACATAATACTATCATATTTCTTCTGACTTACAGGAAAGGAAAGGACACCTTAGAGTTCCAACATAATCCTTCCAACAAAATGGCTATAGCCTTAAAAATGTCTCCAAGAAAATTGCATCCTCACTCAAAGTTCCTAGGGAAAGCCTACAACAATGCAAAACCATGGAGCATGCACCACTCATAGTAACATACAATTCAGAACTAGAAGATCTAGAGAAAATCCATAAAATATTTCAGCTCCTAGTTTGGAGAATTATTGAAAGAAATATTCCCCGCCCTCAGGACAAGTCTTCCAGCATCCACTTCATCTGAACCAAAAACCTCTAAGGAGTAAACTTCAAATTGCAATAGTCAAACAGTTTGAAACGAAAACAAAAGGACTCAAAAGGCACACTGGCTCTCTCACCCATCAGTGTTTGTGTCGCATCAGCTCTGCCTACCCCCCCCCCTCCCTTTACTGAGCTTAATGATATGCGCAGACAGACTATGATGAGTTCATACTATTTAAGCCCAACATAATTGCAGTGTTGCTTCATTGGCTTGATGAAGAGAGTTTGCCAGGAATATATCTAGTCAAATAAAAAGGTATTATCTGGGGAGCACAAGACCTCCGAAATGCCACCTTCTTTACATCAGTGCTATCGGATCACTTGTTAATCATCAGCCAGAAAATCTTCCCAAGCTGAAAAATCATTTAAGAGACAATTTTAAGTTGATATGTGCCAAACATGCCACTTATACCCGTAGATCATCATACATATAAATAGCCATTTTAGAAGAGATGCTACTTACATGTGTATGCATCTGGCATTCGCCAATTTCAAGGGGGCATGTCTAGATGTGATTGTACCGTACCTTAGAATTATATGTATATGTATATACTTCAAGAATATTCCATCAGCATTTATATTTGATTTGAGACACAGCATAACTGTCCACTAGCTGTTCATTTGGACCTTTGGTGGCATGTTTCTAAAGTGTGTTAATGGTTAGCATTGGACTGTGGTAACAGCTACCATGCACTAAAAACCAGCATAGTAAAAATCCCCTGCTGACTGCTTGGCACACAATGAGGCAAGGACTGGATTGGTTAGGGACAGAGAATGGGTATGGACTATGCATTGTTTTTTGCACAAGAGGAATTACCACATGCTGATTGTCAGTGGTACGAATACATGGGTGAACTTCATGCTACCTGAATGGTAGTGTTAAATGTCGCTGCGTTAATTGTGAATGACCCACGTGGTAAGGAGCCTTTTTGTGCAGTGACTGCAGGGGATGTTCTGGGCATGCCTCAACCGTTAGCACAGTCTTTGCACTTACCACGTGCTAATCTTTGCTCTTACTAGCATGCAGTAAGTGCAAAATCTTACCACACTTTATAACTATGCCCCTTGGTTTGAAGGAGTGATGCGATGGAAAATTGTTCTTATATGATGTTCACAACCACCTCAAACAGCAAAAGGCATGAGTTTTAGAGCTCAGCTCCTTTATCGGCTCCCCTTGGATGTGCAGTTTTGCAAAAATTTGATATTTCAACATGTAGGCTGCTTACATGTCAAAAGCCCCAAGGGATGATGTCCTTTTTTACTTCTTTTATGCAGTGAAATGGCTGTTTTATCTGTAAACATGCATATTTTACAAAATACATTCTATATTGTGAACACTTTGACTTGGATGCTCCTTTTCCAATCTATACAAAATTGGACTTCACATGTGAACATCATCCTATTAATATCGACAGCCCTTTGCAAAAGCTCAGGGCTGGTAGGAATCGTACAAGGGGACATATTGAAATCTGTTGTATCGAGTCATTTGCTGGTGGAATAGATCCTGTGGCTATACATTTTTTATGTGTACTTTCTAAGATTTGTGATCCGCGGAGCCCTTTCAGCTCTGTGCTGGGCTTAACTGCTTCAGATCTGAAGGGAATGAAGAGACCAGAAAATTAAAAATGACACTTTGCTTACTTGAGTTTACAAAAATTGATTGCAAAGCATATGAAAATGGAGTATGGGTTTGAAAAATGTAAAGTTTCATTTCCATCTTACACCTTTTAATATCATACTCTATGCACCCTCTTTTCTATTCACACCTATCCATCTATGCATTACTATGTACAGAATATGTCTGCTTTACTCTGTGTTTCTTTACCTGACTTAGAAAAATCGTCACTTTAAATTCATTCTCCTTGTATGGCACTCTTATAAAAAAGATATGAAGATGGAATATGCTCACAAACTGATATCTAAAATGTAGAAATGCTTGGAGTGACATACTTATTCCCCCCCTCCCCCCAAAACACATACACTGTAAAAGAAAAGTAAAATAGCTAAAACGAGCCATTCAGCATTTGTGGAAAGCATTTTTTAACGCTACCCATTTCAATCAATACATTTCTATACATATTTTGTGGAATATGAAGTAAATATAATCATAATTCTTTGTGGCAGAAAGTAACTCATGTTTAGTTGAGAGATTTGATGAAGTCAGCATACCTATTTCTATATGCTCGACATGAAATGACGACAAAATCAGAAGAGAATCAACCATGGATAGGTTATAATTATGAGCGGTAATTTTTCTTTGCTGTAATCATCAGGAAGGTTAACCATTTCAGACTAAGAAAGCAGGAGTTTACATTCTCAAGCCCTTCTTATTCTGGTCTTAAATCCACCTTCCTCTAAAATCAATTTGATGTTGAGGAAAACACAGTCATATTTCGAGAGTCTATTTCATAAACAACTTTGAAATTCTCAACAATATGGAACTTGACTGATATTTCTGGGTTGGAAGGTCAAAACATGACACCCTCTACCATTTAGTATCAGCATCAGTCTAACTATGTGGTTGGTCAGAGCTGCTCTGATTATTCTATAATCATAGGATCTTTATTATATCCTATGACTGCAATATTTTTCTAACTCATTTATTGCTGGTAAATCGCATTGCCTAGAATACAAAATTATTTAGAACTATTTTAAGAACTATATGTAGAGTTACTAATGTGCCATACTGCCATCTTTCCTTTCCATGAATGGGCATGAGGCGATAAACATTCAAAGCAGTTCTTGAATGTTCCATTTCCTTCACATTGCTTTGCTACTTGTATATTCAAAGATGGTTGCTCTCTTGATATTTTTTTGGAAATAGCACCAGAAAGGCTTTGTCAGAATATATACATGGTCTACACATACATCGTCTACACATAAAGCATGTTTTAGATGAGTAAAATGGCTATTATAAAATTACAGGGGTGATAATGCATAAAAAGTAGACTCACTGAAACATTGCTCCTACTTTTAAACGATCCACGCGTAGGTTTTCCCATGCGTAGAGCTGTGATATATATTTTATGTTTTATAAGATAGAATGCATCCACACATTTACAATTTAGAGCAGGTTTCTACTTGTGCAAGAGATTTAGGGACATGTCTATTAAAGGGGGCTAATAGCACGAGGTTTACCACAAACTAATCATGCTGCGTTGTTAGAATATGGCAGCAGACGAGTTAGCATGTGACTGGGTGGCTTTGGGGCAGAATGTGGGCACTGAGAGCACATCACGGGTAGTACAGCTGATATTTGCATGCACTAACTGTGAATGTTGTCATTTTAGCATGGATGCACTTACCATCCAAGGGGTGGGGATAAGTGCACCCGCATTAGGTATTCTTGCTGTGGTAACTTCAGGGGAACATGCAGACATACCCCAACAGTTAGCACGGGTCCATTCAACCTCCCACGCTAACGTTTGAGGCCTAATGTACCACAGTGTTAGTGAATGTGTCGCTTAGTGCACTACGGAGGGGGGGGAGGGTCATTGAAGGAGCCTATATTATAAAGGCACATAGGTGCCTTTATTGCCTTGAAAATTTAGGAATTTTTACATAGGTGCCCTGTTATAGAATTCACCCCCACATGCTTATTTCCATAAAGGTGAAAATATCCATGCAACTTGGCCAATATGGTACAAGGGAGAAAGCTGTCGTTCTCACAAGGACCAGCAAAGTGTCAGTTTCAGAGTTGCCAATTTACCCAGTCCCAGGAGTGGGATTTTTTGGCCAGTCCTTGTTTTGAAGTTGTACTCCTCGGCAATTCAAATCAGTGCTGCAGGTTCCATAATGCAAAGGATATCCAGTACAGGCCGGGAACAATGCAGCAGAAACTCAGCAGCTCTGTCTAGTACACTTGCTGCTTCCCCCATCCTGTGGTTGGAGATGGCAGTGGGGTGAGGGTCAGGATGAACTGGAGCAATATTTGCAGGACTGACTACTTTTGCTTGGGTAAAATAATAGTCACTTCAGGGGTTAGAAGGGTTTCAACATTGAAGGGGGCTCTAGTGGTTTTTGGTCTGCGAGCCTTTTTATTTGGTTTAGTGGTAGCAGAGGGGTTTGAAGAAACGGTCTGCGTAAGCCCCTACTGTTGCACATTTCAGGAGCTCTAGTTAATTTTCAAGCAGGAGGTAGGCTGCATAACAATTCCATATTCTGGGAGCTAAATAGACAAACATCTGATCTCAAGTGCCTTGAATTCAAATCCAATCAGAAACCAATAAGAGCAACTGCTGCAATGAAGGCATAAAGAGAGCCAATGCAGCAATGAGCTACTGAGGGTCATTACTAAATAAAATCGTAGAGTTCAATCAGTTAATCTTAACCCTTTCAAGGCCTACTTTAAATTTTTAATCCACATTCTGCAGCCAGGTTAATTTTTGCATATTTCAGGAAAATTGCACCCGTCTTATTCAATATGTTCTAATAGTGATTTTCCTTCTGCTATGGTCATGTATTATATACCATTTGATAGGAATATTTAGTCAGAATTTTGGATCCCAAGAGTTTTGGGCACGGCCTGGAAAGGGTTAAACCTTACTTTTTACTCTAAATGCAGTTGATACATTGTATGTAAAATCGGTGTAGCAAGAACACAGCCAGGGGACCAGCATGACGGCCTCGGGTCACTACCCCTTTCCCTCCCCCCCTCCCCCTGCCCAAAATAACTATCCTGCATCCGGACTTGCCACAAAAGATGTCTTTATTTCTATTTGTCAATAACAATTGGAAATACAGTATCAAAACTGTTGGCCACAGCATAACACTTAACAACATCAAAACATTATAACAGCATTCCATCATAAACAGCATAATTATAACTTCACTTAACACTTCGCCTCATCCCTTCTCCAGAGGCACAGCCCACTTTCATCAGGTCTTCTGATGCCCGGCAGGGATATTCTGGAAAATGGCCGTCCAAGCCTTTTCCCCACTGCTGTCGGTCCCAACTAGCATGACAATGTATAAGGGGTGCTTCAGTTAACCCCCGGCCCTTCAGGGCTCCGTTACTCTTTGCAGCAGTGTCCGTATCTACCTCTGCCCAGGGCCCGTCAAAGGCGTGAGCAGGGCTACGTTGTGAAACTGTATGTTCGTCTCTCCCGCCGTGAAAGCGTTGGGAGGCCCTCCGGACACTGTTGCTGCTTCAACATCTTTGGACTCTTGGGGGACACGTCAGTTCCTATGTTCCCTGCTCCCCCTTCTCATGTCTGGGCTGTGCGTTCTCTCGTAAGGATGGGGTCCCTATCTCTCTTGCCTATCTCTCTTCTGTTATGCCATGACAACGTCTAGACCAAGGGGTGGGTGGGGTGGGCAATTGCCCGCTTGTGCTGCGCCAGGAGGAGGGAAAGAGGGTGAACCGCAGCACGACCGGCGCTTCTATAGCCGGACGCTGCATCGCCCTCCCCCTCCTCCCCGCCCACTGCCAAGGTTAACCCTTGGCCTGCTGGCCCGAGTCTGTGTCCGTCCGCGGTAATCCACGGCCGGAGCTCAGCCAGGGGACCAGCATGATGGCCTCGGGTCACTACCCCTTTCCCTCCCCCCCTCCCCCCGCCCAAAATAACTATCCTGCATCCGGACTTGCCACAAAAGATGTCTTTATTTCTATTTGTCAATAACAATTGGAAATACATATCAAAACTGTTGGCCACAGCATAACACTTAACAACATCAAAACATCATAACAGCATTCCATCATAAACAGCATAATTATAACTTCACTTAACACTTCGCCTCCATCCCTTCTCCAGAGGCACAGCCCACTTTCATCAGGTCTTCTGACGCCCGGCAGGGATATTCTGGAAAATGGCCGTCCAAGCCTTTTCCCCACTGCCGTCGGTCCCAGCTAGCATGACAATGTATAAGGGGTGCTTCAGTTAACCCCTGGCCCTTCAGGGCTCCATTACTCTTTGCAGCAGTGTCCGTATCTACCTCTGCCCAGGGCCCGTCAAAGACATGAGCAGGGCTATGTTGTGAAACTATGTTCGTCTCTCCCGCCGTGAAAGCGTCGGGAGGCCCTCCGGACACTGTTGCTGCTTCAACATCTTTGGACTCTTGGGGGACACGTCAGTTCCTATGTGCCCCGCTCCCCCTTCTCATGTCTGGGCTGTGCGCTCTCTCGTAAGGATGGGGTCCCTATCTCTCTCGCCAATCCTTCCCGGCAGCGACTCCTCGCTTGCCGGGAGGTTCCCCCCCACCCCTCACTGCTGTGGCCAACACGCTTCTCTGCCAAAGGTGTTCAATCGCGTCTTGTATTGCACAGAGGTAAACATCCATCCCGATATCTGACAAATGTATTCCATCCGCGCGATACAATCCGGGGCAGTTCTCTTCTATCAGGTCGTGGACGATGCCATAGCCTCCGATTGACTCCATGAATCGGGCCATCCACCTATTCACTTTTTTTCTTGTTCTTTCTACTGCATGATGCAACCATTCGCCCCTCCACACTCGCCGCGGTATGATGTGTGACCAAACCAGTAATGTTCCCGGAAAGGCACCCGTCAGTGTCAGCAGGTCCCTCTGCATTTTCTTGGTGAGCTCGACACTGCACATCCCCGTCAGGTCATTACCTCCGAGGTGCACCACTATTGCCCATGGCTGTCCACCCACCCTCTTCAACTGTAAGAGGAATGGCATCAGCTGGTCCCGCACCATATCTCGACGGCCCATCCATTTCACTGCCAATTGCTCCTTCGGGAAGCCCAAATTAAGCCCCTGCGGTCTTAGTTTCGTCCTCTTTTCAGCCCAATGAACAAACGAATGGCCGCATATCCACGCCTCACAAGGGGGATTGGCACCTATATACAGCGTTATTATCGAGAAACAAAATACAGCTTGTTAAGATCACATTTGGGTGCAGCAATAGAATGGGAAAAATAACGGATCTATGTTGCATATTACACGCAGATTAACCTATAACTTGTACAACAGAACTCGCATCACTCTTGAAATATTGAAATTTCCCTTAATAGAATTTTTTTTATTTTTTATTATATACCTATCCTAAAACACGTGCCGACCTACACCCGGCATCAAACCGGGCATACGTATAATTTGTATCTATCAGAGCGCCACCTCCTGATGTTCATGATCTGCTCCCTCGTCATCCCTATGCTGGCCGCCGTGGAAGCGGCCCCTATACGGAATGAATGGGTGCCGTAAAAGCACGCTTCCAAACCCGCTGCCTCTAAAGTTAGTTTTAGTACCTTGGCGAACTGGAAACGCGAGAGGGGGGCTCCGTTTGGATGTACTAGCCATTGCTCGGCCCCTGCTGGCCTTATACGCTTGTATTCGGTGAAGGTTGCTACTGGGCAGGATGGGTCCCCCGGCAGCGGGGCTAGCACTATTTGTGCGCCTTTTGCCTCAGTGTCGGTTTTCGATCTTCGTATACGCAGTATCAGTTTCCCATTCTGCAGGCTGACATCCCTCTCCCGCATCCCTCCCTCGGCAGATTTGCGACTAGCCGAGGCTACCATTTCACCTATTCTGAATGCTCCAAAAAATGCCCCGGAAAATGCACATCTGAATAGCTGGGTCTAATAGCCGGGTCTCAAAGTTGTTGAAGCATATCTGGCCCGTGACCGCTATCAGTCTCTGCAATATTTTGTGTGTTATAGGGCACCGCCCATCTGTTTTGCCGCGCTGTTCCGTCATCCAGCCCTTCATCACCTTGGTTATAACAAAGTCCGCTCTTGGATTGGCCTTACCCATTACCTTCGCAAAGAAGGTAATTGCAGCCAAATGCATTTTTACCGTTGATTATTTGACTCCACAACTCCTAGAGTGCAGGATCCATTGCAGTATGGATTCCATCGTGGGAACGCCGTCTTTGATCCCGATTCCTCCGCAGAAGGCTTGAAATTTCTCCCATGCCGCCAGGTAGTTCCATCTTGTCCGCTCAGATAGGGAGCTCAGAACAAGCTCCCAAACTTCGGTGGGCCAAGTTCCCATACCTGTGGCGGGATAGCCATCTTGACTACATCGGCTTCGGGAGCGAGCGATCGGAAGAGCGGAATCTTGGAACGAGAGAGAGCATCGGCAATGTTATTATGCTGCCCGGGGATGTGCTCCGCCCTAATATTTATATTATGTTTTAGACACAACATTACTATGTGCCTTAGGAGTGCCACGGCCCCCAGAGTATGAGCACGCATTCCATTTACAGCATACACCACCGCTACGTTGTCGGTATGGAATATGATTGCCTTGTTGCCTAGCTGAGGGGCCCATATGTATAGTGCTACCGCGATGGGGAATAGCTCCAGGAAAGTAATATCCTTAGTGATAGCCCCGGATTGCCACTCGCAAGGCCATTCCTCCGAGCACCATGCGCTTCGGAAATAGATTCTGAACCCGCTCCCTCCCGCAGCATCAGTGAACAGGTCAAGGTCCTTACTCGGCACTGGCTGCTCCTGCCAGAATGCCAGGCCATTAAAGGATTGCAAGAAGAGCTCCCACATGCGCAGGTCTTCCTTTATGCCCTTTGTAATCCTAATCTTGTGATGTTTTCTCCTGACCCCTCTTGTCGCCATTGCCATGCGACGGCAGAACACCCGTCCCATTGGCATGATCCTGCATGCGAAACACAGCAGACCCAGCAATGATTGGAATTGTTCTAGCGTTGCCTTTGTCCGTTCCTGAATGTCGCGGACAGCAGCTCGCAGCTTTTGGATTTTGTCATCGGGCAGAAGAGACCTTTGCGCTGTTACGTCAAGCTCTATGCCCAAGAATGTGATGGTCCCCACGGGTCCACTAGTCTTTCCCTTTTCCAGGGGAATCCCAAAGCACTTGGCAACTTGCTCAAATACGTTGAGGATCCTTTTACAGTCTTCCCCCCCATTTCCGATGAATAGGAAGTTGTCCAGGTAATGTACGACGGTGCTGTGACCAGCAATGTCTTCCACCACCCAATGTACAAATGCACTGAACTGCTCGAAGTATGCGCACGATATCGAGCAACCCATGGGCAGGCATTTGTCGTAGTAATATTCCCCATTGAAGGTGAAGCCCAGTAGTGAAAAGGACTCTGGGTGAACCGGGAGCAGTCGAAAGGCTGATTCGATATCCACCTTCGCCAGCTTTGCCTGCCGTCCCAATTTCCGTACGATGCCCACGGCATGATCGATCGTCAAGTATCTTACCGAACATAGGGATGGGTCAATGTGGTCGTTGACTGAACTCCCTTCTGGGTGCGATAGGTTGTGGATTAGGCAAAATTTTCCTGGCTCCTTTTTTGGGACTATTCCCAATGGGGACAGCACCAAGTTCGGGAGGGGTAGGTAGGTGAAAGGGCCAGCCACCCTCCCTAATTCCCTTTCTTTCAATATTTTGTGCTGCACCACCCAGGCAAATTTTTTGACTGATGGTGAGTTGCGGATTACTTGCCCCTGTGGTGTGACTGAGGCTGGAATCCAGAATCCATGAGCAAAGCCGTTCTCGATATTGAGAGCTTTGGCCTTTATGGGGTAGGCCCTCAGCCACGCACGCATGCGGTAAAGCCTGATGGGGGTTGGGGCCAGGCCCATCGCCCCCTCTATGCAGCATTGGCCGGAATGTCTTGGTATCCCTACTGACTCGGCATGTGGTTGCAGGGTGATTGCCCCCGCAGCTGGAACATACATGCCTAAATTTGCACGGCCGCCAGGTGCAGCTCCTTGTATTGTATTGTCGGCATGCTCTGCGACCGACCTGCTGGGAGTTCTGCCGCCATAGCGGCGCCTGAAAGGACTGCGAGGTCCCTTCTTGACTCCATGGTCTGTTGGGGGCCATTTCTTCCAGCCATAAATCCACGATCCTGTGCTGCCAGGTCATGGTGGGATCCTCCGCCATGCTCTGCCTGAACTTAACATCGTAGTTCAGCCAGGCCCACCCGCCTAGACGCTTATGCGCTTGGGTTATGGTGTCTAGGTACTTGATCAGATACTGGCTCAGTTCCGGCTCCCGCTCTAGAACCACGCTCATGAATATATGAAAAGCAGAGACCCAATTGTTGATAGATTTTACAATCTTGGGTTTCCTCTCCCATCTCCTATCTTTATCCTTATTCTCATTGGGGTCCCCATCCTGGTCTCAGATCAGCAGAGAGAATATATCAATAAATTCCCTCCGCCAAATCCGCTTTTTCAACTTCCTGGGTATCGCGCTGGCTAGAGAGCTCACTCCGCAACGCGGGTCTCCGCTCACTGCTGTTGGGCTTGCCAGTGTAGCCGGAACCGTCATTACCGTCTCCGTTACCCTGGCCTCACCGTTCTCAGCTCCCCGCATGGGTGTTTCTCTGCGCTCTTCCCATACCCTTGCTAAGTGTTTTTCTTTGTGGGATTTACTCTTTTTCTTTTTCTTGCTCTTCATTGCAGTTGCTAAAGAAATATCCCCTTCTGTATCAGAGGTAGATTCCTCTGATGACGAGGAAGACACTACAAACGCTCCTTTTCCACCCATAGACTTACCGGCCGCTGCGCTGGTGCTTGTTAGGTTGCTGCTGGTGCTTGGGGTGCTGCTGCTGGTGCCTGGCGTGCTGCTCCAGGTGCCTGGTGTGATGTTGCTGGAGCTTGGCGCGCTATTGCTCACTGTTTGTGGTTCTGCTGATCCTGTATTAGCTGCCTCCAGCCGTTGTTTAAAAGCGCTCAGGCCGTGCTGATTCACCTGTTCGCGTATGAGTCGGAAAAGTTCATCTAGCTCCTGACTGGACGTCGTTGTCGAAGGAGCGGGTGCTTGTTGCAGTGTTGGGGTCCATCTGCTCCGCCGTGTGGTCTTCTCCACTTTACCCTGTGTTGCCGCTGTCGGTGCCCGTTTTACAGCACTGCGTGTCGTTCTACGCTCTGCACCCCACGTGGTCCCTGCTCCCTCAGAGCTTGGTTGTCTCCTGCGGTCCTTTCCACCGCTCTGCGTGACTTTCCACGGCATACTACCCTGCTTGGAAAATGCTATAAAGAAAGAACAACGGGAAAAGGAGTACTCATATTAAGCTCTTTGCCAGTGCCTGGTGTAACCCATCATTGTCTCGGAACCTTTTCATATTAACTATAAGTCAGTGGAGCCCCTTGTTGTTCCTTATTCTCCTTTTTTTTTAAATATATATATATAGACCCCTTTCCCTAGTATATAAATGTCTATGTATAGATATATACATATATATTATATTCATCTCTTCCATTTCTTCTTATTATTTTTATTATTTTATTAATTTTTTTTTTTTTGCGATCCCCCTTGCCTGGGATATATGTTTCACCATATTCCTTTATTTTCTTCATGCAATCCCACTTACTCCCACCAGACAGCACTACACATCAGCTAATACAACCACATATACTATTTCTTCATTTGTACAATCCCACTTACTCCCAGCAGATGGCCAAAATGTGGGGACTGGGTTGGCAGGAGGCACAGTTGGGACTTGAACCTGAGACCTTCTGCTCCTGAGCCATCTATCCCACCGAATACCCTTTTTTTTTTTTTGCTATCCCACTTGATCCCACAAGATGGTACCCCACACCAGCAAATACAACCTCAAATATGCTTGATCTCTGCCTATTATCACTTGATATCCCCATTAAAACCACTAGATGGCCACCATAGCACATGCTGTCTCTGCACAGCACATGCTCTCTCCCCTCAATTCCCCCAGCTCTTTTTTTTTTTTTAAACTCACCCTTGGGCTATCCATCCACTTGTGTCCTGCAGTACTCTGCCCTGCATATAAAGGCTGCGATCTGCTCCCATCCGCCCGGCATCCTCCCTTACCCCCGTGCTCAAGGGGCACTGACCAGCGGCATAGTACACGTGGCCTACGGCACACGCCACCTCCTATGTGCCTCCGATCCCCAGGCCAAATCATTATTTATTGCCTCCTAAAATCGGGCCTCCTACACTACCCCTACGAACAGGCTGCATGCAGGCAGGCGAAAAAAAGAACAGCATGTGAGTACCCGTATTAATCCTCCCAGCCCCCCTGCTTCACCGATCAGGGATTCGTTTACATAAAACACGCCGCTTAGCCCTTCAGTTCTTAATGAGCCTCCCGACTTGACCGTACCCCCCCCCCACCCCGGCTCCCCTTGCCGCTCACCCCTTTGTGCCTTTTTATCTGCCACCGCGCTGATTGTAGCGCTTGCTGATTGCCTCGCCTCCAGTGACACGACAACGCCGCTGCCGACTATGCTGCAAGATGAAGGGGGGGTATGTTCTTTTCTTTTCTTCTTTCTCGCTCGTGCTTGCGATTGTCCCGCTCGTGCCGGACCTACTAGGAGGAAAAAAATAATTGCCCGCAATTGCCCGCTCGTGCTGTGCCGGGAGGAGGGAAAGAGGGCGAACCGCAGCACGACCGGCGCTTCTATAGCCGAACACTGCGTTGCCCTCCCCCTCCTCCCCACCCACCGCCAAGGTTAACCCTTGGCCTGCTGGCCCGAGTCTGTGTCCGTCCACGGTAATCCACGGCCGGAGCTGTTGATCTACTTAACGTGATCAGCCATGAGATCGCGTTCTAAACTAGCTGCAAATGAAATAATTGGGCCTTAAAGAATCCACAATAGAAATTGTTAGAGGAGTCTGCACATAAGGCAATTATTGTTTATTTGATAGCCTGACTCTCCATGATAAGTCCTGATGCATCGTGCAGGGTCAAGTACTGCCATTTTCCAAAATGAAGGCACAGAGAAGGAGTGAGTGGACATCACTCCTGTGTCCAAATTTAGATGTATGCAGATGGAGGGTTGGAGGATCAAGAGTATGAGAGGGGGCCTACTTATGCCCCCAGGGTCTTTTGTGGGGTCAGGGTACAGGCATTGCATGAGGTCTACTTGAGCCACTATGGATGTTTGTGGAGTAAGAGCAGTGGGGGATCTGGGGGAGCCCATGGGTCACCAGTGGGTTTTTTTTTTATTGTTGGTCGAAGTGATGTGGTATCCGATGAGTCAGGGGATGAGGGAAGGGATCAGAAATGTTGGGGGGAAGAAGGTAGAAAAAAAGTCAGGAGTCTGGCCTGCGTTTTTCTTTTTCTCTCTCTTCCTGTCACTGTATGAGCCCATGTTTATATGTAAGTTCTTAATAAACAAGGAGCAATGTTGCATTGGAAGAAATTGTCATCAGTCCATATTAGAAGACCCAAAATAAATAGGTGTACTCATTTTTAAACACATTGATATTGCCTAAGTGACTGGACAGGATTTCCTAAAAGGTAGCTGAATGCAAATAATTACTCAGAATTACTGCCCCCTGGACTGAATGTTGTATTTACAGTACCTTGCAAATGTTCTCACACTCATGAATTTTCATATAATGCTGTCTCAAATATATAATACAACATGCATAAATGAAGGAATTTGTTCCACTGATCTACAGGTCAAACAACAATTATAATATAAGAAACCAAAATGTCAAGACTAAATAAATCTTCACACCCCTTGACTCAGTAATAACATCCATGAGTCATTTAAGTTACTTTTGTAGTAACTTACACAGCAGGATAGTGCTGTTTGTGCTGTTCTTCTTGGTAGAATAAGTCAAAGTGGTCAAGGATTGACTGTTGACCGCGGTCCTCAGTCTTTCACAGATTATCTGTTGGATTCATATCTAGGCTTCGATTGAGGCACCCTTGCTGAATCAATCCATTGTTACCTGTACTTAGAATCACTCTCTTGCTGAAAAGTGAATCCAATGCTCAGCCTCAGATCTATGACAGGCTAGAATAGATTTTCCTCCAGGGTCTTCATGTACTGTGTACCATCCATCTTTCCCTTGTTCTTCACAAGCCTCTGTTTTTGAGCTGTTTCCAAGTCCGCCACAACATAATCCTGCCACCACTGTGCGTTACTATAGAGATAGTATTTGCAAAGTAATGTACTATATTTGTTTTATGTCACACAAACACTTAGAACTGAGGCCTAAAAGTTCCACTTTGGTTTCATTGGACAACAAAACCTTCTGCCGCATGCATGCAGTGTCTCCTAAGTGTTTTTTTGCAAATGATAAGTGGTACATCATGTGGCTTTTATTCAGCAGTAGATTCCTTCTTACCATATCCCCTCAAGCCATTTTTGTGAAATAATATTTGATGAACAAAAAACCCACAAAAAGAATATACTATGATACCTTTTTAGTGGACTAACTAACTTTGAAATGGTTGAACATTCAATATTTTCTCCAATCTCAGCCAAAGTAGTAGTTATTTTAAATAATCTTCAATAGTTTCTTAACCCACATTTGTTGACCTTGGAGGGGTGGCCTGATAGAGGGTTCTAACAGTGCCCTAAGGACTATTCAAACACATTGTGGGTTATTCATGCTTTGGACGTCTGTAAACAGGCATAGAATGGAGACCTCTCCAGAACCAATTTAGAAGCCGGGATTGTGGATGTCCCCAAAGTGAGTATGTTCAAGTCTGAATGGGGGCAAGGCAGAGGCACGGCTGGGGAATTCCCAAGAGCAGGGACATTCCTGACTGATCTCTGAAATGTCATGGATTTCTGCTGTCGGATCTAAGGCTATACCTGCACCAGGCATGAACAGGCATCTGAAAAGTGATTTTTTTTGTCAGGCAGATGTCTGGAGTGTGTAGAGAAGGAGCTACGCTAATACCCCCTTTATTTTACAACAAACACTAATGGGGAATGGGGGCTTATGTTTCCATTTGTTACACCATTGGACATCCCTTTCATGAGATAGACTTCCCTACCCTACACTTACCTAAGGGGGACATCAGTGTGGCCACCAGAGTGGACGTCCATGTGAGGGACATTCATGTTATGAAAATCAGTCGGCAACATAGACATTCCCTGGCATTTTTCCACCTTGGATGTCCTCGATTTCACTTGAATGTCTTTTCTAAAATACACTTTTGGAAATTTTCTCATAGCCTTTATGAAATCTGCCTCTTTGAATAACTTAATTCCAGAGTTCTTTTGGCAGCTCCATGTTCAGCACATTTAGACCTTTGCTTCACATTTACTTCATAGAACAGGAACAGTTTGATTCATCCTCCAGAATCAACTTACCTACCGTGATTGAACAAAGGTGGGCTTTATTTAACTTATAGTATGAGCACTGGAGGAGTAATCTAGAGGTAAGAGCAACAGCCTAGCACCCAAGCAATCTGAGTTCATGTCTCACTGGCAGACCTTGGACAAGTCACTTTACCTTTATTGCCTTAAAAGAAAAGGCTTGGCAATCTACTTCGTATTATACCTTATCAAGAAAACCCAGGGGCTGCTGGGTCTCCAAGAGTCAGCATTGACTTGATAGCAGTTAAAAATAAAAGTGAGCACTGCAAAGACGATTTTGAAATGGAACTAATTCAGGTTTTGGTATGAGAAAGAGTATGAAGGCATATGCAAACATGGATTTTTGGTTTCTTATTCTTAAATAATTTTTGAATATTTCTGTAATTGTTCTTTCACACTGGGGAGTCTCAAGTTGTGTAGATCACTGAAACAAACTTCTGCTTTAATACATTTTATATAGTATTTTTTTAGGACAGCAGAATTTGAAACGTGTACAAGGTTGTTAAGACTTGCAAGACACTGGTTTTAGAAGAGATTCAAGCTTACAGTATAGCAGAAAGAAAAAAGGATTTGATGATAGCTGAGAATTTAATTTCCCATTTAAGAATGAAATTGGGACAGAATTGGCATCCAGGCCCTCCTTCTCTCCCTCCTTCCCGTACCTATTCTCTCCCTCCCCTGACGAAGCCCCTCACTTAACAATTCCCTCTCCCTCTGACACCATGCTAAGAACTACAGGCTTATGAGAGAAATACGTTTTATTGAAATACATTTTGGAACAATTTCTGGCCACAGCATGACCTACAGTATACAACACATAACCATAATATAATACTGTACATACAATACATAACCATGACACTATCCAAATCACAACCTATATACACAAACTGGAATTTGACTGATCCCTAATTCAAAATGCACAGCCCATACTTGCCTGGAGGTGAGACCATTAAAACCCACTCCTCTGCCTTAACTCCTTCCGTCATCATTAAATGCCTCCAACAATACAAATATTTGTGTGACACACAAGTGAGGGAGCAAACCATTAAAGTGTTCCCCTAGCCCCCCATTGCAGCAGGGTTTCACCTTCATGATTTGGTCTGACCCATCAAAGGTTGGTACTCACACCTGCTTGGGCTACTAATGCATAGTTGTTGCCCTCCCCCCTCCATCGTCCGAGCGTGGGGAGGAGCATTACTTGCTGGGCCTGCTACGAACCTGTTGACTGTAAATCAGGGAGGAAAAATTCCCATATGGCCACCCCGTAGGCTGTAATGTATGACTGTGCACTCGGTCTGGTACCCCTTCAATTCCGGGCCATGCTGCGATGGCTGCAAGCAGGGTGGGAGGGTGAGTGTACTGTTTGATGGCTGTTCTACTCAGAGGGGCAAGAGAGCAGCCCACAGCTTAGGCCCACTCTCCTGCCCCTTCACTCCACCAACATTTACCCCAGCCTGTCCCCCCTGCTCCATTGTGCTCGGCAGCTGATAATCAAGCTGGCTGGGTCTCAACATGGCAAGGAGTATACAGACTCCATGCAGTCAGACCCTTCCCCTCCCACTCATACCTATCCCCCCTCTCCTGACAAAGCCCCTCGCTTAACAACTCCCTGAAACCATGCTAAGGACTTTAAGTTTACGAGAGAAGGAAGTTTTATTGAAATACATTTTGGAACAATTTCTGGCCACAGTATAACCTATACAACACATAACCATAATATAATACTGTAAATATAATACATAACCATGCCACTGTCCAAATCACAACCTATATACACAAACTGGAATTTGATGGAACCCCACTTTGAGATGCACAGCCTGTACTCGCCTGGAGGTGAGGCTGTTAAAGTCTACTCCTCTGTCTCTACTCCTTCCATCATCATTAAATGCCGCCAAGCAATACAAATATTGCAAGTAGGGGAGCAAGCCGTTAAAGTGTGCCCCTAGCCCCCTGTTTGCAGCAGGGTTTCACCTTCACAGTTTGGTCTGACCCGTCAAAGGTTGGTACTCATACCCGGCTGGGTTACTGATGCATAGTTGTCGCCCTCTCTCCTCCGCCATCTGAGCATGGGGATGCTCATTGCCTGCTGGTCCTGCTGCGAACCCATTGACTAAATCAGAAAGGACAAATTTCCAAATGGCCACTCCCCTTAGGCTGTACTGTAGGGCTGTGTGCTCGGTCTGGTACCCCTTCAATCCTGGCCACAGGTTTGGTGGCCGTTCCACTCTTAGGAACTAGAGGGTGGCCCACAGCCCATTGATCCTTAAAATAGCTGGTCTAGGCCCATCCTCCTGCCCCTCCGCCCCACCAACATTAAGCCCTGCCTGTCCCCACTGCCCCGTTGTGTCTGGTGGCTGCTAATCGAGCTGGCCGGCTCTGAAACAATCTACTGTACATTAATGAATGCCTCCCAGTATATTTGGCAGCCTGTTCTTAAACATCTTTTTTTTTAAATTAGGTTTTACAGATTTATACAAATCAAATAAGTAACGAGGTTATGCAGTAGGTAATATATTCCTCAAAAGAAAAAAAAAACAATCAATGCACATACAATCATAGCAATGGTCCACATCATGAGAGACTAAGGAGTACAATTATGTCAGAAATGAAACATAAACAATAATAAATGGAGGTCCAATGAGGGATAAAAAAGGGACCTCCTCTCCAAACAGCGGCAATACATTCTGAAGGCATCCATTCCTACAACTTCCTATCTAATATAAACTTTTCTAGTTGAGAAATAAAAAAGTATACATTATCCCCTAATATGTGATAATACACTTACAGGGGTAGCATAGAAAGAAAGTTGCTCCCATTTCCACAACTTTGGATTTTAATGCTAGGAAGCCATCAACTCATGGAATACCACTATACTTGCAGCATCTCAACTAACACCTCTCATAACTTTACACCACAAAAAATTAAACACACACCACAACAAAAACAGGACCAGTTCTACAACACAATAAGACAATCCAAAAGAAAACTAAGGCAACTAGAACATCACTGGAGATGCAAAAAATCAGAAAACACACTGAGACAATACCAGGAGATGCAAAAAGATTACAATAACCTAATAAACATAAACAACAATACCACACAAACCTTGATCTAAAAGCCTGTAATAAACCTAAAGAGCTCTTCAACATCGTCCATACCCTAACGAAAGACCCAACAATGAAAGATAAAAGCAAAATACAACCACAAACCTTTGCTGATTACCTAATAGCCAAGAACAGAACTAAAACACACCACAAGAACAGCCCCCTTATGGAGACACCAACAGCAGATGGCTCTACAACTACCAATCAATGGAAGAATTTCAGCATTCCATCAGCAAAACAAATAGAACAAACAATAACTGCTCTAAACACCACCACCTCTCCATCGGACCCCTGCCCGGTAACTTGGATTAAATCCACAAAGGAAGAACTCAAAACATTCATCCAAAAGATAGTGAGCACCTCTCTCACACAGGGTTACATGCCAAAAGCCCTCAAGCAATCTACTATCCGCTCCATTCCTAAATCTACTTCATCCAACATTACCGACCCTTCAATCTACCACCCAATATCCAGCCTCCCATTTCTGGCTAAAATAACTGAGAAAACTGTACAGAGACAGCTCCAATATCACATTGATGAATTTGCCCCACTAGATCCCCACCATCCCTACTGCTATCAACATATCCAATACAATGATCACAATAAAAGATGAAGTCAGATACCTTGGAGTGATTCTAGACAAGCAACTCACCCTCCAACCGCATATCAACAAGATATCCAGAGCAGCCTTCTTCAAACTCGCAACACTCCGGAGACTAAAACCCCTCCTCAATAGAGAACATTTCCGGACAGTATGCCAGGCCATCATTACACTCCTACTGGACTATTGTAATATACTTTTCAAAGGTATGCCTAAACAACCCCCCCGCCCCCTACAAATAGTCCAGAACACTGCTGCCCGCATTACTACTAGTGCTTCAATACAAGAACAAATAACCCCAATACTTCAAGATCTGCACTAGCTACTAATCTCATCATGGGCAAAATATAAATCAGCGATCACCATCTTTAAAATTAAGAACAACATCTCAGCAGGAATACTACAGGAACTCATTGGAACCAAAACAAACAAAAGACCAGGCAGAAACAGTACCAAAAACAACATACAACACCTACTCTATTCACAAGAACGAACAAATCCACATCCATGTGAGCCTTCTCCCTTGCTGCCCCTGCTATCTGGAATGCCCTCCCAGATCATCTAAAATCAACAACAGATATAAGATTTCCAGAAGCTACTTAAAACCATCCTATTCATTGAACAATTCAATGAAGACTACCAATCCACTCAAACCGCCCCTGAAACTGAGTTACACAAGACATGGCATCCACAACATAAAAACATCCTATTACTCTTATTAAAATGTATATAGCCCAATGTAGATAGCTCAACCTATATATATTTATTTTCATTTATTTATTTATTTATTTATTTATTCTTTTCTTCTATACCGCCCCTTCCAGAGATCAAGGGCGGTTTACAAGGAACATTTAAACAATTTTATATAGTTTTACATGGAACAGTAGTTGTAACTATATACAGGTAACATTGTATGTGACTGTGTCAAAAAACTATTTACAAAGAACTATAAACATATATTGCAATGAACAAATAAATAAACCTATATTACAATCGATCTTGTGTACGTTCTGGAAGTTATTTTCTTTTCTTACATAATACATATGTGGGGGGGTTATTAGCGGTGGTTCTGTAGATAGCTCAGCCTGTATATATCACACCCCAAATCGATTTTCCTATTCACACACTCATGAACACAGGATATCCATTTTGAATATGCATGAGGGAAGAATTCAAATTTAAGGGCTCCAAGAAGAATACTGTTAAAAGTTCCCAGAGGGGGCCACCTCAGATGATGCAGGGCCCCTCTGTACTGCCACTGTACATGAGATAGATTTACATGCACTGCCTATATTACATGAACATTTTTTAATGCATATTCATTAGGGGGGTGATGTATTGCAGTATTTTATGTTATATTGTTTTATATATTGTAAATGGGATAACTATTGCTGCAAATTGCCTCTAACCAGGCAACTGGAAGCAAAAGTAGAAAATGTCATTAATTAAATTAAAATTGTGGATATCCTGAAAACCAGATTATTTATGGGGTACTCCTGGAATGACTTGAGGAACACTGATCTAACAAGCTGAATGATGTTTTGCTACATTGTAAAGATAAGTAAGAACATCACTTTGGTTCTTTACATGTCAACTAGTGACAACGTGGACCATTTTAAAAGTCATAGTCATGACATGGATGTCCGAAGATATGTATGCGGACAGACGTCTCTGGAGGCATTTCACGATGTTTAGAGCTGTCTCCAGTGTGGGGATGTCCAAATATGCAGTGGGTGTGGTGGAGAAGTGTCTGGGGAGGTGCAATGAACTTAGATGTTCAATTTTAGAAATGTTGGGATGCTTGCAGGAATGTCCATGTTTAGACCTGTTCCAGGCATGAGCAGGCATCAGGAAAGTGCTTGCTGTGGCTTAAAACATCCAAAGGTTATAGAGAAGATGGAGCATTAAATGATTAGGTTATAGTCACAAAAGCTCACACTAGGATTGGAATCCTAGCTACCCTGCTTCTAATCTACTACTTTAATCATTATGCTATTAGATACCCATGTGCTGGGGAGCAATTCTGGGGACATCTATGTAGACGTCTTAATAGACGTCCATATTAGGCACGTTCATGTTTCTGAAATTGTGCCTGAAGTTGCACATGCCTGCTTTTTTTTCTGATGTTCTGGCTTTGACGTCCCAAATTATACTTGGACAATCTATGTAAAATGTGCCTTAAAGCCTACAAATGACTCCAGTATGTTCTCTGCTGGTGGGGCATGGCCTTGCAAAATCTGTATTGTCATGTTTTTTTATTGGTACGCTGTAATGCTCTGCAGCACCATGTTCTCCTTTCTACATACTGCTTCTCTCTGCTGACAACACACATACTGTAGATAAAAACAAGCCTGGTCAGAGGTTGTGCCTCAAGTCTGCCAACAAATCTCCATTCATCTGCACACACATACAGGGCAACAGAAACTCAACAAACAACACCCAAGCACACACCTGTAGGGATTTTTTTTTATAAATTTCACATTCTCACACTTCATGAAATAAAGTGAAAAAAGTAAAATTAGGAAATACAAATCATCAGAAACATTCCATTTCATCACAAAGAAATACAAAATAGTCCACAAAAAAGTAAATGCACCTAAGAAAGGAAAAATTATAGGAAAATCAATAATAGAAAACCGTCTGTGGGGATTTTTAAGTAGCTAGAGTAGTTCCAAAGTACAAAAGAGCTCTTGGCGTACTAAAAATGCCTGTGTATGAAATTGTTATTTTTTTGTGGGAGGGTGAGGAAGGTAAAATAGGGTGGATACTTTGGAAAATGGCAAGTATGCACCCTGTTTCCGTCTCCCTGCCTAATCCATCTAAAAATGCACCTGCTGTGGAAGTCATCGAAGAAGAGAACAATTTTGTGATTTCTTTCCATGTCTTGCTATTGAGACTTATCCTGAAGGACAGTACCAGATTAATCTTCTGTAGAAGGCCATAAACTCTCCTTGTCAGTTCTTTGCATTTTGCGTGTACCTCTGTT